>OX451738.1:951012827-952411580 GCA_948472305.1 Vicia faba | reverse complement strand
ACAACTGAAACTAACGCTCCTTCTGAGCACGCATGTTGTTGGGTAGTACTTCTCTAAGAAAGATATCATAAAGTGTTGCCAATCCCTCGAAATCATTTGAGAGGTGAAATAAGTGGATGCAGTATCCCACAATATGTCAGCTTGTCCTTTCATCATCTGAGCACCAAAGACCACATTCTCTCCCTCAGTATAACGAATAACTTGGAATATTCTCTCCATGCCATAGAGCCAATCATGAGCTGCCACAGGATCAAGGCCACCCAAAAATTCTGGTGGTTTCATCCTGAAGAAAGCACGAAAGTCTGGCCCTACTTCAGTTTATATAGTAGGAGTAGGAACAACTGGTTGTTTACCTTGCATACCTTGCATCATCTACATCATCAATTGATTATGTTGCTGCATCTGCTGCATCATCTACAGACAAGGTACATCTGCATTCACAGTTTTAACCTCGGGCTCCACATTTCTAGTTCTACGCCTTCTGGGACCTCCGCGTCCATCAACCATCTTCTTGTTTGTCCTACACGTAGAATTAAGTTGATTAGGATCAATTATATAAGTAAGACATAAGGAATCATGCCGACAATTACACATATGAGGAAGAATTGACCTGACTTATGATGTTTCATGGCAAAGTCGAGAATTGACCTACTGTGATACCAACTGAAAAACCCCACATATAATTTCCTAGGATAATATATACATTGTATTATAAAAGGTACATGAAAATTATACATAAGCAGCGAAACCGGATAAGTATTAGTACAAAATATAAAATCCGGGAGTATCATGGCCAAAATATACAATCCCAAATGTACTAATACATAATCCTAAGATGCATAAGCTGAAAGATCCAAAGAAATAACAAAGCATTACCAGAAAACATCGTCGCAAAGCTAATCCATCGTACCTTTGCCTTTTTCCTCCTTGAACGACCTGTAAAAATATAATAATGGGAATTGGGTGAGATTACTAAATCTCAGTCAATCTCCCTATCATAAGGGTTCACTCGGTTTTACAAGGTTCATGCAATAAACGAATCCACTGTTGATCCAGGGTTTTTTCACGATCTGATACAAACATACACAAAATAGGTAGTATCCAATCGGAAGTCTCTTGACTAACCAATGAGATAACAATGAGCACCAATAAATCACAAACAAGTACGTAGACATGTACCCGTGTATGAGGAATCCAGAAATAAGTTATATTTGTCTACTTAGGCCATACAACCACACCCTCGATGAGTAACCAAGTACATCAAGTTAAGAGACTTGCATGATTTACAACACAATGAGTCAGATGAGTCCTATATGGAATTCCATCTGTGATGAGTTTAAGATCCAAAGTGGCATTGCCTATGTGGTGTCACGACTCTGTCAATCATCGAAACACATGTGATTAAGGTCCTGCAAGTGCAAAAATATGCCATCTTGGCAACACAAGCCCATCAGGTGAGAGCCTAGTGATGTAGCCTACTTGGCATCACTAGAGGTGAGTAAGCTCCAAAATGATATTTACTACATGGCATCATAATCCCATCATACCAAGCATGTTGACGTTTAAGGTTTTGCAAGTGGGAAATGCCATTTTCGGACCCTCACAAGTACATCGTAATGGTAGCTCAGGTGTGTATGACATACTGAGAATGTTGATGTTTGCCTGCTGGTGGAAACACCTCTTTCAAACCCACCCAACACATTGCAATAGTAAAAATAAGTTAGACATACAGTCTATAGTCATATGTGATTTTCCACCTAGAAGCTTAGATCTACTTGAATTCAAGTATACATCAAAATCATAAAATGCACCAAGCCACACAGGCAACCATCTCTGAACGTTCAACCAGAATGAACGGGAACAAGTAAATGATCACATCATGGAATTTCAAGCATAATGCATTTAATAATCTTACATATACATTAGATTAACATATAAGTGACCATACATGGTATTATACATTCCATAACACAATTCTATAAGTCATAGAAGACTAAGGAGGCATCTGGTTCCCACTACGGAACAAAATTGCACTCAAGGGAAGAACATATAAAATTATGTCCAAGGAGCGCTCTAAGAGGGTTTGTAGCACGCTTAGAGAAAATGTATCTGAATTTTTTCAGGCATGTGCACTAAGCAAGCGGGAGCCTGCTAAGCGGCCTCTATTGCACAAAAAAAAAACTAAAACAAAAGCAGCACAAAATGGGGTTCCAAATCCCACTCTTTGCATTCTTAATCTTGTACCCACGATTCTAAATCACAGAAATAACTAGCAATCATAGTTTTCATTACTATAATGAATCATGCAATGGATTTTCTCACTACAAAACCCTTAATCCCCAATTCATGAAATTCCCCAATAAAACCCTAAGTCTCTACTAGAGACTCACCTTGTATTAAAGAGAGATAGGTTGTGAAAATCAGAAGAAGATGATGAAGAAGATGATGAAGAAGATGAGCTGACTTGAGTTGTATGCAAGATTGAAGCTTGAACTTGAGAAAAATGGGACTTTCTTCTTTCCTCTCTTCTTCACATGTTTTACTTCTCTTCCTCTATAAAATATGATTTGGAAACAAATGTGAGAATGGGAGCTTGTCCTAACAACCCCTAACTTGTCCACTTAAAAGGGTACAAAGACCATAGTACCCTTAATACTTTAATTTTTCTATTTGCTAACCATGACTCTAAATAAGGGAATTAGTATAATTATCCTCTAATAGAATCACTAATAAAATTGGTAGTAGTTAATAGGTGATAATTATATCGGGTATTACATTCTCCTCCCCCCTCCCCTCCACCCCTTAAATATTGATTTAGTTAGTTGATATTGCTATTACAAATTAATTAATTTTGATAATTAATTTTCTTAACATAATTAATTAAACTTAATCAATCTTTAATTAATTAAACATTACTAGTATAAAATATGAAATGACTTTTCTCACTACAAAACCCTTAATCCCCAATTCATGAAATTCCCAATAAAACTCCAAGTCTCTAACTAGAGACTCACCTTGAATTAGAGAGAGAGAGAGAGAGAGAGAGAGAGAGAGAGAGAGAGAGAGAGAGAGAGAGAGAGAGAGAGAGAGAGAGAGAGAGAGAGAGAGAGAGAGAGAGAGAGAGAGAGAGAGAGAGAGAGAGAGAGAGAGAGAGAGAGAGAGAGAGAGAGAGAGAGAGAGAGAGAGAGAGAGAGAGAGAGACTGCGAAAATCAAAAGAAGATGATGAAGAAGATGAGATGACTTGAATTACATGAAATTTTGAAGTTTGAACTTAAGAAAAATGGGACTTTCTTCTTTTCACGTGTTTTACTTCTCTTCCTCTCTAAAATCTGATTTGGAAACAAACGTGAGAATTGGAGCTTGTCCAAACAACCCCAAATTTGTCCACTTAAAAGGGTACAAAGACCATACTACCCTTAATACTCCAATTTTGGCTATTTTCTCACCATAACTCTAAATAAGGGACTTAGTATAATTATCCTCTAATAGCATCACTAATAAAATTGGTAGTGGTTACTAGGTGATAATTATATCGGATATTACCCAATCAAAAAATATTTTTTGTCTAATTAATATTCTAGCTATTATTCATATAAAAAATAGTAAATTCTTTTGTTAACCTAATTTTCATTATAGTTTTTTCTAATAAATGTCTCATGTATTAAAAGATAATAAAAAGAGGGGGAGGGGAAGATGACCAAAATCAAAAGTTAAGAATTGGAAAATTTGAACTTATACATTTTTAAGTGTTTCATCATCTAATCATTTTTAATATCTAAAGGTGGAGTCTGCCTTGTGAAGGAATCAAGAAATATACTAATATTGGTGAGAGTATCGACACAACTTTTTATCATCTTTTATTACCTTCATGGAGGACATTAGAGATCATGAAACACGTAGATTTGGAGATCGTAATGCAGTTACACCATGATAGGAGTTGGAATTAGTTTTTAAACAACTTAATTAGTTAAGTTAAAAGAGAATTATCTTAGTTGGACTTTTACCTCAAATATTGTTTAGTTAGTGTTTTAGTATTTGGGCCTTTAGTCTCTATCTATTGTTATCATCACTATATGTACTCTTATTGAGATAATGAAAATGATCAATGAAATCAAATATTTCATTTTTGAAACTTTTCTGTGTGTTTTCTTTGAGCGTCAGAAAACTCTTGTGATGAAGCTTTGAGAGAATAACGCAAATTTTGAATTTGTTCTTTCAACTCTTCTCTAGATTTTTTTTAGATTTAATGAGTTTCAACTAAATATTGTTTTAGAATTTCTAGCTGGTGAAGTATTTATGGTTGTGAAAATAAATTTTAAGATTGAGGTTGGTAATGAGATGTAGGTGATATGGTTGTTGTTGTTGGCAAATAAGTAGGAATGTGGTAAGGATAGAATGGTGTTAGAGCTGTAAAATATGGAGGGATGGAAAAACGATAATATGTATTTGAATAAGCTATGGAACGGTTGAAATTTAAAATGAAAGCAGCAATGTTAGGATGCTAAAACAAGAACCCTAAAAAACTAGAACAAGAATAAGAAAAACTTCCTGATTCACTAAAACAGTCTCTGACGATAACTTTGGCAGAATCTCCAATGTTATTTTCGGTGATACCTCAAACAACACAGTCGAAGACATCTTCAGTGATATTTCCTATGAAAGCTCCGTTAACACTTCCGACGATAAATCTTATGTCACTTTCGATGAATTTTCTTGCAACAACTGCGATGATAACTACGATGTCAGTATAAAACACATAAAAATACATCTTTTGCTCTGCCAGAGTTCAGAACTCAGTTTTTGCAGTCACCGGATAAATCTTCGGAATCACCGCAACCAAATCTGATGACAAAAGAGGATGAAGAAATAGAGTCCTTGGGAGAGAACTCACCTCCGATTTTAATCTTTGATCAGCCTCCAGTACCACCTCCACCTATGAAATCTTTTTGTAATGAAGAAAACATGACGAAAAACATGAAGGAAATATCATATTTCACCGTGAAAAATACCTTATTTGAGGGATATAATGATGGAAAAATTGATTCCTTTCTTATTTCCATTATTGATGACAATTTCATTTGTGTGATTGCGAAACCACTCAATAAGAGCAACAAAAGGGAGATTTATTCAACACAGACTAAGTCATAGATCATTCATCTCTCAATCTGGCAAACTTCAACCATTAATCCGTTACAAGAGCCACCAGATCAATATTTTCATAATGAATTCATCAAACTATCACCAATGTGTAATGTTGGGAGAAAGGTAATTTCAAAAATATATCAATTACTAGTATATAAGAAGTTGCAAATTTCTACTGTTATTCCTTCATAAATGCATGATTTAAGCCATTCTACATCACATAATCAAAAACATATTAAGGGAAAGCTATCACCACCATTTGATAAACACCATGATGCATCACATGATCTTGATCTCTTTGTGTGCTCACCTACACACCGTCAGCCGGTAGTCCAGTTCAATATGTCGGTCAGTGCACTCTCCCATATTACAAAAAGATTCCTTCTTATCCTTTAAAAATCATCATCCGTCTTTAAATTTCCCTCAATTTATTTATAATTCATCATAACTACTCATTCAAAAAATGTCCTACCTATTTGTTATACCCCAATTTTGCCTCTAAGATTCTTCTATCATCTCATATCAACCCAATCATATCAAGATTACACTAGGGTTTGGTTCTTCTCCCTATCTTTAGGTTTTATCATGATGGATCACCAAGAAATTTGATTTGTATATTATGGTCATATATTTCATGTGTTTATTGACTTTTAACTAACAAACATAATGAATTTTTTCTCTATAAATGATGGTACTGTAGGTGATGGCATAACACACTTCATCAGGTTGATTCATAGGTTCATGGGTTTATTTCCATGCCTTCTTCAACAAAGCTTCATTAAGATTTAAGCTTCATCATTGAGGGTGCTTTAAAATAATTTCATGACAAGGTCTACTATGATTCATCATACTTCAATTTTCCAAAGAAAGTCAAGAGATGCATGAATTGATTAAAGAAGTTTGACATAATTGGACAAGTTCTTGATTCCTTGATCACAAATGCATAAATCCCTCCATTCTCAACATTTGGAAGTGGTTATTGTTACTATAGGTTCTTATTTTCATCCACAACAAGTTATCTTCACATAGAAAAAATATTTATACAAGAAAGATTGTCAAAATTGAAAGGGGTTCCCAAGCCATTTTGATGCTCTAGGAGTTAGGGTTTTGGACTTCTAAGGGATATATCTTGTCCATATTTTGAGATTTTTGAGTGATTCAAAAGATATGCTTACCTTTAAAGGGTTATCAACAATTCACTTCAAAAGTTTCAAGAAAATTTTGTGTGAAAGATCATTAATGATTGAGAAAGATTACAAGTCCTCTAGATAGGCCATCAAATTCCATTATGTGACTTCAAAGGGTCGTAACTTGATCAATTTTTATCTCCTTGAGCCCATTATTTTTCCAAAGTTATTTAAGATTGTGAACCTCAACTCTTCTTTTATGTGCAAAAACTTGAAAATGATTAGAAGATGCCTTAAGAGCTCAAAAGATTATAGGTCGCCTTATGGATTTTCATCAAAGTCAAAGGATCATACATTGTCCAATATTTGGAATTTTTGAGTGGTGCAAGTTTCACAATACTCTTTAAGGAGTCCAATTCAAGCTAGAATCATTGATCAAAGAATTTTTTGGAAGAATACCTTGTTTGGAATCAAAACATGATAGGTCATTTTTGAAGAAAAACATAGAATTTTTCTAAGTATAAAAGTCAATATATTTTCCTTGATTTTTACCAAGCACAAATTCTAGCTCAAGCATCCAAATGATCTATTTCTTGGCACATTATAAAGAATGTTAACTCATCTTTCTAATGCATTAATAATTAGGTCCTAAGGTTCCCTAAATTGTACACACCATGAGTTCAAAGTCAGCTACTTAAAATTGAATTTTCCTTCCAAATCTGAATTTGAAATCCATAGTCCAGCTTCTAAACACCACATTAGCACGGGTTTTCTATTTAAACATGTTTAACAAAGTTCCCAAAGATGAATTAAGGATCAAAATGCATGAATTGGCTGAGTTTTGATGCACATGGAGTCACACATTTTCCATTTTCAGGCTCCATCCAATTTTCTTCCAAACTTCAATTTTCCTCTCAATTCTTTGCACCATTCACTTCCCTATAAATAGAGGACCTCACTCCTCTTATTTTCTCAAGCTTGGATAGCCAAAATCACCATGCCAAACTCTCTACAGAACCCACTTTTCTGAGTTTTCGAATTCACCTTTTCTCCACTTTTTAATCCAATTTATTTATTGATTCTTTATCCTTGAACTTCACTGATGCTAACAGAAGAAGAACCAAACATTGAAGTGTCCTAAATCGTGCTAGCCAAGTCTAGTTTCAGAGAAATTTTCTGCTACTTCATTCAGGTATAATTCTCAACTAAATTGAACCAAATAAATCCCTATTCTAATCTACTCATCCATATGATTCTCACACTTCTTACAGTTTTCATTTTCATTGAGAATTGAGAGAGATACTTGGAATTTTCGTGCTCGCTATTTTGTCTGTTTTCTCCAAATCCAGCCTTGCACAACTTATATAAATTTGGCGCGAGGGTACCATTAGAATCGTCTTGAAGAGACGAATCTAATGGTACCAGTCTGGTTCTCTAATTTTACAGTTTGTGAAACTCCAATTTAGGGCGTCTAGAGGTTGAAGACGACCTACGTGTCGTGCTTTAACGAATGATAGCGTGATATGTGATTCTTTTAATCTTATCCAGTGCACCTGTTTTACCATGCGCGCGTCATAGGAACCCTTGGATCTGATTAATTTCATTAGTCAGACTTCATCCAACGCATCATATTTTAAGTCACTTTTAATTATTATAAAATGATTTGGTGTGATTTTCAAAAAAGACCATGATATGCACAGCGCACCTGGTCCATTGGATTAGCTTACTAATGCGTTTTGACACTCATCCAATGGTCCATATATTTTTTATTTCTATTTTTATTTTCTGATTTTTACATTTATTTGGTTTAAACTTCAAAAAATCATAGAAAATTCATTTCTGACCCAAAAATTATGAAAAAATCATAAAAATATTTTCAAATATTCTCTTTCTAATTTTTATTTTTTTACAGTTTTATTTTCAGATTTGATACATTTTATGATTTTTATTTTGTTTTAACTTGTCTTTTTTATTGTCTAAAATACTTTTTGATACTTTTTAAATTCTGAAAAAATTCATAAAAAATCATTTTGCTTATTTCTGACTTTCTAAAAAAAATTTAGAATTTTATTCTGATTTTTATTATTTCTTGTCATTTATCACTTACTTGAGTGATTTTAAATAATTTAAAAATACTTTTCTGTTTTAAAAAAAATCACTAAAATTTTTGTAAAAATACTTGAGATCATCTCTGACTTTTCCATGTTTTCTTTTAATTTTTATTTGATACATTGAATATAGTTTGTTATTTATCCTTTTATTTTCACTTAAAAAAATTTAAAAATCATTTTCTTTTTTATTTTGCTTATTAAATGCATTTTTATTTTTGAATATATTCTGTCTGAGCCTAAAATATATGAATTTTGATCATGAGCTTCATTAACATCATTAGATCTTGGGTGTTGAGTTTAACTCCACCAAAATGGATGAATGATTTTAATCATAGTTTGATTTAAATCTTTGGTTCAAATATTTACCCTCCATCTTCATCTTATATTTTTCTTACTTGTGCTACATGTTGTTAGAAGATGATCTACATATCATTTCTCCAAACATATGGTACATAGATTGCTATTGACCGACCTCAAAATAGGTGCGACTTCTATATAAGTCCACTTACGATTGCTTAACCTAACGTTAAATTTTGTCTTGATTCAAGAAATGATCATTCATGGCCCAAACTTATGTTTGCAAGCCCAAGTATGTTTAATCTGAAACCTTTGATCCAATAACCTTTAGGTTCATTGTTAAGAGGCTTTGGTTTTATCAATCCTCTAATGAACCTTCATAAAATTTGGGCTAAGTGAATCATTTAAACATCGTTGATCATTTGTTATTGCCTCGAGAATTTGAAATGAATGATATACTTGACGAAAAGCAAATGAACTTCTTATTGAGAAGCTTTTATTTTATAAATCTTCTAATGAGTTTTCAAATGCAAGTTTCAAGATGGTCATTCAACTAACCTCTAATTTTTAACTCATTAACAATTGACTTTTATTTTATGCTACGTCTTTACTTTTACGCATCATTTATTTTATCATTTTTATTTCATGATATTTTCATCTTTGCTCACTTGAGCATTTATCTTTATGTCATTTTTATTTTTCTCACTTGAGCTTTCATTTTATTTTTGAAGATACTTAATAACCAACTTGAATAATAAAAAACTTTAAGGTTACTTGGACTATTTGGTTACTATATTTGGCATTATGGAGTTATGAACCTCTTGGACTTAGGATTAGAAGCCTTGACTACCCTAGAGACCTTGTGATTTTTGTTGTTATTTTGTCTGGAGTTCTTGGGGTTTACCCCAAGACATTGGGTTGTTCTTCTTTGTGTGCAGGTTATTCTAATTATATGCTTTGTCTATGATGGGAAAGTTCTCTGTATACAGTTTTTACTATGCCCAATTTTTGTGAAGACTTAATGCATCAGAAGTTTGGTATTCTTAAGAGGTTTAATATCTTTGCTTGTTTGGTTTCAATCCAAAGGATGAGAAGTCTACATTGACTCATTATGTCTAGTGTTGACTTCTTGTTGATTAGTCGGTTCTTTTCCCTAGATTTTTACCTTATGCTTTGGGATAGTCCATTTATCTCCTCCCATCTTCTTTAATTTCAAATGCTCCTCCCTCCTTTTAAAATTTCTTCTGGTTTTTCTAACTTGAATCGCTTTCACAATAAACATGGATTTAGGTCCACGCATTTTCAAAATATTTTCTTAAACAAACTTTAATCAACTTAATCATACTTTGACATTTTTTTGTGAGAAGACTAAAAGTCAATCAACCTCATTCAAACCATTTTGCCACTTTGGCTTTTTACTTAAATGTTTTCTCAAAATATTAGACTCTTGTCAATTCTTGTAGTATTGTTAGCTATTATACTTCTACGATGTGTAGTGAACTGAGATATTTTCCACTTGGATGTTGAGTGAGGCTTTGTTGATTTTAAAAATCCAAGCCATATCCTCCACCTTGAGATGATGCAAATTCTCATTTCTCATAATCGTGGGTAGTAAGTATGTTTTTCCAGTCGGATATAAGTATGATGTCTCATCTCTTAAAATTAACCAACACATTTGTGTTTTCAAATTCTAAAGGTGAACTACGAGTACCCTGATCCCCTACTTCACAAAAGATGGTACGTAGGTGTAACACCCCAATTCTACCCAACAATTATATATAAAATCAGAGTTATAAAACTCCCGACAACTGAATCAGGATGCTACACATTCAGCTTAAAACAACAGCATTTATTACAGATACATAACACATTAAAATTGGATGAACCAACATCAACATAAATTAATCTTTCATAACCACGCAGCGGAATCAAATATTCATCTAAAGGAATATAACATCTTTATCCAACTTAAACAACTTCAAATAACAATTATTTAACGAACAACAGCTTAAAGTGCAACAACTGAATAATAACATCAATAAAATAACAAGCGTTCATCCCTCCAAGTGTTATGTTTCAGAGCAATGACACTGACTCGAACTACTGAAGGTAAACCGCGTTCACTCTGGATTACCTGCATGTTACCAACATCGGTTTAACATTCAAACAGAAGGGGTGAGATATTGAACATTATAATAGAATGCATGATAAATATTACATTAGAAACAGTTCATACATATTCAGCACTTCTTCGATTTTTAACAACATAAGCATAATCAGATCAACCACACAACGACTCAGAATGTAACACAGAATGCAACATGTATTTATGCAAATGCATGTGGTATCAATGGAGCAGAACTCCCAACTTAAAAATTTACTGATAAATAAAGACATCAATAAGGCATAAGCCTTCAACTTAATATTTTGCCAATCCAGGCCAACTTAACGAGCATCAGCTCCAACTTGATATATGATGTATGCAACACAACATGAATGTAGCAACAACAACAACAAATAACAACTTAACATAAATCAATGTGGGCCATAAGCCTACAACTTAAACAACAATTCAACATCAACATAAATCAACGTTGGCCATAAGCCTACAACATAATATCTGCCCATAATTAGAGGCATCTCAACATAAATCATCAACCTGCAATTTCTCAACTCAGAATAACTTATACAACACACTGTAACGACCAAATCGACACAACCGAGCAATAGAACTAGGGAAACTACGTACCCCTCGACATACACAACAACTAAGACATAATAATAACTGACTCAATACTCCTCGACACACACAGAAACAGAAGAATAATAACTACTTATGTTCCTCAACACTACCTGCAACTTTGTTCCGCTCGACATCCAACACATATATTCTCCGACACACCTCACAGTCTAAGTTCTGCTTAGCATCTAACACCATCAGCATCCTCCTCGACCACTAATTCCGGCCAACGACATAGGACAATACAACAGCATAACGACCACCACAATACAATCCATGATTTCCAGCCAACTGTTCGGAATAACACATTAACGAGAAACTATATCTATTTTCCACAGATTCACTTATTGTACAAAACAGTCACGCTGAACCCTTCCCATAACGACCACATCAATAATTCCTAATTTCCTGTCAACTGCTTAGAACACCACAACATTATAACCACCACAACACACAGTGATAAACTACCCTAATCTAATCATCGATTCAACCGGGAAATCATACACACAACTCAAAACGGCCACAACATAAAAATCAGGAAACTTCCTATAACAGGTTCACTAATCATGCGATATAGTCATACGGTGACTCCCTAACAACCACAACATAGATAAACGGGCAACTTCGATAATAAATCCAGAAACATCAACACACACAGTCATAAAACCGATCAAAACCCCATTATAAGGTCAAAACCCCAACCTTACCTGGATTGAAGGTCACTCTAGCAAAAAATCCATTTGACTGCCTTGCTTTATTCCGCTCGACACTGGGCAGCTCCCTCCTCTTTGTGCACAACTCTTCTGGTCAATGTACAGAACTCCTTATTCTTCAAAAACCAAATCCTCGTGTCAGCTTAACCTTATATCATCAGTTCTATTGGACTTAACTTTCACACCCCCACTTTACTACTTCCAACCAATAAAAATAGCCCAAGACTATATATTCCATTAATTCCAACATTATAATTATTATTAATCAACTAATTAATTAATAATAATCTAACCACTTATACCAACAATTCTCAACATCTCACAACTTTTAAACAAATAATCCAAAAATAAATAAATTAAATAATTAATTAAATTAACTGGCGTTACAACTCTCCCCCACTTAGAATATTTCTGTCCTCGAAAATTTACCTTATTCAAACAACTCGGGATAGGAGTCCCGCATCTTGCTTTATAACTCCCAAGTCATGATTTCTCCGGCAGCTCCTAACTAGAATACTTTCACCAAAGCAATCTCTTTTCCTCGTAACGTCTTCATTTCATGATCCGCGATTCGTACACGCATCATCTCCACAGTAAGATTATCCCGTACTTGGACATCATCCATATGAATCACATGAGATGGATCTGAAATATACTTCCGGAGTTGTGACACATGAAACACATCGTGAAAATTCAAAAGATTAGGCAATAAAGCCACTCTATAAGCAACATTTCCAACTCTTTCTGAAACCTGATACCGACCAATAAAACGAGAAGTGAACTTCTTAAAATTCAATGCTCGCCCAACACCAATCACATGTGTAACTCTCAGAAACACATGGTCACCTGCTTGAAATTATAAATCTTTCCTTCGCATGTCATGATAACTCTTATGTCTACTTTGGGAAGCTTTCATCTTCTCTCAAATTATCTTCACCTTCTTAGTAGTCTCACGAACAATTTCAGGTCCAAGCACTACACTTTCTCCAAACTCATGCCAACACAAAGGAGTTCTACATCTCCGACCATACAACGCTTAAAAGGGTGCCATCCCAATACTAGAATGGTAACTGTTATTATAAGTGAACTTTATTAACTGAAGATAAGCATCCCACGAACCTCCATGTTCAAGAACACATGCTCTCAACAAACCTTCCAATGACTGAATAGTTCTTTCTGTCTGACCATCCGTCTGAGGATGATATGCCAAACTCAACCTCAAATTAGAACCTAGCGCCTCTTGCAAACTCTTCAAAAAATCAAAAGTAAACCTTGTATCTCTATCCGACACAAAACACAAAGGAACACCGTGCAACTTTACAATTACACTAGTATAAATTTCTGCCAACTTTGATACCGGAAAATTGATCTTAATAGGAATAAAATGAGCCGACTTTGTAATCCTATCAATAATCACCCAAATTGAATCATGTCCTCTTGAAGTATTAGGTAGCCTCGTCACAAAGTCCGTCTAAATGCTATCCCATTTCCATTATGGAACTTCTAACAGTTGCAGCAACCCTGCAGGCTTCTGATGTTCAACTTTCGACTTATGTCAAGCTAAACATGCATACACAAACCGAGCCACATCAATCTTCATTCCAGGCCACCAAAACATATTCTTCAAATCATGATACATCTTTGTAGCTACCGGATGAATACTCAACTTGCTCCTATGACTTTCCTCAAGAATTACTTTATCATCTTCGTATTATCAGGAATACAAATTCGATTATGAAATATCAACACACCTTGCGCATCTAACTTAAAATCACTATTCTTAGACTGATCGATTCCAACCATCAAATCTACCAGTTTTACATCCAACTTCCAAGCTTCTCTGATACTATCTAGAAAATCATTCTTAATCTTCAACATCCCCAACATAACACTCTTCGGTGTTACCTTTCAAACTAAGCTCATATCTCTGAACTGTTCAAATAATTCCAACTCTTTAACCATCATTGCTGACATGTGTAAATTCTTTCGACTTAACGCATCAGCCACTACATTTTCTTTTCCTGGATGATAATTCAAACAGAAATCGTAATCCTTTAACAACTCCAACCATCTTCGTTGTCCCATATTTAATTCTTTCTGATCAAATAAATACTTTAAACTCTTATGATCGCTAAATAACTCAAATCTAGAATCATAAATATAATGCCTCTAAATCCTCAACACAAAAACAATTGCAGCAAGTTCTAAATCATACATAGGATATTTTTTCTCATGAGTCCTCAAGTTCCTTGACGCATAAGCAATGACCTTTTCATTCTGCATAAGCACACCTCCTAAACCCATCTTAGAAACATCACAATATACCACAAAAGGTTCTCTCGGGTTAGGTAATGTCAAAATCTTTTCTGACGGCAATCTTTTCTTCAATTTTGTAAACTTTCTTCACATTGAACATCCCACATAAAAGCTCTACCTTTACAAGTAAACTTAGTTAACGGAAGTGCCAACTTAGAGAAACCTTCGATAAACCTTCTATAATAACCAACTAATCCCAAAAAGCTTCTAATATCGGTAGCCGACTTGCATCTACTTTAGATGGATCTACAATAATGACACTACCTGAGATAACATGACCAAGAAAACTAACCTCCTTTAACCAAAATTCACAATTAGACAGCTTTGCATACAACTTATTCTCTTTCAAAACTTGCAATACTATTCTTAAGTGTTCTACATGTTCTTCTTCCGATTTAGAGTAAATCAAAATGTTATCAATGAACACCACTACAAACTGATCAAAATAAGTATGAAAGATATGGTTCTTGTACTCCATGAATACTCCCAGTGCATTAGTAACATTGAAAGGTATCACTGAATAATCATAATGTCCATAAAGTGTCCTAAAAGCCGTCTTCTGGATATCTTCATCCTTTACTTTAATCTGATGATAACCCGACCTCAAATCAATCTTACTAAACACACGAGCACCCATCAATTATCCATCAAATCGTCTATTCTTGGAAGTGGATACTTATTCTTAATCGTCACTTTATTCAATTTTCTATAATCAACACAATTGTACCCCAAAATTTTCCCTCCCATATTTCTCAAAAACATTTCAAGAAAGATCCTCAAGTTGCTCAAGGAAGTCCAAGGGTTGGCCAGACAAGCTCTCTCCTAAGGCAGTTTACCTCAAATTAGGGTTTCATGTTGCATCAAGATACTTGAGTCCAAGTGATCCCAAATGCTCACCAATGTCCTAATATGTTCTCAAGATCATCCATGTCAAGTTTCAAGCTTTGCAGATAAAGTTTTCTCAGTCAATTGCTCAAAGGCCTGAAAATCGACTGTGCTAGGGCAATTGTCAACTGTGGCCCACATACAGTCAAACTTCAAGATTTTTGGTCAACATCATCATTTTGAAGGATATTTCATCATTTTATCAATGGTTGATCAAGATTCATCAAGGATTGCTCATAATTCATCAAGATGCAAAAGTTGCTAAATTAGGGGTTTGTAGGAAAAGTCAACTCAACTTTGACCAAGCATAACTTCCTCATAATTTATGATAAATGACCTATCTAAAGCTCATTTTGAATAGGATTCCATGCTATACAATCCATATTCATCTCCCAAGTTTAAAATATGTACTCACAAGAAGTTATGAATTTGGACATTATAGGTCATTTTGAAAAGTCAACAAAAACACCTTTTGTTTCAAAGCTTCATACATGAGCATGGAATATCAAATTGAGATGGGACCAAAGGATTTGATTAGAGGACATCTCAATCTTTCTAAAAAGTCCAAGAACATCTCCAAAGAGTCAAAATTGAGGAAGTTATGCATTGGTGAAGTTGACCCTTTTTGCAAAATTGCCAAAAGTCAACTATCCCTAAAACTTCAAATTTTGCCAAATGGGCCTAATCTTTTTCACTTGTTTTGAGTTGGCAACATAGCCCACGAGCTCTAGCCTTTTCCATTTGTCCATATCTTATTTTTATTATTTATTTTGATTTTTATTTGAATTAATTCAATTTAAATCAAAATAAATCATATAAAATCAAAAAACATTGAAAACAAAAGATTTGGTGGTTATTTCAGGTCTTAATTTACAGATAGCAGGCATTCAAACTCGTGTAAAGGCATGTGTGCACAAAAAGATTGGATTTAGGCCATGTTTGGAAAGATCTAAAAGGAGAATCAAATAAAATAAAAAATCATTGATGGAGGAAGATTGGATGCAGTTATCAACCCTAACTCAGTCCTTGGTACATAAGGAGGTGAGGCAGACCTAAAAACAGGTTGGAGACATGCGTATGAGCAAGAACCAAAATTGAAAAAAATCAAGAAAAGTGTGAGACCGAATTTGTACTTAGAGGCATCCTCAAGACTCGTTGCATATCCCAATTGGTTCCTAGGAGTCTCAGCAAGCCAAAGCAATCAAAACCAAGTGTTTTCAAGCCCCAAATCGCACTGTAAGTCGTCCACGGTATATCTCTCTTTTTGAAATTGAATATCTTTGTTCTTGCACTTATAGCATAAAATAATTATACATTCTTGATCACAATCACATTTGCAAAGTTTATGTATGGTTTAATTGCGTTTTTATGGCCTATACACGATTTCACCATAACTAGGTTTCAAAGCTCCGAATTAGGGTTTTTTCTTGCAAGAGAAATTAGCCTTCGTAAGTGGTATCATCTTTTTGTACATAATTAAAAATAATTAGAATAAATAGGTTTTATTACTAACTTAATTATTTTATTTCTTTCTTAAAATAACAAAAACCCAAAAAATATGTCATTTAATTATTTTTATTAATTAATTTAATAACTAATTAATTTAGCATTTATTTTTAAAAAACCTAATCTTTTTATTAAAAAGAATTTAAAAACAACAAAAACATTTTCTTTTTTAGGATAGAAGGGTCAAAACCCTAATTTCGCATTCGATCTAATTTGTCATCGCGCGCTTTATGCTATTTTTTATCCCAATTATTATATCTGCTCACAGTTTGTAATAGTTTTAATTAGGGCTTTTACTTTTCATTTACCGCTTTATTTTTCAAAGGGTTTGTTTTTGGCTATGTAAATACCCGAAGCCTTGTAATAGCGTAGTTTAAATTCCGCATTTTAAAATCAGCAAATTATCAACTGTTAGATGTATGAATAATTAGGGTTTGCATGACAAGAATGTATGTTAACTTTAAAACAGTTAGATCACCTTAAATGTGCAAAGATAAATAATCTGAAATTGAATCACTCGCACATGCGCACTCCTAGGGTACACTCCCACTTGGTTGCCTTCGGTAAAAGGTCATTGAGTATAGGATGTTTTAGTGGTCGTCCTTTTGTCCAAAGATCAAAGTTGCCTCGGAAAGGTTGCCTGGGATATTGTTGCCTCGAATAAATGATCTAAGACATTAGGGTTACTACTAATACGTCCTAACATTGCTTTAGTGATCGTACGTCCCTTTCAAATTGACCCTCAAATTCCAACGACGGTGCTACCTACTCATTAATAGTGGGATAGCATTGTCTAAAGGAAATGAATACAGAATGATTCTTTTTTTGAGTAGGTAGATTAGTTCTTAAGTACTTGCTCAATCAAAACAAACTTTTCACACTTACACTCCTTTACAAAACAAAGTTTTCAAAAACACTTCATTACACTCTTGAAGACAGAAGCAAGAGTTAAATCGAAGTTAAAACAAAAACTTTTCAAAACCCACAAACACAAAGAAATTTTTTTTGAAAATGATGAGCAAGTACCTAAGAGCCTGTAGATAACTACGGATAGAAAGGGAGCTAATACCTTCCCTTTCTATAATCTACCCCCCGTACTCATAAATATCTCGAAAAAGGAATTTTTCTGTGCTTTTTTCCTTTCCTTGTTTGATAAAATAAAAGACGGTGGCGACTCTTGCTTACCGTGACATTTTGCAAACACAAACGCAAAACACAAACCAGCAAATTCCTTAAAAAATAGGGAAACACGATCCTGGTTCTGGCCACCGTATCACAGAACTGGCGACTCTGCTGGGGAGTTTATAAGTGGGGTGTACCTTAGGAATAGTTCATCATATTGTTTTCAATTGTTTGATCAGTTTGCTTTATCTTTGTGGGCTTTGTATCGGAGTTACTATAGATCCTAACCCGGATCTGGGGGACACCTTTTAGGTAAGTAGCAATAAACTGTGAGGGAACTGTACGGCGTAGACCGATACGATTGAAGCAGTAGCTACGTTGGTGTGACAGATTAGTTGGTACCGATATCCCTTGTGGAGGAACAAGGAGAGTATGAGGCTGCTAATAGGTCATTAACTATCAACTGACCTTAGAACCTATATGTTGTACCCCAAAATTTGCCCTCGCGTTTTTCCACAAGAAATCTCAGCTTCAAACATTTCCTGACTTTTCAAACTGGCTCAAGAATCGGACAAACGGACTTTTCTTGACAGTCAAGCAGAATTAGGGTTTTTACGGATTTTCAGAGCTCTGAATTGTTTCATACAGTGGGCTTAGGGTTTGGTTGATTTTTGGTTCAATTTTGATCAAGCAAGCATGATTTGGCATTTAATCGGGAATTAGGGTTTTATGGGCATATTCTCAGAAGAATTTGAATTCCACAGCACTTTGCGGTTTATTTCAAGATTCGGATTAAAATTCGCGTTATCTTGGTTTAATCAGTAAAAGAGACAGTGGTTTGAATTCAGTACGTTTTGATTGGGCCAGTCAGATACAAGATGCAGTATTGGATTCACAGTGTTCATGTGTTTGATCAGTCTATCTGGGTTAATTGCTGCTTTGCTTTGGATGTTGGATAAGACAGGTTTATTGGATCAATGTTGTTTTATTTTAGTTATTTATTATTCTGAAATTAAATGATTGAATTTATTTTTCAATTGTTTTAATTCTAAGAATTTTAAATAAATAAATAAGCAATAAAGAAAGTTAGAACCAATTGGATAATTTGATTTTTATTGATATTCGAATTATTTGTACAAATTGTTGTTACAGACAATAATTTACATTTAATTTAAATATTACATAGAATGAAAAAAACTATCCTATTTTCTAATATTCTTCGTTCTTCATTCCGCTCCGGTATTCCGTTTTTTATCTGCAAAAAGAAACAAGAAAAGTCAGAAGACATTTAAAAAGGACAGTTAAAAATTGCTCATCATTAGGGGCCACTGACTGGGATCAGTTGACCCTCTCTGCAAATCACGGGATTTCTCCCGGTTCACAGAGAGGGAAGATTATTTTATTTCATGAAATGTAAATGTCAAAAATGCATAAGTTACAAATTTCAAGCTGCATAGAAATTCAAGATTCAAAATCCAATCCAAACTGAAAAGTTCAAATCCAAACTTTCTATCCAAAAGCAAAGACTACTGTCAAAATGCCCAAAGTCCGCTCAAAGAAAATCACAAGTACCCAAGCTGTCATGAAAAGATTTAGCCAAGATATCAAGGAAAAGGAAGTCAGCACACATAAACTGTCAAAAGAGATAAAGATGCAAAATGTAAGATGCAAGCAATCTAGAATCATCACTTCCCATAGTTAGCCCCTTCAGAAAAGTACAACTTAAATTATATAAAAATTCTTTGCTGTACTGTAAAGAGAGAGTAAAGAGAGATAAAGCAAACTCAGTTCAGGTTAGGCATAGACATCAGCACAGCAGGCAAAAGGAAGAGAGAGGAATGTGTACAAATTTCATCAACTCTGCATAATAGAAGATCCACAAGACAGTGCAGTAGCAGGTCAGAAAAAAGATACACAAAATCAAAAGCCAAGACAGTTCAGTTCAGCACAGCAGACAGTTCAAGATATCAGTTCTGAAGAGACAGTAGAACAGATAGAAGATAGCAAAAGAAAGAAATATACCACTCAGTGGAGCCTAAGCAAGGGGGGATACAAAAATCAGAAAATAACAAACTGAGTTGGGCAGTAAGCACAGTCCAGAAGTGAGGAGATAGAAAAGATATAGAACCTGTCAAGGCCTCAACCTTCAAGCACATAACTTAGAAATGCCACAACCTGCCTAAATAAAAGAACACCACTACTGTCATCAAAAAACCATAACTTGCAACCTATCAAACACCAATACCCTGCCTCAACCTTCAAGCACATAACTTGAAAATGCCACAACCCTGTCCCAAAAACCTCACATAACCAAAAACAGAGTTATCAAACTTCATCAAAATTTCATCAACCACAAATGCCATAACCACCTACCTACATCAAAAAGCTCAAACCCATAACATAAACACACTGAACCTGTCAATAAACCATCAAACATACAATTCAAAGCCAACCCACACTCAAGGCAATAACTGTCCAAAATCATTCAAGATAATCAAGGCAACAATTCAAAAGCATCAAGAGAGCCTCAGAAGCAAGCTTCTTCATAGGCAAATCAGAAAAAAGAAACAAAAGTGGAACAATACTCAAGCAAATCATCACAGGGCAACATGAGAGAGAAAGAAGCAACTCAGGCAACATAGGCCCTCAGATCTCAGAGATCATCACTAGGCATCTCAAGCAAATACTCAAAGCACACATAGGCAAATCGTCCAAGAAAGCAACCAACAGTTCAAAGGGACATAAAGTAGAAGAGATAAAGAAGTGAGGAATTAGGGTTTCTCAGTACGTATCATCATCAAAACCTTAATCATAAGCAACAAGAGCGAAAATACCAGAAAGCGTCGAAAGCAAAGCAAGCTCAAAGTTCCTCACGCCGCTCCGGCCTCCTCAACGCCTCCAGTTCCGGTTCCCTTTCCTCCATCTCCCAAAATTAAGGTAGCTTTTCGTCCCCTTCTCAATCTCAAGAAAAGAAAAACAAACGATAATAACGAGTAAGATTATAACTCAGACTAAGCAAGAAGAATAGTGAAAATTCTAAGATAGAGAAGGTGAGATCGTTACCCTGTTCGTTTAGGTTTAGTCCAATCGCGGAGATGAGAGGAACCGGAGGTGGCGTTGGGTTGGCTCGGCATCACTAGGCATCACATTCAGCATTCAGGGAGATGAGGAAGAACGAAGAAGATGAGCTTACGCACGGCGCCGCTGCCTTCGCTCCACACTGAAACAACGCCTAACCCTAATTTCATTTCAAACTTGACAAAGGGCCTGACCCGTTTCCTGATTACCTCAAAGCCCATTAAACATTAACCTCTTTTCATTTTCATCAACAATATTCATTTAACCTATTCTTCTTTTATATATTAATACTAACCCTTTAATATTTTTATGAAAACATTTCATTTGCTTTACAAAAAAAATCATTTTAATGCAAATACTTTCTTTTTTTTTATTTACAATTTAACTAAAGCATTTTATATATACTTAATTTAATTAAAAATACTAACCTAATTAAAACATTTTTTTATTATCATATGATTAAAACATCTTTTTAGATAGAGATTTGTACATAAAAATAAAATATCTTTCTTAACACACATAATTCAATTTTGGACATAATACTTTTTGTACATACATTTTAAAACATTAATTTGTATATATTATCTTTTCTTTTTTTTATATATACATAATTAAATTGAAAATACTTTTTTTAATTAAAATGCATATTTGTACATATTATACATTTTTACACATAATTAAAATTGCAACTTTTTAATTAACATTCTTTTTGTACATACCAATTTAAATACATTTTCTCTAATATTAAACTCACAAACATTTGGACTAAAATACTTTCCAATTAAAATTGAACATTTAATCAAAACACTTCATTTTTCTTTTGTACATAATTAAACATACAAAATCAAAATACATTTAAAAACATTTCTCTAGGTCAAACCCTAATACGCTTCAACTTCACATTATTGCACTTGTACATATTTACACTTACACAATACATATACACTTGTACACTTACACAACACATTACCCTACACACATGTTTATCTTACATTTATATTTGATATTCGTTTTGATCGCACATTCGATTTGGTTGTAAATTATTGGGTACTATAAGTCTCATCCCCTTGTACATTTATACCCCCACTCCCGGATATTATTTTGTAATAGCGTAGATTTACATTCCGCAATTTACAGTTTTCCAATTATACCATGGTTAGACCTAGGGTTTGTATGTACATAAAATCAAACGCTAGATTACCTAATACAAGACAAATACATGTAATCAATACACAATCACACTTGCACCCCCTAGGGTAATCCCACATGTTGCCTTCCAAAATGGGCCATGCTTGCACGTCGAGTATCTTTGGCAAAACAAAATCAAATGATCATAAGTCTCAAAGTGTTGCCTAAACGGAATGATCATGGTCCCTTCAAAACAAATTGCCAAAGACACTTGGCATCATTGCATTCATGGTCCATACGATGACCCGCGCCCGTCCCGAATAAACTTCCTAAACGCAAGATTGTCTACCAATTTCAATGGTAGAACAAAATTGTTAAAAGGGGTTAAAACATGACAAAAACCTTTGAGTACAATAGGGTAGACAAAACTCTTAGCTACTTGAGATCAAACTTGCAAAAACACTTGCCTCATTTTCAAAAACCACAATCCACAACACTTTCAAACAAACTCTCAAAAACATTTGAAAACATCTTTTCGAAAAGATTCACACTTTTGTAAAACACTCAAACACGAGTCAAATACATTAGTTGCCTAAGACAAGGCATCTTTTTCCAAAACATTTTTCAAAAAGCACCCACACACACACCATTTTCAAAGCAATCGAAAAACAAGGCAAGTGATCTAAAAAACCAAGTAACTAAGAGCCCATGGATAACCATGGATGAAAAGGGTGCTAATACCTTCCCTTTTCATAATCTACCCCCCGAACCCACGAAACATCTCAAAAGGTTTTTGCTGTGCTTTTTTAACCTTTCCTTTAGGATAAAATAAAAAGTCGGTGGCGACTCTTGCTAACCGCACAAGTGCGAATACGAACGCAAAACACAAGTCAGTTCTCCCACCGTATCACACTATAATTGACCAACTTGGCCATAGAAAAGTAGCAGTATACTACACTCATTGAGACCATACTCTCGCGATGATTCTGGCTGCAAGAAAAGGTTGCTAAACTAGAATATTGACCGATCGAGGATGGTCAAGGATATTTAGAACCTCTAGAACCCGGTTACTATTACTAGGACAGGTTGAACCAACTAAACTGAAAGAGGGTAGTACCTAGACTCCATGCCAGCCTGAAATTTAAGGGCTATTGTGTGACTTGCTTGCCCTTACCATGTTTGCTCTCTGTGATGCCTGTGGTGTGTTCTTATCATGACATCATGCATCATGACATTTCATGCATATTTCATTAGACTAACCATTTCAAAGACCGAGGGGATTCATCTTTGTTATGTTTTGCAGATCATGGCATTTATGTGCAGAAATACCATTCAGATCAGTTTCGTGCAGATTCCTGCTCAGCTTAGAGAGTTGGTTTCCAAGGTTCCTGATACTTCTTCCTTTGTTATAAGACATGGTCACCTCCTTGGTTTGGTCACTTCCAAGCTGGACGAGAAAATGATGAGCGTCTTGTTCCAGTTCTTTGACCCGCTGCATCACTGTTTCACCTTCCCAGACTATCAGTTGGTCCCTACTTTGGAGGAGTTCTCTGATTTACTTGGAATATCTATTCTAGAGAAGACACCATTTACAGGTTTGGAGATAGCTCCTAGGCCGGAGGATATTGCTTCATCTCTCCATCTGACAAAGGCTGATGTAGTATCTAACTGGGACACTCGGAGTGGGATTAAAGGTTTCTTGGCTAAGTTCTTGATTGATCAGGCTCAACAGTTCTGGGATAGTTTGGAATTTCAAGCATTTGAAGACATCCTGGATCTCCTCATCTATGGCCTGGTTCTGTTCCCAAATTCAGATTCTTTTGTCGACGTGAATGCAGTCAAGATCTTCATGTCCCATAATCCAGTGCCCACTCTCTTAGGTGACATTCTACATGCTCTTTATGCCCGTACTGCTCGGAGGAGGGGAACCCTTATGTGTTGTGCACCACTGCTGGCGAGGTGGTTTATTTCTCACCTCTCCAAATTTGTATTGAAGAATGAGGAAGGTATGGGTTGGGCTTACAGAATCATGTCCCTTGCTCATACGGACATCCTCTAGAGCACTAAAGATATGGAAAAGGTAGCTTTCATTAATCGCTGTGGGGAATATCCCAATGTTCCACTGCTTGGAATTAGAGGATGGATAACCTATAATCCTTGTTTGGCCTTACGACAGTTTGGACGAGCTCGAAGGGACGGTCCTCATGAGTTGCTGCTTCCAGACATTGTCTTTGACTTCATGGGGGATGTTGAGGAACATCGCCGCAGATTTATACGAGCTTGGGATAGAGTGAACAGGTCTGATCCACATGAGCTAGGAATGAAGACTTCTCTCCCGATGCAACCATATCTCCAGTGGGTTCGGGCCCGTGCTCAAAAGATGGGAATGCCCTACGAAGCTGTTTTACTGGTGATTGTGGATCGTACTGATGAAGAAGGGGTTCCTTATACGATCCTCCATCCTTATATGCCTACTGATATTGGGGCATTGAAGAGGTCTTGGATCCAGCTAAGGGAAGAAAGGGACACTTACAGAGAGAAGTATCATGAGCAGGAACAGAAGATCCTGAAGCTTACAAGGCAGCTGGAGACTGAGAGGACAATCAACGATTATGTCAGCACGAAAGGAAAACGACCATGGGAACGCTGATGTCTTTTATTGTTTCTAGTTTAGATTTGCTTTTCAGTATTTCTTTTGTAACGCCTTAAAGGAATTTGTTAAACAAATTTGAATCTCCCTAAAGTCTTTGAAATCATTTCATACGCATTCCATTCCCATGCACCTCATTACAGGTACCCTTACAGGTTTCTCATCTTCTTCGCTGTTTATTTCAGCACAACATGTCTTCTGAAACATCTATTGATCAAGCCATCAAAGCCCTGCAAGCTCAGAATGCTCAGTTCCAGGAAATGTTCATGAACTTGGCTAAGGGTCAACAAGATTTGGAGACTCTTATCTTGAAAGACAGGAAGAAGAAGAAGAAGAAGAAGAAGAAGAAGAAGAAGAAGAAGACAGTCCTCCTGAATATGAGTCACAGATTTGGGAACAAGTTGAGACAGGAAGTTGATGTATCTCATTCATCTGGAGGAGGAGAGAATTAAGAGGAAAGAAAGGGTCGTAGCCCTGTTGTCTCTGTTAATGGCACTGATCTATTTGTGACCGCTGCAGAAGACATTTCTACTCCATTGATGATCGTTAAGAAGAATCTATTGTTGGCCGGTTTATTTACGGGTTGTGGCGAAGGTTGCCACCTGTGTTCCATCTTACCTGCTGGTTGCCATTTATTGAAATCAAGTGTTCAACGCATAATGGATAACAAAGAGATCTTGTTCGAGAAAACTTTGGTTCCATTGATTCCTGTTGAATATGTTTCCATAATCACCATTTCCGCCAATTCTTCCAAGGCTTCCTCGAGAAAGCCTGTTAGAATTACATCTGTTCTGAGAATTGCTCCATTGATCATTACTATTCCTGGACCTATCCCTTACACGTCGGATAAGGATGTCTTGTGGCACTATGGGGCCGATGTGTATTATCATGGGATTAAACAAGACTTGAAGGTTGAAGAGGCTGATACTGATGTCAGCAATATTGTTGGGTCTAGCAACGTCACCCGCAGCAGAAGACTTTTCTATCCTGAGATTTCCCCACTAACCGTTTGGAAGCCTGTTGCTATTACACCTGCCAGTACATCTGCTACTGTCCCTATTCATGTTCCAATCATTACCCCTGTCGCCGAGTCATCTAACGCTCGGGGAAAAGAGATCACCGGTGAGCCTGCCCAGATGGAGGCACCGAAGAAGATTATTGTTGAAACCTCTAGGAAGGAGATAGAGGAAATTTTGAAGATCATTAAGAAAAGCGACTACAACATAGTCGAACAGCTGGGGAAAACCCCTTGGAAGATCTCTATGTTGTCTTTATTGTTGTGCTCAGAAGCCTATGCTAAGGCTCTGATTGCTTTCCTGAAAACTGCGCATGTGCCGCAAGAGACATCCATTGACCAGTTCAAAGACTATGTGGCTAGTTTGACTGCTGATAACAGATTGGGTTTCTCCGACACAGATTTGACTGCCAAAGGAAATAATCACAATAACGCTCTGCATGTTTCCATTGAGTGCAGGGGCACTACTCTAGCTCACGTGTTGGTGGATACTGGGTCCTCGTTAAATGTTTTATCCAAGAAAGTGTTAGACCGGTTAGACTGTGAAAGGTTGGTGCTAAAGCCAAGTAATATTGTGGTTAGGGCCTTTGACGGGTCCAAAAGGATGGTACACGGGGAGGTGGATGTCCCTGTTAAGGTCGGTTCTCAGACTTTCGCGTCTACATTCTATGTGATGGACATTCATCCGTCTTATTCTTGTTTGTTGGGTCGCCCGTGGATCCATAAAGCTGGGGAAGTAACTTCTAAGCTCCACCAGATGTTGAAATACCCAGTGAAGGGGAAAATTGATACAGTACGAGGAGAAGAGGAGTACATGGTGAGCCACCTTAACTCTTTTCGGTATGTGGAAATGGATAGGGAGTTCATTGAAACCCTGTGTCAACATTTTGAAGAAGTCCCCCAGACTCTGGCGTCGACTGAAACTGTTGCTGAAGATCCCCCATTGAAGATGGCTTCCCTCAAGGATGCCCAGGCTGTTATTGAGAAAGGTGGGTGTGCGAATTGGGGTCAACTCCCTGACTTTGCACACAAGACTGACAAGTTTGGTTTGGGTTTTACTGTAGAATCTCAAAGGGTTGTTCGGCGTGCGTGGATTGGAAGACCTCCCCTGCGTATTACTAATCCAGAAGTGAATGTGATTGAAGATGATGACAAAGAGTATGAATTTGAAAGCTGGATTTATCCGACTACCAACGGTGGATTAAGCAATTGGACGGCAAAGGACTTCGTGCCCATTTCTTTTATTACACAGTAATAGACTTTTGTTTTGAGTTTGTAACAGACAATTTGAAACTTTTACGGCCCGGTGCCTTGCCCGAGACACCGTGGCTTTGTTTGTGAGGGCTTAATATTTGTCATTTCCATATATCATCAATAAAAGAATTGGATGTTTTCTTGCATTACAAATTTTGCGCTCCTTGTTTTTCTTTTCTATCTTACAAAATAGCTATTTGTCTTACACACACTCACATATCATGATCTACATCCACTTTGGATCCCATTGATAACGACTCTGCTACTTCTGGTTATGACTTCGAAAGTCCGATCAACCAAGCTGAGGACGAAGGTGAGGACGATTGAGAAGTTCCTGGAGAACTTGCTAGACTGTTACTTCAGGAAGAGAGGGTCATATAACCTCCAAGAGCCACCAATACTGATGCCTCCAGTTGAAGGAAGACCGTTGATATTATACTTAAAAGTGCTGGATAATACAAAGAGGTGTGTACTGGGGCAGCATGACGAGTCTGGCCGAAAAGAGCATGCTATTTACTGCTTTAGCAAAAAGTTTACCGACTGTGAGACCCAATACTCACTGCTCGAGAAAACTTGATGCGCTTTGGCATGGGCTGCTCGCCGGCTGAGACAGTATATGCTAACTTATACTACCCTATTGATATCAAAGATGTGAATGTTTTGACGGCACCTCGGCCCTTTTGCAATGTAGGGCATCGATATGATCGGCGAGATAAGACCTACTGCATCCAACGGGCATCGTTTCATCTTGGTAGCAATTGATTACTTTACAAAGTGGGTTGAAGCAGCTTCCTTTTCTACTGTAACCAACAACGTCGTGGCATGGTTTATTCGGCACAATCTGATCTGTCAATATGGTGTACTGGAGAGAATCATTATGGACAATGGTACAAATCTCAACAATAAGATGATCACCAAGCTCTGCAAGCAGTTCAAGATACAGCATCACAACTCTTCTCCTTACCAACCGAACATGAATGAGGATGCTAAAGCGGCTAATAAGAACATCAAGAAGATTGTGCAGAAGATGACGGTGACATACAAAGACTGGCACGAGATGTTACCGTTTGCTCTTCATGGGTACCATACCTCAACTCGAACGTCAATAGGGGCAACACCCTATTCCTTGGTATATGGCATGGAAGCAGTCTTTCCCATTGAAGTTCAGATACCCTCTCTTCAGATTATGAAGGATGCAGGTTTGAGCGAAGACGACTGGATCCAGACCCGGCTGGATCAGCTGAATTTAATCGATGAAAAGAGACTTACTGCTATTTGTCATGGTCAGACGTATCAAAAACGAATGATCAAGGCATTTAACAAGAAAGTTAAACGACAAGAGTATCAAGTTGGGGATCTGGTGATCAAGGGCATCATCCTACCACGAGGTGATCCCAGGGGCAAATGGACCCCTACGTAGGAAGGGCCATTTGTGGTTAAGAATATTTTCTCAGGAGGAGCTATGATTCTAACCACCATAGATGGTGACGACCTTCCTCACCCCGTCAATGCAGACATAGTGAAAAAATACTACGCATAATCAAAGACCCGCTAGGTCGACTGGCCTAGGAAAAAATAAGGGCTTCCCGGCAAACCAAAAGTGTTCGGGCAAAAATAAGGGATGAAAATGAAAAAATCTGTACACCCGGCGAGTCGAAAACCTGAAAAGGCGGCTTGGGAAAAAAAGGGTATCCCGGTGGACTGAAAACCCGAAAGGGAGGTCCAGGAAAAAATTAGGGATTAAAGAGTAACACTATGTCTCACTAGATCACCTTGCGATTAGACTTCAGTATCGACTATCAAGCTCAGACGACACTAATCAATCTGATCTACCTTCAACCAAGTAGCAAAGTGATGAGATGCTTAAAGACATAACGACAATAGCAGAGTTGGAACCCAGTGGGATTGTTCACATAGTTGTTTTTCTTTGTTTTTCATAAATGGTGTAAATTCTATCATTCGGCGGCGTTCTCTTACTAGGACTTCAGCCTCTTGTATAAAAACGCCTATTTACAGGCCAAACTTCAAAATCAATACAATTCATTTCCACAAATAAATTTCAAAATTTTATTTTTGCAAAGAACGTCCAATGTTCATTCTTGATATATGCATTTGACAATAATTGCTGCTCATGAATATTTACATGCAAAACAAAAGACGATTACTCGTAATATCAGAGACAGGGGAAAATAAGAATTGTCCAGACCTTACAGTTGCTCTATCCACCAGGTACATGGATAGATTTAGATAAAGAATATGAATAAGGTACATTCACTCCCTGCAGAGTAAGAAAAAGACAGTAATGTTAACTCTCCCTAGCTGAGGCTCACAACCGCGAATGAGTCGGCAATATTATCCCCAAGCAGAGTTTATCCATCATCAGCACTAGACAATTATCCCCAGCGGAGTCTGGAAAATCTTCCCAAGTGGAGTTTGGAGAATCATCCCCAGTAGACTCTGGAAGATCGTCCACAGTAGAGTCTAAAAGGTTATCCCCAGTGAAGTCGCAACTGAAAGATCATCCCCGGCAGAGTTCATTCCTTTCACAAACAGAAACTCAATCCCCAACAGGATTCAGTATCGCCAGCAACGGTAATTCATCCCCAACTGAATTTATCAGCGGAATCCTCAACAGAGCATGTCCTCCCCACAAAGCCATTTCCTCATCAGTTTATTCCCCAGCGGAGTTATCCTCTCCTGCAGGTTTATTCTCACAATCATCTTCATTCACTATCCCTAAGGGAAATGAAGGATTCAACTCTCTTCTTCAGCAGCAATCTGGGATTTATTTTCCCTAGATAAAAATATCACATTTCCATACATCATGACACATGCATATACGCATCATACAGCACAATCTCATTTATTTTGAGAACATCATTGTCTGATACATATCATGCATCACATGTAGCTAACCTTTACCTTTCAGGAAATATATAATCAAATTCTCACAAAAGCAAGCTATGAAGCCCAGATTCGACTGGACAATAGTTTCAATCCTCAGCAAGACGTGAATCCAGGATTACAACCGGATAACAGCTCAGCAAGTTATTATGAAGCCTGGATTATGACCAGACAGCAATACAAGTTCCTGCGAAGATTGGATTACGACCAGACAAGAAGTAAAGTATTGTGAAGACTGTATTTCGACCAGATAACAGATAAGGGATACTGTGAAGCTTAGATTACGACCAAATAGAAGTTCACCTGGCCATATACTATGAAGCTCAGATTACGACCGGATGTTAGTAGGCCCAAAGTCAAAGGGAAATCCCAGATTACGACCATATAGCCATTTGATCTCTTCTAAAGACTGGATTACGACTAGACAAGAAATAAAGTATTGTGAAGACTGGATTTCGACCAGATAATAGATAAGGGATACTGTGCAACTTGGATTATGACCAAATAGCAGTTCACCCGGCCAGATACTATGAAGCTCGGATTACGACCGGATGTTAGTAGGCCCAAAGTCAAAGGAAAATCCCAGATTACGACCGGATAGCCATTTGATCTCTTCTAAAGACTGGATTACGGCTAAACAAGAAGTAAAGTATTATGAAGACTGGATTTTGACCAGATAAGAGATAAGGGATACTGTGCAGCTTAGATTACGACCAAATAGAAGTTCACTCGGCCAGATACTATGAAGCTCGGATTACGACCGGATGTTAGTAGGCCCAAAGTCAAAGGGAAATCCTGGATTACAATCGGATAGACATTTGATCTCTTCTAAAGACTGGATTACGGCCAGACAAGAAGTAAAGTATTGTGAAGACTGGATTTCGACCAGATAACAGATAAGGGATATTGTGAAGCTTGGATTACGACCAAATAGCAGTTCACCTGGCCAGATACTATAAAGCTCGGATTACGACCGGATGTTAGTAGGCCCAAAGCCAAAGGGAAATCCCGGATTACGACCGGATAGACATTTGATCTCTTCTAAAGACTGGATTACGACCAGACAAGAAGTAAAGTATTGTGAAGACTGGATTTCGACCAGATAACAGATAAGGGATACTGTGCAACTTGGATTACGACAAAATAGCAGTTCACCCAGCCAGATACTATGAAGCTCGGATTACGATCGGATGTTATTAGGCCCAAAGTCAAAGGGAAATCCTAGATTACGACCGGATAGCCATTTGATCTCTTCTAGAGACTAGATTACAACTAGAGAAGAAGTAAAGTATTGTGAAGACTGGATTTCGACCAGATAACAGATAAGGGATACTGTGCAGCTTAGATTACGACCAAATAGCAGTTCACCTGGCCAGATACTATGAAGCTCGGATTACGACCGGATGTTAGTAGGCCCAAAGTCAAAGGGAAATCCCGGATTACAACCGAATAGCCATTTGATCTCTTCTAAAGACTGGATTACAACCAGACAAGAAGTAAAGTATTGTGAAGACTGGATTTCGACCAGATAACAGATAAGGGATACTGTGCAGCTTGGATTAAGACCAAATAGCAGTTCACCCGACCAGATACTATGAAGCTCGAATTACGACCGAACGTTAGTAGGCCCAAAATCAAAGGGAAACCCCGAATTACAACCGGATAGCCATTTGATCTCTTCTAAAGACTGGATTACGACCAGACAAGAAGTAAAGTATTGTGAAGACTGGATTTCGACCAGATAACAGATAAGGGATACTGTGCAGCTTGGATTACGACCAAATAGCAGTTCACCCGGCCAGATACTATGAAGCTTGGATTACGACCGGATGTTAGTAGGCCCAAAGTCAAAGGGAAATTCGGATTACGACTGGAAAGCCATTTGATCTCTTCTAAAGACTGGATTACGACCAGACAAGAAGTAAAGTATTGTGAAGACTGGATTTCCACCAGATAACAGATAAGGGATACTGTGCAGCTTGGATTACGACCAAATAGCAGTTCACCTGGCCAGATACTATGAAGCTCAGATTATGACCGAAAGTTAGTAGGCCCAAAGCCAAAGGGAAATCCCGGATTACGACCGGATAGCCATTTGATCTCTTCTAAAGACTGGATTACGACCAGACAAGAAGTAAAGTATTGTGAAGACTGGATTTCGACTAGATAACATATAAGGGATACTGTGCAGCTTGGATTACGACCAAATAGCAGTTCACCCGGCCAGATACTATTAAGCTCGGATTACGATCGGATGTTAGTAGGCCCAAAGTCAAAGGGAAATCCAGGATTACGATCGGATAGCCATTTGATCTCTTCTAAAGACTGGATTACGAGCAGACAAGAAGTAAAGTATTGTGAAGACTGGATTTCGACCAGATAACAGATAAGGGATACTGTGCAGCTTGGATTACAACCAAATAGCAGTTCACCTGGCCAGATACTATGTAGCTGGGATTACGACCGGATGTTAGTAGGCCCAAAGCCAAAGGGAAATCCCGGATTATGACCGGATAGCCATTTTATCTCTTCTAAAGACTGGATTACGACCAGACAAGAAGTAAAGTATTGTGAAGACTAGATTTCGACCAAATAACAAATAAGGGATACTGTGCAGCTTGGATTACGACCAAATAGCAGTTCACCCGGCCAGATACTATTAAGCTCGGATTACGACCTGATGTTAGTAGGCCCAAAGTCAAAGGGAAATCCCGGATTACGACCTGATAGCCATTTGACCTCTTGTAAAGACTGGATTACCACCAGATAAGAAGTAAAGTATTGTGTATCTTGGATTACGACCAGATAACAGATAAGGGATACTATGCAGCTTGGATTATGACCAAATAGCAGTTCACCTGGCCAGATACTATGAAGCTCGGATTACGAACGGATGTTAGTAGGCCCAAAGCCAAAGGGAAATCCCGGATAGCCATTTGATCTCTTCTAAAGACTGGATTACGACCAGACAAGAAGGAAAGTATTGTGAAGACTGGATTTCAACCAGATAACATATAAGAGATACTGTGCAGCTTGGATTACGACCAAATAGCATTTCACCCGGCCAAATACTATGAAGCTCGGATTATGATCAGATGTTAGTAGGCCCAAAGTCAAAGGGAAATTCCGGATTATGACCGGATAGCCATTTGATCTCTTCTAAAGACTGGATTACGACCAGACAAGAAGTAAAGTATTGTGAAGATTGGGTTTGGACCAGATAACAGATAAGGGATACTGTGCAGCTTGGATTACGACCAAATAGCAGTTCACTTGGCCAGATACTATGAAGCTCAGATTAAGACTGAATGTTAGTAGGCCCAAAGCCAAAGGGAAATCCCGGATTACGACCACATAGCCATTTGATCTCTTCTAAAGACTGGATTACGACCAAACAAGAAGTAAAGTATTGTGAAGACTGGATTTCAACCAGATAACAGATAAGGTATATTGTGCAGCTTGGATTACGACCAAATAGCAGTTCACCCGACCAGATACTATGAAGCTCGAATTACGACTGAATGTTAGTAGGCCCAAAGTCAAAGGGAAATCCTGGATTACGATCGGATAGCCATTTGATCTCTTCTAAAGACTGGATTACGACCAGACAAGAAGTAAAGTATTGTGAAGACTGGATTTCGACCAGATAACAGATAAGGGATACTGTGCAGCTTGGATTACGATAAAATAGCAGTTCACCAGGCCAGATACTATGAAGCTCGGATTATGACCGGATGTTATTAGTCCCAAAGTCAAAGGGAAATCCCGGATTACGACCGGATAGCCGTTTGATCTCTTCTAAAGACTAGATTACGACCAGACAAGAAGTAAAGTATTGTGAACACTGGATTTCGACCAGATAACAGATAAGGGATATTGTGCAGCTTGGATTACGACCAAATAGCAGTTCACCTGGCCAGATACTATGAAGCTCGGATTATGATTGGATGTTAGTAGGCCCAAAGCCAAAGGGAAATCCTGGATTATGACCGGATAGCCATTTGATCTCTTCTAAAGACTGGATTACGACCAGACAAGAAGTAAAGTATTGTGAAGACTAGATTTCGACCAGATAACATATAAGGGATACTGTGCAGCTTGGATTATGACCAAATAGCAGTTCATCCGGCCAGATACTATTTAGCTCGGATTACGATCGAATGTTAGTAGGCCCAAAGTCAAAGGGAAATCCCGGATTATGACCGGATAGCCATTTGATCTCTTCTAAAGACTGAATTACAACCAGACAAGAAGTAAAGTATTGTGAAGACTGGATTTCGACCAGATAACAGATAAGGGATACTGTGTAACTTGGATTACGACTAAATAGCAGTTCACCTGGCTAGATACTATGAAGCTCGGATTACGACCGGATAATAGTAGGCCTAAATCCAAAGGGAAATCCCGGATTATAACTGGATAGCCATTTGATCTCTTCTAAAGACTGGATTACGACCAGACAAGAAGTAAAGTATTGTGAAGACTGGATTTCGACCAGATAACAAATAAGGGATACTGTGCAGCTTAGATTACGACCAAATAGCAGTTCACCTGGCCAGATACTATGAAGCTCGAATTACGACCAAATGTTAGTAGGCCCAAAGTCAAAGGGAAATCCCGGATAGCCATTTGATCTCATTTGAAGACTGGATTACGACCAGATAAGAAGTAAAGTATTGTGTAGCCTGGATTATGACCAGATAAGACCCTGCGAAGTTTGGATTTCGACCAAATAGCAGTTTACCGGGACAATTACTTAGAAACCCAGAGTCGACCAGATATTTGTGTGCCATAAATTCAAGTTAAAGCCCAGATGCGATCGGATAACATTTGAATACCTTCTGAAACCTGGATTACGACCAGATAAGAATTGAGAAGTTGTGAAACCTGGATTACAACCGGATAGAAAGTTTAATCTCACCCCCCAGTAAGTCATTGTAAGGCCTGGGTTACGACCAGGTAGCAGTTGGTCTTATTACTATGAAGCCTGGACCACGACCAGGTCACAATTCATTTTCACCTCCCTGTATAAGAGACAATTCCTCAGTAGAATAACGGACGATCGAAGTTCCTAAAATTCAAACAGAGACAACTCACCAGCAGAATAACGGACGCCGAAGCTCCTAAAATTCTATTTTCTCAAGACAAAGATCAACCTTCCCAAGCGGAATCTTCCTCAACGACAAGTATACAAGCTCTCGCTAAGAAATATCTAATGCGATCGACACTCCTTAGGGTGGCATCTTTAAGCCCATCCCCTGTCTAGCAATTTCCAAATGGCGTCTGTAAGCCCATTCCCGGCATCGCAAGACAAATACTACTTCATGCGAGTGTAAATTTCTGGGCACTCTAGTGTTCAATCATCTTCCACCTTCGGATCACGAAAGGCACGAAAGCCAATCTACATCCTCAGGTTTAAGAAGATTGAACAGTGGCAGATGTTGTACCCCAAAATTTTCCCTCCCATATTTCTCAAAAACATTTCAAGAAAGATCCTCAAGTTGCTCAAGGAAGTCCAAGGGTTGGCCAGACAAGCTCTCTCCTAAGGCAGTCTATCTCAAATTAGGGTTTCATGTTGCATCAAGATACTTGAGTCCAAGTGATCCCAAATTCTCACCAATTTCCTAATATGTTCTCAAGATCATCCATGTCAAGTTTCAAGCCTTGCAGAGAAAGTTTGCTCAGTCAATTGCTCCAAGGCCTGAAAATCGACTATGCTAAGGCAAAAGTCAACTATGGCCCACATACAGTCAAACTTCAAGATTTTTGCTCAACATCCTCATTTTAAATTATATTTCATAATTTTATCAAGGGTTGATCATGATTCATCAAGGATTGCTCATAATTCATCAAGATGCAAAAGTTGCTAAATTAAGGTTTTGTAGGAAAAGTCAACTCAACTTTGACCAAGCATAACTTCCTCATAATTTATGAGAAATGACCCATCCAAAGCTCATTTTGAAGAGGATGCCATGATCTACAATCCATCTTCATCTCCCAAGTTCAAAATATGTACTCACAAGAAGTTATGAATTTGGATTTTATATGTCATTTTGAAAAGTCAACAAAAACACCTTTTTTGTCAAAGCTTCATACATGAGCATGGAATATCAAATTGAAATGAGACCAAAAGGGTTTATTAGAGGACATCTCAAGATTTCTAAAAAGTCCAAGAAAATCTCCAAATAATCAAAATTAAGGAAGTTATGCATTGGTGAAGTTGACCCTTTTTGCAAAATTGCCAAAAGTCAACTATCCCTAAATTTTCAAATTTTGCCAAATGGGCCCAATCTTTTTCACTTGTTTTGAGTTAGAAACATAGCCCACGAGCTCTATCCTTTTCCACTTGTTCATATCTTATTTTTATTATTTATTTTGATTTTTATTTGAATTAATTCAATTTAAATCAAAATAAATCATATAAAATCAAAAAACATTGAAAACAAAAGTTTTGGTGGTTATTTCAGGTCTTAATTTATAGATAGCAAGCATTCAAACTCGTGTAAAGTCATGTGTGCACAAAAAGATTGGATTTAGGCCATGTTTGGAAAGATCTTAAAGGAGAATCAAATCAAATCAAAAATCATTGATGGAGGAAGATTGGATGCAGTTATCAACCCTAACTCAGTCCTTGGTACATAAGGAGGCGAGGCAGACCTAAAAACAGGTTGGAGACAGGCATATGAGCAAGAACCAAAACTGAAAAAAAGCAAGAAAAGTGTGAGATCGAATTTTCACTTAGAGGCATCCTCAAGACTCGTTGCCTATCCCAATCGGTTCCTAGGAGTCTCAGCAAGCCAAAGCAATCAAAACCAAGCGTTTTCAAGCCCCAAATCGCACTGTAAGTCATCCACGGCATAACTCTCTTTTTGAAATCGAATAGCTTTGTTCTTGCATTTATAGCATAAAATAATTATACATTCTTGATCACAATCACATTTGCAAAGTTTATGTATGGTTTAATTGCGTTTTTATGGCCTATACACGATTTCCCCATAGCTAGGTTTCGAAGCTCCGAATTAGGGTTTTTTTCTTGCAGGAGAAATTAGCCTTCGTAAGTGGTACCATCTTGTTCAGGAGGATGAGACGAACTCAACCATGGCGCTAGTTTCCATTTATATGGCATATGGAGGATTTTTGAACAAACCAGGCATATAGCTATGGACAAATGTCCGTAGGTAAAAGTCTGAGACTTTTACCCACGGAGAGAGGAAGGAGACGCTGAGTTGTCACCATTCCATTGGCCCATTCAAACCATTCGCGCGCGTTTTTCTTTCACCCTCCACTAATGCTTGTTTTCATATTTGTTTATTATTTTACATTATTATTACAACAAAAACAAAGTGATGCAGTGGCAACCAGATAAGCGCTTAAGGCATTGGAAGGCTGGAGGTCAGGATTTCAACCCCTGCCTCCAGCATTTGTTATTTTCATATTTTCTTGCAGGCAATTCAATACATGCATGAAACTAATGACTACCATACATCCTCCCAATCTGGCCAGCCAAGTGTCAGATGGCCAAATCTGATGGCCATCTTCTAAAGGTGCATCATGAGCCAAGTCAAGCGTGCAGTACAGGATCACAAAGGTCAAACGGTTCTCACTCAAATGGGCCCAAGAAAATGCTCTTTACACCCCCACATTGCAGGCCCAATTTGCTTTTCTCTAACTCTTTTATATTTATCTTATTTAATCTTATTATTTATTTTACTAACCAAATAACTATTTTCCTTTTTATCAAAAATCACAAAAAACATTTTTTTTATCCAATAAAATTCAAGATATTTATTTTTATTAAAAAGGGTAATTAATTTAATTAGGCTTATTAATTTAGACAACTTTAATTCTTTTTGTACATAATTAAAAATAATTAGAATAAATAGGTTTTATTACTAACTTAATTATTTTATTTCTTTCCTAAAATAACAAAAACCCAAAAAATATGTCATTTAATTATTTTCATTAATTAATTTAATAACTAATTAATTTAGCATTTTTTTTAAAAAAACCTAATCTTTTTATTAAAAAATATTTAAAAACAACAAAAACATTTTCTTTTTTAGGATAGAAGGGTCAAAACCCTAATTTCGCATTCGATCTAATTTGTCAACGCGCGCTTTATGCTATTTTTTATCCCGTATCTGCTCACAGTTTGTAATAGTTTTAATTAGGGCTTTTACTTTTCATTTACCGCTTTATTTTTCAAAGGGTTTGTGTTTGGCTATGTAAATACCCGAAGCCTTGTAATAGCGTAGTTTAAATTCTGCATTTTAAATTCCGAAAATTACCAACTGTTAGATGTATGAATAATAAGGGTTTCATTGACAAGAATGTATGTTAACTTTAAAACAGTTAGATCACCTTAAATGTGAAAAGATAAATAATTTGAAATTGAATTACTCGCACAGGCGCACTCCTAAGATACACTCCCACTTGGTTGCCTTCGGTAAAAGGTCATTGAGTATAGGATGTTTTAGTGGTCGTCCTTTTGTACAAAGATCAAAGTTGCCTCGGAAAGGTTGCCTCGGATATTGTTGTCTCGAATAAATGATCTAAGACATTAGGGTTACTACTAAGACGTCCTAACATTGCTTTAGTGATCGTACGTCCCTTTCGAATTGACCCTCAAATTCCAACGACGGTGCTACCTACTCACTAATAGTGGGATAGCATTGTCTAAAGGAAATGAATACAAAACGATTCTTTTTTCGAGTAGGTAGATTAGTTCTTAAGTACTTGCTCAATCAAAACAAACTTTTCACACTTACACTCCTTTACAAAACAAAGTTTTCAAAAACACTTCATTACACTCTTGAAGATAGAAGCAAGAGTTAAATCGAAGTTAAAACAAAAACTTTTCAAAACCCACAAACACAAAGAAAACAATTTTGAAAATGATGAGCAAGTACCTAAGAGCCCGTAGATAACTACAGATAGAATAGGTGTTAATAACTTCCCTTTCTATAATCTACCCCTCGTACTTAAAAATATCTCGAAAAAGGAATTTTTCTATGCTTTTTTCCTTTCCTTGTTGGATAAAATAAAAGACGGTGGCGACTCTTGCTTACCGCGACATTTTGCGAACACAAATGCAAAACGCAAACCAGCAAATTCCTTAAAAAATAAGAAAACACGATCCCGGTTCTGGCCACCGTATCACAAACACAAAGCCTTATACTTCCATCTTTCTTCTTTACTAGCAACACTAGGGCTCCCCACGGTGATACATTTGGTCTTACAAATTTCTTTTCAAGTATCTCTTCCAATTGCTTCTTTAATTTTGACAATTCAGATACAGACATCCTGTATGGTGTCATAGAAACAGGTCTGGTACCAGGTACAAGATCAATAGCAAATTCAACTTCCCTCTCTGGCGGTACATCAGGAATTTCATCAGATAAATCTTTAGGAAATTCACGCGCAACTTACAATTCCTCAATTATAGCTTGATTCTCGACAGATAGTGACACCATCAAAGAGAACATCTGAGCTTCTTCTTGCATCAACTGCCGCAAATGTTTAGTAGAAAACAAAGAAGCTTTATGTTCTTCAGAAGTAGAAAACCTTACAGACTTGTTATAACAGTTAATATGAACATAGTTATGCTCTAACCAGTTCATACCTAAGATCACATCCAACCCACTTAAAGGAAAACCAAATCAACAGCAAAGTCTTAGTCAAAGTTTGACAAAGGATACTTTAAAAACACAAGAGAAGTAGTCACTGATCCCTTGGATGGAGTATCGACGACCATCTCTCCATTCATAGAAGACAACATAAGACCCAATCTTTCAATACAATCAGCAGCAATAAAGCAATGAGTAGCACCGATATCAATAATAGTAATTAAAGGAGTACTATTAATGAAACATGTACCTCTGAGGAGTATGTCCTTATTAGTTGTTTGATTCTCAGCCAAAGCGAACACCTTTCCAATGGTTTGCACCTTCTTTGATTTCTGACACTGACTACCAATGTCTCCTTCTTCACCACAGTTGAAGAAAATCATCTCCTTATGCTTGCACTCAGAAATAACATGTTCAGTCTTACGACAATGGAAACACCTCTTTTCCTTAGCAGTACACACGTTGCTCTTATGACCAGGCTTTCCACATTTGAAAGAAACCACACCAGCAGGAGAATCTCCCTCACTAGTTCTCTAACCCTGAGAAACTTTCAGTTTACCTTTACCAGCTGGGGCATCGTAAGGCTTACGACGATTTTGTTGCTGCTTACCCCTCTTCTCACTGATAATCTTATAATGAGAATTATTATCCTCTTCATAAATCCAGCAACTATCAATTAAATCAGCAAAGACACAAATCTTATGGTATCCAACTGCCTTCTTGATCTCTGGGCGCAACCCACTCTCAAACTTGATGCACTTCAAAAACTCAGCATTAGCTTTACTATAGTGCGGATAAAACTTAGCCAACTCAACAAACTTTGCAGCATACTCAACAACCGAAATACTCCCTTGCTTCAGCTCAAGAAACTCAATTTCCTTCTTACCACGAACATCTTCAGGGAAATACTTCCTCAAAAATTCCCTATGAAACACAGCCCAAGTGACATGTTCACCTACAACTTCCAACCTTTAACACGTCTCTAGCCACCAGTCATTAGGTTCGACTGCTAGCATATGAGTACCATATCGAACCTTATACGCTGGAGTGCAGTCCATCACACGGAAGATTCTCTCAATCTCTTTCAACCAATCCAACGCTCCATCAAGATCATACTTACCCTTAAAGGTAGGCGGATTCTCGCTTTGGAGAGTTGCCAAGCTACGAGATCCATCATTCCCATTAGTGTTTGGCTGATTCTCCATAGCATGCGTCATTGCTTCTAAAGCAGCAGCGAGTGCAGCATCATTCCTTCTAGCCATATCAACTTATCACTACAACATAAACAATAGTTATAACTCAAGTTAACAATACTCGATTATTAAACAAACTACGACTCAATAACTTGGTCGGACAGACCGACTTGCTCTGATACCAACTTTGTAACACCCCAATTCTACCCAACAATTATATATAAAATCAGAGTTAAAAAACTCTTGATAACCGAATCAGGATGCTACACATTCAGCTTAAAACAACGACATTCATTATAGATGCATAACACATTAAACTTGGATGAACCAACAGCAACATAAATTAATCTTTCATAACCACGCAGCGGAATCAAATATTTAACTTAAAGAATATAACATCTTTATCCAACTAAAACAACTTCAAATAACAATTACTTAATGAACAGCAGCTTAAAGTGCAACAACTGAAAATAACAACAATAAAATAGAAAGTGTTCATCCCCCCGAGTGTTACGTATCAGAGCAATGGCACCGACTCGAACTACTGAAGGTAAACCACCTTCACTCTGGATTACCTGCATGTTACCAACATCGGGATAACATTCAAATAGAAGGGGTGAGATATTGAACATTATAATAGAATGCATGATAAATATTACATTAGAAACAATTCATACATATTCACCACTTCTCTGATTTTTAACAACATAAGCATAATCAGATCAACCATACAATGACTCAGAATACAACACAAAATGCAACTTGTATTTATGAAAATACATGTGGTACCAATGGAGCAGAACTCCTAACTTAAAAATCTACCAAAAAATAGAGGCATCAACAAGGCATAAGCCTTCAACTTAATATTTTGCCAATCCAGGTCAACTTAATGAGCATCAGATCCAACTTGATATGTGATGTATGCGACACAACATGAATGTAGCAACAACAGCAACAAACAAGAACTTAACATAAATCAACGTTGGCCATAAGCCTACAACTTCAACATCAACATAAATCAACATTGGCCATAAGCCTACAACATAATATCTGCCCATAATTAGAGGCATCTCAACATAAATCATCAACCTGCAATTTCTCAACTCAGAACAACTTATACAACATATTGTAATGACTAAATCGACACAACCGGGCAATAGAACTAGGGAAATTATGTGCCCCTCGACATACACAGAAACTAAGATATAATAATAACTGACTCAATACTCCTCGACACGCACAGAAATAAAAGAATAACAACTACATATGTTCCTCGACACTACCTGCAACTTCATTCCGCTCGACACTACCTGCAACTTCATTCCGCTCGACAATTGTACCATGCTCCTCGGCACGCCTCGCAGCCTAATGCCACTCGACATCCAACACATATATTCTCTGACACACCTCACATCCTAAGTGCCTCTCAGCATAAAACACCATCAGCATCCTCCTCAGCCACTAATTTCGGCTAACAGCATAAGACAATACAACAACATAATGATCACCGTAACACAATCCATGATTCCTGGACAACTGCTCGGAATAACACAACAACGAGCAACTATATCTATTTTCCACATATTCACTAATTGTACAAAACAGTCACGTTGAACCCTTCCTATAACGATCACAGTAATAATTCCTAATTTCCTGCCAACTGCTCAAAACACCACAACATCATAACAACCATAACATCTAGTGATAAACTTTCCTAATCTAATCATTGACTCAACCGAGAAATCATACAGACAACTCAAAACGCCCACAACATAACAACCGAGCAACTTCCTATAACAGGTTCACTAATCATGTGATACAGTCATACGGTGACTCCATAACGACCCCAACATAGAGAAACGGCCAACTTCGATAACAAATCCATAAACATCAACGCACACAGTCATACAACCGATCAATTACCACATAATATGAAGATGTGAAAAACTCAAGAAGGGGGGGGGGGGGGTTAAATTGAAAACATGAAATTAAAGGCACAATGACACATTATTTTTATCCTGGTTCGTTTGATCTCAAACTACTCCAGTCCACCTGTCAAGGTGATTTCGCCTCTCTCCAACGAGGTCTTAATTCACTAATCTCAAAATGATTACAATCAGTACTTTAACAATTGTTAAAGTCCTCTTGAGTACAACCACAATCCGGTTAATCTCAAGGAACAATGTTTCAAAACAATTATACAAGATGTGTGTTGTTGTTTTTCTTATAAAAACTGTTTATAAAAACTGTGATAATTTACACAAGATTATAGCTTGGAAATGTAAAGTATATTGCTTGCAGCTTTAAATATGCGTGAGTGGTTATGTAACAAAATATCCACGATTTTGAATACTGACTTTGTTTATATAGGCAGTGGAATAACGTTGATCATCAAGCATGTTTAATGTCATTAACACACTTTCGATTTGGAGAAGATCCTGTCTGAAAGAAGCCGTTGGAATTGATGCTGTCTTGAATGACCAGTAACGCTTCAGAATCTTATCTCCTTGCTTGCTGATGATGCTTCGGAATATTGATGACTTGGATTAACATGTTCTTGTTCAGAATCAGAGTTTCCTTTACTTTAGCGCAGGTTCTGGTCATCAATCTTCAGCGCATGTTCTGATTGCTTCAGCGTGTAGCTCTTATGCTTATCTTCTGATGCTGCTATGGTCAGAACTTCTGCATACACATAACATAATTTTTAGGGTGCATATTTGTTCTTTGTATTTGTCATTAGTTATTTTTATTTGTTATCATCAAAACTCTAACTAAGGGTTGTAGAATCAAACTATGTTCTAACAATCTCCCCCTTTTTGATGATGACAAAAACTAGATTTTTTAATTTAAAATAAAGAACAAAAGTTTAAGAGAAACTCCCCCTGAGTTGATTACTTCCCTTAAGTTCCTTGAGCATCAGAGTTTAGCTGCAGCTTTCATCAAAATTTGTACCTATTCAATCTTTTCAGAAGCTAGAGGTTAAGTAATTCAGAATGTTTGAGACTTTTGTCTCGGTAAACAATTATTGAAAATATCTTACTTTCTCCCCCTTTTTGTCAGCTATCAAAAAGGCAATATAATCAGAGCCAAAAGATAAGAATTATATTAAAAACATGATGCAATGATAAGTTCCAGAACAGAAGAGGTAAAAATTAAGCGTTACAGATAAACAGATTTAAAATAGAAATCTAAGAAGGAGGGGGAAGTCGTGTGAACAACGCTTCCAGTAGGCTCTTGATCTGAGTATTAGACTCTTCTTGCTTGCCCAAAATGCTTTTAATCTCTTTGTTCATATCCTCCTGCTTATCCAACCTTGCATGGATTAGAGCATTTTCTTTCTTCAACTCTTCCAGAGTTTGCATAACTAAGGAAGGTGCTGGAGTTTCTTCAGGAGTTGGTCGTTGCTCAGAGCATTCTGCAGCTTGTTCAGAGTGAGACATTTCTTCTGCTGTGATCATGTCTTCTGGAGAAGCAGTCAGGGAGAGACTTTCTGATTCTGGTTGAACTTCATCTGAGGGATTATGCTCTGTCCATGGAGCATTATCCAGAGAGAGGATGTCTTTCTTGAACAGTGAGGTCAGAACTTGGTCTTGAAGAGCCTTCAGCTTATCACTAAAGTTCTGCTGAACCTGTTCATAACTCTGTTCCTTCAGCTTCAGCGTTTCAGAACTAAACCAGTTTCTGAATCTTGTCCATATATAATCAGAAGCAGCATGATTAGTCATCTCTTGACTAGCATGCTTCAAAGAGTTTATCCATTCCTGTATTCTTGTTTCAAAAATCAACAAATTTGTACCAACATCAGATGGGTCTGATGTGGTTTCAGTTGGTTTGGGTTTGAGAATGGTAGTTTTGAGAGATGTGGAGGTTAGTCTTTCCAGCAAGATTGGATCAATGCCAGGTCTCAAATTTTCAGTTGGACGGCTAGTAGGCGAAGGAGTGGGAGAGTCAAGTATGATGATTGGTCTAGTGGGGGTGTTTGGAGGAGTGGATTCCAGAGATGATGGGATTTCTGGAATGTCGTGAATGGTGAGAAGCATGCGAATAGCAAGTGGTTCTGTGATTCCAGGTATTGGGATTGTATCAGAATCTGTTGGAGATTCTTCAGATTGGTTTGTTGAAACATGGTGAGGTTCTGGTTCATGGATATCAGAGGATTGGATTGATTCTGGTTGATGTGAGATGGAGTTCAGATCTTCTGGTTGTGGTATTTCTGGTTGAGGAATTTCTTGTTGAGGAATTTCTGTTGGTGGAGATAGTGGTTGCGGAATTTCTTGTGTGGTATCAGAGTTTGAATTTTCTGGGAGTTGAGAATTTGGATTTTATGGTACAGGAGCGGAAAAGTCTTGATCAAATATATCAATATCAGACAAAACTTTGGCAAGTTCTGGTTGGGTTTGTTCAGGATTTGGATTATGAGAAAGGGAGTGAGTTTCATTCAGACCTAGAGTTTCTGATGGATCAGACCCTATGTCAAAGTCTTCAAATGTTTGTGGAGTTGGATGTTCTGGTTGAGTAGGCATGGCTTCAGATGTTGATACATTTATTGATTCTATAACAGTAACAGAAGAGGGATTACCTTTCTTTTTGGTAGCTTTTGGAGTCCTCTGAGATGGTCCTTCTGCTGCATCTTTCCTCTTCTTGGTCTTCTTTAAAACAACTTTTGGAGCAGCATTATGCAAATTCTGGATGTTGATTTCTGGTGCAGTACCATCTGCCTTACAAGCATCCATATATCTGACTATTATTTCTGGTTTGGAGTCAATCTCAGAAAATAGAGGAAAATCATCCAGAGGTATCCTTCTTGAAGTGATGGTTGCATAAGAAGTAACAGTGGGTTCCTTCTTGATATTCTCAATGATTTTCATCTTCTTCAGATTTTTAGCGTTCAGGGGCTTCCCAACAGTTGCTTCCAATATGCTGATTTCCTGGGCCTCAGTCAAATGTTCTATCAGCCTATTCTCTGTCAGAATATCTGATATGAGCCTGCCTAAGGGTATCCAGTCCCTCTTGGTCCGTTCATCTTCTCTTGTTTCCTTCACACTAGTTCTAAGATGATTAAACAGCAAGTGTGGAAGGTTTACCTTTGTCCTCTTAGCAATGAAATAGATCAGAAACTGCTGATCAATGTTGATATAATTAGGAGAGCTAGTTGGCTTCCTGTGGTTGATACACCCCAGAATGATTCTTGACCAAATTCTATGGTGATCCTTCAGATCTCCGATTTTGCTGGAGGGAAGTCCATGAGTAAAATTTTCCCTTGCAATAGAACTTACGTCAGAGCATCTCTCAGCCATGTCAATGCATCTGACACCTCCACCATTGTATCCAATAAGCTTTGTAATTAGGTCTTCTGTAATAACAATTTTCTTCCCCATGACATAAGAAGTAACCTGATGATTTGAAGAAGAAGCATGTATCCAGAATTCCTTGACAAGAATTGGAAAGGTTGGCCACAATAGACGGTCAAAGTACTTGTTCCATCCTAGAGCAGTAACGTCTTCATATAGATTGAAGTCGTTTTCTTACAAGATTTCAAAATCAATAATCAGTTCTGAGAGAACTTCCAGATTATAAATGGGAGTGAGGAGAGTTCTGTAAGGTTCTTCATACTGTTCCATTGAAGCAGATTCCTGAGTACTGATGTTTTTGACACTTGAAGAAGCCATTGTTCACACGAGATTTGAGGAAGATGAAAGGGTTTTTTGAAAACAAGAGCTTGAAATGATAGAAAATATTGAGAGAGTAAAAAGAAGTGAATGTAAAAAGTGGAATTTGAGTTTAAATAGTTTTTTGAAAGCGTAAACAGAAGAGAGATAAATAATTAATCATGATTATACGCATTAATGACACCTGAAATTAGGGGATTCAAAAAGATACTTGAACGATTACCATTGACAAGTGTCTCAATGCACCCAATCAGCGCCTTTGACCTTTCAGAAAAATGAACGCGTGTTCAGCCTCAGAAGGTGGTTGATGAATGGATGAAAACTGTTTGATCATGTGAACTGCATGCTTCTATCCTTGAAATGAAACGTTCAGATCTTCATGGATAGATTCTGATGCAATCTGTACTTCTAAACTCTGAAGACAGGTTGATCAGTAGTTCGCAAAAAATAATAAAATTATGAAGGTTAAGATATACAAATAAAATATTTTATTCTGGGCATAGCTTCATGCTGAGATGTTTCAGAATGAAGTTAAACCTATCTTAAGAAAGAGGTTTTGTAAAGACATTATCCCATTGATGGTCTGTGTCAATAAATTTAAGCTAAGAATCCCTTTCTGAATATAGTCCCTAATAAAATGATATTTTATTTCTATATGTCTAGCCCTAGAATGCAAAATTGGATTCTTACTGAGACAAATAGAAGAAGTATTGTCACAGAGGATAGGAATGTTACTCTCAAATATGTTAAAGTCTTCAAGTTGACTTTTCATCCAGAGGATTTGCGTGCTACATCCAGCAGTTGCTATGTATTCAGCTTCTGCTGTTGATAGTACAATTGTGGACTGTCTCTTGCTGGTCCATAAGATCAGATTTTCTCCCAAAAACTGGCAACTTCCAGAAGTTCTTTTACGCTCTACTCTGTCTCCAGCGAAGTCAGCATCATAATATCCTACTAAGCTATAATCATTTGATTTTCTATAAAACAAACCCAGATTAGTAGTACCTTTCATATACTTAAAAATTCGCTTAACTGCTGTTAAGTGAGATTCTCTAGGATCTAATTGGAATCTAGCACATAAGCAAACACTAAATAGAATGTCAGGCCTTGAAGCCGTCATATAGAGAAGATAACCAATCATACCTTTGTAGACCTTCTGTTCTACCTTTTTACTTACCTCTTCCTTTTCCAGAATGCACGTGGGGTGCATTGGAATCCTTGAGGGCTTACATTCTGAGAGATCAAATTTATTTAGAAGTTCTATGACATATTTGTTGTGATGAATGTAAGTTCCTTTTGGATTTTGGTTTATCTGAATGCCCAGAAAGAATTTGAGTTCCCCCATTAAGCTCATCTCAAACTCTGCCTGCATACATTTAGCAAACCCTCTTCCCAAAGAGGGTTTAGTAGATCCAAAGATGATGTCATTAACATAAATCTGACATACTAACATGTCACTCTTAACTGTCTTACAGAACAAGGTTGTGTCCACTTTCCCTTTGATAAATTCTTTTTCTAACAGGAAGTTACTTAGTCTTTCATACCAAGCTCTGGGAGCTTGTTTCAGACCATAGAGTGACTTCTTTAGTTTGAAAACATATTCTGGATTTTTGGAATTCTCAAACCCAGGGGGTTGGTGCAGATATACCTCATCATCTATATAGCCATTTAAGAATTCACTTTTGACATCCATCTGATACAGAGTGATGCCATTGTTTACAACAAAAGATATTAAAAGTCTGATAGATTCTAACCTGGCGACTGGAGTAAAGGTTTCTGTATAGTCTATCCCCTCTTGCTGACTATAACCTTGTGCTACCAGTCGTGCTTTGTTTCTGATGACTTCTCCTTGCTCATTCAGTTTGTTTCTGAACACCCACTATGTTCCAATGATGTTGAATCCTTTTGGTTTGGGGACCAGATCCCATACGTTATTTTTGGTGAATTGATTCAATTCCTCCTGCATTTCCAGAATCCAGTCATTGTCCATAAGTGCTTCATCAATTATTGTTGGTTCAATCAGAGAGACCAGTCCCATAAGGGATTCTTTAGAGTTTCTGAAAGTTGATCTTGTTCTGATTGGATCATCCTTCTTTCCCAGTATTGTATCTTCTGGGTGATCAATGCTGCTTCTGGATAGCCTTTTCTGAAGTTGATCAACTGGAGGTGCTAGATTGCTTGCAGTAACTCTTTCTGATGTTGAGAGAGAGTCTCTGTTGAGAACTTCTGACAAGTTGTCTTCAGTACCTATGAGTTCAACTTCCATACCTACAAGGAATTCATTCTGCTTTGACTTTTGAGAGTCAAGCTTATCATCAAACCTAACACTGATTGACTCTTCAACAAGCTGTGTTTCTGTATTGTATGCTTTGTACCCTCTTGAGCGTTCAGAGTATCCTAACATAATACACTTTTGTGCTTTAGAGTCAAACTTATTCAGATAATTTTTTGTATTCAGAATAAAGCACGTGCATCCAAATGGATGAAAATAAGAAATGTTAGGCTTTCTGTTCTTCCACAATTCATATGGAGTCTTTTCCATAATAGGTCTTATGGAGATTCTATTCTGAATGTAACACACTGTGTTAATTGCCTCTGCACAGAAGGTCTTAGCAATGTTAGTCTCATTGATCATGGCTCTGGCCATTTCTTGCAATGTTTTGTTCTTTCGTTCTACAACTCCATTTTGTTGGGGAGTTCTAGGACAAGAGAAGTCATGCAAGATGCCTTTTTCATTAAAAAATAATTCAAAATTTTTATTTTCAAATTCCCCACCATGATCACTTCTGACTTTGAAAATTCTAAGATCCTTTTCATTCTGAACTTGGTTGCAGAAGGTAACGAACACAGAGTGTGACTCGTCCTTGTGTCTTAAGAACTTTACCCATGTCCATCTGTTATAGTCATTTATGATTACTAACCCATAATTCTTGCCGCTGACTGACACAGTTTTTACTGGTCCAAATAATTCAATGTGCAGAAGTTCTAATGGCTTAGAGGTGGAAACAACATTTTTGGATTTGAAAGCAGGTTTTGCAAATTTTCCTTTCTAACATGCTTCACACAGAGCATATGAGCTGAACTTCAAGTTAGGAATTCCTCTGACCAGATTGAGTTTGTTAATCTGAGATATTCTTCTCATACTAACATGCCCCAATCTTCTGTGCCAGACCCATTGCTCGTTGTTAACAGAAAGTAGGCATTTTACATTCTGACTCTTTAGTTCAGAAAGTTTTATTTTATAAATGTTGTTTTTCCTCTTTCCATTAAATAGGATAGTCTCATCTTTCTGACTAGCAGCTTTGCATGAATTTTGATTAAAGATTATATCATAACCGTTATCACTGAATTGACTTATGGATAATAGGTTATGCATTAATCCATCAACTAATAGTACATTATTTATAGAGGGGAGATTTCCATTACCTACTGTTCTAGAGCCAATGATTTTTCCTCTCTGATTGCCTCCAAAGCGCACGTAGCCTCCAGGCTTAAGTTCCAGGCTTTGGAACATATGCCTTCTTCCCTTCATGTGTCGCGAGCAGCCAGAGTCCAGGTACCATGACTGGTGTCTTAGCCTTGCTGCTAATGATATCTGCTACATGTATAATTTTATCCTTAGATACCCACATTTTCTTGGGTCCTGGATGGTTAGTTTTACCAAAATTCTGATTGAATTTTGGTTTGACAGAATAATCACTACTTGTGTATTTTATGTCATGTGTGTGCCCATATATAAAGTGTGATTTGAGTGGTGTGCAGTTTATAACTAAGTCCATGGCATTTTTAGGTGTAGATACCTTACCTTGATATCCTATCCCTTTTCTGCCATTTCTGCTAACTCGATAGATCATTGAAGCCATCTTGCTTCTGTCTATGTTTTTAGCTAGAAACTTTTGAAACTTATGATCATACTCTTTGATGATCTCATCAGCATTACTGGGATTCTCTAAGATTGTTTCCTTCTGAGAGTTTTGAAAATCATTTTCTAATTTTGAAATTTTCTCTTTTAACTCAGAATTCTCTAATTTGAGACTCTCAGACTTTTCAGAGTCAGAGGCAAGATTCCTTTTATGGTTCCTGAATTTGACTCTGATTTGTTGATACCTTTCCAAAATTTTATTTAGACTTTCAGCAAGTTCAACCTTAGTAAAGTTAATGGTAAAATTAGGAAATACCTCTTCAGTGTCTAATTATGAGTCTGAACCAGAAGCTTCACTGTCTTCTAATACGTTTTCCATAAGAGCTATGTTTTCTCTTTCATCATCTGATTCTGAGTCAGCTTCAGAGGTGTCAGAATCATCCCATGTAGCCATGAGGCTTTTCTTCTTTTCCTTGAAGAACTTTTTTTAGGGCTTCTCCTTCTGAAGCTTTGGGCAGTCACTTTTGTAGTGCCCTTTCTCGTTACACTCATAGCAGATGATGTCCTTGTTATTTGGCTTTATGTATCCTGAAGAACCTTCAGATCTTCTGTGTCCAGAGGAAGACTCAGACTTTGTGTATCTGGATGAGGATTCATTCTGATTCTCTGATCTTCTAGGATTTCTGAACTTCCTTTGTCTCTGCTTCCACAGTTGGTTCACCCTTCTAGAGAGGAGAGACAGTTCATCTTCTTCTGATGAGGATCCATCAGAAGTTTCTTCTACAACCTGCAAAACCTTAGAGTCAGATTTTCTGTTAGATTTTAAAGTTAGTGGCTTACCTTGCTTTTGAGGCTCATCTTCTTCTAGCTCTATCTCGTGACTTTTGAGGGAGATGACAAGTTCCTCCAGAGATATTTTGTTGAGATCTTTGGCTAGCTTAAGTGCTGTGACCATTGGCCTCCATTGCTTGGGCAAGCTTCTGATGATCTTCTTAACGTGATCATCAGTAGAATACCCTTTGTCAAGAACCTTCAACCCAGCAACAAGGATTTGGAATCTTGAAAACATAGTTTCTATTGATTCACTATCTTCCATCTTGAATGCCTCATACTTCTGAATGAGTGCAAGGGCCTTGGTTTCTTTGACTTGAATGTTGCCTTCATGTGTCATTCTCAGAGAGTCAAACATGTTCTTGGCAGTCTCTGTTTGATATTTTCTCATATTCTGAATATGAGATGGCGTTGAGGAGAATTGTGCTGGCCTTGTGGTGGTTTCTGAATTCACGCTTTTGCTGATCAGACATCATTTTTCTGTCTATCCTCTGACCACGTCCATCCACTGGGTGCGTGTATCCATCAGTCACCATGTCCCACAGATCAGCATCATGGGCCAGAAAGAAACACTCAATTCTTTCTTTCCAATAGTCAAAGTTTTCTCCATCAAAGATTGAAGGTTTTCCACTGAATCTGTCCTTGTCTTCATGGTTGTCATTGCTGATGTTTTGGATTGGTCCCACCAAAGTGTTTTTCTGAAGCTTGGATCTTGTACTGACACGGTTAAGTGTTTAAGATCAGAACCAGGTGCTCTGATGCCAATTGAAGATGTGAAGAACACAAGAAGGGGGGGGGGGTGAATTAAAAACTTGAAATTAAAGGCACAATGACACTGTGATACGGTGGGAGAACTGACTATGGTTTTGCGTTTGTTTTCGCAAATGTTTCGGTTGAGCAAGAGTCGCCACCGACTTTTTATTTTATCCTAAGGAAAAGTTTAAAAAGCACAGCAAAAACCTTTGAGATTTTTTCTTGGGTTCGGGGAGTAGATTATAGAAAGGGAAGGTATTAGCACCCTTTCTATCCATGGTTATCCATGGGCTCTTAGGTACTTGCTTATATCAACTTGCCTTGGTTTTCAAGTGTTTGAAATGGTGCTTTGTGTGTGTTTTTGAAAAGGTTTTGAAAAAGATGCCTTGTCTAGGCTACTTTTGTAACAATTCTTTACTCGAATGTTTTACAAAAGGTGTTTGTCTTTTTGAAAAGATGTTTCAAGGTTTTTTTGAAAGTTTGTTTTGAAAGTGTGGTTTGAAAAATAGGCAAGTGTTTTCATTTTGCAAGTTGACAAGTACTTAAGAGCTATCTACCCTAAAGTTCTCAAAGATTTTTGCTATGTTCTAACCCTTTTAACAATTTTGTTCCACCATTGCATTTGGTGGACAATCTTGTGTTAGGATGTGAAAGGGACGGGCGCGAGTCATCGTTTAGACCATAATTGCAATGGTGCTAAGTATCTTTGGGCAATTTTCCTTTAAGGGACTTGATCATTTTAGGCAACTTTCGAAAGCGTCGTCGAGGGACTATGATCATTTGATTTTGTATTTGTTTTGCCCAAAGAGACCTAACATGCAATATGGCCCATTTATTAAAGGCAACAAGTGGAGTACCCTAGAGGTGGAAGTGTGATAAGTGTTGTCCATTTTTCATGCTTGTTTATCTTGAAATTAGGTCAAACTATTTTTGTTCTTTTTATTTGCATACAAACCCTAATTCTAACATGGTATATTTAGAAAGCAATAAAGTGCGAAATTTAAAGTTCCTAAACTATTACAACAAATATGGGAAGGGGGGTACAAATGTTCAAATGGGGGGTATTTGACAAGGAATTTAAATCTAACTATTACATCAATTTGGAATATTTACAAGGTAATTGATTGCACAAATTAAATGGAAATAAAATAAATATGCAAGATGCAAAAAGGGTTTTTTATGTGTATGAAAAAAAGAGTATTTTTTATGACAAGTAAAAATGAAAAAAATATTAATTTTGGGTATTTTTAGGTATTTAGGGCAAAACCCTAATTTCTTAAATAAAAGTATTAATTATTTAATATATACAAATATTTATCAATTATATATAAAAATGAAATAAAAAATAAAAAAATGAAGTATATTTGTCAAAAGGTATTTTTACTATCAAATATTACTAAAAATAAAATGTATATATTTTTGCATTATTTACTAAATATTCTAATAAATACATATATATTTATATTAATTTCTAAATATGTATTATATATACAAAAATAATAATATTTAATATTTATATAAAAAAAATATATTTTATATCAAATATTTTCAGAAGATAAAATAAAATAAAAATCAAAACATGAATGTGTTTACATTATTTTTTCCTATTTATTCTAAATAATATATTATGTACTTATTTACATACAAATAGCAATATAAACAAATAAATGCCTAAAAAATATAAAAATAGTGTAAAAAATGTTTTTTATGTTTTTAATATTATGAGGAAAAATAAATAAGTCAGGAATAAAAAACAAAAGTCAAAAAAATATAAAAATAAGCAAAATGGGCCTAGGGGGTGTGAAAGTAAAATCAGGGTGTAAAAAGAAGTGTGAAACAGGCCCAGCCCAAATGATCTTCTTCAACCTCCAGATTGTTTGAATCAAGAACAAAGCGCGCGTTTTCCATTGCCAAGCCTAGATCCTGATTCTTTGACTTTCATCAAAAACTTACAACAACAAAGTTATAGAGCATCATGTCACGATTCTAAACATGTAAAGAAATCAATCTAACTCTCAGAAATGAGAGAGAATTTCTTCTCCCCCAATTCCTGACCTAGTTTTTTATCAATGTTCAGACTTAAAATTCTCTAAGCATACATAATATAAATGAAATCTAATCACATGGGCATGTTCAGGGCTATGAATGTGACATGTTTTCTTCACAAACCTAAAGCTAACAATGCCTGGATAGAGAGATTCGTGTTCATGAACTTACCTGTTCAGCTGACGTTGTATTTGATGATTGAGGTACTTTCAAAGCAAGGTGATAATTGGTACAGCTTCCTTGATGTCCAGGGATGCTATTCCAAGCTTTACTTTATCTTGAAACCCTTTGAATCGAGCTATGGAACTTCAAATGCAAAACAAGAAAGTGAAAATTGTGATGTAGCCTGGGAGTGTAACAGGTCGTGTTTGATGTTTGGATTAGCTTCAAGGGATGTTGTAGGATGTGTTTGATGTGGTTTTAGCAAGAATGCATGAAAGGGATGAGAGTTGGCACTCAAACTGCAACAGGTGCTCTGTTTGGGCAGTTTGAGGGTGGTTTTGTGTTCTAGAGGGCAATGGAGGTGTTGGAGTCGTGTTCTAGCTCAGTTAGGATGTCTAGGATCTGTTTGACAAGTTTTCTTAAGGGTCCTTTAGCTGAGATGAAAGTTGTTGTACAAAATGCTAGGTTTCTTCACCCTTAAGCAAGAAAAGGTCAAGTTGGTTTTTAGACAGGTAGAGGCCCCCCTAATGTGCTGCAAACCTTGGCATTGATCAGTGTAATTAGTTCCTAAACTTGTGCCAAGGGGATTTGAACTGTACTTCTTGGATTTGCATTTTGACATAAAGCTTACTTTTGCAAAAATGGTTAAAGTGCTTTATCTACTTTGGGATTAAACCACTATGCAATGCTTGAACACATAGAATATGGTCTTGGCACAAAGAGTTTGCATTAAATTTATGAGTGTTGGATGGTTTAGAGGCCTTTAATCAAGGGAAACATGCTGATTTGAAAATTTCCTAAGTGTATGAACATGGAAATTGGCCATAACAAAAAGTGAGTTTTTCCCATATTGCAAAATTCGATTCTCTCAAACCATGAGGTTGTTTGATGAGTTCTTGGACATTTTGGAAAGCTTGGAATGTGTACTACAATCCATCTTTGAAGTCCAAATTGAAATTCCAAGTGAAAGTATATTAAAAATGGTCTTGAAGTTAGGTAAAAACCTTGCCTAAAATAGGTCAAATTTTCACTAAGTTAAGAATGGTTTGATACCCTTGTTCCAAAAGTTGTAACTTGAGCTACAAGCTTATTTTGGGAAAACTTTGTGCATCAAAGTTGTAGATTATGCAATAGGCTACAACTTTCATGTTTTGACTTTTGCTTGAATCCAAATGAATCTTGGTGAGAAAGTGGGGCAAAGTTAGGAAAAAATTAGGGTTTTTCATAACTTAGAAAAATTCTAAGTTATGAAAAATCTTCATTTCAAACCCTAATTTGCATTTCTTGATTTCTTGATGAACAAGTTTCATGATTTGGCATGTCTTGATGAAAAATGAATCTTGACTCTTGATTTTGACCAAAAAGTCAAAGTTTGACTTTTCAGTATACAGTCAAAATTGATCAATTGACTGGGAAATTCAACTGTCAATCTTGTGCATTTGGGATCTTTTGAACTTGTTGAGCATGTCAAGACAATTCCATGGGGTCCTTGAGTCCATATGTGAGCTTGGTTTGCCATTGGCTAGGTCAAACAGTCAAAAATTGCCTTTGTGCAGTCAAAACCCTAAAAATGACCATTTTGCCCTTTTGGTGATCTGATCAAATTTCTTGTTGAATTGTGATCCAAACTTGATCAAATGGTCCATGTGAGTTCATAATGTTGATGTGAGTCAACTTTCATGAGATTTGACTGTCAATTGGCCACAGTTGACATTTTCCCCAATACAGCTGATTTCTAGGTCAAGTGTCCAATTGACTGGGCAAAACTTGGAATCAAGGCTTGAAACTTGATGTGGATAAACTTGGGAGTCCAACATGAAGCATGAAAGTCATCTTAGGAATTTTAGGTCAAAACATCTCTGTGCAAACACAAACCCTAATTTGGGTCAACAGTGCAAGGAGAAGTCTTGAGCAGATGAAACCCTAACTGGATCTTGAGCTCAAAGGGCTTTATGATGAGAAATCATTGAGAAATGGGAGGGCAAATTTTGGGGTGCAACAGTTGCCCCGAAGAGTTAGATTGGCAAGTTTTCCTTTCGCGACTCGAGGGTAAAAGGAGATTGGACACTAGAGTGCCCTTAAATTTGCACTCGTCAAAGCAATGGATGAGGGAATGGGCTTAGAGATGCCATTTGGAGATGGGCTTAACGATGCCATCTGGAAGAGTGACAGAAACTTGTCGGGGATGGGCTTAAAGATGCCATCTGGAATGAGTATCAGAAAGGTGTCCATGCTTAGGACCATCTCTGAACTGGGGTCTGAATAAGCAATAGATTGACATCCGTTGTTGGGAGGAATCCGTAAACTGTTTTCAAAAATTGCATCTGAACAAGTTGATAGATTAACATCCGTTGTTGGGAAGAATCCATAAACTGTTTTTAGAAGTCTCGAGAAGAAACTGAACAAGCGATAAATTAACATCCGTTGTTGGGAAGAATCCGTGAACTGTTTTCAGAAGTTGAGAAGAGTCTGAACAAGCGATAGATTAACATCCGTTGTTGGGAAGAATCTGTGAACTATTTTCAGAAATCTTGAAGTTAAATAAGCAATAGAGCAGCATCCGTTGTTGGGAAGCGTCCGTAAACTATTTTCAAAGGTTGCATCTGAACAAGTTGATAGATTAACATCCGTTGTTGGGAAGAATCCATAAACTGTTTTCAGAAGTCTTGAGAAGAAACTGAACAAGCGATAGGTTAACATCCGTTACTTGGAGAACCCGTAAACTGTTTTCAGAAGTCTTGAATTTGGAGGAAGAATCGGTGTAGGGTTCCCTGATGATGAGCTTGGGTAAAACTGCATCTGGATAAATCTGGAATAAGCATTAGAATGTTGCCATGTCTGGGTCACATCTGAACTATTCCTGGAAAGAATCTCGGAAGATAATGATTTTAGTCTGTCGACTGGTCTTACCTGAAAAGGTAAAGAGTTAGTTGTATGCAATGTCATGATGCATGATGCAACGTATGTTATATAATATGAATGTAAATGAACGCGCATGTAAGCTGATGAGCTATCTTGCTGAGGATAGATGAATCCGAGATGGATGAAGATAAAAGCATCTTGACTGCTGCCGGGACGAATAATTCCTCGGTTGCTGCTGGGGAAGAGAATTCATGATGACTTCTACTGGGGAGTTCCAATCTAATAGACTCATGTTGGGGAGGTAAGACTGAGAATCTTCAGACTGGTGGGAAGTATCTCTGTGGGGAGAAGGTTCACTAGTCTGGCTCCGCTGAGGATTGATAATTTGAAGCTTTAGCTCGGCTGGGGATACTGAAATTTAAACTCTGAGGGGAATTGAGTTCTGGGGGATTCTCTGGCTGGGGATAACAAAGATAAACTCCTCTGGGGATTGCATTGATAAGTTATGTTGGGGAACTCTGATGAACTCCGCTGGGGATAGGAAGAAATTTGCCGAGTGTGATCTTTCATGACAATAAGCTGAGAATAACCCAGTTATAAGCCCTTGTGAGGAATAACTTCGAATAAAGCTCGGGAGAGACGTCCGTACTCTGCAGGGGATAAGCTTCCAGAATCTGCTGGGGATATGGATTCCAAATCTCCTGGGGGTTTCCTTTGAAAGGGTATCAAGATATCCAACTGCACCTTCAACCTATCAGTAATCCTCTTTCTTGACTCCTAAGGAAATGATTATGTTCAAATGCATATGCCTATTTAACAAAACATTGGACGTTTCTCAAAATAAAACAAATAGTGCAAGAGAAAAGAAAAAGGAAATGACACAAATTTCTGGGAAAAGTATTTGTATTGACTTTCTATGAGTATATTTGTACAAAGGAAACAATCATCCTAGTAAGAGGATTTTGTCGTAAATATTGGAAAATTTATACAAAATAAAGATGGCTTTGTGAAATAATTCCATGAGATTCCATTCCGCTATAGCCTTCACAATTCTGAATATCTGTCCATTCAATGCTTCGTTTGCCGATGACTGGATTGATCAGAAACCTGGAACTGGTTGATGAAGAGATTGTCTTCGAAGTGATCCGACGAGACATAGTCATATGCTTTAATTCCCTAACTTTTGCCTGAATCGCCCTTTCGGGTTTTCGATCCACCGGGAAACCCCTTTTTGCCCAAGCCGCCCTTTCGGGTTTTCAACTTGCCGGGTGTACAGATTTTTTTGTTTTTATCCCTAATTTTTGCCTGAACCGCCCTTTCGGGTTTTCGGTTCACCGGGATGCCCATTTTTTCCCAAGCCGCCCTTTCGGGTTTTCGACTTGTCGGGTTATTTTATGCGTAGTATCTTTTGACTATGTCTGCGTTCGCAGGGTGCGGCAAACCGTCGCCGTCCATGGTGGTCAGAATCATTGCACCACCAGAAAATATGCTCTTGATCACAAATGGTCCTTCATATGTAGGAGTCTATTTGCCCCTGGGATCACTTTGCGGCAAGATAATCCGCTTGATTACGAGATCTCCGACTTGATACACTTGACGTCTGACTTTCTTATTGAAGGCCTTGATCATCCGTTTTTGATACGTCTGACCATGGCATATAGCAGCGAGTCGCTTCTCGTCGATCAAATTGAGTTGATCAAGTCGGGTCTGCATCCAATCATCTTCATTCAAACCTGTATCCTTCATAATCCTTAGAGAAGGAATCTGAACTTCCATAGGCAGGACAGCTTCCATGCCATATACCAACGAAAATGGGGTTGCCCCGGTTGAAGTACGTGTCGTCGTACGGTATCCATGTAGAGCAAACGGTAACATCTCATGCCAGTCTTTGTAAGTGACTGTCATATTCTGAATGATCTTCTTAATGTTTTTGTTCGCAGCTTCAACAGCACCGTTCATCTTCGGCCGATAGGGAGATGAATTGTGATGATAAATCTTGAAATGATCGCACAATGCGGTGATCATCGTGTTATTCAGATTTGTACCGTTGTCTGTGATGATCCTGTCTGGAACACCATACCGGCATATGAGATTTTGTTTGATAAAGCGGGCAACCAAATTTTTAGTAACAGAGGCGAAGGAAGCTTCTTCGACCCATTTGGTGAAATAGTCAATGGCAACCAGGATGAAGCGATGTCCGTTGGAAGCCGTGGGCTTGATTTCTCCAATCATGTCAATGCCCCACATTGCAAATGGCCAAGGAGCGGTCAGAACGTTGAGAGGAATCAGAGGGATATGGACTTTGTCAGCGTAGACTTGACATTTGTGGCAAGTACGGGAATGTTGATGGCAGTCAGCCTCCATGGTAGACCAGTAATAGCCTGCCCTTAGGATCTTCTTAGCCATTGTATGCCCGCTCAAATGAGTGCCAAATGTGCCGCTGTTTATCTCAGTCATGATCAACTCTGCTTCAGCTTTGTCTACGCATCGGAGTAATACACAATCATGGCTTCGTTTGTAAAGGATGTCGTTGCTCAGGAAGAATTATGCAGCAAATTTCCTTAAGAACTTCTTGTCATTTACGGAAGCTCCTTCGGGATAATCTCTAGTCTCGAGATACCTTTTGATTTCATGGAACCAGGGTTGTTCCACTACTTCTTCGGTATTAATCTCGTGACAATGCGCAGGTTCATCCATTCGCTCGATGGTGATTTGGGGAGCCTCGTTATCCCAGTTGAGTTTAAACATGGAGGACATTGTAGCTAGAGCATCTGCTAGCTGATTTTCTTCTTGCGGGAAATGCTCGAAGGTAATTTGCTCGAAATGAGGCAACAATGTCAGGACATGTTCTTTGTATGGGATAAGATTGGGATGCTTAGTGTCCCACTCTCCTTTGATTTGACTAATAACCAAAGCCGAGTCCCCAAATACGATCAAAGATTTGATCCCCAAGTCTATAGCAGCCTTGAGACCAAAGATGCAAGCTTCGTACTCAACCATGTTGTTTGTGCAGCTGAAGCAAAGTCGGGCCGTGAAAGGTGTGTGACAACCTTCTGGAGAAATGAGTACCGCGCCGATACCGTTTCCAAGTGCATTTGAAGCACCATCAAAGTACAAGGTCCATCGGGATCCCTTTTCGGGTCCGTCATACGGTCTGTTACTTTCAATGTTGTCCAAATTCATGATGTCCTCGTCTGGGAAGTCAAATCTCATGGGTTGATAATCTTCGATAGCCTGATGAGCCAGATGGTCAGCTAGTACACTCCCTTTTATAGCTTTTTGGGTGGTGTACCGGATGTCATACTCAGTTAGGATCATCTGCCATCTGGCTATTCTTCCAGATAAAGCGGGCTTTTCGAAGATATACTTGATAGGATCTATTTTGGAAATCAACAAGGTAGTATGAGTCAACATATACTGTCTTAGTCGGCGAGCAGCCCATACCAAAGCGCAGCAAGTTTTCTCGAGCAGTGAGTAGCGAGTCTCACAGTCGGTAAACTTTTTGCTAAGGTAATAAATAGCATGCTCTTTTCGACCAGACTCGTCATGCTGGCCCAAAACACACCCCATTGAATTATCCAAGACAGTTAGATACATGATCAATGGTCTTCCTTCGACAGGTGGCATCAGAATAGGAGGTTCTAGCAAATACTACTTGATCTTATCAAAAGTAGCTTGGCAATCATCGTTCCATTCGACTACCTGATCTTTCTTCAAGAGTTTGAAAATTGGCTCACAGGTAGAAGTCAGATGCGAGATGAATCTGGCAATATAGTTCAAGCGCCCCAAGAATCCTCTAACCTCCTTTTCAGTATGGGGAGCAGGCATCTCTTGTATTGATTTCACTTTTGCGGGATCGACTTCAATGCCTTTGTTGCTTACGATGAATCCTAGAAGTTTACCAGACCTAACTCCAAAAGTGCACTTACTTGGATTCAGCCTGAGTTTGTATTCTTTCAACCTGGCAAACAACTTTTCTAGATGTTCAAGGTGCTCTTCCTCTGTTTGTGACCGAGCTATCATATCGTCTACGTAAACTTCAATCTCATGATGTATCATATCATGAAATAAAGCTACCATGGCGCGTTGATAAGTTGCCCCTGCGTTCTTCAACCCGAACGACATCACCTTGTAACAGAAAGTGCCCCATTGTGTGACAAAAGTTGTTTTCTCCATATCCTCGGGGGCCATTTTGATTTGATTGTATCCCGAGAATCCATCCATGAAGGAAAACAATTTGTGCTGAGCTGTATTATCGATCAAAATGTCAATGTGTGGAAGTGGAAAATCATCTTTGGGGCTGGCCCTATTCAAATCCCGGTAGTCCACACACATCCTGACTTTGCCATCTTTCTTAGGTACTGGCACGATGTTAGCGACCCATTGAGGATAGGACGTAACAGCCAGAAAGCCAGCGTCGAATTGTTTCATCACTCCTGCTTTGATTTTTTCAGACATGTCAGGCCTCATTCGGCGGACTTTTTGCTTGATCGATGGACAGTCCTCTCTTGTGGGGAGACGGTGAACCACGATGTCTGTGTCTAAACCCGGCATGTCTTCATAAGACCAAGCGAAGATTTCAACATACTCATTCAACAATTGTATCAGGCGTTCCTTGACACTTGGCTCCAGATTGGCACCCACTTGCACCTCCTTCCGGTCTTCCTCGGTTCCCAAGTTGACAGTCTCCAACAACTCTTCATGAGGTAAGATGGCCCTTTCCTCTTGCTGTAGAAGTCTGGCTAGTTCCCCTGGTACTTCACAACCTTCGTCATCTTCATACTCGGCTTGATTGACCAGATCTTCAGAGTTATTGAAGGATATAACAGAATCGTCACCCATGGAATCTGGAGTGGATGGGTACCTGCATTTGTAAGTGTGGGTGTGTGTAAGGGATAGCCATCCTTAAACAAAAATGCAAAAAGGAAAGAAAATGAACACAAGCAGTTTATCAAATGAAAAATGTCCAATGAATCATTAAACATGGCATATGGATATGAAAAATAATCAAAACCCTTACAAATGGACCTACATGCCCCGGGCTAGGCATGAGGTGAAAGATAGTGTACGAATTGTTTGAAAATAAATATTACAGACCAAATAGGAAATGTTTGACAGATAAATTACTGATGAATAAAAGTGATGAGGACAAAGTCTTTTGCCTCCCAGTTGCACAATCCTCCTTTGACAGTTGGGTAAATCTACTCTTCGATGTTGCTCTCTTTGTCTTCATCCTCCCAAGCGTTGATTCCGTAGGGAGAAATTTTGACTGGTGCTCTTTCAATCTTCGAACGGCGCATAGCTTTCTGGCCCGCGGTAGTGAACCCTAATCCAAATTTGTCTGTCTTATGTGGAATATCGGGCAACTGCCCCCATGTTGAATTTTTCCCCTCTTTTATTGCGGCCCTTGCATCCTCCAGAGATGCCATCCTGGCCATCTGCCTCGGTGCTTCAGCTGCCAACTTTGCTACTGTTATTTTAGGAAGGACTTCTTCGAAATGCTGAAAAGGCGTCTCAATGAACTCCCCTTCTACCTCCACATACCGGAAAGAGTTCAAGTGGCTAATCATGTACTCCTCTTCGCCATGGAGAGTAATGATCTTTCCCTTGACAGGATACTTCAACATCTGATGTAAGGAGGAGGTGACTGCCCCAGCATGGTGTATCCAAGGCCTACCCAGCAAGCAAGAGTATGACGGACGGATGTCCATCACATAGAAAGTAGATTTGAACACCTCAGTGCCTATCTTGATGGGAATATCAACCTCCCCATGGACCATTCTCTTCAAACCATCGAAAGCTCTGACAACAATATCACTCGGCTTCAACTCCAACCCTTCACAATCTAGTCGGTCCAAGGCCTTCTTAGGCAGTACATTCAGCGACGAACCCGTATCGACCAAGACATGTGCGAGAGTAGTCCCTCGGCACTCGACTGAAATGTGCAAAGCATCATTGTGGTTTCTACCTTTAGGAGTTAGGTCGGCATCAGAGAAACCTAATCCGTTATCCGCAGTAAGGCTGGCCATGCAATTTTGAAATTGATCTGCAGAGGTTTCCTGGGGCACATGGGCTGCCTTCAGGAATTTTATCAGAGCTTTAGCGTGCGCTTCCGAGCAAAGTAGTAGTGCCAGCATGGAGATCTTTGAGGGGGTTTGCCCCAGCTGTTCTACCACATCGTAATCACTCCTTTTGATTATCTTCAAGATCTCATCCATTTCCTTCTTGGAGGTTTCCGGGATGACCAAGGGTTGAGCCCTCGTCCTGACGAGCTCATCTTGGATTCCCTTACCTTTATCAGCAGCAGTAGGAGGGACAAAACTAGGAACAACAACATCTTCAATCAAAGGGGTTCTAGCGGAGAGTTTTATTGGTGCAGGGATGACCTTGTCGGCAGATGAGGGTCCAAAGATTGCTCTTGGAGGGGCAATCTCTGGAGAAAATATTCTCCCGCTCCGGGTGATTTTGCTCGTGCCAGCAATGTTACCAATGCTGGCTTCTTCATCATCCAAACTTTCTTCAGTTATTTCGATTTGTTTGATACCATGGTAGTAAACGTCACCGCCATAGTTCCATGGTATGGACTTCTCAGAAACATAGGGCACAGGCCCTGGCATTGTTATCTTCAAAGGAACAGATTTTGTAGCTGGTGTAATCTTAACAGGCTTTTTGACGGCCTTGGAAAGATTGGCGTGAATGGTTATGATTGAGACATCTTCAGTATGGGTTGGAACAGCAGAAACTTTTTCAAACAAAATTTGTCGACTATCCATAAGGCCTTGGATGCCTTTCTTCAGTAACAGACAATCAAGCGGCAGAGAGTAACAACAATAGCAGTCTTCTTTACATCCAGGGAAGATCCCGGCCCTTAACAGATTCAACTTGATGGTTAACAATGGAGTTATCAGATCATTGACATCAGCAACATACAAATCTTCTTCAACGGCATTGACATTTTGGCCGTGCTTCGGCATGGGAGCAGATATCACATTAGGCTTCTCCAGAGCGTCAAACTCCACCTCCTTCGCCTCTATCAGGTCTTGGATCTTATGCTTGAGTGCCCAACAATCATTGGTGTCGTGCCCGACACTGTCAGAATGGTAGGCGCATTTAGCATTAGGATGATAATGCGGAGAGGACGTATTCACATTTTTTGGTGCCTCTTTGATAGTGGCGAGATTCAATTTTAACAGATGGGGAAGTACTTGCGCTGGCGTCATATTAATGCGGGTGAACTGCCGTTGTGGCCGTTCCACCCGTTGCTGATTTGGTCTGGATTGGTTATAGCGAGGCTGCTCACTTGAAGGGTTTTGAATCATTACGACCCCCACGGTCGGTCGACGCTTAGTCTTCCCTGCTCTTCTCTGAGAATATACCACAGCCATTTCCTTCTTGAAAGGTTTCTTCTCAACACTTGCAGCAACACCCTTCTGAATCTTCCCTGACTTGATGCCAGCTTCTATTCTTTCGCCTGTTAAGATCAAATAGGCAAACCCCGCGGAAGAGTTACCAATCAGATGATTGAAAAATGGCCCAGATAGGGTCCCTAGAAACATATCAACAAGTTCACGATCGGTTAAAGGAGGCTGCACCCTGCCAGCCAAATCCCTCCATTTTTGTGCATATTCTTTGAATCCTTCGCATGTTCCCAATGACATACCCTGAAGTTGGGTACGAGTAGGAGCAAGGTCAGAATTGTACTGATATTGTTTGTAGAAAGCGGTGGCCAAGTCTTCCCAATTTCGGACGCTGGTTCCCTCTAGCTGATAAAACCACTCCAATTGAGCTCCAGAAAGGCTGTCTTGAAAGAAGTGGATCCAAAGGTTTTTATCTGCCGTATAGGGTTGGATCTTTCTCACATAGGACCTGAGATGCATTTTTGGACAGGACAGCCCATCATACCTCACAAACACTAGCACTTTGAACTTTGGGGGAATCACAATCCCGGCAACCAAACCCAAGTCTTCAAAATCCAAACCCGGTACTCTTTGTAGCTCCATGGCGGCCAACCTGTCTTCTAAACCCTTGTACTTATCATCAGCTGGAGGGTATTGATCAGAATAGTCTTCATCCTCTTTAACCTCCTCTTCTTCCACATCGGACTCGGAAGGTACCGCAGCCCCACCTCCTTTACTAGTTCCTTCATCAGAAATAGGAGGAAATTCAAGCACTCTCCTGGCCTCTCCGTCAAATCTTCTCCCTAAAGTAGCCACCCCGAGTCTCTTTTTCTTCTTTTTCACTGGGTCTTTATTCCCCAGCAAGGTCTTGAGATCCTCCTGACCCTTAGCCAAGGTCGTCAGGAGTTGCTTGAACTGTGCATTTTAAGCTTGTAAGTCTTTGACTGTTTTCTCGAGATCCATCCTACTGAAATAAACAGCAGACAGATAAGGAAACCTGGCGTGAGACCTGCTTATGCACATGATGAATGATATGCTTATGTATGCAATGCATTCAAGGATTTAGAATATTCAAACTTGTTGCAGACAAAAAAGAACGCACGTCATATTAATAAGAAGAAATTTGTTAGTACATAAATGCTCCATGGGCCAAATATTACAAAAATAACTTCTCAAGGTAAAAAGACATTGCGCATCCTCTTTGGTGCGATGTAGGTGTTGAGGGCCTCTTGCTCATGGAGTCGGCGGGTAAGCTCTAGAACCTTCTTCTCACTAGCGTAGAAGCTGGCTTCAAAAGTGTTCTGTTCCTCCTTGAGTTGAATCCAACTTTTCTGTATTTCCTCCCACGATGTAGGCATGTCAGGATATAAGATGGTGTAGGGAACCTCTCCTTCCATGACGGGCTCTTTAATCACAGGGAGAACATGAGGATAAGGCATCATCAGACTCTGGGCTCGGGCTCGTACCCACTTGAGATAAGGCTCAAGAGGGATGGAGTTCTTGTGTCCCAGTGTCTTGCTATCAACCTTGTTGGGCCTTCCCCAAGCTCTGATGAATCTTTGGCGAAGTCCTTGCGCATCATTGTCGAAGTCAAAAACTAGGTCCGGAATCAACATGTCGTGAGGGCCATCCCTCCGTGCATATCCAAATTTCCTCAAAGCTAGGCAAGGGTTGTAGGTGATACCTCCTCTGATTCCAAGTAAAGGAACATTAGGAAACTCTCCACAATGATCGACGATGATGACATTTTCTCTGGACCGAGAACACCAATGTACATCAGAGTGAGTAAGAGTCCTCAACCGTTGGGACCACCTTGAACCTTGGTCATTCTTCAAGACAGATTGTGGAAGGTGCGAAATAAACCACCTTGCAAGGAGAGGAGTACAGCACATGAGAACACCCCTCTTTCTCATTGTTCGTGTGTAAAATGAGTGAAGGATGTCCCCAAGCAATGTTGGTATTGGATTTCTGGACAAGAAAATTTTGACAGCGTTGACATCTACCAATTGGTCAGAATTTGGGAACAAGACCAACCCATAGATAAGGAGTGCCACAATCTCTTCAAAGGCTTGTAGGTCCAATGAATTCCAACATTCTTGTGCTTTCTCAAATAAGAATTTTGCTAAGAATCCTTTGACGCCGCTTCTGGTTTCCCAATGCCCCTTGATGTCGGATGGTTGTAGATGTAATGCTCGAGCAACATCTTCAGGCTTTGGTTCCTTTTCCGTACCGTTGAAGGGTTGTTGATTAGGGATAGGGATTCTTAGGAGTTGAGAAAACTCCTCCAAAGTGGGCACCAACTGGTAATCAGGGAAAGTGAAACAGTGGTTAAGAGGGTCAAAGAACTGGAATAGCACTTTCATCATGTCTTCTTCAATGTTGGTGTTGACTAAGCTGAGCAGTCTACCATGTCTTTCACTGAAGGATGAGCTTTCCGGAATTCTTGATGTGAGCTCCTTGAGTTGAGGAGAGATTCTCACAAGGTTGACTTGGATGGTTTTTCTGCGAGGAATTTCCATGACCTACAAAACAAGAACAAAGATGAAGATCTAAACCCTTGAAATGGTTAGTGAATGCATATGATGCTTTATGATGTTTATGCTGTATGCACAAGCATATGTACAAGCAAATCACACCAAACCCTAGTTTCAGGCTTGCATGGGGTTTCATAGGTAAGTACCCTCTTGAGTGTAGTTAGCTTAAAAACCTGTCCTATAAATAGTAACCGGGTTCTAAGGAGCTCAATATCATTGGATTGTTTTCAATGTTCATTGTTTTGGTTTAGCCACTTAACTAGCGACCAAAATATTCCAAGAAAATAACCCTCAATGAGTATAGTATCGAGTATCTACCAACTTCGGACTGCACCAAAGCCGGTCATCTCACTACCCCTAATAAAAGGCCAAGATGGTCAAGTAAGGTTCTAGGTCATTAGTGCTTAGTGACATCACTCAGCGTCCACGTACTCTCCTTGATTGAACTCAAGGGTTATCGGTACTCACAAATATGTCGCACTAATATAGCTATTGCTTCAACCGTGTCAGTATACCCCGCACAGTTTCCACAACGTATTGCTATCTATGAATGTCTCCCAAAATCCGGGTGTAGGATTGTAAACCCAAACAAAAGAGCCAAGATATAAAGCAATCAAATCAAACAATTAGTCATGCAAGAGGGTGATCTAAGCCCTAAGGTTACTCCACTTTTAAATTTTTCCCCAGCAGAGTCGCCAGTTCTGTGATACGATGGGAGAACTGACTATGGTTTTGCATTTGTTTTCGCAAATGTTTCGGTTAAGCAAGAGTCGCCACCGACTTTTTATTTTATCCTAAGGAAAGGTTTAAAAAGCACAGCAAAAACCTTTGAGATTTTTTCTTGGGTTCGGGGAGTAGATTATAGAAAGGGAAGGTATTAGCACCCTTTCTATCCATGGTTATCCATGGGCTCTTAGGTACTTGCTTAGATTAACTTGCCTTGGTTTTCAATTGTTTGAAATGGTGCTTTGTGTGTGTTTTTGAAAAGGTTTTGAAAAAGATGCCTTGTCTAGGCTACTTTTGTAACAATTCTTTACTCGAATGTTTTACAAAAGGTGTTTGTCTTTTTGAAAAGATGTTTCAAGGTTTTTTTGAAAGTTTGTTTTGAAAGTGTGGTTTGAAAAATAGGCAAGTGTTTTCATTTTGCAAGTTGACAAGTACTTAAGAGCTATCTACCCTAAAGTTCTCAAAGATTTTTGCTATGTTCTAACCCTTTTAACAATTTTGTTCCACCATTGCATTTGGTGGACAATCTTGTGTTAGGATGTGAAAGGGACGGGCGCGGGTCATCGTTTAGACCATAATTGCAATGGTGCTAAGTATCTTTGGGCAATTTTCCTTTAAGGGACTTGATCATTTTAGGCAACTTTCGAAAGCGTCGTCGAGGGACTATGATCATTTGATTTTGTATTTGTTTTGCCCAAAGAGACCTAACATGCAATATGGCCCATTTATTAAAGGCAACAAGTGGAGTACCCTAGAGGTGGAAGTGTGATAAGTGTTGTCCATTTTTCATGCTTGTTTATCTTGAAATTAGGTCAAACTATTTTTGTTCTTTTTATTTGCATACAAACCCTAATTCTAACATGGTATATTTAGAAAGCAATAAAGTGCGAAATTTAAAGTTCCTAAACTATTACAACACAATATGGGAATGGGGGTACAAATGTTCAAATGGGGGGTATTTGACAAGGAATTTAAATCTAACTATTACATCAATTTGGAATATTTACAAGGTAATTGATTGCACAAATTAAATGGAAATAAAATAAATATGCAAGATGCAAAAAGGGTTTTTTATGTGTATGAAAAAAAGAGTATTTTTTATGACAAGTAAAAATGAAAAAAAATATTAATTTTGGGTATTTTTAGGTATTTAGGGCAAAACCCTAATTTCTTAAATAAAAGTATTAATTATTTAATATATACAAATATTATCAATTATATATAAAAATGAAATAAAAAATAAAAAAATGAAGTATATTTGTCAAAAGGTATTTTTACTATCAAATATTACTAAAAATAAAATATATATATTTTTGCATTATTTACTAAATATTCTAATAAATACATATATATTTGTATTAATTTCTAAATATGTATTATATATACAAAAATAATAATATTTAATATTTATATAAAAAAAGTATATTTTATATCAAATATTTCCAGAAGATAAAATAAAATAAAAATCAAAACATGAATGTGTTTACATTATTTTTTCCTATTTATTCTAAATAATATATTATGTACTTATTTACATACAAATAGCAATATAAACAAATAAATGCCTAAAAAATATAAAAATAGTGTAAAAAATGTTTTTTATGTTTTTAATATTATGAGGAAAAATAAATAAGTCAGGAATAAAAAACAAAAGTCAAAAAAAATATAAAAATAAGCCAAATGGGCCTAGGGGGTGTGAAAGTAAAATCAGGGTGTAAAAAGAAGTGTGAAACAGGCCCAGCCCAAATGATCTTCTTCAACCTCCAGATTGTTTGAATCAAGAACAAAGCGCGCGTTTTCCATTGCCAAGCCTAGATCCTGATTCTTTGACTTTCATCAAAAACTTACAACAACAAAGTTATAGAGCATCATGTCACGATTCTAAACATGTAAAGAAATCAATCTAACTCTCAGAAATGAGAGAGAATTTCTTCTCCCCCAATTCCTGACCTAGTTCGTTATCAATGTTCAGACTTAAAATTCTCTAAGCATACATAATATAAATGAAATCTAATCACATGGGCATGTTCAGGGCTATGAATGTGACATGTTTTCTTCACAAACCTAAAGCTAACAATGCCTGGATAGAGAGATTCGTGTTCATGAACTTACCTGTTCAACTGAAGTTGTATTTGATGATTGAGGTACTTTCAGAGCAAGGTGATGATTGGTACAGCTTCCTTGATGTCCAGGGATGCTATTCCAAGCTTTACTTTGTCTTGAAACCCTTTGAATCGAGCTATGGAACTTCAACTGCAAAACAAGAAAGTGAAAATGGTGATGTAGCCTGGGAGTGTTACAGGTCGTGTTTGATGTTTGGATTAGCTTCAAGGGATGTTGTAGGATGTGTTTGATGTGGTTTTAGCAAGAATGCAAGAAAGGGATGAGAGTTGGCACTCAAACTGCAGCAGGTGCTCTGTTTGGGCAGTTTGAGGGTGGTTCTGTGTTCTAGAGGGCAATGAAGGTGTTGGAGTCGTGTTCTAGCTCAGTTAGGATGTCTAGGATCTGTTTGACAAGTTTGCTTAAGGGTCCTTTAGCTGAGATGAAAGTTGTTGTACAAAATGCTAGGTTTCTTCACCCTTAAGCAAGAAAAGGTCAAGTTGGTTTTTAGACAGGTAGAGGCCCCCCTAATGTGCTGCAAACCTTGGCATTGATCAGTGTAATTAGTTCCTAAACTTGTGCCAAGGGGATTTGAACTATACTTCTTGGATTTGCATTTTGACATAAAGCTTACTTTTGCAAAAATGGTTAGAGTGCTTTATCTACTTTGGGATTAAACCACTATGCAATGCTTGAACACATAGAATATGGTCTTGGCACAAAGAGTTTTCATTAAATTTATGAGTGTTGGATGGTTTAGAGGCCTGTAATCAAGGGAAACATGCTGATTTGAAAATTGCCTAAGTGTATGAACATGGAAATTGGCCATAACAAAAAGTGAGTTTTTCCCATATTGCAAAATTCGATTCTCTCAAACCATGAGGTTGTTTGATGAGTTCTTGGACATTTTGGAAAGCTTGGAATGTGTACTACAATCCATCTTTGAAGTGCAAATTGAAATTCCAAGTGAAAGTATATGAAAAATGGTCTTGAAGTTAGGTAAAAACCTTGCCTAAAATAGGTCAAATTTTCACTAAGTTAAGAATGGTTTGGTACCCTTGTTCCAAAACTTGTAACTTGAGATACAAGCTTCTTTTGGGAAAACTTTGTGAATAAAAGTTATAGATTATGCAATAGGCTACAACTTTCATGTTTTGACTTTTTCTTGAATCCAAATGAATCTTGGTGAGAAAGTGGGGCAAAGTTAGGAAAAAATTAGGGTTTTTCATAACTTAGAAAAATTCTAAGTTATGAAAAATCTTCATTTCAAACCCTAATTTGCATTTCTTGATTTCTTGATGAACAAGTTTCATGATTTGGCATGTCTTGATGAAAAATGAATCTTGACTCTTGATTTTGACCAAAAAGTCAAAGTTTGACTTTTCAGTATACAGTCAAAATTGATCAATTGACTGGGAAATTCAACTGTCAATCTTGTGCATTTGGGATCTTTTGAACTTGTTGAGCATTACAAGACAATTCCATGGGGTCCTTGAGTCCATATGGGAGCTTGGTTTGCCATTGGCTAGGTCAAACAGTCAAAAATTGCCTTTGTGCAGTCAAAACCCTAAAAATGACCATTTTGCCCTTTTGGTGATCTGATCAAATTTCTTGTGGAATTTTGATCCAAACTTGATCAAATGGTCCATGTGAGTTCATAATGTTGATGTGAGTCAACTTTCATGAGATTTGACTGTCAATTGGCCACAATTGACTTTTTCCCCAATACAGCTGATTTCTAGGTCAACTGTCCAATTGACTGGGCAAAACTTGGAATCAAGGCTTGAAACTTGATGTGGATAAACTTGGGAGTCCAATATGAAGCATGAAAGTCATCTTAGGCAATTTAGGTCAAAACATCTCTGTGCAAACACAAACCCTAATTTGGGTCAACAGTGCAAGGAGAAGTCTTGAGCAGATGAAACCCTAACTGGATCTTGAGCTCCAAGGGCTTTGTGATGAGAAATCGTTGAGAAATGGGAGGGAAAATTTTTGGGTGCAACAGACACATTATTTTTATCCTGGTTCGTTTGATCTCAAACTACTCCAGTCCACCCGTCAAGGTGATTTTGCCTCTCTCCAACGAGGTCTTAATTCACTAATCTCAAAATGATTATAATCACTACTTCAACAACTGTTAAAGTCTTCTTGAGTACAACCACAATCCGGTTAATCTCAAGGAATACTATTTCAAAATGATTATACAAGATGTGTGTTATTGTTTTTCTTATAAAAACTGTTTATCACAACTGTGATAATTTACACAATATTATAGCTTGGAAATGTAAAGAATATTGCTTGCAGCTTTGAATATGCGTGAGTGGTTATGTAGCAAAACGTCCACAATTTTGAATACTGACTTTGTTTATATAGGCGGTGGAATAACGTTGATCATCAAGCATGTTTAATTTCATTAACACACTTTCCATTTGGAGAAGTTCTTGTCTGAAAGAAGCCGTTGGAATTGATGTTGTCTTGAATGATCAATAACGCTTCAGAATCTTATCTCCTTGCTTGCTGATGACGCTTCAGAATATTGATGACTTGGATTAACATGTTCTTGTTCAGAATCAGAGTTTGCTTTGCTTTTGCGTAGGTTCTGGTCATCAATCTTCAGCGCATGTTCTGATTGCTTCAGCGTGTAGCTCTTATGCTTATCTTCTGATGCTACTATGGTCAGAACTTCTGCATACACACAACATAATTTTTAGGGTGCATATTTATTCTTTGTATTTGTCATTAGTTCTTTTTATTTGTTATCATCAAAACTCTAACTAAGGATTGTAGAATCAAACTATGTTCTAACATAATACACATCATAAATCTCATTATAAGGTCAGAACCCCACCCTTACCTGGATTGAAGGTCGTCCTACCAAAAATTCCAGCCGACGACCTTGCTATGTTCTGCTCGACACCGGGCAGCTTTCTCCTCTCTCTGCGCAGCACTTCCGGTCAATGTACAAAACTCCTTATTCTCCAAAAACCAAATCCTTGTGTCATCTTAACCTTATATCATAAGTTCTATTAGGCTTAACTTTCACACCCCCACTTTACTACTTCGAACCAATAAAAATATCCCAACACTATATATTCCATTAATTCCAACATTATAATTATTATTAACCAACTAATTAATTAATAATAATCTAACCACTTATACCAAAAATTCTCAACATCTCACAACTTTTCAAAAAATAATCCAAAAATAAATAAATTAAATAAATAATTAAATTAAAGGGCGTTATAGTAGACTCTAACGGTTCACAACTGCGGCGGGTGCAAAAATTGTAAAATACTTCTTTGCTCATCTCCACCATCTATTTTTGTATATAATATTTATATCAAAAATACAAAAAAAATTCAAATAGGTTCCTGCGGATTACCATAGATGTTTAGGGTGCTAACCAACCCCCGCACCTAGATTCTCTCCCCCTCTCTTTTTGGGTTATTCGCTCTTTTCCGATTCCACCGGAAAGAAAAAAGCGCGGTGGAGATTTTTATTTGATTTGTGCGAGTTAAGTCAATCCAATGGCTTAGTCTCAACATTTCTACCGCTACATAAAAATGGCGACTTCACTGGGGAAAGAACAACCAAATGCTGGTCCATCTCTAAGTGGGTTGAGCCTATATTTGTTTGTTTGTGTATGTGCTATTATGTGTTGTATATTATATGTTGTATATATGTTTGTCTAGATTTTCTTGGATTTCAGGGTGCTTTGTGATTTCTCATAAGTCTTCTACCCGGACTTGGGCAAACTTAAGATAGCACGGGTGGTATAGTCATGTTAACTTTGAGGGAGTAATCCCAAAAAAGGAGGCATGAGATCCCCCACTCAATGGAGGCCCCTTTGACTGTAGTGTCGTTTACCGAGTAATCAGGAAGACGTGTTGCTTTCAAACTGGGAGCCTGCTGAAACTGAGGATCGTAGAACCCTTAACCCATCTTGGCCTTTTAGGTGTTGTGCGGAAACTATGATGGACTAATCTGGAAGTGGTTATCACGTGATACTACACTCAGACGAGTTTTTCCTGAGAATACTACTAATTAACGAGTTAATCGGGACATTGTTAATATCTGAAGGAAGGATGTAGACTCTGGGAACCTTTTAGAACCTTGTTCGACAGGTGATAAACTATTAGTCCATACCTTGTGGTTAGTACCTTTAACCTCATTCTCGCCATGTCGAACCTATGAACCCCTCATGTTTGTGATCTTGTGTGTGATTGTTGCATCATGCATTCAAGCACCCATGAGCATCCTTTAAAACATTTGTTTCAAGGAACTTAAAGTTGACTTTTTGCAAATATCTCAGGTACCTTTTGACCATGGATTCTGGAAAAAGAAAGACTCGGAAGTACAGTTTCAAGGATCCTAAGATAGATGAATTGATGAGTTTGATTCCCAATATCGAGAGCTCTACAGATTTTCGGAAGAAGTGTGGATCCAATGTGTCTCTTATGAAGCTCAAGATGAAAGAGGGTATTCTCTCTACTTTGATCTGTTGTATCGATGTTTTACTTTCCCTGACTATTAGCTGATGCCTACATTGGAAGAGTATTGTTACCTACTGGGTTTACCTATTACATGTCGTGTTTCTTTCACCAGTTTAGAGGGAGAGCCTAAGTCTCATGATATTCCTACCATGATTCATGTGGGGAAGTATGATATTGAGGCTAACATGACTACCAAAGGAAGAATCAAAGGATTACCCGCTCAATATTTATTGGATATAGCTTGCTACTTTGCTAGGATGAAGAGTACGGTTGCTTTTGAGGCTATCTTTGCTTTGCTCTCCTATGGGTTGTTCTTATTTCCTAATGTCGACAAATTTGTGGATGTCAACACCATTAGGATCTTTTTGATTGGGAACCCAGTCCCTACATTATTAGGAGATACTTATTATTCCATTCATCTTTGGGACTTTTATTATTGAGGGATGATCATTTGTTGCATGCCTTTGTTATATCAATGGTTTATTTCTCATTTACCTCAGTTTGATGCTTTCTGGGATATCGAGAAAGAACCTCGTTGAGCTTCAAAGATTTTGGCTCTGACTCATTCTGACATTGTTTGGTATCATCAATCTTATTATGATATGGAGATTGTCGATGGTTGTGGTAGTTTCCCCAATGTACCTCTTCTTAGTACAAAGGGAGGAATTAACTACAATCTTGTTCTTGCGTGTCGTCAACTTGGATATCTGATGAGAGACAAGCCAAATAGTATTCATCTGAGTGGTTTCTTTCTCAAAGAAGGAGAGAATCATAAGGAAGGTAAGGAGGAAATTATAAAGTCTTTAGCCATATTCATAGTGTAATACGGTGGGAGAACTGACTTGGGTGTTTTGTGTTTGATCGTAATTGTTGCGGATAGCAAGAGTCTCCACCGACTTTTCTTTTATCCAACAAAGGAAGGGTGAAAAGAACAGGAAAGTCCTTTAGAGATGTTTTCTTGAGTTCGAGGGGTAGTTTATAAAAATGGAATGTATTAGAACCCTTTTCATCCGTAGTTATCTACGGGCTCTTAGTTGCTTGCTAGATCACTTGCTTTTGTTTGAAAATGTGCTTTGTCATGTGGGTTTAAAAATATTTTGAAAACGTCTTTGTAATGATTCTCGTCTCTATAAGAATGCGTATAAAGTGTTGGTTTTGAAAATAGTTTAAAGAGGTGTTTGTTTGTGGAAGATGTTTTTGAAAGTGATTTTGAAAAGTGCCTTTCTATTGATTCTCATCTCTATAAGAATGCGTACAAAGAGCTTTGTCTTTTGAAAATGTTTCAATTGAAAGTGTTGGAGTGAAAATGGTTTTTTAGTTGTGAGCAAGCAAACAACTACGAGCATCCTATCTACTCAAAAGGTCTTTGTTCTTTTCCTCTTCCTTTAGATGTTTCTATATTTCCATTGATTGATAAGAAGCCCCATCGTTGGATGTGAAGGGGCGGGCGTGGGTCGTTTGTATAGTCATAGAAGGTAACCTATGAGACGTTTTAGCAATTTCATTAGGTACTAGATCATTTACCGAAGGCAATGTCGAGGGTCATCGAGGGACTACAATCTTTTATCGAGGATCTTTGCTAAAACACCCATATTCGAGGGACATGACTATTTTCTGAGGCAACAAGTGAGATTACCCTAGAGTTGCATGTGTGCAAAGTGTGTTTAATTACATGCATTTAGTCTTTTGATTTTGGGTTGTCTACTTGTTGGTTTTATCTTTTCATACATCCTAATTACTAATATTTGGATAAAGTAATAAAAATGTAGAAAATAAATATCCTACACTATTACAACCATATTGAATAGCAAGAAAATATAAAGACAAAACAAAATAAAAGAAGGGAACATAAGTTTTTCGATCCAGGCAGAATGCACCCTTCATTTCTGCTCTTCTCAGCTTCTTTCGATTTGGGCCTACCAGTCAGCGTGAGATGCAGCCTTCGATTCATCCTTCTGGATACTTCTTTCGATTCGGCCTGGAAGTCAGTGTGAACACCCTTCGTTTCTCCCTTATTGCTCCTTCCTTTGGACTGTGAAGAAATATGGGCCTGCAAAGCAGCATGAGTGTGTATCCATTGTTCACGCCCTCTTTGTCTTTCGTTTGGGGACTATGAAGCAGTAAGGGGGCGAAACTTAAGGCTTCATTTCACACAAAACTTTTTCTTTCATTTGAGGTTTGTACATGTTAGTTTTAACATATACTTAGACAAGAAAAGCATGCAATCAAAAGGACAGAAATAAAAAGTGAACAAATGTTATTTACATGCTTGAAACGAAAAAGGTTAAGGTCAGAGTGACTTACCTTGCTTGAAGCTAGAACATGTGTGTAAGACCTTGAGTGGCTGCCCTGAGTGTTCCTGGATTTGAAGGAAAGAAACAAGGGTAGTGTTTCTAGTGTTGGATTCGAAAGAAGGAACCAAGCATTGAGTTGCTTCTGGATTCGAAAGAGAAAAGAAACAAGTGTTGTGTTTCTAGTGTTGGATTCGAAAGTAAGAGAAAAACATTAGGTTGGTGTTTCCCTCGGTTCTGGATTTGAAGTGAAGAAACAAGTGTGGTGTTTCTTTAGATTCTGGATTTGAAAGTGTATTTAGTGTTTGAGAATCTTGAGAGTTTGAGAGTTTTTGAGAGTTTGAGAGTTTTTGAAGATTCTTTACACACCACCCAAAGTCCCTCCTCAGCTTGCAAATTGTTTCTCTATTTATAGAGAAAAAGCTAGAGATGTTGGAGTAACCAGGTTTGTAGGATAACAAACCATGGTTTGGTTGAAAATGAAAAGAAGTTTGATCCCTTTGGTTGTTCCCAAGTTTCAAGTACAAGTGGGGGCCTGCGGTCTGTTGGGAGCAGGAGATTGGACTTATGCTTATGGCACTACTTGCGTTTAGACAAAAATCATATTGGGAGTTAACTATGTGATTAAAGTACTCTTTATGAAAAAAGGGTACGTAGCCTTTTGCCATTTCATCCAAGAATGGTATTATTCAGTGGATAAAGCTTCGAATATTTGTGTAATGTATCACAAATTTGTGTAAGCCTCTGATCATGTAAAGATTAGGAAGTAACATAGCCTGATAAGGAGGATAAGGCTATGAGATTTGATTAATGTTCATCAACCAAGCTTGCTTTGAAGGGTTAAAATTGGATTCGAAGTATGCTACTTCGAAGGGAACCAATACTCCTATCGAATCTTTGTGTGAAGGTGGCTCTTGTCCAATCAAAGGCTTGCCTGCCAGAGGTCACATGGCCAAACGAAGGGTGTATACAAATTTTGCACAAAAAAACTAAATGTTCAAACGAAGCAGGAAACAAGCTTGCCCAAAAGAAGTCCAATGCTCAATCGAAATAAGAATCAAGCTTGCTCAAAATAAGTTCAGTGCCCAATCGAAACTTGCCTGCAAGAGGTCACATGGCCAAACAAAGGATGCATGCCGGAAGTCTCTACTTTGCGAATCAAAGTAAACATGTAGGGTGAAAATGGTGCAATCGAAGGATGTATGCAGAAGGTCCCTGCATTGTGACTCCAGAGAAATATTTCAGAAGGCCATTGCCTTCTGAATCGAAGGACGCTTTCAGAAGGTTATTTTCTTTTGAATCGAAGGAAGCCAGCATGAAGGGGAATTTCTGCCTTGTGATTTTGGCAAACATGCAAGACCAATTGGCTTCTGAGTCAAAGGAAAGCTACAGAAGGTCATTGCCTTGTGCCTGCTGGCCTGAAGGAATTCTTGGCTTTGTGAATCGAAGGAAAGCTGCAGGATGCCACTTGCTTTGTGAGAGCTAGCATGAAGGGATGTTATTGCCTTGTGCGGGCAGGCATGTAGGAGGCCCTTTCCTTGTGCATCATGTAGGAGGCAAATGCTGAAGATGGATTCGAAGCATACATGAAGGTGAATTCGAAGCAAGCATGAAGGGAGTTATTTGTCCAATCGAAGCTTGTTCAATTGAAACAAGCACACGGGCATCAAATGTCCAATCGAAATAGGCATGCAGGAAACCATTTGTCCAATCGAAACTTGTCCAATCGAACAAACATTCAGGCATCAAATGTCCAATTGAAGCAGGCATACAGGAAGCCATTTGTCCAATCGAAGCAAGGGAAATCAAATCAAACTTGTTGTTCCTTAAAAAATCATTTTTATTTGTTTTGCCCTTTTTTAACAGTTTCCTCTTTAGCTTGATGCTAGAAAATCCAATTGTATTTGTGCAAGCTTGAATTTTTTAGAATCCTTGTGAGAAATTCCTTGAGAAAAGAGAGGGTAAATTTTGGGGTACAACAACTGCCCCTGTTTAATCTTCTTAAACCTGAAAAGCAAGTATGGGACGTTACCGTTCGTAGCTTTGAAGGTAGAAGATGGTTGAACACTAGAGTGCCCAGAAATTTGCACTCGATGATGTGGTGGTTGATTGTGTAGGGAATGGGCTTAAAGATTCCATTTCGAGAGATGATGGAGAGTTGTCGGAGATGGGATCATAGATGCCATTCAAAGGTGATTGTTGATAGAAATTGGAAAAAGCATCAGAATAAATCTCTGTTCAATTTATATTGAAACAATAGATGTAGTGGGATGAGTATCAGAATAATATCCATAAATGGATTATATCTGACTCATATCTGAAAGATGTATTGAATGAGATTTAGAATGACATCCGTATATGGATCGTATCTGGATTGTATTTGAGAAATGTGCTGAATGAGTGTCAGAATGACATTCGCATCTGGATCGTATCTGGATTGTATTTGAGAAATATGTTGAATGAGTGTCAGAATGACATCTATATATGGATCGCATCTGAAACATTTCTAGAGGGAATCTGGCGTAAGTATCAGAATGTTAGCCGTATATGGATCGCATCTGAACCATTTCTAGTGGGAATCTGGAATAAGTATCAGAATAACATCCGTATTTGGATCACATCTGAACTGTTTCTAGAGGGAATCTGGAGTAAGTATCAGAATGTCATCCGTATCTGGATCGCATATGAACTGTTTCTAGAGGTAATCTGGAATAAGTATCAAAATGTCATTCGTATCTGGATTGCATCTGAACCGTTTCTAGAGCGAATCTGGAATGAGTATCAGAATGTCATCCGTATCTGGATTGCATATGAACCGTTTCTAGAGGGAATCTGGAATATGTATCAGAATATCATCCGTATCAGGATCGCATCTGAACCATTTCTAGAGGGAATATGGATTAAGTATCAGAATGTCAGTCGTATCTGTATCGCATCTGATACGTTTCTAGAAGGAATCTAGAATAAGTATCAGAATGTCATCCGTATCTAGAATGCATCTGAACTATTTCTAGAGGGAATCTGGAATAAGTATCAGAATGTTAGCCGTATCTGGATCGCATCTGAACTGTTTCTAGATGAGAATCTGGAGTAAATATCAGAATGTCAGCCATATCTGGATCGCATCTGAATTGTTTCTAAAAGAGTATATGAGAAGGAACCCGTGTAGGATTGCTTCAGTTGGTCGTGTAGATAATTGCCCCGACTTGTTTCATGAATTAATCTACAATCAATTGTCCTCAGATAGTTGTCATGTCTTGTTTTAGGTATTAATCTGGAATCAGTCGCTTACAGATAGTTTTCCTGTCTTGTTTCAGGTATTAATCTGGAACTTGCTTTTGTTGGTCATAGAGATAGTTGTCTTGGCTGGTTTTAGGTATTAATATCTGACCTCTTTGAAAATTGTTGATGATAGCTATATGTTGATTGATCTTTCCTGAAAAGGTAAAGAGTTCGCTGCATGCAATGTCGTGATGTATGAAATGCATGGTGTAATGATGTTTCTCAAAATAAATGAGGTTGTGCTATATGCGTTTCGTATGCATATGTTATAAATGTTGTTGAAATGTAACTTTTTCTTGGAAACTAAATCCTTGACAAATGTTGGGGAGCCTTAGGAAGTTAAATCTCGGACTGCTGTTTGGGGATGAAAAGTATGCACATCTTCAGACTTTGTTTTAGAATGTTTCTGTTGGGGCTTCCTGTTTTTGTTGTTTGAGGAGAACTCCGTTGGGGGACGTTGATTTTGCTTGAGGGAAACTCTATGGAGAGTATTGATTCCTGCTTGGGAAACATTTCGGGATTTTTAGTTGTCTGTTGCTCTACTGGGGAGTTATAATCTTGATTGGAGAGAGTGGAAGTTAACAACTTGTTGAAGATGAAGGAGTTAACTGTTATCTAGTTGGCTTCCAGGCTTTGCAGCAAATCACTGGGGATTAGTGGTAAACTCCACTAGGGAAGAGGAGCTTTGTTGATGACTTCACTGGGGATTAGGAGTTGTGGTCCTTTAATTTGTGAAAGTCTGAGAGGCAAACTCAAGCTGGGGAATATGTAGTTTGTTGGGGAAATAAACCCTATTTGAAGAGAATATTTGACAAACTGCTGGGGAGGTGTATTATTTTGACAGAACTCCTCGAGGATTCTTCTTGAGACCAACTTAGTTAGGAAGAAGGTTTAAAACTCTTGTCTGTGAAGATTATTCTGTGGGGATAACCTTATAGAGATGACTCTATGGAGACTTGACTGAGGATCAATTTATGAAAAGTATTTTGTGGAGATTTCTCACTGCCCCAAGTAGTAAGTGTTATAGTATTGCCAGAAAATGTTTTCTTGACCATACGTAACTCTTTGCTGGAATTCACGTTCAATGTCCCAAGTGATTCAGATATAGACCTGCCCCTGGTTATTCAGCACTTTTTGGGAGATTTCTTGGAATCTTGACTTGACTGCCCCCAGATAAGTTGGACAGTGACATGTCATGCCCCTTGAGTCTGAAATGACATTTTGGAGATGGTTCGGACAAGTTAAGTTTGTTCGTGAAGGAAATTGTTTTTGAAACATTTTTCATGTTGTTGAGGGTTCGTAGTGACCTCCTTTATGATTTATTATCCCTAAAGTTTGCCTGACTGCTCTTTGTTTTGAGATTACAGCCAGCGGAATGCCCCAGTTTTTCTTAAGTCTCTTTCGTAGGTTTTGACTTAGTGGGATTTTCTTTTGAGAGATAATGAGTGCCTATTTTATGGGGAACCATCGCCGTCTTTTGATTCAGAAGGATGTTTTTCATTGTCATTCATTGTGTATGAAGTGAAAGCTTGCAACTGAACGCGCATTTGAGTTAACTGAGAAACTACTCTGCCCCAGGTTTTGATTAAGGGTTTCAATTTGTGTGAAAAAGAAAAATCCTACTTCTTAGGCTCAAAGGGGTTGACTAGGGATTATCCTCCTTATAACTCCAGTGTTTAGGAATTGAAACAAACGCCTATACATCATCAGTAAGGTTCCTCTAAAAGCATACTATATGAGATTGTGGTATTGTTTTCGTCATCCTCCCTCTAAAGGCTTGCAACTTTTTGAAATAGGAGTTGAATATCATAAAGGAAGTAAAAAGCATAGTTTAAATATAATGAAAATGGATGGATTAATTTAAGACAAACATATGCAATGCATTAATGAAACAAAGTTTAACATTAATAGATAAGTGTTTGAACAACAAAAGAGATTACAATTGAAAATTCAAAATGAAAAAGATGCTCTCAATGATTTGGCATAGGAGCAGTTATCACGTTGGGAGTAGTAGGTGGATCAAATTCAATCTCCTTTGTATCAAGCATGTCTTGAATCTTGTTCTTCAGAGCCCAACAACTATTTGTGTCGTGTCCAGGACTATCGGAATGGTATGTACACCTTTCATTGGGATGATAAGTAGGAGAAGAAGTGTTGGGATTCTGGAGAGGAGCCTTTAACGTAATTAGATCTGCTTTTAACATGTGTTGTAACGCTTGAGCCAGTGGCATGTTGATCTTGGTGAATTGTCTTTTAGGCGTGACTTCCTTACGCTGATTCCCCTATTGACGTTGTTGCATCGATGCAGGAATAGAGATCAGGACTTCCCCCACATGTTGGTCGTGGTTACTCTGGTTACGACCTTTTTGACCGTTCATAGCATCAGACTCTTTCTTCCCATTGAAAGTTTGTTTCCTTGCACTTGAAGATGCACCCCTTTGGATTTTTCCGCTTTTGATGTCCGCTTCTACTCTTTCGCTTGCCAGTATTAGCTCGGTGAACCAAGTTGAGGAGCTTCTAATCAGATGGTTAAAGAATGGTCCTGCCAAAGTTCCCATAAAGATATCAATCAGCTCCCTGTCAGTTAAGGGTGGATGCACGCTTCCAGCCAAGTCTCTCCACTTTTGGGCATATTCTTTGAAGCCCTCATTGAAACCCATGGTCATGTTCTGCAACTGCACGCGAGTTGGTGTCAGATCAGCATTGTATTGGTACTGCTTGTAGAAAGTAGCACCTAGATCTTCCCAAGTGTGAATGTGGGAACTCTCTAATTGATAGAACCATTCAATTTGAGTCCCATCTAGGCTCTCTTGGAAGAAATTGACCCAGAGCTTCTGATCAGTGGTGTATGGTTGAATCTTGTGGACATAAGATCTCAGATGCATCTTAGGACAAGAGACCCCATCATACTTGGAAAAAGCAGGAATCTTGAATTTCGGTGGGATGACCACTCTAGAAACCAAACCCAATTCTTCAAAATCCAGACCAAGTACTCTCCGGATTTCTATGGTGTTGAGACGATCCTCCAGTTGTTTGTATTTTTCGTCCACGTGAGGATACTGTTCTTCAGCATAGCCAGCCTCTTCTCTGTTAGACCCCAGACTGTGGTCTCATTCTTTTGTTTGGTTGTCTCCTTCAATTGACGGAGTTGCGAATTCTAGAGCTCGCTTTGTTGGTCCTCTGAACCTCCTTCCCAAGTTCAAGACACCCATTGATTTCTTTGTCTTTTTATTCTTGTCTTTGAGAAGAAGAGTCTTCAGGTCCTCTTGCCCTTTAGCCAAAGTCAGGAACATCTATTGGAATTAAGCATTTTGTGCTTGAAGATCCTTCACTTTTTGTTCCATATCCATCTTACTAAAATAAATAGTAGGGAGATAAGGAAACCTTTGTGGGAGAAACCTGTCATGATATGATGCATGGTATGTGGATGCATGTTTTCAAGGATCTCGCGAGTAAACACGAGAAGATGTTAGAAGTTGAACTTTGATCACGGCTCTGATTGGAGAACTTCGTACCGGTGGATGTCCTTCCATGAGAATCAAGCTCACCATGTCAAGTGGGTCATATCCCTTGACTCAAGTTATCGTGCTTTGGTCTTTAACGGTGTTTCATTAGAGAATGAATCCTCTTGCCCCTTGATAGGCGTCTGGTTCAATATGACCCTGCATCATAGGCCCTGGAGATCCTTGAAATGGTTATTGAAAATGCTATTGTATGATGTTATAATTTTATGTACAAGTATGCAAAGTAAGCAAGTTGTTATGTACAAATAATCATATACACACAAAGCAAAACAAGTCCTCAGGTTTAGGCTTGCATGGAGTTTGTAGGTAAGTACCCTCTTCAAGTTTAGTTGGCTTAACATAATTGTGTTCTATGGGATCTCAATATCACCGACCTTTCTTTTAGGCATTGTCTCAGCACAATCAATCTTTTCTTGCGCCTGAGATATCACAAAAGTCCAATCTCAATGAGTGTAGCATCGAGTATCAACCAGTCTTCAGCTTTACACCAAATTTAGCTATCTCACTACTTCCTAATGGCCAAGTAGTTCAATTAAGGTTCTAAGGTCAGTTAGTGCTTTATGACGCTGCTCAGCGGCCCTTTATTCTTCTCGATTCAACACAAGGGATACCGCTACCAACAAACGCATCACACTAACATAGCCATTGCTTCGACCATATCGGTCTATGCTGTACAGTTTCCACAATCTATTGCTACTTACTTAAAAGGTGTCCCAGATCCGGGTGGAGGATAAAAAATGAAGCCTAAACATGGAACCATTATGTAAAGCATGCAAGTTAAACAAGGAAAGCAAGTAAAGGTGATCTAGCCCTAAGGTAACCCTACTATTATTAAAGTCCCCAGCAGAGTCGCCAGTTCTGTAATACGGTGGGAGAACTGACTTGGGTGTTTTGCGTTTGATCGCAACTGTTGCGGATAGAAAGAGTCGCCACCGACTTTTCTTTTATCCAACAAAGGAAAGGGTTAAAAGAATAGGAAAGACCTTTAGAGATGTTTTCTTGAGTTCGGAGGGTAGGTTATGAAAAGGGAAGGTATTAGCACCCTTTTCATCCATAGTTACCTACGGGCTCTTAGTTTCTTTCTAGATCACTTGCTTTTGTTTGAAAATATGCTTTGTGATGTGGGTTTGAAAATATTTTGAAAACGTCTTTGTAATAATTCTCGTCTCTATAAGAATGTGTACAACGTGTTGTTTTTGAAAATAGTTCAAAGAGGTGTTTGTTTATGGAAGATGTTTTTGAAAGTGATTTTGAAAAGTGTCTTTGTAATGATTCTCGTCTCTATAAGAATGCGTACAAAGAGCTTTGTCTTCTGAAAAATTTTAATTAAAATTGTTGGTGTGAAAATGGCTTTTTAGTTGTGAGCAAGCAAGCAACTACGAGCATCCTACCTACTCAAAAGGTATTTGTTCTTTTCCTCCTCCTTTAGATGTTGGTATCTTGCCATTGATTAATAAGAAGCCCCATCGTTGGATGTGAAGGGGCGGACGTGGGTCATTTGAATAGTCATAGAAGGCAACCTATGAGACATTTTAGCAATTTCATTAGGGACTAGATCGTTTACCGAAGGCAACATCAAGGGTCATCAAGGGACTACAGTATTTTATCAAGGGTCTTTGCTAAAACACCCATATTCGAGGGACATGACTATTTTTGGAGGCAACAATTCAGATTACCCTAGAGGTGAATGTGTGCAAAGTGTGTTTGATTGCATGCATTTAGTCTTTTGATTTTGGGTTGTCTACTTGTTGGTTTTATCTTGCCATACATCCTAATTACTAACATTTATATAAAGAAATAAAAATACAGAAAATAAATATCCTACACTATTACAACCATATTGAATAGCAAGAAAATATAAAGACAAAATAAAATAAAAGAAAGGAACATAAGTTTTTCGATCCAGGAATAATGCATCCTTCGATTCTGCTCTTCTTGGCTTCTTTCGATTTGGGCCTAGCAGTTAGCGTGAGATGCAACCTTCGATTCATCCTTCTGGATACTTCTTTCGATTGGGCCTGGAAGTTAGTGTGAACACCCTTTGTTTCTCCCTTCTTGCTAATTAGTTTGGACTATGAAGCAATATGGGCCTGCAAAGCAGCATGAGTGTGTATCCTCCATTCACGCCCTCTTTGTCTTTTGTTTGGGGACTGTGAAGCAGTAAGGGGGCGAAGCCTAAGGCTTCGATTCACACAAAACGTTTTCTTTAATTTAAGGTCTGTACAGGTTAGTTTTAACATATACTTGGACAATAAAAGCATGCAATCGAAAGGACAGAAATAAAAATTGAACAAATTTTTTTTACATGCCTGAAATGAAAAAGGTTAAGGTCAGAGTGACTTACCTTGCTTGAAGCTGGAACGTGTGTGTTGGACCTTGAGTGGCTACCCTGAGTGTTCCTGGATTCGAAGGAAAGAAACGAGGGTAATGTTTCTAGTGCTGGATTCGAAAGAAGGAACCAAGCGTTAAGTTGCTTCTGGATTCGAAAGAGAAAAGAAACAAGTGTTGTGTTTCTAGTGCTGGATTCGAAAGCAAAAGCAAAACATTGGGTTGGTGTTTCCCTCGGTTCTGGATTTGAAGTGAAGAAATAAGTGTGGTGTTTCTTTAGATTATGGGTTTGAGAGTGTATTTAGTGTTTGAGAATCTTGAGAGTTTAAGAGTTTTTGAGAGTTTGAGAGTTTTTGAAGATTCTTTCCACACCACCCAAAGTCCATCCTCAGCTTGCAAATTGTTTCTCTATTTATAGAGAAAAGGTTAGAGATGCTGGAGTAACCAGGTTTGTAGGATAACAAACCATGGTTTGGTTGAAAACAAAAACAAGTTTGATCCCTTTAGTTGTTCCCAAGTTTCAAGTACAAGTGGGGGCCTGCTGTCTGTTGGGAGCAGGAGATTGGACTTATGCTTTTGGCACTGCTTGCGTTCAGACAAAAATCAGATTGGGAGCTAGCTTTGTGATTAAAGTACTATTTGTGAAAAAAAGGTACGTAGCCTTTTTCCATTTCATCCAAGAATGGTATTATTAAGTGGATAAAGCTTTGAATCTTTGTGTAATGTATCACAAATTTGTGTAAGCCTCTGATCATGTAAAGATTTGGAAGCAACATAGCCTGACAAGGAGGATAAGGCTATGAGATCTGATCAATGTTCTTCAAACAAGCTTGCTTCGAATGGTTCAGATTGGATTCAAAGTATGCTGCTTCGAAGGGAACCAATACTCCTATTGAAGCTTTATGTGAAGGTGGCTCTTGTCCAATCAAAGGCTTGCCTGCCAGAGGTCACATGGCCAAACGAAGGGTGTATACCAATTTTGCACCAAAAAAAAACTAAATGTTCAAACGAAACAGGAATCAAGCTTTCCCAAAAGAAGTCCAATGCTTAATCGAAACAAGAATCAAGCTTGCCCAAAAGAAGTCCAGTGCCCAATCGAAACTTGCCTGCAATAGGTTACATGGCCAAACGAAGGATGCATGTAGGAAGTCTTTGCTTTGTGAATCAAAGCAAACATGTAGAGTGCAAATGGTGCAATCGAAGGATGTATGCAGGAGGTCCTTACTTTGTGACTCCAGAGAAATATTTCAGAAGGCCATTGCCTTCTGAATCGAAGGACGCTTTCAAAAGTTCATTGTCTTCTGAATCGAAGGAAGCCACCATGAAGGGTAATTTCTGCCTTGTGAATTTGGCAAACATGCAAGACCATTGGCTTCTGAGTCGAAGGAAAGTTGCATGAGATCATTTCCTTGTGTCTGCTGGCCTGAAGGAAGTCCTGGCATTGTGAATCGAAGGGAAGTTGTAGGAGGCTACTTGCTTTGTGGGTGCTAGCATGAAGGGAAGCCATTTCCTTGTGCAGGAAAGAATGCAGAAGGCCCTTGCCTTGTGCATCATGTAGGAGGCCAATGCTAAAGGTGGATTCGAAGCTGACACGAAGGTGAATTCGAAGCAAGCATAGAGGGATTTATTTGTCCAATCGAAGCTTGTCCAATCGAAATAGGCATGCAGTCATCAAATGTCCAATCAAAATAGTCATGTAGGTAACCATTTGTCCAATCGAAACTTGTCCAATCGAACAAACATGCAGGCATCAAATGTCCAATCGAAGCAGGCATGCAGGCAGCCATTTGTCCAATCGAAACAAGGGAAATCAAAGCAAACTTGTTGTTCCTTAAAAAAATCATTTTTATCTGTTTTGCCCTTTTTTAACAGTTTCCTCTTTAGCTTGATGCTGGAAAATCCAATTGTACTTGTGCAAGCTTGAATTTTTTAGAATCCTTGTGAGAAATGCCTTGAGAATAGAGACGGAAAATTTTGGGGTACAACACATAGGAAGAATAGAAAAGACTTGGGACCAAGAGAAGATGTTTCTTTGGAGCCTCATCTCCGTTGGGTACAAGCAAGGGCAATTCAGTTGAATATGTCATATTCTCGTGAAGAACCTATACCTGATATGTTTTTGAAGACTACTCCTCCCCTTTTAGATGATATGGAAGAACTTCAGCTTGCCCTGGTTAGGATGCAGCAAGAGAAGGAAGCATGGAAGAACAAGTGTCAGACTTTAGAGACGTCCTACCAAACAGAATTAAAAGAGAAGGATGGCTTGATCGAGATTCTTGAGAGTCATGTTATGGAGATGATGGAGAGGCAAGAGAATTTATTTTTCTCTAGAGCTCGGTCCGGACCTAATTGCTCACTTCTTGACTCTGGTGATTGGAATGAAATCGCCGACAAGTATGCACAAGAGAACAAGCAGTTGAAGGCTCAGATTGCAAGACTCATGGGAAAGCGTCAGTGTGTGGAGAGATCTTCCTCAGCTTTGCCTCCTTAGGATTTTAGATTCTATCTTTACTCTCTTTTACTTAGGATTATTGACACTCGTACTAAAAGTTGTAATCCACTCTGAAGTTATTATAATGAAATTTTCAGTATTTCAAAATGTGTTAGTACTTTAATGTTTGCAAATCATCTATAATTCTTCGAGTCCCTTGAAATATTAATAATGATAAATAAATCATATGCATTGCATATCATGCATTATTTTGCACATATTTCTTGCATTTTTGTTCATACCCAGGTGTTTTACTGTGTTTCTCTACTTTGTTCAGAAGCAAGTTGTCTCACTGGTATAATACTCGGGCTAATTCGATGAGGAAAATGGAGAATCTTGAACAAGAGAGTCGTGAACTGCGTGAAGAAGTTACTGCTTTGAAGGCCGATATGGCTAGATTGAATGCTTTGATGGAATAGTTGGTGGCTGCTCAGAATCAGCCACCACTTGCTCCTCCGTCTCCTAATATTGCTCAGCCACAACAAACAACGATTGCTTCTAAAGTTCCGTCAGTTCCCATTTCTGTTACTCCAGTTACTGCTGCTTAAAACCGCATGCCTTAGGGTTACCCGTGAGGAGTGCCTAAAATTTTCATGCCAGAAGGTCACAATCTTGATGCTCAAGTTTCTCCATTTGCTCAAGATGCTGCTATTCCGGCACCTCCTGTAGTGCATGTTACTCCTGTTGCTAAAAATGATATTCATTATACTGCACCTCCTACGGTGAATGCTATGTCATTTGTTAATGATGAAGTTTATCATCACATTCCTCCATCGAGTGAAAGTGTGGGTTTCTATGATCGATTGGATAACTTTTAGGACCAATTCAATGAGATGCAGAAGGAAATAAAGGCTCTTCAAGGGAAAGAATTATTTGGACAGAACACTAGTGAACTCTGCTTAGTCCCTATTGTAAAGGTGCCAGGGAAGTTTAAAGTGCCGGAATTTTAGAGGTACAAGGGCAACTCTTGTCCTCGTAACCACCTGGTGATGTATATCAGAAAAATATCCACCCATAATGATGATCGGCATTTTCTTTTTCGTTTCTTCCAGGATAGTTTAGCTGGTGCCACTTTGAAGTGGTATATGGGTTTAGACAGTAGCAATATCCCCACCTTTAATGATATAGGCGAAGCCTTCATCAAGCAGTATAATTATAATATGTTCATGGCGCCTGACCGTGACCAATTGAGAGCAATGGCTCAGAAAGACAAGGAGTCGTTCAAAGAATATGCACAGTGTTGGCGCGAGATAGCTGCCCAGGTGGTACCCCCGATGGGAGAACAAGAAACGAACAAGGTCTTCCTGAAAACCCTTGGATCATTTTCTAATGAAATGATGGTCACCAGTGCACTGAGTGATTTCACTAAGATTGTAAGCATGGGTGTTCGTCTAGAAGAAGCTGTCAGGGAAGGACGCTTGACAAAAGACGAAAGAACAAAGAAGTCATCTTATGGGTTTTCTAGAAAGAAGGAAAGTGAAACGAATATTATCGTTGAAGAAAGGAAGATTAGACCTCCTAGATTACATCATCGATACCAATAACAGGTTGCTTCTGTAACTTCAGTCGTCAATGTAGCTCTTGAAGATGTGAAAAACACAAGAAGGGGGGGTTGAATTGAAAAACTTGGATCTAAAACAGCTTAATGACACGGTATTTTTATCCTGGTTCGTTTGATCTCAAACTACTCCAGTCCACCCGTCAAGGTGATTTCGCCTCTCTCCAATGAAGTCTTAATCCACTAATCTCAAAAGATTACAACAGCTACTTTAACAACTGTTAAAGTCTTCTTGAGTACAACCACAATCCGGTTAATCTCAAGGAACTTCTTTTACAATATAATTGAACAAAATGTGTTGTTGTTTTCTAACAAAACAGTTTATCACAACTGTGATAAATTACACAGATTAAGCTTAGAATAAGGATTGAATTTGCTTGAGCTTGAATATGTGTGGTTTGGAATTCTTAGAAAATTGTTGTGTGCGTATGTACGTGCTTCTTTTTGCAAGCAGACTTGTTTACATAGGCAAGGCAAAAGACGTTGTCCATAAAGCAAGTTTAATGTTAATAACACACTTTCCTTTTGAAGAAGATCTTGTCTGAAGAAAGTCATTGGCATTAATTCTATCTTGAATGTTCAGTAACGCTTCAGAGTCTTCTTTCCCTAACTGCTGATGACGCTTCAGAATATTGATGACTTGGTTGATATGTTCTTGTTCAGAGTCAGAGTTTACTTGATTAAGCGCAGATTCTAGTCATCAATCTTTAGCGTACAATCTGATTGCTTCAGCGTGTAGCACTTATGGCTGATCTTCTGATGCAAATTTTGATCAGAACTTCTGCATACATAAAACATATTTTTAAGGTGCATATTTGTTCTTTGTATATATATTCTTTGTATTTATTTATTCTTTGTATTTGTTATCATCAAAACTCTAACCAAGGGTTGTAGAATCAAACTATGTTCTAATAATCTCCCCCTTTTTGATGATGACAAAAACCAAATTTTTCAATTAAAAATAAAGAATATAAAGTATAGAATTAAGAAGAAAAACTCCCTATGAGTTGATTACTTCCCTTAAATTCCTTGAGTCTTTTGAGCATCAGAGTTTAACTGCGTCTTTCATCAGAGTTTTCTACCTGTTTAAGCTTTTCAGAAGAAAGAAGTTAAGTAGTTCAGAATGTTTGAGACTTCTGTCTCAGTAATCCGTTATTTAAAATATCTTATTCTTTCTCCCCCTTTTTGTCAGTTATCAAAAAGACTATATAACCAGAGCTAAAAAGGATTTATATTAAAAATAAGAAGCAATGATAAGAAGTTCATAACATAAGCAATGTAAAACAAAACGTTACAAATAAACAGATTTTAAAACAAAAGAGAATCTAAGAGGGAGGAGGAAGGCGTGTGAAAAAAGCTTCCAGCAAGCCCTTGATTTGGGTGTTGGTTTCCTCTTGTTTGCTCAGAATGCTCTTGATTTCTTTGTTTGTGTCATCCTGTTTATCCAACCTTTCCTGGATGACAACATTTGCTCTCTTCAGTTCTTCCAGAGTTTTCCTTTCATAGGAGGGAGCTGGAGAATCTTCAGTAACTGGATGCTTCTCAGAGCATTCTGCAACTTGATCATTGTGAACCAATTCTTCTGCTGAGACCATCTTATCTGGAGCAGCAATCAGAGTGAGAGCTTATGATTCTGGTTGAACTTTGTCTGAGGGACGATGTTTTGACCAGGGAGCATTATCCAGAGGGAGAATCTCTTCCTTGATCAGTTGGCTCAGAACTTGGTCTTCAAAAACCTTTAGCAGATTACTGAAATTATGTTGAACCTGTCCATAGCTTTGTTCTTGCATCTTATGTGTTTCAGAACTTATCCATTTTCTGAAACATGTCCAAAGATAATCAGAAGCAGCAGGATTAGTCATCTCTAGACTAGCTTGCTTCAAGGAGGTTATCCATTTCTGCATTTCTGTTTCAAACATCAACAAACTAGTACCAACATCTGGTGTGGGTTCAGATGGTTTTGGTTTTGGAATGGCAGTTTTGTGAGTTATAGCAGCTAGACGTTCAAAAACAGTTAGATAAATGACAAGTTTAATGTTGTCATCTGGATTGCTCTTTGGTGAGGGAGTGGGAGAGTCTGGTATAATTATTGGACTGGTTGGGGAATTTAATGGTGTTGATTCCAGAGAAGAAGGAATTTTTGGAATGTCTAGGATGGTGAGGGGCAAACGGATGCCCAGAGGTTCAGTGATTCCTGGAATAGGGATTGTATCTGAATCTGAAGTAGGTTCTTCAGATTGGTTGGATTGAACATTGTGAGGTTCTGGTTCACAGGTCTCAACTGATTGGTTCTCAGAAGTTTGAACTTCTGGTTGTGATTGTTCAGGTTGTGGAGATGGTGGATGAGGAATGTCTGGTTGTGGAGAGAGATGTAGTGGAATTTCTGGTTGTGGAGCTTTTGTTGTGGTTTCAGAAATTGGATTATCAGGGATTAGAGGATTTGGATTTTCTGGTGTGGGAGCTGAAATATCTTGGTCAAATGAGTCAATGTCTGACAGACCTTTTGCAAGTTCTGGTTGAGTTGATTTAGTATTTGGATTGATAGAAAGAGAGTGAGTTTCTCTAAGACTTAGAGTTTCTGATGGATCAAACCCTATGTCAAAATCATCAAAAGTTTGTGGGGTTGGAATTTCTTGTTGGGTAGGTAAGGGTTCAGATGTTGATATAGATATTAATTCTAAAACAGTAACAGAAGAAGGATTACCTTTCTTTTTAGCAGATTTTGGAGTCTGCTGGGATGATCCTTCTGCTACTGCCTTTCTTTTCTTGTTCTTCTTCAAAACAACTTCTGGAGTCGCCTGTTGCAAGTTCTAGATATTTAACCTTGGTGTAGTGCCATCTGCCTTACATGCATCTAAATATCTGACGATTATCTCAGGCTTGGAGTCAGTCTCAGAGAACATAGGAAAATCATCCAGAGGAATTCTTCTGGAAGTGATGGTTGCAAAGGAAGTAACATTGGGTTCCTTTTTGATGTTCTCAATAATTTTCTTCTTTTTCAGATTCTTTGCATTCAGTGGCTTCCCAGCAGTTTCCTCTAGAGAGCTAATTTCTTGTGCTTCAGTCAGATGCTCTATCAGCCTATTCTCTGTCAGAATATCTGATATGAGTCTTCCAAGGGGTATCCAGTCCCTTTTGGTACGCTCATATTCTCTAGTCTCCTTAACACTGGTCCTCAGATGATTAAATATCAAGTGAGCAAAATTTACCTTAGTCTTCTTGGAGATAAAGTAGATCATAAACTACTGATCAATGTTTATGTAGTCAAGAGAGCTGGTTGGTTTCATGTGGTTGATGCATCCCATAATTATCTTAGCCCAGATTCTGTGATGATCCTTCAGATCCCTAATCTTGCTGGAGGGAAGACCCAGAGTGAAAATTTCCCTTGCAATTGAAGCAACATCAGAACATATTCCAGCCATGTCTATACACCTTACACCACCACCATTGTAACCTATCAGTCTTGCAATTAGGTCTTCAGTAATGACTATCTTCTTCCCCATGACATACGAAGTGACTTGATGGTTTGAGGATGAAGCATGAATCCAGAATTCTTTCACAAGAATTGGAAATGTTGGACCTAGAAGACGGTTAAAATACCTATTCCATCCATAAGCATTGACCTCTTCAGAGAGATTGAATCCATTTTCTTTAATACTTTCAAAATCCACAATCAATTCTGAAAGAACTTCCAGGTTGTCAATGGGCGTGAGTAGAGTTCTGAACGGTTCTTCGTATTGTTCCATAGAATCTGTTCTCTGAGTACTGGTGTTTGGGACGCTTGAAGAAGCCATGTTCACACAATAAACTTGAGAAAAATGAAAGGGTTTTGAAAGTACGAACAGAAAACAATTAGAATGTATTGAGAGAGTAAAAGTGAAAGAGTGTAAAGAGTGAAACTTACGTTTAAATATATTTTTGAAAACATAAACTATAAGAGAGAGAAATAATTAGTAATGATTATAAGCATTAATGACAGCTGATTTTAGGGGATTCAGAAAGATATTGGAATGGTTACCCATGACATGTGTCTCAATGCATCCAATCAGCGCTTTTGACCTTTCAGAAAAGTGAACGCGTATTCAGCCTCAGAAGGTAGCCGATGAATGGATTACAACTGTTTGCTTTCGTGAACAACACATTTCTATCCTTGAAATGAAACGCTCAGATCTTCATGGATAGATTCTGATACAATCTGTACTTCTAAAATTCTGAAGGCAGGTTGATCAGCAGTTCACAGAAAATAACCAAAATTCTGAAGGTTAAGATATATAAATAAACAGTTTATTCTGGGAAAATCTTCATATTGAGATGTTTCAGAATGAAGTTAAACCTATCTTCAGAAAGAGGTTTTGTAAAGACATCAGCCCATTGATGGTCTGTGTCAATGAATTTTAAATTCAGAATCCCTTTCTGAATATAGTCCCTAATAAAATGATGTTTTATTTCTATATGCTTAGCCCTAGAATGCAAAATAGGATTTTTACTAAGACAAATAGCAGAAGTATTGTCACAGAGGATAGGGACGTTACTCTCAAATATATTGAAGTCCTCAAGTTGACTTTTCATCCAGAGCATTTGCGTACTACATCCAGCTAATGTTATGTATTCAGCTTCTGTTGTTGATAGAGCTATTATGGATTATCTTTTGCTGGACCATGAGATCAGATTTTCTCCCAGAAACTGGCAGCTTCCAGAAGTGCTTTTACGTTCTACTCTGTCTCCAGAAAAGTCAGCATCACAGTATCCTACTAAGTTGTAATCACTTGATTTTCTATAAAACAAACCCAGATTAGCAGTACCTTTCAGATACTTGAAAATTCGCTTAACTGTTGTTAAGTGAGATTCTCTAGGATCTGATTGGAATCTAGCACAAATGCAAACAATGAATAGAATGCCAGGCCTTGAAGCCGTCAGATATAGAAGAGAACCAATCATACCTCTGTAGACCTTCTGTTCTACCTTTTTACTTACCTTTTCTTTTTCCAGAATGCACGTGGGATGCATTGGAATCCTTGAGGGCTTACATTCTGAGAGATCAAATTTCTTCAGAAGTTCTCTGACATATTTGCTCTGATGAATGTAAGTTCCTTCTGGAGTTTGATTTATTTGAATGCCCAGAACAAATTTTAGTTCCCCCATTAGGCTCATCTCAAACTCTGCCTGCATACATTTAGCAAACTCTCTTCCCATAGAGGGTTTAGTGGATCCAAATATGATGTCATCAACATAAATTTGACACACTAATATGTCATTCTTAACTGTATTACAGAAGAAGGTTGTGTCCACTTTCCCTCTGGTGAATTCCTTTTCTAACAGGAAGTTACTTAGTCTTTCATACCAAGCTCTGGGAGCTTGTTTCAGACCATAGAGTGACTTCTTTAGTTTGAAAACATATTCTGGATTTTTGGAACTTTCAAAACCAGGGGGTTCGTGCACATATACCTCTTCTTCTATATAACCATTTAAGAATGCACTTTTGACATCCATCTGATACAGAGTGATGCCTTTATTAACAACAAATGATATTAAAAGTCTGATAGATTCTAACCTGGCGACTGGAGCAAAGGTTTCTGTATAGTCTATCCCCTCTTGCTGACTATAACCTTGTGCTACCAGTCGTGCTTTGTTTCTGATGACTTCACCTTGCTCGTTTAGTTTGTTTTTGAACACCCATTTCTGGTGAATTAATTTAGCTCCTCTTGCATTGCCAAAATCTAGTCATTATCCAGAAGTGCTTCATCAATTGTTGTTGGTTCAATCAGAGAAACTAGTCCCATGAGGGATTCTTCAGAGTTTCTGAAAGTAGATCTTGTTCTGATTGGATCTTCCTTCCTTCCCAAAATTGTATCTTCTGGGTGATCAATGCTGCTTCTGGATGGTCTTTTCTGGAGTTGATCAATAGAAGGTGTTGGATTTCTTGTAGTGACTCTTTCTGATGTTGATGGAGTGTCTCTATTGAGAGCCTCTGATGAGTTGTCTTCAGTACCTATGAGTTCAACTTCCATACCTACAAGGAGTTCATTCTGCTTTAACTTTTGAGAGTCAAGCTTATCATCAAACCTAACACTGATTGACTCTTCAACAATCTGTGTTTCTGTATTGTATACTCTATACCCTCTTGAGCGTTCAGAGTATCCTAACATAATACACTTTTGTGCTTTAGAGTCAAACTTGTTCAAATAATTTTTTGTATTCAAAATAAAACATGTACATCCAAATGGGTGAAAATAAAAAATGTTGGGCTTTCTGTTCTTCCACAATTCATATAGAGTCTTTTCCAAAATAGGTCTTATGGAGATTCTATTCTGAATGTAACACGCTGTGTTTATAGCTTCTTCCCAGAAGATCTTAGCAACGTTAGTCTTGTTGATCATGGTTCTGGCCATTTCTTGCAATGTTCTGTTCTTTCGTTCTACAACTCCATTTTGCTGGGGAGTTCTAGGACAAGAGAAATCATGCAGAATGCCTTTTTCATTAAAGAATAATTCAAAATCATTATTTTCAAATTCTCCACCATGATCACTTCTGACTTTGACGATTCTAAGATCCTTTTCATTCTGAACTTGGTTGCAGAAGGTAACAAACACAGAGTGTGACTCGTCCTTGTTTCTTAAGAACTTTACCCATGTCCATCTTCTATAGTCATCTACGATTACTAACCCATACTTCTTGCCACTGACTAAAGCAGTTTTTACTGGTCCAAATAAGTCAATGTGCAGAAGTTCTAATGGCTTAGAGGTGGAAACAACATTTTTAGATTTGAAAGCAAGTTTTGCAAACTTGCCTTTCTGACATGCTTCACACAGAGCATCTGAATTGAACTTCAAGTTAGGAAGTCCTCTGACCAGATTGAGTTTGTTAATCTGAGATATTCTTCTCATACTAACATGCCCCAATCTTCTGTGCCAGATCCATTGCTCGTTGTTAACAGACAATAGACATTTTACATTCTGACTTTTTAGTTTAGAAATTTTGATTTTATAAATGTTGTTTTTCCTCTTTCTATTAAATAGGATAGTCCCATCTTTCTGACTAACAGCTTTGCATGAATTTTGATTAAAGATTATATCATAACCGTTATCACTTAATTGACTTATGGATAACAGGTTATAAATTAATCCATCAACTAATAAAACATTACTTATAGAGGGAAGATTTCCATAACCTACTGTTCCAGAGCCAATAATCTTTCCTCTCTGATTGCCTCCAAAGCCCACGTGGCCTCCAGGCTTAAGTTCCAGGCTTTAGTTCCAGGCTTTGGAACATATGCCTTCTTCCCGTCATATGTCGTGAGCAGCCAGAGTCCAGGTACTATGATTGGTGTCTTTGCTTTGCTACTAAAGATATCTGCCACATGTATGATTTAATCCTTAGGTACCCACATTTTCTTGGGTCCTAATTTGTTAGTTTTACCAAAATTCTGATTGAATTTTGGTTTGACAGAATAATCACTACTCGTGTATTTTATGTCATGCGTGTGCCCATATATAAAGTGTGAATCAAGTAGAGTGCGTTTTATAACTAAGTCCATGGCATTTTTTGGTGTAGGTACCTTACCTTGATATCCTATTCCTTTTCTGCCATTTCTGCTAACTCCATAGATCATTGAAGCCATCTTGCTTCTGTCTATTGTTTTAGCTAGAAACTTCTGAAAGTTGTGATCATACTCTTTGATGATCTCATCAGCATTGCTGGCAGTTTCAGGGATTGTTTCCTTCTGAGAGTTTTGCAACTGGTTTTCTAATTTTGAAATTTTTTCTTTTAACTCAGAATTCTCCAATCTGAGACTCTCAGTCTTATCAGAGTCAGAAGTAAGATTCCTTTTTAGGGTTCTGAATTTGACTCTGATCTGCTGATATCTTTCCAGATTTTCATTAAGGCTTTCAGCAAGTTCAGCCTTAGTAAAGTTTATAGTAAAGTCAGGGAATACCTCTTCAGTGTCTGATTCTGAGTTTGGACCAGAAGCTTCACTGTCTTCTGATACGTTTGCCATGAGAGCTATGTTTGCTCTTTCATCATCTGATTCTGAGTCAGCTTCAGATGTGTCAGAATCATCCCATGTAGCTATAAGGCTTTTCTTCTTTTCCCTGATAAACTTCTTTTTGGGATTCTCCTTCTGAAGCTTTGGGCAGTCACTTTTGTAGTTCCCTTGCTCGTTACATTCATAGCAGATGATGTCTTTGTTGTTTGGCTTTCTGTATCCTGAAGAACCTTCAGATCTTCTGTGTCTAGAGGAGGATTCTGACCTTCTGTATCTAGAGGAAGATTCATTCTGATTTTCTGATCTTCTGGGATTCCTGAACTTCCTTTGCCTCTGCTTCCACAGTTGGTTCACCCTTCTGGAGAGGAGAGACAGTTCATCTTCTTCTGATGAGGATCCATCAGAGGTTTCTTCTACAGCCTACAAAACTTTGGAGTCAGATTTTCTGTTAGATTTTAAAGCTAATGGCTTACCTTGCTTTTGAGGTTCGTCTTCTTCTAGCTCTATCTCGTGACTTCTGAGGGAGCTGACAAGTTCCTCTAGAGATATTTTGTTGAGATCTTTGGCTAGCTTAAGAGTTGTGACCATTGGCCTCCATTGTTTTGGCAAGCTTCTGATGATCTTCTTAACGTGATCAGTAGTAGAATACCCTTTGTCAAGAACTTTTAGACCAGCAACAAGAATTTGAAATCTTGAAAACATAGTTTCTATTGATTCACTATCTTCCATCTTGAATGCCTCATACTTATGAATGAGCGCAAGGGCCTTGGTTTCTTTGACTTGAATGTTGCCTTCATGCATCATTCTCAGAGAGTCAAACATATTCTTGGCAGTTTCTCTGTTTAATATTTTCTCATATTTTGAATATGAGATGGCGCTGAGGAGAATTGTTCTGGCCTTTTAGTGGTTTCTGAATTCACGCTTTTGCTGATCAGACATCATTTTCCTGTCTATCTTCTGACCACGTCCATCCACGGGATGCGTGTATCCACCAGTCACCATGTCCCACAGATCAACATCATGGGCCAGAAAGAAACTCTCAATTCTGTCTTTCCAGTAGTCAAAGTTCCCTCCATCAAAGACTGGAGGTTTGCCACTAAATCTGTCCCTGTCTTCATTGTTGTCATTGCTGATGTTCTGGCTTGGTCCCGCCATAGTGTTTTTCTGACGCTGGATCTTGTACTGACATGGTTAAGTGTTTAAGCTCAGAACCAGACGCTCTGATGCCAATTGAAGATGTGAAAAACACAAGAAGGGTGGGTTGAATTGAAAAACTTGGATCTAAAACAGCTTAATGACACAGTATTTTTATCCTGGTTCGTTTGATCTCAAACTACTCCAGTCCACCCATCAAGGTGATTTCGCCTCTCTCCAACGAGGTCTTAATCCACTATTCTAAAAAGATTACAACAGTTACTTTAATAACTGTTAAAGTCTTCTTGAGTACAACCACAATCCAGTTAATCTCAAGGAACTTCTTTTACAATATAATTGAACAAAATGTGTTGTTGTTTTCTAACAAAACAGTTTATCACAACTGTGATAAATTACACAGATTAAGCTTAGAATAAGGATTGAATTTCCTTGAGCTTGAATATGCGTGGTTTGGAATTCTTAGCAAATTTTTGTATGCGTACGTACGTGCTTCTTTTTGCAAGCAGACTTTTTTATAAGGCAAGGAAAAATACGTTGTCCATAAAGCAAGTTTAATGTTAATAACACACTTTCCTTTTGAATAAGATCTTGTCTGAAGAAAGCCGTTGGCATTAATTCTATCTTGAATGTTCAGTAACGCTTCAGAGTCTTCTTTCCTTAACTGCTGATGACGCTTCAGAATATTGATGACTTGGTTGATATCTTCTTGTTCAGAGTCAGAGTTTACTTGATTAAGCGCAGATTCTGGTCATCAATCTTTAGCGTACAATCTGATTGCTTCAGCGTGTAGCACTTATGGCTGATCTTCTGATGCTGATTTTCATCAGAACTTCTGCATACATAAAACATATTTTTAAGGTGCATATTTGTTCTTTGTATATATACTCTTTGTATTTATTTATTCTTTGTATTTTTTATCATCAAAACTCTAACCAAAGGTTGTAGAATCAAACTATGTTCTAACAGCTCTGACTACTGTTTCTTATTAGAGACCACCTCCTCAGGGAAATCAAGGACAGGGTCAAAGAGAAGCTTTTGACTCTATTCCAATGAGGTATGCAGAGTTACTTCTAGCTTTGACTCAGAAAAAATTGGTTCATACTAGGCCTCCCCCTATTGTACCTTCACCTTTACCATGGTATTATAAGGCGTGTCAGACTTATGCTTTTCATCAAGGAGCCCCAGGGCACAACATTGAAAAATTATACCCCTTGAAGTCTAAAGTACAGAAGATGGTGAGATCTGGCCTCCTATCATTTAAAGATGTTGGTCCTAATGTGAAGGATAATCCACTACCCAAGCATGGAGGTGCAAATATCGTGAATTTGGTTGCTGGTTGTCCTAGAGACTTACGAATTTTTGATATCAACCTGGTTAGAGGGATTTAGTAAAGATGCATGATGACCTCTGTAAATTCAACTATCATACGCACGACCATGTCAGTTGTAATATTTACAGTACAGATATCCAGGGATGTGATAAAATAAGAGCTAATCTTCAAGAGATGATGGATGAAGGTTGTGGTACGTTGGGAGAACTGACTTGAGGGTTTTGCGTTTGTGTTCGCAAATATTGCGGTTGAGCAAGAGTCGCCATCGACTTTTCTTTTATCCAAAAAGGAAAGGTGAAAAAGCACAGGAAAGACCTTTAGAGATGTTTTTGAGTTCGGGGGGTAGATTATGAAAAGGAAAGGTATTAGCACCCTTTTCCTCTATGGTTTTCCATGGACTCTTAGTTACTTGCTAGATCACTTACTTTTGTTTGAAAATATGCTTTGTGTGGTTTTTGAAAGTATTTTGAAAAGGTTCCATCGTTTAGGCAAACTTTGTAATAGTTATCGTTCGTAAGAACGTATACAAAGTGTTGAGCTTTTGAAAATATTTTAATGTTTGGAAAGTGTTTTGAAGATGCTTTGAAAGTGTATGTGATTGTTTTGAAAATAGCAAGGTGTGATACGGTGGGAGAATTGACTATGGTTTTGTGTTTGTATTCGCACTTGTTCGGTTGAGAAAGAGTCGCCACCGACTTTTTATTTTATCCTAAGGAAAGGTTTAAAAAGCACAGCAAAAACCTTTGAGATTTTTTTCTTGGGTTCGGGGAGTAGATTATAGAAAGGGAAGGTATTAGCACCCTTTCTATCCATGGTTATCCATGGGCTCTTAGGTACTTGCTTAGATCAACTTGCCTTGGTTTTCAATTGTTTGAAATGGTGCTTTGTGTGTGGTTTTTGAAAATGTTTTGAAAAAGATGCCTTGTATAGGCTACCCTTGTAACAATTCTTTACTCGAATGTTTTACAAAAGGTGTTTGTCTTTTTGAAAAGATATTTCAAGGTTTTTGAAAGTTTGTTTTGAAAGTGTAGTGATGTGTGGTTTGAAAATAGGCAAGTGTTTTATTTTGCAAGTTGACAAGTACTTAATAGCTATCTACCCTAAAGTTCTCAAAGATTTATGCTATGTTTTAACCCTTTTGACAATTTTGTTCCACCATTGCACTTGGTGGACAATCTTGTGTTAGGATGTGAAAGGGACGGGCGCGGGTCATCGTTTAGACCATAATTGCAATGGTGCTAACTATCTTTGGGCAATTTTTCCTTGAAAGGGACTTGATCATTTTTTAGGCAACTTTCGAAAGCGTCATCGAGGGACTATGATCATTTGACTTGTTTGTTTTTGCCCAAAGAGACCTAACATGCAATATGGCCCATTTATTTAAGGCAACAAGTGGAGTACCCTAGGGGTGCAAGTGTGATATGTGTTGTCCATTTTCATGCTTGATTATCTTGGAATTAGGTCAAACTATTTTTGTTCTTTTTATTTGCATACAAACCCTAATTCTAACATGGTATATTTAGAAAGCAATAAAGTGCGAAATTTAAAGTTCCTACGCTATTACAACACAATATGGGAAGGGGGGTACAAATGTTCAAATGGGGGGTATTTGACAAGGAATTTAAACCTAGCTATTACATCAATTTGGAATTATTTACAAGATAATTAATTGCACAAATTAAATAGAAATACAATAAATATGCAAGATGCAAAAAAGGTTTTTATATGTATGGAAAAAAGTATTTTTTATGTCAAATAAAATAAAATGAAAAGTATTATTTTTTTGAGTTTTTGTGCTTAGGGTAAAACCCTAATTTTATTAAGTAAATATGTTAATTATTTAATATATACAAATATTTATCAATTATATACTAAATAAAATAAAAATGAAATATGTTTGTCAAAAATGTATTTTTACTATCAAATATTAATAAAAAATAAAATATATATATATTTTTGTATTATTTACTAAATATTCTAATAAATAGATATATATTTGTATTATTTTCTAAATATGTATTATATATACAAAAATAATAATATTTAATATTTACAAAAAAGGGTATATTTTATATAAAATATTTTAAGAAGATAAAACAAAATAAAAAATGAAAATAAAATGTGTTTACATTATTTTTAGTATTTTAAGTGAAAAGTGTTTATTTACTTATTTATGTACAAATATCAATATAAACAAATAAATGCCTAAAAAATTCAAAAATGGTTTAAAAAATTATTTTTATATTTTTAATATTATGAGGGAAAATAAATAAGTCAGGAATAAAAAACAAAAATCAAAAAATCATAAAAATAAGTCAAATGGGCCTAGGGGGTGTCAAAGTAACAAAAGTGTGTAAAAAGAAATGACAACACAAGCCCAGCCCACCAAGTCTTTCTTCAACCTCCAGCCAGAAATTATTCAAAAAACGCGCGTTCTGATCCCTGATTCAAACATCCTGATTCCTGACTTTTTAATGAAAACTCATAACATCAAAAATGTTCAGCATTAAACAACGAATCCATACATACCTAAAACTTGATCTAACTCTAAAAAATGAGAGAGAATTTCATCATTCCCAAATCTTAACCTAACTTTTTATCCATATTCAGACCTTAAATTCTCACAGCATATGCAAAATAAATGAAAAGTAAAGGTATGTACAGTTTCAGGGGCATGAGTAGAACACTTCTTATTCACAAACTTAGAGCTAATGATGCCTACATTGAGAGATAGAAGTTCAAAAATATACCTGTTCAGTTGAAGTTGTATCTGATGATGGAGGTACTTTCAGAGCAAGGTGATGATTGGTACAGCTTCCTTGATGTCCAGGGATGCTATTCCAAGCTTTACTTTGTCTTGAAACCTTCTGAATCGAGCTATGGAACCTCAGCTGCAAAACAAGAAAATGAAAATGGTGAAGTAGCCTGGGAGTGTTACAGGTCGTGTTTGATGTTTGGATCAGCTTCAAGGGATGTTGTAGGATGTGTTTGATGTGGTTTTAGCAAGAATGCATGAGAGGGATGAGAGTTGACACTCAAACTGCAGTAGGAGCTCTGTTTGGGCAGTTTGAGGGTGGTTCTGTGTTCTAGAGGGAAATGGAGGTGTTGGAGTTGTGTTCTAGCTCAGAATGGATGTCTTGAATGTGTTTGATAACTTTTCTTAAGGCCTGGTTAACTGATATGAAAGTTGTCTTGTGATATGCTATATTTCTTCACACTTAAGCAAAAAAAGGTCAAGTTGGTTTTTAGACAGGTAGAGGCCCCCCTAATGTGCTGCAAACCTTGGCATTGATCAGTGTAATTAGTTCCTAAACTTTTGCCAAGGGGATTTGAACTGTACTTCTTGGATTTGCATTTTGACATAAAGCTTACTTTTGCAAAAATGGTTAAAGTGTTTTATCTACTTTGGGATTAATCCATTATGCAATGCTTGAACACATAGAACATGGTCTTGGCACAAAGAGTTTGCATTAAATTATTGAGTGCAAATGGGATTAGAGGCATGTAATGTAGCATAAACCAAGCTGACTTGAAAATGGCAATGTGTATGAACATGTCTTGGTCAAGAACAAAAGTGACTTTTGCCCAACTTGCCAAATTCGATTCTCCCTAACCATGAGGTTGTTTGATGAGTTCTTGGACATTTTGGAAAGCTTGGAATGTGTACTACAATCCATCTTTGAAATGAAAATTGAAATTCCAAGTGGAAGTATGTGAAAAATGGTCTTGAAGTTAGGTAAAAACCTTACCTAAAATAGGTCAAATTTTCACTAAGTTAAGAATGGTTTGGTACCCTTGTTCCAAAAATTGTAACTTGAGCTACAAGCTTATTTTGGGAAAACTTTGTGAATAAAAGTTGTAGATTATGCAATAGGCTACAACTTTCATGTTTTGACTTTTGCTTGAATCCAAATGAATCTTGGTGAGAAAGTGGGGCAAAGTTAGGAAAAAATTAGGGTTTTTCATAACTTAGAAAAATTCTAAGTTATGAAAAATCTTCATTTCAAACCCTAATTTGCATTTCTTGATTTCTTGATGAACAAGTTTCATGATTTGGCATGTTTTGATGAAAAATGAATCTTGACACTTGATTTTGACCAAAAAGTCAAAGTTTGACTTTTCAGTATACAGTCAAAATTGATCAATTGACTGGGAAATTCAACTGTCAATCTTGTGCATTTGGGATCTTTTGAACTTGTTGAGCATGTCAATACAATTCCATGGGGTCCTTGAGTCTATATGTGAGCTTGGTTTTCCATTAGCTAGGTCAAACAGTCAAAAATTGCCTTTGTGCAGTCAAAACCCTAAAAATGACCATTTTGCCCTTTTGGTGATCTGATCAAATTTCTTGTGGAATTATGATCCAAACTTGATCAAATGGTCCATGTGAGTTCATAATGTTGATGTGGGTCAATTTTCATGAGATTTGACAGTCAATTGGCCATAGTTGACTTTTCCCCCAATACAGCTGATTTCTAGGTCAACTGTCCAATTGACTGGGCAAAAATTGGAATCAAGACTTGAAACTTGATGTGGATAAACTTGGGAGTCCAATATGAAGCATGAAAGTCATCTTAGGCATTTTTGGTCAAAACATCTTTGTGCAAACACAAACCCTAATTTGGGTCAACAGTGCAAGGAGAAGTCTTGAGTAGATGAAACCCTAACTGGATCTTGATCTCCAAGGGCTTTGTGATGAGAAATTATTGAGAGAAATGAGAGGGAAAATTTTGGGGTACAACAGTTGCCCCTGTTCAATCTTCTTGAATCCGAAGAGTTTAGATTGGCAAGCTTGCCTTTCGCGACTCGAGGGTGAAAGGAGATTGGACACTAGAGTGCCCTTAAATTTGCACTCGTCAAAGCAATGGGTGCGGGAATGGGCTTAGAGATGCCATTTGGAGATGGGCTTAAAGATGCCATCTGGAAGAGTGATAGAAACTTGTCGGGGATGGGCTTAAAGATGCCATCTGGAATGAGTATCAGAAAGGTGTCCATGTTTTGGAACCTATCTGAATTGGGGGTCTGAATAAGCAATAGATCGACATCCGTATCTGGAGGCATCCATAAACTAATTTCAGAGGTTGAGAAGAGTCTGAACAAGCGATAGATTAACGTCCGTTATTGGGAAGAATCCGTAAACTGTTTTCAGAAGTCTGGAGAAGAATCTGAACAAGCGATAGGTTAACATCCGTTACTTGGAGAACCCGTAAACTGTTTTCAGAAGTCTGGAGAAGAATATGAACAAGCGATAGGTTAACATCCATTACTTGGAGAACCCGTAAACTGTTTTCAGAAGTCTCAAAGTTGAATAAGCAATAGAGCAGAATCCGTTGTTGGGAAGCGTCCGTAAACTGTTTTCAGAAGGTTGCATCTGAACAAGCGATAGATTAACATCCGTTGTTGGGAAGAATCCATAAACTGTTTTTAGAAGTCTTGAGAAGAAACTGAACAAGCGATAGGTTAACATCCGTTGCTTGGAGAACCCGTAAACTGTTTTCAGAAATCTTGAAGTTGAATAAGCAATAGAGCAGCATCCGTTGTTGGGAAGCGTCCGTAAACTGTTTTCAGAAGGTTGCATCTGAACAAGTGATAGATTAACATCCGTTGTTGGGAAGAATCCATAAACTGTTTTCAGAAGTCTTGAGAAGAAACTGAACAAGCGATAGGTTAACATCCGTTACTTGGAGAACCCGTAAACTGTTTTCAGAAGTCTTGAATTTTGAGGAGGAACCGGTGTAGGGTTTCCTGATGATGTGCTCGTATAAAACTGCATCTGGATGAATCTGGAATAAGCATCAGAACGTCGCCCCGTCTGGGTCACATCTGAACTATTTCTAGAGAGAATCTCGGAAGATAATGATTTTTTTCTGTCGACTGATCTTACCTGCAAAGGCAAAGAGTTAGTTATATGCAATGTCATGATGCATGATACAATGTATGTTATATGATATGAATCTAAATGGATGCGCATGTAAGCTGGAGAGCTGTCTTGCAAAGGATAGATGAATCCTGGATGGCTGAAGATAAAAGCATATTGACTGCTGCCGGGAAGAATAATTCCTTGGCTGTTGCTGGGGAATAAGGAGCTTGGGTTGTATACTGATCTTCTGGGGAATACCGGACCTTCAAACGTCGAGGGGATTTATAACCACTTGAGGGGACTTAGAATTTCCTTGGTGACTTCTACTGGGGAGTTTAGAACCTGGTAGACCCATGCTGGGGAAGTACGATCTGAGAATCTTCGGCTTGGTGGGAAGCATCTAAGTGGGGAGAAGGTTCACTAGTCTGGTTCCGCTGGGGATATTGAAACTTAGTTCCGAGGGGAATTGAGTTCCGGAGGATTCTATGGCTGGGGATTGTATTGATAAGCTATGTTGGGGAACTCTGATGAACTCCGCTGGGGGTAGGAAGAATTTTGCCGAGTGCGATCTTTCGTGGCAATAAGCTGAGGATAACCCAGTTATAAGCCCTTGTGAGGAGTAACTTTGAATAAAGCTCGGGAGAGACGTCCGTACTCTGCAGGGGATAAGCTTCTAGAATCTACTGGGGATAAGCTTCAGGGTTTGCTGGGGAAGTGGATTCCAAATCTCCTGGGGGTTTCCTTTGAAAGGGTATCAAGATATCCAACTGTACCTTCAACCTATCGGTAATCCTCTTTCTTGATTCATAAGGAAATGATTATGTTCAAATGCATATGCCTATTTAACAAAACATTGGACGTTTCTCAAAATAAAACAATTAGTGCAAGAGAAAAAGAAAAAGGAAATGACACAAATTTCTGGGAATAGTATCTGTATTAACTTTCTCTGAGTATATTTGTACAAAGGAGACAATCATCCTAGTAAGAGGATTTTGTCGTAAATATTGAAAGATTTATACAAAATAAAGATGGCTATGTGAAATAATTCCATGGGATTCCAGTCCGATATAGCCTTCACAACTCTGAATATCTGTCCATTTGATGCTTCGTCTGCCGATGACTGGATTGATCAGAAGCCCGGAACTGGTTGATGAAGAGATTGTCTTTGAAGTGATCCGACGAGACATAGTCATACGCTTTAATTCCCTAACTTTTTCCTGAATCGCCCTTTCGTGTTTTCGATCCACCGGGAAACCCCTTTTTGCCCAAGACGCCCTTTCGGGTTTTCAACTTGCCGGGTGTACATATTTTTTTTGTTTTTATCCCTAATTTTTGCCTGAACCGCCCTTTCGGGTTTTCGGTTCACCGGAATGCCCATTTTTGCCCAAGCCGCCCTTTCGGGTTTTCAACTTGTCGGGTTATTTTATGCGTAGTATCTTTTGACTATGTCTGCGTTCACAGGGTGCGGCAAATCGTCGCCGTCCATGGTGGTTAGAATCACCGCACCACCAGAAAATATGCTCTTGATCACAAATGGTCCTTCATATGTAGGAGTCCATTTTCCCTTGGGATCACTTTGCGGCAAGATAATCCGCTTGATTACGAGATCTCCGACTTGATACACTTGACGTCTGACTTTCTTATTGAAGGCCTTGATCATCCGTTTTTGATACGTCTGACCATGGCATATAGCAGCGAGTCGCTTTTCGTCGATCAAATTGAGTTGATCAAGTCGGGTCTGCATCCAATCATCTTCATTCAAACCTGCGTCCTTCATAATCCTTAGAGAAGGAATCTGAACCTCCATAGGCAGGACAACTTCCATGCCATATACCAACGAAAATGGGGTTGCCCCGGTTGAAGTACGTGCCATCGTACGGTATCCATGTAGAGCAAACGGTAACATCTCATGCCAGTCTTTGTATGTGACTGTCATTTTCTGAATGATCTTCTTAATGTTTTTGTTCGCAGCTTCAACAACACCGTTCATCTTCGGCCGATAGGGAGATAAATTGTGATGATAAATCTTGAACTGTTCACACAATGCGGTGATCATTGCGTTATTCAGATTTGTACCGTTGTCTGTGATGATCCTGTCTGGAACACCATACTGGCATATGAGATTTTGCTTGATGAAGCGGGAAACCACATTTTTAGTAACAGAGGCGAAGGAAGCCGCTTCGACCCACTTGGTGAAATAGTCAATGGCAACTAGGATGAAGCGATGTCCGTCGGAAGCCGTGGGCTTGATCTCTCCAATCATGTCAATGCCCCACATTGTGAATGGCCACGGAGCAGTCAGGACGTTGAGAGGAACCGGAGGGATATGAACCTTGTCAGCGTAGACTTGACACTTGTGGCAAGTACGGGAATGTTGATGGCAATCAGCTTCCATGGTAGACCAGTAATAGCCTGCCCTTAGGATCTTCTTAGCCATTGTATGCCCGCTCAAGTGAGTGCCAAATGTGCCGCTGTGTATCTCAGTCATGATCAACTCTGCTTCAGCTTTGTCTACGCATCGGAGTAATACACAATCATGGCTTCGTTTGTAAAGGATGTCGTTGCTCAGGAAGAATTTGGCAGCAAATTTCCTTAAGAACTTCTTGTCATTTACGGAAGCTCCTTCGGGATAATCTCTAGTCTCGAGATACCTTTTGATCTCATGGAACCAGGGTTGTTCCACTACTTCCTTGGTATTAATCTCGTGATAATGTTCCGGTTCATCCATTCGCTCGATGATGATTTGGGGAGCCTCGTTATCCCAGTTGAGTTTAAACATGGAGGACATTGTAGCTAGAGCATCTGCTAGCTGATTATCTTCTCGCGGGAAATGCTCGAAGGTAATTTGCTCGAAATGAGGCAACAATGTCAAGACATGTTCTTCGTATGGGATAAGATTAGGATGCTTGGTATCCCACTCTCCTTTGATTTGACTGATAACCAAAGCCGAGTCCTCAAATACGATCAAAGATTTGATCCCCAAGTCTATAGCAGCTTTGAGACCAAAGATGCAAGCTTCGTACTCAGCCATGTTATTTGTGCAGCTGAAGCAAAGTCGGGCCGTGAAAGGTGTGTGACAGCCTTCCGGAGAAATGAGTACTGCACCGATACCGTTTCCAAGTGCATTTGAAGCACCATCAAAGTATAGGGTCCATCGGGATCCCTTTTCGGGTTCGTCATACGGTCCGTTACCTTCAATGTTGTCCAAATTCATGATGTCCTCGTCTGGGAAGTCAAATCTCATGGGTTGATAATCTTCGATAGCTTGATGAGCTAGATGGTCAGCTAGTACACTCCCTTTTATAGCTTTTTGGGTGGTGTACTGGATGTCATACTCAGTTAGGATCATCTGCCATCTGGCTATTCTTCCAGATAAGGCGGGATTTTCGAAGATATACTTGATAGGATCCATTTTGGAAATCAACAAGGTTGTATGAGTCAACATATACTGCCTTAGTCGGCGAGCAGCCCATACCAAAGCGCAGCAAGTTTTCTCGAGCAGTGAGTAGCGAGTCTCACAGTCGGTAAACTTTTTGCTAAGGTAATAAATAGCATGCTCTTTTCGACCAGACTCGTCATGCTGGCCCAAAACACACCCCATTGAGTTATCCAAGACGGTCAGATACATGATCAATGGTCTTCCTTCGACAGGTGGCATCAGAATAGGAGGTTCTAGCAAATACTCCTTGATCTTATCAAAAGCAGCTTGGCAATCGTCGTTCCATTCGACTACCTGATCTTTCTTCAAGAGTTTGAAAATTGGCTCGCAGGTAGAAGTTAGATGAGAGATGAATCTGGCAATATAGTTCAAGCGCCCCAAGAATCCTCTAACCTCCTTTTCAGTACGGGGGGCAAACATCTCTTGTATTGCTTTTACTTTTGCTGGATCGACTTCAATGCCTTTGTTGCTTACAATGAATCCTAGAAGTTTACCAGACCTTACTCCAAAAGTGCATTTACTTGGATTCAGCCTGAGTTTGTATTCCTTCAACCTGGCAAACAACTTTTCTAGATGTTCAAGGTGCTCTTCCTCTGTTTGTGACCGAGCTATCATATCATCTACGTAAACTTCAATCTCATGATGTATCATATCATGAAACAAAGCTACAATGGCGCGTTGATAAGTTGCCCCTGCGTTCTTCAGCCCGAACGGCATCACCTTGTAACAGAAAGTGCCCCATTGTGTGACAAAAGTTGTTTTCTCCATATCCTCGGGGGCCATTTTAATTTGATTGTAGCCCGAGAATCCATCCATTAAGGAAAACACTTTGTGCTGAGCTGTGTTGTCGATCAAAATGTCAATGTGTGGAAGTGGAAAATCATCTTTGGGGCTGGCCCTATTCAAATCCCGGTAGTCCACACACATCCTGACTTTGCCATCTTTCTTAGGTACTGGCACGATGTTAGCGACCCATTGAGGATAGGACGTAACAGCCAGAAATCCAGTGTCGAATTGCTTCATCACTTCTGCTTTGATCTTTTCAGACATGTCAGGCCTCATTCGACGGACTTTTTGCTTGATCGGTGGACAATCCTCTCTTGTGGGGAGATGGTGAACCACAATGTCTGTGTCTAAACCCGACATGTCTTCATAAGACCAAGCGAAGATTTCAGCATACTCATTCAACAACTTCATCAGGCGTTCCTTGACACTTGGTTCCAGATTGGCACCCACTTGCACCTCCTTCCGGTCTTCCTCGGTCCCTAAGTTGACAGTTTCCAATGACTCTTCGTGCGGTAAGATGGCCCTTTCCTCTTGTTGTAGAAGTCTGGCTAGTTCCCCTGGTACCTCACAACCTTCGTCATCTTCATACTCAGCTTGATTGAACAGATCTTCAGAGTTATTGAAGGATATAGCAGAATCGTCACCCATGGAATCCGGAGTGGATGGGTACCTGCATTTGTGAGTGTGGGTGTGTGTAAGGGATAGCCATCCTTAAACAAAAAATGCAAAAGGAAAGAAAACGAACACAAGCAGTTTATCAAATGAAAAACGTACAATGAATCATTAAACATGGCATATGGATATGAAAGATAATCAAAACCCTTACAAATGGACCTACATGCCCCGGGCAAGGAATGAGGTGAAAAGATAGTGTACGGATTGTTTGAAAATAAATATTACAGACTAAATTGGAAATGTTTGACAGATAAATTACTGATGAATAAAAGTGATGGGGACAAAGTCTTTTGCCTCCCAGTTGCACAATCCTCCTTTGACAGTTGGGTAAATCCACTCTTCGATGTTGCTCTCTTTGTCTTCATCCTCCAAAGCATTGATTCCGTAGGGAGAAATTTTGACTGGCGCTCTCACAATCTTCGAACGGCGCATAGCTTTCTGGCCCGCGGTAGTGAACCCTAATCCAAATTTGTCTGTCTTATGTGGAATATCAGGCAACTGCCCCCATGCTGAATTCTTCCCCTCCTTTATTGCGGCCCTTGCGTCCTCCAGAGATGCCATCCTGGCCATCTGCCTCGGTGTCTCAGCTGCCAATTTTGCTACTGTTATTTCAGGAAGGACTTCTTCGAAATGCTGAAAAGGCGTCTCAATGAACTCCCCTTCTACCTCCACATATCGGAAAGAGTTCAAGTGGCTAATCATGTACTCCTCTTCACCATGGACGGTAATGATCTTTCCCTTGACAAGATACTTCAACATCTGATGTAAGGAGGAGGTGACTGCCCCAGCATGGTGTATCCAAGGCCTACCCAGCAAGCAAGAGTATGACGGACGGATGTCCATCACATAGAAAGTAGATTTAAACACCTCAGTGCCTATCTTGATGGGAATTTCAACCTCCCCATGGACCATTCTCTTTGAACCATCGAAAGCTCTGACAATAATATCACTCGGCTTCAACTCCAACCCTTCACAATCTAGTCGGTCCAAGGCCTTCTTAGGCAGTACATTCAGCAACGATCCAGTGTCGACCAAGACATGTGCGAGAGTAGTTCCCTGGCACTCGACTGAAATATGCAAAGCATCATTGTGGTTTCTACCCTTAGGAGTTAGGTCGGCATCAGAGAAACCTAATCCATTGTCCGCAGTAAGGCTAGCCATGCAATTTTGGAATTGATCAGCAGAGGTTTCCTGGGGCACATGGGTTGTCTTCAGGAATTTTATCAAAGCTTTAGCGTGCGCTTCCGAGCAAAGTAGGAGTGCCAGCATGGAGATCTTTGAGGGGGTTTGCCCCAGTTGTTCTACCACATCGTAATCACTCCTTTTGATTATCTTCAAGATCTCATCCATTTCCTTCTTGGAGGTTTCCGGGATGACCAAGGGTTGAGCCCTCGTCCTGACGAGCTCATCTTGGATTCCCTTACCTTTATCAGCAGTGGTAGGAGGGACAGTACTAGGAACAACAACATCTTCAATCAAAGGGGTTCTAGCAGAGAGTTTTATTGGTGCAGGGATGACCTTGTCAGCAGATGAGGGTCCAAAGATTGCTCTTGGAGGGGCAATCTTTGGAGAAAATATTCTCCCGCTCCGGGTGATTTTGCTCGTGCCTGCAATGTTTCCAATGCTGGCTTCTTCATCATCCGAACTTTCTTCAGTTATTTCGATTTGTTTAATACCATGGTAGTAGACGTCACCGCCATAGTTCCATGGTATTCACTTCTCAGAAACATAGGGGATATGCCCTGGCATTGTTATCTTCAAAGGAACAGATTTCGTAGCTGGTGTAATCTTAACAGGCTTTCTGACGGCCTTGGAAAGATTGGCGTGAATGGTTATGATTGAGACATCTTCAGTATGGGTTGGAACAGAAGAAACTTTTTCAAACAAAATTTGTCGACTATCCATTAGGCCTTGGATGCCTTTCTTCAGTAATGGACAATCAAATGGCAGAGAGTAACAACAATAGCAGTCTTCTTTACATCCTGGGAAGATCCCGGCCTTTAACAGATTCAACTTGATGGTTAGCAATGGAGTTATCAGATCATTGACATCAGTAACATACAAATCCTCTTCAATGGCATTGACATTTCGGCCGTGCTTCGGCATTGGAGCAGATATCACACTAGGCTTCTCCGGAGCGTCAAACTCCACCTCCTTCGCCTCTATCAGGTCTTGGATTTTATGCTTGAGTGCCCAACAATCATTGGTGTCGTGCCCGACACTGTCAGAATGGTAGGCGCATTTAGCATTAGGATGATAATGCGGAGAGGACGTATTCACATTCTTTGGTGCCTCTTTGATAGTGGCGAGATTCAACTTCAACAGATGGGGCAGCACTTGCGCTGGCATCATATTAATGCGGGTAAACTGCCGTTGTGGCCGTTCCACCCGTTGCTGATTTGGTCTGGATTGGTTATAGCGAGGCCGCTCACTTGAAGGGTTTTGGATCATTACGGCCCCCACAGTTGGCCGACGCTCAGTCTTCCCTGCTCTTCTCTGAGAGTATACCACAGTTGTTTCCTTCTTGAAAGGTTTCTTCTCAACACTTGCAGCAACACCCTTCTGAATTTTTCCTGACTTGATGCCAGCTTCTATTCTTTCGCCTATTAAGATCAAATCGGTAAACCCCGCGGAAGAGTTACCAATCAGATGATTGAAAAATGGCCCAGATAGGGTCCCTAGAAACATATCAACAAGTTCACGGTCGGTTAAAGGAGGCTGCACCCTGCCAGCCAAATCCCTCCATTTTTGTGCATATTCTTTGAATCCTTCGCCTGTTCCAAGTGACATACCCTGAAGTTGGGTACGAGTAGGAGCAAGGTCAGAATTATACTGGTATTGTTTGTAAAAGGCGGTGGCCAAGTCTTCCCAATTTCGGACGCTGGTTCCCTCTAGCTGATAAAACCACTCCAATTGAGCTCCAGAAAGGCTGTCTTGAAAGAAATGTATCCAAAGGTTCTTATCTGCCGTATAGGGTTGGATCTTTCTCACGTAGGACCTGAGATGCATTTTTGGACAGGACAGCCCATCATACCTCACAAACACTGGCACTTTGAATTTTGGGGGAATCACAATCCCGGCAACCAAACCCAAGTCCTCAAAATCCAAACCCGGTACTCTCTGTAGCTCCATGGAAGCCAACCTGTCCTCTAAACCTTTGTATTTATCATCAGCTGGAGGGTATTGCTGATCAGAGTAGTCTTCATCCTCTTTGACCTCTTCTTCTTCCACATCGGACTCGGAAGGTACCGCAGCCCCACCTCCTTTACTGGTTCCTTCATCCGAAGTAGGAGGAAATTCAAGCACTCTCCTGGCCTCTCCGTCAAATCTTCTCCCTAAAGTAGCCACCCCGAGTCTCTTTTTCTTCTTTTTCACTGGGTCTTTATTCCCTAGCAAGGTCTTGAGATCTTCCTGACCTTTAGCCAAGGTCGTCAGGAGTTGCTGGAACTGTGCATTTTGAGCTTGTAGGTCTTTGACTGTTTGCTCGAGATCCATCCTACTGAAATAAACAGCAGACAGATAAGGAAACCTGGAGTGAGACCTGCTTATGCACATGATGAATGGTATGCTTATGTATGCAATGCATTCAAGGATTTAGAATATTCAAACTTGTTGCAGACAAAGAAGAACGCACGTCATATTAATAAGAAGAAATTTGTTAGTACATAAATGCCCCAAGGGCCAAATATTACAAAATAACTTCTCAAGGTAAAAAGACATTGCGCATCCTCTTTGGTGCCATGTAGGTGTTGAGGGCCTCTTGCTCATGGAGTCGGCGGGTGAGCTCTAAAACCTTCTTCTCGCTGGCGTAGAAGCTGGCTTCAAAAGTGTTCCGTTCCTCCTTGATCTGAATCCAACTTTTCTGCATTTCCTCCCACGATGTAGGCATGTCAGGATGTAGGATGGTGTAGGGAACCTCTCCTTCCTTAACAGGCTCTTTAATCACAGGGAGAACATGAGGATAAGGCATCATTAGACTTTGGGCTCGGGCTCGTACCCACTTGAGATAAGGCTCAAGAGGGATGGAGTTCTTATGTCCCAGAGTCTTGCTATCAACCTTGTTGGGTCTTCCCCAAGCTCTGATGAATCTTTGGCGAAGTCCTTGCGCATCGTTGTCGAAGATAAAAACTAGGTCAGGAATCAACATGTCATGAGGGCCATCCCTCCGTGCATATCCAAATTGCTTCAAAGCTAGGCAAGGGTTGTAGGTGATACCTCCTCTGATTCCAAGTAAAGGAACATTAGGAAACTCTCCGCAACGATCGACAATGATGATATTTTCTCTGGACCGAGGACACCAATGTACATCAGAGTGAGTAAGAGTCATCAACCGTTGGGACCACCTTGAGCCTTGGTCATTCTTCAAGACAGATTGTGGAAGGTGCGAAATAAACCACCTTGCAAGGAGAGGAGTACAGCACATGAGAACACCCCTCTGTCTCATTGTTCGTGTGTAAAATGAGTGAAGGATGCCCCAAGCAATGTTAGTATTGGATTCTTGGACAAGAAGATTTTGACGGTGTTGACATCTACCAATTGGTCAGAATTTGGGAATAGGACCAATCCATAGATAAGGAGTGCCACAATTTCTTCAAAGGCTTGTAGGTCCAATGAATTCCAACATTCTTGCGCCTTCTTAAACAAGAATTTTGCTAAGAATCCTTTGACGCCGCTTCTGGTTTCCCAATGCCCCTTAATGTCGGATGGTTGTAGATGTAATGCTCGAGCAACATCTTCCGGCTTTGGTTCCTTTTCCGTACCGTTGAAGGGTAGTTGATTAAGGATAGGAATTCTCAGGAGTTGAGAAAACTCCTCCAAAGTGGGCACCAACTGGTAATCAGGGAAAGTGAAACAGTGGTAAAGAGGATCAAAGAACTGGAATAGCACTTTCATCATGTCTTCTTCAATGTTGGTGTTGACTAAGCTGAGCAGTCTACCATGTCTTTCACTGAAGGATGAGCTTTCCGGAATTCTTGATGTGAGCTCCTTGAGTTGAGGAGAGATTCTCACGAGGTTGACTTGGATGGTTTTTCTGCGAGGAATTTCCATGACCTACAAAACAAGAACAAAGATGAAGATCTAAACCCTTGAAATGGTTAGTGAATGCATATGATGCTTTATGATGTTTATGATGTATGCACAAGCATATGTACAAGCAAATCACACCAAACCCTAGTTTCAGGCTTGCATGGGGTTTCATAGGTAAGTACCCTCTTGAGTGTAGTTGGCTTAAAAACCTGTCCTATAAATAGTAACCGGGTTCTAAGGAGCTCAATATCATTGGATTGTTTTCATTGTTCATTGTTTTGGTTTAGCCACTTAACTAGCGACCAAAATATTCCAAGAAAACAACCCTCAATGAGTGTAGTATCGAGTATCTACCAACTTCGGACTGCACCAAAGCCGGTCATCTCACTACCCTTAATAAAAGGCCAAGATGGTAAAGTAAGGTTCTAGGTCATTAGTGCTTAGTGACATCACTCAGCGGCCCCGTACTCTCCTTGATTGAACTCAAGGGTTACCGGTACTCACAAATATGTCGCACTAATATAGCTATTGCTTCGACCGTGTCGGTATACCCCGCACAGTTTCCATAACGTATTGCTATCTATGAATGTTTCCCCAAATCCGGGTGTAGGATTGCAAACCCAAACAATATAGCCAAGATGTAAAGCAATCAAGACAAACAATTAATCATGCAAGAGGGTGATCTAAGCCCTAAGGTTACTCCACTTTAAAAATTATCCCCAGCAGAGTCGCCAGTTCTGTGATACGGTGGGAGAACTGACTATGGTTTTGTGTTTGTATTCGCACTTGTTCGGTTGAGCAAGAGTCGCCACCGACTTTTTATTTTATCCTAAGGAAAGGTTTAAAAAGCACAGCAAAAACCTTTGAGATTTTTTTCTTGGGTTCGGGGAGTAGATTATAGAAAGGGAAGGTATTAGCACCCTTTCTATCCATGGTTATCCATGGGCTCTTAGGTACTTGCTTAGATCAACTTGCCTTGGTTTTCAATTGTTTGAAATGGTGCTTTGTGTGTGGTTTTTGAAAATGTTTTGAAAAAGATGCCTTGTATAGGCTACCCTTGTAAAAATTCTTTACTCGAATGTTTTACAAAAGGTGTTTGTCTTTTTGAAAAGATGTTTCAAGGTTTTTGAAAGTTTGTTTTGAAAGTGTAGTGATGTGTGGTTTGAAAATAGGCAAGTGTTTTGTTTTGCAAGTTGACAAGTACTTAAGAGCTATCTACCCTAAAGTTCTCAAAGATTTATGCTATGTTTTAACCCTTTTGACAATTTTGTTCTACCATTGCACTTGGTGGACAATCTTGTGTTAGGATGTGAAAGGGACGGGCGCGGGTCATCGTTTAGACCATAATTGCAATGGTGCTAACTATCTTTGGGCAATTTTTCCTTGAAAGGGACTTGATCATTTTTTAGGCAACTTTCGAAAGCGTCATCGAGGGACTATGATCATTTGACTTGTTTGTTTTTGCCCAAAGAGACCTAACATACAATATGGCCCATTTATTGAAGGCAACAAGTGGAGTACCCTAGGGGTGCAAGTGTGATATGTGTTGTCCATTTTCATGCTTGATTATCTTGGAATTAGGTCAAACTATTTTTGTTCTTTTTATTTGCATACAAACCCTAATTCTAACATGATATATTTAGAAAGCAATAAAGTGCGAAATTTTAAGTTCCTATGCTATTACAACACAATATGGGAAGGGGGGTACAAATGTTCAAATGGGGGGTATTTGACAAGGAATTTAAACCTAGCTATTACATCAATTTGGAATTATTTACAAGATAATTAATTGCACAAATTAAATAGAAATACAATAAATATGCAAGATGCAAAAAAGGTTTTTATATGTATGGAAAAAAGTATTTTTTATGTCAAATAAAATAAAATGAAAAGTATTATTTTTTTGAGTTTTTGTGCTTAGGGTAAAACCCTAATTTTATTAAGTAAATATGTTAATTATTTAATATATACAAATATTTATCAATTATATGCTAAATAAAATAAAAATGAAATATGTTTGTCAAAAATGTATTTTTACTATCAAATATTAATAAAAAATAAATTTTTTTTTTTTATTATTTACTAAATATTCTAATAAATAGATATATATTTGTATTATTTTCTAAATATGTATTATATATACAAAAATAATAATATTTAATATTTATAAAAAAGGGTATATTTTATATAAAATATTTTAAGAAGATAAAACAAAATAAAAAATGAAAATAAAATGTGTTTACATTATTTTTAGTATTTTAAGTGAAAAGTGTTTATTTACTTATTTATGTACAAATATCAATATAAACAAATAAATGTCTAAAAAATTCAAAAATGGTTTAAAAAATTATTTTTATATTTTTAATTTTATGTGGGAAAATAAATAAGTCAGGAATAAAAAACAAAAATCAAAAAATCATAAAAATAAGTCAAATGGGCCTAGGGGGTGTCAAAGTAACAAAAGGGTGTAAAAATAAATGACAACACAAGCCCAGCCCACCAAGTCTTTCTTCAACCTCCATCCAGAAATTATTCAAAAAACGCGCATTCTGATCCCTGATTCAAACATCCTGATTCCTGGCTTTTTAATGAAAACTCATAACATCAAAAATGTTCAGCATTAAACAACGAATCCATACATACCTAAAACTTGATCTAACTCTCAAAAATGAGAGAGAATTTCATCATTCTCAAATCTTAACCTAACTTTTTATCCATATTCAGACCTTAAATTCTCACAGCATATGCAAAATAAATGAAAAGTAAAGGTATGTACAGTTTCAGGGGCATGAGTAGAACACTTCTTATTCACAAACTTAGAGCTAATGATGCCTACATTGAGAGATAGAAGTTCAAAAATATACCTGTTCAGTTGAAGTTGTATCTGATGATGGAGGTACTTTCAGAGCAAAGTGATGATTGGTACAGCTTCCTTGATGTCCAGGGATGCTATTCCAAGCTTTACTTTGTCTTGAAACCTTATGAATCGAGCTATGGAACCTCAGCTGCAAAACAAGAAAATGAAAATGGTGAAGTAGCCTGGGAGTGTTACAGGTCGTGTTTGATGTTTGGATCAGCTTCAAGGGATGTTGTAGGATGTGTTTGATGTGGTTTTAGCAAGAATGCATGAGAGGGATGAGAGTTGACACTCAAACTGCAGTAGGAGCTCTGTTTGGGCAGTTTGAGGGTGGTTCTGTGTTCTAGAGGGCAATGGAGGTGTTGGAGTTGTGTTCTAGCTCAGAATGGATGTCTTGAATGTGTTTGATAACTTTTCTTAAGGCCTGGTTAACTGATATGAAAGTTGTCTTGTGATATGCTATATTTCTTCACACTTAAGCAAGAAAAGGTCAAGTTGGTTTTTAGACAGGTAGAGGCCCCCCTAATGTGCTGCAAACCTTGGCATTGATCAGTGTAATTAGTTCCTAAACTTGTGCCAAGGGGATTTGAACTGTACTTCTTGGATTTGCATTTTGACATAAAGCTTACTTTTGCAAAAATGGTTAAAGTGCTTTATCTACTTTGGGATTAATCCATTATGCAATGCTTGAACACATAGAACATGGTCTTGGCACAAAGAGTTTGCATTAAATTATTGAGTGCAAATGGGATTAGAGGCCTGTAATGTAGCATAAACCAAACTGACTTGAAAATGGCAATGTGTATGAACATGTCTTGGTCAAGAACAAAAGTGACTTTTGCCCAACTTGCCAAATTCGATTCTCCCTAACCATGAGGTTGTTTGATGAGTTCTTGGACATTTTGGAAAGCTTGGAATGTGTACTACAATCCATCTTTGAAATGAAAATTGAAATTCCAAGTGGAAGTATGTGAAAAATGGTCTTGAAGTTAGGTAAAAACCTTACCTAAAATAGGTCAAATTTTCACTAAGTTAAGAATGGTTTGGTACCCTTGTTCAAAAAATTGTAACTTGAGCTACAAGCTTCTTTTGGGAAAACTTTGTGAATCAAAGTTGTAGTTTATGCAATAGGCTACAACTTTCATGTTTTGACTTTTGCTTGAATCCAAATGAATCTTGGTGAGAAAGTGGGGCAAAGTTAGCAAAAAATTAGGGTTTTTCATAACTTAGAAAAATTCTAAGTTATGAAAAATCTTCATTTCAAACCCTAATTTGCATTTCTTGATTTCTTGATGAACAAGTTTCATGATTTGGCATGTTTTGATGAAAAATGAATCTTGACACTAGATTTTGACCAAAAAGTCAAAGTTTGACTTTTCAGTATACAGTCAAAATTGATCAATTGACTGGGAAATTCAACTGTCAATCTTGTGCATTTGGGATCTTTTGAACTTGTTGAGCATGTCAATACAATTCCATGGGGTCCTTGAGTCCATATATGAGCTTAGTTTGCCATTATCTAGGTCAAACAGTCAAAAATTGCCTTTGTGCAGTCAAAACCCTAAAAATGACCATTTTGCCCTTTTGGTGATCTGATCAAATTTCTTGTGGAATTATGATCCAAACTTGATCAAATGGTCCATGTGAGTTCATAATGTTGATGTGGGTCAATTTTCATGAGATTTGACTGTCAATTGGCCACAGTTAACTTTTCCCCCAATACAGTTGATTTCTAGGTCAACTGTCCAATTGACTGGGCAAAAATTGGAATCAAGACTTGAAACTTGATGTGGATAAACTTGGGAGTCCAATATGAAGCATGAAAGTCATCTTAGGCATTTTTGGTCAAAACATCTTTGTGCAAACACAAACCCTAATTTGGGTCAACAGTGCAAGGAGAAGTCTTGAGTAGATGAAACCCTAACTGGATCTTGATCTCCAAGGGCTTTGTGATGAGAAATTATTGAGAGAAATGAGAGGGAAAATTTTGGGGTACAACAGTTGCCCCTGTTCAATCTTCTTGAATCCAAAGAGTTGAGATTGGCAAGCTTGCCTTTCGCGACTCGAGGGTGAAAGGAGATTGGACACTAGAGTGCCCTTAAATTTGCACTTGTCAAAGCAATGGGTGCGGGAATGGGCTTAGAGATGCCATTTGGAGATGGGCTTAAAGATGCCATCTGGAAGAGTGACAGAAACTTGTCGGGGATGGGCTTAAAGATGCCATCTGGAATGAGTATCAGAAAGGTGTCCATGTTTTGGAACCTATCTGAACTGGGGGTCTGAATAAGCAATAGATCGACATCCGTATCTGGAGGCATCCGTAAACTGTTTTCAGAGGTTGAGAAGAGTCTGAACAAGCGATAGATTAACGTCCGTTGTTGGGAAGAATCCGTAAACTGTTTTCAGAAGTCTGGAGAAGAATCTGAATAAGCGATAGGTTAACATCCGTTACTTGGAGAACCCGTAAACTGTTTTCAAAAGTCTCGAAGTTGAATAAGCAATAGAGCAGCATCCGTTGTTGGGAAGCATCCGTAAACTATTTTCAGAAGGTTGCATCTGAACAAGTGATAGATTAACATCCGTTGTTGGGAAGAATCCATAAACTGTTTTCAGAAGTCTTGAGATAAAACTGAACAAGCAATAGGTTAACATCCGTTACTTGGAGAACCCGTAAACTGTTTTCAGAAGTCTTGAATTTTGAGGAGGAACCGGTGTAGGGTTTCCTGATGATGTGCTCGTATAAAACTGCATCTGGATGAATCTGGAATAAGCATCAGAACGTCGCCCCGTCTGGGTCACATCTGAACTATTTCTAGAGAGAATCTCGGAAGATAATGATTTTTGTCTGTCGACTGATCTTACCTGCAAAGGCAAAGAGTTAGTTATATGCAATGTCATGATGCATGATACAATGTATGTTATATGATATGAATGTAAATGGATGCGCATGTAAGCTAGAGAGCTGTCTTGCAAAGGATAGATGAATCCTGGATGGCTGAAGATAAAAGCATATTGACTGCTGCCGGGAAGAATAATTCCTTGGCTGTTGCTGGGGAATAAGGAGCTTGGGTTGTATACCAATCTTCTGGGGAATACCGGACCTTCAAACGTCGAGGGGCTTTATAACCACTTGCGGGGACTTAGAATTTCCTTGGTGACTTCTACTGGGGAGTTTAGAACCTGGTAGACCCATGTTGGGGAAGTACGATCTGAGAATCTTCGGCTTGGTGGGAAGCATCTAAGTGGGGAGAAGGTTCACTAGTATGGTTCCGCTGGGGATATTGAAACTTAGTTCCGAGGGGAATTGAGTTCCGGAGGATTCTCTGGCTGGGGATTGTATTGATAAGCTATGTTGGGGAACTCTGATGAACTCCGCTGGGGGTAGGAAGAATTTTGCCGAGTGCGATCTTTCGTGGCAATAAGCTGAGGATAACCCAGTTATAATCCCTTGTGAGGAGTAACTTTGAATAAAGCTCGGGAGAGACGTTCGTACTCTGCAGGGGATAAGCTTCCAGAATCTACTGGGGATAAGCTTCAGGGTTTGCTGGGGAAGTGGATTCCAAATCTCCTGGGGGTTTCCTTTGAAAGGGTATCAAGATATCCAACTGTACCTTCAACCTATCGGTAATACTCTTTCTTGATTCATAAGGAAATGATTATGTTCAAATGCATATGCTTATTTAACAAAACATTGGACGTTTCTCAAAATAAAACAATTAGTGCAAGAGAAAAAGAAAAAGGAAATGACACAAATTTCTCAAACCCTAATTTGCATTTCTTGATTTCTTGATGAACAAGTTTCATGATTTGGCATGTTTTGATGAAAAATGAATCTTGACACTTGATTTTGACCAAAAAGTCAAAGTTTGACTTTTCAGTATACAGTCAAAATTGATCAATTGACTGGGAAATTCAACTGTCAATCTTGTGCATTTGGGATCTTTTGAACTTGTTGAGCATGTCAATACAATTCCATGGGGTCCTTGAGTCCATATGTGAGCTTGGTTTGCCATTAGCTAGGTCAAACAGTCAAAAAATTGCCTTTGTGCAGTCAAAACCCTAAAAATGACCATTTTGCCCTTTTGGTGATCTGATCAAATTTCTTGTGGAATTGTGATCCAAACTTGATCAAATGGTCCATGTGAGTTCATAATGTTGATGTGGGTCAATTTTCATGAGATTTGACTGTCAATTGGCCACAGTTGACTTTTCCCCCAATACAGCTGATTTCTAGGTCAACTGTCCAATTGACTGGGCAAAAATTGGAATCAAGACTTGAAACTTGATGTGGATAAAATTTGGAGTCCAATATGAAGCATGAAAGTCATCTTAGGCATTTTTGGTCAAAACATCTTTGTGCAAACACAAACCCTAATTTGGGTCAACAGTGCAAGGAGAAGTCTTGAGCAGATGAAACCCTAACTGGATCTTGATCTCCAAGGGCTTTATGATGAGAAATTATTGAGAGAAATGAGAGAGCAATTTTTGGGGTACAACACAAGGATATTTGTTTTGAGAGTGAGCAAGTAACTAAAAGTAATCTACCTACTCAAAAGGTCTTAGATGTGCTTTTCCTCCTCCTTTAGATGTTGCTACCTTACCATTGACTTGGTAAGAAGCCTCATCATTGGATGTGAAGGGACGAGCGTGGGTCATCGTATGACCATGATAGCAATGTTGTGAGATGACTTAGCACTTTTCTTTAGGGACTAAGATCATTTTGAAAAGGCAACATTGATAGCATCATCGAGGGACTATGATCTTGTATTTTTTTATTCGTTTGTGCTAAGACATCCCACATGCATAACATGGCCATTTTTGTAAGGCAACAAGTGAGATTACCCTAAGGGTGCATGTGTGTAAGTGTGTTTGATTTCATGCATTATTTGTCTTTGATTTTTGGTTATCTACTTGTTGATTTTATCTCTTGCCATACACACCTAATTACTATACAGTATAAGGAAAACAGTAAATTGCGGAAAATGAAATTCTACGCTATTACAATATTTAGGGGATGGGGGTACAAGTTTATGAATGGGGATTGCAAGTAAAAATAAGTCCTAAGTTACTATTACAACCATATTGAAATGTATAAGAGTGTACAAGGATATGTACTGGTTTTAGAAAATGTTTTTGTCTTAAGGAAATAAAATAAAAGAAAATATTTTTATGTTTTTTATGTTAATAAAAAAAAGATGAAAAGGAAAATAAATGCAAAAATAGAAAAAGCGTGTTGCTGCAAACAAAGAAAGAAGGATCAAAAGTTCTAAAGCCAGGCGCGTGACTCAGCAGGAAACGTCAGTAGGGTCAGAAGTTCTAGATTCGTATACTCTGAGGTCCTACAAAAAATGTTAGAGGGAAAACACAGAGGTTCTGGGTGGTGTCCAACCAGAGAACCAAAAGTCAGAAGTTATGTATTACATTGAAACATTGAGAAAACGTCAGCAGTTCAGTGTATTTGACATGTAAGGAGAAACTCAGAAGTTCTGTGTTGTGCTGAGATTGTGAGTGAGCATCAGAAGTTCTGTATTGAGATGAGCTAGTGGGTGAACATCAGAAGTTCAGTGTGTGTTAACAGTGAGTGAAAAACATAAGTTCTGTGTTGAGTTGAGCCAGTGGGTGAACATTAGAAGTTCAGTGTGTGTTAACAGTGAGTGAAAAATAGAAGTTTTGTGTTACATTTCAGCTCTTAATCAGCACAACAACAATTTATTCAGTTCAGCAAATCAGAATGATAACAACACAACAAATCATAGAAGTTCCAATCCTAAGTCTGAGCCTAGCATTATTCTAGAAGTTTTGATCCATAGTTTTTCTATTCATACAATGATATGTACAACATTAATGCTATGATATTTACATGTTAATGATAGTCAGAATGAAAAGCATGTAAAGTCAGAAAGACTTACCTGAGGCGTGCTTGGAGTTTTGAGTGGCTGCCTTTGGATGTTTTGAGTCAGCAAGAGAGACAGAAGAGTGGTTGTGTTCTTTGGTTCAAAGGGAAGAACAAAGGTTTGTTTTTGTGTATGAAAAATCTGGATTTTTTATGAAGGTTTCACAACTTCCTTTTCTCTCTTTTGGCCAATCTCTCTCTTCAAAAGCCAGCCCCTTGAACGTGTGATGGAGCCAAGTATTTATAGATGAATTTGTTGTGATTTTGGGGAGGAAAAACAAAAGGGATTTGAACTTGTTTTAGAATCCTGTTCATTTTCTTTTTCATCACAGTTTTTGTATGCTAGTTTGGTGTAATCATGAGATGCAAGTGTAGACTGAGCCGACTGTTGGTCATAGGTCTTCAGCAAGTTGTATAAGCAAGGTTTTGGGATTTGATCACGTTCTGACCAAACCTTTGAAAATAGCCTTCATGTGCTGAAGCGCTGCCATGTCTTTGAAGCAAGCATGGTGGCTGTCAGCAGGAATTAAGGAAAAGCAAAAAGCAAAGCATGGGCTTAGTAGCAAAGTTGCTATCCCAAGACAGTAGAGGTACACGTGGTGAAAATCCTTTGGATAAAGACTCGGAAGGTGGTTGTGATCATTAAATGAGCATTAAATGACGATGAGACTTATCACAACCAAAAATCTTGCAATGTGAAACTCTACACCATGGCTTAGTTCTGGATCAGAAGTTCTGCTCCTGTGTAGCATCCAATCTTCTGATCCTCTTATCTTCTGGCTCCAGCATGTTCTGAAGGAGCTTTCAGACTTTGTATTACGCTTTATTACCTTCTTTTCCTTATCCTAACAAACTCTGACTGAACTTACGTAGATGCTGAAGAGCCATGTTCTGACTAAAGATTATGTGCTGAACTATGTTTACAACTTCTGACTGCACCTGCCTGGAGGCTGGCTCAGAAGTTCTGAAGTGTCATTTTTCTTAAATACTTAGAAAAATTCTACGTATTTAGAATTTTGACCTCTTGGATTTTGATGAAACAAAACTTCATATTTCAACGTGTCTTGATGGAATATGATTCTTGAAGCTTGATTTTGATCCAAAAGTTAAAGTTTGACTTTTCAGTATGCAAATGACCATTTTGCCCTTATTAGTGATTTTCTTGGAAAATTGCATCTCAAGGCTTAGAATTAGATGGAAGCAAACTTGAGGATCCAAGGTGATTCCTTGAGAAATGAGAGGGAAAATTTTAGGGTATAACAGTTGTCCCTGTTCAATCTTCTTACACCTGAAGAGATATATTGGTAATTCTGCCATTTGTGACTTGAAGGTGGAAGATGATTGAACACTAGAGTGCCTAGAAAATTTGCACTCGAAGGTGTGTTAGTTGATTATGTGGGGAATAGGCTTAAAGATGCCATTTGGAGAGGTAATGGATAGTTGTTGGAGATGGGCTTAAAGATGCCATCCAGAGGTGATTGCTGGACTGTATCTATAAGCTGGAACTGGATGATTGCCAGCATGGCATCTGTGTCTGGAGCGCATCTGAACTGCATTGGAAAGTTAGGTTGTTTGATGATAATTCCGTGTAAAACTTCATCCGAAATTTCCTGAGAAGGACCCTGTGTAGGGTTGCTTTATGATGAGTTCATGTAAAACTTCATCTTTGAATTGAGAAGGAACCTGTGTAGGGTTTCCTGATGATGAGTCTGTGTAAAACTTCATCTTGAATTGAGAAGGAACCTGTGTAGGGTTGCCTGATGACGAGTCCGTGTAAAACTGCATCTTGGAAGGAAGGAACCTGTGTAGGGTTGCCTGATGATGAGTCTGTGTAAAACTTCATTTTGAATTGAGGAGGAACCTGTGAAGGGTTGTTTCAATGATAAGTCTGTGTAAAACTTCATCTTGGAAAGGGAGGGAACCGGTGTAGGGTTGCCCGATGATGAGTCTGTGTAAAACTGCATCTTGGGAAGAGAGAGAACTGATGTAGGGTTGCCTGATGATGAGTTCGTGTAAAACTATATCTGGAAGTGAGAAGGAATCGGTGTAGGGTTGCTTCAATGATGAGTTCGTGTAAAACTACATTTGAAATTTCCTGAGAAGGAACTTGTGTAGGGTTGCTTCATGATGAGTTCGTGTAAAACTACATCTGGAAGTGAGAAGGAACCGGTGTAGGGTTGCTTCAATAATGAGTTCGTGTAAAACTACATCTGAAATTTCCGGAGAAGGAACCTGTGTAGGGTTACTTCATGATGAGTCCGTGTAAAACTACATCTTGGGAAGGCGGAACCGGTGTAGAGTTTCTTGATGATGAGTCCGTGTAAGACTACATCTAGAAGTGAGAAGGAACCGATGTAGGGTTAATTCAATGATGAATGTGTGTAAAACTACATCTGATATTTCCTGAGAAGGAACCTGTGTAGGGTTTCTTCATGATGAGTCCGTGTAAAAATACATCTGAAATTTCTAGAGAAGGAACCTGTGTAGGATTACTTCATGATGAGTCCGTGTAAAACTACATCTGGAAGTGAGAAGGAACCGGTGTAAGGTTGCTTCATGATGAGTCCGTTTAAAACTACATCTGAAATTTCTGGAGAAGGAACCTGTGTAGGGTTACTTCATGATGAATCCGTGTAAAACTGCATCTGGAATTGAGAAGGAACCGGTGTAGGGTTGATTCATGATGAGTCAGTGTAAAACTGCATCTGGAATTGAGAAGGAACCGATGTAGGGTTGCCTGATGATGAATCCATGTAAAACTACATCTGAAATTTCCTGAGAAGGAACTTGTGTAGGGTTCCTTCATGATGAGTCAGTGTAAAACTACATTTGAAATTTATGGAGAAGGAACATGTGTAGGGTTACTTCATGATGAGTCTGTGTAAAATTACATCTGGAATTGAGAAGGAACCGGTGTAGGTTTGCTTCATGATGAGTCCGTGTAAAACTACATCTGAAATTTCTAGAGAAGGAACCTGTGTAGGGTTACTTCATGATGAGTCCGTGTAAAACTGCATCTGAAATTGAGAAGGAACCGGTGTAGGGTTGCTTTATGATGAGCCCGTATAAAACTGCATCTGGAATTAAGAAGGAACCGGTGTAGGGTTGCCTGATGATGAGTCTGTGTAAACTACATTTGAAATTTCCTGAGAAGGAACCTGTGTAGGGTTGCTTCATGATGAGTCCGTGTAAAACTACATGTGAAATTTCTGGAGAAGGAACCTGTGTAGGATTACTTTATGATGAGTCCGTGTAAAACTACATCTGGAAGTGAGAAGGAATCGGTGTAGGGTTGCTTCATGATGAGTCCGTGTAAAACTACATCTGAAATTTTTGGAGAAGGAACCTGTGTAGGGTTACTTCATGATGAGTCCGTGTAAAACTGCATCTGGAATTGAGAAGGAACCCGTGTAGGATTGCTTCATGATGAGTCTGTGTAAAAATGCATCTGGAATTGAGAAGGAACCGGTGTAGGGTTTCCTAATGATGAGTCTGTACAAAAAATGCATCTGGAATTGTGAAGGAACTGGTGTAGGGTTGCTTCATGATGAGTCCGTGTAAAACTGCATCTGGAATTGAGAAGGAACCGGTGTAGGGTTGCCTGATGATGAGTCCGTGTAAAACTGCATCTGGAATTGAGAAGGAACCGGTGTAGGGTTGCCTCATGATGGTCAAGTAGATAGTTGCCCTGTCCGATTTTAGGTGTTAATATTTGACCTGAGAAAGAAAGATAGTTTTCTTGGCTTGTTACATGTGTTAATCTTTAATCTGTCGTCCACAGATAGTTTTCATGGCTTGTTATAGGTATTAATCTGGAACTTAAAAGGGTTGTTGGTAACCATCTGTTGATTGACCTTTTCCTGAAAAGGTAAAACATTAGCATGTATGCAATGTCATGATGTATGAAATGCATGATGTCATGATGTTTTCAAAATAAATTAGATTGTGTCGTATGCACTTATCATGTATGTAAATAAGAGGTATAAAATGTGAAATGTTTATGAATGTATTTTTGTCTGGGAAAATAAATCCTTGACAAATGTCAGGGAGTTTGTTAAATCCTGGACTAATGTTGAAGAGTATGCGTGTCTTCAAACTTTGCTTAGGATATTTCCACCATGGATTCATGTTTTATTATTTGAGGAGAAACTCTGCTGGGGAGTACTGAAAACTCTGTGGGGAGAATGTTTATTCCTGCTCGGGAAAAGAGTTCAGGAGTCTTAATCGTCCGTTGCTCTACTAGGGAAGTCAAAGTTGAACTGATATTTGGTCGGGTCTAGGTTTCACAGTAACTTGCTGGGGATTGTAGAGTAGTCTACTGGGGAAGAGGAGTTGTGGTCCTTCAATTTGTAGTAGTCAGAGAGGCAAACTCAAGTTGGGGAATCTGTAGTTTGTTTCGGAAATAAACCATGTTGCTGGTCAGCTAGAGAGGTGACCACTTCGTTGGGGAGAGTCTTCGAGGACTCTTGAGGTTGTCTCAGCTGGGGAAATGTTTTCAGAGATTAAACTACATCTGAAATTTCTAGAGAAGAAACCTGTGTAGAGTTACTTCATGATGAGTCTGTGTAAAACTGTATCTGGAATTGAGAAGGAACCGGTGTAGGGTTGCTTCATGATGAGTCTGTGTAAAACTGCATCTGGAATTGAGAAGGAACCGGTGTAGGGTTGCCTGATGATGAGTCTGTAAAACTGCATCTGGAATTGAGAAGGAACCGGTGTAGGGTTGCTTCATGATGAGTTCGTGTAAAACTGCATCTGGAATTGAGAAGGAACCGGTGTAGGGTTGCCTGATGATGAGTCTGTGTAAAACTACATCTGGAATTGAGAAGGAACCGATGTAGGGTTGCCTCATGATGGTTAAGTAGATAGTTTTCCTGTCTGATTTTAGGTGTTAATCTTTGACCTGAGAAAGAAAGATAGTTTTCCTGGCTTGTTACAAGTGTTAATCTTCAATATGTTGTCCACAGATAGTTTTCCTGGCTTGTTACATGTATTAATCTGGAACTTAAAAGGGTTGTTGGTAACCATCTCTTGATTGACCTTTTCCTGAAAAGGTAAAACATTAGCATGTATGTAATGTCATGATGTATGAAATGCATGATGTCATGATGTTCTCAAAATAAATGAGATCGTGTCGTATGCACTTATCATGTATGTAAATAGGAGGTATGAAATGTGAAATGTTTATGAATGTATTTTTATCTGGGAAAATAAATCCTTGACAAATGTCGGGGAATTTGTTAAATCCTGGACTATTGTTGAAGAGTATGTGTATCTTCAAACTTTTCTTAGGATATTTCCACCGAGGATTCCTGTTTTATTGTTTGAGGAGAAACTTCGCTGGGGAGTATTGAGAACTCTGTGGGGAGAATGTTTATTCATGCTTGGGAAAAGAGTCCAGGAGTCTTAGTCGTCTGTTTCTCTACTGGGGAAGTCGAAGTTGAACTGATATCTTGTCGGGTCCAGGTTTCACAGTAACTTGCTGGGGATTGTAGAGTAGTCTACTGGGGAAGAGGAGTTGTGGTCCTTCGATTTGTAGTAGTCGGAGAGGCAAACTCAAGCTGGGGAATCAGTAGTTTGTTGGGGAAATAACCCTGTTGTCGGTCAGCTAGAGAGGTGACCACTTCGTTGGGGAGAGTCTTCGAGGACTCTTGAGGTTGTCTCAGCTGGGGATATGTTTTCAGAGATTAAACTCTGGCTAGGGAATCATCCTATGAGAAGGATTTTGGGGAGATTTTTCACTTCCCCTAGCAGCGAGTGTTTGTGGCACTGCCTGAAAATGTTTGACTTTATGTAACCCTTTGTCGGGATTGACGTTCAATGCCTCAAGTGACGGAGATGGGGACTTGCCCCTGGTTACTCTGCACTTTGAGAGATTTCTTGGAATCTTGACTGGACTGCCCCAGGTGCGCTGGATATTGACGTGTCATGTCCCCCTGTTGATAGGAGATTTGTCAATGGAAGTGTCATCCTACTTGAAGTGATTTTGTTCACTGAGAGAGCTTTCGTTCATCGGATATTCATTGTGTGAATTTCTCCGCTGTCAAACAAATAGCCATATGTAAACAGTGATATTCGAGTAATGCAAAGTTTATGTTTGTCTTGAATTTTTTTTTAAAAATGCATTTTTAACAAGTAAAGAAATTTTGCAAGAAAAATTAAACTTTAGATTTCGAGTAAAGCCTTACAGGAGTCAGGATACCTTTTGTAACAGTATGCTTTCGAACTAACCCATGCTTCAATTAGGACTTTTGAAGGGTTGTAACGTGGCTTGGTTCACAGTTTAAGAAACAAAGGATAAACGCTCAAAGTATATTTGTACCCACCCGCTTTTCATGATGTTCTTCAGTCCTAAACTCAGTTAATTATGCGTTTGAACTCCAATTGAGTCTGGAATGACATTTTGGTGATGGTTCAGACAGGTTAAGTTTGTCGGAAGGCAGTCATTTTTGCAACATTTTTCTTTCATGTTTGTTGAGGATTTGTAGTGACCTCTTTCTTTTTATTTGTTATCCCTAATTTTTGCCTGACTTTTCTTGTTTTGAGATTACAGTCAGCGGGATACCCCAGTTTTCTTTCTTAAGTCTCCTTCATAGGTTTTGACTTAGTGGGCTTTACTTTTTTGAGAAGTAATGATTGTCTATTTGGTAGGGAACCATCGTTGTCTTTTGATCCCAGAGAAATGTTTTGATGTCATTTGTTGTATTACGAAATGAGAGTTTGCGATTTGAACGCGCATTTGAATTAACTAAGAGACTACCCTGCCCCAGGTTTTGATTAAAGGTTTCAATTTTGTGAAAAAGAAAAGTTCTACTTCTTTGGCTCGAAAGGGTTGAATAGGGATTATCCTCCTTATAACTCCAGTGTTTAGGATTTGAAAGAATGCTGTACATTGTCAGCAAGGTCTGTTCAAAAGCACACTGTATGAGATTATGGCATTGTTTTCGTCATCCTCCCTCTAAAGGCTTGTAACTTTTAAAAAGAGTTAAATGTCATAGAAAGAGTAAAAAGCATAGTTTAAATGAAATGAAAACAAATTAAATAATTCAAGACAAACATATGCAATGCATTAATGAAACAAAGTTTGACATTAATAGATAATTGTTTGAATAACAAAAGAGATTACAACTTGAAAATTCAAATGAACAAAAGTTTTCAATGATTTGTCATAGGAGAAGTGATCACGTTTGGAGTCTCTGGAGGATCAAACTCGATCTCCTTGGCGTCAATCAAATTCTGAATTTTGTACTTCAATGCCCAATAATCATTAATGTCATGCCCGGGACTGTCATAATGATAAGCACATGTTGCATTAGGATTGTAGTTAGGAAAAGAAGTTTTGGGGTTTGGATGAGGTCCTATCAATGCAATCAAATTCATCCTCAACAAGTGTTGTAGCGCTTGAGACAACGGCATGTTGATGTTGGTGGACTGTCTTTTAGGCTCGTCTGGCCTTCGTTGACTTCCCTTTTGCTGTTGTCGGCGCGATGCAGAACCAAAGATCAGGACTGCCCCTACGTGTTGGTCATGACGATTCTTTTGACCAGTCACTGCATTGGACTCTTTCTTCTCATTGTATGGCTTTTTTTGAGCATCATAGGGTGTAGCTCCTTGGATCTTTCCACTTTTGATGCCAGCTTCGACCCTTTCGCCGGTCAGTATTAGCTCGGTGAACCCGGCTGAGGAGCTTCCAATTAAGTGTTTGAAGAAAGGCCCTGTCAAGGTTCCTATAAAGATGTCAATCAGCTCCCTGTCAGTTAAAGGGGGTTGCACCCTACCAGCCAGATCTCTCCACTTTTGGGCATACCCTTTGAAGCTTTCGTTGGAACCCATGGTCATGTCCTGTAATTGCACACGAGTTGGTGCAAGATCAGCATTGTACTGATACTTCTTATAGAAAGCAGCAGCTAAATCCTCCCAGGTGTGGATGTGAGAACTCTCCAATTGATAGAACCATTCGAGTTAAGTCCCTACTAGGCTCTCTTGGAAGAAGTAGATCTAAAGCTTCAGATCAGTTGTGTATGGTTGAATCTTGCGGACATAAGACTTTAAGTGCATCTTAGGGCAAGAGACTCCATCGTACAGGGCAAAGTTAGGGACTTTGAATTTTGGCGGGATGACCACTCTAGAAACCAAGCCCATGTCTCATAAATCCAAGCTAGGTATCTGTTGAATCTCCATAGCATTGAGGCGATCCTCCAACTGTTTGTATTTATTATTAGTGGGAGGATATTATTCCTCAGAACAGTCAGCTTCGGCTTCACCAATCTCCATACTGTAGTCTTCTTCAATACTATCCCCCATGTTGGACGGAGTAGAAAGATCTAGAGCTCTCTTGACTGGTCCTCCAGGTCTTCTTCTCGAGTTTAGGATACCTACTGATTTCTTGGACTTCTTCCTCTTGTCTTTGAGAAGGAGATCTTTCAGGTCCTCTTGCCCCTTAGCCATAGCCAGGAACATTTGTTGGAACTGGGTGTTTTGAGCTTGGAGATCTTTTACAGTCTGTTCCATATCCATCTTACTGAAATAAACAGTAGGAAGATCAGGAGAACTGTATGGGAGAAACCTGTCATGATATGATGCATGATATGTGGATGCATGTTTTCAAGCATCTCGCGGGGTAAGTAGTCACTTACAGTTTTGGTTGGAGAACTTTGTATCAGTGGATGTCTTTCCATGAGAATTAAACTCACCATGTCAAGTGGGTCATAGCCTTTGACTCAAGTTTGTTGTACTTGATCTTTGACAGCATTTGATCAGAGGAAAATATTCCCCATGCACCTTGCTAGACGTTTGGTTCATCATAACCTGCATCAAAGACCCTCGAGATCCTTGAAATGGTTATTGAAAATGCTATGGTATGATGTTATGTTCAAGTATACGAGGTAAGCAAGTGTATATACAAATAATCATATTCACACAAATCAGACAAGTCCTTAGTTTTAGGCTTGCATGGAGTCTGTAGGTAAGTACCCTCTTGAAGTTTAGTTGGCTCAACCTGTACTAGTTAATAGTGACCGGGTTCTAAGGGATCTCAATATCTCTGACCTTTCCCACAAGCTTCGTTCAATAAGAAATTGACTCGCAACCGAACAAAACTCATGGGCCAAGTCTCAATGAGTAGCATCGAGTATCTACCAACTTCGGACTGCACCAAAGTCGGTCATCTCGCTACGTCCTAATGGCCAAGTTGGTAAAGTAAGGTTCTAAGGTCAGTCGATGCTTTACGACACCACGCGGCGGCCCCGTACTCTCCTTGACTGACTCAAGGGTTACCGGTACCAACCAAAGTGCCACATCAACGTAGCTACTGCTTCAACCGTGTCGGTATACCCCGCACAGTTCCCTCACAATTTATTGCTACTTACCTAAAAGGTGCCCCCAAATCCGGGTGAAGGATTTAAAACAAACCCAAATAAGGAACCAAAATGTAACGCAAACAAATCAAAATGTAAGCAAGTAAAGGTGATCTAGCCCTAAGGTAACCCCACTTTTAACTACAGATCCCCAGCAGAGTCGCCAGTTCTATGGTACGGTGGGAGAACTGACTAGAGGGTTTTGCGTTTGTGTTCGTAAATATTGCAGTTGAGTAAGAGTCGCCACCGACTTTTCTTTTATCCAAAAAGGAAAGGTGAAAAAGCACAGGAAAGACCTTTAGAGATGTTTTTGAGTTCGGGGGGTAGATTATGAAAAGGAAAGGTATTAGAACCCTTTTCATCCATGGTTTTCCATGGGCTCTTAGTTACATGCTAGATCACTTGCTTTTGTTTGAAAATGTGCTTTGTGTGGTTTTTGAAAGTATGTTGAAAAGGTGCCATCGTTTAGGAAAACTTTGTAATAGTTCTCGTTCATAAGAACGTATACAAAGTGTTGAGCTTTTGAAAATATTTCAATGTTTGGAAAGTGTTTTGAAGATGCTTTGAAAGTGTATGTGATTGTTTTGAAAATAGCAAGGATATTTGTTTTGAGAGTGAGCAAGTAACTAAAAGTAGTCTACCTACTCAAAAGGTCTTAGATGTGCTTTTCCTCCTCCTTTAGAAGTTGCTATTTTAACATTGACTTGGTAAGAAGCCTCATCATTGGATGTGAAGGGACGAGCGTAGGTCATCGTATGGGAATAAGATCATTTTGAAAAGGCAACATTGATAGCGTCATCGAGGGACTATGATCTTGTATTTTTCGATTAGTTTGTGATAAGACATCCCACATGCATAACATGGCCATTTTTGTAAGGCAACAAGTGAGATTACCCTAAGGGTGCATGTGTGTAAGTGTGTTTGATTGCATGCATTATTTGTCTTTGATTTTTGGTTATCTACTTGTTGATTTTATCTCTTGCCATACACACCTAATTACTATACAGTATAAGGAAAACAGTAAATTGTGGAAAATGAAATTCTATGCTATTACAATATTTTTAGGGGATGGGGGTACAAGTTTATGAATGGGGATTGCAAGTAAAAATAAGTCCTAAGTTACTATTACAACCATATTGAAATGTATAAGAATGTATAAGGAAATGGACTGGTTTTAGAAAATGTTTTTGACTTAAGGAAATAAAATAAAAGAAAATATTTTTATGTTTTTTATGTTAATAAAAAAAAGATGAAAAGGAAAATAAATGCAAAAATAGAAAAAGCGTGTTGCTGCAAACAAAGAAACAAGGATCAGAAGTTCTGAAGCCAGGCACGTAACTCAGCAGGAAAAGTCAGTGGGATCAGAAGTTCTGGATTCGTACACTCTGAGGACCTGCAAAAAATGTTAGAGGGAAAACAGAGGTTCTGGGTGGTGTCCAACCAGTGAACCAAAAGTCAGAAGTTCTGTATTACATTGAAACAGTGAGCAAATGTCAGCAGTTCAGTGTATTTGACATGTAAGGAGAAACTCAGAAGTTGTGTTGTGCTGGGATTATGAGTGAACATCAGAAGTTATGTATTGAGCTGAGCCAGTGGGTGAACATCAGAAGTTCAGTGTGTGTTAACAGTGAGTGAAAAACATAAGTTCTGTGTTGAGCTGAGCCAGTGGGTGAACATCAGAAGTTCAGTGTGTGTTAATAGTGAGTGAAAACAGAAGTTATGTGTTACATTTTAGCTCCTAATCAGCACAACAACAATTTATTCAGTTCAGCAAATCAGAATGATCACAGCATAACAAATCATAGAAGTTCCAATCCTAAGTCTGAGCCTAGCATTATTCTAGAAGTTCTGATCCATAGTTTTTCTATTCATATAATAATATTAACAACATTAATGCTATGATATTTACATGTTAATGATGGTCAGAATGAAAAGCAAGTAAAGTCAGAAAGACTTACCTGGGGCGTGCTTGGAGTTTTGAGTGGCTGCCTTTAAATGTTGAGTCAGCAAGAGAGACGGAAGAGTGGTTGCGTTCTTTGGTTCAAAGCGAAGAACAAAGGTTTGTTTTTGTGTATGAGAAATCTTGATTTTTATGAAGGTTTCACAACTTCCTTTTCTCTCTTTTGGCCAATCTCTCTCTTCAAAAGCCAGCCCCTTGAACGTGTGATGGAGCCAAGTATTTATAGATGAAATTGCTGTGATTTTGGGGAAGAAAAACAAATGGGATTTGAACCTGTTTTGGCATCCTGTTCATTTTCTTTTTCATCACAGTTTCGTATGCTAGTTTGGTGTAATCATGAGATGCAGGCGTAGGCTGAGCCGGCTGTTGGTCATAGGTCTGCAACAAGTTGTATAAGCAAGGTTTTAGGATTTGGTCAAGTTCTGACCAAAGCTTTGAAAATAGCCTTCATGTGCTGAAGCGCTGCCTTGTCTTTGAAGCAAGCATGGTGGCTGTCAGCAGGAATTAAGGAAAAGCAAAAAGCAAAGCATGGGCTTAGTAGAAAAGTTGCTATCCCAAGACATTAGAGGTACACGTGGTGAAAATCCTTTGGATAAAGACTCAGAAGTTGGTTGTGAGCATTAAATGAGCATTAAATGATGATGAGACTTATCACAACCAGAAATCCTGCAACGTGAAACTCTACGTAGCATCCAATCTTCTGATCCTCTTATCTTCTGGCTCCAGCATGTTCTGAAGGAGCTTTCAGACTTTGTATTACGCTTTATTACCTTCTTTGCCTTATCCTAACAAACTCTGACTGAACTTGCGTAGATGCTGAAGAGCCATGTTCTGACTAAAGATTATGTGCTGAACCATGTTTACAACTTCTGACTGCACTTGCCTGGAGGCTGGCTCAGAAGTTCTGAAGTGTCATTTTTCTTAAATACTTAGAAAAATTCTACGTATTTAGAATTTTGACCTCTTGGATTTTGATGAAACAAAACTTCATATTTCAACGTGTCTTGATGGAATATGATTCTTGAAGCTTGATTTTGATCCAAAAGTCAAAGTTTGACTTTTCAGTGTGCAAATGACCATTTTGCCCTTATGAGTGATTTTCTTGGAAAATTGCAGCTCAAGGCTTGGAATTGGATGGAAGTAAAGTTGAGGATCTAAGATGATTCCTTGAGAAATGAGAGGGAAAATTTTGGGGTACAACAAAGGTCTTATCCATATAATCAGGCCAAGGGCTGAGTATGAAGAAAATGTGAATATGGTTTATGGATGTCCCAGTGAATTCTGGATTTTAGATGTGAATTATATGAATGATGATTTGGTACAGCTACACGCTACATTTTGTCACATGGATTCCAAAGAAGAATACCATTATGGGTCATGTCATATCTGCTGTAGGGATTCTCTTGGTTGTTCTATCGTAAGAAGAGGCGTTCAGTTGTTGTTAGACAATGGTAACATCAAAGTCACAGGAAATAGAGATGATTACAATGGAGTCAATGTGATTGAAGATTTCTCGGTTGAGGCCATGTCAGATGATGAATATGTTTCTACTGATGAGTTATTTTCTTTGGATGAAGATATGTTCTCTGATGATGATTATGTGATGTATAAATATTTTAAAGAAGGGGGTGAATGTTATTGTGTCGTGTTTTAGTGTTCCCGCTCCTATAGAGATTGAGTACCATAGCAAGCCAGTTGTTGCTCCAGTGGTTATTGGCCTGCCTGGAGCTGGCCCATATGAATCCGACAAAGTTGTGCCATATAAATACAATGCGACTATCTTGGAAGAAGGTGTGGAAATTCCTATCCAACCTTTGTCTGATGTCAAGAATATTGCTAAAGTCGGACGAGTAACCCGCAGTAGCCGTGTCTTCGCCCCTATCATTCGAGGGGATGTTAATTTTGATAAAAGGGTTGTTGAAAGTACCGAACCTAAGATGTTGGTGGGAGAATCTAGTGGCACTGCTTTGGAAAAGGATGTGGACGACTTGTTGAAGATTATGAAGATGAGTGACTACAAGGTCGTGGGTCAATTGTTGTAAACTCCATCTAAGATTTCCATTCTAGCCTTGCTAATGTACTCTTCTGCTCATCGGGAATCTTTGATGAGAGTGTTGGATCAAGATTTTATGAAAAGTGATATGTCTCTAGACCAATTCAGCAGTGTTGTGGGGAATATTACATCTTGTAATAATTTGAGCTTTTTTGATGACGAATTTCCCGATGAAGGAAGGAACCATAACCTGGCTCTCCATATTTCCATGAATTATAAGAATGACTATTTGTCCAATATGCTGATTGATAATGGGTATGCTTTGAATGTCATACCAAGGAGTACACTCATGAAGCTTAAGTACCAGGGGACTCCCATGTGCCCAAGTGGCATAATAGTGAAAGCTTTTGATGGTTCGAGGAAGTCTGTCATCGGAGAAGTAGATTTGCATATTCACGTAGGTCCGCACTTATTTTAGATTACTTTATAGGTTATGTATATTGTTCCCACCTATAGCTATTTATTGGGACGATTGTGGATCCACGAAGCAGGAGCTGTTACTTCAACCTTGCACCAGAAGCTGAAATTCATTCGTGAAGGAAAGGTGGTCATCGTGAATGGTGAGCAAGCTCTGTTGATATCTCATTTATCTTCCTTTAGCATTATAGAAGTTGACGAAGCCGTTGTTGGAACCTAGTTTCAAGATTTGTCCATTGATAATGTAAGGAAGAATGAGAATTATATAGCCTCATTTAAGGATGCACAATAGGTAGTGTAGAAAGGCCCTAGCAAGGTATGAGGGAAGGTTATTGATCCTTCTATGAACAGGAATGGAACTGGTCTGGGTTTCTCCATGAAGAAGGAAATCGTGAAGGCGAAGTCTGCTTTGGGTAAGTATCAAGATATCTTTCATAGTGGAGGTTATCTTCATCCAACTACTCCCAGGATCAACGCTATTCTGGAAGATGGATCAAAGCGAGAGATGCCAAATTACGTGACGCATGGAGTCAGAGTCCAAAATTGGATCACTGCTGATGTTCCTTCTTGCATTCACATTTCAAAGTAAATTGTTTTTTGTTAGTCTTTTCAAAAATCTTTCACTCTGCCCAATGTGAAAGTATTTATATTGTATGGGCATATCTGTTGTTTTGATCTTTAAAATCATTAATAAAAGTTGTTTTTTATTCCCAAATTGTGTCTTTATTCTCTTCTTTTTCTTGGAAAATGGTAATCAGAAAAATCCTTTCAAAATAAATAATAACTTTAAATAAATCTGCATAATCACTTGTTATATGTGTCAGTTTCTAAAAACAATCATAAATCATGTGTAAATTAATTAAAAAACCCGTTGAGTACAATAACCCTGCACCCCCTCCAAACTTTGAATATCCTGCGTATGTGGCTGAAGAAGAAGAATATGATGAAATCCAAGAATAGGTTTAACGGTTGCTTAAGAGCGAGGAAATTACCATTCTGACGTATAAAGAGTCATTGGAGACGATCAATTTGGGTTCAGAGGAAGATCCAAAAGAAGTCAATATTGGAGCATTGCTTCATCCTGATGTGAAGCGGAGATTGATTTAATTGTTGAAAGAGTATGTGGATATCTTTTCTTAGTCTTATCAAGACATGCATGGCTTAGATGCTGATATTATGGAATATCCTTTGCCGCTAAAGCCAGAATGCCCATCAATCAAGTATAAATTGCGAAGAACTCACCATGATATGGAAGTGAAAATTAAAGAAGAAGTTTTAAAGAAGATTAATGCCAGTTTTCTTGTGACATCAGTGTACCCTTAGTGGATTGCCAATATTCTTCCAGTACCAAAGAAAGACGAAAAAGTTTGCATGTGCATTGATTATAGATATTTAAACAAAGCTAGTCCAAAAGATGACTTTCCATTTCCATATATTGATATGTTGGTTGACAGTACAACAAAATTCAAAGTATTCTCATTCATGGACGGATTTTCTGGATACAATCAAATCAGAATGGCTCCTGAGGATATGGAAAAAACAACGTTTATCACACCTTGAGGAACATTTTGTTACAGAGTGATGCCCTTCGGGTTGAAGAACGTTGGTGTGCCATACCAGAGGGATATGATAACCCTATTCCATGATCTAATGCACAAGGAAGTTGAGGTATATGTTGATGATATGATCTCTAAATCTCATACTGAAGAAGGGCATATAGAAGATTTGTTGAAATTGTTTTAGCGTTTGAGGAAGTATTGTCTCTGCTTGAATCCAAATAAATGCACCTTTGGTGTACGATCAGGAAAATTGTTAGGTTTCATTGTCAGCCAAAAAGGAATTGAAGTTGATCCTGAAAAAGTTAAGGCAATTCAAGAAATTCCTACACCAAGGACTGAAAAGCAAGTTAGAGGTTTCCTCAGACGGTTAAATTACATTTCTAGATTTATTTCCCATATGACTGCAACATGTGAACCAATCTTCAAGTTGTTAAAGAAAGATCAAGGTTGTGTGTGGGCAGATGATTGCCCAAGGGAATTTGAAAGTATTAAAGATTATCTGCTTGAACCTCCTATCTTGCTCCCTCCTGTTGAAGGAAGACCATTGATTATGTATCTGACCGTGTTAGATAACTTTATGGGCTATATTTTGGGACAACAAGATGAAATGGAAAGAAAATAATATTTCATTTATTATCTCAGCAACAAGTTTACTGACTGTGAGTCACGGTATTCTATGTTGGAAAAAACATGTTGTGCTTTGGATTGGGAGGCAAAGCGATTACGGTAATATATGTTGAATCATACTACTTGGTTAATTTCAAAAATGGATCCGATTAAGTATATTTTTGAAAATCCTGCTCTTACCAGAAGAATTGCCCGTTAGCAGATGTTGTTGTCTGAATATGATATTGAATACCGTACTCAGAAGGCTATAAAAATCAGTGTGAAGGCAGATTATCTTGCTCACCAACCAGTTGATGATTATCAGTCTATTAAATATGATTTCCCTGATAAGGATGTGATGTATTTGAAAGTAAAAGATTATGATGAACCTTTGTCAAGGGAAGGTCCTGATCCTGAATCCCAGTGGGGTATGGTGTTTGATGGATTTGTAAATGCTTATGGGAAAGGAATTGGTGACGTGATTATCACTCCTCATAGGTCGCATATCCCTTTTACTACAAGATTGGCATTTGATTGTACCAATAATATGGCAGAGTATAAAGCTTGTATCATAGGTCTCGAAGAGGCTATAGATATCATAATCAAAATTCTCTATGTATATGGCGATTCAGCTTTGGTAATAAATAAGATCAAAGGAGAATGGGATACTCGTCACATTGGCTTGATTCCTTACAAAGACTATGCTAGAAGATTCTTACCTTTCTTTGATAAAGTTGAATTCCATCATATTCCTAGAGATGAGAATCAGATGGAAGATGCTTTAGCCACTTTGGCTTCTATGTACCAAGTAAATACTTGGAACGATGCACCTTGTATCACAGTTCGACGGTTGGATAGGCCAGCTCATGTGTTTATGACAGAGGGAACATCAAACGAAAAAACTTGGTATTATGACATCAAGCATTTTCTTCAAACTCGGGAATACTCGGTCGGTGCGTCGAACAAAGATAGAAAGACATTGAGAAGGTTGGCAGGTAGATTTTTCCTCAATGAAGATGTGTTGTACAAAAGAAATTATGACATGGTCTTGCTCAGATGCATGGATAGACACGAAGAAAACATGTTGATGCATGAGATCGATGAAGGTTCCTTTCGTTCCCATGTCAATGGACATTCGATGGAAAAGAAGATTCTCAGGGAAGGTTACTATTGGCTGACAATAGAATCTGACTGTTACAAATTTGCAAAGAAGTTCCAGATTTATGCTGACAAAATTCATGTCCCTCCGACACTTCTCAATGTCATTTCTTCCCCGTGGCCTTTCTTTATGTGGGGCATTGGCATGATTAGAATGATCGAACCCAAGGCATCGAATGGACATCGTTTCATCTTGGTGGAAATAGATTACTTCACCAAATGGGTGGAAGCAGCTTCCTATGTTAATGTCACTAAGCAGGTGGTAATACGATTTATCAAGAACAATATTATATGTTGGTACAGTGTGCCAAGAAGGATTATCACTGATAATGGATCGAATCTCAATAACAAAATGATGACAGAACTTTGTGAAGAATTCAAGATTGTCCATTACAATTCATCTCCTTACAGGCCAAAGATGAATTGGGCTGTTGAAGTAGCTAACAAAAACATTAAGAAGATTATCCAGAAGATGGTTGTTACCTATAAAGATTAGTATGAGATGATCCTTTTTGTGTTGCATGGGTTCGTACATCCATCCACACTTCAACAGGGGAAAACTCGTTCTCTCTTGTGTATGGTATGGAAGCATTGATAATGGAAACCAAATTGTTATAGGCTGAATGGGTCCAGAACAGGTTTGAACAATTGAATTTTATTGAAGAAAAGAGAATGACTTCCTTGTGTCATGGTCAGTTATACCATAAGAGAATGAAGAAAGCTTCTGATAAAAAGGTCAAGCCTCGTGAATTCAGAGAAGGTGACCTCGTGCTCAGAAAGATCATGTCTTTTAACACTGATTCTAGGGGCAAGTGGACTCCCAATTTTGAAGGCCCATATGTTGTCAAGAAAGCCTTCTTTGGCAGTGCATTGATTCTTGAAACTATGGATGGCGAAGAGTTCCCACGTCCTATGAATGTTGATGCAGTCAAGAAATACTTCGCCTAAAGAAATAAAAGAGTAGCTCGCTAAGTCGAAAACCCGAAAGGGTGGCTTAGGCAAAAAGGAGTGTCTCGGTAGGATGAAAACCCGAAAGGGAAGTCTAGGCAAAAATAACAGAGAAAAACAGAATAAATTTTTCTGTTAGGTTGAAAACTCACAAGGGTAACCTAGGAAAAAGTTAGGGATTTCTTAGCAAGTAACTTCATTAGACAAGACTTGATCATTGAAGCAACAATCTTCTCAGATCCTCACCAAACTTCAACAAAAGTAGTTGTTCAGGAATTCAAATTCGTTAGGGAGAATAATGGTCATTGTATTTCAATGTATCTTTTCCAATATATTAACATTTCCCAAACTTTGTAATCATCCATGGAGTCTCGCCATTCACAGACTACCATTCTATTAATAAAGTTTGAGCCTTTATCAAATTCCTTGTAGTTCTTATCTTATTCTGTTTGCAAAAATTCCATTTATTATTGATAGTAATTTTAAAACCAAAAAGATTTAATAATAAAAAAAATTTGAAAAGAATTTACAAATTACTTTTTGCTTCATATTTTGTGATTCAAGTAGAACAAAAGTAGTGATTCCAAGGAAGGATGAACTACCAAGTTTTGAAAAAATATTCCCCAAGAAAGTTTTCTCAGGTCACTCTTGCTCATATGTGCGTGATCCTCTTGTCTGTCTTTCCTCGGATAGTTGGAGTTCATACCAATTGATATATGGTGAGATGTTGGGTCTCTAATCCCATTTTCCCAGTCAGTTCTTGGGTCAGATTTTTTTCCAGGTTGATTATTTTGGGTATGGGTTTGCATGGTTTGGTGCATCTATCCCAGTTTCTCTAGTCAGAACTTGATGCATATTTTTTCCAGTTGAGCAACTAGATAAGGGCAGTATATTTTCTAAGAAGCGTTGGAACAACTGTCAACTTTTTGGGTTTTCTCTCGCCAAATGTTGAGTTTGATTTAAAATCCCCATAGTTTTGACTTCTTACTGTATTGTTTAACCTTTTAGATCCCCAACTGAAGCTGAGATGATGCTTCTCTATGAAAGTTGTTATCCCCATGAAGTTTCATAATTTCTCCCCAGAGAAGTTTGTGTAATCATTACTCTTGATATTGAAGAGTGTATTTTGGGCTCCACTAGATGATGTGGTGTTGTACTTCCCAATGAAGTCAGCACGAGATCCCCAGTTGAAGCCTCAACGATGTGGTTTTCAGCTTCCCTAGTGAAGTCGATTTTATAATCTCCGGTAGAAGTCTAGACGGTGAGGCATTGTCTTCCCAAGTGAAGTCTGTATGATATTCCTCGGTGAAGTCCAGAGGAGGGTGTTATATCCCTACATCTATATTGGTTTTTTGCTATCAGACTATGTTGTAATTAATTTCAAGCCATGTTTTCTTCCCAGTGGAGTTAAGCCGTGAAGTAGGAATTTTTTCCCCAGTTGGTGCTTACTCTCTTTTGAAATCTTCATCATGGATCTGATTTAGCCGAGTGTTGACTTTACCCAAGTTGGTTTTGTCTGGTTATTCCCAGTGTTGTATGTCTGTTTTGTCAGCATATACATGATAACATTTATACATTGATACATACATCATGCATAGATGAATTTAAAATCCATTGCTCATTTTCATTCATTAATGATTGTTGACATACTACCCTATTTTGCAGAGTTATGTTACCCTCTCTCCAATAGAGTGTCAACCTTAAGCAGAAAGTGTATATCCTTTCAAGTTCCCCACTGAGTTATCCCTCGTGGAAGAATTATGCTTTAGCCTTCTTATTCAGCTCATTATCTAATTAGATCGGTGATCCCTTTTTGAGTTTATTTCTCATTAGGTGTTATTTTGGTTGACTCTTTCACTCTAGTTTATTTCTAGTTTGAATCTGTGGTCCCCAGCAACATTATTATTATGATGTCTGCAGACTTTAAGCCCGAGTTTGAGAATGTGAATTTATTTTGCCCGAGAAGACTTTATATCCTCATCAGGATTACATTGGCACTTCCCCAGAGAAGTCATGTTTCTTTGTCCAACAGGCTTCTTATAACAGCAAATGGCAGGTCTCTTTATTTGAGCAACTTGTACTTCCCCTGTGAGTTTGTCAGTTCCCAGAGAAGATTCATTTGTTACTCTGATGAATGGTAGTCTCGTCATTATGGGAGATAGTTTCTTGTTGAGATTTGTTACTCCGATGAATGGTAGTCTCGTCATTATGAGAGATAGTTCGTTGTTGAGATTTGTTACTCCGATGAATGGTAGTCTCGTTATTATGGGAGACAGTTTATTGTTGAGATTTTTTACTCCGATGAATGGTAGTCTCGTCATTATGGGAGATAGTTTGTTGTTGAGATTTGTTACTCTGATGAATGGTAGTCTCCTCATTATGATAGATAGTTTGTTATTGAGATTTATTACTCTGATCAATGGTACTCTCGTCATTATGAGAGATAGTTCATTGTTGAGATTTGTTACTCTGATGAATGGTAGTCTCGTCATTGTGGGAGATAGTTTGTTGTTGAGATTTGTTACTATGATGAATGGTAGTCTCGTCATTGTGGGAGATAGTTCATTGTTGAGATTTTTTACTTTGATGAATGGTAGTCTCGTCATTGTGGGATATAATTTGTTGTTGAAATGTTTGTTACTCTGATGGATGGTAGTCTCGCCATTATGGGAGATAGATCATCATTGAGATTAACTTTGCTCTAAAGAATTCATATGTTTCTAGTCATAAGTACTGATGCTAACCATTTGTTACCTACTCTAATATTGGTTTTTACTGGTATTATCTTACCATTTTCCCTATGAGTCGACGTTACTTTTTTGCTATCTTCTCAGTGAGCGGATAGTTCGTAGTTATCTGTCGATCGTTGTCATCCTTTACTTTTCTCCTCAATATTTGAATTGATGATGTTTTATCTCCTCCTTGGGCTTTACACTAGTAGAGTTAAGTCTTCTGTTCACCAGTGATTTATTTTCTTGATCGGATTTTTTTTATCTTTTATTTTTATTTTCTGCTTCCCCAATGGTGTCTTGTGTCACCTTTGAATTTGTTTGTCTGCATACACAATCATATGCATTGCATGGAAGCTTAGGGCCAAAAATAGGGCTTGTTTTATATTTAAGTATCTTCAATCGCATCGACACGAAGATTTTAACCTTCATATCTTCGGATAGAAGACACTTAAATAAGGTCCGTTGTTATACCCCAATTTTTGCCCCTAAGATTCCTATATCATCTCATATCAACCCAATCATATCAAGATCACTCTAGGGTTTGGTTATTCTCCATATCTTTATGTTTTCTCATGAGGGATCACCAAGCACTTTGATTTGTATATTATGGTCATATGTGTCTTGTGTTTATTTACTTTTAACTAACAAATATAATTAATTTTTGCTCTATAAATGTTGGTACTATAGGTGATGGCACAACATACTTCATCAGGTTGATTCATAGGTTCATGAGTTTACTTTCATGCCTTCTTCAACAAAGCTTCATTGAGATTAAATATTCATCATTGAGGGTGCTTTAAAATAATGTCATGACAAGGTCTACTATGATTCATCATACTTCAATTTGCCAAAGAAACTCAAGAGATGCAATAATTGATTAAAGAATTTTGACCTAATTGGACAAGTTCGTGATTCCTTGATCACAAGTGCACAACTCCCTCCATTATCAACATTTGGAAGTGGTTATTGTTACTATAGGTTCTTATTATCACCCAGAACAACTTCTTTTCACATAGAAAAAGTATTTATACAAGAAAGACTGTCAAAATCAAAAGGGGTTCCGAAACTTATGCTCTAGGAGTTAGGGTTTTGGACTTCTAAGGGCTATATCTTGTCCATCTTTTGAGATTTTTGAGTGATTCCAAGTCCTCTAGATAGGCCATCAAATTCCCTTATGTGACTTCAAAGAGTCATAACTTGATAAATTTTTATCTCCTTGAGACCATTAGTTTTCCACAATGATCTTAAGAGTGTGAACCTAAACTCTTATTTTATGTGCAAAACTTGAAAATGATTAGAAGATGCCTTAAGAGCTCAAAAGATTATAGGTCGCCTTATGGATTTTCATCAAATTCAAAGGATCATAACTTGTCCAATATTTGGAATTTTTGAGTGATAAAAGTTTCACAATACTCTTTAAGGAGCGCACTTCAATCTAGAATCATTTATCAAAGCAAAATTTTGGAAGAAGACCTTGTTTGGAATCAAAACATTATAGGTCATTTTTGAAGAAAAACTTAGAATTTTTCTAAGTATAAAAGTCAACACATTTTTCCTGATTTTGACCAAGCACAACTTCTAGCTCAAGCATCCAAATGATCTCTTTCTTGGCACATTATAAAGAATGTTACCTCATCTTTCCGATGCATCAAGAATCAGGTCCTAAGGTTCCCTAAATCGTGCACACCATGAGTTCAGAGTCAGCTACTTGAAATTGAATTTTCCTTTCAAGTCGGAATTTGAAATCCATAATCCAGCTTCTAAACACCAAATTAGCACACGTTTTTGATTTAAACATGTTTAACAAAGTTCCCAAAGTTGAATTAAGGATCAAAACATAGGAATTGGCTGAGTTTTGATGCACATGGAGTCACACATTTTCCACTTTCGGGCTCCATCCAATTTCCCTCCAAACTTCAATTTTTCCTCTCAATTTTTTGCACCATTCACTTCCCTATAAATAGAGGACCTCACTCCTCTCATTTTCTCAAGCTTGGACAGCCAAAATCACCCTACCAAACTCTCTACATAGCCCACTTTTCTGAGTTTTCAAATTCACCTTTTCTCCACTTTTCAATCCAATTTCTTTGTTGATTCTTTATCCTTGAACTTCACTGAAGCTAACAAAAGAAGAACCAAGCCTTGAAGTGTCCTAAATAGTGCTAGCCAAGTCTAGTTTCAGAGCAATTTTCTGCTACTTCATTCAGGTAGAATTCTCAACCAAATTTAACCAAATAAACCCATATTCTACTCTACTCATCCATCTAATTCTCACGTTTCTTACAGTTTTCATTTTCATTGAGAATTGAGAGAGATACTTGGAATTTTCGTGCTCCCTATTTTTTATGATTTTCTCAAAATCCAACCTTGCACAACTTATATAATTTGGTACGAGGGTACCATTAGAATCATCTTGAAGAGACAAATCTAATGGCACTGGTCTGGTTCTCTAATTTTACAGTTTGTGAAACTCCAATTTAGGGCGTCTAGAGGTTGAAGACGACCTACATGTCGTGCTTCAGCCAATGATAGCGTGACATGTGATTTTTTGAATCTTATCCAGTGTACCTATTTTACCATGTGCGCGTCATAGGAACCCTTGGATCTGATTACTTTCATTAGTCAGACTTCATCCAACGCATCAGATTTTAAGTCACTTTTAATTACTAAAAAATGATTTGGTGTGATTTTCAAAAAAGACCATGATATGCACAGAGCATATGATCAATTGGATTAGCTTACTAACTCATTTTGACTCTTATCCAATGGTCCATATATTTTTTTATTTCTATTTTTATTTTCTGATTTTTACATTTATTTGTTTTAAACTTTAAAAAATCATAGAAAATTCATTTCTGACCCAAAAATTATGAAAAAATTCACAAAAATATTTTCAAATATTCTCTTTATAATTTTTATTTTTTCACAATTTTATTTTCAGATTTGATAATTTTTATGATTTTTCTTTTGTTTTGACTTGTTTTTTTATTATTTAAAATACTTTTTGATACTTTTTAAATTCTAAAAAAATTCATAAATAATCATTTTCTTCATTTCTAACTTTCTAGAAAAAAATTATAATTTTATTCTGATTTTTATTATTTCTTATCATTTATCACTTACTTGAGTGGTTTTAAATAATTTAACAATAATTTTCTGTTTTAAACAAATTACTAAATTTTTTGTAAAAATACTTGAGATCATCTTTGACTTTTTTATGTTTTATTTTAATTTTTATTAGATACTTTAAATATAGTTTGTTATTTTTCCTTTTATTTTCACTTAAAAAACAATTTAAAAATCATTTTCTTTTTTATTTTGCTTATTAAATGCAATTTTATTTTTTAATATATTCTGGCTGAGCTTGAACTATATGATTTTTTATCATAAGCTTCATTAACATCATTGGATCTTGGGTGTTGAGTTTAACTCCACCAAAATGGATAAATGATTTTAATGATAGTTTGATTAAAATCTTTGGTTCAAATATTTAACCACCCTCTTCATCTTATCCCTTTCTTACTTTTGCTACATGTTGTTAGAGGATGATCTACATATCATTTCTCCAAACATATGGTACACAGATTACTATTGACCGGTCTCAAAATATGTGTGACTTCTATATAAGTCCACTTACGATTACTTAACATAGCGCTAAATTTTGTCCTGATTCGAGAAATGATCACTCGTGGTCCAGACTTATATTTACAAGCCCAAGTATGTTTAATTTGAAACCTTTGATCCAATAACCTTGAGGTTCATTGTTAGGAGGATTTGGTATTATCAATCTTCTAATGAACCTTCATAAAATTTGGGCTAAGTGAATCATTTAAACATCGTTGATCATTTGTTGTTGCTTCGAGAATTTGAAATGAATGATATACTTGACAAAAAGCAAATGAAACTTGTTGTTGAGAAGCTTTGATTTTATCAATCTTCTAATGAGTTTTCAAATGCAAGTTTCTAGATGTTCATTTAACTAACCTCTAATTTTTAACTCATTAACAATTGACTTTTATTTTATGCTACGTCTTTACTTTTACGCATCATTCATTTTAGCATTTTCATTTCATACTATTTTCATCTTTGCTCACTTGAGCATTTATCTTTATTTCATTTTTACTTTGCTCATTTGAGCTTTCATTTTCTTTTTGAAGATACTTAATAACCAACTTGAACAATAAAAAAATTTAAGGTTACTATCCTTGCTGTGATACGGTGTCAGAATTGACTGTTAATACTGGTTTGCATTTTTTGTTTGCAAAAGTCGCGGTAAGCAAGAGTCGCCACCGACTTTTATTTCATCCAACAAAGGAAATAGGAAAAGAACAGGAAAAAAACTTTTTCGAGATGTTTCTAAGTACGGGGGTAGATTATAGAAATGGAAGGTGTTAGCACCCTTTCTATCCATGGTTTTCCATAGGCTCTTAGGTACTTTCTCATTTTGAAATTGCTGGTGCATGTTTTGAAAAGTTTTTGTTTAACTTCGTAGTAACCCTTGTATCTGTCCTCAAAAGTGTGACGAAGTTGTTTTTGAAAACTGTTTTGAAAGTGTTTGTGTGAAAGGGTTTTTGTTGTTTTGAGCAAGTACTTAAGAGTTTCTACCTATTCGAAAAAGACTGTTCGTTTTCTCGTTTCCTTTAGACAGCGCTATCCTACTATTAAGGAGTAGGTAGCCTCATCGTTGGAATTTAAGGGACATTAGAAGGGACAATTATGGTCGCTGAAGTAATGGTTAGGAAACCTTAGTAATTACCCTAGAGTCTTAAAGATCTTTCCGAGGCAACATTCGAATGGGTCATTTTTTATCTTTTGAGACTAGAGGGCAACCACTAAAATTCCCTGTACTTCATGACCGTTTACCGAAGGCAACCAAAGTGGGGGTAACCCTAGGAGTGAGCATGTGCAAGTGTTTGATTTCAGTTCATTTATCTTGTGCATTTAGGGTGATCTACGTTCAATTAAACATTATCTTTTATGCAACCCTATTAACCATTCATCTAAGCAGATTATTTTGCTGGAAAATAAATAGTGGAAAGATAAAGTTCCTAGCTATTACAAGGCTTCGGGGCAATTACATAATTAACGACTGAAAAGTAAAGTGCAGAAATTATAAACCCTAATTACGCTATTACAAACTGGGAGCAATTACATGGTTATAAATAATAATCGTACGGAAAAATAATAACGCACGGGAATTAAAATTGGAAAAAAAAAGTTCAAGAAACCCTAAAAAAAACTAATTTGATTATTAAAATATTTTTTGGATTTTTTTTGATGAAAAAAGATTTGAAATTTAATCTAATTGTCTAATTAATTTTAGTTAATGAAAAAAAATTGATTAAGATTGAGAAATTAATTAATTTACAAAAATTAATTTAGAAAAAAAAACTAAATCCTATTTTTTTGGTGATTTTATGATTTTATAAAAAAATTGATTTAAAAAGAAATTAAACTTAAATAATGAAAATAAAATATAAAAAAAAAAGATTAAAAGAGTTTAGAAAATGGGCCTGAGGGGGGTGTAGGCACAGAATGGAGGTGAACTGTATGAATTTGTCTAAAGCCCAGTCTTGTTGGCCCATTGTTGCGCTGGATCAGGTGTTGTACTTGCTGGGACGTCCACCACGGAGACGCAGCCTAGAAGCGTTGGATCTGGCACCCTAAATGATTAATGATGATGATGATATGGAGGCGTATTTTGTATGCACATGTGATGATGGCATGAGATCTGCAAGGAAATATTGAGAAAACATAAAACGCAGGAGGCAGGGATCGAACCCCTGACCTCCTGCAGGCGCGCGCTGAGAAGCCTTTCCTTGTACCATTGAGTTGTTTTTCATTTGTGTATATAAATAAACGAAATATATTATATTGGATAAATGGTCAGTAGCAATAAAACACGCGCCAAATTCAAATTAGCCAACCAGGCTTTGACACACAATCGTCTTCTTCAGGGGACTGTCGTTTTAGATAAGGGACCTTTACCCACAGACAAGAGTCGTCACTAAAGACCTGCAAATCTCCAAAATTCACAACAAGCAATACAAATGCAATTTAAAACCATGGATCCATTGGGTTTAATCCCCTAAGCATGATGGTACACATGGTTATGTCCAATTTTTCCTGTATGCAGAGTTCCCAATTTGGAACCTGAAACCCTAGCAATGGCATATCACAAATCCTGCACCTAACCACGAAGTCAACTACACAGAAAGCGTCTAGGCATCCATATAAACACAAATATGCAATCAAAATAGATTAACAACGCAATAATGCACGGATATGAATTTGAAAAAACTGACAAACTGTGATGATGTTATGCGATGATTCCTGGAGCTTTGATGCGTGCAAATGATGTTGTTAGCTTCAGGAGGTTCCCAAGAGTGGATTGCTGACCTTGAAACACCTTGAATCGCCCTCTAAATCAGAATTCGATCACCACTTTTTTGTCAAAAGTTGGAGTTTTTCTTGACTTGTGGAGGCAGCCTTTTTGTCCATTAGCGCTTCCATTCTTGTCTATATGTATGAGAATACATTAGGTCAACAAAACCGGAACAAATCTTAGAGATTGATGAGAAAGAGATTTGATTTTCAACTTGATTCTTTTCTTTCTAAACTTGGCCAAAACATGATATTTTCATTCCAATCAGCCCTTGCATGATTTATTTGATTTGCTAGTTGTTCATGGACTCATAATGTGCTCACAAAAACAAATCTTTGATTTTATTTGATTATTCTACTATTTAAATTGATTTATTTTGATTTAAATGGATAAAAAATCAAAATAAATAATAAAAATAATAAATAAATAGGTGGATAAGCTCAGGGGTCGTGGGCCATCTTAGGAACAAATTTCAAACAAGAAAACATGGGCCCAGTTAGAAAAAAAAATCATTTTTGATCAATATTGACTTCATGCATATTTCCAAAAATTGGTCAACTTTAACAATGCATATATCTCTCATTTTTAACCCTAGGAGGGTGCTTTTGGACTTTTTAAAAAGCTTAGTATATCCTCTAATTAACCCTTTTGGTCTCATCTCAATTATGTCTTCCATGTTCATGTAAGGAGCTTTGACCCAAAAGGTGTTTTTGTTGACTTTTTGAAATGACCTATAATGTCTGAACTTATATCTTTTGATTGAGACATTTCTTGACTTTAGGGGATGAAGAGAAGTTGTAGGGAATTGGATTCTATTCAAAATGAGCCTTGGTTGGAAAATTTTTGATAAAGTATGAGAAAGTTATGCCTGGTTAAAGTTTGGTTGACTTTTCCTATAGAAACCCTAAATTGCCATTTTTGACTTTTGATTAGTTAGGGGCATTTCTTGAGGAATCATGATCAACCCCTGATCAAATGATGAATGTTACTTTAAAATGTTGATGTTGACCAAAAATCTTGAAGTTTGACTGTATGTGGGCCACAGTTGACTTTTGACCTAGCACAGTTGATTTTCAGGCATTTGAGCAGTTGACTGAGCCAACTTCTTGTGCAAGGAATGAAACTTGACATGGATGATCTTGAGGATATATTAGGGCAATGGATGCCAATTGGGACCCTTGGAACTCAAACATCTTGATAAAAATGGAAACCCTAGTTTGAGGCTCATTGTCTTAGGAGGAGGATTTATCTGGTCAATCCTTAAGTATCCTTGGGCAAGTTGAGGACCTGTAGGAGTATGTTTCGAGTAAAATGAGAGGGAAAATTTTGGGGTACAACATCTGCCCCTGTTAAATCTTCTTAGACCTGAGGATATAGATTGGCTTGTCTGTCTTTCGTGATCTGAAGGTGGAAAATGATTGAACACTAGAGTGCCCAGAATTTGCACTCGCATGAAGTGAGTGTCAGTCAATAATATCGGGAATGGGCTTATAGATTCCATTTGGAAGGCGATGGAGAGTCGTCGGAGATGGGCTTAACGATGCCATCCATAAAAGATATTGGTCGCATAAGAGATTTCTTTGCGAGAATTCCTGTAACTGCCGTTGAGGAGAACTTCACCGAGGAAGGTTGATTTATGTCTTGGGAAATGGAGGCTAGGAGCTTCGGTTGTTCACTACTCTACTGAGGAATTAACTCTTAATTAGGAGGTGGAAGTAAACTGTATGTCTGGTTAGGGTCCAGGCTGCACAACGACTTATTGGGGAAATGTGAAATCGACCGTAACTGGTCGGGTCCAGGTCTTATAGTGTTGTAAACTGTGGTCTAGAGATAAGAGAGAAGGAACCTGGATAGTAGGGTTGCTTCGAAATGAAAGCCTGGGTAGTAGGGCTGTGAGAAGGAACCTGGGTAGTAGGGTTACTTCGAAATGAAATCCTGGATAGTAGGGCTATGAGAAGGAACCTGGGTCGTAGGGTTACTTCGAGATGAAAGCCTTGATAGTAGGGCTATGAGAAGGAACCTAGGTAAGGTTTCTTCGTGAGGAGTTTGGGTAAAACTTCAGAAGGAACCTGGGTAAGGTTGCTTCGTGAGGAGTTTTGGTAAAACTTCGGAAAGAACCTGGGTAAGGTTGCTTCGTGAGGAGTTTGGGTAAAACTTCGGAAGGAACCTGGGTAAGGTTGCTTGTGAGGAGTTTGGGTAAAACTTCGGAAGGAACCTGGGTAAGGTTGCTTCATGAGGAGTTTAGGTAAAACTGCATCTGAACCGAGAAGGAACATGGGTAAGGTTACTTCATGAGGAGTTTGGGTAAAAATGCATCTGAACTGAGAAAGAACCTGGGTAAGGTTGCTTCATGAGGAGTTTGGGTAAAACTGCATCTGAACCGAGAAGGAACCTGGGTAAGGTTGCTTTGTGAGGAGTTTGGGTAAAACTGCATCTGAACCGAGAAGGAACCTGGGTAAGATGGTTTTGGTATAAGTCCATATAACTTCAGAAGGAACCTGGGTAAGGTTACTTTGGGCTAAGTTCGTGTAAAACTTCAGGAGAAACCTGGGTATGGTTACTTCAGGATAAGTCTGTGTAAAACTTTAGGAGGAACCTGGGTAAGGTTACTTCGGGATAAGTTCGTGTAAACTTCAGAAGGAACCTAGATTGTAGGGTTACTTCGTGATGAGTTCGTGTGAAACTTTATTTGGAAATGTATGAGAAGGGACCCGTGTAAGATTTTTTCAAGATAAGCCCGTGTGAAGCTGCATTTAGGAGAAACCCGTGTAATATTGCTTTGTGACAACCCGTGTAAAGCTGCATTTAGTTGCGTAGATAATTACTTTGTTTAGTTTCAGGAGCTAATCTTGGACCTACTGGAAATTGTTGATGATAACCATCTTTCCCGAAAAGGTACAGGATTAATTATATGTGATGCATGAAATGCATTGTGTGATGATGTTCTCAAAATAAATGAGATTATGTTGTATGCAATATGTGTGCGCATGTCATGATTTATGAACATGAAATGCTATTGTGACATATCTGAGTATGGGAAAATAAATCCTTGACTGTTGCTGGAGAGTACTGGAAGCTGAATTCCTGACTGTTGTAAAAAAAGTTGTTCTTCTACTTCCGCTGGGGATGGAAAACGAAGATGATTATGCCGTGGATTTATTCCTTTCTGTTTGTGAATATTCTTCCGGGGAGAGACTCTGTTTGAGAATAACTCTACAGGGGAATAACTCTCTTGAGGATTGAGCTTCTGTATTCAGGGAAATAAACTCTTCTTGGGAGACAACTTTATGAACCGCTTGCGATTATAAAATTCGGCTGGGGAATATAGATGTTAGTTTTCTGAAGGAACCTGACGGGGATAGTACCTCCTATTTGGGGAAGCTGATGTCAAAGCTTTGGTTACCTCAACTTTGTGGGGAGTGTAGACGTTACTGGGGCGCATGCTGAGGGTACGACAATGACTTTGCATCAGGACTTTTATGCCCCTGTACCTGCTGGAGAAAGTACCTGCGAAGGCTTTGTGGATAGCTTGAGTATTATCCCAACTCATGAGGTGCTTGATAACTGCCGATTGGAATGATAAGTCTTCTACTGATAGGAAAGTGCAAGATGACGAGACATAGTCGTACGCTTTGATCCCTAACTTTTGCCTGGACTGTCTTTTGAGATTTTCAGTCCATCAGGATACCCTTTTTTGCTCAAGCCTCCTTTTTAGGTTTTCGACTTGTCGGGTGTACATATTTTTTTGTTTCCATCCCTCATTTTTACCTGAACCATTTTGGTTCGCCGGGATGCCCTTAATTTTGCCTAGTCCAGTCAACCTAGTGCGTCTTTGTTCATGCGTAGTATTTTACGACTATGTCCATGCTCTCAGGATGTAGGGAGTTGTCACTGTCCATAGTGTTGTGTTGTAGTACTGTCAAAAATGTTTTCTTGATGGCACATGATTCATTGCTGGAATGCGTGCGTAATGCCCCAAGTGATTCAGATGGAGATCTGCCCCTGGTTATTTGGCACCTTTGGAGAGATGGCCCCAGGTGTGTTAGACATCGTGTCATGCCCCTTGCTTATGGAAGACTTGTTATTGGAAATGTCTTTCCCGCTGAGGTGATTCTGTCCATTGAGAGGATGTATGTTCATTGAATATCCATTGTGCGGATTTCTCTGCTGTCAAACAATTAGTCATATGCAAACAATGTAATTTAAAGAATGCAAAACTCATGTCTGTCTTAGAAAAAAAAACTTTTTTAAAATGTGTTTTGTGTAGTAAGACAAAATTTGCAAGAATGTGATATCAACTTAGGATTCGTAACAAGTTCTACATGAGGCAGGATACCTTTGTAACAGTATGCTCTCAAACTAACCCATGCTTCAGCTAGGACTTTTAAGGGTTATAACGTGGCCTGGTTCACGGTTTAAGAAACAAAGGATAAAGGCTCAAAATTTATTTGTATCCACACGTTCTTCGTGATGTCCTTCAGTCCTATGCTTAGTTAATTGCGCGTTTAGAATCCCAGTTGAATCCTGGTCTACTGTCCTTGATGTTCCGGTGATGGTTCAGATACTGAAAGTTTATTTTGAATAGGCATTCGTTTTTGTAATCTTTTTTTTGTAGGACCTCTTTTTTTTTTGTTATCCCTTCTTTTGCCTGAACTGTTTCTTTTTGTGATTACTGTTAGCGGGATGCCCCCATTTTTTTCTTAAGTCCTTTTCATGGTTTTTGACTTAACGGGCTTTTATTTTGCAAAATAATGACTTCCTGCTTTGATGATTATGCGGAACCATCACCATCATCTGATTCGGAAGGACGTCTTCGAGGCCATTCATTGTGTGCGAAGCGAAAGATTGCGATTGAATGCGCCTATGAATTAACTGAGAAAGCTACCCTGCCCCAGGTTATGATTAAGGGTTTTAATTTGTGTGAAAGAAAAACTCCTACTTCTTTGGCTCAAAGGGGTTGACTAGGGATTATCTTCCTTATAACTCCACTATTTTGGATTTGAAACAACGCCTATACATCGTCAGCAAGGTCTGTTCAAAAGCATATTGTAGAGATTGTGGTATCGTTTTCGTCATCCTCCCTCTAAAGGCTTAGAGCTTTTAATCGAGAATTGAATATCACGAAAAGGAAGTATAAAGTAGTTTAAGCATAGTGAAAACAAATTAATTCAAGACAAACATGTGTAATGCATTAATGAAATAACAAAGTTTTGCATTACAGTAATTGTCCAAATAAGCAAAGAAAATACAACTTGAGAATTTAAATGAACAAAAATGCTTTCAATCCTAGCCATGTTTTGGCAAGGGAGCAATGATCACATTGGGAGTCTCAGGAGGGTCTAATTCAATCTCCTTAGCATCAATTATATTCTGAATCTTATATTTCAGCGCCCAACAATCGTTAGTATCGTGCCCCGAGCTTCCAGAGTGATAAGCACACCTTACATCCGGATTGTAGTTAGGAGAGGAAGTCTTAGGGTTTGGATGAGGGTCTATCACCGTAATCAGATTCATCTTCAACATGTGTTGCAATCCTTGTGACAATGGCATGTTGATTGAGTGAACTTCCTTTGAGGTCTTTCTACCCTTGGTTGATTATTTCGTTGTTGTGGTCATTGTGCGCGTGCTGAATTGGAGACCAGCACTGCCCCCACAGATTGGTGGTAGTCTTCCTTATTGCGCTCCTTCTGGATGTGCACAGAATTGGCTTCCCTCTTACCACCAAATGGCTTCTTCTCAGTATTGGAAGATGCAGCCATCAGGATCTTCCCACTCCTGATACCATTTTCGATCCTCTCTCCTGTCAGAACCATCTATGTGAACTCAGATGAGGAACTCCCAATTAGAAAATTGAAGAATGGTCCTGTCAGAGTGCCCATGAACATGTCTACCATTTCACGATCAGTCAGAAGAGGTTGTACTCTGCCAGCTAGATCCTTCAATTTTTATGCATATTCCTTGAACCCTTCTTTCGAGCCCATGGACATATTCTACAGTTGCACTCGAGTTGGTGCCAGGTCAACATTGTATTGGTACTACTTGTAGAAGGCAGTAGCCAAGTATTCCCAGGTATGGATGTTGGTTCATTCCAACTGATAGAACCAATCCAATTGAGTGCCGGCCAAACTTTCTTGGAAGAAATGGACTCATAACTTCCGGTCAGTAGTGTGAGGCTGAATCTTCCTCACATAGGATCGTAAATGCAACTTAGGGCAGGAGACACCGTCGTACTTAGCGAGTGTGGGGACTTTGAACATTGGTGGGATGACAACCCCAGATACCAAACCCAGCTCTTCAAAATCCAGCCCTGGTATTCTCTAGATCTCCATTACGCTCAGACGTTCCTCTAACTGTTTGTATCTATCCTCAGTGGGAGGATACTGCTCATCGTTGTAGTCAGATTCATCCTCGGAAACTCTTGGACTAGGGTCTTCCTCCCTTGTTTCACCCTCTTGGTTCTCCCCTTCTTTGGACGAGGAGGTCAAATCAACCGTTTGCTTCAACGGTCCCCTAAATCTTCTGCCCAGATTTAGGACACCAACGGTCTTCTTCTTCTTCTTCTTCTTCTTCTTCTTCTTCTTCTTCTCTTTCAGAATAAGGGCCTTCAGATCTTCTTGCCCTTTAGCCAAGGCTACGAACATTTGCTGAAATTGGGCAATTTGTGCCTGGAGGTCCTTGACACTTTGTTCAGAAGACATTTTTGCTGAAATAAACAGCGAAGAAGATGAGAAACCTGTTATTAAACCTACTTATGCAATGGTATATATGATATATGTATGCAAGGTTTTCAAGGATCTCACGGGGTAAACAAAAAAATGTTAGAAGTTGCAATTTTGCAGCTTTGATTGAAGAACTTTGTATTGTTGAGAGTCCTTCTACAAGACTCAAGCTCACCATATCAAGTGGGTCATAGCCCCTGACTCAAGTTATCGTGTTTTGGTCTTTTGACGACATTGGCTAGAGGAAAATAAATCCCCTTGCCCCTTGCTAGACGTCTGATTCATCATAACCTGCATCACAAACCCTTGAGATCCTTGAAATTATTAAGGAAATGTTGTGGCATGATGTTATGATGCCTATGATATGCATTAAGCAAAGATGTAAGCTAACAAGACAACCCTACAAAGAATTCAAGTTGTTAGGCAATGAAGGCAAACAAGTCACGCAAGTAGCCTTAGGTTTAGGCTTGCATGGGGTTTATAGGTAAGTACCCTCTTGAAGTTTAGTTGGTTTCAAACGTGTCTTATAAAAGTAACCAGGTTATAAGGATTCTCAATATCACTGATCATCCTTTATTGGGCATTGTTTCAGCTCAGGCAATCTTTTCTTGCAACCGAAATATTCCGAAAGTCTGATCTCAATGAGTGTAGAATCGAGTATCAACCAATCCTCATCTTTATACTGAGGCCGGCTATCTTACTACTTTCTAATGGCCAATTTTGTTTAACTAAGGTTCTAAGGTCCGTTGGTGCTTCACGACACCATGCAACGGCCCCATATTCTCCTCGTTTCCACACGAAGGATACCGGTACCAACCAAAGTGTCACACCAACACAGCCATCACTTAAACCATATCAGTTTACGCCCTACAGTCTCCACGATCTATTGTTGTTTACCGAATAAGTCCCCCCCCCCCAACTTAGGGTGTAGGATCTTCAACAAAACCCAAATAAAACCCTTAAGGATAAAGCACACAAAGCAAACAAGAAAGCAATTTAAAGAATGACCTAGATCCTAAGGTATACCCCACTTTATATGATTCCCCAACAGAGTCGCCAGTTTGGTGATATGGTGGCAGAACTGACTGTTAATACTGGTTTGCGTTTTTTGTTTGCAAATGTCGCGGTAAGTAAGAGTTGCCACCGACTTTTATTTCATCCAACAAAGGAAAAGGGAAAATAATAGAAAAAACATTTTTTGAGATGTTTCTGAGTACGGGGGTAAGATTATAGAAAGGGAAGGTGTTAGCACCCTTTCTATCCATGGTTTTCCATGGGCTCTTAGGTACTTGCTCATTTTGAAATTGCTTGTGCGTGTTTTGAAAAGTTTTTGTTTAACTTCGTGGTAACCCTTGTATCTGTCCTCAAGAGTGTGACGAAGTTGTTTTTGAAAACTGTTTTGAAAGTGTTTGTGTGAAAGAGTTTTTGTTATTTTGAGCAAGTACTTAAGAGTTTCTACCTACTCGGAAAAGACTATTTGTTTTCTCATTTCCTTTAGACAGCACTATCCTACTATTAAGGAATAGGTAGCCCCATCGTTGGAGTTTAAGGGACATTCGAAGGGAAAATTACGATCGCTGAAGCAATGGTTAGGAAACCTTAGTAATTACCCTAGAGTCTTAAAGATCTTTCCGAGGCAACATTCAAATGGGTCATTTTTTCTCTTTTGAGACTAGAGGGCAACCACCAAAATTCCTTGTACTTCATGACCGTTTACCGAAGGAAACTGAAGTGGGGGTAACCCTGAGAGTGAGAATGTGCAAGTGTTTGATTTCAGTTCATTTATCTTGCGCATTTAGGGTGATCTACATTCAATTAAACATTATCTTTCATGCAACCCTATTAACCATTCATCTAAGCAGTTTATTGTGCGGGAAAATAAATAGCGGAAAGATAAAGTTCCTAGCTATTATAAGGCTTCGGGGCAATTACATAATTAACGACTGAAAAGTAAAGTGCAGAAATCATAAACCCCAATTAAGCTATTATAAACTGGGAGCAATTACATAATTATAAATAATAATCGTACGACAAAATAATTACGTGCGGGAATTAAAATTGGAAAAAAAGTTCAAGAAATCCTAAAAAAAACTTATTTTATTATTAAAATATTTTTTGGATTTTTTTTATGAAAAAAGATTTGAAATTTAACCTAATTGTCTAATTAATTTTAGTTAATGAAAAAAATTGATTAAGATTGAGAAATTAATTAATTTACAAAAATTAATTTAGAAAAAAAACTAATCCTATTTTTTTTTCTGATTTTATGATTTGATAAAAAAATGATTTAAAAAAATTAAACTTAAATAATAAAAATAAAATAAAATAAAAGATTAAAAGAGTTTATAAAATGGGCCTGAGGGGGGTGTAGGCCCAGAATGGAGGTGAACTGCATGAATTTGTCCAAAGCCCAGTCTTGTTGGCCCATTGCTACGCTGGATTAGGTGTTGTGCTTGCTGGGACGTCCACCATGGAGACACAACCTGGAAGCGTTGGATCTGGCGCCCTAAATGATCAATGATGATGATATGGAGGCGTATGGTGTATGCACATGTGATGATGGCATGAGATCTGCAGAGAAATATTGAGAAAACACAAAATGCATGAGGCGGGGATCGAACCCCTAACCTCCTGCACGCGCATCTGAGAAGCCTTCCCTTGTACCACTGAGCCATTTGTCATTTGTGTATATAAATAAACGAAATATATTATATTGGATAAATGGTCAGTAGCAATAAAACACGCGCCAAATTCAAATTAGCCAACCAAGCTTTGACACGCAATCGTCTTCTTCAGGGGACTGTCGTTTTAGATAAGAGACCTTTACCCACGGACAAGAGTCGTCACTAAAGACCTGCAAATCTCTAAAATTTCCAACAAGCAATATAAATGCAATTTAAAACCATGGATCCACTGGGTTTGATCCCCTGAGCATGATGGTACACATGTTTAGGTCCAATTTTTCCTGTATGCAGAGTTCCCAATTTAGGACCTCAAACCCTAGCAATGGCATATCACGCATCCTGCACCTGAACACGAATTAAACTACACAGATAGCGTCTAAGCGTCCATATAAACACAAATATGCAATCAAAATAGATTAACAATGCAAGAATGCACGGATACGAATATGAAAAAAGTGACAAACCGTGATGATGTTATGTGATGATTCCTGGAGCTTTGATGCGTGCAAATGATGTTGTTAGCTTCAGGAGGTTCCCAGGAGTGGATTGCTGGCCTTGAAACACCTTGAATCACCCTCTAAGTCAGATTTTGATCACCACTTTTTTGTTTAAAGTTGGAGTTTTTATGGACTTGTGGAGGAAGCCTTTTTGTCCATTAGGGCTGGCATTCTTGTCTATATGTATGAGAATACATTAGGTCAACAAAACTGGAACAAATCTTGGAGATTGATGAGAAAGAGATTTGATTTTCAACTTGATTCTTTTCTTTCTAAACTTGGCCAAAACATGCTATTTTCATTCCAATCAGCCCTTGCACAATTTATTTGATTTGCTAGCTGTTCATGGACTCATAATGTGCTCACAAAATCAAATCTTTGATTTTATTTGATTATTCTACTATTTAAATTGATTTATGTTAATTTAAATGGATAAAAAATCAAAATAAATAATAAAAATAATAAAATAATATGTCGATAAGCTCAGGAGTCGTGCGCCATCTTAGGAAGAAATTTCAAACAAGAAAACATGGGCCTATTTAGAAAAACAATCATTTTTTTATCAATATTGACTTCATGCACATTTCCAAAAATTGGACAACTTTATAAATGCATATCTCTCTCATTTTTAACCCTAGGAGAGTGCTCTTGGACTATTTAGAAATATTAGTATGTCCTATAAACAACCCTTTTGGTATCATCTCAATTGGGTCTTCCATGTTCATGTAAGGAGTTTTGACCCAAAAGGTGTTTTTGTTGACTTTTTGAAATGACCTATAATGTCTGAACTTGTATCTTTTGATTGAGACATTTCTTGACCTTGAGAGATGAATAGAAGTTGTAGGGAATTGGATTCTCTTCAAAATGAGTCTTGGTTGGAAATTTTCTGATAAATTATGAGAAAGTTATGCATGGTCAACGTTTGGTTGACTTTTCTTATAGAAACCCTAAATTGCCATTTTTGACTTTTTATGAGTTAGGGGCATTTCTTGAGGAATCATGATCAACCCCTGATCAAATGATGGACATTACTTCAAAATGTTGATGTTGACCAAAAATCTTGAAGTTTGACTGTATGTGGGCCACAATTGACTTTTCATCTAGCATAGTTGATTTTCAGGCATTTGAACTGTTGACTGGGCCAACTTCTTGTGCAAGGCATGAAACTTGACATGGCTAATCTTGAGGATATATTAGGGCAATGGAGACCAATTGGGACCCTGCTAACTTAAACATCTTGATAAAAATGGAAACCCTAGTTTGAGGCTCATTGTCTTAGGAGGAGGATTTGTCAAGTCAATCCTTAGGTATCCTTGGGCATGTTGAGGACCTCTAGGAGTATATTTTGAGTAAAATGAGAGGGCAAATTTTTGGGTACAACACTTGGCATTATGGAGTTATAGACCTCTTGGACTTAGGATTAGAAGCCTTTACTACCCTTGAGACCTTGTGAATTCTGTTGTTATTTTGTCTGGAGTTCTTGGGGTTTACCCCAAGACATTGGGTTGATCTTCTTTGTGTGCAGGTTATTCTGATTATATGCTTTGTCTATGATGGGGAAGTTCTCTGTATACAGTCGTTAGTCTGCCCAATTTTTGTGAAGAATTAATGCATCAGAAGTTTGGTATTCTTAAGAGGTTTAATATCTTTGCTTGTTTGGTTTCAATACAAAAGATGGGAATTCTACATTGACTCATTATGTCTAGTGTTGACTTCTTATTTGTTAGTCGGTTCTTTTCCTTACCTTTTTACCTTATGATTTAGGATAGTCCCTTCATCTCCTCCCATCTTCTTTAATTTCAAAATCTCGTCCCTCCTTTTAAAAATTCTTCTGGGTTTTCTAACTTGAACCGCTTTCACAATAAACTTGGATTTAGGTCCACACATTTTCTAAATCTTTTCTTAAACAAACTTTAATCAACTTAATCATACTTTGACATTTTTTTGTAAGACTACAAGTCAATCAACCTCATTCAAACCATTTTTCCACTTTAGCTTTTTACTTAATTTTTTCTCTAAAGATTAGACTCTTGTCAATTCTTGTAGTGATGCGAGCTATTATACTTCTATGATATGTAGTGAAGTAAGATATTTTCCACTTGGGTGTTGAGCGAGGCTTTGTTGATTTTAAAAATCCAAGATATATCCTCCACCTTGAGATGACGCAAATTCCCTTTTCTCATAATCGTGGATAATAAGTATGTTTTTCCACTCGAATATGACGATGATGTCTCATCTTTTAAAATTAACCAACACATTTGTGTTTTCAAATTCTAAAGGTGAACTACGAGTACCATGACCCCCTATTGCACGAAAGTTGGTATGTAGGCACTAAAGGTTAACAATCGCGGCGGGTGCAAAATTTGTAAAAATACTTCTTTTCTCATCTCCATCATCTATTTTTGTATACAACATTTATAGCCAACATATACAAATTTTCAAAGAGGTTCCTGAGGAGTACCGTAGATGTTTAGGGTGCTAATACCTTCCCTTTGCATAACCAACCCCCGTAACTAGATTCTCTCCCCCTCTCTTTTTGGGTTATTCACTCTTTTCCAATTCCTTTGGAAAAAATAAAGTGCGGTGGCGATTTTTATTTGATCTGTGCGAGTTAAGTCAATCCAATGGCTTAGTCTCAACATTTCTGCCGCTACACTATTGATATAGTGACAGCGTATACCTTTCTATCACCACTAACATCAATCCAACAATACTCTCTCTCTCTCCCCATACAATATCACGTGCCCAAGAAGCTTTTGGATAAAAGTAGGTTGCGTCCCACCTAGGGTTGTATTTGGAGTTGTAGAACCGAAAACCACCCGAGAACCGGTCCGATGGAGCCAGACCATTGGACTGGCCGAAATTCCTTTTGGTCTGGTAATGGATACAATTTTTATCTGTATCCAACATGAAGAACGAACCAAAATATCCAATAAGTAACCGGTAGGCATTGATATAAATTCCAAAAATTTTACATGTTCTCATTTTTCCTTTTCTCCTTTTTCAGTCACGTCCCTCACATTATGTTTTCCTCTGTTCTGCCTCTCTCTCTCTCTCTCTCTCTCTCTCTCTCTCTCTCTCTCTCTCTCTCTCTCTCTCTCTCTCTCTCTCTCTCTCTCTCTCTCTCTCCTAGGACTTCATCTCTGATCAATACAACATGTTGACTTTCATTATTTGTTAGAATCATTTGTGTTAAGAGGCATAATATGGATTGTTGAAGGCTTCAATCTTGTTCGTGTAATGTATTCAAACTCTATTCAATTTTCTTTCTGTTATTATATATTTTTACTTTGTTTGCATGTTTGACTTATCAAGTAGTTCTTTACCTGGTATCAATTTTTACCTAATGTTTTGATAAAACATATTTGATTATGTTGCTGAGTTTTGAACTTCATTAGGGTTCGGCCTATGATTTTGATTTGAGTTTGTATTTTTTAAATTTTGTTGTTGAGTCCTGAGGTTGTATTTTGGCCTAATAATAAATTTTTTTGTTGTGGTTGTTTGATTGATAATAAATTTTGTTCATATTTCGTATTACATTATTGTTTGATTGATATTCATTTTTTTATGTCATGTCTTTTCAAGATTCTTCATTGACTCCAACCATGGATGATATTATTGATATAAACATGTTGCTTGATGAGGGGAGTGAGATGATGGATGGAGGATATACAGAGATTGGTGAGATGATTGATTAGGAACTTCCAGTTTCACTTCCAACTGACAACACTATTCAAAATACTCCTACTACTCAAAATACTACTACTACTCAAAATGCAACTACTGCTGATGGAGAAACCCCTCCAGTTGACCCAACTCAGAGTTCACACAGCCAGATAAATGCCTTTAGTAAAGCCCCTCGTCCAAAGAAATGTGTTGCTCATACTGACATGCTACTTATTGAAATGCCCGATGGTACCAAGAAATGGAATTGCAAATGGTGTGGTAAGCTTTACACTTATTATGTGAGATGGAAAAGTACTTCTAATGGTAAGAAACATTTAGAAAATTGCATTTAAAAAAAGGTGAGGTTGAGAGGTAATACTGACAAAGAGGTTTCATAGTCTAGGTTAAATGTAGGTGTTGAAAGTAATCCTAGTTTAGAAACTTGGACATGTGATCATGCTAGGGTTAGAGAAGTTGTAGCTCATATGATTCTAGGTCATGGATATCCTTTTTTGTTTCCTATGATGAATTGCTTATCTGAGGCCACTACTGTTTGAACTACTTCTGAATTGATTTGATCAGTGTTTAAATTATGTTGCCTGCCTTATTGTGACTTGTGAGTTATGGTGAATTGGCTGCCTATGATTAATTGCATATATGAGGTCACTACTGTCTGAACTGATTGTGAATTGATTCAATTGTATTACCTTGTGATGTTGTGAATTAATTGTGCCTAGGATTCAATTATGTCGTATGCCTTGTGAGTTACGACTTAATTGTGCCTATGATTAAATTATGTTTCCTTGTGAGTTGTGATTTAATTGTGCCTAAGATTAAATTATCTTGCATGTAGTTTCCTATGATGAAATTGAATCATGAGGCCAAATATTGGATGGAAATAAATTACGCAAATTAAGTTAGTTGACAACTCTACTTATTCAACTAGGTATAAAATGATCTTTATCAAATGGGTATATTCCTTCTTGTATCCAAATGCTACTCAAGTCACTGCCTATGAACAAGAGTTGGCAACCAACTTAAAATATCTCTTCCAATTGAATAAAGATACTTATGAAACTAATAATGAGAATGCCCATGTGTCTGAAACTCCAGAAGTAGGAATTAGTTCTGGATTGAGAAAGAGGAGTTTTAAGATGTTTTTAGAAACTGTTGTTGGTAATACTAATTCAAAATCTGATCTTGAATTATATCTTGAGGAGCCTCCCTTGAAAGTTCCCCCTAAAGCTAAGTTTGATGTTTTAACATGGTGGATGGGGAATGAAGCCAAGTATCATGTTCTTAATAAGTTGTCCAAGGATATCCTAACTGTTCCAGTTACAACTGTTGCTTCAGAAGCAACTTTTAGTGTTGGTAAAAGGATTATTGATCCAAAACGATTTTCTATGAAAACTAAGACAATTGAAATGGTACTTTGTGGGGGTGAATGGGTGAAGGAGAAATATGGAATTAAAAAGGGTTGCATTGCTAGTATTATAAGTATCTTTTGCTTGTGGTCTATTTTAGTTAAATATTTATATGGCTTAAGCTTTTCCATTTATGTTTCCTTGTTTAACTTATGCTTTTACTGATATAGCTTAAAGAACCACAAGATGAACCTTTAGCATTTCATTTTGGTGAGGATTCTGGTGTCTCTTCTTCGACAACAACAACTTTGTAATGTTATTTTGTTGTTTTTTGAAATGTCAATGATGAGATTGTTCCAAGGAATCATTAACAAATGTAATGTTATTTTGTTGTTTTTTAAAACATAAGTTTCATAACTTATGTTTGAACAAGTTTTATATTTTTGAACAAATTTTACTTTTGAAAGCAGAAGTTTCATAACTTATGTGAATGATATTTAGAATGTAATGTCAAATGCATATTTTGAATGGATTATTTAAAATGTAATTTTGCATCTGAAATTTAAAAAAAAATCAATTTTTTCCTTTAATTCTGGTGGGCCGGGTACTCGAGCCAAAAATTATCGGTCCGGTCTCGGATCCCCATGTCCAATAATGAATTTTCTGGTCCAGTTTCGGATTACCCGAAAGTGCTGATTTGGTTTCAATCTTAAAATTTAACCATCACTGTTTCGATATGCTTCCAGTTTACCTGATAAAGATTTTCGTCCAACTCTCGGGACCCCTTATCCTCGGAGCGGACCGAAAATAACCCTAGTCCCACCATCCATATACAAATTGTCCCATGTTCTCTACTGCATCTGCACATCATTTCACCCCTACCAAATCCTAAAGTTAAATTCAATCAACCACATAAATCTAGTTTTCACATAACCAACACACTTTCAACCTTATTACCTAATTCCATTAATTTACAATTGACTCACAACCACTCATCATCCTTGCTTCCCTCAAGATCGTTGCTTCCTTATTCAACGATCAATGAGTCTTCTAGAATGAATTTCATGTCTCCAATGATCTCTACTTCTTTCAAGATTGCAAAAAATGAGTATCTTCTTTTATCCGACCCCAAAATTCATGATCGCAAGAAATATTGTTATGAAAAATTTCATGAGTGTTTTCGAGAAATCCAGATTACTGGTGTTGTTCATGATTATGTGACTGTTATGGCTATCATTAATGCTTGTGCTAATATGGGTGCAGTCAGTCTTGGAATGTGCGTATGTAGGCTTGTGATGAAGAAATATTTCAGATTTAATGTTAGATTTTCAGATTTGTTGAAAGATATGTGTGTTCAATATGGGTGCATAAAGCTAACTCATAAGGTGTTTGATGGAATAAATCAACGAACTTTGGTGTTGTTTTAAATTATTGTTGGTTTCGCTCAAAATGAATTTGTAGATGAGGCTCTTTGTTCTTTATGTTCTTTATATTCGATGAGGAAAGAAGGGTTCGTGTCAAATGGATTTAATTTCACGAGTGCACTCACTACATCTAGTCACGCTAGATTGATTGAAAATAGACATGAAGATGTTTTTGCTTTGATTCCAACAATTGATCTAAGGAACATAGAGGAAAAATTGAAAAGTGTATTCAAGAACACTGTGAGTCAAGTGGCTAAGAGGATTCTCAAAGATGGTGTAAATAGTGAGTTAAATCCATCAAGGTTATGCGAGAAGGATATGTTTTTCAAGACACTTGTTTTTGAGAATACTATCTATAATGAGAAGGAATGGTTGAAAGTTTGGTTTTTGGGATGTTATTTAGATATTTTGATTGTTGCTGGAAGATCTTAATTCTCAAGTAGGAAGCTTAGTTATTGATTTAGATGAATGGTTAAATCTCAAGAATTATGTAGCTTGTGAATGAGAATTTTAAAATAGCTTTTTAAGGTACTGGCAATAGAAATTGTATCTTAGGAAAAGATAATCCAATTCAGTCTAGCATTATACCATAATTTTTGAAGAATGGTGGAATGAAGACATCACCATTCCTTTAAAGTTTGGGTCTGAATTAAGCATATGTTTTGGGGTCGAGTCAAACGAATATTTTTTCCTGCTTTAAGAATGTTATTTGTCTACAACCTTGAGGACAAGTTTGTTCTTGAAGGGATGAGTAATGATAGGAGGTGGAATTAGTTTTTGAACAACTTAATTAGTTAAGTTACAAAGAGAATCATCTCAGTTGGGCTTTTACCTCAAATATTGTTTAGTTATTATTTTTGTCGTTGGATCTTTAATTCACTATCCACTATTATCATCACTATATTTATACTCTTATTGAGAGAATGAAAATTATCAGTAAAATTAAATGAAGTTTATTTTCTTAGTTAGCTTTTATTGTCTTTATTAGTTTTTTAGAAGTTTTCTTGATTTTGTTAGAATTCTTGTTTTAGCATCCTAACATACCATCTCTTGAAGACTTTCCAAGATTCTATGATCAGATTTTTAAAGGTCAAAGTTGTTGTCAAAGAATCTGTTTCGACCCACAAATCCTAATTTCTCTTATTCTAGCTTTTACCTTTGAGTAAAATAGATAGTTAAACAAAATTATAACTTTTAAATTAATTGACATTTTAACTTTTATTTACATAAAAAATAAATATTTAACAAAAAGTATACTTTTTAATCAGTTTTTGTGATTTTTTTAATGATTTTCTGACATTATTATGTATTTCCTCTATCTCATATTATAAATAAAAGTTACTTTTTAAATTCATTGGATATCTAATATATTTAATCTATATATAGATCGAATACATTAAATATTTAATGAACTTAAAAAGTAATTTTTGTTTATAATATGGGACTAGGGATGTCAACAGGATAGGGAATATGCGGAGGATGCTTTCCTGTTTCTCGCCTCGTCCCCAAATTTGTTCCCCGTCCCCATCCCCAATCCCTGGCATGAGGGATATTTTCCCCTATCCCCATCCCCACGGTATCCACAGATATCCATAAACATCAAATCTTAAACTTTTTATTTTTACCGATCAAAACTATGACATTAGTATTTCATTTTTTTTTTTTTTTAAAACATATATTTTGCATATTTATTACTTTAAAAATAAAAACACATATTGCACCCATAACGAAAAATGCAAAAGCGATTGCAGTTGCTAATTTTTTTTCTTTCTACCATGCATAACTATATACGCTACGCCAAAAAAGACCTAAGAAAGCGCTTTTTTGCCCTTTAGCAGCGCTTAAAAGCGCTGCCTATGGTGGCGCTGCCGTAGGTATAGACAGCGCTTTTTTTTTAACGAAAAAGTGTTGCCATATGTATTCTTTAGCAGCGCTTTTCCCTGGAAAAGCGCTTTCTAGGTAGGCCTCTAGCAGCGCTTTTTCCTGAAAAAACGCTTCCTATTGACCCCCTTTAGACAGCGCTTTAATGTATTTTTTAAGGCATCTTTAGGCAGCGCTTTTCTAGGAAAAACGCTTTCTAAAGTAGGCGTTTAGCAGTGCTTTTTCCTAAAAAGAACTTTCGTTGCTTCACGTAAATTTAAGCATTTTTTATGTAAAAACGCTGCGTATTCTTTCTTTTTTAAAAGGCATATTTTTGGGAATAATCCCATAAACCTGTACTTCAAGCCTTACATTTCAATGACCCTTTATTTCAACAAAGAAGCCGTTACATACAAAAAAGGCATTATATACCATTATAATACCATTATATACCATTATATACCAAAATATAAACACCATTATAATTCAATTCACATGTTTGCTACTAAGTAGGAGGAGAATGCACTATAATAAGGACAAATTTATGACTATTTCGAACAACAAATTTATGACTATGTTGTACCCCAATTTTTGCCCCTAAGATCCCTTCATTATACCATGTTGATTCATTCACAACAAGATCATACTAGGATTCTTGGTTCCCCTCCCTACATTTAATTTTGCCTTTTTGAGGGATTACCAAGCACCTTGACTTATGTTCCTTTTGTGATCATGAATATTGTTTTGTTTAACTAATAAAATGCAATTTTGGTTTGTCTTGCTTGTTATCCATGTAGGTGAAGGCAATGAGATTTAACAAGCTACCCCATGGGTTCATGAGTTTATTTCCATGCCCTAGCCAATAAAAGCTTGAGAAGTTCAAACCTCACCATTGGAGTGGTTTTGGAAGAATTGGAATGGCAAGGTTGCTTTGATTCATCACATTTCAAGGTTATTATATGTGACTCAAAAGTACAAGGGGTTGATTGGAGAAGCTGTTATGTTTGGACAAGGCCTTGTTCCTATTGGTCACAAGAGCATATTTCTCTCAAATTTCAAAATATGGAAGTGGTTTTGGTGGCTATGATTCCTCATTATCATCCTCAACAACTTCTATTCATAAAGCAAGAATATTGGTACAAGAAGTTTGTTCAAACTTGTCAATGTTCCTCAAGGCATTTTCTTGATCTAAAAGCTAGGGTTTTGAACTTCAAAAGAGTATATCTTACTCACCTTTTGATGTTTTTTGAGTGATTCCAAAGACATCATTATCTTTAAAGGGTTATCATCAAATCACTTCAAAAGTTCCAAGGAGTTTACGTGTGGAAGAGCCTTGATGAAGAAGAAAAATTACAAGTCATCCAGATGAATCCACAATTTTACATAAGTGACTTCAAATGATCATAACTTGGTAAATGTTTATCACCTTGAGTCCATTATTTTTCCATAATGATCTTGAAGAGGTGAAATTTATGCCTTCTTTTATGTGCAAAGTAGGAAAATGGATGGAAGTTGCCTTAAAGATGCAAAAGATTATAGGTCATTTTATGAATTTTTGCTAATTTCAACAATTCATAACTCTCTCAATTTTTGGATATTTTGAATGGTTCAAGTCCCAAAATTTCATTCAAGAGATCTACTTCATGCCATCTTTTTTGGTCAAGAGAAAATTCCAAGTGGAAGGTCATGTTTGGATGCAAGACATTATAGGTCATTTTTGAAGAAGAATTGGAAATATTTCTAAGTATGGAAAGTCAACCATTTTTCTTCAACTTTGACTCAATGCAACTTTCAGCTCAAGCATCCATTTGATTTCATTATTTTTCCATTACAAAGCTTGTAACCTCATCTTTCTAAAGCATCAAGAATCATGCCCTAAGACCCCTTGAGTTGAAAATGCCATTGGTCAGAAGTTGGCACTTTGAAATTGAATTTCTCACCAAGTCAGCATTTTCAAATCCATAATGTGGCCTCTAATCACAAGTTTTCCACGCGTTTTTGCCTCTAAACATGTTTAGTGAAGTTCCAGATTGGTTTAGTACATCAAAACGCAAGAGTTTGATGAGTTTTGATGAAGTTTGTATCACACTTCACTCGTGCATCAGGTGTGCACAATTTCCATCCAAAATGCATCATTCACTCTTCCTTTTGATCCCATTCGCTTCTCCTATAAATACATAAACTATCCCTTTCGTTTTCCTAAGCTTGGATAGCCAGAATCACCCCGCCAAACTTGTTTCACAACTCAGAATTCAGCAACTTCAAAATCTATTCTCGACCCTTTTTCAATCCAATTTTCCCTCAATTCACCTTCCTTGATCTTCCCTAAAGCTAACCATATAATTACATTCAAGAATCGTGCCCTATACTGTTCCATAGAAGTCCAGTTTCAGAGCTATGCAACTCAACTTCAATAGGTAGATTCCTTCATTAATTCTTCAAAACTCTGATATCATTGTGTTGCTCTCATTGCCCTGGTTCTAGTCGCAACATTTACATTTCACTGGAAACACGTTTTGACCATGAAATTTCAAATCCCTTTTCAAAACTTTCCTTCCAAATTGCTTGAGTTATAGCTTATATAAATTTGGCGCGAGGGTGTGGTTCTTTTCTTCTTGAAGAGACAAAGCGATTGACATAGGTCTGAGCTTCTGATTTTACAGTTTGAGAGACCTGCAAATCACGTTGGCTGGAGGTTGAAGATGACCTATGTGTCATCTTCCAACCAATGATGGCACACCACTTGTTATTTTTGAAAATCTGATTTATATTTGATTATGTACATTATTCACTAATGACCATGATATGCACAGTGTGCCAGATCCCTTGGATTTGATTACTAACGTGTTTTGACTCTCATCCAATGGTCCACATATTTTACTTTTATTTTCTTTTTCTGATTTTTATATTTTAATTGTTTTAAATTTCAAAAAATCATAGAAAATTCATTTTTAGTCCAAAAAATATGAAAAAATTATGAAAAATATTTTTGATTATTCTCTTTCTGATTTTTACTTTTTCACAATTTAATTTTCTGTTTTGGTATTTTTTATAAATTTTACACTTATTTGATTTGTTTTAAATGTTTAAAAATACTTTTATACATTTTTAAATTCTAGAAAAATCATGCAATGATCCAATGATATTGTGACAAATATTGGTGACCTTGTTTTATTTTTTGTTTCTGACTTTACCATTTTTACTATTTTTTGTTTATTTTACCCATTTATTTTAATTTTAAAAATAGTTTCTGACTTTAAAAAATTACCAAAAAATTTGTAAACTTACTTGGCCCTTTTTCTGATTTTTCTATGGTCTTACTTTTCATTTCTTGATTAATTTGAACATAGTTGATATTTTCCTCATTATTTTCTATTTTTAAAACATTTTTAAAATCTTTTTTTTATTAAATGTGATATTATTTTGCAATTATTTTCTGGCTGATCTTGGGTTAGATTTTGGATCATGAACTTTATTAACATCATTGGATTCTTGGTGTTGAGTTTAACTCCACAAAAATTAATGAATGATTTTAATAATAGTTTGATTAAAATTTAATTCAAATATGGTTTTTTTCCCCATCCCTCTTCATCTCATCCCTTTTCTTATTGCACTAAATTTTGTTGGAGCATGATCTCTATATCATGTCTCAAAACAAACGGTGCATAGATTGCTATTGACCGGCCTCAAAATAGGCGTGACTTCTATATAAGTCCACTTATGATTGCTTAACATAGCGCTAAATTTTGTCCCGATTCGAATAAATGATCATTCGTGGCCCAAACTTATGATTGAAAGCCCAAGTATGTTAATTTGATCTCTTTGATCCAATAACCTTGAGATTCATTGTGTGGAGGCTTTGGTTTTACCAATCCTCTAATGGATCTACAACACCTTTGGTCAACGCCGATCACTTAAACATCGTTGATCATTAAATGGTACTTATGAGAATTCCAAATGGATGATATACTTGACAAAAAGCAAATGCAACTTGTTGTGTGGAGGCTTTGATTCTACCAATCCTCTAATGAGTTCCAAATGTAATCTTCAAGATGGTCATCCAACTAACCACTAATTATTGACTTGTTTTACCTTATGCTTTTATTCTTCCTTTTATGCTTTATGCACTATTTACTTTTAGCATTTACATTTCATGCCATATTCATCTTTGCTCATTTGAGCATTTACTTTCTTGTCATTTTTATTTTGCTCACTTGAGCTTTTTCTTTTCCTTTCTTAAGATACTTAATAATCAACATAAACCCTAAAAATCTTTAATGGTACTTGGACTATTTGGTTACTATGCTTGGCATTATGGAGCATGGGACTTTTCTTGGACTTAGGATTAGAAACCTTGGCCTATCTTGGAGACCTTGTGATCTTATCTGATTATTTTGTCTGGAGTTCTTGAGTTTACCTCAAGACATTGGGTTGTTTGTTTGTTTTTGTGTGCAGGTTTTTATGATTACACCCCTTGTTTGTAATCTGGGATTCACCCATATACAGCCGTTACTCTGTCCAATTTTTGTGAAGACTTAATACACTTGAAGTTTAGTTCTCTCAAGAGGTCTAGTATTTATTTGCTTGATTGGTTTCAGTCCAAGGAATGGGAATTATATCTTGGCTCATAATGTCAAGTATTGGCTTCTTGTTGGTTAGATGGTTCTTATCCCTAGATTTTACCTTGTGCTTTAGGATAGTCCCTTCTTCTCCTCCCTTCTTCTTTAATTTCAAAAATCTTTCTTCCTTTTTTGAAAACTCTTCTTGTTTTTGAACTTGAACCATTATCATAATAAACTTGGACTTATGTCCATGCATTTTCAAAACATTTTCATAAATAAACTCCAATCAACTTAATAATACCTTGACATTTTTTGTGAGAAGACTAAAAGTCAATCAATCTCATTTCAAACCATTTTTCCACTTTGGCTTTTTATCTTTAAAAAACTTTTCTTAAAAGATTAAACTCTTGTTAATCCTTGTAGTGATGCAAACAATTATACTTCTGCAATATATAGTGAAGAGAGATATTTTCCACTTGGGTGTTGAGTGAGGCATTGTTGATTTTAAAATCCAAGTCATATCCTCCACTTTGAGATGATGCAAATTCTCCTTTCTCATGATTGTGGGTAGTAGGTGTGTTTTCCACATGGACAATGACAATGATGTTTTATATTATAAAATTAACCAACACATTTGAGTTTTAAATTTTTGAAAGAGGAACTACGTGTACCCTGATCCCCTATTGCACGAAAAGGTGGTACGTAGGCACTAAAGGTTCGCAACAGCGGCGGGTGCAAAAATTATAAAATAAATAGATTTCTTTTCTCACCTTCACCATCCATTTTTTATATACAACATTTTTTATAGCCAAAATATACAGATTTTTCAAAGAGGTTCCTGCGGAGTACCGTAGATGTTTAGGGTGCTAATACCTTCCCTTTGCATAACCAACCCCCTTACCTTGAATCTTTCCCTATTTTTTGGGTTATTCGCTCTTTTCCCATTCCTTTGGAAACAATAAAGCACGGTGGCGATTTTTATTTTGATTTGTATGAAGTCTAGTCAATCCAATAGCTTAGTCTTGAATATTTCTACCGCTACAACTATTACAAGAAAACCTTCTCTTATAAGATGCAAAACAAACTCCAAGAATTTCGTATAAAGGTGATAGTACTTAAGTACAACAAAACCTTCTATTCAAATTCGCTTATATATGATATGTGCCAAATTTGTTTCAGCCTGAAATCGCCAAAATCTGACGAGCGGATGGTCCTGGTCCTACAAATAAGGTATGAGCAGAACAACACGGTCAATTAAACTAACTCGGGTCCAACACAATTAAAAAATTTCATAACACTTTTCAACCTCCAATACCTTATATGATTCTTTTCTGAATAAAGTATTCACACAATTCCTCCTTGATTTCTTCCAATTAATTTTTCGTGTAATGAACACACTTGCATTCATCAAAGTACTACATAACAAAACATAATATGCAAGATTTAGTTAAAAGTAATAAATTATATGAAATATCCGATAAATATTAAAATAAATCCTAAGTTATAAATCCATACCGTGATTGGAGTCTCTATTCGATTCAAAAGAAAGATTGCTTTCATAAACCTCAAAACAAAGTATCCGCAATCTATATTGTTACACTGTTGAGCACACTACATAGAAAAACAAATAAGAATGTATAGTTATCTTGTTTTATCAAGTAGCATCACTATTATAACCAAAATTATGAAAATTAATGTACCTCCACTTTGATCCATGTAATGTTGCTTGATCTAGACCGTGATACTCGAACTTCTCTTTGAGAGCAGAATACTTGTATTGATCTGACAATGAAGAAAAAAATAAAAATGAAATGACAAATATAAAAATCCACTAAGGAAATATAAAAAAATGAACCGCGTTATATATCTGTGCCATTGTCGATCATAATCGTATGTATCTGTGCCATTGTCGTTTGAAGCATAGGTCGTATTATCTCCCGATTCAACATTCCCGTTACTTTTCTTACCATGCAAATTCCAACATGTATAACTTATATCAATTTCATGCCTCTTTAAATGCGATGCCAACTGAACCGCGTCAACCCGACTCCCATAGCAACAACTCAAGCAAGGATATGTCATTCGCCTGGGGTCTTTGGCATGCGCCACAACAAACTTAACGAATTCTGATACCCCATTCTTATGCTCTTTTGTCAATCGACTCTAAGACATCCATTTCTTATCCATGGCATTACTAATTAAGCTAAGCAAAAACAAAATATAAAAAATTTACCTGTAGGGAAAAGATCTGAATTTCACACTTTGATCACAAGTAACCCCTATATATAGCAAATTTAATAAGTTAGTTTCCAACCATTGCAAGCAATGCTCATCCATCATAGCAGTTCATTCAAATGGTTTTACTAATTAAGCTAAACAAAAATGTTAATTATTCACCCAACTATAGCAAAAGAACAACTAATTACCTGTATAGAAGTAATCAACTTCTGGACCCACACAATATAAGATTCGTGTAAACAATTAGACTTTCACTCTGCACCTGTAAAAAAATTATACTATCAATATCAATCCAACTTTTCACTTTTCAATGTCTCTTCAACAAGATTTTAATTTACTTATTCAAAACAACAACAAAATTTTAATTTATTCTTAAAACACTCAGCTTATTAATGGTATAGTGATAATATCATATCTCTCATTCGTTCTTAGTAATGACTAAACTACTTTTTTGTACATCAAAAGTAATGAATATATTTGCTATGAAAGAGTATGTTACTTCATTTTAGTTCAAAATAGTTTTTCCTTCTAAGAATAACTTTCTTAACCAAGCATTTTTCAACAAACAATCCCTTGAGAATCTCAGACTTTGTAAACGACTCTACCACCTAATCACACAATTATTATACAATTGCGACGGCAAAAAAATCCTTGAGTTGAATATGATTTATTGACTTTCCACTGTATTATTCGGTTTTGTTTAACAGTTAAATACGCGTTATGTAGTCTTTTATTATTTGTTAGTTTACTAGTTAAAAATAATTATTTTTCATACCTTATATTTGACAGAACTTATTCAACTTCTTAACAAACTTAAAAACTTGAACAATGTACAAAACAACAAGAACAACAACAAGAACAATGTAGAAAACAAGAACAATAACAGCAACAATGTAGAAAACAACAACAATGTACAACAAGAACAATAACAACAACAACAACAAGAACAATGTTACAACAGCAAGAATGACGTACCTGAACTACGACGGTCTACGACAAGAGATGGTCGGAGAAGAAACGATTAGGAACAGTCGGAGAAGAATCGGTCAGAGAAGAAACGGTCGGAGAAGAAACGATTAGGAACGGTCAGAGAAGAAACTGTCGAAGAAGAAGACAACGATTAGAAATGAATGAATAGGGTTCTGAAAGTTTTATATTTTAATTTTATAATTTGACCTAAGACAGGGCTTTTTAAAAGCGCTTTCTATCATACAAGATCTAACAGCGCTTTCACGAGAAAGCGCTTTCTTAAGTGGGGAAATTTTATATTTTAATTTTATAATTTGACATAAGCCAGCGCTTTTTGAAAGCGCTTTCTATCATACAAGATCTAGCAGCGCTTTCACGAGAAAGCGCTTTCTTAAGTGGGGCGAATTTAAGGCCTTTAGCAGCGTTTTTTAAAAGCGCTTTCTAAAGGCTGTTTGTAGCAGTGCTTTTTTTAGCGATTTTTTTAAAAGACCTACAACAGCGTTTTCTCAATAAAGCGCTTTCTAAGGTAGGACATTTAGCAGCACTTTTAAAAAGTGCTTTCTAAAGACTGTCTGTAGCAACGCTTTTTTTTAGCGAATTTTTTAAAAGACCTACAACAACGTTTTCTCTTTAAAGCGCTGTTTTTTGGTGATGGCAAAAGTCAATTTTAGCGTAGTGATAAAAACTCATAACTAATATATCTCTCAATGCATAGAAAGTTGAAATTGTCAAATATCCAAAAATAAAATGCTAATAAATATCCCAAAATGAATAGCAAAATAGAATTTGAAGATAATCTAAAATATTAAAGCAATCACCCAACAAAAGTTATAATCAAGTTACTTTGGACAAAGCTAATCAATATGACTGAATTCAAGGAATCTACAGAGACGGGGTGTACTTCCTCGTTCCCCGCCCCGAAGTGCTATCAGGGGGATTTTTTACCTCCATCCTCGTCTCTGCAGGGAAAAAAATCTCCGATTTCGGATCCCCGGACAGATAATCTCCACAGATATCCCCGTTAGCATATGCAAATTGACATTCTTATATGGGATAGAGAGAGTACATCATTTTTCAAGTTGAAACTACAATATATACGTTTCAACTTGCAAAAAAAAAATTATAGATATAATTTTATTAGTTGATACTCGTTCCGTTTTAAAATAAATGTTGTTTAAAATTTTAGTACACAAATTAAAGAATGCAATGATATTATCATAAGACATTACACTTTAACAAAATTAACCTTATTAATGTATTGGAATTAGTGTAGAAAGTAAAAAATAAAATACATAATTGAAAAATAATAATTATTATATTAAAAAGTGAAAATAATAATTAATTTAAAATAAAATTTATTTATTAAAGTGATAGTTATTTTAAAACGAAGAGAATATTAGATTTAAAATTATTTAGTTGTTGTAATATTTACTGTATACTAGTAATAAAGTTACTAGTATTTATTTTCTGTACATTCAATGAACCTACAACGTTAAAATTTACACAAAGAGTACCGAACAGTAACTGTTTTCAATGCAAAAATATACTAATACTATCCTATTCTAGTATTAGTACATTTATTGAACAACCTTTTTTATATGGAACATTAATTTTGAACAACAAATTCAACTTTCGTTTGAAGTGGTTCGGACATTGATTATTAACTTTAAAACGTTATTAACATTGATTATCAACTTTAAAACGTTTGAAGTGGTTCAGACATTGATTATTAACTTTAAAACTGTTTTAAAAATAAGGGTAATGCTGACAAGTGCATGAGTTCATTAATATTTTAACAATAAAATGTATTAAATTATCTTTAATTACACTTTACTTTTTAAAAAAAAAATTGATGGTTAAAAATATATTTACATTTAATCAAATTAATTTATTAACTCATTTTCTCTTTTTTTCTATTTATTCTTTTTTTTTCTTATAACAAACAATACAATAAATCTATTCTATTTTCTTATCATTTTCTCTCATTTCATACTCTTTCTCACATGTTTCTCTCTTTACAACTTCTTCTCTCATCCAAACAAAACCTAAATAATATTTTTAATACTCTATTTTTTCTAAAGAATATTAATAAACTCATGATACAATTAATTTTATGATTCAATTAAGGATTTTTAACCCGTATCCTAAGACACCGGTTAACATTACCCTAAAAATAATTATATTGAAAAAAGTAAATCTTGTTTTTTACGTTATGTTATGATATACTAAAATACTCACATTTTTAATAAAGCTGCGATAAAATTTAATTTACTACTAAAAAAATGATGAAATGATGATTGCATTATAATAGGTTTTGTTTAGGAATTGCATTATTGTACTAGCTTGGTGATTATTAGAACTAGTTACGAGGGAAATAGCCAAAATAATTACATAGTGGTAGGTGGTAGAATATTTCTTCGGCGATTCAGCCGTACTATAACGATAATGCTAGGTACTGTAGCAGTAAATATTCAATAACTATCATTTTTTGTTTTCAATTTAGTTTAGATTATTTTTTATAATTTGTATTCTAATTTTTAATTCATTAACAATTGACTTTTATTTTATGTTACGTCTTTACTTTCGTGTATCATTTATTTTAATATTTTTATTTTATCTTATTTTCATTTTTACTCATTTGAGTATTTATCTTTATGTCATTTTTATTTTGCTCACTTGAACTTTCATTTTCTTTTTGAAGATACTTAATAACCAACTTGAATAATAAAAAACTTTAAGGTTACTTGAACTATTTGGTTACTATCCTTGACATTATGGAGTTATGAACCTCTTAGACTTATGATTAAAAGCATTGACTATCCTAGAGACCTTGTGACTTCTGTTGGTATTTTGTTTCGAGTTCTTGGGATTTACCCCAAGACATTGGGTTGTTCTTCTTTGTGTGCAGAATATTATGATTATATGCTTTGTCTATGATGAAAAAGTTCTCTGTATACAGTCGTTACTCTGCCCAATTTTTGTGAAGACTTAATGCATCTGAAGTTTGGTATTCTTAAGAGGCTTAATATCTTTACTTGTTTGATTTAAATCCAAAGGATGAGAATTCTACATTGACTTCTTGTTGGTTAGCCGATTCATTTCCCTAGCTTTTTACCTTATGTTTTAGGATAGTCCCTCCATCTCCTCACATCTTCTTTAATTTCAAAATCTCCTCTCTCCTTTTAAAAATTCTTCTGGTTTTTCTAACTTAAATCGCTTTCACAATAAACTTGGATTTAGGTCCACGCATTTTCAAAATCTTTTCTTAAACAAACTTTAATCAACTTAATCATACTTTGACTTTTTTTGTGAGAATACTAAAAGTCAATCAACCTCATTCAAACCATTTTGTCACTTTGGCTTTTTACTTAAATTTTTCTCAAAAGATTAGACTCTTGTCAATTCTTGTAGTGATGCGAGCTATTATACTTCTACGATATGTAGTGAAGTGAGATATTTTCCACTTGGATGTTGAGTGAGGCTTTGTTGGTTTTAAAAATCCAAGTTACATCCTCCATATTGAGATGACACAAATTCTCCTTTCTCATAATCGTGGATAGTAAGTATGTTTTTCCACTCGGATATAAGTATGATGTCTCATCTCTTAAAATTAACCAACACATTTGTATTTTAAAATTCTAAATGTGAACTACGAGTACCTTGATCCCCTATTGCACAGAAGGTGATACGTAGGTGTAACACCCCAATTCTACCCAACAATTATATATAAAATCAGAGTTATAAAACTCTCGGCAACCAAATCAGGATACTACACGTTCAACTTAAAACAATGACATTCATTACAGATACATAACACATTAAACTTGAATGAACCAATAGCTACATAAATTAATCTTTCATAACCACGCAACGGAATCAAATATTCAACTTAAAGAATATAACACATTTATCCAACTAAAACAACTTCAAATACCAATTATTTAACGAACAACGGCTTAAAGTGCAACAACAACAATAAAATAGCAAGTGTTCATCCTCCCGAGTGTTACGTATCAGAGCAATGACACTGACTCAAACTACTGAAGGTAAACCGCCTTCACTCTGGATTACCTGCATGTTACCAACATCGAGGTAATATTCAAACAGAAGGGGTGAGATATCGAACATTATAATAGAACACATGACAAATATTACATTAGAAACAATTCATACATATTCAGCACTTCTCCGGTTTTTAACAACATAAGCATAATCAGATCAATCATACAATGACTCAGAATGCAACACAGAGTGTAACTTTTATTTATACAAATACATGTGGTACCAATGGAGTAGAACTCCCAACTTAAAAATCTTCCAATAAATAGAGGCATCAACAAGGCATAAGCCTTCAACTTAATATTTTTCCAATCCAGGCCAACTTACGAGCATCAGCTCCATCTTGATATGTGATGTATGCGAAACAACATGAATGTAGCAACAACGGAAACAAGCAACAACTTAACATAAATCAACGTTGGCCATAAGCATACAACTTCAACAACAATTCAACATCAACATAAATCAACGTTAGTCATAATCCTACAACATAATATATGCCCATAATTAGAGGCATCTCAACATAAATCATCAACCTACAATTTCTCAACTCAGAACAATATATAATCACACTATAACAACCAAATCGACATAACCGGGCAATAGAACTAGGGAAACTACGTCCCCCTCGACATACACAGCAACTAAGACAGAATAATAACTAACTCTATACTCCTCGACACACACAGAAATAGAAGAATAAAAACTACTTATGTTCCTCGGCACTACCTACAACTTCGTTCCGCTCGACAGCTGTACCGTACTCCTCGGCACGCCTCGCGGCCTAATGTCGCTCGACATCCAACACATATAGTCTCTGAAACACCTTGCAGCCTAAGGGCTTCTCAGCACCTAACACCATCAGCATCCTCCTCGACCACTAATTCCGGCCAACAACATAGGACAATACAACAGCATAACGACCACCACAACACAATCCATGATTTCCAGCCTACTGCTCGGAATAACACAGTAACGGGTAACTATATCTATTTTCCACAGATTCACTAATTGTACAAAATAGTCACGCTGAACCCTTCCTATAACGACCACAACAATAATTCCTAATTTAGTGCCAACTGCTCGGAACACCACAATATTATAATGACCACAAAACCCAGTGATAACTACCCTAATCTAATCATCGATTCAACCGGGAAATCATACAGATAACTCAAAACACCCACAACATAAAAACCAGGCAACTTTCATTAGTCGGACTTTATCCAACGCGCCAGATTTTAAGTCACCTTTAATTATTAAAAAATGATTTGGTGTGATTTTCAAAAAATACCATGATATGTACAGAGCGTCTGATCTATTAGATTAGCTTACTAACGCGTTTTGACTCTCATCCAATAGTTCATATATTTTTTTATTTCTATTTTTATTTTCTGATTTCTACATTTATTTGTTTTAAACTTCAAAAAATCATAGAAAATTTATTTCTGACCCAAAAATTATGAAAAATTTCATAAAAATATTTTCAAATATTCTCTTTTTAATTTTTATTTTTTCACAATTTTATTTTCAGATTTGATATTTTTTATGATTCTTTTGTTTTGACTTGTTTTTTTTATTGTTCAAAATACTTTTTGATACTTTTTAAATTCTGAAAAAAAATCATAAAAGATCATTTTCTTTATTTCTGACTTTTGGAAAAAAAAAATTAGAATTTTATTCTGATTTTTATTATTTCTTATCATTTATTACTTACTTGAGTGATTTTAAATAATTTAACAATACTTTTTGGTTTTAAAAAAATTACTAAATTTTTTGTAAAAATACTTGAGATCATCTCTAACTTTTCTATGTTTTCTTTTAATTTTTATTTGATACTTTGAATATAGTTTGTTATTTTGCCTTTTATTTTCACTTAAAAAACAATTTAAAAATCATTTTCTTTTTTATTTTGCTTATTAAATGCAATTTTATTTTTGAATATATTCTGGTTGAGCTTGGACTATATAATTTTTTATCATAAGCTTCATTAACATCATTGGATCTTGGGTGTTGAGTTTAACTCCACCAAAATGGATGAATGGTTTTAATGATAGTTTGATTAAAATCTTTGGTTCAAATATTTACCCCCCTCCCTCTTCATCTTATCCCTTTCTTACTTTTGCTACATGTTGTTAGAGGATGATCTACATATCATTTCTCCAAACATATAGTACATAGATTGCTATTGACTGGCCTCAAAATATGTGTGACTTCTATATAAGTCGACTTACGATTGCTTAACATAGCGCTAAATTTTGTCCCAATTCGAAAAATGATCATTTGTGGCCCAAACTTATGTTTGCAATCCCAAGTATGTTTAATTTGAAACCTTTGATCCAATAACCTTGAGGTTCATTGTTAGAAGTCTTTGGTCTTATCAATTCTCTAATGAACCTTCATAAAATTTGGGCTAAGTGAATCATTTAAACATCGTTGATCATTTGTTGTTGCTTCGAGAATTTGAAATGAATGGTATACTTGACAAAAAGCAAATGAAACTTGTTGTTGAGAAGCTTTATTTATATCAATCTTATAATGAGTTTTTAAATGCAAGTTTTAAAATGGTCATTCAACTAACCTCTAATTTTTAACTCATTAACAATTGACTTTTATATTATGCTACGTCTTTACTTTTACGCATCACTTATTTTAGCATTTTCATTTCAGGCTATTTTCATCTTTGCTCACTTGAGTATTTATCTTTATGTCATTTTTATTTTGCTCACTTGAGCTTTCATTTTCTTTTTGAAGATACTTAATAACCAACTTGAACAATAAAAAAATTTAAGGTTACTTGGACTATTTGGTTACTATCCTTGGCATTATGGAGTTATGGACCTCTTGGACTTAGGATTAGAAGCCTTGACTACCCTTGAGACCTTGTGACTTCTGTTGTTATTTTATCTGGATTTCTTGGTGTTATACCCCAAAATTTGCCCTCCCATATTCCTCAAGAAATTGCCAAGCCAAGCTACAAAATTCCCCAAGGGTTGTGCAGTGCAACAGTCTCCCATACAGTCAAAACTAGGGTTTGTATTCTGATCAAGAAAAGGAAGTGTTCAAAAGCCCAATCAAGTCTCACATGCCTACAAAGATGGTCAAGTATCCTCATATCAAGTTTCAAGGCATTCAACTCAAAATTGCACAGTCAAAACCCTAAATTGCACTACAGTCAACTGTAGGGGCAAAATGGTCATTTGACAGTCAAAAGTTCAAATTTTTGGTCAATATATCATTTTGAAGCCACAAACATCATTTGATCAATGCTTGATCATGATTCTCAAAATTTGGCTCAGAAATCATCAAAGATGCAAAAGTTGCTATACTTGGACAGTTGAAAAAGTCAACTGAAATTGACCAGAGCATAACTTTCACATGGATTATCAGAAAAATCCCATCCAAAGCTCATTTTGAAGAGAAAGACATTTCCTACAACTCATCTTCATACTTAAAGTCCAAGAAATGCTCTCACAAAAAGTTATCAATTTCAACATTATAGGTCATTTTCAAAAGTCAACAAAAAGAGACTTTAAGTCAAAGACCATAACTTGAGATTGGTAAATCAAAATGACATGGGACCAAAGGCATTGGTTAGAGGACTCAAAGACCTTTCCAAAATGTCCAAGAACATGTGAAAAGCTTAAAAATTGAGCAAGTTATGCCTTGTAGAAGTTGGGAATATTTTGTGAAATGGCAAAAGTCAACTAGCCTTGAAACTCCAATTTTTGACAAAAGGGCCCACTTTCTTCCATTTGATTCATCCTTGTCATGCCACACACGTGTCCCATGATTAATTTCAAGACCAAATATTGATTTTTTTATTTTATTTAATTTTTGATAATTTAATTCATTTTAAATCTTTAAAAATTCAAATAAAATTCAAAAACCAATGGAATAGTGTCATTTGAATTTGGACAACTTCCATGTATCATGGGCCAACTCAAAAACTCAGGCTAGGGTTAAATTGCACACTAAGTCTTAGTCTTGGCTTAAAAGAAGGAAAATTGGTTAATGGTGAAAACCCTAGGACTAGTTCTTTCATGAGCATGAATTAAGGCCAACTAACAAGCTAATTCTCTTCCCTCATAAACACTGAGTCAAACCCTAAGCCTTGGACAAAAAATGCTGCGCTCAAAAGCTTATAAAAAACTTGAAAAATTGGCCATATAACTCAATTCTGAAATCAAGGTTCTAGGTAGTTTTAAGCCTTAATACTGATTCCAATAGCTTCCTTGCCAACTCCTGATCACATTGCAATCCCTAATATCCATCAATACGCGAAGAATTGGTACATAGAACCCTCCCTGTACAGAAAGAAAGTGTGAATCGTGTTTTCAATTTTAGACATCCCCATGGCATTTTAATTGTACATTCATGTTCCTTGTCAAGTTTCCAAGCTAACCAATACATTCAATTACATTTTTGTGCCGCATATGCGATTCTACCATTTTTGAATATTAGGGTTACAGGTTTTTAAAATTGGGGCTTTTGCAAAGAAGAAAAATCAAAGCTTCAGACCATGGCCATTGAATTCAGTGCATTGAGACGGACATGAACCACTATTCGCGAACAATTTATGAAGCCTATAGCTCTATTCGCTATTTCTCCAAAGGCAGCCTAAGAAAACACAACGAAAACCGTTGCCTTCGTTCTTTATGTTTCAGGAAAACGAAGGAGATGATGCGTTGTCCGTTAGTGATAGGCTGGTTTGAAAACTGGCGCGTAAACCACTAATGCGTTTATTCTATTCTTTTGTTATTTGTTTATTATTAATATACTAAATGCGTTAATTGGCTCAGTGGTGCAGGTATTGCTTGGTGATGTTAGTGACCTGGGTTCGAACCCCAGGTCTACCTTATTTCCTATAATATTTTGCAAACCATGTTCCCATGTAATCCAGGCATTAAGACGTACCATGTACCATCACAATCCAAGCAGCCACGCGTCCCACCAATTCAAATCAAAGGCGTGGATACCAGGAACATGCTATGCCCAGTCAACATGCCATACAAAAACCTGGCAAAGTCAATGGATTTCAATGTTAATGGGCCAGAATGCTAGGCCTGTACCTCACAATTGGGATTTCCACCCCCCTGGTTTGCCTTCACTATTTTTGTTTATTTATTTTTTATTCTTGTTTTAATTGTTTATTCTTATTTTAATTATTGTTTATTTAACTAATTATTTTTTAACAAAACACAAAAACATCAAAAAAATCAGAAAAAGGATAAAAATATAAAAAATATTTATTTTATTTATTTTCTTGTAAATAATTAACATGTAAATAAATTTAGTAAAATAGGTTTTAACTTTAATTTTTTCTTCCATAAAAAAATCCAAAAATATAGCATTAGGTTAATGACTTTTTTTTATTCCTTTTAACTTTCCTTGTTTTTTGCCATAATGTTAGTAATTTTCATAATTAAATTTGTAAACTAATTAGGGTTGCATTTAGGTTAGATTTTAATACTTTCTTAATAACTAAAAATCCAAAAATATAGCATTAGGTTTAATGACTTTTTATACCTTTTAAATTTTCCTTTTTTTTATCACAATATTATTTATTTATTTATTTTATTTTTATAATTAAATGTATATAAGTAAAAATTAGGGTTTAATTTAGATTAATATAACATTTTTACAATAACTAAAAAACATTAGAATTAGGATTTGCATTTCAAATTTCATTCTAAAAAGTTCTTTTTTCTTTTAAATCTTAAAAAACACAAAAATACTAAAACATTTAATTTTAATTTTAATTCTTCATTAATTTTAATTTATTGCAAAAGGGTCCAACGCCCATGTTCATAATTTATTTAATTTGCGCATTTATTTTATGTCATTATGTACATGTCCCAAAGCCTTGTAACTTTATTTCTCGCACTTTTATTTTATTGCTTCTTTACTTTCAGTCAAATCGGGTTCGGTTTATTTTGGCGATGTGGACCCGCGCCATTTGTAATAGTTTAGATTTATTTTCTCGCAAATATATAACTGTTAACAAAAAGCATGAAAGAATGTATGGCCCTAAAAATAAAATCAAGCGTAGATCACAACAAACATGACAAGACAAAATAATTGAAACATGACACACGATTCGCACACACCACCCCTAGGGTACGCCTCACTGTTGCCTTTCGAAAGGTGATCGTCGAGTAGAGGACGTCTTAGTAAGTCCTCATGATCCGGGAACCTGGCATGAGGGTAGCTTCTAAGGTATCTTCCCATTGCTCTGGTGATCACCACGTCCCTAAAATTCGAATTAACCCGAACACCTCCAACAGGGGTGCTACCTACCTCTCAATGGTGGGATGGCACTACTTTTAAGGACATCTACACAGACGAATTCCTTAGGGTAGGTAGGTTCTCAAGGATACTTGCTCTAATTTCAAACAAATCAAAACATACTTTTCACACCAACACATTTTCAAAAGCTTTCAAAACAAACTTTTCAAACACTCTGACGTACGAGTCGAACTGAAATTTTTCAAAGAAACTTTTTAAACCCACATTGAAAAGCAAACAAACATTTTTGAAAACACATTGAGCAAGTATCTAAGAGCCCATGGATAACCATGGATAGAAAGGGTGCTAACACCTTCCCTTTCTATAACCTACCTCCCGAACCGAGAGCAATCTCTTTTAAGGAATTTTTCTGTGCTTTTGTCCTTTCCATTTGGAGAAAATAAAAGACGGTGGCGACTCTTGCTTCCGCGACATTTCGTGAACCAGCTTTAAAACAGTCAGTTCCAGATCCACCGATCACAGAACTGGCGACTCTGCTGGGGAATTTAACTTAAAGTGAGGTATACCTTAGGGCTAGGTCATAACTATGTTTTCAATTGTCTTCTTTGCTTGCTTTATTATTGTGGGTTGCTTGGGAGTTCTATAGATCCTAACCCGGATCTGGGGATACCTTTCTTAGAAAGTAGCAACAAGGCTGTGAGGGAACTGTGCGGGGTATACCGACATGGTTGAAACAGTCTGCTACGTTGATGTGGCACTTTGGTGTGTACCGGTAACCCTTGAGTTCAGTCAAGGAGAGTACGGGGCCTCCGCGTGGTGTCGTGAAGCATCAACAGACCTTAGGAACCTTAATTGAACTATCTTGGCCTCTTTAGGGTAGTGAGATAACTGACTTTGGTGCAGTCCGAGGTTGGTTGATACTCGATACTACACTCAATTGAGGGTTGCTTTCCTGGAATATTTCGGTCGCCAGTTCAGTGGCTAAATCGAAACGATGAACAATGAAAGCAATCCCGTGATATTGGGAACCTTAGAACCCGGTTACTTTGATTAGGACAGGTTGAACCCACCCACTTCAAGAGGGTAGTACCCCAAACTTCATGCTGGCCTAAACTCTAAGGGTCCTTTTGTGTGACTTGTGTGCCTTTGTACTTGCCTACTTGCATGCTTGTTAGCTGACACATGAACTACTTACAGGTTTTGTTTATAGTCCTTAGCTAGGACTCATGACAAGGTTTACCAAATTTCTTGCAGGTTTTGTTTATAGTCCTTAATTGGGACTCATAACAAAGTATACTGAATTTCTTGCAGGGTCTGTTTATAGTCCTTAATTGGGACTCATAGCAGGGTTTACCTACATCACCCCATGCATAGCATGACATCATACCATTGCATACCATTGCATACATCCTAACCCATTTCAAGGATCTCAAGGGCTTGTGATGCAGGTCATATAAATCAAACATCTAGCAAGGGGCAAAGAGGATTTATTTTCCTCTAGCCAATGTTGTCAGGGGCTATGACCCACTTGATATGGTGAGCTCTGACTCCTGAAGAAGGTTCCCTAACCAAGGTTGTTTGGAAATCAAAACCAGACATGATGACTAAAGTCAGGGGCTATGACCCACTTGATATGGTGAGCCTTTGACTCTTGAAGAAGAGTTCTCAATAACATGGGTGTCCTTCAATCAAGCTCTAAATTCCAATGCTAACAAATTTTCTGGTTTACCCCGCGAGATCCTTGAAAACATTGCATGCATATCATACTCATCCTTACATAACATGTATCTTTGTTGCAGGTCACTTACCTTCCCCGCTGTTTATTTCAGCAATGGCTTCACAACAAGACAACCAGGACCTTCTTGCTCAAGAGGCTCGGCTCGGGGACATCCTCCTGAATTTATCCAAGGGGCAGGAGGAGTTAAGGACACTTCTCACGGGGACTTTGGTCAGGAACAATGCTGAGGATGACAAGGACGAACAGCTGAAACGTCTACAAGCTGAGGTAGACACATTGAAGACCCAGATGCTGGGGCAAAGGACCCTCATTCAAGGTTTAGCTCAGGAGCAAGGAGAGCTGAGGGCCATGATCAGTCAGCTTCATCAAGACATGAAGCAACCAACCCAAGTCAGGGACCAAGTCATGGAACAGCTTCCAAGAGGGCAAAGGCCGGGCCCAATGAATAGACCTCTCCAAATTGCTACTACTTCACAAGCCCAGCATCAACGGGGTAATCGACGCAAGCGATACACTCCTGGAAGACATTTCACTGAGACTGGCATACCACCATCTCTAATGCTGAAACACTTATTGGAGGCCAATCTGATTACTTTGAAAGGTCCTCCCCAGAATCCTGGCACCTCTGCTCCTATTTATAACCCTGATAAAAGATGTGCCTACCATTCTGACAGTCCTGGACATGACACCGATGACTGTTGGAGCTTGAAGAACAAGATCCAGGACTTGGTCGACGGAAGGGTGCTGGAGTTCATGCCGGGTGGCCAAATGAAATTCTTCTGCTGAGAATCTTCCATTTGAAGTGACAAATCCTGAGACTGGAAAGTTTTGGTCATTCGAATGTTCAAGTTGCAATTTTCTTTTGTTCAAACATTTATTCATGTTAAAACATTGTTATTCCATTAATGCATCGCTTATGTCTATTTTTGAATCAATATATTCGCATTCACTATATGCAAACTATTTTCATATTTTTTCTGATGTCAACCCTGGATCTAAACTCTAAGCCTCTTGAGGGAGGATGACGAAAATGATACCATAATCTACAGTATACTTTTGAACAGATCCCGCTGATGAGGTACAGGCATAGTTTCAATCCCTAAACACTGGAGTAATAAGGAAGATAATCCCTCGTCAACCCCTCTGAGCCAAAGAAGTAGGAGTTTTTATTTGCGAAATTTAAAACCCTTTATTATAACCTGGGGCAGGGTAGTTCTCTCAGTTGATCCAAGTACATAACGAATGGCACCAAGGAGGTCCTTACAAAACGAAGAAAAACAGTGATGGTTCCGAATAATCAATAAAGAAAGGCAGTCATTATATCTCAAAAATAAGAACCCAATAAGTCAAAACCTATGAAGGAGACTTACAAAACTAGGGCATCCCGCTGACTGTAATTCCAAAAAAGGAAACAGTTCAGGCAAAAAAAAAAGAAAGGGATAACAAAAATCAGACAAGAAAGAGGTCATACAAACCCTCAACAAAAACAAAGATGACTGCCTATTTGAAATAAATTGTCAACATTCGAACCATCGCTGGTATATCAAAGCAAAGACTCAAACAAGGTCTAACGTAGGATCAACTGAGTTTAGGTTTGGAGAACATCACGAAGAGTGGGTGGGTACAAATAATTTGAGCCTTTATCCTTTGTTTCTTAAAACCATGAACCAGGCCACGTTATAACCCTTAAAAGTCCTAGCTGAAGTATGAGTTAGTTCGAAAGCATACTGTTACGAAAGGTATCCTGACTCCTTAAGGCTCGCAATAAAATAACGAGTTGACATCACGTTTTACAAACAATCACTTGTTTTATGAAAAGAATGCATTTTCAAAAAACTTCAAGACAGACATAAGCCTTGCATTTTTTATATAACTTTGTTTGCATATGACTTTTTGTTTGAACAGCATAGAAATTCGCATGACGAAAGTCTAATGAACAAGAGTATCTCCAATCAAGGGGCACGGCATGATCATGGTCTACCATCTGGGGCAGTTAAGTCAAGATCCAGAGAATCTCTCAAAAGGCCAAAAAGCCTGGGGCAAATCTCTGCCTGAGTCACTTGGGGCAATCCAGCAACGAATCTTGTACGATCAGACACCTTCTGACAATATGGCGACACCACCAGCCTGGGGCAAATCTCCGTCTAAGTCACCTGGGGCATTGGACGATCAAACGAAGATCTTCTGGTGGCATGACAAAACAATTCTAACAGGGGCAATTCCCTACATCCTGAGGACACGGACATAGTCGGAAAAATACTGCGCATAATCAAAGACCCGCTAGGTTGACATACCTAAGGGCTTCCCGGCGAACCAAAAGGGTTCGGGCAAAATGAAGGGATGAAATGAAAAAATCTGTACACCCGGCAAGTCGAAAACCTGCAAAGGCGGCTTGGGCAAAGATGGGTACCCCGGTGGACTGAAAACCCGAAAGGGCGGTCCAGGCAAAAATTAGGGATCAAAGCGTACGACTATGTCCTGTCATCTCGTCACCTGCCTACCAGAAGAAGGTTTGTCCATCAGCAAGCTATCAGCACCTCTCAGGTCTTCCTCTCCCACCTCAGAAACAGGGGCAATAAGGAGCTGTCTAAGAGCAATCTAATTGTTCTGTCCTACAAGGTATCAAAACAGGTTAGGCTGAAGAACATAGCCGGCATACCTCAATTCCCCAGAGAGTAAGTCAGCAGTCAGTGCATTCTTATCCAAGCAAAATTATCAAATCTCAAGGAAATTGGGTATCCTCCAGTAGATCCCAATATTCCCCAGCAGCATATATTCTTAACAAGCATCCCCGGCAGTCTTGGTCTACAGATTGTTCCCCGGCGGCATACATCAACATTCAAAGGAATCACTTCCCCAGCATATCAAAACTTCCCCAGGAGAGTCCCATCCAAGTTCCCCAGGAAAGATGGAATTCATCTCCCCAAGCAGTAAGCTTATCCCTAGTAAATTCTGGAAGCTTATCCTTCACAGAACACAAACACGTCGTCTGGCTTGATTTAAAGAGTTATTTCCTCAACAGGATATAACTGGGTTATCCTCAGCCAAAAGCCACGGAAAGGTCGTCGTCAACGTAGTTCTTTCCTATCCCCAGCGAAGTCCATCAACACTTCCAACAACAAGGGTTTCCCCAGCAAATTATCATCAACATTCAGCAAGGCATCCCTCTTCCCCACAGAGTATTGCTTCTCAGCATGGTCGCTAGAATATCTTTTCTCCCCGCAGAACCTTCCATTTGCCAAGTTTATCCCGCAACGGAGTCCTCTTCTCCTACCGGTATCCTTGCAGTTATCATCCCCAGTGGAAGCAAAATCTATTCTTCGACATCAGCCCAGGATACGACTTCCCGGCACCCGTCAAGGATTCATTTTCCTAGACAAAAACATACATAAAACATCACATACATCATTATAGCATGCATAACGCACTGCATCATACAAATCTCATTTATGTTGAGAACATCGTTGCTTGATCCATATCATGCATTGCATATGACTGACTTTTATCTTTCAGGAAAGATCCAGTTAAGTTCTCAAGCTACATTTCAAGACCTAGACCGGTTCAGTTAAATCGTCCCAAGATTTTCCTGATGCTTATCCAGTCAAAGGCCTTCTCTGGTTCAGTCAGATCGACCCTAAGATCTCCCTGATGCTTATCCAGTTGAAGACATTTCAAGACCTAGACCGGTTCAGTTAAATCGTCCCAAGATTTTCCTGATGCTTATCCAGTCAAAGGCCTTCTCTGGTTCAGTCAGATCGACCCTAAGATCTCCCTGATGCTTATCCAGTTGAAGACATTTCAAGACCTAGACCGGTTCAGTTAAATCGACCCTAAGATTTTCCTGATTCTTACCCAGTCAAAGGCCTCTCTGGTTCAGTCAGATCGACCCTAAGATCTCCCTGATGCTTATCCAGTTGAAGACATTTCAAGACCTAGACCGGTTCAGTTAAATCATCCCAAGATTTTCCTGATGCTTATCCAGTCAAAGGCCTTCTCTGGTTCAGTCAGATCGACCCTAAGATCTCACTGATGCTTATCCAGTTGAAGACATTTCAAGACCTAGACCGGTTCAGTTAAATCATCCCAAGATTTTCCTGATGCTTATCCAGTCAAAGGCCTTCTCTGGTTCAGTCAGATCGACCCTAAGATCTCCCTGATGCTTATCCAGTTGAAGACATTTCAAGACCTAGACCGGTTCAGTTAAATCGTCCCAAGATTTTCCTGATGCTTATCCAGTCAAAGGCCTTCTCTGGTTCAGTCAGATCGACCCTAAGATCTCCCTGATGCTTATCCAGTTGAAGACATTTCAAGACTTAGACCGGTTCAGTTAAATCGACCCCAAGATTTTCCTGATGCTTATCCAGTCAAAGGCCTTCTCTGGTTCAGTCAGATCGACCCTAAGATCTCCCTGATGCTTATCCAGTTGAAGACATTTCAAGACCTAGACCGGTTCAGTTAAATCATCCCAAGATTTTCCTGATGCTTATCCAGTCAAAGGCCTTCTCTGGTTCAGTCAGATCGCCCCTAAGATCTCCCTGATGCTTATCCAGTTGAAGACATTTCAAGACCTAGACCGGTTCAGTTAAATCATCCCAAGATTTTTCTGATGCTTATCCAGTCAAAGGCCTTCTCTGGTTCAGTCAGATCGACCCTAAGATCTCCCTGATGCTTATCCAGTTGAAGACATTTCAAGACCTAGACCGGTTCAGTTAAATCATCCCAAGATTTTCCTGATGCTTATCCAGTCAAAGGCCTTCTCTGGTTCAGTCAGATCGACCCTAAGATCTCCCTGATGCTTATCCAGTTGAAGACATTTCAAGACCTAGACCGGTTCAGTTAAATCATCCCAAGATTTTCCTGATGCTTATCCAGTCAAAGGCCTTCTCTGGTTCAGTCAGATCGCCCCTAAGATCTCCCTGATGCTTATCCAGTTGAAGACATTTCAAGACCTAGACCGGTTCAGTTAAATCGTCCCAAGATTTTTCTGATGCTTATCCAGTCAAAGGCCTTCTCTGGTTCAGTCAGATCGACCCTAAGATCTCCCTGATGCTTATCCAGTTGAAGACATTTCAAGACCTAGACCGGTTCAGTTAAATCGACCCTAAGATTTTCCTGATTCTTATCCAGTCAAAGGCCTCTCTGGTTCAGTCAGATCGACCCTAAGATCTCCCTGATTCATATCCCAGTAGAAGACACCCAGATTTTTCTCAACGAGCGTTGTTGAAGTTAAAATCACCCAGATATTTTTCTCAACGAGCGTTGTTGAAGCTAAAGACGCCCAAGATTTTTTCTCAACGAGCGTTGTTGAGGTTAAAGTCGCCCGAGGTTCTCTTACCATTCATGCTAAGGTAGTAACCATCCCTGGTTCTTTCATCGCCGTTTGAAGCTCCAGACTCAGCTCCTGTAACCAGTCAGGACACATCTATACCAGGCATCTAAAAATTAGCTCCTGCAACGTGTCAGGTACTCATTTTCTGTTTTGCAGGTATACAGGTTCTCGCCAAGGAATCTCTTACGCAATCAAACATCCAGATGGCATCTATAAGCCCATTCCACCATCACTGCCACTATGTGAGCGCAAATTTCTGGGCACTCTAGTGTCCAATCATCTTCTACCCTCGGATTACGAAAGGCACGTCAGCCAATCTGCATCCTCAGGTCTAAGAAGATTGAACAGGGGCAACTGTTATACCCCAAAATTTGCCCTCCCATATTCCTCAAGAAATTGCCAAGCCAAGCTACAAAATTCCCCAAGGGTTGTGCAGTGCAACAGTCTCCCATACAGTCAAAACTAGGGTTTGTATTCTGATCAAGAAAAGGAAGTGTTCAAAATCCCAATCAAGTCTCACATGCCTACAAAGATGGTCAAGTATCCTCATATCAAGTTTCAAGGCATTCAACTCAAAATTGCACAGTCAAAACCCTAAATTGCACTACAGTCAACTGTAGGGGCAAAATGGTCATTTGACAGTCAAAAGTTCAAATTTTTGGTCAATATATCATTTTGAAGCCACAAACATCATTTGATCAATGCTTGATCATGATTCTCAAAATTTGGCTCAGAAATCATCAAAGATGCAAAAGTTGCTATATTTGGACAGTTGAAAAAGTCAACTGAAATTGACCAGAGCATAACTTTCACATGGATTATCAGAAAAATCCCATCCAAAGCTCATTTTGAAGAGAAAGAAATTTCCTACAACTCATCTTCATACTTAAAGTCCAAGAAATGCTCTCACAAAAAGTTATCAATTTCAACATTATAGGTCATTTTCAAAAGTCAACAAAAAGAGACTTTAAGTCAAAGACCATAACTTGAGATTGGTAAATCAAAATGACATGGGACCAAAGGCATTGGTTAGAGGACTCAAAGACCTTTCCAAAATGTCCAATAACATGTGAAAAGCTTAAAAATTGAGCAAGTTATGCCTTGTAGAAGTTGGGAATATTTTGTGAAATGGCAAAAGTCAACTAGCCTTGAAACTCCAATTTTTGACAAAAGGGCCCACTTTCTTCCATTTGATTCATCCTTGTCATGCCACACACGTGTCCCATGATTAATTTCAAGACCAAATATTGATTTTTTTATTTTATTTAATTTTTGATAATTTAATTCATTTTAAATCTTTAAAAATTCAAATAAAATTCAAAAACCAATGGAATAGTGTCATTTGAATTTGGACAACTTCCATGTATCATGGGCCAACTCAAAAACTCAGGCTAGGGTTAAATTGCACACTAAGTCTTAGTCTTGGCTTAAAAGAAGGAAAATTGGTTAATGGTGAAAACCCTAGGACTAGTTCTTTCATGAGCATGAATTAAGGCCAACTAACAAGCTAATTCTCTTCCCTCATAAACACTGAGTCAAACCCTAAGCCTTGGACAAAAAATGCTGCGCTCAAAAGCTTATAAAAAACTTGAAAAATTGGCCATATAACTCAATTCTGAAATCAAGGTTCTAGGTAGTTTTAAGCCTTAATACTGATTCCAATAGCTTCCTTGCCAACTCCTGATCACATTGCAATCCCTAATATCCATCAATACGCGAAGAATTGGTACATAGAACCCTCCCTGTACAGAAAGAAAGTGTGAATCGTGTTTTCAATTTTAGACATCCCCATGGCATTTTAATTGTACATTCATGTTCCTTGTCAAGTTTCCAAGCTAACCAATACATTCAATTACATTTTTGTGCCGCATATGCGATTCTACCATTTTTGAATATTAGGGTTACAGGTTTTTAAAATTGGGGCTTTTGCAAAGAAGAAAAATCAAAGCTTCAGACCATGGCCATTGAATTCAGTGCATTGAGACGGACATGAACCACTATTCGCGAACAATTTATGAAGCCTATAGCTCTATTCGCTATTTCTCCAAAGGCAGCCTAAGAAAACACAACGAAAACCGTTGCCTTCGTTCTTTATGTTTCAGGAAAACGAAGGAGATGATGCGTTGTCCGTTAGTGATAGGCTGGTTTGAAAACTGGCGCGTAAACCACTAATGCGTTTATTCTATTCTTTTGTTATTTGTTTATTATTAATATACTAAATGCGTTAATTGGCTCAGTGGTGCAGGTATTGCTTGGTGATGTTAGTGACCTGGGTTCGAACCCCAGGTCTACCTTATTTCCTATAATATTTTGCAAACCATGTTCCCATGTAATCCAGGCATTAAGACGTACCATGTACCATCACAATCCAAGCAGCCACGCGTCCCACCAATTCAAATCAAAGGCGTGGATACCAGGAACATGCTATGCCCAGTCAACATGCCATACAAAAACCTGGCAAAGTCAATGGATTTCAATGTTAATGGGCCAGAATGCTAGGCCTGTACCTCACAATTGGGATTTCCACCCCCCTGGTTTGCCTTCACTATTTTTGTTTATTTATTTTTTATTCTTGTTTTAATTGTTTATTCTTATTTTAATTATTGTTTATTTAACTAATTATTTTTTAACAAAACACAAAAACATCAAAAAAATCAGAAAAAGGATAAAAATATAAAAAATATTTATTTTATTTATTTTCTTGTAAATAATTAACATGTAAATAAATTTAGTAAAATAGGTTTTAACTTTAATTTTTTCTTCCATAAAAAAATCCAAAAATATAGCATTAGGTTAATGACTTTTTTTTATTCCTTTTAACTTTCCTTGTTTTTTGCCATAATGTTAGTAATTTTCATAATTAAATTTGTAAACTAATTAGGGTTGCATTTAGGTTAGATTTTAATACTTTCTTAATAACTAAAAATCCAAAAATATAGCATTAGGTTTAATGACTTTTTATACCTTTTAAATTTTCCTTTTTTTTATCACAATATTATTTATTTATTTATTTTATTTTTATAATTAAATGTATATAAGTAAAAATTAGGGTTTAATTTAGATTAATATAACATTTTTACAATAACTAAAAAACATTAGAATTAGGATTTGCATTTCAAATTTCATTCTAAAAAGTTCTTTTTTCTTTTAAATCTTAAAAAACACAAAAATACTAAAACATTTAATTTTAATTTTAATTCTTCATTAATTTTAATTTATTGCAAAAGGGTCCAACGCCCATGTTCATAATTTATTTAATTTGCGCATTTATTTTATGTCATTATGTACATGTCCCAAAGCCTTGTAACTTTATTTCTCGCACTTTTATTTTATTGCTTCTTTACTTTCAGTCAAATCGGGTTCGGTTTATTTTGGCGATGTGGACCCGCGCCATTTGTAATAGTTTAGATTTATTTTCTCGCAAATATATAACTGTTAACAAAAAGCATGAAAGAATGTATGGCCCTAAAAATAAAATCAAGCGTAGATCACAACAAACATGACAAGACAAAATAATTGAAACATGACACACGATTCGCACACACCACCCCTAGGGTACGCCTCACTGTTGCCTTTCGAAAGGTGATCGTCGAGTAGAGGACGTCTTAGTAAGTCCTCATGATCCGGGAACCTGGCATGAGGGTAGCTTCTAAGGTATCTTCCCATTGCTCTGGTGATCACCACGTCCCTAAAATTCGAATTGACCCGAACACCTCCAACAGGGGTGCTACCTACCTCTCAATGGTGGGATGGCACTACTTTTAAGGACATCTACACAGACGAATTCCTTAGGGTAGGTAGGTTCTCAAGGATACTTGCTCTAATTTCAAACAAATCAAAACATACTTTTCACACCAACACATTTTCAAAAGCTTTCAAAACAAACTTTTCAAACACTCTGACGTACGAGTCGAACTGAAATTTTTCAAAGAAACTTTTTAAACCCACATTGAAAAGCAAACAAACATTTTTGAAAACACATTGAGCAAGTATCTAAGAGCCCATGGATAACCATGGATAGAAAGGGTGCTAACACCTTCCCTTTCTATAACCTACCTCCCGAATCGAGAGCAATCTCTTTTAAGGAATTTTTCTGTGCTTTTGTCCTTTCCATTTGGAGAAAATAAAAGACGGTGGCGACTCTTGCTTCCGCGACATTTCGCGAACCAGCTTTAAAACAGTCAGTTCCAGATCCACCGATCACACTTGGGGTTTACCCCCAAGATATTGGGTTGATCTTCTTTGTGTGTAGGTTATTCTGATTATATGCTTTGTCTATAATGGGGAAGTTCTCTGTATACAACCGTTACTCTGCCCAATTATCGTGAAGACTTAATGCATCAGAAGTTTGGTATTCTTAAGAGGTTTAATATCTTTGCTTGTTTGGTTTTAATCCAAAGGATGAGAATTCTACATTGACTCATTATGTCTAGTGTTGACTTTTTATTGGTTATCTGGTTCTTTTCCCTACCTTTTTACCTTATACTTTAGGATAGTCCCTTCATCTCCTTCCATCTTCTTTAATTTCAAAATCTCCTCCCTCCTTTTAAAAATTATTCTAGATTTTCTAACTTGAACCGCTTTCACAATAAACTTGGATTTAGGTCCACGCATTTTCAAAATCTTTTCTTAAATAAACTTTAATCAACTTAATCATACTTTGATTTTTTTTTGTGAGAAGACTAAAAGTCAATCAACCTCATTCAAACCATTTTTCCACTTTGGCATTTTACTTAAATTTTTCTCAAAAGATTAGACTCTTGTTAATTCTTGTAGTGATGCGAGCTGTTATACTTCTATGATAGGTAGTGAAGTGAGATATTTTCCACTTGGGTGTTGAGTGAGGATTTATTGATTTTAAAAATCCAAGCTACATCCTCCATCTTGAGATGGCGCAAATTCTCTTTTCTCATTATCGTGGGTAGTAACTATGTTTTTCCACTCGGATATGACGATGATGTCTCATCTCTTAAAATTAACCAACACATTTGTGTTTTCAAATTTTAAAGGTGAACTACGAGTACCATGATCCCCTATTGCATAGAAGGTGGTACGTGGGCACTAAAGGTTAGCAACCGCGGCGGATGCAAAAATTGTAAAAATACTTCTTTTCTCATCTCCACCATCTATTTTTGTATATAACATTTATAGCCAAAATACACAAATTTTCAAAGAGGTTCCTGCGGAGTACCGTAGATGTTTAGGGTGCTAATACCTTCCCTTTGCATAACCAACCCCCGTACCTATATTCTCTCCCCCTCTTTTTGGGTTATTCACTCTTTTCCCATTCCTCTGGAAATAATAAAGCGTGATGGTGATTTTTATTTGATCTGTGCGAGTTAAGTTAATACAATGGCTTAGTCTCAACATTTCTACCGCTACACTATTGATACAGTGACAGTGTGTACCTTTATATCACCACTCACATCAATCCAACAAGACTCTCTCTCTCTCCCCATACAAGATCACGTGCCCAAGAAGCTTTTGGACAAAAGTAGGTTGCGTCCCACCTAGGGTTGTATTTGGAGTTGTAGAACCGAAGACCACCCGAGAACGGGTCTGATGGAGCCGGACCATTGGACCGGCCGAAATGCCTTTTGGTCTGGTAATGGATAGAATTTGTATATGTATCTAGCATGAAGAATTAGACCAAAATATCTAATAAGTAACCGGTAGGCATTGATATAAATTCCAAATTTTTTACATGTTCTCATTTTTCCTTTTATCCTTTTTTCTGTCACTCTCTCTCTCGTCTCTCACATTATGTTTTCCTCCGTTCAGCCTGTCTCTCTCCTAGGGCTTCATCTCCGATCAACAGAACATGTTGACTTTCATTATCTGTTAGAATCATTTGTGTTAAGAGGCACAATATGGATTGTTGAAGGCTTCAATCATGTTCGTGTAATGTATTCAAACTCTATTCTCTTTTCTTTCTGTTGTTATATTTTTTACTTTGTTTGCATGTTTGAGTTATCGAGTAGTTATTTACCTAGTATCAATATTTACGTAATGTTTTGATAAAACATATTTGATTATGTTGCTGAGTTTTGAACTTCATTAGGTTTCGGCCTAGGATTTTAATTTGAGGTTGTATTTTGTAAATTTTGTTGTTGATTCCTGAGGTTGTATTTTGGCCTAAAAATAAATTGTTTTGTTGAGGTTGTTTGATTGATAATAAATTTTGTTCATATTTCATATTACATTATTGTTTGATTGATATTCATTTTTTTATGTCATGCCTTTTCAAGATTCTTCATTGAATTCAACCGTGGATGATATTATTGATATAAACATGTTACTTGATGGGGGAGATGAGACAATGGATGGAGGAAATATAGAGATCGGTGAGATGATTGATTAGGAACTTCCAGTTTCACTTCCAACTGACAACACTACTCAAAATACAACTACTACTCAAAATACTACTACTACTCAAAATATAACTACTGCTAATGGGCAAACCCCTCCAGTTGACCCAACTTAGAGTTCACACAGCCAGATAAATGCCTTTGGTAATGCTCCTCGTCCCAAGAAATGTGTTGTTCATACTGAGATGCTACTTATTGAAATGCCTGATGGTACCAAGAAATGGAAATGCAAATGGTGTGGTATGCTTTACACTTATGATCTGAGATGGAAAAGTACTTTTAATGGTAAGAAACATTTAGAAAATTGCATTCAAAAAAAGCTGAGGTTGAGAGGTAATACTGACAAAGAGGTTCCACAGTCTAGGTTAAATGTAGGTGTTGAAAGTACTTCTAGTTTAGAAACTTGGACATGTGATCATGCTAGGGTTAGAGAAGTTGTAGCTCATATGATTCTAGGTCATGAATTTCCTTTTTTGTTACCTATGATGAATTACTTATCTGAGGCCACTACTGTTTGAACTCCTTTTGAATTGATTTTCATCAGTTGTTTAAATTATGTTGCATTGTTATGACTTGTGAGTTATGATGAATTGGTTGCCTATGATTAATTTCCTAAATGAGGCAACTACTGTCTGAACTGCTTGTGAATTGATTCAATTATATTATCTTGTGATGTTGTGACTTAATTGTGCCTAGGATTCAATTATGTTGTATGCCTTGTGAGTTGTGACTTAATTGTGCCTAGGATTAAATTATGTTTCCTTGTGAGTTGTGATTTAATTGTGCCTATGATTAAATTATGTTGCATGTAGTTGCCTATAATGAAATTGAATTATGAGGCCAAATATTGGATGAAAATAAATTACGCAAATTAAGTTAGTTGACAACTCTACTTGTTCAACTAGGTATAAAATGATCTTCATCAAATGGGTATATCCCTTATTGTATCCAATTGCTACTCAAGTCACTTCCTATGAACAAGAGTTGGCAACCAACTTAAAATCTCTCTTCTAATTGTATTAAGATACTTATGGAACTAATGATGAGAATGCCCCTATATCTAAAACTCCAGAAGTAGGATTTAGTTATGGGTTGGGAAAGAGGAGTTTTGAGAAACTGTTGTTGGTAATACTAATTCAAAATTTGATCTTGAATTATATCTTGAGGATCCTTCCTTGAAAGTTCCCCCTAAAGCTAAGTTTGACATTTTAACATGGTGGATGGGGAATGAAGCCAAGTATCATGTTCTTAATAAGTTGGCCAAGGATATCCTAACTGTTCCAGTTACAATTGTTGCTTCAGAAGCAACTTTTAGTGCTGGTAAAAGGATTATTAATCTGAAACGATTTTCTATGAAAACTAAGACAGTTGAAATGGTACTTTGTGGGGGTGATTGGGTGAAGGATAAATATGGAGTTAAAAAGGGTTTCACCTCTAGTATTATAAGTATCTTTTGTTTATGATCTATTTTAGTTTAATATTTATATGGCTTAAGATTTTCCATTTATGTTGCCTTGTTTAACTTATGTTTTTACTGATGTAGCTTGAAGAACCACAAGATGAACCTTTAGCATTTCATTTTGGTGAGGATTTTGGTGTCTCTTCTTCGACAACAACAACTTTGTAATGTTATTTTTTTGTTTTTTGAAACGCCAATGATGAGATTGTTCCGAGGCATCATTAACAAATGTAATGTTATTTTGTTGTTTTTTGAAACATAAGTTTCATAACTTATGTTTGAATAAGTTTTATATTTTTGAACAAAGTTTACTTTTGAAAGCATAAGTTTCATAACTTATGTGAATGATATTTAGAATGTAATGTCAAATGCATATTTTGAATGAATTATTTAAAATGTAATTTTGCATCTGAAATTTATTTTTTAAAAATCAGTTTTTTCCTTTAATTCTGGTGGGCCGGGTACTCGAGCCGAAAATTATTGGTCCGGTCTCGGATCCCCATGTCCAATAATCAATTTTCTGGTCCAGTTTCGGTTTACCCGAAAGTGCCGGTTCAGTTTCGATCTTAAAATTTAACCATCACTATTTTGATCCGCTTCCAGTTTACCCGATAAAGATTTTCGTCCAACTCTCGAGACCTCTTATACTCTGACCGGACCAAAAACAACCTTAGTCCCACCATCCATATACAAATTATCCCATGTTCTCTACTGCATCTGCACATCATTTCACCCCTACCAAATTCCTAAAGTTAAATTCAATCAACCATATAAATCTAGTTTTCACACATCAACCAACACACTTTCAACCTTATTACCTAATTCCATTAATTTACAATCGATTCACAACCACTCATCATCCTTGCTTCCCTCAAAATCGTTGTTTCCTTCTTCAACGATCAATGAGTCTTCTAGAACGAATTTCATGTCTCCAATGATCTCTACTTCTTTCAAGATAGCAAAAAATGAGTATCTTCTTTCATCCGACCCCAAAATTCATGATCACAAGAAATATTGTTATGAAAAAGCTCATGAGTATTTTTGAGAAATCCAGATTAGTGGTGTTGTTCATGATTATGTGACTGTTATGGTTATCATTAATGTTTGTGCTAATACGGGTGCAGTCTGTGACACCCCAAATTTATTCAAGTGTTAAATAATTAGGAATTTAATTATTAAATTAATTAAAGGCTTAATTAATAATATTTTGGATTAAATGGATGAATTAATTATAGAATTAAAAAGGAAGACCGGGGGCTGTAAGGTTGAATTAGAGGTGTGTGGAGTAAAAGGCTCTACTAAATAATAACTAATTTATTACTATTATTTGGCAAATAATAAAAGGAAAAGAAAAAGAAGTTATTTGGGAAAAAGTCATTGTACGTGAAATTGGAGAAGAGAAGAGAAGAGAGGAAAAAGCCAAACGCCGTGAATTCGAAGGATCATCGCGAGGTAAGGGGTGATTTCAATTATTTAATATGACTTATAGATTTTGATATCAATAGAATTGATTAAGCATGTTAGGAATCTCGATTTTGGAATTTTAGGTTTGTGGGATTATCCCTAATTGTGTCAGAGTATAGGAATTGGAACCATTAATGTGATGAATAATTAATAGGAGTGATGGAAACATGATTTATGATGTTGTATTGATGTGTATTGGTTGCATTTTGGTGTTCCAAATGTTATAATTCGTATGGGTATGAATTGGATGGGATTGGAATGAATAATGCTGTCAAAATAGCAGATTTTGGCTCTGCAGGTCGTGGGAACCGGTTCCCAGTAGGGAGGAACCGGGTTCCACTGTGTGAACGTACAAAAACTTGTAAAATTGGTCTCAGGAACCGGTTCCTGTATAGGTAGGAACCGGGTTCCAGTACATTTTCTAGAAACGTGAATTGTGAACTTCTCAGGAACCGGTTCCTACATATGTAGGAACCGGGTTCTGCTGTAACTTTTTGAAAAATATTAAACTTTGAAAATTCATAACTTTCCAAGCGTATGTCCGATTTGAGTGCCGTTTTCGGCAGTATTTCTTAAATTAAAAATACTATATTATAAAATAAGAAAAATATTATTTTATGAAAATTATTTTAAAAAGAGTCGAATTCCCGATTTTTGTAAACTTTGGTATTTTGAGAATGATGTAGAATTGTTTGTAAATTGTTCTGATTTGGTGAATGAGAACTGATACTTATGTGTTGTGCCTGCTATCCATTATGATTGAGATGTGATCATGTGATATATTGGTTTTGGCATTATTTGGAATTATGTTGTGATCATATTCCGTTGATTTGATGTTGACTTTCCGATTATGCGGTTTATTATTATGTGCATAATTGGTGTATATGCAATGGTGTATCCATGATAGTTGATTGTATCAGGTCCTTGTGGATGAAGTTCATGTTTATGCTGTTTGATGTGTGTATGATAAATAATGATATCATGTTTTTTTTGGTTTTGGTTCAGTTATGATAAATTGATGTATTTCATAGACTGATTTGATGTTGCATGCTGGTGATGTGCATGCATATGCATTATTTTGGTGAAGTTAATTCCCATTGTGTGGAATTTGACTTGTATTGCCGTTAACCGATACCCGGGTGATGATGGGTGGTTAGGCTGGATTCGTGTCCGGTGTTTATGGATGAATCGATGGTTGTTGTATCTGGTTGATGATGGATCAGTTGGATTCGTGTCCGGTGTTTATGGACGAATTGATGGTTGCTGTATCCGGTTGATGATGGATCAGTGTTGGGTGACTTGGTCACGTGATTGATACCACATGCATTGTGTCTGCATTTGTGTTTGCATGGAATTGTAGCATGTTAGGATGTCTTCCAGTGTTACAATTCTTTGGTTGATTATTGATTTGTGCATAATGACTTGTATGATTGAAATTGTGTGTTGAATCTGGATTTATGCTAAAATGGGTGAAATAATATGCTTGTGATATAATGTTAATTGAGAAGCTTATAATGCATGTTAATTATGAGAAATATCACCCTTACTTTAATGATTTCAGATTAAAGTTAGCAGCTCAGGAGTTGGTGAGGATGGCTCTAGAGCTATGTTACTTTAAGTCCGTGTGTCAGTGTCGTGCTCTGATAGGTTGTAACACTGGGGGAAACGTTTGGATGATGAGTTTTATTTTATACTCTATTGTTTAATTTATGTTGGGAATACTTATGAAGTGAAGTTATTCCGGTTTTGAGACATTTCCGCTGTGTAGAACATGATATTGATTTGAATATTTATCTTAATAATTCCTTCAGTAAAGCATGACAACTGTAGATTTGAGGTTTTTATATTTATCTTGAATTATGACATCCCTATTTTCCATGTTACTCTGATTTAATTAATATATTTGCGGGTTATTTAGAAGGGGTGTTACAACAGTGGTATCAGAGCAGGTCGGTCTATCGGCCAGGTTGTTTATGTGTTTACTCCCTTTTGGTATGCGACATGTGTGTGAAACACTGTCGATACTTGATTGTTTCCTTTTCGTTGTCTGCAGAGGTACGTGTGAAATAAGTGGGGGAGAAGTTTCTTCTCTGAAGTTTTGTGCAAGAGGTTGGTTCAGTATACCGCCGATTGTAAGATGCAAGTATTGTCGAGCAGTTGGTGCTTCAAGCATGGTTATGTTTAAGTAGCTTGAAGGGTAAGATTGAAGATGCTGTTGTGGTTTGGTAACGATGGTTGATGCCACCTCATGATTGTTGACTATCTATTGACAAATTAAGGAACTGATCACCCTTAATCTCTTGTTGATAGTAGTCGGGATCGCGTTGGATGGGATGTACTTATTGTGCCAGCTTTACAGTGTGTGAAATTAGTTGAGTCAGCAAGAAGAGAAGTGTTATGGTTTGCGTAACGAGAGATTTAGATCTCAGCGAGAGAAAGATAAAGGCATGTGACCTATTGGATGTAATTTTTTATGAAGTGTTTTGTGATGAAGTAAGTGGAACGGTGTGAGAGTGCAAGGTGAAGTCTTAATGGGTTTTGTTACTAGAACTAGTTCGAATTCGAGGATGCCTATAAGCGGTCTGCTTCTAGATTGAGAAAGTTGAAGAGTCAACTTGAGGATTTGTTTGAGAAGAAGTTTATTCGTCCGAGTGTTTCGTCGTGGGGTGCTCCGGTGTTGTTGGTTAAGAAGAAAGAAGGTTCAATGAGATTATGTGTTGATTACAGACAGCTGAATTAAGTTACAATCAAGAATCGGTATCCTTTGCCGAGGATAGATGATTTGATGGGTCAACTAGTTGGAGCTTGTGTATTTAGTAAGATTGATCTGAGATCTGGATATCATCAGATTCGTGTGAAGTCGGAAGATATTCAGAAAATTGCATTTAGAACGAGGTATGGACATTACGAGTATTTTGTTATGCCGTTTGGAGTTACTAATGCACCTGGTGTTTTCATGGAGTATATGAACAAGATATTTCATCCGTATCTTGATAAGTTTGTGGTGGTGTTCATTGATGATATTCTAATTTATTCGAAGAGCGATGAAGAGCATGCAGAACATCTCAGAGTTGTGTTGGAATTGTTGAAAGAGAAGAAGCTTTATGCGAAGTTGTCCAAGTGTGAATTCTGGTTAAGTGAAGTAAGTTTTCTTGGCTATGTAATTTCCAAGAATGGAATTGCTGTGGATCCTACGAAGATATAAGCAGTATCTCAGTGGGAAGCGCCGAAGAATGATTTTGAGATCCGTAGTTTTCTGGGTCTTGCAGGTTATTACAGGAAATTTATAGAAGGATTTTCCAAATTAGCGTTACCGTTTGTGATCGGTGGATCTGGAACTGACTGTTTAACGCTGGTTCGCGAAATGTCGCGGAAGCAAGAGTCGCCACCGTCTTTTATTTTCTCCAACATGGAAAGGACAAAAGCACAGCAAAATTCCTTATTGAGAATGTTTCTCGGTTCAGGAGGTAGATTTATAGAAAGGGAAGGTGTTAGCACCCTTTCTATCCATGGTTATCCATGGGCTCTTAGATACTTGCTCATTTGTGTTTTCAAAATGTTTGCTTTTTAATTGTGAGTGAGTTTGAAAAAGTTTCGTTTAAAGATTTCAGATCGACTCTTGTATCAGTCCTCAAGAGTGTTTGAAAAATTGTTTTGAAAGCTTTTTGAAAAGTGTCGGTGTGAAAAGAGTTTTTAATTTGTTTTTTGAAATAGAGCAAGTATCTACGAGTCATCTACCTACCCTAAGGAATTAGGCTGTGTAAATGTCCTTAAGGTAGTGCCATCCCACCACTGAGAGGTAGGTAGCACTACCGTTGGAGGTGTTCGGGTCAATTCGTTGTAGGGACAGTGTGGTCACCAGAGCAACAGTAGGACACCTTAGAAGCTACCCCTATGCCATAGAACATGGACATAAGGACTTACTAAAACGTCCTATACTCGACGACCACGTTTCGAGGGGCAAGGCAACAGTGAGGCGTACCCTAAGAGTGCTGTGTGAATTTGTGTATTATTTTCAGTTATGTTTTATCTTGTCATGCATTTGGTGAGCTACGCTTTGATTTTATTTGGGCCATTCATTCTTTCATGCAAAGTTTAGCAGTTTTAAGGGTGCGGAAATTAAAGTGCGGAAAATAAAGTCCTACGTTATTACAAGGCGCGGGTCTATACATCGCCAAATTAACAAAGACCCGTTTTTTTAATAAAATGCAGAAAATAAATAAATTTCCTAATTACTATTACAAGGCTTTGGGGCAATTACATAAGATTTAAAAGAAACATAAGAATAAACGCGCGAAAAGAAACTAGAATCGAATGTTCGAGGGCATTGGACCCTTAAAGAAATTAAATGAAATTAAAAAATTAATTAATTATTTAATAAAGAAAAAAAGTTATTTTTTATGTTTTTGGTATTTATGAAATAAGAAAAATTAATTAAAATTAGAAATTAAATAAAACCCTAGTTCTAAGTTGTTTTTAATTATTAAAAAAAAGTTAAAGTTTAAAACCTAATTTACCCTAATTATTTAATTACATGAGTATTTACAAAAATAATTAATAATTAATAATAACAAGAATAAGAAGAAGTTATTTTATTAAGAAAAAGAGAAAAATGCTAAAAAACCTAATTTCTACATATTTTAGTTATTTAAGAAAAGATTAAAATAAAACCTAATTTTACTAAATTGATTATTAACAGATTTATTTACAAAAATATTAATGGTGAGATAATAATAATTAAATATATTATAATTTTTGATTTCTGGTTTTTTTTTTATATTATAAAAATTATTTTTGTGAATTAACTAAAATAACTAAAACAAATTAAAAAAAAAGAATTAAAAAGAAAGAAGAAAATTAGAAAGAAGAATACAAACAAAAGGGGGTATCTGGCCCAATTTGGAGGTCAATTTGAAGCATTTTGGCCCAATGAACAAGAGGCCTGGTTGACTTTTCCAGCGCGTGTGCGGGATAATTGACCAGCGTGCATGGTGGACTGCACATCCTGGCCCTTGGATTGACCATCAGAGACATGTGGCAGGCACAGGCGTTGGGCGTTTGGTGGATCACTGGAGAGAAGTAACACCTGAATATATTACAACCAAAATTATTGAGAAATATAGGGGACCTGGGAATCGAACCCAGGTCCCAGTACCTGCATGACAGCGCATCTACCAACCCAACCAACGCGTTTATTTGTTAGTTTAGTGGAACGTGATCAATATAATGGAAAAACAATATTATGCTGTAGTAATAAAAAAAACGCGCCAATGTTCAAACTGACCAACCATGTCCAGACACGCATGCATCGTCTTCATCTTTTTCCTGTAACTAAAAATAGATAGCGGGGGTTTTAAACCCCCACTAACCCAAACCTGCAAAAATAGCGATTAGGATATAGGTGTTGTACCCCAAAATTTGCCCTCCCATATTCTTCAAAATTTGCCAAGTCAAAGCTTCAAAATTCCCCAAGGGTTGCACAGTTCAAGGGCCTCCTAACAGTCAAAGATTAAGGTTTTGGTTCTGACAAAGAAAATGAAGTTTCCAAGGGTCCAATCAAGTCCCACATGCTTATAAACATTGTCAAGCACCCTCATGCCAAGTTTCAAGACTCACAGCACAAAATTGCACAGTCAAAAACCCTAATTGCACTACAGTCAACTGTAGGGGCAAAATGGTCATTTGACAGTCAAAAGTTCAAATTTTAGGTCAACATCTCATTTTGAAGCCACAAACATCATTTGATCAATGCTTGATCATGATTCTCAAAGTTTGGCTCAAAAAGTCTCAAGATGCAAAAGTTTCCATATTTGGACAATTGAAAAAGTCAACTGTAACTTGACCAAGGCATAACTTCCACATGGATTATCAGAAAAATTCCATCCAAAGCTCATTTTGAAGATAAAGACATTTACTATAACTCCTCTTCACACTTCAAGTCCAATAAATGCTCTCACAAAAAGTTATCAATTTCAACATTATAGGTCATTTTCAAAAGTCAACAAAAAGGGACTTTAAGTCAAAGGCCATAACTTGAGATTGGTAAATCAAAATGACATGGGACCAAAGGCATTGTTTAGAGGACTTCAAGACCTTTCCAAAATGTCCACGAACATGATCAAAGCTTAAAAATTGAGCAAGATATGTCTTGTGGAAGTTGGGAAATTTTTGGATATTTTGAAAAGTCAACTTTGCTTCAAATGTCTTAAAAATGCTAATGGGCCTCTTTTTCTTCCAAGATTCATCATCCAAGGCATGTGCACGACCATTTGGCCCAAAGGGAAGTTTTTCATCATTTTTATTTATTTATTTGAATTTTTAATTGCTAATAATTCATTTAATTAATTAAAATATATGAAAAATACCAAACCTAAGTTTTTAAATCTTTTTATGCATGAAATGCACTCAATATTTCGTGCATGATCAGATTTGGAAAGAATCAAGGTAATTGAACATGATTTGTATCAAATTTGCATGAAAAAAGATTTGAAAAGATTAGGCAAAATCACAAAATCAAAAGCATTGATTACATGGATATTTGGCTTATTTTGTTGACCTAAAACACTCACACATATATATACATGATAACCCTAATGCCAAGAACATGAATGTTGCGCCCCATCTCAAGAACCAAACTTGCAATTTTATCAAAAAAGTCCAAAACTGAAAGTGGCCTTAGAGGACGATTCAGAGGAAAACTTTGATTCCATTAGCTTGCAAAAGTCTCCAGGGACGTTTCTGAATCAAAAGCATCATCCCTAACGCCCAGAATTGGTATATGGAACTCAAACTTTTTCACAACATATGCATATTCGTATTTTAATATTCAAGCATTTCCATTGCATTTTTCTTATGGATTTATACTAATGAGACCTTTCTGAAGCTAACCATGTAGTTTAATTGAATTTTTATACACCATACGCGAAATTGCCATTGTTGTCTTTTAGGGTTACAGAGGTCACGAATTAGGGTTTCCCTATTCTGGAACAATTGAGACTTGAGACCTACCCCATTGAAATCAGCATGCTTGGACGATCTGAACACATACATCGCGCCTAATTTATGAAACACCATAGCCTAATCGCTATTTTGAAAAATGGTGTATTTTGGGGGGGTTCAGAACCCCCGCTAACCTTTTTTTATTTCAGGGATCAACGAAGAAGAAAGGTATGTGGCAAGCTATGACTGGACACTTTGAATTCTAGCGCGCGCTTTTCTGATTTATACCACTAGCGTTTGTTTTTTTTTTATAATAATTGTTGTTCATATAATATACAAAGAAGCATAGCAGCGCGGTTGGCAAAGCATCAGCATGGTAATCCTTGGGACCTGGGTTCGAATCCCAGGTCCCCCACATTCTTTCAATATTTTTTTCCTAACATGATTCCATGCAGCACTTTGTCTGAAGACCTATCCTATAGCTTCATATCCAGCTTGCCACATGGCCATGTAACCTCAATCCAAGGGCACTGATTGGAAGAACACCCTGGGCGTTAGTCAATGGAGCTACACGCTAGCAGAAAAGTCAATGAGGCCAGAAATCAATTGGGCCAGAATTACTGATTATACCTCCAATTTGGGGACAGACCCCCCATGGTTTGCTTTCTTATTCTTTTTTCATATTTTTTCTATTTTATTTATTTTGTTTAATTTTTATTTAAATTCCTTAAATCAATTTATTTTCATAAAAATATAAAATAATACAAAAATCAGAAAAAGACAAAAAATAAATATTTTTATTTAAAAGTTATTTTTTTTTGTAAATAAATATCATTAATTGATTTAGCTTTTTAAAATTAGGTTTAATTCAAATATTTTTCATAATAAACTTAAAAAGTGTAGAATTAGGGTTTTAAGTATTTTTCATTCTTTTTCTTTTAATTATTAATTATTAATTATTATTTTTGTAAATACTTGCGATTAATTAATTAGGGTTAATTTTAGGTTAAAGTTTAATGCTTTTCTTAATAAATGAAAAAACTAGAATTAGGGTTAATTAATATTTTAATTTCATTTAATTCTCATAAAAAACCATAAATACAAAAAACCTCAAAAATAATTTCTTTTTTATTTTAATTTAATTAATTTGCTCAATATAATTTAATTTCATTAAAAAGGGTCCAACGCCCTCGCTTTCAATTTTAATTTAATTCACGCATTTTATTTTATTTCTTATAAAATTTATGTAACTCTCCCAAAGCCGTGTAAATTTATATTTCTCGCACTTTACTTCTTTATTTTCTGTCAAATCGGGTCCTGGATTAAATTTGGCGATGTGGACCCGTGCCTTTGTAATAGTTTAGGAATTTTACATTTCTCGCAACTTTTTTAACTGTTAATAATGGCATGCAAGAATGAACGACCAAATAAAAACAAAAGCGTAGATCACCCGTAACATGACAAGACAAAAATAAATGAATCTGACACACAAATCACACACCACCCCTAGGGTACGCCTCATTGTTGCCTTGCCTCGAAAGGTGATCGTCGAGTAGAGGATGTCTTAGTAAGTCCTCATGATCCGGGAACCTGGCATGAGGGTAGTTTCTAAGGTGTCTTCCCATTGCTCTGGTGATCACCATGTCCCGAACCTCGAATTGACCCGAACACCTCCAACGGTGGTGCTACCTACCTCTCAATGGTGGGATGGCACTACTTCAAAGGACATTTACACAGACGAATTCCTTAGGGTAGGTAGACGACTCTAAATACTTGCTCTAATTTCAAAAACAATTCAAAAATACTTTTCACACCGACACTTTTCAAAAAGCTTTCGAAAGCAATTTTTCAAACACTCTTGAGGACCGATACAAGAGTCGAACTGGAATTTTCAAAGAAACTTTTTAAAACCCACAGTTGAAAAGCAAACAAACCATTTTTGAAAACACAAATGAGCAAGTATCTAAGAGCCCATGGATAACCATGGATAGAAAGGGTGCTAACACCTTCCCTTTCTATAATCTACCTCCCGAACCGAGAGCAATCTCTATAAGGAATTTTTCTGTGCTTTTGTCCTTTCCATTTGGAGAAAATAAAAGACGGTGGCGACTCTTGCTTACCGCGACATTTCGCGAACCAGCTTTAAACAGTCAGTTCCAGATCCACTGATCACAGAACTGGCGACTCTGCTGGGGACACTTAAAGTGAGGTGTACCTTAGGACTAAGATCATTTGTGTTTTCAATTGTCTGAATTGTTTGCTTTATTATTGTGGGTACTGTCTTGGGAGTTCTATAGATCCTAACCCGGATCTGGGGGATACCTTCTTAGAAAGTAGCAACAAGACTGTGAGGGAACTGTGCGGGGTATACCGACATGGTTGAAGCAGTCTTCTACGTTGATGTGGCACTTTGGTGTGTACCGGTAACCCTTGAGTTCAGTCAAGGAGAGTACGGGGCCGCCGCGTGGTGTTGTGAAGCATCAACTGACCTTAGGAACCTTAATTGAACTATCTTGGCCTCTTTAGGGTAGTGAGATAACTGACTTTGGTGCAGTCTGATGTTGGTTGATACTCGATACTACACTCAATTGAGGGTTGCTTTCCTGGAATATTTCGGTCGCCAGTTCAGTGGCTAAATCGAAACGATGAACAATGAAAGCAATCCCGTGATATTGGGACCCTTAGAACCCGGTTACTTCTGATAGGACAGGTCTTAACCCACCAACTTCAAGAGGGTAATACCCAGACCCCATGCTGGCCTAAACCCTAAGGGCTTGTTTTGTGTGCCTTGTGTGCCTTACATGTTTTTCTTTGTAAATATCTGTGGTGTGTTTAATCATAGCATCATGACATCATTCAGCATCATATGCATTGACTAACCATTTCAGGGGTTCGAATCTTCATCTTTGTTTTTGTTTTGTAGGACATGGAAACTGTTCACAGAAAGACAATTCAAATCAGTCTTGTAAGGGTCCCTCCTCATCTTAAGGAACTTATATCCAGGATTCCCGAGAGTTCTTCATTCAGTGAAGGATATGGAAGACTCATCAGCTTGGTCAATACCAACATTGAGGAAGACATGATAAAGGTCCTGTTCCAGTTCTTTGACCCTCTGCATCACTGTTTCACCTTCTTGGATTATCAGCTGGTACCTACATTGGAGGAGTTCTCCCGGCTCCTGAAGATCCCTATCCTTGATCAACTACCCTACAACGGTACGGAAAAGGAACCCAAGCTTGAAGAGATTGCTAAAGCCTTACACCTACAATCATCTGACCTCAAGGGACATTGGGAAGTTAGAAGTGGTATCAAAGGGTTCTTAGCCAGGTTTCTGTTTGAAAAGGCCCATGAATGTTGGAACTCCCTTGACTTACAAGCTTTTGAAGAAGTTGTGGCCCTCCTTGTCTATGGTTTGGTGTTGTTCCCTAATCCAGATCAGCTTATAGATATCAGTGTTGTCCAGATCTTCATGTCCAGGAATCCTATACCAACGTTGCTTGGGGACATCCTTCACTCATGTTACACTCGAACCATGAGAAAAAGAGGTGTCCTTATGTGCTGCACTCCTCTCCTGGGAAGGTGGTTTATTTCGCACCTTCCACAACCAGTTTTGAAGAACGAGTGGGGTTTGAGATGGTCACAACGGTTGATAACTCTTACACATGCAGATATACATTGGTGCCCTCGGTCCAGAGAGGATGTCACCATCATTGATCGTTGCGGGGAGTACCCTAATGTTCCTTTACTTGGAATCAGAGGAGGTATTACTTACAGCCCATGCCTGGCTTGGAGACAGTTTGGTTATGCTCGGAGGGATGGCCCTCATGATATGTTAATTCCTAACATAGTTTTTGACTTCGACAACGATGCACAAGGACTTCGCCAGAGATTTATCAGAGCTTGGAGGATGCCCAGTAGGATAGACAGCAAGACACTGGGGCACAGGAACTCCATCCCATTGGAACCTTATCTCAAGTGGGTACGCGCCCGCTCCCAGAAGTTAGTAATGCCTTATCCTCATATGCTCCCTGTGATCAAAGAGCCAGTCTTGGAAGGAGAAGTGTCCTACACCATTCAGCATCCTGACATGCCCACGTCCTGGGAAAAAATGCAGAAGAGCTGGATCCAGCTTAAGGAAGAATGGAATTCTCTTGAGACCAGCCTACATGCTAGTGAAAAGAAGGTCTTGGAGCTCACCCGCCTATTGCATGAGGAGAGGAATCTCAACACCTACATAGCTCCAAAGAGGATATGTAGTGTCTTTTGGGATTGATGTGCTTTTGTATTATTTTGCCCATGAGGCTTTGATGTACTGAACAATTATTTCCTTAATGATAACGTGTGTTCTTTTTGTCTACAACAAGTTTGAACTTTCGAACCCTTGAATGCATTGCATAAACACATATCATTCATCATGTGCATAGCAGGTTTTCTTCTTTTCAGGTTGCTTACCGTTCTTCGCTGTTTATTTCAGCATCATGAATCCTGACTCATCATCAACTGAGATATCCATCAAGGCTCTTCAGGCGCAGAATGCGCAATTTCAGGAACTAATCATGGGTTTGGCTCAGGGCCAAGAAGAGCTGAAGGCTCTGCTCCTGAAGAAGGAGAAGAAGAAGAAGAGGAGAACTGTTCTTTTTAACTCGGGCCGAAGGTTTGGCAACACTCTGCAGAATGAAGAGGCTGGTTCTTCTATAGGCAAGGGTAGTCCCCAAGGGGTAAAAGGTCCTAATCCGGTAGTCTCTGACAACGAGACTGATTTTGATGAGGAACAGTATCCTCCTGCAGAAGACAGATACAAGCAACTGGAGGACAGGCTGAATGCTATGGAGATCCAACAAGTGCCTGGGCTGGATTTTGGAGATTTGGGTTTGTCTACCGGTGTGATTATTCCTCATAAGTTCAAAGCACCATCCTTCACCAAGTATGACGGGGCGTCTTGTCCCAAGCTACATCTCAGATCCTACGTGCGGAAGATTCAACCGTACTCAGTGGACAAAAACTTGTGGATCCACTTCTTCCAGGAGAGTCTTTCAGGGACTCATCTCGAATGGTTCTATCAGCTGGATGGGACCAAGGTTCGTAACTGGGAGGAGTTGGCTACTGCTTTCTATAAGCAGTATCAATATAATGCCGACCTTGCCCCTACACGTACCCAACTCCAGGGTATGTCGTTAGGTTCAAGTGAAGGTTTTAAAGAGTACGCACAGAAGTGGAGGGATCTGGCTGGCAGGGTGCAACCTCCGTTGACTGACCGGGAGTTGGTAGACATGTTCTTGGGGACCCTATCTGGGCCATTTTTCAACCATCTTATCGGTAACTCATCTGCAGGGTTTATTGATCTTATTCTGACTGGAGAGAGAATAGAGGCTGGGTTGAAGTCTGGTAAAATTCAGAAGGGTGCATCGTCAAGCTCGAAGAAGAAGCCCTTCAAAAAGGAGGCCAGTGCTGTATACGGCTCTAGAAGACAAGAGAAACCTGAGCGCCGCCAATCTGTCAATGCGGTGATGATTGCCAAGCCTGCTGCCGCTCCTCGGCAAACCAATCCACCAAGGGCTGAAAGACCCCGGAGAGAGTTTACCCGTTTGAGCATGACTTTGTCGCAGATCTTGCCACAGTTGCTATCCACCAATTTAGTGACTGTCAGGGAGGCCCCGAAAGTTGTGAACACTGCCTCTCCCAAATACAATCCAAATGCCCGCTGTGCTTATCACTCCGATAGCCCGGGGCATTCCACTGATGACTGTTGGGCCTTAAGGAATAAGGTGCAAGACCTTATTGATGCAAAAGAGATACAGTTTGAAGCGCCTGAGAGGCCAAACGTGGTGACTGCTCCTATGCCCCAGCATGGAGTAAATGCTGTTGATGAAGATGTATACGCTGTTTCTATGAATGAGGTAGCTACTCCCTTAATGACTGTCAAGAGGAACCTGCTGCTGGCCGGTTTATTTCCGGGTTGCAGTGAGGGTTTCCTTTTCTGTGCTGTTTCTCTCTCTGGTTGTCCTTTGCTGAAGTTGGGCATCCAAAGCCTAATGGACAGCAGAGAGATTCTATTCAAGAAGTCCGCTGTTCAGTTGGTTCCGGTAGAAGAAGTTTCTGTGGTTACAATCTTTAATAATCCAATCAAGGCTCTCCCAAGGAAGCCGGTTCAAATCATGACTGTCGCACCTGTTGTTATTACTGTTCCGGGGCCTCTCCCCTACGAGTCTGATAAGGCTGTCCCCTGGCACTATGGGGCAGACGTGTGTGTGAATGGAATCAAGCAAGAGTTTAACACTGGCACCAGCATCAACAATATCACTGGTCCAACAAAGGTTACCCGCAGTGGCAGGCTCTTCTCGCCTGACATTACACCACCAGCTGTTCGAAGACCCCTCACTATAACACCTACAAGTGTACTTGTTCCTGTTTCTGATCAAGTTGTTTCCCCTGCTGCCGAGTCATCTAATGCTCGGGGCAAAGGGACTGAAGATGAGCCTGCCCTGATGGAGGCACCAAGACCTGTAAATGCTGAGGCCTCCCAACAAGAGATGGAGGAAATCCTGAAAATAATCAAGAAGAGTGACTTTAATGTTGTGGAGCAGCTGGGGCATACACCCTCCAAGATCTCCATGCTCTCCTTGCTCCTGTGCTCAGAGGCCCATGCTAAGGCCTTGATTTCATTTCTCAAGACGGCCCATGTGCCACAGGAGACATCTGCAGTCCAGTTTACTGATTGCGTAGCAAATCTGACAGCGGACAATGGCTTGGGTTTCTCAGATGCTGACCTTACTGCCAAGGGAAAGGACCACAATGACGCCCTGCATGTCTCTATTGAATGCAGGGGCACTACTCTTGCGCACGTGTTGGTGGACACTGGTTCTTCCTTGAATGTGCTACCCAAGAAAGCCTTAGACCGTTTGGATTGTGAAGGCCTGGAGCTGAAACCTAGCAATATCATCGTCAGAGCCTTTGACGGTTCCAAGAGGATGGTTCATGGAGAGGTTGACATTCCTATTCGTGTGGGTTCTCAGGTGTTCGACTCTACTTTCTATGTGATGGATATCCGTCCATCGTATTCTTGTCTACTGGGTCGACCTTGGATCCACAAAGCTGGGGCATTGACCTCTACCTTGCACCAGAAGCTCAAGTACCCCGTCAGAGGGAAGATCGTCACTGTGCAGGGAGAGGAGGAGTATATGGTAAGCCATTTGAATTCCTTCAGGTATATTGAGATGGACGGGGAGTTTATTGAAACCCCCTTTCAGCATTTCGAAGAGGTACTTCCAATTTCAGCAGCAGCAGAAACAGTGGTCGAAGAGGATGTTCCTTTGAAGATGGCTTCCCTAAAGGATGCCCGGGCTGTGATTCAGAAAGGTGAATGTGCTAACTGGGGCAGGCTCCCTGATTTTAAACAGAAAACTGACAAGTTCGGACTGGGTTTTACTGCAGAGGGACAGAAAGCTATGCGGAAGGCAAAGACCAGAAGACCTCCTGTGCTCATTACCAATCCAGGAGTGAATGCTGTTGAGGAGGATAATGAAGTGGATGAAGCTGAGTTCAATAGCTGGATCTACCCGACAACTGATGGCGGATTGACCAATTGGATTGCCAAAGACCATACTCCTGTTACTTTTGTTACGCAGTAATAAACTTCTTTGTTTTGTTATTTGTAATAAACAATTAAAACTCTATGGCCCGGTGTCTTACCCGAGGCACCGTGGGGTTCATTTGTGAGGGCATATAAATTGTCATTTCATATATCATGAATAAAGATCTTGGACGTTTTCTCGCATTTCAAATTTTATGCTCCCTTTCTTTCTTTCCTTTCATTATATCGCAAAACAGCTGTATTTATACACACTCACTCATACAGGTTTCAATCCACTCTGGATCTCACTGGTAACGACTCTGCTACTGCCAGTTATGACTTTGAAAATCCGATCAACTTAGCCGAAGACGAAGGTGAAGATGATTGCGAAGTGCCTGGAGAGCTTGCAAGACTGTTACTTCAGGAAGAGAGGGCAATTCAACCACATGAAGAGCCAGTGGAAACAATAAACCTGGGTACTGATACAGACAGAAAGGAGGTAAAGATTGGTGCCAACCTAGAGCTCAGCGTGAAGCAACGGTTGACTCAGATGCTACATGACTATGTGGAGATCTTTTCCTGGTCCTACGAAGACATGCCCGGGTTGGATACCGATATTGTGGTCCATCATTTGCCTACTAAAGAAGACTTCCCTCCGGTTAAGCAAAAGGTCCGCCGTATGCGTCCAGAGATGTCTGAGGAGATCAAAGCCGAAGTCATGAAACAATTTGATGACGGGTTTCTTGCAGTGACTTCTTACCCTCAATGGGTTGCTAATGTGGTGCCGGTACCAAAGAAGGACGGTAAGGTCAGAATGTGTGTCGATTACAGGGATCTGAACAGGGCCAACCCTAAAGATGACTTCCCCCTACCTCACATTGATGTCCTTGTTGACAATACAGCTCAGCATAAGGTGTTCTCTTTCATGGATGGTTTTTCAGGTTACAATCAGATCAAGATGGCACCTGAAGACATGGAAAAGACTACATTTGTTACTCAGTGGGGCACCTTCTGCTACAAGGTCATGCCTTTTGGACTAAAGAACGTTGGGGCAACCTACCAACGTGCCATGGTTGCTTTATTTCATGACATGATCCATCATGAGATAGAAGTGTATGTTGACGACATGATTGCAAGGTCCCAGACTGAGGAAGAGCACCTAGATCATCTGCAAAAGTTGTTTGACCGTCTGAAGTTGTACAAGCTGAGGTTGAACCCGAACAAGTGCACCTTCGGGGTAAGATCTGGGAAGTTGCTAGGCTTCGTTGTAAGTGATAAGGGTATTCAAGTGGACCCTGCCAAGGTTAAAGCTATTCAAGAGATGCCGGTTCCTAAGACAGAGAAAGAGGTCAGAGGCTTTTTAGGACGCCTGAATTACATTGCTCGGTTCATCTCGCACCTAACTGCCACCTGTGAACCAATCTTCAAGCTGCTGAAGAAAGATCAGGTAGTACGTTGGAATGATGAATGTCAGGCTGCTTTTGACAGAATCAAAGAGTATCTCCAAGAACCACCCATCCTTATGCCACCAGTTGAAGGGAGACCTCTGATACTATACCTGACAGTACTTGACAACTCAATGGGGTGTGTGCTGGGGCAGCATGACGAGTCTGGCCGAAAAGAGCATGCCATTTATTACCTTAGCAAAAAGTTTACCGACTGTGAGACCCGATACTCACTGCTTGAGAAAACTTGCTGCGCTTTGGTATGGGCTGCTCGCCGGCTGAGACAGTATATGCTGACTCACACTACCTTGTTGATCTCAAAGATGGATCCCATAAAATACATATTTGAAAAGCCTGCTCTGTCTGGGAGAATTGCAAGATGGCAAATGATCTTGACGGAATACGACATTCAGTACACAACCCAGAAAGCCATCAAGGGAAGTGTATTGGCAGACCACTTGGCACATCAGGCAGTAGACGACTATCAGTCAATGAACTTCGAGTTTCCGGACGAGAGCATCATGATTGTGATTGATTGTGAAGTACCTGGACCGGATGAAGGACCTGAGGAAGGATCCCGATGGTCTATGCACTTTGACGGAGCCTCCAATGCTTTGGGTAACAGTATCGGCGCTATAATCATATCCCCTCAAGGCACTCATACTCCACTCACTGCCCGACTATGTTTCAACTGTACCAATAACATGGCGGAGTATGAGGCGTGCATCATTGGTCTCCAAGCTGCGATCGACCTAAGGATCAAGTTTCTGAGTGTCTTCGGAGATTCCTCTCTTGTGATCAATCAGATCAAAGGAGAGTGGGATACGAAACATCTGAATCTTATTCCTTACAAAGAATGTGTGTTGACCTTGATCCCCCACTTCACAGAGATAACCTTTGAAAATTTCCCGAGAGAGGGGAATCAGCTGGCGGACGCGTTAGCTACAATGTCTTCTATGTTCAAAGTCAAATGGGATAATGAGGCTCCCCGGATCATCATCTGGAAACTGGACGAACCGGCATACTGTTGTGATCTCGAGACTGAATTGGTGACTGAGAAGCCTTGGTACCATGAGGTGAAGAGATATCTGGAAGCTCAGGAATACCCTGAAGGGGCGTCTGTCAACGATAAGAAGTTTCTGAGAAGGTTCGCAACGAAGTTCTTCCTTAGCAACGGCATCCTGTACAAGCGAAACCATGATTCGACCTTACTGCGTTGTATGGATAAGACAGAAGCAGAAAGGATCATGGAAGAGCTACATGAAGGGACCTTTGGTACACATTCCAGTGGACACTCTATGGCAAAGAAAATCCTTCGGGCAGGGTATTTCTGGTCCACAATGGAAGCAGACTGCTACCAACATTCTCGGACATGCCATAAATGCCAGATATATGCAGACAAGGTGCATGTTCCTCCAGTTCCTCTAAATGTTCTGACTGCGCCTTAGCCATTTGCAATATGGGGAATAGACATGATCGGTGAGATTAAACCTACAACATCTAACGGGCATCGCTTCATCCTGGTAGCAATTGATTACTTCACGAAGTGGGTCGAAGCAGCTTCCTACGCTATGGTAACCAAGACTGTTGTGGCACGGTTCATTCGGCACAATCTGATCTGTCGATACGACGTCCTAGAAAGGATTATTACAGACAACGGTACCAATCTTAATAACAAGATGATCACTGAGCTCTGCGAGCAGTTCAAGATACAGCACCACAACTCTTCTCCTTACAGATCGAAGATGAATGGGGCTGTAGAAGCAGCAAATAAGAACATTAAGAAAATCGTGCAGAAGATGACAGTGACTTATAAAGATTGGCACGAGATGTTACCGTTTGCTCTCCATGGGTACCGTACCTCAGCCAGGACGTCAACCGGGGCAACTCCTTTCTCCTTGGTCTACGGTATGGATGCAGTCTTACCGATCGAAGTGCAAATACCTTCTCTCCGGATAATGAAGGATGCAAATCTGAACGAAGATGATTGGATCCAGACACGACTTGATCAGCTAAACCTTATTGATGAAAAGAGACTTGCTGCTATCTGCCACGGTCAGACGTATCAGAAACGGATGATCAGGGCATTTAACAAGAAGGTCAGACCACAAGAGTATCAAGTTGGGGATCTGGTAATCAAGCGAATCATCCTTCCTCAGAGTGATCCAAGGGGCAAATGGACCCCTACGTACGAAGGGCCATTTGTGGTTAAACATGTGTTCTCAGGAGGAGCCATGATTTTAACCAACATGGATGGTGACGACCTTCCTCACCCCGCCAATGCAGACATAGTAAAAAGATACTACGCATGAAAAAAAGACCCGCTAGGTTGACATACCTAGGCAAAAATTAGGGCTTCCCAGCGAACCAAAAGGGTTCGGGCAAAATGAAGGGATGAAATAAAAAAAATCTGTACACCCGGCAAGTCGAAAACCTGAAAAGGTGGCTTGGGCAAAAATGGGTATCCCGGTGGACTGAAAACCCGAAAGGGAGGTCCAGGCAAAAGTTAGGGATAAAGCGTAATACTATGTCTCATTGGATCACTTTGCATCCATAATCCGGTATCTACATCAAGTTCAAACGGCATCGATCAGTCAGCTTCATCTTCAACTAAGGTCATCAAGTGATGAGATGCTCGGAGATATAAAGGCAATAGCAGAGTTGAAACCCAGTGGGATCATTCATTTCACACAGCTGTTTTATTTCCTTTTGTACAAATTGTATGAACTCTCTTGTTCGGCGGCGTTCTCTTACTAGGACGCCAGCCTCTTGTACATAAAACGCCTATTTACAGGCAATTCAAAATCAATACAAAAAATCACTTTTCAGTTAAAAATTGCCAATTGTTTTTCCTTTTCTGTTTTGTTTTGCGAAGAACGTCCAAGGTTCAATTTGTGATATATGCATTGATGATAATTTGCTAACTCATGAATATTTGCATACGAAACAAAGGATTAATTACAGGTAACATTAGAAACAGGGGCAATAAAGAGTTGTCTAAGCAATCTAATTGTTCTATCCTCCAAGGTACCCAGGTAGGTTCAGCTGAAGAACATAACCAGATATCTTAAATCCCCAGAGAGTGAGCCAGCAAGTCAGTGCACTCTCCCCAAGCTATTATCAGCCTTAAGGAAGTTGGGCATCCTCCAGCAGATCTCAACATTCCCCAACGCGATATACAGGCATTCTTAACAAGCATCCCCGACAGTCTTGACCTAAAGATTGTTCCCCGACGGTATATCAAAGATTCAGTGGAGTTACTTCCTCGATTACAGTTCAAAACTTCCCCAGGAGAGTCCAATCCAGTTTCCCCAGGAAGGTTGGAATCTATCTCCCCAAGCAATAAGCTTATCCCCAGTAGATTCTGGAAGCTTATCCCCGCAGAACGAACGCGTCCCCCGGCTTTATTCAAGAGTTATTTCCTTACCAGGATATAACTGGGTTATCCTCAGCCAAAAGCCACGGAAAGATCGTCCTCGACGCAGTCTTCCTATCCCCATCGGAGTTCATCAAATCTCCCAACGCAACCTATCAATGGTATCCCCAGCGAAGTCTATTAACACTTTCAACACAACAAGGGTATCCCCAGCAAGTTATCATCAACAACTCAACATTTCAGCGAAGTATCTCTCTCCCCACGGAGTATTTCTTCCCAGCAAGATCGCTAGAGTACTTTTCTCCCTGTAGAGTAATCCATTCGCCAAGTTTATTCCCCAACGAAGTCATTTTCTCCTACCGGTATGCTTGCAACTATCATCCCCAACGGAAGCAAAAAATCTATCCTTCAACATCAGCCCAGGAGTGACTTCTCGGCACCCGTCAAGGATTTATTTTCCTGGACGACAAACATACATTCATAAACATCGCGCTTCCATACATTATAGCATGCATATACGCATCATATCTCACGAATCTCATTTATGTTGAGAACATCATCGCTTGATTCATATCATGCATGACATATGACTGACCTTTACCTTTCAGGAAAGATCCAGTTAAGTTCTCAGCTACACTTCAAGACCTAGACCGGTTCAGTTAAGTTGACCCTAAGACTTTTTCTGTTTCTTATCCAGTCAAAGGCCTTCTCTGGTTCAGTCAGATCGACCCTAAGATCTCCCTGTTTCTTATCCAGTTGAAGACATTCCAAGACCTAGACCGGTTCAGTTAAGTCGACCCTAAGATTTTTCTGTTTCTTATCCAGTCAAAGGCCTTCTCTAGTTCAGTCAGATCGACCCTAAGATCTCCCTATTTCTTATCCAGTTGAAGATTTCAAGACCTAGACCGGTTCAGTTAAATCGACCCTAAGATTTTACTGTTTCTTATCCAGTCAAAGGCCTTCTCTAGTCCAGTTAAATCGACCCCTAACAGATTTTCCTGATAAAGACTCAGTAGAAGATATCCAAGATTCTCTCAGCGTTACTGTTGAGGTTGAAGTCGCCTATGGTTCTCTCCCCGTTACTGCGGAGGTAGCAATCGTCCCCAGATTCTCTCAGCGTTACTGTTGAGGTAGAAGTCGCCCCAGATTCTCTCAATGATTACTGTTGAGGTAGTAATCGTCCCCAGATTCTCTCAATGATTACTGTTGAGGTTGAAGTCGCCCAAGATTCTCTCAATGATACTGTTGAGGATTGAAGTCGCCCAAGATTCTCTCAGCGTTACTGTTGAGGTTGAAGTCGCCCAGATTCTCTCAGTGTTACTGTTGAGATAGAAGTCGCCCAAGATTCTCTCAGCGATACTGTTGAGATTGAAGATATCCAAGATTCTCTCAGCGTTCCTGTTGAGGTAGTAATCGTCCAAGGTTCTCTCACCGTTCCTGTTGAGGTAGTAACCATCCCTGGTCCATTCAATCACCTTTTGAAGCTCCAGATTCAGCTCCTGTAACCAGTCAAGACACATCTACAAAGAATTTGAAGACCAGCTCCTGTAACAGGCCAGGTAATCATTTTTCTTTTTTCAGGTACACAAGCTCTCGCTAAGGAATCTCTTATGCGATCAACACCCAGATGGCATCCATAAGCCCATCCACCTTCCATCATCTCTCAGCATGGCATCTATAAGCCCATCATCCTATCCAGCAATCTCCAAATGGCATCTATAAGCCCATTCCGCCATCACATTGCTACTATGTGAGCGCAAATTTCTGGGCACTCTAGTGTTCAATCATCTTCCACCTTCGGATTACGAAAGGCACATCAGCCAATCTGCATCCTCAGGTCTAAGAAGATTGAACAGGGGCAACTTTTGTACCCCAAAATTTGCCCTCCCATATTCTTCAAAATTTGCCAAGTCAAAGCTTCAAAATTCCCCAAGGGTTGCATAGTTCAAGGGCCTCCTAACAGTCAAAGATTAGGGTTTTGGTTCTGACAAAGAAAATGAAGTTTCCAAGGGTCCAATCAACTCCCACATGCTTATAAACATTGTCAAGCACCCTCATGCCAAGTTTCAAGACTCACAGCACAAAATTGCACAGTCAAAAACCCTAATTGCACTACAGTCAACTGTAGGGGCAAAATGGTCATTTGACAGTCAAAAGTTCAAATTTTTGGTCAACATCTCATTTTGAAGCCACAAACATCATTTGATCAATGCTTGATCATGATTCTCAAAGTTTGGCTCAAAAAGTCTCAAGATGCAAAAGTTTCCATATTTGGACAGTTGAAAAAGTCAACTGTAACTTGACCAAGGCATAACTTCCACATGGATTATCAGAAAAATTCCATCCAAATCTCATTTTGAAGAGAAAGACATTTCCTATAACTCCTCTTCACACTTCAAGTCCAAGAAATTCTCTCACAAAAAGTTATCAATTTCAACATTATAGGTCATTTTCAAAAGTCAACAAAAAGGGACTTTAAGTCAAAGGCCATAACTTGAGATCTGTAAATCAAAATGACATGGGAACAAAGGCATTGGTTAGAGGACTTCAAGACCTTTCCAAAATGTCCAAGAACATGATCAAAGCTTAAAAATTGAGCAAGATATGCCTTGTGGAAGTTGGGAAGTTTTTGGATATTTTGAAAAGTCAACTTTGCTTCAAATGTCTTAAAAATGCTAATGGGCCTCTTTTTCTTCCAAGATTCATCATCCAAGGCATGTGCACGACCATTTGGCCCAAAGGGAAGTTTTTCATCATTTTTATTTATTTATTTGAATTTTTAATTGCTAATAATTCATTTAATTAATTAAAATATATGAAAAATACCAAACCTAAGTTTTTAAATCTTTTTATGCATGAAATGCACTCAATATTTCGTGCATGATCAGATTTGGAAAGAATCAAGGTAATTGAACATGATTTGTATCAAATTTGCATGAAAAAAGATTTGAAAAGATTAGGCAAAATCACAAAATCAAAAGCATTGATTCCATGGATATTTGGCTTATTTTGTTGACCTAAAACACTCACACATATATATACATGATAACCCTAATGCCAAGAACATGAATGCTGCGCCCCATCTCAAGAACCAAACTTGCAATTTTATCAAAAAAGTCCAAAACTGAAAGTGGCCTTAGAGGACGATTCAGAGGAAAACTTTGATTCCATTAGCTTGCAAAAGTCTCCAGGGACGTTTCTGAATCAAAAGCATCATCCCTAACGCCCAGAATTGGTATATGGAACTCAAACTTTTTCACAACATATGCATATTCGTATTTTAATATTCAAGCATTTCCATTGCATTTTTCTTATGGATTTATACTAATGAGACCTTTCTGAAGCTAACCGTGTAGTTTAATTGAATTTTTATACACCATACGCGAAATTGCCATTGTTGTCTTTTAGGGTTACAAAGGTCACGAATTGGGGTTTCCCTATTCTGGAACAATTGAGACTTGAGACCTACCCCATTGAAATCAGCATGCTTGGACGATCTGAACACATACCTCGCGCCTAATTTATGAAACACCATAGCCTAATCGCTATTTTGAAAAATGGTGTATTTTGGGGGGGTTCAGAACCCCCGCTAACCTTTTTTTATTTCAGGGATCAACGAAGAAGAAAGGTATGTGGCAAGCTATGACTGGACACTTTGAATTCTGGCGCGCGCTTTTCTGATTTATACCACTAGCGTTTGTTTTTTTTTTATAATAATTGTTGTTCATATAATATACAAAGAAGCATAGCAGCGCGGTTGGCAAAGCATCATCATGGTAATCCTTGGGACCTGGGTTCGAATCCCAGGTCCCCCACATTCTTTCAATATTTTTTTCCTAACATGATTCCATGCAGCACTTTGTCTGAAGACCTATCCTATAGCTTCATATCCAGCTTGCCACATGGCCATGTAACCTCAATCCAAGGGCCCTGATTGGAAGAACACCCTGGGCGTTAGTCAATGGAGCTACACGCTAGCAGAAAAGTCAATGAGGCCAGAAATCAATTGGGCCAGAATTACTGATTATACCTCCAATTTGGGGACAGACCCCCCATGGTTTGCTTTCTTATTCTTTTTTCATATTTTTTCTATTTTATTTATTTTGTTTAATTTTTATTTAAATTCCTTAAATCAATTTATTTTCATAAAAATATAAAATAATACAAAAATCAGAAAAAGACAAAAATAAATATTTTTATTTAAATGTTATTTTTTTTTTTGTAAATAAATATCATTAATTGATTTAGCTTTTTAAAATTAAGTTTAATTCAAATATTTTTCATAATAAACTTAAAAAGTGTAGAATTAGGGTTTTAAGTATTTTTCATTCTTTTTCTTTTAATTATTAATTATTAATTATTATTTTTGTAAATACTTGCGATTAATTAATTAGGGTTAATTTTAGGTTAAAGTTTAATGCTTTTCTTAATAAATGAAAAAACTAGAATTAGGGTTAATTAATATTTTAATTTCATTTAATTCTCATAAAAAACCATAAATACAAAAAACCTCAAAAATAATTTCTTTTTTATTTTAATTTAATTAATTTGCTCAATATAATTTAATTTCATTAAAAAGGGTCCAACGCCCTCGCTTTCAATTTTAATTTAATTCGCGCATTTTATTTTATTTCTTATAAAATTTATGTAACTCTCCCAAAGCCGTGTAAATTTATATTTCTCGCACTTTACTTCTTTATTTTCTGTCAAATCGGGTCCTGGATTAAATTTGGTGATGTGGACCCGCGCCTTTGTAATAGTTTAGGAATTTTACATTTCTCGCAACTTTTTTAACTGTTAATAATGGCATGCAAGAATGAACGACCAAATAAAAACAAAAGCGTAGATCACCCGTAACATGACAAGACAAAAATAAATGAATCTGATACACAAATCACACACCACCCCTAGGGTACGCCTCATTGTTGCCTTGCCTCGAAAGGTGATCGTCGAGTAGAGGATGTCTTAGTAAGTCCTCATGATCCGGGAACCTGGCATGAGGGTAGTTTCTAAGGTGTCTTCCCATTGCTCTGGTGATCACCATGTCCCGAACCTCGAATTGACCCGAACACCTCCAACGGTGGTGCTACCTACCTCTCAATGGTGGGATGGCACTACTTCAAAGGACATTTACACAGACGAATTCCTTAGGGTAGGTAGACGACTCTAAATACTTGCTCTAATTTCAAAAACAATTCAAAAATACTTTTCACACCGACACTTTTCAAAAAGCTTTCGAAAGCAATTTTTCAAACACTCTTGAGGACCGATACAAGAGTCGAACTGGAATTTTCAAAGAAACTTTTTAAAACCCACAGTTGAAAAGCAAACAAACCATTTTTGAAAACACAAATGAGCAAGTATCTAAGAGCCCGTGGATAACCATGGATAGAAAGGGTGCTAACACCTTCCCTTTCTATAATCTACCTCCCGAACCTAGAGCAATCTCTATAAGGAATTTTTCTGTGCTTTTGTCCTTTCCATTTGGAGAAAATAAAAGACGGTGGCGACTCTTGCTTACCGCGACATTTCGCGAACCAGCTTTAAACAGTCAGTTCCAGATCCACCGATCACAATAGGCAAGCATAAAAAGGGCGCGAGTAGTGGATTCCATTCGTTTGGAGGTCCTGATTCCATTGGTACTAGTTTGAATGGCCAATTTTTCCAGATGTGTAAAGCCCCAAATCTGGAGCTCTGAAACCCTAGCGAACGTCCATGGCAATTTTTGATACAGACATTATTAGTTCAATTAGAGGGCACCAATAGCTTCAGAACATTCATGTTAGTGTAAATCAACATTTAAAACGCATGAAAAATGCATGAAAGTGCAAACACGAATATGAAAAATTTCATGAAAAGTGCAATCCAGTTATACCAATTCCTTGAGTATTGAGGGTTGGTTTCGATTGCAAAAGCTTCCTGGTAGTGTCAGAAGTGTATTGGAATGGCTTTTTGGCTTTGAAACGTGCAGTAGTTATGAAAATAGTTTCAAGGTTTTTGTGAAAAAAGTGCAAAGTTGTTCTTGGTCTTGGGCGCAGCTTCTGTGTCTAATGTAATAGGTTTCAATTGTGCACATGTATATGAGTAGAATTAGGTTAAAGTCAGCCCAAAATCCATTGATTTAATGATTTTGAATATTTGATTTTATCAAATCTTTTCCAATCTTTCTTCATGCCAATTATGCCAATTATGGAAGATTCTTTCCTTTGAGGTAGTACACGAGATATTTGATTCATAATGGATGAAAATGCTGCACAAAAAGATTCAAAACACATGATTTAGTATTTTTCTTATAATTAATTTTAATTAAATGAATTAATAAGATTAAAAATTCAATTAATTAATTAAAAATAAGAAAATAACTCCCTTTTAGCTTAATGGGTCGTGCATAGCCTTTGGGTAATGATTCATGGAATAAATTGAGGCCCATTAGCATTTTTGAGGCATTTGAAGCAAAGTTGACTTTTCAAAATTCCCAAAAATTTCCCAACTTCCACAAGGCATATCTTGCTCAATTTTTAAGCTTTGATCATGTTCTTGGACATTTTGGAAAGGTCTTGAAGTCCTCTAACCAATTTATTTGGTGCCATGTCATTTTGATTTACCAATCTCAAGTTATGGTCTTTGACTTAAAGTGCCTTTTTGTTGACTTTTTGAAAATGATCTATAATGTTGAGATTGATAACTTTTTGTGAGAGCATTTCTTGGACTTGAAGTGTGAAGATGAGTTGTAGGAAATGGCATTCTATTCAAAATGAGCTTTGGATGGAATTTTTCTGATAAACCATGTGGAAGTTATGCCCTGGTCAATTTGCAGTTGACTTTTTCAACTGTCAAAAAATAGAAACTTTTGCATCTTGAGACTTTTTGAGCCATGCTTTGAGAATCATGATCAAGAATTGATCAAATGATGTTTGTGGCTTCAAAATAAGATGTTGACCAAAAACTTTGACTTTTGACTGTCAAATGACCATTTTGCCCCTGTAGTTGACTGTGAAGCATTTAGGGTTTTTGACTGTGGAGTTTGATGCTGTGAGTCTTGAAACTTAGCATATGGATGTTTGTCAATGTATGTAGGCATGTGGGACTTGTTTGGACCCTTGACAACTTCAATTTCTTTGCCAACACCAAAACCCTAATTTTTGACTGTTAGGAGGCAATTGGCCTGTGCAACCCTTGGGAGATTTTGAAGCTTGATCTTGACAAATCTTGATGAATATGGGAGGGCAAATTTTGGGGTACAACACCGTTGACTAAGTTGACCAGGAAGGGTCAGATGTTTGTTTGGGATGTTGAATGTGAGAAAGGATTTCAAGAGCTGAAGAGGAGGTTGACAAGTGCTTCGATCTTGATTTTGCCAAATCCGACTAAGTCTTTTGTTGTGTATTGTGACGCATCATTAATGGGATTAGGTGGTGTGTTGATGCAAGATAAGCAGGTGGTGGCTTATGCTTCGATACAATTGAAAGTACATGAAAGGAATTATCTGACTCATGATTTGGAGTTGGCAGCTGTTGTGTTTGTTTTGAAGTTGTGGAGGCATTATTTATATGGTTCTCGGTTTGAGGTGTTCAGTGATCACAAAAGTCTAAGGTATCTCTTTGATCAGAAAGAGTTGAATATGAGGCAGAGGAGATGGTTAGAATTTCTAAAGGATTATGATTTCGGTTTGAATTACCATCCTGGTAAGGCAAACGTTGTTGCGGATGCCTTGAGTAGGAAGTCCTTGCATATGTCGATGTTAATGGTCCGTGAGTTAGATTTGGTTGAGCAGTTCAGAGATTTAAGTTTGGTATGTGAAACTACTCCGAATAGTGTGAAATTGGGTATGTTGAAACTGACTAGTGATATTCTGGAAGAAATTCGGAATGGACAGAAGTCCGATGTTGGGTTAGTTGATAAATTGACATTGATCAACCAAGGTCAAGGAGGCGAGTTCCGGATTGATGAGAATGGTGTTATGAGATTTGGTAATAGGGTGTGTGTTCCGGATGTTGCAGAAATTAGGAAGAGTATTTTGGAAGAAGGACATCGTAGTGGATTGAGTATTCATCCTGGTGCTACTAAAATGTACCATGATTTGAAGGAGTTGTTTTGGTGGCCGGGAATGAAAAAGGAAATTGCTGAGTTTGTGTATGCTTATTTGGTTTGTCAGAAGTCGAAGATTGAGCATCAGAAACCGTCAGGATTGATGGAACCGTTGTTTGTTCCGGAATGGAAATGGGATGGAATCTCTATGGATTTTGTGTCTGGTTTGCCAAGGACATCGAAGAATTGTGATTCTATCTGGGTTATTGTTGATCGGTTGACAAAATCTGCTCACTTTATTCCGATAAGAATGGATTATCCGATGGAAAGGTTGGCAGAATTGTATATTGAGAAGATTGTGAGTTTGCACGGTATTCCTTCTAGTATTGTGTCGGATCGAGATCCGAGGTTTACATCTAAATTATGGACGGGATTGCAAGAAGCTTTGGGTACTAAGTTGCGTTTGAGTTCCGCTTATCATCCACAGACAGATGGTCAGACGGAGAGAACGATTCAGTCGTTGGAAGATTTGTTAAGAGCTTGTGTGTTGGAGAAAGGTGGAGCTTGGGATAGTTATCTACCATTGATTGAGTTTACCTACAACAATAGTTTTCATTCGAGCATTGGTATGGCTCCGTTTGAGGCATTGTATGGTAGGAGGTGTCAGACACCGTTGTGTTGGTATGAATCTGGAGAGAGTGTTGTGATTGGACCGGAAATTGTCCAACAGACTTCGGAAAAGATTAAGATGATTCAGGAGAAGATGAGGACTTCTCAGAGTCGTCAGAAAAGTTATCACGATAAGAGGAGGAAAGATCTTGAGTTTAGCGAAGGAGAACATGTTTTTATGCGAGTTACTCCGATGAATGGTATTGGTCGAGCTTTGAAGTCAAAGAAGTTGACTCCATGTTTTATTGGTCTGTTTCAGATTACCAAGAGAGTTGGGAAAGTTGCTTATCAGATTGCTTTGCCGCCGTCAATTGCAAAATCTGCATGATGTCTTCCATGTATCCCAGTTGAGGAAGTACATTGCTGATCCGTCTCATGAGATTCGGGTAGACGATATACAGGTACGAGAGAATTTGATTGTGGAAGCGGTACCTGCGAGAATTGAGGATCGGAAGTTGAAACAGTTGCGAGGCAAGGAGATCGCGTTGGTAAGAGTGGCTTGGGGAGGACCAGCAGATGGAAATGTCACTTGGGGGTTGTAGAGTCAGATGAAGGACTCGTATCCCGAACTGTTCGTCTAAGGTATGTTTTCGAGGACGAAAACTCTTTTAGTTAGGGAGAGTTGTGACACCCCAAATTTATTCAAGTGTTAAATAATTAGGAATTTAATTATTAAATTAATTAAAGGCTTAATTAATAATATTTTGGATTAAATGGATGAATTAATTATGGAATTAAAAAGGAAGACAGGGGGTGTAAGGTTGAATTAGAGGTTTGTGAAGTAAAAGGCTCTACTAAATAATAACTAATTTATTACTATTATTTGGCAAATAATAAAAGGAAAATAAAAAGAAGTTATTTGGGAAAAGTCATTGTACGTGAAATTGGAGAAGAGAAGAGAAGAGAGGAAAAAGCCAAACGCCGTGAATTCGAAGGATCATCGCGAGGTAAGGTGTGATTTCAATTATTTAATATGCCTTATAGATTTTGAGATCAATAGAATTGATTAAGCATGTTAGGAATCTCGATTTTGGAATTCTAGGTTTGTGGAATTATCCCTAATTGTGTCAGAGTATAGGAATTGGAACCATTAATGTGATGAATAATTAATAGGAGTGATGGAAACATGATTTATGATGTTGTATTGATGTGTATTGGTTGCATTTTAGTGTTCCAAATGTTATAATTCGTATGGGTATGAATTGGATGGGATTGGAATGAATAATGCTGTCAAAATAGAAGATTTTGACTCTACAGGTCGTGGGAACCGGTTCCCAGTGGGGAGGAACCGGTTCCCAGTGGGGAGGAACCGGGTTCCACTGTGTGAACGTACAAAAACTTGCAAAATTGGTCTCAGGAACCGGTTCCTGTATAGGTAGGAACCGGGTTCCAGTACATTTTCCAGAAACGTGAATTGTGAACTTCTCAGGAACCGGTTCGTGCATATGTAGGAACCGGGTTCTGCTGTAACTTTTTGAAAAATATTAAACTTTGAAAATTCATAACTTTCCAACCGTAAGTCCGATTTGAGTGCCGTTTTCGGCAGTATTTCTTAAATTAAAAATAATATCTTATAAAATAATAAAAATATTATTTTATGAAAATTATTTTAAAAAGAGTCGAATTCCCGATTTTTGTAAACTTTGGTATTTTGAGAATGATGTAGAATTGTTTGTAAATTGTTCTGATTTGGTGAATGAGAACTGATACTTATGTGTTGTGCCTGCTATCCATTATGATTGAGATGTGATCATGTGATATATTGGTTTTGGCATTATTTGGAATTATGTTGTGATCATATTCCGTTGATTTGATGTTGACTTTCCGATTATGCGGTTTGTTATTATGTGCATAATTGGTGTATATGCAATGGTGTATCCATGATAATTGATTGTATCAGGTCCTTGTGGATGAAGTGCATGTTTATGCTGTTTGATGTGTGTATGATAAATAATGATATCATGTTTTTTTTGGTTTTGGTTCAGTTATGATAAATTGATGTATTTCATAGACTGATTTGATGTTGCATGCTGGTGATGTGCATGCATATGCATTATTTTGGTGAAGTTGATTCACATTGTGTGGAATTTGACTTGTATTGCCGTTAACCGATACCCGGGTGATGATGGGTGGTTAGGCTGGATTCGTGTCCGGTGTTTATGGACGAATCGATGGTTGCTGTATCTGGTTGATGATGGATCAGTTGGATTTGTGTCCGGTGTTTATGGACGAATCGATGGTTGTTGTATCCGGTTGATGATGGATCAGTGTTGGGTGACTTGGTCACGTGATTGGTACCACATGCATTGTGTCTGCATTTGTGTTTGCATGGAATTGTAGCATGTTAGGATGCCTTCCAGTGTTACAATTCTTTGGTTGATTATTGATTTGTGCATAATGACTTGTATGATTGAAACTGTGTGTTGAATCTGGATTTATGCTAAAATGGGTGAAATAATATGCTTGTGATATAATGTTGATTGAGAAGCTTATAATGCATGTTAATTATGAGAAATCTCACCCTTACTTTAATGATTTCAGATTAAAGTTAACAGCTCAGGAGTTGATGAGGATGGCTCTAGAGCTATGTTACTTTAAGTCCGTGTGTCAGTGCCGTGCTCTGATAGGTTGTAACACTGGGGGAAACGTTTGGATGATGAGTTTTATTTTATACTCTATTGTTTAATTTATGTTGGGAATACTTATGAAGTGAAGTTATTCCGGTTTTGAGACATTTCCGCTGTGTAGAACATGATATTGATTTGAATATTTATCTTAATAATTCCTTCAGTAAAGCATGACAACTGTAGATTTGAGGTTTTTATATTTATCTTGAATTGTGACATCCCTGTTTTCCATGTTACTCTGATTTAATTAATATATTTGCGGGTTATTTAGAAGGGTTGTTACACAGTCAGTCTTGGACTATCTGTATGTAGGCTTGCGATGAAGAAATATTTCAGAGTTAATGTTAGAGTTTCCAATTTGTTGAAAGATATGTGTGTTCAATATGGATGCATAAAGCTAACTCATAAGGTGTTTGATGGAATAAATCAATGAACTTTGGTGTTGTTTTCAATTATTGTTGGTTTCGCTCAAAATGAATTTGTAGATGAGGCTCTTTGTTCTTTATGTTCTTTCTATTCAATGAGGAAAGAAGGGTTCGTGTCAAATGGATTTAGTTTCGCGAGTGCACTCACTACATGTAGTCATGCTAGATTGATTGAAAATAGACATGAAGATGTTTTTGCTTTGATTCCAACAATTGATCTGAGGCACATAGAGGAAAAATTGAAAAGTGTATTCAAGAACACTGTGAGTCAAGTGGCTAAGAGAATTCTCACAGATGGTGTAAATAGTGAGTTTAATCCATTAAGGTTCTGCGAGAAGGATTTGCTTTTCAAGACACTTGTTGTTGAGAATACTATCTATAATAAGAAGGAATGGTTGATAGCTTGGTTTTTGGGATGTTATTTAGATATTTTGATTGTTGTTGGAAGATCTTAATTCTCAAGTAGGAAGCTTCGTTATTGATTTAGATGAATGGTTGAATCTCAAGAATTATGCAGCTTGTGAATGAGAAATTTAAAATAGCTTTTTAAGGTACTGGCAATAGAACTGTATCTTAGGAAAAGATAATTCAATTCGATCTAGCACTATACCATACTTTTTGAAGACCGATGGAATGAAGACATCACTATGCCTTTAAAGTTTGGGTCAGAATTAAGCATATGTTTTGGGATCAAGTCAAGCGAATATTTTTTCCTGCTTTAAGAATGTTATTTATCTACAACCTTGAGGACAAGGTTGTTCTTGAAGGGATGAGTAATGATAGGAGGTGGAATTAGTTTTTGTACAACTTAACTAGTTAAGTTAGAAAGAAAATCATCTCAGTTGGACTTTTACCTCAAATATTGTTTAGTTATTGTTTTTTTCGTTGAATCTTTAGTTCACTATCCACTGTTATCATCACTATATTTATACTCTTATTGAGAGAATGAAAATTATCAGTAAAATTAAATGAAGTTTATTTTCTTAGTTAGCTTTTATTGTCTTTATTAGTTTTTTAGAAGTTTTCTTGATTTTGTTAGAATTCTTGTTTTACCATCCTAACACACCATCTCTTGAAGATGTTCCAAGATTCTATAATCAGATTTTTAAAGGTTAAAGTTGTTGTCAAAGAATCTGTTTCGACCCACAGATCCTAATTTCTCTTATTCTAGCTTTTACCTTTGAGGAAAATAGATAGTTAAACAAAATTATTATTTTTAGATTAATTGACATTTTAACTTTTATTTACATAAAAAATAAATACTTAACGAAAAATATACTTTTTAATCAGTTTTTGTGATTTTTTTTATGATTTTCTGACATTATTATATACTCTCTCCATCTCATATTATAAATAAAAGTTACTTTTTAAATTCATTGGATATCTAATATATTTAATCTATATATAGATCGAATACATTAAATATTTAATGAACTTAAAAAGTCATTTTTTTTTATAATATGGGACTAGGGATGTCAACGGAGCGGAATGTGCAGAAGATGTTTTCCCGTTTTCCGCCCCGTCCCCAAATTTGTTCCCCGTCCCAATCCCCGATCTCTGTCATGGGGGATATTTTCCCCTATCTCCACAGTATCCACAAACATCAAATCTTAAACTTTTTATTTTTTTCCGATCAAAACTATGACATTAGTATTTCATTTTTTTAATTTTTTTAAAACATATATTTTACATATTTATTATTTTAAAAATAAAAACACATATTGCACCCATAACGAAAAATGCAAAAGCGATTGCAGTTGCTAATTTTTTTCTTTCTACCATGCATAACTATATAAAAACTCATAACTAATATATCTCTTAATGCATAGAAAATCGAAATTGTCAAATATCCAAAATAAAATGCTAATAAATATCCCAAAATGAATAGCAAAATAGAATTGGAAGATAATCTAAAATATCAAAGCAATCACCCAACAAAAGTTATAATTCAAGTTACTTTGGACAAAGTTAATCAATATGACCGGATTCGAGGAATCTGCGGAGACGGAGAGTACTTCCTCGTTCTCCGTCCCGAAATGCTATCAGGGGATTTTTTACCTCCATCCTCGTCTCCGCAGTGGAAAAAATATCAGACTTCGGATCTTCGGACAGATAATTCCCACAGATATTTCCGTTAACAGATGTAAATTGACATCTCTTTATGGGACAGAGGGAGCACATCATTTTTCAAATTGAAACTACATTATATATGTTTCAACTTGCAAAAAAAAATTATAGATATAATTATTTTATTAGTTGATACTCTTTCCGTTTTAAAATAAATGTTGTTTAAGACTTTAATACACAAATTAAAAAATACGATGATATTATCATAAGATATTACACTTTTATAAAATTAACTTTATTAATATATTGAAAATAATGTAGAAAATAAAAAGTAAAATGCATAATTGAAAAATAATCATTATTACATTAAAAAATAAAAATAATAATTAATTTAAAATAAAATTTATTTATTAAAATGATAGCTATTTTAAAATGAAGAGATTATTAGATTTAAAATTATTTAGTTTTTGTAATATTTACTGTATACTAGTAATAAAGTTACTAGTATTTATTTTCTGTACATTCAATGAACCTACAACGTTAAAATTTACACAAAGAGTACCGAACAGTAATTGTTTTCAATGCAAAAATATACTAATACTATCCCATTCTAGTATTAGTACATTTATTGAACAACCTTTTTTATATGGAACATTAAATTTTGAACAACAAATTCAACTTTCGTTTGAAGTGGTTCAGACATTGATTATTAACTTTAAAACGTTAGCGAGTGTACACTTAAAAACTGTTTTAAAAATAAGGATAATGCTGACAAGTGCATGAGTTCATTAATATTTTAACAATAAAATGTATTAAATTATCTTTAATTACACTTTACTTTTTTTTGAAAAAATGATAATTAAATATATTTACATTTACTCAAATTAATTTATTCACTCAGTTTCTTGTTTTTTACGTTATGATATACTAAAATACTCAGATTTTTAATAAAGCTGCAATAAAATTTGATTTACTACTAAAAAAATGATGAAATGATGATTGCATTATAATAGGTTTTGTTTAGAAATTGCATTATTGTACTAGCTTGGTGATTATTAGAACTAGTTAAGAGAGAAGTAGCCAAAATAATTACATAGTGGTAGGTGGTAGAATATTTCTTCGGCGATTCAGCCGTACTATAACGATAATGCTAGGTACTGTAGCAGTAAATATTCAATAACTATCATTTTTTATTTTCAATTTAGCTTAGATTATTTTTTATAATTTATATTCTAATTTTTATAATTTAGTTTACACATCAATCTTTATTATGGTCCCTATGCCGTTTTTTTTTTTTTTAAAGATTTTTGTTAGATAAATCTAAATTAAAAACTTATAAGAGTTGATTTCACTCTGTTGAATATAACCCGTTTAAATTTTAATGAGTTTGTTTTATTATTCAATCCAAAATTTTACTTTTAAAACCAAATCTGTGGGATTTTGGATCGAACTCTAGCATGATCGAAGTACATGCTGTAGTCGAAGCATGTATTTGTCGAAGAATGCTTGTTAAATTAGGTTTTAGTGTTTAAACCCTAATTTGTTAAGTTAGCTTGATTATTAAGTTAGCTTGTATAATGGGCCTTGTGGAAAAAGCCCATTAGTTAGTATGTTAGGTTTTATTATAAATAGCATACTAGTCTCTCATCATTGAATTCACAACAAATTGGTGCGGTGAGCGTGGAGAAGATGCCTTCAACAAAATATGAGATTGAAAAGTTCACCGGAGTGAATGATTTCGGTCTATGGCGCTTGAAGATGAAAGCCCTACTGGTTCAGCAGGGTTGTTTGGAAGCGTTGAAGGGAGCGACGGCGATGGACGCTGCGTTAACAGAAAGAGAGAAGACGGCCATGATCGAGAAAGCACACAGCGCAATTTTGTTGAGCCTTGGTGATAAGGTTCTTCGACAGGTATCAAAGGAGACGACGGCATCAGGGTTATGGGTGAAACTTGAAAGTTTGTATATGACCAAATCTCTGGTAAATCGACTCTACCTGAAGCAAGCTTTGTATTCATTCAAGATGATTGAAGACAAAGTGTTGGCTGAGCAGTTGGATATGTTCAACAAGCTGATTCTTGATCTTGAAAATATTGATGTAAAGATTGATGATGAAGATCAAGCGCTGTTATTGTTGTGCGCTTTGCCCAGATCACATGCTCACTTCAAAGAAACCCTCTTGTATGGAAGAGAGTCCCTGACCTTTGAAGAAGTTCAATCAGCTTTGTACTCTAAGGACTTGAACGAACGTAAGGAGCATAAACCTTCGACGGTTGGTGAAGGTTTGGCTGTTAAAGGAAAATTCGACAAGAGGAAAGGTAAAAATCAGTCGAAGTCTTATAGTGGTGACGCATCTGGTATTAGATGCTATCACTGTAAGAAAGTAGGTCACACAAGAAAGGTGTGCCCTGAACGCCTGAAAGATCATGGAGGTAAGGATAATGGCAATGCAGCTATTGTCCAAGATGATTTCGAATCATCTGATGTTCTTGTGGTTTCAAGCAACAACTCGTCGAAGGAGTGGATTATGGATTCTGGATGCACTTGGCACATGACTCCAAACAAAGACTTGTTCGAGGAATTATGTGATCAAGATGGTGGATCTGTATTGCTGGGAAACAACAAAGCTTGCAAGATTGCAGGCGTTGGATCTGTGAGATTCAAGCTCCATGATGAGTCAATAAGATTGTTGACTGAAGTCAGGTATGTACCTGATTTGAAGAGAAATTTGATTTCTCTTGGTGAATTCGACAAGAAAGGATATGTGTTTCAAGGAGAGAAAAGTATCCTGAGAGTCATGAAAGGGTCGAAGGAAGTCTTGAGAGGCGTGAAGAAACAAGGCTTGTATACCCTTGAGGCTGAAGTTGTAAGTGGTTCGACAAATGTTGCATCCACGAAACCTTTGTCGAAGACAGAAATTTGGCACATGAGATTAGGCCATGTCAGTGAAAGGGGTCTGGTCGAATTAGGGAAACAAAATCTGCTTGGTGGAGATAAAGTCGAAAAGCTGAAGTTTTGTGAACCCTGTGTACTTGGAAAGTCCTGTAGAATGAAGTTCAACAAAGGCAAACAAAGAACACATGGATCCCTTGATTACATCCATGCTGATCTTTGGGGGCCTGCAAGGTGTCCATCACATTCAGGAGCAAAGTATTTTCTATCCATAGTAGATGACTATTCCAGAAAGTTATGGGTATTCATCCAGAAGACTAAGGATGAAACTTTTGAGAATTTCAAAAGTTGGAAGACTCTTGTCGAAAATCAAACTGGCAGAAAGGTAAAGAGGTTGAGAACCGACAATGGCCTTGAGTTTTGCAATGAGGCGTTCGACAGTTTTTCTGTTGCCTCTGGTATTGCAAGGCACAGAACTACTGCAGGTACTCCACAACAAAATGGTTTGGCTGAAAGGTTTAATCGAACTATTTTGGAGAGAGTTAGATGCATGTTGACTAGTGCGGGATTAAAGAAGGTGTTTTGGGCTGAGGCTGTTTCGACAGCAACATATCTGATAAACAGATGTCCTTCGACAGCGTTAGATATGAAGACACCTGAAGAAGTTTGGTCGGGACATCCACCAGATCTCGACAAACTAAGAGTATTTGGCTGTGTAGCTTATGCTCACATTAGGCAAGACAAGGTCGAACCTAGAGCTCTGAAATGCATGTTTATGGGATACCCTGAAGGAGTGAAAGCTTATAGGCTATGGTGCCTAGAGCCAGGTCACAGGAGGTGTATCACCAGTCGAGATGTAGTTTTCAATGAAACTGAAATGGCTTTCAAGAAAACTGATGATGTTGACGAAGAGCTGGAACAGGTAGAGATTCCTGTTGAGGTGGAGCATGTTGATGCTGAAATGCGTATCCCAGATGAAGTCGAAGAAGAAACAGAAGATTCTGATGATGTTGAGGAAACTGTTGATGACTACCTATTGTCGAGAGATAGGCAAAGAAGAGTCATAAAACCACCTCAGAGACTTGGATATGCAGATCTTGTAGCTTATGCCTTAATCTCTGCAAGTGAAGTTCTAGACGAAGAACCTAGAGATTATAAGGAAGTTATAAGGAGTCGAATGAAGACTGAATGGCTAAAGGCCATGCATGATGAGATGAAATCTCTTCATGATAATCACACTTGGGAACTAATCAAGAAACCTGTTGGGGCAAGGTTAGTCAGCTGTAAGTGGATTTTCAAAGTTAAGGAAGGAATTGAAGGAGTAATGTCGAAGAGGTACAAGGCAAGATTAGTCGCAAGGGGTTTCACTCAGAAAGAAGGTGTCGACTTCAATGATGTATTTTCCCCTGTTGTGAAGCACCGATCCATCCGAATGTTGCTTGCCATGGTGGCTCAGTTCGACCTTGAACTGGAACAAATGGATGTGAAGACTGCGTTCTTGTATGGTGACTTAGATGAAACAATCCTGATGAGGCAACCTGAAGGGTTTGTCGAAAAGGGGAAAGAAGATTATGTGTGCAAACTGAAGAGATCTTTATATGGACTTAAACAATCTCCTCGACAGTGGAATAAGAGATTCGACAAGTTCATGGAACACATAGGTTTCATTAGAAGTCAGTTCGACCATTGTGTTTACTCCAGATTTCGACCTGAAAATTCATTTGTTATTTTGTTGCTTTATGTTGATGATATTCTGATAGCAAGCAACAATGTCGAAGATGTAATGAGGGTGAAGGCTGAACTCAATAAGGAGTTCGACATGAAGGATCTGGGAGGTGCATCTAGGATTCTTGGAATTGACATTCGAAGAGATAGAAAGCAGTCGAAATTATGCTTATCTCAAGAGGCATACCTACGAAAGATTCTTGACAAGTTTGGTATGTCGAATTCAAAGCCTGTTGTGACTCCAACAAACCCTCAATTCAAGCTGAGCATTGATCAATGTCCCAGTACTGATGTTGAAAGAACCTATATGAACAGCATCCCATATGCTAATATAGTTGGTTCTTTGATGTATGCTATGGTCTGTACCAGACCCGACATAGCATATGCAGTAAGTCTTGTAAGCAGGTACATGGCGAATCCTGGAAAGGCTCACTGGCAAGCGTTAAAGTGGATTCTAAGGTACATAAATGGGTCTCTGAACAGAGTCTTAATTTATGGTGGAGCCTTGGGTGAAGATAGTAAAGCAGCTGTCGAAGGCTATGTTGACTCTGATTATGCAGGTTGTATGGATTCCAGAAAATCTATTTCTGGATATGTTTTCACTATGTTTGGTACAGCAATTAGTTGGAAAGCAACTCTTCAGAAGGTTGTTGCCTTATCAACTACTGAAGCAGAATATATTGCCCTAACTGAAGCTGTGAAAGAAGCATTGTGGCTTGAAGGTTTTGCAAAGGAGCTGAAACTTCAAGGTCAAGGTATCACTGTTAAATGTGATAGTCAAAGTGCAATACACCTGTCGAAGAACTCAGCCTATCATGAGCGAACCAAGCACATAGATGTGAGGCTGCATTTCGTCAGAGGGGTAATCGAGCGTGGAGAAGTCCAGGTGCTGAAGGTCTCGACAGATCACAATGCCGCTGATATGATCACCAAAACGTTGCCAAGTTGCAAGTTTTTCCACTGTATGCAGTTGATAAAGCTGCATGAAGAAAGCTAGTTAGTGTCTCTTGATGCTATAGAGTTAGGTCCAAGGTGGAGATTTGTGGGATTTTGGATCGAACTCTAGCATGATCGAAGTACATGCTGTAGTCGAAGCATGTATTTGTCGAAGAATGCTTGTTAAATTAGGTTTTAGTGTTTAAACCCTAATTTGTTAAGTTAGCTTGATTATTAAGTTAGCTTGTATAATGGGCCTTGTGGAAAAAGCCCATTAGTTAGTATGTTAGGTTTTATTATAAATAGCATACTAGTCTCTCATCATTGAATTCACAACAAAATCAAATAATTAAATTGCCTATTATTGAATTGAATTTGCAAATTATGTATAAAATAATTAATTAATTAATTTTATTTTTTTAATTAGAAAAATATAACACAATTCAATACATTTACAAATATTTATAAGACTTAAATGAAATAAAACAAATCATATAATGCCAAATCAAATTCATCTATATGTATGAAACTTGATAATATTTAACAAATTTCACATATAACATGTCATTTTCATAAAATCTATGTGTTGAAAATAGTAGAAAATCAAATAAGTAGTATCTTATTTTAAAATTTCACAAAATCATTGAAACAATATTAATCTAGTAAAATTATTGGTGCTCAATGAAAAATGAGAGGGAAATAATGACTTGTATTCATATACAAATTTTTATTTTTTATTTAAAAATAAAAATAAAAATTCGTATATGCAATGAGTTAATTATATGGAGGAAGATCCTGAATTTGATACAGGTGAAGCATGACCATGGAGATTGAAAGACTGAACTTCAATGGCTTATTCACCAAAGCAAACGAAGGGTTGGAGATTTGGTATGTTTAAGTTTGTCATTGCTAAAATCATTTATGAAGTATGAAAATATCGAAATGAAAGAGTTTTGAGAATAGTGTAAATAATAAGATTATATATTGAAAAATTATTGACAAAATAGTTTATAGGACCGGATCAATGTGAAAATCCAACCACACTTATCGAGATTATGACACATTAGAGTTTTAGCTTTCTTTGTTTTTTATAGATCGTTTGTCTTTTGAGTTATGAGCTGAATCTTTGTGATTGTCTAATATAAATCTGTTTTCATTAGTTAATCAAAGTGGTTAATTAAAAAAAAAAAAGAATTAAGCACATCAAGGGATAATCAATGATTTGAAAAATTCAAACTCAATATCCAATTCAAAATCATGCGAATTGGATCAATTATAAATGTAAATAAATGGATTCAGATCATTAATAAATTTGTTCAATTTAAATACAAATTTGTGGATTGATCCACACCATAATCACCTATAATCTAAACGGGAACTGATATGCATGTGTTCCGTCTGATTTATTGTATGTTTGATTTTACTTTTATGAAAATTAGAATCAATTCTAAAGATATAAAATTAATCGAATGATTTTGAAATGTTTGATTTGTTCAAAGTAGAATTGATTCTGTTTACAGAATTAATTCTATTTGAAACTATAATTTATAGTTTTTATTTCTAAAATTGATTTCGAGTGATTTTTAAACTGATATTTATTATTTAATTCACTTTTACATAAATATATTCAAACATAAATCAGTTCTACTGAATTTAGTTATGTTAAAATCAATCATATCAAACTCAATTTTGTTAAATTGTAATCCAATGTGTCGAAACTATGTGTCGAAAAGATTTGATTTGTTTTAGATTTAAATAGATTTGATTTAAGTCTAGAATAAATTAGATTTGATTTAGTAACAAAAAGATATTTTGAGCTTTGGGCTTAGGGTGTAAGCTCAGTTATAAATAGAGGGAGTAACTCCTATTTTTGCAAGCAAGTCAAGCAAGTTGTATTCACAGAATTTGCAGTTGCAAGTGAATAAGAAAGTTTTCACAGTTTGTGAGCAGAGAGAAACTCTGCAGAAATTATTTGTCTTGTCTTCTTTTCTTTGTTTGTCTCATAATTAAATTGTCATTATGGTAGAAATTCATCATAGACTTTGATGGATTTCCAACATCTGGTATCAAGAGCTTTGTTTCGATTCAAGGGAAGTGTCAATCAAGAACGATTGAAGAATTCACAATGACAAGTTATGGGAATGCAAATTATCCAGCAACCCTACCAATTTTGAAAGTTGACAACTATGAGAATTTGTGCAAACAAATGAAAGTCTTATTCAGGTGTTAAGGTCTTTGGGACCTTGTAAAAGATAGAGTCGAAGCGCTTGGAGAAAAAGCTTCAGAAGAAGAAAAGAAGAAATACATAGAATCTGAGAAGCTGAGTTATAAAGCATTATTTATAATTCATCAATGTGTCAGCCCAGACAATTTCGAAAATGTTAGTGATTCAGAATCTGCAAAAGAAGCTTGGGAAATCCTTGAGAAGTCTTTTGGAGGCGCTGAGAAAGTGAAAGAAGTGAGGTTACAAACTCACAAAAGGACCTATGAACTGCTTCAGATAGAAGACAGTGAAAGCATATCTGATTTCTTCACTAGAGTTACAAAACTAGTAAATCAAATCAAGATATGCGGAGAAGCGTTAACAACAAGAGATGTTGTGTCGAAGATTTTGAGATCTTTAGCTCCTAAGTTCGACCACATAGTGGTGGCGATAGAAGAGGGGAAAGACTTATCGAAATTGACAAAGGAAGAGCTTCAAGGGACGCTTGAATCTCATGAACAAAGAATGAACGAAAGAGCTGCAGGAAAATCGAAGAGTGATGTGGCATTAGAGACCAAAGGCAAAGGAAAGTGTTTCGGTAGAGGTAGAGGTGGCTACAACAAATCGAATGGTAGAGGAAACCAGATTGAAGGAAACGTGTCGAATCAAAGAAGACCATACCAAGGCAACCAAAGAGATGGTATTGCAAATAGAGGAAGAGGTGGTGGTCAAAAACCTGATAAGAGTCACATTCAATGTTACAATTATCAGAAGTATGGTCACTATTCGAGTGATTGTTCAGAAAAACGAAAGAATCAAGAAAGTGATGCAAAGCATGCAAAACATGAAGAAGAAGAAGAAGAGATGATGCTGATGGTCACAACAAGAGATGAAGATAGATCCAAGGACCAATGGTACTTGGATTCAGGATGTTCATCACATATGTCTGGGAGGAAAGACTGGTTTGTCAATATAAAGCCCTCAATGAAAAATATGGTAAAATTTGCAAATGAAAATACCCTAGCAGCTGAAGGTATTATTGATGTTATGATTATGAGGAAAGATGGCAAAAGGTCAGTAATCTCCAATGTGTTCTACATACCAGGCATGAAGAGCAATTTGCTCAGTATAGGGCAGTTGGTCGAAAAGAATTATAAAGTGTCAATCGAAGATAAGATGATGAGAGTCATTGATGCAAATGGGAGATTAATCTTGAAGGCTCCTATGTCTCAGAATCGAACCTTCAAGATTGAACTAAATGTGATGGAGCGCAAGTACCTTTCGACTGCAGCTAGCAGAGATGAATGGATATGGCATTATAGACTTGGCCATCTCAACTTCAGAGACATCAGAGATTTGAAGAGAAGAAATATGGTTTCAGGATTTCTAGAAATTGACATTCCAAACGAGGTATGTGAGGAATGCGTGCAGGCGAAACAACACAAGAATAGCTTCAGCAAGGATGCAGGAAGCAGATCGAAGGCTAGTCTTGAAGTCATATACTCTGATGTATGTGGACCAATCCAGGTGGATTCGATGGGAGGTAACAAATACTTTGTCACATTCATAGATGATTTCATTCGAAAGCTATGGACTTACCTGATCAAGAATAAAAGTGAAGTGATCAAAGTATTTACCAAGTTTAAGTCTATGGTCGAAAGACAAAGTGGTCGAAAGCTCAAAGTTTTGAGAACTGATGGTGGTGGAGAATACGTGTCGAAAGACTTCGACAGATTATGTGAAAAGGAAGGGATTGTGCATGAGGTGGTGCCACCCTATACTCCACAACAAAATGGAATTGCATAAAGGAAAAATTGAACCATCATGAATATGGTGAGAAGTATGTTGAAAGGCAAGAATTTACCTAAAGAATTTTGGGATGAAGCTGTTTCGACTGCAACATATATTTTGAACAGATGTCCTACAAAGAAGCTAGAAGGAATTACTCTAGAAGAATGTTGGTCTGGTGTGAAGCCTAGCTTGAGTCATCTGAAGGTATTTGGATCTATTGCACATAGACATGTGCCAGATCAGTTGAGAAGAAAACTTGATGATAAGTCAAGTCAAATGATTCTAGTTGGATATCATTCGACAGGAGGCTACAAGTTGTTCGATCGAGTGAAAAAGCAGATTGTGATCAGCAGGGACGTGATCATAGATGAGTTTAAAGAATGGGATCGGACTGATAATGTCAAGAAAGATTCAGCGGGAATCTTTCTTGAAGAGCCAGAAACTCAAGTCGAAAGAGAAGTTCGACAAGAGGAACCAGCAGATATACCAAGTACAAGCAGGCCTCAAAGAACAAGACGCATGCCTGCAAGATTGCAAGATTGTGTGATTACATCAGATGATGTAATAGATAATGAAGGTGAGCTGGTACATTATGCTTTCTATGCAGATGTCGAACTTGTTAATGCAGCTGAAGCATTAAAGGATTCGAAGTGGGTGAAAGCAATGAACGAAGAAGTAAAGTCTATCGAAGACAACAATACTTGGTCACTTGTCGAATTGCCTCAAGGCAAGAAGGAAATTGATGTCAAGTGGGTATACACAGTGAAAACGAATTCGAAAGGTGAAGTAACTTGACACAAAGCAAGACTTGTGGCGAAAGGATTTCTACAGAAAGAAGGAATAAACTTCAATGAAGTTTTTGCACCTGTTGCTAGGATCGAAATAATCAGGTTAGTTGTTGGTCTAGCAGAAATAAATAGTTGGCACATATGTCAGATGGACGTGAAGTGTGCATTCCTAAATGGACCCTTAGATGAAGAAGTCTATGTTAAACAACCAGTTGGGTTTGTGAAACATGACGAAGAAAGAAAGGTGTACAGGCTACATAAAGCCCTGTATGGATTGAAACAAGCTCCAAGGGTTTGGAATAAGAAAATTGATAGTTTTCTAAGGGAGAAGGAATTTGTGAAGTGCACAACTGAACATGGAGTATGTAAGAAGAAGCAAGAGTAAATTGCTTATATTATGTCTCTATGTAGATGATTTGTTGATAACAGGTAGCTGTAAAAGTGAGATCGAAGATTTCAAAGATGATCTCAGCAAGGAATTCAAAATGTCTGATTTGGGTGTGATTTCATATTTCCTTGGTATCGAATTCTACAAGAGCAGTAGAGGTTTGATGATGCATCAAAGAAGATATGCAGGAGAAATTCTCAAGAGGTTTGAGATGGAAGAATGCAACTCAACTTCGACACCTGCAGAACTAAGACTGCAACTGTCGAAAGATGTAGATGAAGATGGTGTTGATCCAACCTAATACAGAAGACTTATTGGATCATTGAGATACATTTGTCATACAAGGCCTGACTTAGCATATAGTGTAGGTATGGTAAGTAGATTCATGCAGAAGCCAAAGGTATCACATCTAGCAGCAGTGAAGAGGATACTAAGGTATCTCAAAGGAACTTTTGATTATGGCATTTTGTTTCCTGCAGTTGATAAAGGAAAAGAACACAAGTTAGTGGGATACACTGATTCGAGTTGGTGTAGTGATGCTGAAGATCGAAAGTCAACAGCAGGATATGTGTTTATGCTAGGTGGTGCACCAGTTGCTTGGAATTCAAGAAAGGAACCAGTAGTGGCATTATCATCATGCGAAGCAGAATACATAACTGCTTCTCTTTGTGCATGTCAAGCAACTTGGATGGTGAACTTGGTCAAAGAGATAACAGGGAAAAATCATGGAGCAATTACCATGAAGATAGACAGCATGTCAGCTATTAATCTGGCGGAGAACCCAATAGCACATGGTCGAAGTAAGCACATCGAAATGAGGTTCCATTATCTTCGAGAGCAGGTAGCAGATGGGAAGATGAATTTGGAACACTGCAGAACTGAAAATCAGATTGTAGACATCATGACGAAGGGAGTGCAAATCGAAGTATTCAGAAAGCTAAGAGTCATGATGAACATAGATAGTTTATACACAATGAATTAGGTGGTGTGTTAAATTGTAATCCAATGTGTCGAAAAGATTTGATTTGTTTTAGATTTAAATAGATTTGATTTAAGTCTAGAATAAATTAGATTTGATTTAGTAACAAAAAGATATTTTGGACTTTGGGTGTAAGCTCAGTTATAAATAGAGGGAGTAACCCATATTTTTGTAAGCAAGTCAAACAAATTGTATTCATAGAATTTGCAGTTGCAAGTGAATAAGAAAGTTTTCACAGTTTGTGAGCAGACAAAAACTCTGAAGAAATTATTTGTCTTTGTTTTCTTTTCTTTGTTTGTCTCATAATTAAATTGTCATTGTGATAGAAATTCATCATAGATTTTGATGAATTTCTAACAAATTTTAATATAATCAATTTTGTTCACCGTCAATCTAAAAATACATTTAATCCACTTAATTCTCAACAAATATATTGGGCAAAGTTAAATTGTAGTTCATCCTATCTGACAACTTTAAATTCAATTCAATAGTCTTGATTTATGATATCTAAATATACACACTCATAACGTGTCAGAAACAACACCGTCAATTGCTTTCAAATTTCAGAAAATGTGCAAAATTGATTTCGGAATACAGAAAATGGTTGATAGTAGAAAACCAGAAAAAAACGAAAAAGATTCTAATTATAAAAAAGGGCCCCAACACATGGCTGCACAAAACGTGCCACTGCGTGATCTTATTTATAACTCGTACTTGAATCCAGCTTTATTTTAGTACACTGCTCTAACCAATTTTATCTGCATCATTTGAGTATTGCTTTGCATTCATCTAACTCTCTCATACATTATTACAAACACCTTGTTTGCAATTTCACTTCATGACAAATAAAAACCCAAATCGAACAAACCAGCTATTGCATCTAAAAAAATGTAATAAAATTGTTGCCAATTTAATATCACAAAAAAGGAGATAGAGCAGTCAAAATCAAGAAATTGATTTGGCCTCGACTAAGGCTTGGTCACGCTAAGGTCATATCACAATCTTTCTCAATTTTCCATATGTAGGATAATCTTTCTTACAGTTCAAACAATCCACAGTAATCAAACTGAGGAAAAATGGAAAAATATATTTCCATAATTTCCAATTTAAACGTACACGCTTCCATGAATACTATGCTCCTCAATCCCCATAAGATACTTAAAACAACACCAAAAATGTTGAAATTGCATTAATTTAACTTTATTTTGTTGTTTAGCTACAGTTTAGTGACGAATGCAAATATCATTCACTCATTCAATGTGTGTGTGCATGCAGAGTAAGAGGAGTGGTTGGAGCTTATGTTTCATGTACTGTAGTCACTGCATGCCATGCTTCCTTTTTTTGCTATGGCAGTGCATTGAACTCTGTTAATTTCTTTTCCCTAGGAAATTACCCACTCTTGAGAATGTGAATTGTGATTACTGAACAGTTACTCTTTTAAACAGTAATCACTGAAAGTGCTAGTGGAAATTCAAAACATTGTTTACAAAGGGAGAGAGAGAGTATAGTACACTAGGTTAGATGGGTTTAAGCAATGAAGAGGGTCAACTAGAAAAGTAAAGATCTATTAAAAATTTGTAAAAAGAAACAAGCTCAAAATTAATTGCATCATACTGCAGTACTAGTTGTAATTAATTTCAATGGCATTTCAATCTAATCTTACTACCCTTTGGAAAAACTAATAAAGATCCATAAATAACTTGAATTTTTTTATAAATAAATTAAATTTGACTTTATTTATTATGTAATTGAAAAATTAGTGTATATATTAATAATAAAGTAGATTTAAATTCACAATATTATTATTATTATTATTTTTTAATTATTTGATCGTATTTATTAGAGTTGGACCGTCACAGCTGGCTCGAACTGAATTTGAAGGAGGTGGGGGTATCTACAAGACACTCCGATGATAAAGTGAGAGACGGAATGAGCAGGCGAATTGTATGTAGGCGTGAATGAATGAATCTCTGGCCCTCTTGAAATATAGGGTATTTATAGCCCCCAGCGTTGGGGCAAGGCCCTTTATTGGGCTGACCAAACAAGCCCAACAAAGGGACTGTCAGGTTCCACGTGGAGTAGTGGGGACCTGCACGTGGTCCCCTACCTGGGTGATGCTCTCCGTAGAGATAGGGAGGTGAAGACACGGTCTTCTCGGGACCTCGAGGACTCCGAAATATTCAGAGGTTGAGTCTGTCCTACGAGGAGTATGCTCGAGCAAGACCTGGATTGAGACGTTCCTCGCCTGAGATGTCCCTTGTCGGGGACTCTCTTCACGGTCACCGGCGGGCACAATTGTATTCGACGACACCCATGATCGAGACGTGTCGGGGATTCTAATACTCAGCATGGTATGTTGTAAATCTTGGATTGAGCCTCGTTGGTAATTGGGCCACGGGCAGGCCCAGTCCAGAACAGGAGCCCCCCAAGTCGCTGCTCCTGGTACGGGAGTTGTGACTTGACTCAAACTCGTTATTCCGCGAGGTTCTCTTGCGCGACGCAGGAGCTTCCAACCGGGGAGAACAGGCATCGCCCGGTTTATGATTTTCCCCATGCAGCGATCGAGGATCGTTCGAGGAATTTTTGCGGGGAGGCAGTGATGCATCAGTTAGACACGTGGTGCGGCTCTTGGGAACCACAAAGCTGGCCTAGGGAGTAGGGCCATCATTGTCTATGTAAGTAAGCGTCGAGGACGGGTGCAGTTCGTGGTTTCCTGGTGCGACGTTTCGTATTCCACGTCATCTCTATAAATAGGGCTCCAGGGCCCATGGTCCGTTTTACCTTTTTACGCTTCTCACACTTTTCTCTGTTTTCACTTCCATAAATTTTCATAACATCGCTGAGACCGCCACGCTGCTCGCCGCCTGATTACTTCCACCACCGTCGCTCTTCAAATTTTCTTCCAAGTAAGTGTCATTTCTCTTTGATTTCTCGTGTTGTAGATAGTTTTGACGATGTTTTAGTAGTATAAACTTGTGCATGTGGGTTATGCCCGATAGATTTAAGCGCGCTAGGCGCCTGATTCATGGTTGTGCCTGGGATATTCATAAGTTTAAGCATATGGTTCTTGATCGTGCCTATGACATTCATACGTTTTGGTTGGTCGGTTCATGAACTTGGTCGGAAGGTTCATCCTTTCGTTAGTACGTAGGCTAGTTTCCCCGTAATATTCTTGTACTGGGCCAATAAAATTTTGAACTTGGTCGCGGGATTCGTGCTTCTCCCGGGGCACTCATGTTGTGCTCGTGTCGTTCATGACTGATGTGCGTCTTCCGCTAGGGGGTTGCTGTTTGGTTGAGATCCACTTGTTTTCTGTCTCTCGTGCGAATGACTGTAGACTCGATCTGGGTATTGTTTTACTTCTCCCCGTCTGCATGGCGGGCAAGCAGATTTGTTGTCGAATTCACCGATTTCCTGTACTTTGCAGGTAAATGGCCGACATACCGGAGTCCTCGGGGCGCGATGACATCGAGGAGACAAGTACAACGGAAGAAACTATCACCTTGGTCGACAATGTAGACGATCCCACATTGGATTGGGTTGGTGCTGAGCCCCGGGGAATAGCTTCGGTCTACAGCCTTTGTAGCAGACAAGCTTACACCGTCGTCGAGTATGGTGGTGGTCAAGAAGGATTTCAAAGGAACTTTAAGATAATGAGGTCGTTGAGGGATGCTCGCATCTGTTCGGAGTTCACGCAAGACGCATTCCCTATGTTCGAGATCGTCTTCAGAGATCTCAGGCTTCGGTTGCCCTTCAACGACTTCCAGGTCGGGGTATTCAACCATTTGAGCCTGGCCCCCTCTCAACTCCACCCTAATGTGATTGCCTTTCTCCGGGCATTCGAGCTCACTTGTCGCTTCCTGAGAATTGGGGCAACGATTCCCCTGTTCTTCAGGGTTTTCCACTTACAACGGCAGTCCCGAGGAGGGAAACATAGTTGGGTGTCTCTTAAGCAGTCGAAGAGACTGTTTAGGATGTACATGGACTCCGTGCGAGATTTTAAAGACAAGTGGTATATATTACATCCGTCCACCCAAACGGCCTTAGATTCGTTGTTCGAACCGGCCCCTGTGGTAGATGAGGATGGGGAGCCATGTTTGGACGCCGAGGGTAATCCCGAGGTCGGGAGAATCTCTAGATTTCCCATTTATTGGTGCTCGGATCATTATGACCATGGTCCTGGGCACTACCATACTCCTGCTGGGGGTATGAGTGCTGAGGACGAGGAAGCTTATGACGTCCTGAACAAGTTTGTTGATGGCTTCTTTCCTGCTCGGTGGGTCAATAGGGAAGGGGATGACATTCTTGACGAGGACGATTGTCCGACATTCGAGGCGCGTTCGATTAATACCAAGGTGCTCGTCGAGTGCCAATCTTACGGGTAGGCCGTAGATCTCTTGGGTTTCTTGCTTTGCTCTTGTTGTTATTCTTTTTTAATTGCTTCTAATGTACATAGCTAACCCCGGTTCACTTCCCTTGTAGGTCACATGGCGGAGCGTCGTGAAAGATTGTTGAAGTTAACCTAGGACAAGAGAATCAATAAAAGATTGGTGAGGTCGCAACAGGCCATGCGGATGGGCTCGCCTGCTGATTCGGGAAGGGAAGGATCCAGTGGGTCCTCGGGTTCTCTTGACGTCGAACGCCAAACTACGATGGTCACCAAGAAGCGGAGTCGACCAGAGGATGGGGCGGAAGTGACTGATGGAGGTGCCTATGCCCGAGCTTTTGGCCTACCACCATGCTTCGTGGAGAGAGACTTCTTTGAGGGGTTTCCCCTGACCGTGTCCGATAAAGAGGCCGACATCATCAGGCGGTTTGACAAGGAAGGTCGGAGGAAACACCTTGTTGCTAGTATGGTTGGTGTGGTAAAGATGGCCGAGATGGCGGTGGTCCTCACGAGGGAAGGATCAGATTCCACGGACCACGTTCGAGAGTTGGAGTCGGAGAAGGCGGCTCTTGCAGCCAAGTCTCGCAAGCTGAAGGCAGCCCTCGAACGCTCCGAGGAAATGTTCCGCGAACAATCTGGTTTGCTGTCAAGGGAGAAGGAGAGGGCTGACAAGGCTCTCGAGGAGAGAGATTGTCTTCAACTTGATAGGGAACGGCTGGAGAGCGACAACCAACGGTTGTCGAGAGAGATTGAGGACCTGAAAGTCGTTATGCTGCCCGCCGAGGATGAGCCAGAGGGGATGCTGAAGCGCGTACGCGCTCAGATTTTATTGCTCGTATCCACCTCTTGGAATCATATTGCGTTGGCGCTCTGGCCGACGGGTTTGAGGCTGCGGTGAGTCAGCTATCCATGATAAATCTGGGCTTGAACACCGAAGGGGTTGGAGTTCTCTCCCAGATCGTTGACGGCCAGGTTATGCCTCCCCCCGATTCTCCTGATGTGGACGTCAGCACTCCGAGGAATGATTGACATTTTGTTGGTGTTTGGGTCTGCGCGCCCGTTTATTGTTTTTTTGGGGCCTGCGTGCCTGTACTATTCTTAATTTTTTGGGCCTTCGTGCCCTGGACCGTAATATCGAATATCGTTGGCCGATCTGGTCGGTATACTACTAATCCGTGTTTATGATTGCCTTTTCGACAGATGCTTTGTTTGCAATTATCTGCTAGTATCTAAGTATATGTTTGACTGTTTATAATGAATTTTTGGTAAATTTTATGCTCGAGTGGAGATATTCGTTCGACCCTCGTGACGGTTCGACGCACTTAGAAATGTGTCGAATGTGCAGAGTGGAATCCGCATGCCGGGTGTATGACCGCGATCGGGGTCCTACGCCTGTGGCGTGAACTGCCCATCGCGAGCTGGGTGTTCTGCCATGTGGGTACTTCGACAGTGGAGCTCGATCGAGGTGTCCCTGCCGGGCATTTGCATTCGACTCATCGGGGTGAATGATGGTATGCCCTCGTTGGTTGGTAGGTCGGGTCCGTACCTCGACTCGCCTACTTGGCCGAGACTTTCCCTTTGTTGACTAAAGGTGAATGTTCAGCGGCAAAAGCCTACAGTTGGTGAGGGTTTTAGCTATAGTACTGTTTCAGCTTTGCAGCATTCCGGGGTCGTGGTAATGGTTCTCCGTTTAATTGCTCGAGATAGTATGCTCCGGTGCCCATAGCACCCTGGACGCGATAAGGTCCCTCCCAGTTTGCAGCCAATTTCCCTTCGCGGGAATCTTTCTGGTTTCTTCGTAAGACTAGACTTCCTACCTGGAATTCGCGTTTGATAACTTTGTCATCGTGATGCAGGGCTACTCATTATTTTAGAGTGGCCTCACGCAGGGCTACTTCCGATCGTATTTCCTCGACCAGGTCGAGCTCATCCCTCAGAGCCTCTTCATTCATTTCCTCATCAAGGGGGGTCTCTGTTCGCCTAGATGGTTCCATGATCTCTTCGGGGATGACTGCCTCGATGCCATAGGTTGGTCGGAAAGGAGTTTTGCTCGTCGTTGAGTGGGGCGTGGTGCGGTAAGCCCACATGACGCTGTGTAGTTCGTCGACCCATCCCCTTTTTTCCTCGCCCAATCTGCGCTTAAGTCCCCGTAGGATGACCCTGTTGGCGGCCTCGGCTTGCCCGTTGGTTTGGGGATGCTCGACTGAGGTGAAATGTTGTTTGGTACCGAGTTTGGCGACGAAGCTTCGGAAGCCTTGGTCGGTGAATTGGGTACCGTCATCTGTAATCAGCGCCTGCGGGATACCAAATCGGGCGAGAACGTTTCGTTTGTAGAAGCGGAGGATGTTATGGGAGGTGATTTTCGCGAGGGCCTCGGCCTCTATCCACTTCGTAAAGTAATCCACGGCCACAATGAGGAACTTGTTTTGGTACATTCACATTCCTTGCACGAATGGTCCGAGGATATCCATCCCCCACCAGGAAAATGGCACGGGGATGACAGTGTGTTTAGCTCGTGCGGGGGGGGGGGGGGGGGGGGGGGGGGCGAGATGCATATCGGGGTGCCTTTGGCACTTGTCGCATCTCTTAACATGGTCTTTGGCATCCTGTTACATTGTTGGCCAGTAGTACCCCGCCCGTAGAGCCTTCCTTGCTAGGGACTTGTCGCCCATGTGCTGGGAGTTAATACCCTCGTGTATTTACCGTAATACCTCAGGGACTGTGGATTCTTCGATGCACTTCAAGAGTGGGATGGAAAATCCCCTGCCATATAGTTTGTGCTCGATCACCACATATGGACACGCTCGTTATTTGGTTGCGGCTGCTTCTGTTCAGTCCGGAGGGAGTTCACCTCTTGTCAGAAAGTTGAATACCAGGGTCATCCAGCGCGAGCTGTCTCCGATGGCGTTCACCTCGGGTGGGATCGAGGTTTTTTCGATGCTTGGGAGAGATAGGGATTCTTGTATGACAGATTTGTTTCCGCCTTTCTTTCTCGTGCTCACGAGCTTTGAAAGGATATCGGCCCTGGTGTTTTGCTCGCGCGGGACGTGCGAAATTTCTTCTCGGTCGAACTTCTTCATGTATTCTTTGACTAAGTTCAGGTATTCGATGAGGCTGTTGTTTTTAGCCTGATAACCTCCTTGGACTTGGGAAGCGACAAGTTGAGAGTCGGTGAAATTTTTTATCTCACGGACGCCTAGGTCCTCGACTAGTCTTAATCCCGCGAGCAGGGCCTCATATTCTGCTTGGTTGTTTGAAGTAGGAAAGGAGAGGGTGAGGGAGTGCTCGATCACCACACCTTCCTCGTTCTCTAAGAGGATCCCGGTGCCGCTCCCGGACGGGCTGGATGCTCCGTCGACGAAGATGATCCACTTGTGCTCTTTTCCTGCAGGGGGATTGTGTGCGGTCATCTCCGCGACAAAGTCGGCCAAGGCTTGTGCCTTTAGGGCTTTCCTGCTCTCGTACTGAATGTCGAACTCTGAAAGTTCCAAGGACCACTTCAATATTCGACCTGCCATGTCTGGTCGACCCAGTAGCTATTTTATTGGTTAGTCTGTTCGTACTATGATCGTGTGCGCGAGGAAGTAGTGTCTGAGCCTTCTTGCTGCATTGACGAGGGCCAAAGCTACCTTCTCTATCTGTTGGTATCTGACCTCGGGCCCTTGAAGTGCTTTGCTCGTGAAATAGACAGGTTTTTGTCCGTCGGGCATCTCGCGAATGAGGGCTGCGCTGACGGCTTCGGTCGAGACTGCCAGGTACAGGAACAAAGGTTCCCCGTCGACGGGTCGTGATAACACGGGCGGTTGGGATAGACTTTGTTTGAGATGGAGCAGCGCCTGCTCGCATTCCTTGGTCCATTCGAAGGCTGCTTCCTTGCGGAGGAGCTTGAAGAAGGGGAGGGCGTGTTGAGCGGATCTCGCAACAAAACGGGATAACGAGGTGAGTATGCCGTTCAGGACTTGTATGGATTTCTTCGATGTTGGCGTGGGGAGGTCGGAGAAAGCCCGACATTTGTCGGGGTTGGCTTCGATTCCTCATTCTATTAGGTAGAAGCTGAGGAATTTCCCCGCCTTGACTCTGAACATGCACTTCTCGGGGTTAAATCTCATTTTGCATTGCCTTGCTTAAGCAAAGACTTCCATGAGGTGAACGGCATGGTCGGTGTCTGCTTGGGATTTGACGATCATTTCGTCCATGTATACCTCGAGCATATCCCCGATTTGGTTGTGGAATACTTTGTTCATCACCTGTTGATAGGGTGCTCCTGCATTTTTCAGACCAAAGGGCATTACGTTGTAGTAATAGTTTCCCGAGCTAGTCATGAAAGTGGTGCAATGCTTGTCTCCTACTACCATTGGAATTTGGTTATAGCCTGAATAGGCGTCCATAAACAACAGTATTTTATAACCGGCCGAGTTGTCGACCAGCATATCTATGTTAGGTAAAGGAAATGCATCATTCGGGCATGCCTAGTTAAGATCAGTATAATCAACGCACATTCGCCACTTTCCATTATTTTTCTTGACAAGTACAACATTTGACAGCCAGGTTGAATACCGGGCTTTAGAAATAAAATTTGCCTCTAGGAGGTCTTTTACAGCTTTTTCAGCAGCATCCGTTTTCTCCGGAGACTGCCTACGTCTAAGTTGTACTACTGCCCTAGCGGCAGGGTCTATGGCGAGACGGTGACAGGCGACCTCGGGGTCGAGTCCGGGAATTTCTACAACGCTCCACGCGAACAGGTTCGCATTCTCGTGCAAACAAGCTTTGATTTACTTCCTTGCTAAATCGGGGAGTCTGGTGCCAATCTTCACTCCTCTGCTTGGGTCCTTGTCGAGGGGGACGAGTTCGAAGTCCCCGTCCGAAATTGGTCGGAGGGGGATTTGCTCGCCACTGGGAGGCTCATCCTGGTCGAAGCGGGTGTCCAGAGATATTGAGTCGACCTCTAGAGGGGTTCTCTGCTCTTCTGCCTTGACGTGCTATGTCCTCTGAGGCTCTGGTCGTGTTGTCGCAGCTCTCTTGGCGGGCCTTGTGCTGGTGTCCACCGTATCGCGTCCCTTAGAAGCCGCAGTAAAAAACCTTCGGGCAACTGTTAGGTCCCCTTGGATGGTGGCGACCCGTGCCCTCTTGGTATAAAACTTCATTTTCAGATGGACGATAGAGGGTACTGCGGTAAGCTCCACCAATGTCGGCCTTCTCAGAATGCAGTTGTAGAGGGACGAGCAATCAATGACGAGGAAGCGCACCTTGACTTGCCTCATTGCGGTATCCTCGCCGAACGTGACCATGAGCTTGACGTATCCCTAAGGCCTAGAAGTTGAGCCATTAAAGCCCTACAGGTATGACCCCACGTAAGGTGAGAGGTGAGAGTCGTCGAGCTGCAGGGTTCGGAACAGTTGGTTGTACATCACGTCGACGGAACTCTCTTCATCGACGAGGACACGGTAAACCTCAAAGTTGGCCATCCTCGCTCTTATCAACAGAGGAATGACCAAATTGGGGCCCCCTCCTGGGAGCTCTTCGAGATAAAAGGTGATAGGTTCTGACCTACCTTTCACCTTTTCAAAAGTCACCGTTTGAGGGGGGGCGTGTCGACCAACTCATCCAGCTTCCTCTTGGCCAAATTTATGGCCAGTTCGTTGAAACCTCCATCATTGATGACCATCGCGGAGGGAAAGTGCTCCCACCTACTGTGCGTTGACAGTGGTTCTTGCATGTGGCCGAGGACGTAGAAGTCCTCGGGTCTGGTGACGGAGAAGGTTGTTTGGATGAGGACCGACTCGTCAGAAGGTCGGGCATCCTCTTCAACTTCTCTTGTTTCACGGGCGTCGCAGCGAGGAGCATCGTTTCTCCGGTACTGGGCGAGTCTCCCCCCTTTTATGAGGGTCTCGATGGCGTCTTTGAGGTGGACGCAGTCTTCAGTCAGATGGTCGTGGCTCCTGTGGTACTGACAGTATTTGCTCCTGTCCACCCCTGGTTTGGCAGGAGCTGGTCGGGGACGCTTGACACCGCCATCTTTGAAGTCCGTACTTGCACACTCTGCTAAGATGCGCTCGCAGGAAGTCGTAAGCAGAGTGTACTCCGTGAAACTCCCCGAAGGCCCCCTCTGTTCTCGGGTGTCCCGGGGTTTGTCGTCTTTTCTCTTTTCCCCGGTACGTCGAGAAGGGATGGCCTCTTGGCGCGGGTTGCTGCTGGATTCGCGATTCTTGGGGTCTCGAGCTCTGTTGGCCGCTTCCCTTTCCTCGTAATCCATGTAGGTCCTGACCTTTTCGAGGAGAGCATCAAACGTTCGGGGTGGTTCGATGCCCACGACCTTCCTGAATTCCGTGTTGGGGAGGAGGCCCCTCTCCAGCAGGTATCTCTTCATATGGTCCTTGCAAGGGACCTGGATGGCTTCCCGGTTGAAGCGGTTGATGAACTCTCTCAAGGTCTCATCCTGTCTCTGGACGATGGCCTCGAGCCCCGCTTCGGTCTTCGGATGTCGCCGAGACGCAGTGATTAAGCTAATGAATTGGTTCTTCAAGTTTCGCCACGAGGTAATTGACCCCAGGGTGAGACCCTTGTACCAGTCCATAGCTGCTTTCCTCAGGGTCGTGGGGAACAACCGGAATTTAATTGGTCCCCCAACATTGTGGTAGTGCAACATTGCCTCGAACCCGTCTATGTGATCGACTGGGTCGGCAACTCCGTCATATTCTTTCAGATGTGGAGGCTTCTCCATGTCCGGGGGGAGTGGGCGCCTCCATGATAGCTTGTGATAGGGGACCGCAGGGGGTCGTCCTTATCACTTCGTTCTGGGGAGCGGGACAGGGACCTGATGTATTGTCGGTCACGATGGCTCTGGTCGTGCTGGACGTTCCTCGAGTGATGTGTCTGTTGATAGGTTCCTCCGTGTCTGTCTCCAGAAGGTCTTCATTCTTGCTGTGAAGGGCCAAGGTCGCGCCTTCCAGTCTCAATGAGTGGTTCTCTCTCCAAGGCGGGTCACCGCCCGAGTTGTCAGGGCGACGGGCTTCGAGAGGTGTCCTAGTCCTGTCTCTGCGAGGGAGATCATGGACGTTCCTCCGTTCTTCGAGGAGGTGGGGATTGAGGCCTCCTGTGTCTCCTCGGGGGCCTTCTGTCGTCCTCTAACGCTCTCAGTCTTTCCCCTTGGGCAAAGATGAGGTGCTTGGTCTGGTCGATTGTCGCGAACAGTACCCTGGTCGTGGCGTCTGCCCCGGCGGGAACAGGAACCCCATGGAATTGGGCGGCTAGATAGTTCGGGGGAACTGGATTATCTTCTTCGAGCCGAGGAGGGACTGATGAAGATGAAGCCGTGGCTCCGTCCCGGTAGTTAGAGGGCCCGGGGATGGCGCCCCCGAGGAATATATTATGGCCGGCGATGCCGGCGTTGTCGAGGCCACCGTTTTTGTCGGCGAGGTTGTTGTTAGCTTCACCGACGCAGACGTTCTGGTTGTCCTGAATCTAGTCATCCATGGCGGTCGAGGATGGTTTTAGCTTTGGTCTTTGCGAGTTTTTAAGACGGGGAAGCTTAAGTTCCCACTGACGGCGCCACTGATCGTACCTGATCAGTGTTGGACCGTCATAGCTGGCTCGAACTGGATTTGAAGGAGCTGGGGGAGTACCTGCAAGACACTCCGATGATAAAGTGAGAGACGGAATGAGCAGGCGAATTTCATGTAGGCGTGAATGAATGAATTCCTGACCCTCTTGAGGGTATTTATAACCCCTAACGCTGGGCCAAGGTCCCTTTATTGGGCTGACCAAACAAGTCCAACAAAGGGACTGTCAGGTTCCACGTGGAGTAGTGGAGACCTGCACGTGGTCCCCTACCTGGGTGATGCTCTATGCAGAAATAGGGAGGTGAAGACGCGTTCTTCTCGGGATCCCGAGGACTCCGAAATATTCGGAGGTTGAGTCTGCCCTACGAGGAGTATGCTCGAGTAAGACCTGGATTGAGACGTTCCTCGCCTGAGATGTCCCTTGTCTGGGACTCTCTTCACGGTCACCGACGGGCACAATTGTGTTCGACGACACCCATGATCGAGGTGTGTCGGGGATTCTAATACTCAACATGGTATGTTGTAAAGCTTGGATTAGGCCTCGCTGATAATCGGGCCACGAGCAGATCCAATCCAGAACATTATTATTATTATTATTATTATTATTATTATTATTATTATTATTATTATTATTATTATTATAGATTAATTAGACCATTTTTATTATGCAATTATTATTTACCTAAATAAAAATATTAATTAATAGTTATTGAATTTTTTCTATGATTCCACAAATTAATGCGAATATAACTTATATGTCTAATTAAACTATAAGTTACAGGTCTTTTACTTTCATTTGAGTAAATCAATACTCCTAAAATCATAGAAATGAGGCTGGAAAAACATAAAATTTGTCGCAATATAAGTATATAATATATAAACTATGGATAACTAACTGAGATATTTTGCAGAAGGAATGGAAAAATTAATTTGTTGTCCATTAAAAATTCATTAAGTGAAGGTAGAGAGTTTTAAAAATCACATATCATATAACTGTTATTATTATTATTATTTTTAATATCAGTAATTCAATTTTTTTTTTATTCTTATTATTATTATTATTATTATTATTATTATTATTATTATTATTATTATTATTATTATTATTATTAATATAGTGTAAATTTAAAAAATTTAATAATTATATATATATATATATATATATATATATATATATATATATATATATATATATATATATATATATATATATATATATATATATATATATATATATATAATAGTGATAATTAGATATTATTATATATTATTTATATTATTATTATTAGTAATTGTCGCACGCGCAAATCAGAACTAAGAGAGAACGAAATTGCGACAGTGATGATATGTAAAGAAATATAGCGGTAAAGATTTGAGATTTAAGCCATTAATTGACTTAACTCAACACAATGAAGTCGTCACCGCACTTTATTATTTTCAAATGGAAATGGGAAAAAGTGAACAAAATCCAAAAAGATCAGAGATCGAGGTATGGGGGTCGGTTATGCAAATGGAAGGTATTAGCACCATAAGCATCTACGATACTATGCAAGATCCACTTTGTTTGGTTTCTTTTAAAAGGAGTGTTATGTAAATGTTTACTTGCTAAAGGAAAAGAATGAATGAGTATTTGTAAACAAAAGAAAATGAAATATTTTTTTATTATTTTTGATCCTCGCCTTGGGTCGTAAGACTTAGTGCCTACGTACTCCCTCGTGCAATGGGAAAGTCAGAGCACCGTAGTTCGGCTAGAAAAGACTTGTCTAATGGTTGATTTTAAACAACGAGACAAGTCGTCATTGTTAGGAGAGAAATCTCGACTAACGCCCACAAGGTGTGGGAAAGATGGACCATGCACCAACAAGAGTGAGGGTTTGAGAACGCCTCTAGCACTCAAGTGGAAAAGTTGACACCTTTATAACCATGGGGATAGGAGAATGTTGCTAGAATATCAATGAATCATGTCTCATCTTGAAAAAAAGTTTTGAAGGGTAAAGGTGCTCTAGCGCACAAAAAGGTTTGAATGAGTTGAAGTGTTTTTGTTAATTTCGAAAGATGTCGAAGTATGATTAAGTGAATTGAAGTTTGTTTAAAGAAAAAAAGTTTAAAAGAAAAGACACTTGACAAAGTCGAGGTTTATTATGAAAGTAGTTCGAGTTTATAAACAAAGATGGTTTTGAAAAAGATGAGAAGATTTTGAAAATTAAAGAAGATAGGAGGAGATGAAAGGACTATTCTAAAGCATAAGGTAAAAGCTAAGGAAGAGAACCGTCTAACCAACAAGAAGCCAACACTTGACATTATGACTCAAGATAGAATTCTCATTCTTTGGAGTGAAACCAAGAAAGAATACTAAACCTCTTGAGAAGACCAAGCTTTAATTGTATTAAGTCTTCACAAAAATTGGACAGAGTAACGACTGTATAAAGATAAATTCTATATTACAGACAAAGTGTGTAATTACAATAACCTGCACACAAAACAAACAAACAACCCAATGCCTTAAAGTAAACCTCAAGAGCTCCAGAAAAAATATCAACTAAGGTCATAAGATCTCCAACATAAGCCAGGGTCTCTAATCCTAAGTCCAAGAAGTCCATCACTCCATAATGCCAAAGATAGTAACCAAGTAGTCCAAGTATCATTAATGTTTTTTATGGTTCATGTTGATTATTAAGTATCTTCAAAAGAAAATAAAAAGCTCAAGTGAGCAAAATAAAAAAAATGATATAAAGTAAATGCTCAAGTGAGCAAAATAAAAATGGCATAAGAATAAATGCTCAAGTGAGCAAAATAAAAATAACATGAAATGTAAATGCTTAAAGTAAATGGTACATAAAGCATAAAAATAAAAGCATAAAGTAAAGAGCATAAAATAAAGTCAATTGTTAGAAATTAGTGGTTAGTTGGATGACCATCTTGAAACTTGGATTTGGAACTCATTAGAGGATTGGTAGAATCAAAGCCTCCACACAACAAGTTGCATTTGCTTTTTATCAAGTATATCATCCATTTAAGAATTCTCAAGGCAACATTTAATGATCAACGATGTTTAAGTAATATGCGTTGACCAAAATTGATGAAGATCCATTAGAGGATTGGTAGAACCAAAGCCTCCATACAATGAATCTCAAAGTTATTGGATCAAAGAGATCAAATTAACATACTTGGGCTTGCAAACATAGGTTTGGGCCACAAATGATCATTTATTCTAATCAGGACAAAATTTAGCGCTATGTTAAGCAATCGTAAGTGGACTTATGTAGAAGTCGCACCTATTTTGAGACCGGTCAATAGCAATCTATGTACTTCATGTTTGGATAAATGATATAGAGATCATCATCCCTTAACATGTAGCACAATTAAAAAAGAAAGGGATAAGAGGAAGAGGGAGGGGAATGATAAGCTAATTTGGATCACTACCTCAAATTTCTTTCATCTTTAAATTTAATCATTCATCTAGATGGATTAAAGCACTAAACAAATCATTAATCCAAAGCACCAAAAATGAATTAAATAATTCACTCTTTGGTAGATTTGAATTGATGAACATTTATCCAATTTCATCTGCACCACAAAGTCCATTGAATTTAAAGAGAAATTGGACATTTAAAATTTCAATCCAAACCAACAATCAAAAGGAGTGAGTAGAAAAACATTTATGGATCAAAACAGCCCCAAAACAAGGCAAAAAATGCATTTTGTTTCTATGTAAATCGATTGCACTACAGTGCAAATCTATTTCCACAATGTGTTTTTCAAAAATCTGCGTGAAATTCTTCTGTGCAATCGATTGCACCAGGATAGCAATCGATTGCATACTGTTACAGTAGGAAAAATAGCATTTCAAAAGGCCAAATTCTTGTTCAAACTTTCCATCAAACACCTTATGATCATGGATTTAATTGAGCACGAAAATTCCATCAAATTATGAGAAAGTAGCACCAATAGAATCACAAAACAATGCTTAATGAATTAACCCAAAGATCAACAAGAGATCACATTATGAAAGATGTAAAATCCAACTTACCAAAGGTAGATCGAGAGAATTATCAACACAACTTCAAGAATTTGCTTCAATTCAACCACAAGAATCAATTGCCCAAGCTTGGATGTAGAGAATTGATGAAGAAAAAGTGTTTGGATGAAGGTTTAGCTCAAAGATTAGTAAGCTTCAATGCAAAGCTTACCAACTTTTCTTAAAAATGGAGCTTTGAGTGGATTTGGTAGATGGAGAGAATTGAGAGATTTTTTAGCAAAGTGATTTTGGCTATCAAAAGCTTCAAATTTGAATGAAATGTGGGCTCTATTTATAGAGTTTAGAATTGAGATTAGTGGTAATTTGGTAATTGATTCTTGGAGTCAAAATTTGAATTAATGATAATTCTTTCAAAAATTTGAGAAAAATTGGAGTCAAAATTTGACAAGCTTGAAATTGTTGATTTTTTCAAATTTTCAGTATGTGCAAATTGATTGCACTACAGTGCAAAACACAAATATACAAAGACAAAAACAAATATTTTTGTATTTTGATTAGAAGTTAGTCAACAACACAAGAGCAAACTTAAAGATAGGATACAAAATATGATGAATGAAGCTATTTATTAATGATTGTGACCAAATGAGAAAATATGATATAAAAATGCGACTGAAAAAGTTAGGGGCGAAATTTTGGATACAACAGCTGCCCCTATTTAATTATATTTTAGCCAGATGGGCGGAAAGTAATTAAATACAAACAGGCTTGAATTTCGTCCCTGATGCAATGAGATGATAACATATGTTATGAATGAATGCATGGACTCTTTTTGACATATATATTTTTTTATGAGATGATACAGACTATGTGGGAATGTAGAAAGACTCGAAACTGAAAACTTGTGGTAGTTTAGATGAAATGGCGCGGAAAGGCACGCTAGGAAAACAACAAGATACTTCTGGATATCTCTCAGGGCGACAAAGAGTAACCATCAATTCTTGGAAAAAAAGAGATAAAACCCCGAGAAGGCAAGCAGCGGCATCCAAGAATGGCATTGAATGAGGCGAGCAACTCTATGGAAAAAGCAATCATAAGAATCTAGAAGAACATTAGATGTGGGATGAGACCAAATCTGAAGCTACATCAGAGTCGTCCAGGAAAGACACTGGACAGAAAAGAAACACGACATCCAATATTGACTTTGAATGAAGGGAAAACTCAACGTCTAATAATGGCTTTAGATGAGAGAAAATATTACAACATCCAATATTGGCTTTAGATGAATGGAAAACTCAACGTCTAATAATGGCTTTACACGATAGAAAAGATCACAACATCCAATACTGGCTTTAAATGAAGGGAAAGCTCAACGTCTAATAATGGCTTTAGACGAGAGAAAAGATCACAACATTCAATACTGGCTTTGGATGAGTGGAAAGATCAACGTCTAATAATGGCTTTAGACGAGAGAAAAGATCACAACATCCAATACTGGCTTTGGATGAGGGGAAAACTCAACGTCTAATAATGGCTTTAGACGAGAGAAAAGATCACAACATCCAATACTGGCTTTGGATGGAAACAAAAGATCATGGCATCCAATATTGGCTTTGGATGAAAGAAAAGGGAACAACATCCAATATTGGCTTTAGATAGAAACAAAAGATAGCAGCATCCAATATTAGCTTTGAATGAAAGAAAAGATGGTGGCGTCCAATATTGGCTTTGGATGGCAGAAAAGATGGTGGTATCCAATATTGGCTTTGGATGACATGGGGAAACATGATACCCAAGATTAGCATTATAAGAAAGAGAGGAACAAATCATCCAAGATTAGCATTGGAATAAAGAGAGAAACTGCTCATCCAAGATTAGCATTGGAAGAAAGAAAGAAACAGCTGAACTGACATCTATTTTGGTAGGTGCCAAGTAAGTTGGACTTTGATCTCAAGGTGACATGTCAACTGTAACAAGACCTCAGGAAATAAAAATGAGGATGAAACACTCTTGTTATGCATTATGTATGAATTTTGTTATGCATGATATGTGAATGATCTATGCATGTAATGTCGACGTTTATGACAATGGAGTTTAACTCTTTTGTGGAGGTAAGATTGGAAGTTTGATTCCTTAACATGGAGAACTCTGCCAAATTTTCTTGGAAAGAAAATATCCTGAACCCAAATTTGTCACACTTGTAAATTGTATTAAACTGATGATCTTCTGAGGAAGGACATGCAGAGCTGCTTGGGGATTTGTCCCAGATTAGCTGACTGTTGAAGATAAACTGATCATGGCTTCAGTCAAAAGTTGTTGGAAATGAGCTGATCATGGCTTCAGCTCTGAGATGACTATTGGAGATAAACTGATCATGGATTCAACTTTGAGATGATTTTTAGAAATAAACTGATCATGGCTTCAGTTCTGAAATGATTTTTGGAATAAACTGGTCATGGCTTCAGTTCTTGAAATTTTTGTTGGAATAAACTGATCATGGCTTCAATTCTTGAAATGACTGTTGGGAAGGAATGCCCCAGTATGAGTCTTGAAAATGATCTTATCGCTAACCAATTCTGAGAAAACTCGCACTGAGCAATAAATTTTGAACTGATTCACAAATGGACCTGGAAGATACTTGCCCCTGATAGGGTCACTGGCCAAGTTTCTCATCTGTTTGAAATTCCTTGACGAGGAAATCTTGTTTGCAAGCAAAATTGTTTATTCAAACATGGTAATTTTAATGCAGAGTTCATGCAAAAGTTTTGAATCCAAAATAATTTTTGAAATGATGTTATTGGTGTATAGAATGGATCACTGGTTAAAACATAATGTTTTATACTTTTAAAGTGAAAACAAAGGTATGAAACCAAAACAAATGATTCGCAAAAGATCATAGGAGTCAATTTTTCTGTAGTATGCTTTCAAAAGAAACCTAGCTTCAATTAGGTCTTTTAAGGGTTGTAACGTGGTATAGTTCACAGTTTAAGAAATAAAGGATAAAGACTCAAAGTTTATTTGTACCCAACCCAATCTCCGTGATTTTCTTCAGCTCTACTTTCAATTAATTCAGAATATGCATTCAGGTTCTAAGAGAATTTGGAATTGCACTGATGGTAATAATGACGATGGCTCATAAGCTATGGAATTCTTGAGAATGACAGTCACTTCTTCTTACATCTTTTTGCTGTTTTGAGGACTTTTGTCAACTCTGGTGGAGAATTTTGAGGATTTGAAGACCTCTTATGATTGAATTTATTATTCCCAACTTTTTCCTGAACTATTTCATTTGGAATTATAGTCAGCGGGATGCCCCAGCTTTTTGCCCAAGTCTCCTTCAGAGGTTTTAACTTAGCGAGGATTTTCTTTTCATTTCATTTTTTCCCCGAAAGATAATGACTTCCTTGCTCAATGATCGCGGGGAACCATCTTTGTCATTTTTTGTTTGAGAGCGTCTTTGACACTTCTTGCTGTATGCAAAGGAAAGCTTGATCGCGACCTTTATTGAAAGGTGTCTTGCACGATTTCTCTTGTAATTGAATACACAACCAAATTAACTAAGAACAACCCATCCCCAGGTTAAGATTGTGGGTTTTTTCATATAGAAAGAAACTCTAACTTCTAGGCTCAAAGGGGTGAACGAGGGATTAACTTCCTTATTTCTCCAGTGTTTGGGAGTTGAAATAATGCCTGTACATCCTCAGCAAGGATTTATTTGAAAGCATACCAGCAACAATTATGGGTATTTCGTTTTCATCATTCTCCCTTAAATCTTTGCATAAACAAAAATTTGATAAAGAAAGTAAACAAGAGAAATATATTTGAAAGTAGTAAATGAAAATGATTTGAATCAAAACATTGCAATGCTCATTTCATTAGAATTAACATGAAAGTATAAACAGTATTTGAAAGCAAAAAATTTAACATAAACAAATGGGAAAATGCAAACAGAAAGAAATATGGCCTAGTGACTAATCAGTAACAATGATGAGTTATCCTGTCTGAAACACTGGATTTTGGAAGTGACTTAAGGGTACGCCGACTCGGTCTTCAACCACTTTGTTTTGGAAAAGGATTGTTGATAACATTAGGACCGGACTCTTTGAAAATGAGAATATTTTCTTTCAAAAATTCTTGCACTCTGTTTTTAAATGCATAGCAGCTTTCTAAATCATGACCGGTAGCTCCCTGATGAAATTCACAGTGAAGGTCAGACCTGAACCTGGCTGGAGGAGGATTTCGAGGAATCAAAGGCCTAGTTGTAATCAAGCCCTTCCGCACCAATGTATGATACAATTCAGTGTACGTCATAGGGATGGGATCAAATTGAGCCCTATTCCGATTCTGATTCTGCGTAATATTCTGTCGTTGAAGGACATGAACTGGTTGAGCATTGACCTCAGGAGTAACAACCGCTACTTGTGATTGATCAATATATTAAGGCCTACGACGAGGTCCTCTTCTCTCAGCCGAGACAACATTGGCTTCTACCTCTTTCTTCTTCTAAAAGTTCCCAAGGTATTTCTTTGCACGATTAGAAGATTCAGCAGCTTTAGACACTTTACCGTTCTTGAATCCTTCTTCTAATCTCTGGCCAATGGTCACCAGGTCCGTGAAGCTGGAAGACACACTACCAATCATCTTCTCCCAAAAGAAAGGGGACAAAGTATCCATGAACAATTCAGTTAGTTCTTTCTCTGCCAGAGGTGGTTCAACTTGAGATGCCAGTTCTCTCCATCATTGAGCATATTCCTTGAAAGATTCTTTCTCATTCTGAGACATATTTTGAAGTTGGCGACGATCAAGTGCCATGTCAAGGTTGTATTTGTATTGCTTTTATGAAAGCATCAACAAGATCTTAGAAGCAATAGATACGACCCTTCTCAAGTCCCATATACCATTTCAATGAAGCTCCACTCAGACTATCTTGGAAATAATGGATAAGCAGCTTGTCATTCTTTGTGTAAGCAGACATCTTTCGAAAGTACATCACCAAATGACTTCTTGGACAAGTGTGCCTCCAATATTTCTCGAAATCGGGAGTCTTGATCTTTGTAGGAATAACCAGATCAGAAACTAGGCACATATTTTCAGTAGCAATACCAAAGACATCATTACCTTCCATAGCTCGGAGTCTCTTCTCTAAAGTCTGATATTGTTCTTTGAACTCTTCAAACTCACCAAAGTCTCCTTGACTCAACCTTCGAGGACTGGCAGCATGGTACTCAAATAGAGGGTTCCCAAAAGCAGCTTGTGCAGCAGGTTGACAAGAAGAAGTATGAACGATTGACTGAGGTTTAGGGAAAACTGGAGCTTGAAAGATTGGTCAGGAAGACTGGCCAACCATTAAAGTAATTGCAATAGACGGAGAGTAATTCTGAGGTAACCCAAACTCTGGCCATGTATAGATGTATGCTGGATAGGTTGAGTGTCAACAGTAGCAGTTGGGATTTCAAATATCACGGTCCTTTGAGGTGGCTCTCCTCTAGAAATCAGGACCTTCATCATCTTAGTAAGATTGGCCATGTCTGACTTCAACTCGTCAATTTCTATTCTGACTTCCATGTTGTGTTGTTCTTGGTTTTCCATTCTCAATCTGACAGTAGCTCTAGTCCCGTAGTTGTGTTAAGGAATCAGCTTGACGGTAGACGACTAACTGGAAGAAAGAAGAAACTGGGAATAAGATCCTGAACAACCTGGATGTATGCAGAATGATGCAGAGGATGCAAATGATATGCAATGTTATGCAATGCACTGCACAGTAACAGGATCACACGGTTCCAAGTCACGAGCCTGGATTCAAAGGTACAACCCATAAGGTATGGACTAACGGTTATCACCTGCCGAACAAGGGTTCTAAGAGGTTCTCAGAGTCTACATCCTTCCTTAGGATATTACCAACATCCTGGTTAACCCGATAATTAGTAATATTCACAGGAAAAACTTGTCCGAGCGTAGCATCGCGTGACAACTATTTTTGAATTACTCCGTCATAGCTTCCGCACTACACCCAAAAGGCCAAGATGGGTTAGGTAATCTACGGTCCTATGCTTCATCAGGCTCCCAGGTTGAAAGAAGTACATCTTCCCGATTACTCGTTAAACGACACCTTAGTCAATCGGGCCTCCACTGAGTGGGGGATTTCATGTCTCTTTTTTTGGGATTACTCCCTCAATGTTAACATGACTATGTTGTCCTTCCTATCTTATGTTTGCCCAAAGTTCAGGTAGAAGACTTATAAGAAATCACCAAGCCCATGAAAACCAGGAAAATCCAGACAAACATATATACAACATAATAGGAAGTAATAAACAACAAGTAAAACAATATATAAACACTCATAGAAAAGAAACAAACAAAGCTAGGATTGACCCACTTGGAAATGGACCAGCAATGGGTCAATCTGTCCCCAGTGAAGTGTCCACTTTCTGTCGCACGAGTAAATCATAACTAAGAGAGTACGAAATTACGATAATGATAATATGTAAAGAAATGTAGCGGTAAAGATTTGAGATTTAAGCCATCAATTGACTTAACTCAACATAATGAAGTCGCCACCGCACTTTATTGTTTCCAAAGAGAAATGGGAAAAAAGCGAACAAAACCCAAAAAGATCAGAGATCGAGGTACGGGAGTCGGTTATGCAAAGGGAAGGTATTAGCACCCTAAGCATCTACGGTACTCTGCAGGATCCACTTTGTTTGGTTTCTTTTAAAAGGACTGTTATGTAAAGGTTAACTTGCTAAAGGAAAAAAATGAATGAGTATTTGTAAACAAAAGAAAATGAAATGTTTTTTTATTATTTTTGTTGCTCGTCTTGGGTCGTAAGACTTAGTGCCTATGTACTCCCTCGTGCAATGGGAAAGTCAGAGCATCATAGTTCGGATAGAAAAGACTTGTCTGTTGGTTGATTTTGAACAAGGAGACAAGTCGTTATTTTTAGGAGAGAAATCTCGACTAACGCCCACAAGGTGTGAGAAAGATGGACCATGCGTCAAAAAGAGTGAGGGTTTGAGAGCGCCTCTAGAAATCAAGTGGAAAAGTCGACACCTTTATAACCATGGGGATAGGATAATGTTGCTCGACTATCAATGAATCATGTCTCATCTTGAAAAAAAAATTGAAGGGTAAAGGTGCTCGAGCGCATAAAAAGGTTTGAATGAGTTAAAGTGTTTTTGTTAATTTCGAAAGATGTCGAAGTATGATTAAGTGAATTGAAGTTTGTTTAAATAAAAGAAGTTTAAAAGAAAAGGCACTCGACAAAGTCGAGGTTTATTATGAAAGAGGTTCGGGTTTATAAACAAAGAAGGTTTTGAAAAAGATGAGAAGATTTTGAAAATTAAAAAAGATAGGAGGAGATGAAGGGACTATCCTAAAGCATAAGGTAAAAGCTAAGGAAGAGAACCGCTTAACCAACAAAAAGCCAAAACTTGACATTATGAGTCAAGATAGAATTTCCATTCTCCGGAGTAAAACCAAGCAAGGATACTAAACCTCTTGAGAAAACCAAACTTTAATTGCATTAAGTCTTCACAAAAATTGGGCAGAGTAGCGGCTGTATACATATGAATTCCAGATTATAGACAAAGTGTGTAATCACAATAACCTGCACACAAAACAAACAAGCAACCCAATGCCTTAAGGTAAACCTCAAGAGCTCCAGAAAAAATATCAACTAAGGTCATAAGATCTCCAACATAAGCCGAGGTCTCTAATCCTAAGTCTAAGAAGTCCATCACTCCATAATGCCAAGGATAGTAACCAAGTTGTCCAAGTATCATTAATGTTTTTTATGGTTCATGTTGATTATTAAGTGTCTTCAAAAGAAAATAAAAAGCTCAAGTGAGCAAAATAAAAAAAATGACATAAAGTAAATGCTCAAGTGAGCAAAATAAAAATGGCATAAGAATAAATGCTCAAGTGAGCAAAATAAAAATGGCATGAAATGTAAATGCTTAAAGTAAATGGTACATAAAGCATAAAAATAAAAGCATAAAGTAAAGAGCATAAAATAAAGTCAATTGTTAGATATTAGTGGTTAGTTGGATGACTATCTTGAAACTTGCATTTGGAACTCATTAGAGGATTGGTAGAACCAAAGCCTCCACACAACAATATGCATTTGCTTTTTGTCAAGTATATCATCCATTTAAGAATTCTCAAGGAAACATTTAATGATCAACGATGTTTAAGTGATTCGTGTTGACCAAAATTGATGGAGATACATTAGAGGATTGGTAGAACCAAATCCTCCACACAATGAATCTCAAGGTTATTGGATCAAAGAGATAAAATTAACATGCTTGGGCTTGCAAATATAGGTTTGAGCCACGAATGATCATTTATTCGAATTGGGACAAAATTTAACACTATGTTAAGCAATAATAAGTGGACTTATGTAGAAGTCGCACCTATTTTGAGGTCGGTCAATAGCAATCTATGTACTTCATGTTTGGATAAATGATATAGAGATCATCATCCCTTAACATGTAGCACAATTAAAAAAGAAAGGGATAAGATGAATAGGGAGGGGAATGATAAGCTAATTTGAATCCCTACCTCAAATTTCTTTCATCTTTAAATTCAATCACTCATCTAGATGGATTAAAGCACTAAACATACCATTAATCCAAAGCACCAAAAATAAATTAAATAATTCACTCTTTGGTAGATTTGAATTGATGAACATTTATCCAACTTCATCTACACCACAAAGTCCATTGAATTTAAAGAGAAATTGGACATTTAAAATTGTAATCCAAACCAACAATCAAAAGGAGTGAGTAGAAAAATATTTATGGATCAAAATAGCCCCAAAACAAGGCAAAAAATGCATTCTGTTTCTGTGCAAATCGATTGCACTACAGTGTAAATCGATTTGCATAATGTTTTTTTCAAAAATCTGCGTAAAATTCTTCTGTGCAATCGATTGCACCAGGACAATAATCGATTGCACACTGTTACAGTAGGAAAAACAATATTTCAAAAGGTCAAATCCTTGTTCAAACTTTCCATCAAACACCTTATGATCATGGATCCAATTGAGCACAAAAATTTCATCAAATCATGAGAAAATAGCACCAATGAAATCACAAAACAATGCTCAATGAATCAACTCAAATATCAACAAGAGATCACATTGTGAAAGATGGAAAATCCAACTTACCAAAGGTAGATCTAGAGAATTATCAACACAACTTCAAGAATTTGCTTTAATTCAATCACAAGAATCAATTGTCCAAGCTTGGATGTAGAGAATTGATGAAGAAAAAGTGTTTGGATGAAGGTTTAGCTGAAAGATTAGTAAGCTTCAATGCAAAGTTTACTAAACTTTTCTTGAAAATGGAGCTTGAGTGGATTTGGTAGATGGAGAGAATTAAGAGATTTTTTAGCAAAGTGATTTTGGCTATCAAAAGCTTCAAATTTGAATGAAATGAGGGCTCTATTTATAGAGTTTATGATTGAGATTAGTGGTAATTTGGTAATTGATTCTTTGAGCCAAAATTTGAATTAATGATAATTCTTTCAAAAATTGGAGAAAAATTGGAGCCAAAATTTGACAAGTTTGAAAATAAAAAATATTAATTCTTTTTCTTTACAAATAGAGATTTTAGGGAAATAATACCGGAAAATCTTATTTGCCATATGCATTGACTCGGTACCTACAAAACACAAATATACAAAGACAAAAACAAATATTTTTGTATTTTGATTAGAAGTTAGTCAACAATACAAGAGCAAACTTAAAGATAGGATGCACAATCTGATGAATGAAGCTATTTATTAATGATTGTGACCAAATGAGAAAATATGATATGAAAATGCGACTGAAAAAGTTAGGGGAGAAATTTAGGATACAATAGTGATCGTGGAATATTATATTATTATTATTATTATTATTTATTTATAATGTAGTTTTAAATTAGTAAATAATAGAATTAGGATTTTTGTCAAAAGTTACTAGCATGACAATACTTAAATATATAATAAAATTAAGATAAAATTAAGATATTAAGATAGAATGTCATTTCAATCTAATTTTACTATTCTTCTTCAAAAATTAATAAAGATCCATAAATAACTTAAAGTTTTTAAAAATAATAAAAATATTTCAAAATATAGACACAATATTCCATAATCTTTTCTTCCAAAATACTGTATTAACCAACTTACAAACATACCTTAATATTCAAATATTTAAAAAATCAATTAAAATTTAATGTTAAACATTTTAAAAAGAAAAGGATCAGTTTCATCATATATATATATATATATATATATATATATATATATATATATATATATATATATATATATATATATATATATATATATATATATATATATATATATATATATATATATATATATATATATATATATATATATATATATATATATATATATATATATATATATATATATATATATATATATATATATATATATATATATATATATATATATATATATATATATATATATATATATATATATATATATTTGGCACCCATGAATATTTTGATTTTGCAAGAGAAGGTGGGAGTATCATCAAAAGAAAAAAGATCAGTTTCATCATTCAATCTGAATTTATGTTTCCTTCAAGAAGTTAAATTAAGTGTTTTCAATAGTAGTTTAACAATAAAATTATGGGGGATAATGATGTTAAGTGGACTCCTGTTGGGGCGTCAGATGCTTCAGGGGGAATGGTGATTTTGTGGGGGAAAAGCTTATTAGATTTGAAGTTCAGTTATATGGGAGAGGGTTTTGTTGGTATCAATGTTGCTTGGAAGGGTGTTATCTATAATTTTGTCAATATTTATGCTTCTTGTAATTATGTGAGAAGAAGGTAACTTTGAAGAAGTCTGGTTTGTAAGAGGAATTCGATGCTGACATAGGAATGGTGCTTAGGTTATGATTTTAACTCTGTCTCTAACAGAGAAGAAACGATAGGGGTGGATCTGAATTATAGGAATGGAGAAATGGAGGAGTTTATCAGTTTCATAGATGAGATGGATTTAATCGATGTGTCTTCAGTTGGTTTGAAGTTTACGTGGTTCAGAGGAAATGGGTTGGTGTAGAGGTAGAAATGTTCAAGACTAAGCCATTGGATTGACTAGACTTTATACAAATCAAAATAAAAATCGCCACCGCGCTTTATTGTTTCCAAAGTAATGGGAAAAGAGCGAATAACCCAAAAAAAGGGGGGAAAGCTTCAAGGTAAAGGGGTTGGTTATGCAAAGGGAAGGTATTAGCACCCTAAACATCTACGGTACTCCGCAGGAACCACTTTGAAAAATCTGTATATTTTGGCTATAAAAATGTGTTGTATATAAAATGGATGGTGGAGCTGAGAAAAGAAATATTTTTATGATTTTTGCACCCGCCGCGGTTGCGAACCTTTAGTGCCTACGTACCACCTTTCGTGCAATAGGGGACCAGGGTACACGTAGTTCCTCTTTTAAAAATTTGAAACACAAGTGTCTTGGTTAATTTTATGAGATAAGACATCATCGTCATTGTCCGTATGGAAAACATACTTACTACCCACAATCATGAGAAAGGAGAATTTGCATCATCTCAAAGTGGAGGATATGGCTTAGATTTTAAAATCAACAATGCCTCACTCAACACCCAAGTGGAAAATATCTCTCTTTACTACATATTGTAGAAGTATAGTTGTTTGCATCACTACAAGGATTGACAAGAGTCTAATCTTTTAAGAAAAGTTTTAAAATAAAAAGTCAAAGTGGCAAAAATGGTTTAAAATGAGATTGATTGACTTTTAGTCTTCTCACAAAATGTCAAGGTATTATTAAATTGATTGAAATTTATTTATGAAAATGTTTTGAAAATGCATGGACCTAAGTCCAAGTTAATTATGAAAGTGTTTCAAGTTTAGAAATAAGAAGAGTTTTTAAAAAGGAGGGAGAAGATTTTTGAAATTAAAGAAGATGGGAGGAGATGAAGAGACTATCCTAAAGAATAAGGTAAAAGCTAGGGATAAGAACCATCTAACTAACAAGAAGCCAATACTTGATATTATGAGTCAATATAAAATTCTCATTCTTCGGATTGAAACCAAGAAAGCAAAGATACTAGACCTCTTGAGAGAACCAAACTTCAAGTGTATTAAGTCTTCGCAAAAATTTGGTAGAGTAACGGCTGTATACGGGTGAATTCCAGATTACAAACAAAGTATGTAATCATAATAACCTGCACACAAAACAAACAAACAACCCAATGTCTTGAGGTAAACCTCAAGAACTCCAGACAAAATATCAATTAAGGTCCAAGGTCTCCAACATAGGTCAATGTTTCTAATCCTAAGTCCAAGAAGTCCAACACTCCACCATGCCAAGGATAGTAACCAAATAGTCCAAGCGCCATTAAAGATTTTTATGGTTTATGTTGATTATTAAGTATCTTTAAAAAGAAAAGAAAAGCTCAAGTGAGCAAAATAAAAATGACATAAAAGTAAATGCTCAACTGAACAAAGATGAAAATAGCATGAAATATAAATGCTAAAGTAAATAGTACATAAAGCATAAAAGCATAAGGTAAAGGGCATAAAATAAAGTCAATTGTTAGAAATTAGTGGTTAGTTGGATGATCATCTTGAAACTTGCATTTGGAACTCGTTAGAGGATTGGTAGAACCAAAGCCTCCACACAACAAGTTGCATTTGCTTTATGTTAAGTATATCATCCATTTTGGAATCCTCAAAAGTAACATTTAATGATCAACGATGTTTAAGTGATCTGCGTTGACCAAAGGTGTTGTAGATCTATTAGAGGATTGGTAGAACCAAAGCCTCCATACAATGAATCTCAAGGTTATTGGATCAAAGAGATCAAATTACCATACTTGGGCTTGCAATCATAAGTTTGGACCATGAATGATCATTTATTCGAATCGGGACAAAATTTAGCGCTATGTTAAGCAATCATAAGTGGACTTATGTAGAAGTCGCACCTATTTTAAGGCTGATCAATAGCAATCTATGTACTTCATGTTTGGATAAATTATATAGGGATCACCATCCCTTAACATGTAGCACAATTAAAAAAGAAAGGGATAAGATGAAGAAGGAGGGGAATGATAAGATAATTTGGATCACCATCTCAAAATTCTTTCATCTTTAAATTCAACCACTCCTCTAGATAGATTAAAGCACTAAACATATCATTTATCCAAAGCACCAAAAATGAATTAAATAATTCACTCTTTGATAGATTTGAATTGATGAACATTTATCCAACTTCATATACACCACAAAGTCCATTAAGTTTAAAGAGAAATTGGACATTTAAAATTGTAATCCAAATTATCCATCAAAGAGAGTGAGCAGAAAAATATTTGAGTCAAAACAGCCCCAAAATAAGGCAGAAAAGGTATTTTTGGCACTGTTATAATCGATTGTGCTTAGACAGCAACCAATTGCATCAATGCAGTTTTTTTTCAAATCAATTTTCTGTGACAATCGATTGCAATGTTGCAACAATTGATTGCAACCTGTTAAAATCAGTAGAAAACAACATTTCAAAGATCAAGTTCTTGTTCCAACTTTTCATCAAACACCTTATGATCATGGATCCAATTGAGCATGAAAGTTCCATCAAATTATGAGAAAATAGCACTAATGGAATCATAAAATAGTGCTCAATGAATCAAAACCAGAAATCCACAAGAGATCACATTGTGAAAGATGATGATCCAACTTACCAAAGGTAGAATTAGAGAATTATCAAACAACTTCCAGAATTTGCTTCAATTCAACCACAAGAATCAATTACAAAAGCTTGGATGAAGAGAATTGATGAAGAAAAAGTGTTTGGATGAAGGTTTATCTCAAATATTGGTAAGCTTCAGTGCAAAGCTTACTATCCTTTTTTTTGAAAATGGAGCTTTGAGTGAATTTGGTAGATGGAGAGAACTGAGAGATTTTTTAGCAAGATGAGTTTGGCTATCAAAAGCTTGAAATTTGAATGAGATGAGGGCTCTATTTATAGAGTTTAGGATTAGGATTAGTGGTAATTTGGTAATTGATTCTTAGAGCCAAAAATTGAATTAATGATATAATTTTCAAATTATGCAGAAAAATTGGAGCCAAAAAGATGACAGTTTTGAAATTGCTGGCTTTTTTTCGAAAATCACGTGTGTTTTGCTGCTATGAGTCGACACAAGAGTCGTATGCATCAACACATTCTAGTTGTATAACACAACATGAGTCGACACAAGCTTCTATGGATCGATACAAGCTGCTATCTCAACACAATACAAAATCAATCAATTTGCATGAGTCGACACATAACATGTATGTGTCGACACATGCTAGTTATACAAAACAGGATGAGTCGACACAAGCCTCTATGGATCGATACAAGCTGCCTTTTCAACTCAATACAGAATTAATCACTTTGCATGAGTCGACACATAACATGTATGTGTCGACACATGCTAGTTATACAAAACAGGATGAGTCGACACATAACACGTATGTGTCGATACATACTGCCTTTTCGACACATTACATAATTGATTGTCTTGCATGGGTCGACACATAATACATATGTGTCGATACATACCAAAAAAAAATTATTTTTGAAGGCTAAAAAATCCACTTTTCTCAAAGATTGTGCATAACACACTGTGCAATCAATTGCACTATGGGAGCAATCGATTGTACAGGAAAACAAAAATGAAAAATTTTAATTATTTTTTTTGTTTGCAAATAGAGATTTTAGGAAAATAATACCGAAAAACCTTATTTGTCGGATGCTTTGACTCGGTACCTACAAAACATAATTTTGCAAAGACAAAGACAAATATTTTTTGTATTTTGGTTAAAGGTTAATTATCAACGCATATACAAAATACACAACTAAGGTGCTTGGAGATTCCTCAAGAGAAATCTTAAAGATATGAGATAGAAAAAAGAGGAAGAACCAACCCTAATGTGATTTTGTTATGATCAAGTTGACATGATATGATAGGGGAATCTTAGGGGAAAAAATTGGGGTACAACAGTTGGCTATGAGCAGGATTGATAGGTTTCTTCTCTCTAAAAAGATGGTGGTTGATTGGAAGATTACATGGCAATGGGTTAGGAAAAGAGATATTTCAGACCACTGTCATATTTTGGTGAAAACATGCGATTTCGACTGAGGCCCAAAACCTTTTAGATTCAACAATTCTTGGTTGAATCATAAGGATTTCCTTGGTTTTGTAGATGAGGAATGTAATAGTTTTTTAGTCGAGGGAAGAGGAGATTTTAGACTTTCGGAGAAGCTTAAGAATTTGAAGAATAGATTGAGGTGGTGGAACAAAGCAGTTTTTGGATAGATTAATTTAAAGATTGAGGGGTGTGTTTCTAAGGTAAATGTTTTTGATAGATTATTGATAGATAATTTTGGTGGTTTAATGTCGAATTTGGTTGATAGTAGAGCAAAGGTAGTGGAATAAATGTGGAAGAATTTAGATCTGAAAGAGTGTATGCTTAGACAGGAATCGAGGCAGTTATGGCTTAAGGAGGGAGGTCTTAATACTTTCTTCTTTCATAGGGCGATTAAGGACAAATTTAGGATAAATTTCATCAATTAAGTGGATTCTCCTATTGGTAGAGTGGGGGGAGTGAAAAAGTTTAAAGAGGCAGTGAAGCGGCATTTTGAGAATTTGTTCAAAGAATCAAACTTTTCAAGACCAATGCCTGAAGATTTGGAGTTTAGTTGTTTAAACGAGCAGGACATGAGCTTTTTGGAGGACCAATTCACTGAGGATGAGATTAAGTTGGTTGTTTGGAGCTGTAATGGTAATAAAATTGTTGGCCTAAACGTTTTTTCCTTTGAATTCATTAAAAAGGGTTGGGATTTGGTTAAATATGATGTGGTAGGTTTTGTCAATGAATTTCACTCTAGGGACAAACTAGTTAAGGCTAGTACGACTTCTTTTTAGACGTTTGTCCCTAAAGTTTCTAATCTCAACTTTTGTCAGAATTCAAATAGATTTGTCTTGTTGGTTGGCTTTACAAGATCTTGGCGAAACTTCTTTCAAATAGGTTGAAAAAAGTAATAGGGAAGTTGGTTTGTAAGAAGCAATCAGTGTTTATAGCGGAAAGAAATATATTGGATGGAGTTTTAATGGTCTTAGAATGTGTGAGTGAACCTAACTCGATCCTACAAAATCGGCTTGTAGGGTGAGGATTACCCTCACTTATAAGCACATGTTCCGATCATATATTGTCTGATGTGGGACTCTTAACACCCCCTCTCAAGCCCAGGGTGAACGTCTGGAGAGTGGAACTAAATGGAGGGTGGCCTGATAGCGGAGTGGCCCAATGGATCTTAAACCGGGATCTGATACCATTTAGAAATATGTTTTTCTAATTTTGTATATTTTGTAACACAGTATATATGAGGCATTTATAGAATATGAATTGCACTAGGAAATAGGGGTAATTATTCTCCCTATAAATGTTAATCCTAAATAAGTTAAGAATAGAATAATACAGTTAATTACTATTTAATTACAATTTAAATTCAGCCATAATATGTTGTATGACAGAATCTGTTTTGATTTTGTGCTAATATTTCCCACTCATCCTCAAGCTGGCATGAATATATCGTTCATAACAAGCTTGTACACCATGTTATCAAACAATCTCTTTGGAAGACTCTTTGTGAGAACATCTGCTACCTGACTTTTGGTGGGTATGTAGGACATACAAATCTCTCCGCTGTCAATTTTTTCTTTGATGAAATGCTTGTCCAGTTCAACATGCTTCGTCCTGTCATGTAGGACAGGATTATGAGCAATAGAAATAGCAGCCTTATTATCGCAGTAAACTTTAATTGGAGTTGGGCCAAAAAGCTTCAATTCTTCCATGAATTTTTTGATCCATAATACTTCACAAAAATCATGGGCCACAAATCGAAATTCAGCTTCTTCACTGCTCCTGGCTATAACATTTTGTTTTTTGCTCCTCCATGTAACTAGATTTCCACCTACAAAAGTACAATATCCTAAGGTAGACCTTCTATCATTTATATTACCTGCCCAATCAGCATCTGTATAGGCTTCAACCTGTATATCTCCTCTATTTCTGAATATCAGCCCCTTTCCTGGAGTACCTTTCAAACATCTTAATATTCTGAAAACAACTTCAAAGTGGGCTCCCCCTGGTGCATGCATAAATTGGCTTATTACACTCACTGTAAAGGCTATATTTGGCCTTGTATGTGACGAATAAATTAGTCTTCCAGCCAATCATTGATAACATTCTCTATCTACTATTTCATCTTCAGCAACTGACTTTAGTTTCACATTGGGATCCATTGGTGTTTCTACTGCTTTACACCCGTCATCCCTATTTCTACTAGTAAATTGAGTATATACTTGCATTGGTTGATAAAAATTCCTTCTTTAGATCTTGCGAATTCCATCCTGTGATACGGTGGGAGAACTGACTTGAGGTGTCTTGCGTTTGTGTTTGCAAATGTTGCAGTTTAGCAAGAGTCGCCACCGACTTTTCTTTTATCCAAAAAGGAAAGGTGAAAAAGCACAGGAAAGACCTTTAGAGATGTTTTCTTGAGTTCGGGGGGTAGATTATGAAAAGGGAAGGTATTAGCACCCTTTCCTGCCATGGTTTTCCATGGGCTCTTAGTTTCTTGCTAGATCACTTGCTTTTGTTTGAAAATGTGCTTAGTGTGGTTTTTGAAAGTATTTTGAAAAGGTGCCATTGTTTAGGCAAACTTTGCAATGATTCATGTTCGTAAGAATGTATGCAAAGTGTTGAGCTTTTTAAAATATTTCAAGTTTTTGAAAGATGTTTGGAAAGTGTATGTGATTGTTTTGAAAATAGCAAGGATGTTTGTTTTGAAATTGAGCAAGTAACTAAAAGTAATATACCTACTCAAAAGGTCTTAAATGTGCTTTTCCTCCTGCTTTAGATGTTGCTACCTTACCATTGTTTTGCTAAATATGCAAAATCTGACAATGCTTAATCAATATGATGAGAGTCAGCAGAAAACTTACCTTGTTGCTGGAAAGGATTCTGTGAACTAGAGGTTGTTCTTGAATTCTGGTGATGTTCTAAGTAGCTTCTTCACGTACTCAGCAGGATGGAATTTTACAACTTCTGGGACAACTAAGGGGTGAAGTTCTGATCCTTTTGAAAGGGATATTGGTGGAGAATTTGTTACTGTTTGATTACAAAATTTGGGATGGCTTTAATCAAGAACACTTGAGGAAAAATGGAGCTTGAATATAAAGAATCAATGCTAAGATTTTCGTATTTTGTGTTTATAGTTTCCTGGGTTCTTGGAAATTTTGCAGTGGTTCAAAGCCTTCTTCCTTAATTCTCTCGTCTCTTTCACAAATTTTTTCTTTGGCCTTTTTTCAGTGTGTAAATGGTGTTCTATTTATAGGCAAAGTTTTGCAGTTGGGGCGGTCAAGTGGCACCAACATCATATGCTAGATGCTGACTTACTCTTGAAGTAAGCTTAAACAAGTGGGGTTCAATGCATTCAAGTTGGATGGTTAACAGCGCCTCAGCTGGATTTGGCAGCGTGAATTAAGGAAAAGTAGAGACTGCGCATGGGTCTAGCATACTTTTGCATAGAAGTTTGTCTTCCCAAGACAGTAGGGGGTACACGTGGTGTGAATCCCTTGGATAAAGACTTCACAAGTGGTTGTAAGCATTAAATGGGTTCCCATGTGAAACTCTGGATCCTTGCTTGACTCTGGATTAGAAGTTCTGCTTCAGCGTAGCATCTCATCTTCTGATCCTCTTATCTTCTGATTTTAGCGTATTCTGAAGGATCCTTCAGAACTTCCAGTATACTTACAACATGCTTTGTTACCTTCTTTGATTTAACCTTTGAAAACTATGATTGAACCTTTGTGAACACTGGCCCAGAAGTTATGACCAAACTCTATCTTAAGAATATCCAGAATTTGCTGAGTGTGAACACTGACCTAGAAGTTCTGAAATTGTCATATTTCTTAAATACTTAAAAAAATTTCTAAGTCTTTAGAATTTGATTCTTTCAAAATAAAATTTGACTTTTGAAACTCTTGATGAAGCAAACTTCATATTCCAACATGTCTTGATGAAATATGATTTTTGAGATTTAATTTTGATCCAAAAGTCAAGGTTGGACTTCTCAGCACGCAAATGACCATTTTGCCCTTGTGAATGGTCTGATTGGAGAAATTGATAATTCAAGGCATGGAATTGGATGAGAGAAAACTTGAGGATCCAGGGTGATTCCTTGAGAAATGAGAGGGCAAATTTTGGGGTGCAACAGCTGCCCCTGTTCAAACTTCTTGAACCTGAAGAGTTAGATTGGTGGAGCCGCCATTCGTGACTTGAAGGTGAAAGATGATTGAACAATAGAGTGCCCAGAAATTTGAATTCGAAGATGGATAGTGAATGGGCTTATAGATGCCATTTGGGAGGAATGTTGGTAAATATGCTGGAAGAAGTATTAGCACAAATCTCTTGTTGATTCATACTAAACTTGACGTTTTACCTGGGAGAAAAGGGGTTAGTAAAAATGCAGATGCTTGCATGATGTTCACCAGATGTGGTATCATGCTAAATGCATTGGTATGTACATGCTAGGATGTATGAATGTGAAATGTGTGTTTTCGTCCGGGAAAATAAATCCCTGACTGCTACTGTGGAAATCTTCGGAGGTTGAATCCCTGATTGCCTGTTAGAAATGAAGAATATGCATATCTTCAAATTTGTTGAAATGAAAGCTTTTAATGGGGAATATCGCTCAGATGTCATCTGTTATATGGTCGGATCCAGGCTTCACAGTTGCTGAGGATGAAGTAGCTGGTTGCTATCTGGTCGGATCCAGGCTTCATGGCAACTTACTGGGGGAAGAGATGAATTAACTGTTATTTCGTTGGATCCAGGTTTTACAAAAAATTCCTTGAAATTGAATAGTCATCTGGTCGGGTCCAGGTTTCATAATGACTTGCTGGGGATGCAGAGGTTAACTGTTATCTGGTCGGGTCCAGACTTCACAGTAACTTACCGGAGGAAAGGATGAATTAAATGTAATCTGGTCGGATCTAGGTTTTGCAGATAATTCCTTGAATTTGAAAATTCATTTGGTCGGGTCCAGGTTTTATGGTCTTTTGGAAAACGGTATTATTATCTGGTCGAATCCAGGCTTCATTGTGCCTTTTTGGGAATCAGGATTAATTGTTATCTGATCGGGTCCAGGCTTCACAATATACTGTTTGAAAATTGTTATATGGTCGGGTCTAGGCTTTACAGATTTCTTTGATGAAGTCAATTGTTATCTGGTCGGGTCCAGGTTTCATAATAAACTAGTTGAAAATTGTTATCTGGTCGGGTCCAGGCTTTACAGATTTCTTTAATAAAGTCAATTGTTATCTGGTCGGGTCCAGGCTTCACAATAGACTGCTTGGGGGTTTAGTTGTTATCTGGTCGGTTTCCAGGTTTCACAATGAATCTCTGAGGGTGATTGCTATCTGGTCAGATCCAGGCTTCACAACGAATCTCTGAGGATGATTGCTATCTGGTCGGATCCAGGATTCGCAATGAATGTCTAAGGATGATTGTTATCTGGTCGGATCCAGGCTTCACAACGGCTTTCTTGAAAGGATGGGAATGAGGATTGATATCTGGTAAGGTCCAGGTTTCTCAACCATTTGTTGGGGATAGAGAGACAACTCTACTGGGGAAAGGAAGTTATACCTTGGTTGGATTGAGTTCAGGCTCTTCTATATCTTTGAAGAGCTAGGCTATTATCTGGTCGGGTCCAGGTTTCATAGCATTTTGAAAAATGAGATCAACTGGTATCTGGTCGGGTCCAGGCTTTAGTAACTCAAGAAGTCAAACTGTTATCTGGTCGGGTTCAGGCTTCAGTAATTGAAGAAGTCAAACTATTATCTGGTCGGATCCAGGTTTTAGTAATTGACTTGAAAATTGTGCTAATATCTGGTAGGATCCAGGCTTCATAGCATTTCTTGGTAATAATAAAGGCTTTGTTGAAGGCTTTACTAGGGATTAGGGGTTGTGGCCCTGTGATTGGAAGTCATTTGAAAGGGGTATTCAAACTGGAGAGTATAGACTCAGTCGGGTAAGGCAGACTCAGTTTGGGGAGGATACACCCAACTGGGGAGGACGGGCTCAGCCGGGGATGAAGGGCTCATTTGGGGAGGGTAGATTCTGTTTAGAGAAAATAGCCTTGGTCTGAGAAGATGTGCTCAGCTAGGCAATTTGGACTCAACTGGGGAATTTGGGTTCAGCTGGAGAAGATATACTCAGCTGAGGAAGATGGACTCAGCTTGGGGAATAAAATCTTGGTTAGAAGATATACTCCGCTGGGGATAAAAACCTTTGTTTAGGGAAGATATACTCAACTGGGGAAGATGGGCTCAACTTGGGGAATAAAATCTTGGTTGAAAGATATACTTCGTTGGGGATAAAAACCTCGGTTTGGGGAAGATATACTCAGCTGGGGAAGATGGGCTCGCTGGGGAGTATACTTTGTTGGGGACATGGGCTCAGCTGGGGAGTGTATACTCAGTTGGGAAATTAACTCTGTTAGGGAAATAAACCCTGTTGAGGAGGTGAATTCCCTTTAGGAAGAGGTCTCCTAGGCTTTAGCTGGGAAAGATGGGCTCGCTGGGGAGTATACTCTGTTGGGGAAATAACTATGTTGGGGAGGTGAATTCCTTTTAGGAGAGATCTCCTAGGCTTTAGCTGGGGAGGAAGTTGTCAAGAGGTTGAGACTCTGGCCGGAGATTATCCCGTGTAAGGAGATTTTATGGGAAACTCCGTTGAGGAAAGGTTTATTGTCACCGCCCTGATGTGGATAATGATGATGAGATAACTCTGGGGATATTTTACATACATTTAAAAAGAGATGCTTACTGCTATTGTCCACTAATGTTCTGTTGTTGATGTTGCTGCTTAGCAGGACACATGTGCCAAATAGTTTTAATTATGTTCATATGCATATGTTCATTCAATTTTAGTCATTGGACAAATTTGCATTCAAAACAAAAACATAAAATTTTGCACTTCAAAGTGTATTTGTATTGATATTTTACCCATGAATAGGCGTTTTTGTACATAGAGACGGAAATCCTAGTAAGAGGAAATCGCCAAAAGGAAAAGAAAAATTGAGAGATGAAAACAAATAGCCATGTGAAATGATCGCATTGCCTTCCAGCTCTACTATTGCTTCAATGTCTTCGAATATCCTTTGCCGTTGATTGAAATTGATTGGATTGATCCTGGACCATTTGAACTTGGACCTTGGTGATAGGATTGATTGTGTTGATTTCACGGGACATAGTCGTACGCTTTTGATCCTAAATTTTTGCCTGAACTGCCCTTTCGGGTTTTCGGTCCACCAGGATACACTTTTTTGCCCAAGCGCCCTTTCGGGTTTTTAACTTGCCGGGTGTACAATCTTTTGCATATATCCCTAATTTTTTCCCAAACCTTTTGGTTTGTCGGGATGCCCCTTTTTTGCTTAGGTGTGTCAACCTAACGGGTCTCTTATGCATAATATTTTTTAACTATATCCGCGTTTACCGGATGCGAGAAATCTTCGCCATCCATGGTAGTCAGCATTATGGCACCGCCAGAGAAAACTCTCTTGACAACAAATGGCCCTTCATAGGTGGGAGTCCATTTTCCTCTGGGGTCACCTTGTGGTAAAATAATGCGTTTTATCACCAGGTCACCAACTTGATATACTCGAGGCATTCATTTTCGGCCTATACAGAGAATAATTGTGATGCTTGATCTTAAATTGAGTGCACAATTCCCTGATCATGGCATTATTGAGGTTAGTCCCATTGTCGGTGATGATCCTTTCGGGGATACCATAACGACAGATGAGGTTGTGTCTAATGAATCTGGCTACCACATTCTTGGTAACTGAGGAAAATGACGCGGCTTCGACCCATTTGGTGAAATAGTCGATAACAACAAGAATGAAACGATGTCTGTTGGAAGCTGTGGGCTTGATCTCTCCGATCATGTCAATACCCCACATTGCAAATGGCCATGGAGCGGTCATGACATTCAGAGGGATTGGAGGTACATGGACCTTGTCAGCATAGATTTGGCATTTGTGACAAGTTCTAGAATGTGGATGACAATCGATATCCATTGTTGACCAATAGTAACCAGCTCTTAAGATTTTCTTAGCCATCGTATGTCCACTTGAGTGAGTACCGAAAAGGCCATCGTGCATGTCTTCCATGATTTCCTCTGCCTCCTTCTTATCCACACATCAGAGTAGAGTTGAATCATGGTTGTGCTTGTACAATATCCCGTTACTTAGGAAGAATTTGGCTGCAAATCTTCGTAAGAACTTTCTGTCATTGATAAATGCTCCCTCTGGATACTCTTGTGCTTCAAGGTATCTCATTACCTCATGATACCATGGCGTTTCCACATCGGTGTCAAGCTCATAGCAATGTGCAGGTTCATCGAATCTTTCGATTGTAATCATAGGGGCTTCGTTATCCCATCTGACTTTGAACATTGAATACATGGTTGCCAAAGCGTCAACCAGCTGGTTTTCTTCCCTAGGGAAATGTTCAAAAGCGATCTCTTCGAAGTGAGGAATCATGGATAGCACAAGTTCCTTGTAAGGGATAAGATTAGGGTGTTTAGTGTCCCAATCTCCTTTTACTTGACTGATCACCAAGGTGGAATCTCCAAACACATCCAAATGCTTGATCCTTAAGTCATTGGCAGCTTTCAGACCTAAGATGCATGCTTCATACTCCGCCATATTATTTGTGCAATCGAAGCATAGTCTGGCAGTGAAAGGAGTGTGGCAACCGTTAGGAGAGATGATCATAACACCAATTCCGTTACCTAAGGCGTTGGAAGCCCCATCGAATATCATAGTCCATTGGGATCCTTGTTCAGGTCCGTCATACGGTCTAGGTTTCGCACAGTCAGTTACCAGCATAATATTCTCGTCAGGGAAGTCGAAGTTCATTGACTGATAATCATCCACAGCTTGATGGGCCAAATGATCTGCTAGTACACTTCCTTTGATGGCTTTTTGATTTGTGTATTGAATGTCGTACTCAGTCAAAATCATTTGCCACCTGGCTATTCGTCCGGAAAGGGCAGGTTTCTCGAAGATGTACTTAATCGAATCCATCTTAGAAATCAACAAAGTGGTATGAGTCAACATGTACTGCCTTAGCCGGCAAGCAGCCCACACTAAAGCATAACAAGTTTTCTCGAGCAGTGAATATCTGGTTTCACAGTCGGTGAACTTTTTGCTTAGGTAGTAAATTGCATGCTCTTTTCGGCCAGACTCGTCATGTTGGCCCAAAACACACCCCATATAATTCTCTAGTACTGTCAAGTACATGATCAAGGGTCTTCCTTCAACTAGAGGCATGAGAATATGAGGTTCTTGTAGGTATTCCTTGATTTTATCAAAAGCAATATGGCATTCATCGTTCCATCTGACTACCTGATCTTTCTTCAAGAGTTTGAAGAGTGGCTCGCAGGTAGCAGTTAAGTGTGATATATGAAACGGGCAATGTAATTGAGTCGACCCAAGAATCCTCTGATTTCTTTTTTAGAACGAGGGACTGGAATTTCTTAGATGGCCTTTATTTTGGCGGGATCAACTTCAATGCCTTTATTGATGACAACAAAACCTAGAAGCTTTCCAGAGCGTACTCCGAATGTGCACTTGTTAGGGTTTAACCTCTGTTTATATTTCTCCAGTCTCTCGAATAGTTTGTGTAGGTGACCGAGATATTATTCTTCAGTTTGTGATTTGGCGATCATATCATCCACGTATACTTCTATCTCGCGATGAATCATGTCATGAAATAAAGCAACCATAGCCCTTTGATATGTTGCCCCTGCATTCTTTAACCCGAACGACATGACCTTGTAGCAGAAGGTGCCCCATTGTGTGACGAAAGTAGTTTTTTCCATATCTTCGGGAGCCATCTTTACTTGATTATAGCCTGAGAAGCCATCCATGAATGAGAAGACTTTATGCTGAGCAATGTTATCGACTAAGACATCGATGTATGGTAGAGGGAAATCATCCTTGGGGCTTGCCCTATTCAGATCCCTATAGTCTACGCACATGCGAACTTTTCCGTCTTTCTTTGGCACTGGCACTATGTTGGCCACCCATTGAGGATACGATGTTACAACTAGGGATCCTGCATCAAACTGTTTCATTACTTCAGCTTTTATCTTTTCAGACATGCCAGGTCTCATGCGACGAACTTTTTGTTTAATAGGAGGGCAGTCTTTTTTACTTGGCAGACGGTGAACCACAATGTCGGTATCCAACCCAGGCATATCTTTATTCGACCAAGCAAATACTTCCATATAATCGTGTAACATCTGAACCAAGCGGATCTTGACACTGCTTTCCAAATTAGCGTCGATCCTGATTTCTTTCTTATCTGACTTAGTACCCAAGTTGATAACCTCAAGTGACTCTTCAATTGATTGAATAGCTTTTTCCTCTTATAACAGAAGTCTGGCTAGTTCTCCTGGCATGTCACAATCTTCCTCGCTTTCGTCTTCGGCTTGGTTGATAGGACATTCAAAGCCGTAATTGGCAATAATAGAGTTGTTGGCAACGGGATCCGGAGTGGATGTAGACCTACAAGAGTTTGTGTGTGTGCATGTAAGATACATGGCTATTTTTTTTGGAAATATTTTTGAAAGAAAAGAAAGACAATGAACACAAATATTTGAATGCAAAAGAGTCCAATATGCTGAATGATCATATGATTTGATGAACATAAATAAACCCTTGACAAAAGGTCCTAAGTTCCCCGGGAAAGGCATATGGCTTAAAAGTCATTGTTTGGAAATAATATTACAGACATAGAGTTCCTGAATTGACAGGAAAAAAAACAGTAATTACTCCTCAATGAAAGAAACAGGAGTGAAATCCTTTGCATGCCAGTTCTTGAGCTTCCCTTCGGTTGTCGAGTAGATCTAGTCTTCAAAAGCACACTCATCATCGGAGTCCTCTACAGCATTCACTTCATGACTTTTAAGGTGGAGAGGCAGCTTTCCAGTACGAGTACCTCTGATTTATTTCTGAGCTTTGGAGGTGAAACCTAACCCAAATTTGTCTGCCTTGAACGGGATATCGAGGAGTTGTCCCCATATCTCATTGATTCCTTTTTCAAGAATAACTTTATCGGCTCTTGGAGTGTCAGAGGAAATTTTGGTGGTGGCCACAACTTTAAATGTTTGGCACGGAGTTTCTATGAATTCGCCATCCATTTCTACGTACTTGAAATAATTGAGATGACTTACCATAAATTCTTCTTCACCGCAAACAGTGACAACCTTCCCTTGAACTGGGTATTTTAACTTCTGGTGGAGAGTAGAAGTGACCGCACCTGCCCCATGGATCCATGGGCGCCCAAGCAAGCAAGAATATGCAGGCCGTATGTCCATTATATAGAATGTGGAGTTGAAAATTTGTGAACCAACCTTAATTGGGAGATCCCCCTCTCTGTGAACCATCCTTTTCGACCCATCAAATTCCCTCACATCAATATCACTTGGCTTTAAAACCAAACCTTCACAGTCTAGCCGATCTAAAGCGCCTTTAGGTAACACATTTAAAGATGAGCCTGTGTCCACCAAAACATGTGCCAGAGTGGTCCCCTTACATTCAACAGAAACATGCAAGGCTTTATTATGATTCTTTCCCATGGGAGTTAAATCTACGTCAGAGAACCCCAGACCATTGTCAACTTTCAGACTTACTACGCAGTTCTCAAATTGGTCGACTGTGGTTTCTTGAGGCACATGAGCCTTTTTCAAGAATTTAATCGGAGCCTGTGCATGGGCGTCGAAACATAGAAATAAGGACAACATTGATATTTCAGAAGGGGTATGCCCCGAGTGCTCTACTATTTTGAAGTCGCTTTTCTTGATGATCTTCAGAATCTCCTCCATCTCTTGAGTGGATGGTTCTTCCATGACAAACTTTTCAGCAGGTGCCTCTTCCCTGGTGTGATACGGTGGCCAGAACCGGGACTGTTTTTTAGGAATGTTGGTTTGCGTTTTGTTTTTGTGCTTGCAAAATGTCGCGGTAAGCAAGAGTCACCACCGACTTTTATTTTATCCAACAAGGAAAGAAAAAAAGCACAGAAAAATTCCTTTTTCGAGATATTTCTGAGTACGGGGGTAGATTATAGAAAGGGAATGTATTAGCACCCTTTCTATCCGTAGTTATCTACGGGCTCTTAGGTACTTGCTCATCATTTTCAAAATTGCTTCTTTGTGTGCTTTGTATGGTTTGAAAATTTTTTGTTTGACTTCAATTTAACCCTTGCTTCTGTCTTCAAGAGTGTAATGAAGTGTTTTTGAAAACTTTGTTTGTGAAGGAGTAAAAGTGTAAAAAAGTTTGTTTTGATTGAGCAAGTACTTAAGAACTAATCTACCTACTCGAAAAAAGAATCGTTCTATGTTTGTTTACTTTAGACAGCGCTATCCCACTATTAGTGAGTAGGTAGCTCCACCGTTGGAGTTTGAGGGTCAATTCGAAAGGGACGTATGGTCACTAAAGTAATGTTAGGACGTATTAGTAGTAACCCTAATGTCTTAGATCAATTATCCGAGGAAACAATATCCGAGGCAACCTTTCCGAGGCAACTTTGATCTTTGGACAAAAGGACGACCACTAAAGCATCCTATACTCAATGACCGTTTACCGAAGGCAACCAAGTGGGAGTGTACCCTAGGAGTGCGCATGTGCGAGTGATTCAATTTCAGATTATTATCTTTGCACATTTAAGGGTGATCTAACTGTTTTAAAGTTAATCATACATTCTTGTCATGCATCCTAATATCATACATCTAACAGTTAATATTTTGCGGAATTTAAAAGTGCGGAAATTAAACTAAGCTATTACAAGGCTTCGGGTATTTACATAGCCAAAAACAAACCCTTTGAAAATAAAGCGATAAATGAAAATAAAAGTCCTAATTAAGCTATTACAACTTGTGGGCAGTTACATCAATATGATAAAAAAAACAATAAAGCGCGCGCGATGAAATTAAGATCGGGAAGAAATTAGGGTTTTGACCCTTCTAACCTAATCAAAAGAAAAATTGTTTTTTTTTGTTGTTTTTAATAAAAGAATTAAGTTTTCTAAATTAAATATGCAATTAATTAGTTAATTAAATTAATTAATGAAAATGATTACATGGCCTATTTTTGTGTTTTGATTATTTTTAAGAAAAAGAAAATATAATTAAATGAGAAGTAAAAACCTAATTGTTCTAATTAATTTTAATTATGTACAAAATAATTAAAGTTACCTAAAATTAACAACCTAATTAAATTAATTAAATTTTTGTATAAAAAAAATAAATGTCCTAAATTTAATTGGATGAAAAATATTTTTGTGATTTTTGATAAAAAGAATTATTTAATTTGGTTAGTAAAATAAATAAATAAATTAAACGAAATAAAATATAAAAAGAAAAAGGAAGAGATTGGGCCTGAAAAGTGATTATTGAGGTGTAGATAGCAAGCTCTTAGCCCAAAAGACTTGGCCCATTATTGACTTGCTGAATTCAGTGTGTTGCGTTGATTAGGCCTCATGATGATCTCTCATATGCTAGCCTTCAGATCTAGCTTCCAAGAGGTCCAATGGCTGGATGATGAGGTCTTATGGTAGTCCCCTGGCTTGTGTACGCATGAGATCAACTAAAAGGAAAAAATATGAAGAAATTGGGGGGACCTGGGATTCAAACCCAGGTCCTGAAACTTTTTGCATATACTCCACTACCACTGCGCCATTTGCTTTAGTTATTATAATAATACAAAATAATAATTATATTATAAACAAGCGTAATATGAAAAAAGACTCGCGCGGAAATTGAAAAGACCCAATAGGAAGGTGCCAGCAAATCATCTTCTTCCCTTCTCCGTGGGTAAAAGTTACAGGGACTTTTACCTACGGACGTATGTCCGTAGCTACAACCCTGGTTCATCTCAAAATCCTCCATGGGCACGATAAATGACTTCTAATGCCATGGTTGGATTCGTCTTGTCATTCTGAACATGATGGTACCCTTCACGAAGACTAATTTTTCCTGTATACAAAAACCCTAAAACAGAACCAAAAAACCTAACAATGGCAATTATCGATTCAGTCTATGAAAATGCAATTGAGTATTATAGAAAGCTTGCAATTGTCATGGTGAACAAGAATCTATGATTATATTATGCTATACATTCCAGAATTATGAAAACAGAATTCAAGAAAAGGTAAGTATCGTGAATGTCTTACAGCGAGATATAGGGCTTGGGAACGCTTGTTCTTGACTGCTTTTGCTTGCTGGGGATCCCAGGAAGCGATTGGAATGATCCAAGGGTCTTGAATTGGCCTCTAAGTAGGAATTCATGTTTTCACTTTTTATGTTTTTTTCCAAGTTTTGTTCTTGATGTTGCGCCTCCTTCTAACCTAGTTTTTGGTCTGCATTCCTTCTATATGTATTGAGGAATGAATTAGGGTTCCAAAATTGATCTCAATCTTCCTCCATCAATGGATTTGATTTTGATTTGATACACCTTGAATATCTTTCCAAAAATGGCCGAATTCAATATTTTTGTGCACATCATGCCTTTACACGAATTTGATCTCATGCTAGCTGGATATTAAGACCTGAATCATGTAAAAAATATTTGAATTTCAATGTTTTAGATTTTATATGATTTGTTTTGATTTAAAATGATTTAATTCAAATAAAAATCAAAATAAATAATATAAATAAGATAATGACAAGTGGAAAAATCTAGGGCTCGTGGAACATATTGCCAAATCAAAACAAGTGCAAAAGATTGGGCCCATTTGCAAAAATTTAAAGTTTTAGGCATAATTGACTTTTGGCAATTTTGCAAAAAAGGTCAACTTCACCAATGCATAACTTCCTCAATTTTGACTCTTTGAAGGTGTTCTTGGACTTTTTAGAAAGCTTAATATGTCCTCTAAGCAAAACTTTTTGTCTCATCTCAATTTTATATTCCATGCTCAAGTAGGAAGCTTTGACAAAAAAGGTGTTTTTGTTGACTTTTCAAAATGACCTATAATGTCCAAATTCATAACTTCTTGTGAGTGCATATTTTGAACTTGGGAGCTGAAGATGGATTATAGAGCATTGCATCCTATTCAAAATGAGGTTTGGATGGGTCATTTCTCATAAAGTACGAGAAAGTTATGCTTAGTAAAAGTTGATTTGACTTTTCCTACAAAACCCTAATTTAGCAACTTTTGATTCTTGATGAATTATGAGCAATCCTTGATGAATCATGAGCAACCCTTGATCAAATGATGAAATATAATTCAAAATGAGGACGTTGACCAAAAATCTTAAAGTTTGACTGTATGTAGGCCACAGTTGAGTTTTGCCCTAGCACAGTCGATTTTCAGGCCTTTGAGCAATTGACTGATCAAATTTTCTCTGTAGGGCTTGAAACTTGACATGGATTATCTTGAGAACATATTAGGACAATGGTGAGCATTTGGGATCCCTTTGACTAAAGTATCTTGATGCAACATGAAACCCTAATTTGAGGTAGACTGCCTTAGGAGGAGCTTGTCTGGTCAACCATTGGACTTCCTTGAGCAATTTGGGGATCTTTCTTGAAATGTATTGAGAAATATGGGAGGGAAAATTTTGGGGTACAACAGCTGCCCTTGTTCAATCTTCTTAAACCTGAGGATATAGATTGGCTTTTCCGCCTTTCATGATCTGAAGGTGGAAGATGATTGAACACTAGAGTGCCCAGAAATTTGCACTCGTATGAAGTGGTAATTGTCTTGTGGTGTCGGGAATGGGCTTATAGATGCCATCCGAAAGAGTGTCGATCGCATAAGAGATTCCTTAGCGAGAGCTTGTGTACCTGTTTTTGAGGAAGATTCCGCTGGGGAATGCTGATCTCTGTCTTGAGAGAAATAGAATTTTAGGAGCTTCGATCGTCTGTTATTCTACTGGTGAATCATCTCTGTTGAATTTTAGGAACTTCGGTCATCCGTTATTCTACTGAGGAACCGTCTCTTAGTTGAAGAGATGAGAATGAACTACTATCTGGTCGTAACCCAGGCTTCATAGTGATAAGGCCGACTGCTATCTGGTCGTAATCCAGGCTTTACATTGACTTACTGGGGAGATGAGATTACACTTTCTATCCGGTCGTAATCCAGGTTTCGCAATTTCTCGATTCTTATCTAGTCGTAATCCAGGCTTCAGAAGGAATTAAGTTGTTATCCAGTTGCATCCGGGCTTCAACTTGAATTTAGGGCACACTAATATTCGGTTGACTCCGGGCTTCTTAGTAATTGTCCATGTAAACTGTTATTTGGTCAAAATCCAAGCTTCACAATGTCTTGTACCACTATCTGGTTGTAATCTAGGCTTCACGATGTATCATACCACTATATGTTTGAAATCCAGGCTTCATGGTGTTCGGAGAAATCAAGATACTATCCGGTCGTAATCCGGGCTTTAAACTTGCATTAAAGATATACCACTATCTGGTCGTAATCCAGGCTTCGTAGTACTCTTGGCTGCTATTTGGTCATAATCCAGGCTTCAAAGAAACTTGTATTGCTATTTGGTCGTAATCCAGGCTTCACAATAACTTACTGAGCTGTTATCCGGTTGTAATCCGGGCTTCACAACGTCTTCTACCATTATTTGGTCGTAATCCAGGATTCATGGTAACTTGCTGAGCTGCTATCCAGTTATAATCCGGGCTTCACGGCTCGCTGGGGATTAAACTACTATCCGGTCGAATCTGTGCTTCCTAGCTTACTTTTAAGAGATACCATTATTTGGTCGTAATCCAGGCTTCACGGTAGTCTGATACTGTTATCCGGTCGTTCTTCGGACTTCACAATATGTTGTAGAAATAAAGATACTATCCGGTCGTACCCGGGTTTCATAGCTTGAGATTTTATGAGAATTTAATTGTATCTTTCATGAAAGGTAAAGGTTAGTCGTATGTAATGCATGTTATGTATCAGGCAATGATGTTCTCAAGATAAATGAGATTTTGCTGTATGATGCGTATGCATGCATCATGATGTATGGAAATGTGATGTTTTTGTGATGTTCTCTAGCTGGGGAAAAATAAATTCTGGACTGCTGCTGGAGAATATGAAGAGTTTCGCTCGCTGGGGATAACGACCGAAGATGATTGGGAGAAAAATCCTGCTGGAGAATACATTGGTGAGAGAATGACTCTGTGGGGAAGAGATGCTCTGCTGAGGATTTGCTGATTTGGAGAAATACCCTCGGCTGTGGACGAATTACCGTTGCTGGCGATGATAATATCTGTTGGGGATGAATTTCCTATTTGTGGAAGAAATGAACTTCGCTGGGGATAATCTTTTAGTGGTGACTTCACTGGGGATAATCTTCCAGACTCCACTGGGGATGGTCTTCTAGACTCCGTCGGGGATGGTCTTCTAGACTCCGCTGGGGATAACCTTCCAGCCTCCACTGGGGACGATCTTCCAGTGTCGATGATAGATAAACTCTGCCTGGGGAGACTCTTACCGACTCATTCGCGGTTGCGAGCCTCAGCTGGGGAGAATTAACACCACTGTCTTTTTCTTACTCTGCGGGGATTGAATGTACCTTTAATTGTTTTCTCCAACTAGGTCTATCCCTGTACCTGGTGAATAGAGCAACTGTAGGGTCTGGACATTTCTTTTTTTGCCCCTGTTTCTGATATTACGAGTAATCGTCTTTTGTTTCCCACGTAAATATTTATGAGCAGCAATTATTTGTCAAATGCATATATCGAAAATGAACATTGGACGTTCTTGCAAAACAAAACAGAAAAAGGAAAATAATTTGAAATTTCTTTGTGAAAATGAATCGTATTGATTTTGAAGTTTGGCCTGTAAATAGGCTTTTTTGTACAAGATGCTGACGTCCTAGTAAGAGAACGCCGCCGAAATGATAAAGTTTATATAATTTGTGAAAAATAAAGAAAAAACAGCTATGTGAACGATCCCACTGGGTTCCAACTCTGCTATTTCCTTTATGTCCTCGAGCATCTCATCACTTTGCTACTTGGTTGAAGGTATATCAGATTGATTAGTGACGTCTGAGCTTGATAGTCGATACCAAAGTCTGGTTGCAAGGTGATCCAATGAGACATAGTGTTACGCTTTGATCCCTAATTTTTGCCTGGACCGCCCTTTTGGGTTTTCAGTCAACCGAGATACCCTTTTTTGCCCAAGCCGCCTTTTCAGGTTTTCGACTTGCCGGGTGTACATATTTTTTATTTTCATCCCTTATTTTTGCCCGAATCCTTTTGGTTCGTCAGGAAGCCCTTATTTTTTCCTAGGCCAGTCGACCTAGCGAGTCTTTGATTATGCGTTGTATTTTTTCACTATGTCTGCATTGACGGGTTGAGGAAGGTCGTCACCATCCATGGTGGTTAGAATCATAGCTCCTCCTGAGAAAATGTTCTTAACCACAAATGGCCCTTCATACGTAGGGGTCCATTTTCCCCTGGGATCACCTTGAGGTAGTATGATGCGTTTGATTACCAGATACCCAACTCGATACTCTTGTCGTCTAACTTTCTTGTTAAATGCCTTGATCATTCGCTTTTGATACGTCTGACCATGACAAATAGCAGTAAGTCTCTTTTCATCGATTAAGTTCAGCTGATCAAGCTGGGTCTGGATCCAGTCGTCTTCGCTCAAACCTGCATCCTTCATAATCCGAAGAGAGGGTATCTGGACTTCAATAGTCTAGAATGCTTCCATACCATATACCAAAGAATAGGGTGTTGCCCTTGTTGAAGTCCGCGCTGAGGTACGGTACCCATGAAGAGCGAATGGTAACATCGCATGCCAATCTTTGTAGGTCATCGTCATCTTCTGCACAATCTTCTTGATGTTTTTATTATCCGCTTCAACAACCCCATTCATCTTCGGTCGGTAAGGAGAAGAGTTGTGATGCTATATCTTGAACTACTTGCAGAGCTCAGTGATCATTATATTGTTAAGATTGGTATCATTGTCCGTAATGATCCTCTCTGGTACACCGTATCGACAGATCAAATTATGTCGAATGAACCGTGCCACGATGTTCTTGGTTACAGTAGCAAAGGAAGCTGCTTCAACCCACTTCGTAAAGTAATCAATAGCCACCAGAATGAAATGATTCCCGTTGGACGCAGTAGGTCTGATCTCACCGATCATATCGATACCCCACATTGTAAAAGGCCAAGGAGCCGTCAAAACATTCTTAGGTACTGGAGGTATGTGCACCTTATCAGCATAGACTTGGCACTTATGACAGGTCCGAGAATGCTGATAACAGTCGGCTTCCATATTAGACCAATAATATTCTGCCCATAGGATTTTCTTTGCCATGGTATGTCCACTGGAATGAGTCCCGAAAGTACCCTCATGTAACTCTACCATGATCCTTTCTGCCTCGTTGTTATCCACATATCGTAGTAAGATGGAATCATGGTTATGCTTGTAAAGGATACCATTTCTGATGAAGAACTTCGCCGCGAACCTCCTCAGAAACTTCTTATCATTAACAGATGCACCCTCGGGGTATTCTTGAGCCTCAAGATACCTTTTTACCTCATGAAACTAGGGTTTATCTGCTACCTCTTCAGTCTCGATATCACAGCAATGTGCGGGTTCGTCCAACCTCTCAATGGTAATCTAGGGAGCCTCATTGTCCCACCTGACCTTGAACATAGAAGACATTGTAGCTAGCGTGTCTGCTAACTTATTCTCCTCTCTTGGGAAGTGTTCAAAGGTTATCTCCTCAAAGTGTGGGAGCAACGTCAATACATACTCTTTGTAAGGAATAAGATTCAGGTGTTTCATATACCACTCGCCTTTGATCTGACTGATCACGAGAGAAGAATCTCCGAATACACTTAAGAACTTAATCCTTAGGTCAATAGCTGCTCGAAGGCCCATGATGCATGCTTCATACTCCGCCATATTGTTGGTGCAGTTAAAACATAATTGGGCGGTGAACGAAGCATGACAGCCTCCAGAAGATATGATCACGGTGCCAATGCCATTACCCAAAGCATTTGAAGCTCCATCAAAGTACATAGACCATCGGTATCCCTCCTCAGGTCCTTCATCCGGTCCAGGTGTCTCACAGTCAGTTACCAACATGATGTTCTCATCCGGGAATTCGAAATTCATGGATTGGTAGTCATCCACTGCCTGATGCGCCAAATGATCTGCCAACACACTCCCCTTGATTGCCTTTTGGGTTGTGTATTAGATGTCATACTAAGTCAAGATCATCTGCCATCTTTCTATTCTTCCGGACAAGGCGGGATTTTCGAAGATATACTTGATTGGATCCATCTTTGATATCAATAAGGTGGTGTGAGTCAGGATATACTGTCTCAGCCGGCGAGCAGCCCATGCCAAAGTGCAGCAAGTTTTCCCAAGCAGTGAGTATCGGGTCTCACAGTCGGTAAACTTTTTGCTAAGGTAATAAATAGCATGCTCTTTTCGGCCAGACTCATCATGCTACCCCAGCACGCACCCCATTGAATTGTCGAGTACTGTCAAGTATAAAATCAAAGGTCTTCCTTCAACTGGAGGCATCAGAATAGGTGGCTCTTGGAGGTATTCCTTGATTCTTTTGAAAGCGGCCTGACATTCATCATTCCACTTTACCACTTGATCTTTCTTCAACAGCTTGAATATTGGCTCACAAGTAGCTGTCAAATGTGAAATGAATCGGGCAATGTAATTCAACCGTCCCAGAAAGCCTCTGACTTCTTTTTCTGTTCAGGGAGATGGCATCTCCTGTATAGCCTTCACCTTGGCAGGATCCACTTGAATACCTTTATCACTAACGACGAAACCCAACAGTTTACCAGATCTCACTCTGAAGGTGCACTTGTTCGTGTTTAACCTCAGCTTGTACATCTTCAACCTGTCGAACAGTTTCTGAAGATGGTCGAGGTATTCTTCCTCGGTCTGGGATCTTGCAATCATGTCGTCAACGTATACCTCAATCTCATGATGAATCATGTCGTTGAACAAAACGACAATTGTGCGCTGATACGTTGCCCCCATCATTCTTTAATCTGAAAGGCATGACTTTGTAGCAAAAGGTACCCCACTGGGTAACAAAAGTTGTCTTCTCCATGTCTTCGGGAGCCATCTTAATCTAATTGTAACCAGAAAAACCATCCATAAAGGATAAGACCTTATGCTGTACGGTGTTGTCAACCAGAACATCGATATGAGGCAGAGGGAAATCATCCTTGGGACTCGCCCGATTCAGATCCCTATAGTCTACACATATACAGACTTTACCATCTTTCTTCGGCACCGGAACCACGTTGGTAACCCACTGCGAGTAAGAAGTGACTGCTAGGAAACCGGCATCAAACTGTTTCATAACCTTAGCTTTGATTTTCTTAGACATCTCTGGGCGCATTCAGAGAACCTTCTGTTTCACTGGAGGACAGTCTTCTTTGGTTGGCAAGCGATGAACCACAATATCGGTGTCCAACCCAGGAATATCTTTATAAGACCAGGCAAAGAACTCAACATAGTCGCGCAACATCTGTATTAACCGTTGCTTAACACTAGGCTCCAGATTCGCACTGATCTTGACCTCTTTCTTGTCTTCCTCGCTACCCAAATTCACTGATTCCACCGGCTCTTCATGCGGCTGTATGGCCCTCTCTTCCTGAAGTAACAGTCTAGCAAGTTCCCCAGGCACTTCACAATCATCCTCAGCTTCGTCCTCGGCTTAGTTGATCGGACTGTCGAAGTCATAACTGGCAGTAGCAGAGTCGTTATCAGTGGGATCCAGAGTGGATGTGGACCTGTAGTATATATGTGAGTGTATGTAATACAAATAGTTGTTTTGATAAAGTGCAAGATAGAAAGGAAAAACAAGGAGCGCAAAATTTGTAATGCAAAAAACGTCCAATGCTTTATTAATGATATATGGAAATGACAAATATAAAGCCCTCACAAACAAAGCCACGGTGTCTCGGGCAAGGCACCGGGCCGTAAAAGTTTCAAACTGTCTGTTACAAGTCTCAAAACAAAAGTCTATTACTATATAATAAAAGAAACGGGCACGAAGTCCTTCGCCGTCCAATTGCTCAAGCCACCGTCGGTAGTCGGGTAAATCCAGTTGTCGAAATCTGACTCTTCATCATCATCTTTAATTGCATTCACTCCCTGATCATGTTTGGGCATGGGAGCAGTTATAACGTTGGGTTTTTATGGTGCATCAAACTCAATTTCCTTAGCTTCAATCAGATCCTATACTTTATTCTTCAAAGCCCAGCAGTTATTGGTATCATGCCCTGGGAAATCAGAGTGATAGGCACGGCGGGAGTTTGGATTATACAACGGAGAGGTGGTACTGGGATTCTTCGGAGCTTCCCTCAGAGTCACCAGGTTAGTCTTCAGCAATTGCGGTAAAATTTGAGATAAAGTCATACTGAGCCGAGTATATTGTCTTTGCGGCCTCTCGACTCTTTGCTAATTGTTGCATTGTGGGGCAACTGTAGGTCTTGATATTACCACCGCATTCACTGCTTGGCGGCGCTCAGGTCGGTTTTGGCTCCTCGAGCTGTAAACTGCACTAGATTCCTTCTTGAAAGGTTTCTTTTCTGTACTTAACGAAACACCTTTTTGTATCTTGCCACTTCTGATACCAGCTTTAACTCTCTCCCCAGTCATAATAAATTCCGTGAACCCAGACGATGAACTACCAATCAAATGGTAGAAATATGGACCAGACAAAGTCCCAAGAAACATATCCACCAACTCCCTATCAGACAGCGGGGGTTGTACTCTTCCATCCAGATCTCTCCACTTCTGAGCGTAGTCCTTAAAACCTTCGCTCGCACCCATAGACATACCCTGAAGTTGATTACGCGTGGGAGCAAGGTCGGCATTATATTGGTATTGCTTGTAAAAATTAGCAGCAAGGTACTCCCAGTTGCGGACATTAGCTCCCTCCAGTTGATAGAACCATTCAAGCTGAGTCCCTAATAGACTATCCTGAAAGAAATGAACCCAGAGGTTCCTATCAGCAGTATATGGTTGAATCTTTCTGACGTATGAGCGGAGGTGTAGCTTTGGGCAGGATACCCCGTCATACTTAGCAAAGACAAGAGCTTTAAACTTTTGTGGGATCACCACCCCAGATGCCAATCCCAGATCCCCAAAATCCAAACCGGGAACCTTCTGAACCTCAATGGCACTCAGACGGTCTTCAAGTTGCTTATACCTATCCTCAGCAGGAGGATACTGGTCTTCATCAAAATCAGTGTCATTGTCAGAAACCACAGGGCTAGGGGCCTTCCTTTCTTCTTGATTATCTCCTCCTCCAGAAGAATGATACAAATCAACTTCCTCTCGCAACCTATTCCCAAATTTGTGACCCATATTCAGCAGAACCACCTTCTTCTTCTTCTTCTTCTTCTTCTTGTCCTTCAAGATAAGAGTCTTCAAATCTTGTTGTCCTTTTGCTAAGTCCAAGAACATCTCCTGGAACTGAGCATTATGAGCTTGAAGAGCCTTAATATCTTGATCAGTAGGTGTTTCAGAAGACATGTTGTGCTGAAATAAACAGCGAAGACTATAAGAAACCTGTAAGGGTGCCTGTAATGAGGTGCATGGTAATGGAATGCGTATGAAATGATTTCAAAGACTTAGGGAGATTCAAATTTGTAAACCAAAATAAAACACACTTCCTTAGATTAAAACTTGAAACAATGTTTAACAAATGCCTTTAAGGCGTTACAAAAGAAATACTGAAAAGCAAATCTAAACTAGAAACAATAAAAGACATCAGAAATCCCATGGTCGTTTTCCTTTCGTGCTGACATAATCATTGATTGTCCTTTTATTCTCATGCTGCCTTGTAAGCTTCAGGATCTTCCGTTCCTGCTCATGATACTTCTCTCTGTAGGTATCCCTTTCTTCCTTTAGCTGGATCCAAGATCTCTTTAATGCCCCCAGATCAGTAGGCATATAGGGATGGAGGATTGTATAAGGAACCCCTTCTTCATAAGTATGCTCTATAATCACCGGCAAAACAGCTTCATATGGCATCCCCAGCTTTTGAGCACGAGCTCAAACCCACTGGAGATACAGTTGCATTGGGAGAGAAGTCTTCATTCCTAGCTCTTGCGGGTCAGACCTGTTCACCCTGTCCCAGGTTCGTATAAATCTGCGGCGATGTCCCTCAACATCCCCCTTGAAGTCAAAGACAATGTCTGTAAGAAACAGCTCATGAGGACCGTCCCTTCGAGCTCGTCCAAACTATCGTAAGACCAAACAAGGATTATAGGTTATTCCTCCTCTAATTCCAAGCAATGGAACATTGGCGTATTCCCCACACCGATCAATGACAGCTACCCTTTCCATATCTTTAGAACTCCAAAGGATGTCCGTATGAGCAAGGGACATGATTCTGTAAGCCCAACCTACACCTTCCTCATTCTTCAATACAGATTTAGGGAGGTGATAAATAAACCACCTCGCCAGCAGCGGTGTACAACACATGAGAATTCCCCTTCTCCGAATAGTACGGGTATAAAGAGCATGAAGAATATCACCCAAGAGAGTAGGCACTGGGTTACGAGACATGAAGATCTTTACTGCGTTCACATTGACGAAAGAATCTGGATTCGGGAACAGAACCAAGCCATAAATGAGGAGAGCCAGGATGTCTTCAAATTCTTGAAAGTCCAAACTACCCCAGAACTGTTAAACTTGATCGATCAAGAACTTAGCCAAGATACCTTTAACCCCACTCTGAATCTTCCAGTTAGATACTACATCAGCCATTTTTAGATATAGGGCTGCAGCAATATCCTCTGGCCTAGGAGCTATCTCCAAACCTATAAAGGGTGTCTGCTCGAGAATAGATATGCCCAGTAAATCAGAAAACTCCTCCAAAGTAGGGACTAACTGATAGTCCAGGAAGGTGAAACAATGATACAATGGATCAAAGAACTGGAACAACACGCTCATCATTTGCTCATCCAAATTTGAAGTGACCAGGCTAAGGAGATGACCATGTCTCCTAACAAAGGAGGAAGTATCAGGAACTTTTGAAACCAACTCTCTAAGCTTAACAGGAACTTGCACGAAGTTGACTCGAATGGTATTTTTGCGCATAGAGGCCATGATCTGCAAAACAGAACAAAGATGAATCCCCTCGGTCTTTGAAATGGTTAGTCTAATGAAATATGCATGCGATGTCATGATGCATGATGTTATGATAAAAACACACAACATGTATCACAGATAAAAAACATGGTAAAGGCAAACAAGTCACACAATAGCCCTTAAATTTCAGGCTAGCATGGAGTTTAGGTACTACCCTCTTGCAGTTTAGTTGGTTCAACCTGTCCTAATAATAGTAATCGGGTTCTAGAGGTTCTCAATATCACTGACCATCCTCCATCGGTCATAGTTTCAGCTCACGCAATCTTTTCTTGCGGCCGGAACCATCGCGGAAGTATGGTCTCAATGAGTGTAGCATCTGCTACTTTCTATGGCCAAGTTGGTCAATTATAGGTTCTAAGGTCAGTTGATGCTTAACGACCCATATAACAGCCCCATACTCTCGTTTCTCCACAAGGGATATCGGTACCAACTAATGTGTCACATCAACATAGCTACTGCTTCAACTGTATCGGTCTATGCTATACAGTTCCCTCACCGTCTATTGCTAGTTACCTAAAAGGTGTCCCCAGGTCCGGGTTAGGATCTATAGTAACTCTGATACAAAGCCCACAAAGATAAACAAACAAATCAAACAATTGAAAATAATATGATGAACTATTCCTAAGGTACACCCCACTTATTATATCCCCAGCAGAGTCGCTAGTTCTGTGATACGGTGGCCAGAACCGGGACTATTTTTTAGGAATGTTGGTTTGCGTTTTGCATTTGTGCTCGCAAAATATCGCGGTAAGCAAGAGTCGCCACATAATTTTATTTTATCCAACAAGGAAAGGAAAAAAGCACAGAAAAATTCCTTTTTCGAGATATTTTTGAGTACGGGGGGTAGATTATAGAAAGGGAAGGTATTAGCACCCTTTCTATCCGTAGTTATCTACAGACTCTTAGGTACTTGCTCATCATTTTCAAAATTTTCTTCTTTGTGTGGTTTGAAAAGTTTTTGTTTGACTTCGATTTAACCCTTACTTCTGTCTTCAAGAGTGTAATGAAGTGTTTTTGAAAACTTTGTTTGTGAAGGAGTGTAGGTGTGAAAAAGTTTGTTTTGATTGAGCAAGTACTTAAGAACTAATCTAACTACTCGAAAAAAGAATCGTTCTATGTTTGTTTCCTTTAGACAGCACTATACCACTATTAGTGAGTAGGTATCTCCATCGTTGGAGTTTGAGGGTCAATTCGAAAGGGACGTACGGTCACTAAAGCAATGTTAGGACGTCTTAGTAGTAACCCTAATTTCTTAGATCAATTATCCGAGGCAACAATATCTGAGGCAACCTTTCCGAGGCAACTTTGATCTTTGGACAAAAGGACGACCACTAAAGCATCCTATACTCAATGACTGTTTACCGAAGGCAACCAAGTGGGAGTGTACCCTAGGAGTGCGCATGTGCGAGTGATTCAATTTCAGATTATTATCTTTGCACATTTAAGGGTGATCTAACTGTTTTAAAGTTAATCATACATTCTTGTCATGCATCCTAATATCATACATCTAACAGTTAATATTTTGCGGAATTTAAAAGTGCGAAAATTAAACTAAGCTATTACAAGGCTTCGAGTATTTACATAGCCAAAAACAAACCCTTTGAAAATAAAGCGATAAATGAAAATAAAAGTCCTAATTAAACTATTACAACTTGTGGGCAGTTACATCAATATGATAAAAATACAATAAAGCGCGCGCGATGAAATTAAGATCGGGAAGAAATTAGGGTTTTGACCCTTCTAACCTAATTAAAAGAAAAATTGTTTTTTTTTGTTGTTTTTAATAAAAGAATTAAGTTTTCTAAATTAAATATGCAATTAATTAGTTAATTAAATTAATTAATGAAAATAATTACATGGCCTATTTTTGTGTTTTGATTATTTTTAAGAAAAAGAAAATATAATTAAATGAGAAGTAAAAACCTAATTGTTCTAATTAATTTTAATTATGTACAAAATGATTAAAGTTACCTAAAATTAACAACCTAATTAAATTAATTAAATTTTTGTATAAAAAAATAAATGTCCTAAATTTAATTGGATGAAAAATCTTTTTGTGATTTTTGATAAAAAGAATTATTTAATTTGGTTAGTAAAATAAATAAATAAATTAAATGAAATAAAATATAAAAAGAAAAAGGAAGAGATTGGGCCTGAAAAGTGATTATTGAGGTGTAGATAGCAAGCTCTTGGCCCAAAAGACTTGGCCCATTGTTGACTTGCTGAATTCAGTGTGTTGCGTTGACTAGGCCTCATGATGGTCTCTCATATGCTAGACTTCATATCTAGCTTCCAGGAGGTCCAATGGCTGGATGATGAGGTCTTATGGTAGTCCCCTGGATTGGGTACGCATGAGATCAACTGAAAGGAAAAAATATGAAGAAATTGGGGGGACCTGGGATTCGAACCCAGGTCCTGAAGCGTTTTGCATATACTCCACTACCACTGCGCCATTTGCTTTAGTTGTTATAATAATACAAAAAAATAATTATATTATAAACAAGCGTAATATGAAAAAAAACTCGCACGGAAATTCAAAAGACCCAATAGGAAGGTGCCAGCAAATCATCTTCTTCCCTTCTCCGTGGGTAAAAGTTACAGGGACTTTTACCTACAGACGTATGTCCGTAGCTACAACCCTGGTTCATCCCAAAATCCTCCATAGGCACGATAAATGACTTCTAATGCCATGGTTGGATTCGTCTTGTCATTTTGAACATGATGGTACCCCTCATGAAGACTAATTTTTCCTGTATACAAAAACCCTAAAACAGAACCAAAAACCTAACAATGGCAATTATCGATTCAGTCTATGAAAACACAATTGAGTATTATAGAAAGCTTGAAATTGTCATGGTGAACAAGAATCTATGATTATATTATGCTATACATGCCAGAATTACGCAAACAGAATTCAAGAAAAGGTAAGTATCGCGAATGTCTTACAGCGAGATATAGGGCTTGGGAACGCTTGTTCTTGACTGCTTTTGCTTGCTGGGGATCCCAGGAAGCGATTGGAATGGTCCAAGGGTCTTGAATTGGCCTCTAAGTAGGAATTCGTGTTTGCACTTTTTATGGTTTTTTCCAAGTTTTATTCTTGATATTGCCCCTCCTTCTAACCTAGTTTTTGGTCTGCATTCCTTCTATATGTATTGAGGAATGAATTAGGGTTCCAAAATTGATCTCAATCATCCTCCATCAATGGATTTGATTTTGATTTGATACACCTTGAATATCTTTCCAAAAATGGCCTAATTCAATCTTTTTGTGCACATCATGCCTTTACACGAATTTGATCTCATGCTAGCTGGATATTAAGACCTGAATCATGTAAAAAATATTTGAATTTCAATGTTTTGGATTTTATATGATTTGTTTTGATTTAAAATGATTTAATTCAAATAAAAATCAAAATAAATAATATAAATAAGATGATGACAAGTGGAAAAGGCTAGGGCTCGTGGACCATGTTGCCAACTCAAAACAAGTGCAAAAGATTGGGCCCATTTGGCAAAATTTGAAGTTTTAGGCATAATTGACTTTTGGCAATTTTGCAAAAAAAGGTCAACTTCACCAATGCATAACTTCCTCAATTTTGACTCTTTGAAGGTGTTCTTGGACGTTTTAGAAAGCTTGAGATGTCCTCTAAGTAACCATTTTTGTCTCATCTCAATTTGATATTCCATGCTCAAGTATGAAGCTTTGACAAAAAAGGTGTTTTTGTTGACTTTTCAAAATGACCTATAATGTCCAAATTCATAACTTCTTGTGAGTGCATATTTTGAACTTTAGAGATGAAGATGGATTGTAGGGAATTGCATAATCTTCAAAATGAGCTTTGTATGGGTCATTTATCATAAAGTAAGAGAAAGTTATGCTTGGTCAAAGTTGAGTTGACTTTTCCTACAAAACCCTAATTTAGCAACTTTTGATTCTTAATGAATTATGACCAATCCTTGATGAATAATGATCAACCCTTTATAAAATGATGAAATATACTTCAAAATGAGGATGATAACCAAAAATATTGAAGTTTGACTGTATGTAGGCCACAATTGACTTTTGCCCTATCACATTCGATTTTCAGGCCTTATCACATTCGATTTTCAGGCCTTTGAGCAATTGATTGATCAAATTTTCTCTGTAGGGCTTGAAACTTGACATGGATGATCTTGAGAACATATTAGGACAATGGTGAGCATTTTGGATTCTTTGGACTCAAGTATCTTGATGCAACATGAAACCCTAATTTGAGGTAGACTGCCTTAGGAGGGAGCTTGTCTGGTCAACCCTTGGACTTCCTTGAGCAATTTGGGGATCTTTCTTGAAATGTATTGAGAAATATGGGAGGGCAAAGTTTGGGGTACAACAGCTGCCCCTGTTCAATCTTCTTAAACCTGAGGATATAGATTGGCTTTTCTGCCTTTCGTGATCCGAAGGTGGAAGATGATTGAACACTAGAGTGCCCAAAAATTTGCACTCGCATGAAGTGGTAATTGTCTTATGGTGTCGGGAATGGGCTTATAGATGCCATCCGAAAGAGTGTCGATCGCATAAGAGATTCCTTAGCGAGAGCTTGTGTACCTTTTGTTGAGGAAGATTCCACTGGGGAATGCTGATCTCTGTCTTGAGAGAAATAGAATTTTAGGAGCTTCAATCGTCTGTTATTCTACTGGGGAATCATATCTGTTGAATTTTAGGAACTCCGGTCGTCTATTATTCTACTGAGGAACCGTCTCTTAGTTGAAGAGATGAGAATGAACTACTATCTGTTTATAACCCATGCTTCATAGTGATAAGGCCGACTGCTATCTGGTCGTAATCCAGGATTTACAATGACTTACTGGGGAGATGAGATTATACTTTCTATCCGGTCGCAATCCAGGTTTCGCAATTTCTCGATTCTTATCTGGTCGTAATCCAGGCTTCATAAGGAATTAAGTTGTTATCCGGTCGCATCCGGGCTTCAACTTGAATTTAGGGCACACTAATATCCGGTCGACTCCGGGCTTCTTAGTAATTGTCCATGTAAACTGCTATTTGGTCGAAATCCAAGGTTCACAATGTCTTGTACCGCTATCTGGTCGTAATTCAGGCTTCACGATGTATCATACCACTATCTGGTTGAAATCCAGGCTTCATGGTGTTCGGAGAAATCAAGATACTATCCGGTCGTAATTCGGGCTTCATAACTTGCATTAAAGATATACCACTATCTGGTCGTAATCCAGGCTTCGTAGTACTCTTGGCTGCTATCTGGTCGTAATCCAGGCTTCACAATAACTTGTATTGCTATCTGGTCATAATCCAGGCTTCACAATAACTTGTTGAGCTGTTATCCGGTCGTAATCCGGGCTTCACAACGTCTTCTACCATTATCTGGTCGTAATCCAGGCTTCATGGTAACTTGCTGAGCTACTATCCAGTTGTAATCCGGGCTTCACGGCTCGCTGGGGATTAAACTACTATTAGGTCGAATCTGGGCTTCCTAGCTTACTTTTAAGAGATACCACTATCTCGTTGTAATCTAGGCTTCGCGGTAGTCTGATACTGTTATCCGGTCGTTCTCCGGGCTTCCCAATATGCTGTAGAAATCAAGATACTATCCGGTCGTACCCGGGCTTCATAGCTTGAGTTTTTGTGAGAATTTAATTGTATCTTTCCTGAAAGGTAAAGGTTAGTTGTATGTAATGCATGATATGTATCAGGCAATGATGTTCTCAAGATAAATGAGATTGTGCTGTATGATGCGTATGCATGCATCATGATGTATGGAAATGTGATGTTTTTGTGATGTTCTCTGGCTGGGGAAAAATAAATTCCGGACTGCTGCTGTAGAATATGAAAAGTTTCGCTCGCTGGGGATAACGACCGAAGATGATTGGGAGAAAAATCCTGCTGGAGAATACATTGGTGAGAGAATGACTCTGTGGGGAAGAGATGATCTGCTGAGGATTTGCTGATTTGGAGAAATACCCTCGGCTGTGGACGAATTACCGTTGTTGGCGATGATAAACTATGTTGGGGATGAATTTCCTGTTTGTGGAAGAAATGAACTCCGCTGGGGATAATCTTTTAGTTGTGACTTCATTGGGGATAATCTTCCAGACTCCATTGGGGATGGTCTTCTAGACTCCGCCGGGGATGGTCTTCTAGACTCCGCTGGGGATAACCTTCCAGCCTCTACTGGGGACAATCTTCCAGTGCCGGTGATAGATAAACTCTGCCTGGGGAGACTCTTATCGACTCATTTGCGGTTGCGAGCCTCAGCTGGGGAGAATTAACACCACTGTCTTTTTCTTACTCTGCGGGGATTGAATGTACCTTTAATTGTTTTCTCCAACTAGGTCTATCCATGTACCTGGTGAATAGAGCAACTGTAGGGTCTGGACATTTCTTTTTTTTTGCCCCTGTTTCTGATATTATGAGTAATCGTCTTTTGTTTCGCACGTAAATATTTATGAGCAACAATTATTTGTCAAATGCATATACCGAAAATGAACATTGGACGTTCTTGCAAAACAAAACAGAAAAAGGAAAATAATTTGAAATTTCTTTGTGAAAATGAATCGTATTGATTTTGAAGTTTGGCCTGTAAATAGGCTTTTTTGTACAAGAGACTGACGTCCTAGTAAGAGAACACCGCCGAAAAGATAGAATTTATATAATTTGTGAAAAATAAAGAAAAAACAGTTATGTGAACGATCCCACTGGGTTCCAACTATGCTATTGCCTTTATCTCCTCGAGCATCTCATCACTTTGCTACTTGGTTGAAGGTAGATCAGATTGATTAGTGACGTCCGAGCTTGATAGTTGATACCGAAGTCTGGTTGCAAGGTGATCCAATGAGACATAGTGTTATATTTTGTTGTACCCCAAAATTTGCCCTCTCATATTTCTCAAGATTTGTCAAGAATTACTCAAGATTGCTCAAGGGTTGTACAATCAAACCATCTCCTAAGACAGTTGAAATTAGGGTTTTGGTTCTTTCAAGGAATTTGGGGTTTTCAATGGTTCAATCAAGTCTCATAGGCCTATGTACACTCTCTAGCACCTACATGCCAAGTTTCAAGACTCACAGTGCCAATTTGCACAGTCAAAAGCTCCATTTGATCTACAGTCAACTACAAGGGCAAAATGGTCATTTTTGGTCAACATATCATTTTGAGTTCACAATCATCATTTGATCAAGTCTTGATCATGATTCATCAAGAATAGCTCAAAAATCAGCAAGATGCAAAAGTTACTATTTTTGGACATCAGAAAAGTCAATTGTATCTTGACCAGGGCATAACGTTTTTATGGTTTGTCAGAAAAATTCCATCCAATGCTCATTTTGAAGAGGATGCAATTTCCTACAATCCATCTTCACACTCCAAGATCAGAAAATGCTCTCACAAGAAGTTACTAATTTTTACATTATAGGTCAATTTCAAAAGTCAACAAAAGTACACTTTGAGTCAAAGGCCATAACTTGAGATTGGTAAACCCAAATGACACGGGACCAAAGTCATTGGTTGGAGGACTTCAAGGGCTTTCCAAAATGTCCAAGAACATGGCCATATGATCAAAATTGAGCAAGTTGTGCATTGGAGAAGTTGGGAAATTTTCATGAATTTGCAAAAGTCAACTTTGCTCAAAACACCTTCTTTTTGCTAATGGGCCTCAAATCTCTTCTTGAAACTTCACCCATGACCTATGCACGACCCATCAATATTAATTGGATTTATTTTCTTATTTTTATTGATTAATTGGATTTTTAATTAATATTAATCCATTTAATTAATTTAAATTATAAGAAAATAGAAGATTTGTTTTTTAAATCAACTTGTGAAGCAAATCTGATCAAAACATGCTGGCAAATTCGTGCACAAGTCAAAGATACAAAAAAAAAATCCAATTTTGGCAACTTTGTTCAATCATGAAAAATCAAGAATATTTGATTTCCAATCAAAGATTTAAACATCAATGCACATGGATTGGATCCAAAACTTTGACCTAATTTGATTCTCCTATACATAAGCAAGCTAACCATACCCTAGCACACGATTGAAAGGCTGCAGAAACGACCATACAATTTCAAGAATTTCCAAGAAAAGTGAAAACCTGTTCTTGCATTCTAGGTCGATTCAAGGCATTTTATTCATTCAAACATATCGCAGGAGGTACCAGGGACGTTTTGCAATCAAATTCACGCACTGAAGCTCAAAGAATCACTGAACACAGTCCCACGGTTTGCCCTTATATTTCATAATTGTATCTCTTGATTCATGCGCATTTAACATGTTTTTGTGATTGTTTTGCATTGCTAGAGACCATACGAAGCTAATGGCATAATTGAATTGAACTGTAATGCCCTGAATTGTGAGATGCCATGATCAAATTTCTAGGGTTCTTGAGCTTTAAATTAGGGCTTTCCGAACCAGGAAAAATTGGGACTAGTAAGATACATGACTGAAATCGTGAGACCAAGACGAACACAACCCATACCTCGCGAAATATTTATGCTTGCTATATTTCTATTCGCTATTTTTCCTTGCAGGAGTTAGTGGAGGTTAAAAACCCCCGCTATCTGATTCTAACTATGCAGAAAAAGGTTGAAGACGATGATGTGTTATCACATGGTTGGCCAATTTGAAAAAGCGCGCGTTTTGTTTTATTTACAGTATATTTATTGTTTTTTATATATAATAATTGTCACTTATTTCAATAACAAGTAAAGCAGCGTAGTGGAGTGGTTGGTACGTTGTCCTGGAAGTATTGGGACCTGGGTTCGAATCCCAGGTCCCCCCAAAACCTTGTTACTTTTATTTTTCAGATATCCTTGTACAAATTTCCAAAGGGGGTCCATCATACACCTCCAGTTCCCGGGCGCCAGATATCTCCAAGCATAGATCCAATGGACATGAATGGGAGATCACCATACTCCCCAGTCAACAAGCATGTGGATAATCACAAAAGTCAAACGTGGCTGGAATATTGTTGTGCCTGAAAATTGCAGAATACACCTCCTGATTTGGGCCAGTACCCCCTGGGTTTATTTCTTCTTCTCCTTTTATTTTTATTTAATTTGTTTTTTATTAATTTTTAATTAACTACTAACTAAAACAATTAACATTTTTTAATAAATTCAGAAAACATAAAAAATATAATATTTTTTATTTATTTATTTTTGTAAATAAATACTAATATAATTAATTTAGTTTTTAATTAGGTTAATTTTAATATTTTCACAATAAATAAAATTAATATAGAATTAGGGTTTTTGATAACTTTTAATCATTTTATTTTTTTTATTTATTTCCTTGAGACATTAAAAAACTCAAAAACTATCTTTCTTTTATTTAATTAATTAATTAGTCTAGGTTTAATTTAATTAAATGCAAAATAACAAAAAAATCTCTTTCTTTCTCAAAAAGGGTCAAAACCCTAAAAACTCTCCGACTCAATTTTTCTCGCGCGTGATTATTCTTGATTCATAATTTTTTATCATATAATTGTATTTTCCCCGAGGATGTAATAGCTTTAATTAGGACTTTTTATCACTTTCATTTAATTTCCCGCAATTTACTTTTCAAGGGTTTGTTTTTGGCGATGTAAATACCCGACGCCTTGTAATAGCTTAGTTTATTTTCCGCAATTATTAACTGCTAGATGTATGCTAATAGGCTATGCATGACAAGACTTATCTTAAACTTAAAATCAATCGTAGCTCACCATAACATGTACAAAGATAACATAACTGAAACCTGACACACGTGCACATGCCACTCTTAGGGTACGCCTCACTTGGTTGCCTCGACGTGGTCATTGAGTATAGGGTGTTTTGAGGTCGCCCTCCTGTCTAAAGATCAAAGTTGCCTCGAAACGGTTGCCTCGATAAAAAATGATCTAAGACATTAGAGTTACCGCTAAGGCGTCCTACCATTGCTTTAGTGACCACATGCCCCTAAAGTCGAATTAACCCGAAAACTCCAACGACGGTGCTACTTACTTCTCAATAGTGGGATAGCACTGTCTAAAGGACATTTACACAACTTAATTTCTTTTGAGTAGGTAGAGGTTCTCAGGTAATTGCTCTTTCAAAACAAAAATACTTTTCGCACTTACACTTTTCAAACAAAAGTTTTCAAACAAACACTTCATACACTCTTGAGGACAGACACAAGAGTTAAATCGAAGTTTTCAAACAAACTTTTTCAAAACCCACAAACACAAGAAAAGCAAAACATTTTGAAAACATAGTGAGCAAGTACCTAAGAGTCCATGGATAACCACGGATAGAAAGGGTGCTAACACCTTCCCTTTCTATAATCTACCTCCCGAACTCGAGAAACATCTCAAAAAGGAATTTTGCTGTGCTTTTGTCCTTTCCTTGTTGGAGAAAATAAAAGACGGGGGCGACTCTTGCTTACCGCGACATTTTGCGAAACCCAAACGCGAACCAGCATTCCAAAACAGTCAGTTCTATTTCCACCGATCACACACTTTTATCCCTAATTTTTGCCTGGACCGCCCTTTTGGGTTTTCAGTCTACCGGGATACCCTTTTTTGCCCAAGCCGCCTTTTCAGGTTTTCGACTTGCCGGGTGTACAGATTTTTTATTTTCATCCCTTATTTTTGCCCGAACCCTTTTGGTTCATCGGGAAGCCCTTATTTTTCCTAGGCCAATCGACCTAGCGAGTCTTTGATTATGCGTTGTATTTTTTCACTATGTCTGCATTGACAGGGTGAGGAAGGTCGTCACCATCCATGGTGGTTAGAATCATAGCTCCTCCTAAGAAAATGTTCTTAACCACAAATGTCCCTTCGTACGTAGGGGTCCATTTGCCCATGGGATCACCTTGAGGTAGTATGATGCGTTTGATTACTAGATCCCTAACTTGATACTCTTGTCGTCTAACTTTCTTGTTAAATGCCTTGATCATTTGCTTTTGATACATTTGACCATGACAAAAAGTAGTAAGTCTCTTTTCATCGATTAAGTTCAGCTGATAAAGCCGGGTCTGGATCCAGTCGTCTTTGCTCAAACCTGCATCCTTCATAATCCGAAGAGAGGGTATCTGGACTTCAATGGGCAAGACTGCTTCCATACCATATACCAAAGAATAGGGTATTGCCCCTGTTGAAGTCCGCGCTGAGGTACGGTACCCATGAAGAGCGAATGGTAACATCGCATGTTAATCTTTGTAGGTCACCGTCATCTTCTGCACAATCTTCTTGATGTTTTTATTAGCCGCTTCAACAACCCCATTCATCTTCGGCCGGTAAGGAGAAGAGTTGTGATGTTGTATCTTAAACTGCTTGCAGAGCTCGGTGATAATTGTATTGTTGAGATTGGTATCATTGTCCGTAATGATCCTCTCTGGTACACCTTATCGACAGATCAAATTATGCTGAATGAACCGTGCCACGACGTTCTTGGTTACAGTAGCAAAGGAAGCTGCTTCAACCCACTTCGTAAAGTAATCAATAGCCACCAGAATGAAATGATTCCCATTGGACGCAGTAGGTCTGATATCACCGATCATATCGATACCCCACATTGTAAAAGGCCAAGGAGCCGTAAAACATTTTGAGGTACTGGAGGTATGTGCATCTTATCAGCATAGACTTGGCACTTATGACAGGTCCGAGAATACTGATAATAGTTGGCTTTCATAGTAGACCAATAATATCCTGCCCGTAGGATTTTCTTTGCCATGGTATGTCCACTGGAATGAGTCCTGAAAGTACCCTCATGTACCCTCATACAACACCTGGCAGACTCATTTTCTTTCCCTTTCCCTTTAGTACTGGCACTAGCATTTCCGTTGGTTATGCTGATTGGAACCGTGGTAGTGGTTGGTGGTGAGATATCAGGGGAAAAGACCCTTCCTGTTCTTGTGACTTTACTAGAACCAGTAATATTAGTAACACCAGCTTCATTATCATAAATCCAAGAATCTTGTTTTACCCCATGGTAATAAACCTCGGCACCGTAATTCCATGGTACCGCTTTATCAGAGGTGTATGGAACAGGTCCGACAGCAGTGATTATGAGAGGAGCAATGATTGGTTCGTTCGAAATCCTGATAGGACCTTTGGATGAGATTCTAAGAGGTTTGTTTGAAATTGTTATGATGGCCAAATCTTCAGCTTTGTCGATTGAATTTTTTATGGCGTGAACCTATTCGAATAGAATTTCACGGCTATCCATTAGGCGTTGTATACCTTTCTTCAGTTTTTCACACCCATCAGATTGTCTCATACAACCCACACAGTCTTTTTCACAGCCAGAGAAAGTCCCAGCTTTCAAAAGATTTCTCTTGATTACATTCAATGGAGTAGTTAACTCTTCAACAGAGGCAATGAAAGTTGTATCTTCGACGACATTAACACCTTTATCGTGCTTCGGCATTGGAGTGGTAATTACATTTGGCGTCGGAGGAGAATCAAATTCAATAGTCTTGTTGTCAATTAAATCCTAGATTTTTTTCTTCAAAGCCCAACACTGACCAGTCTCATGCCCGGGGCTATTTGAATGGTAAGCGCATTTTGCATTTGGATTATATCTCAGTGACGAGGTGTCGGAATTGGCGGGAGGATCACGCAATGTCAGAAAATTGGCCCTGAGTATATGTTGAAGGGCTTGAGATAATGACATGCCTAACCTTGTAAACTGTCTTCTTGGAGCTTCAACTTGTTGATGATTTGCAAATGGTCTTTGAGTAGCAGTCGGATTGGAGATTCAGACAGCATTGACAGACGGATGATTATTCATTTTGGTATGTGCCTTTGCTCTATACACAACATTAACTTCTTTCTTCACGGAAAAAGTTTTCTTGACAGGATTGGGAGTGGAAGTAGATGCCACAGAGATCTTTCCACTTTTAATTCCACTTTCAACTCTTTCACCGGTTAAGATCAATTCGGTGAAACCAGAAGAAGAGCAGTCAACCAGCAGATTAAAGAAAGGACCAGATAATGTGCTCATAAACATGTCAAATGTGTTCCCTATCAGTCAAGGGAGGTTGGACCCTACTAGCAAGGTCTCTCCATTTCTGCGCATACTCCTTAAATCCCTCATCCTTCCCCATGGTCATACCTTGCAATTGAACCCTCGTCGGTGCCAAGTCGGCGTTGTACTGATATTGATGGTAGAAGGCAGTAGCTAGACCCTCCCAAGTATTGATGCGAGAGCCATCCAACTGATAAAACCATTCAAGTTATGTTCCAGCCAGACTCTCCTGGAAAAAGTGAATCCAGAGTTTTTTATCTGCAGTGTGCGGTTGTATCTTGCGTACATAGGACTTCAAATGGAGCTTTGGGTAAGAAACCCCATCGTATTTTGCAAAGGTTGGTATTTTGAATTTGTGTGGAATGACTACCCCAGAGATTAAGCTCAAATCATCAAAATTTAAACCGGGAATAGCTTGGATTTCAACTACTTTCAAAATGTCTTCTAGCTGCTTGTATTTGATGTCTGCGGGTGGATATTGTTCATTGAAATAATCATCATCAGATTCTTGGTCATTGATACAATCGGCCTGAGTACTCTTGACCTTACCAATTTGGTTCTTGTCTTCCTCGAATGAATATTCCTCTATTGGAATTTGACGGATTGTCTTCTTAAACCTTTTGCCCATGTTAAGTATAGCTTTCTTCTTTGGCTTCTTCTTAGCAGACAACAAGGCCATCATATTCTGCTGCCCCTTGGCCAGGGCGAGTAAGGCTTCCTAAAATTGAGAATTCTAGGCCTGGAGTTCCGTCACAGTTTTCTCTAGATCCATCTTGCTGAAATAAACAGCGGAGAGATAAGGAAACCTGTTATGCGGACACCTGTCATGTCATGATGCATGAATATGCAATATGCAAATGATTTCAAGGATTTAAAGAATTTAAATTTGTATAGACAAAGAGTGAACAAATGTTAACTTGCATTAAAGAGTTCTGATTTGAATACAAGCCTGCCTCTTGGGCTTACAACAACATAATTAAGCATAAAGTAAACTCCTAAGATAGAAAAGTTGTGCGCATCTTCTTTGGCACAATGTAGGTGTTTAAACTCATTTCTTCATGAAGCTCCATTATAAGTTCTAATATCTTCTTCTCGCTCTTATAGAACTTAGCTTCAAAGGTGTCTCGCTCTCCTCGTAACTGAATCCAAGATTTTTGCAAATCTTCAAGGGAAGTAGGCATATCAGGATAGAGGATAGTATGTGGAATGTCTCCCTTGACTATTGGCTCCATGATAACAGGTAAGACGGCTTTATAAGGCATCTTGAGACTTTGAGCGCGAGCCCTCACCCATTTAAGATAAGGCTCCAAAGGATGGAATTCTTACGCCCTAATGTCTTGCTATCAACTTTGTTAAACATACCCCAAGCTCGTATAAATCTTTGACGGTAACCTTGGGTATCGCTTTCATAGTAAAATGAAATTCCTTGGATGAGTACCTCATGAGGGCCATCTCTCCCGGCGTATCCAAATTGTCGCAAAGCTAAACAAGGGTTATAAGTAATGCCTCCCCTAATGCCAAGTAGATGGACATTGGGGAATTCCCCGCAACGATCAATGATGGTAATGTCTTCCAAAGAGCGATAATACCAACGGATATCAGCATGTGAAAGTGACATCAATCTTCTAGACCATCTCATTCCTTGTTTATTCTTCACCACGGACCGAGGTAGGTGCGAAATAAACCACCTAGCCAGAAGGGGAGTGCAACACATCAAAGCCCCTCTTTTCTTCAAAGTGCGAGAGTGAAGAGAATGCAAGATGTCTCCAAGCAATGTAGGCACCGGATTACGAGATATGAAAACCTTGATCGCATTCACATCTATAAATTGGTCAGTATTTGGAAATAGTACAAACCCATAGATGAGAAGATCCAAAATTTCCTCGAAGGTTTGTAGATCCAAAATATTCCAACACTCTTGAGCCTTCTCCAACAAAAACTTTACTAGGAACCCTTTGACACCACTCCTTGTTACCCAATTTGCTACTATGTCAGATGGTTGCAAATGTAGGGCTCGAGCAATTTCCTCAGGTTTAGGGTCTCTCTCAATACCGTTGAAAGGTAACTGATCAAGAATAGGGATCCCCATGAGTTGAGAAAATTCTTCTAAAGTGGGCACAAGTTGGTAATCGGGAAAAGTGAAGCAATGATACAAAGGGTCAAAGAACTGGACAAGCACCTTTACCATATCTTCTTCAATACTTGAGGTAACCAGACTAAGGAGTCGACCATGTCTTTTGGTGAACAGAGAATATTTAGGGACCCTTGATACTAAATCCTTGAGTTGTGGAGGTATCCTAACAAGACGGACTTGGATAGTGCTCCTACGAGCGGAGGCCATGTCTTACAAAACAGAACAAAGATAAATCCAAAAATCCTTGAAATGTTTAGTGATGTTTATGATGCTTATGATGTTTATGATGTTATGTACAAGTGTATATATAAAGCAAACAAGTCCTCAATTTAGGCTTGCATGGGGTTTCAGGTAAGTACCCTCTTGAAGTTTAGTTGGCTCAACCTGTCTTAGTTAATAGTAACTGGATTCTAAGGGATCTCAATATCACTGATCTTTCCCCCAAGTTTCATTCAATAAGCGATTGAATCGCAACCAAACAAAACTCAAGAGTCAAACCTCAATGAGTGGAGCATTGAGTATCAACCAACTTCAGACTGCACCAAAGCTGGTCATCTCACTACGTCCTAATGGCCATGTTGGTCAAGTAAGGTTCTAAGGTCAGTTGATGCTTCACGACACCACGCGGCGGCCCCGTACTCTCCTTGACTGACTCAAGGGTTACCGGTACCAACCAAAGTGCCACATCAACGTAGCTACTGCTTCAACTGTGTCGGTATACCCCACACATTTCCCTCACAGTTTATTGCTACTTACCTAAAAGATGTCCCCTAAATCCGGGTGTAGGATTTAAAATAAACCCAAACAAGGAACCAAAATGTAAAGCAAACAAATCAAGCAATGTAAGCAAGTAAATGTGATCTATCCCTAAGGTATCCCCACTTTTAAGATCTTTCTCCCCAGCAGAGTCGCCAGTTCTGTGATACGGTGGGAGAACTGACTTGAGGTGTTTTGCGTTTGTGTTCGCAAATGTTGCGGTTTAGCAAGAGTCGCCACCGAATTTTCTTTTATCCAAAAAGGAAAGGTGAAAAAGCACTGGAAAGACCTTTAGAGATGTTTTCTTGAGTTCGGGGGGTAGATTATGAAAAGGGAAGGTATTAGCACCCTTTCCATACATGGTTTTCCATGGGCTCTTAGTTTCTTGCTAGATCACTTGCTTTTGTTTGAAAATGTGCTTAGTGTGGTTTTTGAAAGTATTTTGAAAAGGTGACATCGTTTAGGCAAACTTTGCAATGATTCCTATTCGTAAGAATGTAGGCAAAATGTTGAGCTTTTGAAAATATTTCAAGTTTTGGAAAGATGTTTGGAAAGATGTTTGGAAAGTGTATGTGATTGTTTTGAAAATAGAAAGGATGTTTGTTTTGAAATTGAGCAAGTAACTAAAAGTAATCTACCTACTCAAAAGGTCTTAGATACGCTTTTCCTCCTCCTTTAGATGTTGCTACCTTACCATTGTTTTGGTAAGAAGCCTCATCGTTGGATGTGAAGGGACGAGCGTTGGGTCATTGTATGACCATGATAGCAATGTTGTGAGATGACTTAGCACTTTTCTTTTAGGGACTAAGATCATTTTGAAAGGCAACTTTGATAGCATCATCGAGGGACTATGATCTTGTATTTTTCGATTTGTTTGTGCTAAGACATCCCACACGCATAACATGGTCATTTATAAGGCAACAAGTGGAATTACCCTAAGGGTGTAAGTGTGTGAGTGTATTTGATTGCATGCGTAATTTGTCTTGATTAGGGTGATCTATTTGTCAATTTTCATATCTTGTCATGTACACCCTAATTACTAGCATATATTAAAAGCAATAACAGTGCAGAAATGTAAATTCCTACGCTATTACAATATTTAAGGGGATGGGGGTACATATTTCTGAATGGGGGTTGCAAGTCAAAATTCTAAGTTACTATTACAATCACATTGAAATAGATAATAATGTACAGGAAATGCAAAATGTTTGCCTGTTTAAAAAGGAAAACAACTTTTGTTTAAGAAATATTTTTTGTCTTTTTATGTTAAAAGAAAATATAACATGCAAACATAAAATATTTTTGGCGTTTTTTGATTAAAAATAAAATATAATATGATGGCAAAATAAAAAATAAAATAAAAACATAATCAGTGCAAAGTGCTGAAAATAGAAGAGGTCAGAAGTTCTGAATATAACTTGCTACACAAACAGAAACACGTTAGCAAAAACATGGAAGTTCAGAAGTTCTGGATCTTCTGAGAATTTAGAAATTTTCAGAAGTTCTGATGCAATTGTCAGAACTTTGCCTCTCTCCATGCCAGTCAGAACATCTGCAACTTAACCATTTACAGAACAGAAGTTGCATGCATAACAGTTATGACAAATTTTATGAAATATCAGAAGCACAAATTAGAAGAAACGTGTATTTGCTAATTCTAATTCTGAACCCTAATTTCTTTATGAAACTCTGAACTGGGATTCCTTCTTACTTAGGCAGGCAGATGCATGAATTTTCAGAATATGCACCTCATCAGGATCAGAATATCTACATTATGCTAAATATGCAAAATCTGACAATGCTTAATCAATATGATGAGAGTCAACAGAAAACTTACCTTGTTGCTGGAAAGGATTTTGTGAACTGGAGGTTCTTCTTGAATTCTGGTGATGTTCTGAGTAGCTTCTTCACGTACTCAGCAGGATGGAAGTTTACAACTTCTGGGACAACTAAGGGGTGAAGTTCTGATCCTTTTGAAAGGGATATTGGTGGAGAATGTGTTACTGTTTGATTACAGAATTTGGGATGGCTTTAATCAAGAACACTTGAGGAAAAATGGAGCTTGAATATAAGGAATCAATGCTAAGATTTTAGTATTTTGTGTTTATAGTTTCCCGGGTTCTTGGAAATTTTGCAGTGGTTCAAAGCCTTCTTCATCAATTCTCTCGTCTCTTTCACAAAAAATTTCTCTGTCCTTTTTCAGTGTGCAAATGGTGTTCTATTTATAGGCAAAGTTTTGCAGTTGGGGCGGTCAAGTGGCACCAACATCATATGCTAGATGCTGACTTACTCTTGAAGTAAACTTAAACAAGTGGGGTTCAATGCATTCAATTTGGATGGTTAACATCGCCTCAGCTGGATTTGGCAGCGTGAATTAAGGAAAAGTAGAGATAGCGCGTAGGTCTAGCATACTTTTGCATAGAAGTTTGTCTTCCCAAGACAGTAGGGGGTACACGTGGTGTGAATCCCTTGGATAAAGACTTCACAAGTGGTTGTAAGCATTAAATGGGTTCCCATGTGAAACTCTGGATCCTTGCTTGACTCTGGATTAGAAGTTCTGCTTCAGCGTAGCATCTCATCTTCTGATCCTCTTATCTGCTGATTTCAGCGTATTCCGAAGGATCCTTCAGAACTTCCAGTATACTTACAACACACTTTGTTACCTTCTTTGATTTAACCTTTGCAAACTCTGACTGAACCTTTGTGAACACTGGCCCAGAAGTTATGACCAAACTCTGTCTTAAGAATATCCAGAATTTGCTGAGTGTGAACACTGACCTAGAAGTTCTGAAATTGTCATATTTCTTAAATACTTAGAAAAATTTCTAAGTCTTTAGAATTTGATTCTTTCAAAATAAAATATGACTTTTGAAACTCTTGATGAAGCAAACTTCATATTCCAACATGTCTTGATGAAATATGATTTTTGAGATTTGATTTTGATCCAAAAGTCAAGGTTGGACTTCTCAGCATGCAAATGACCATTTTGCCCTTGTGAATGGTCTGCTTGGAGAAATTGATAATTCAAGGTCTGCAATTGGATGAGAGAAAACTTAAGGATCCAGGGTGATTCCTTGAGAAATGAGAGGGAAAATTTTGGGGTGCAACACATCCCAAGAACGTATTTTAACTTTCCAAGATCCTTTATATCGAACTCAGCCTCAAGTCTTCTCTTCATAACCAATTGCTTTGACGTCATCTTCTGTAATAATAATGTCATCAACATACACTAGTAAGATAGCAATCTTACCTTCACATGAGTGTTTAACGAACATAGTGTGATCTTCTTGACTTTGGATGAAGCCATGTCTCTTAACAACACTTCCAAATCTTTCAAACCACGCCCTTAGCGATTGTTTCAATCCATACAAGGATTTTCTCAATCTGCATACTTTGTTTCTTCCAAGATTATTTTCAAATCCATGAGGTAAACTCATATATACTTCTTCATGTACTTCACTATTTAAGAATTCATTCTTAACATCATATTGATATAGTGTCCAATTGAAATTTACTGCAAGGGAAAGAATATTTCTGATAGAATTGATCTTAGCAACTAGAGCAAAAGTCTCTTGGTAATCAATACCATGAGTTTGAGTAAATCCTTTTACTAATAATCTCGCTTTGTATCTTTCCACACTTCCATCAGCCTTGCATTTCACTGTAAAGACTCACTTACACCCTACTGAATTTTTATCTTGTGGTAGATCAGTGATACTCCAAGTGTTATTATTGTTTAGAGCATCCATCTCTTCTTTCACCGCTAATTTCCAATTCGGATCACTTAATGGTTCCTGAGTAGTTCTGGGCACAAACAAATTAGAAATCTTAGACACACATGCCTTGTGGGTGTGTGATAGTTTGTCATATGACAAGTAATTAGACATAGGATGTTCAGTGCATATACGAGAACCTTTCCTATCAGCAATTGGGACATCGAGGTCAGTAATATTTTTTCTCACAGAAATTGGAAGATTAATATCAGGAAAAGACAAATCAGATAAATCATTGGATGATTAAGAAGGATTACCAAATGAAGAACTAGAAGACAAATTATATGTAGGACCTTCACTTGGTAAATCAGATTGGATTTTTACTGGAAGACAATAGGGTTTGCACCACCTGCACCAACTTTGTGAGAGACGCACCACTTATCCACCTAAAACCTTAAGGTGATAAGTGAGTGAGTTCTCCCACTTATCCAATGTGGGATTATTTCCCCACTTACTCACACCTATGTATCAATGCTCTAATATCATTTGTAACGCCACAGGCTGCATTCAGGATTATCGACTAACCTCAAACATCATTGTGAATTAAATGAAAAGGCTTGGAAGAAGAATAGTCTTTTGATTTAAAAGACACACGATGATCTTTAGCTAAGTGACAAGCTTCACAATGTAATTGTGAGGAATTTATTTCTTTGGAAAAAACAGGAAACAAATGCTTAAGATATGAAAAACTAGGGTGGCCTAATCTTTTATGCCATAACATAACTTGATCTGAAACAGGAGATGAGTTTGTACTGTTTGAACCAAAAAATGTTGTATTGCCAAACTGAATTCCATCAAGGTAGTACCGTCCATTCATCTCTCTAGCAGTTCCAATCGTCTTCCCCAAGTTCTGGTCCTGAAAAACACAAACAGAGGGACGAAAAAGAACAGAACAATTAGTGTCCTTAGACAATTTATGAACAGATAGAAGATTACAAGCGAATTTAGGAACATGTGAAACAGATTGCAAAGTGATTTTCTCTAAAAAAAATATGTCGCCTTTTCCTGCAATACTTGAATAACTATCATCAGCTATCCTAAGTTTTTCAAAACCTGAACTAGGAAAATAGGACTTGAATAAATGAGAGCAATTAGTCATGTGTTCAGATGCCTCTGAATCTATTATCCAAGGGTTAGAGTGGTTGTGGGAAGATAGTGCCCAAGAATCCTTACCTGTTTGTGCCACAGTTCCAGTAGGAATATTAAGAGATGAATTAAACTTTAGAAACTTAAGAAGGTTATCCATTTTCTCCTTCGTACATGGAGACAAATCAACTTCGTTGGCCATAGGCATAGAACAGTCACCAAACTTACTAGCCTTGCCATGGTTTGGTCGTCCATGTAGTTTATAGTAAGTTTCCCGAGTCTGGCGATTGCACCCACAGTAGTCGTAAAATAAATGAGTGTTATCGCCACCTCGTTGATTAGGAAGTGGTTTACGATTGACATAGGGAATTGCCAAGGCAGATCCTTCAACTAGTTGAGGGATAACTGTTGTATATTTGCCAAGCATCTCTTGTCGACGACTCTCTTCATGATGTACTTCTGAAAAAACTTCACCAATTGGAGGGATAGGTTTTCTGCCTAGAATTCGGCCATGAACCTCATCAAAAACAACATTTAGACATGCAAGGAACTTGAAAACACAACTAACATCCACCATCTTCTTGTAATGTTTGTTATCGGCAAATGATTGCCACTCATACTCATTGAAAAGGTCTAAATCTTGCCAAATACGTTTGATACAATTGAATTATTTGGTGACTGAATCATCACCTTGCCGAATTTCTCCCAGTTTGAGAGTTAATTCGTAGATTTGGGATTGATTTTCCAAATCATAGTACATTTGGGAGATACCTTCCCAAAGTTCTTTTGCAGTCTCATAACAGAGATGATTTGCACCTATCTCTTCATCCTTGGAGTTGACTAACCATGTCATAACCATGGAGTTTTCAGCATCCCAAGTATCATAAAGTTTTTGGTTTCCTTTGTTACGTTTACATCCCCAATGTTTTTCGTTCTAAGTTGGATCCTAAAGTCGAAAAATGTGTTTTTCTTGGCTATGCATCCAATAAAAAAGGATACAAATGTTTTAACCCTGTTACAAAGAAATTTTTTGAAAGCATGTATGTTCACTTTGTTGAAAATCAACATTTTTTTAAAATTCTCTTCAGGGGGAGAGTCTATGTAATAATAAAGAAGATAATTTTTGGGAAACTTTGGCTGCTCTAGATGATATTGTGACTACAAATCACATAAGTGCTAAGATAATAGAATCCGAAACAGAGGGAGTAACACTGATTAAGGATGATAATCCTGAAATTAAAGTGTATGTTCGAAAAAAATTCCACAAAGGTGTATTGCTCAAATGGAAATTCCAAAAACAAGAATGTTCCTCGCTCGACCCTCTTTGATTGTTGTGCCAACAAGTGGTATCAGAGTCTTTGGTTCGAGAAAGGGACCGAAAGAGTGGAGGAGCATTGTGGGCTCACACTTGAGGGGGAGTGTTGGAATAATATAGCAAGTGTGAGTAAGTGGGGAAATAGTCCCACATTGAATAAGTGAGAGAACTCACTCACTTATCACCTTAAGGTTTTAGGTGGATAAGTGGCGTGTCTCTCACAAAGGTGCCTAGTCCTACACTATGTATCAATGCTCCTAGTATCCCCCCCCTCCAACAGATGGTAAACAACGTGATTTGTTTGGCGAAGAGAGAAAAGAGAGCTTGTCTAGCTTTGAAGGTTGATTACGAAAAAGCGTATGATAGTATCATTGGAATCACCTGAGATTCATAATGGATAAAATGGGGTTTGCAGGTAAATGGAGGAAATGGATGGAAGTGAGTGTTTTTACGAGTACGGTGTCAGTTTTGATCAATGGTAGTGCTACAAAGGACTTTAAGGTGGAAAGGGGATCCTTTGTCAAATTTTCTCTTTGTCTTAGTTATGGAAGGGCTTACTAGAATGGTGGATAAAGCGGTGGAGATAGGGGAATATAGAGGTTTTAATGTAAATGAGGAGGTAAAGGTGGATATCTTGCAATTTTTCGATGACACTCTAATTCTAGGGGATGGAGATATCTATAACCTTTGGAGTTTTAAATAAATTCTTTGAGGTTTTGAGATGATGTCAGGTTTGAAGGTTAAATTCCATAAGAGCAATATTTATGGAATTAATATTAGCGAGAGTTGTTTGGTTGCAGTGCCATCTTTTCTATCTTGTAGTTTAGACACTTTCCCTTTCAAATTCTTAGGAGTAATGTTTGGAGATAGCCCGAGGAAGACTTTTTTGTGGAAATATTTGGTCAAGAACACAAGGAAAAAATTGTCAGTGTGGAAAGGGAGACATTTGTCCATGGGAGGTAGAGTGGTTCTCATCAATGCAGTTTTAAATGCTATGTTTATTTACACATTATCTTTCTACAAAGCCACGGTAAAGATATTGCAAGAAATTTGTAGCATACATAGCAATTTTCTGTGGCAAGGCAAAGAGAGTTCTAAATCGATTCACTGGATTAGTTGGGACAAGGTGTGCAGCCCGAAAGATGCAGGGGATCTTGGTGTCAAAAACATCGAGGAACTCAATTTAGCTCTTTTTCTAAAGTGGAAATGGAGGTTGCTGAAGGATAAAGAAGTGGTTTAGAGCAGTATCCTTCGTCATATATATAATAACCTAGAGGCAAAACTTTTTTTGAGCGATAAAAGATTTATCAACAAGGATGATTTAATTTGGTGGAGGGATTTAATCCTAATGGACAAAATTTTGGGTACAAACAACAACTTTTTTAATTCTCACATTTTATGCAGGTTGGGAAAAGGTGACTTCATTTCCCTTTGGCATAGTCGTTGGCTTGGTGACCAAACTCTGAAGGATGTGTTTGAATATATTTTTGAAGCAGTGTTAAACCCTCATTGTACAATTGCAGAAGTTGGTTTCTAGATAGATGAGGTTTAGACTTGGGACATCCAATTTTCAGAGGGGTATCAAGATCAATTCTTCTGGATGCAGTTTAATGAGTGTTTTGAACACCTGGAGGGTCATTTCCCGATTCTGGAAGCATCATATGGTTTTAGGTGGAGTAAAGGAAATGAAGGTCCCTTCTCGGACAGGATTGTTCATATAGCAGTAGCGGATAACAACATTAAGGCGCTTTTGTCGGCTACTATTCGAAGGGTGTTGAATGTTCTGAGGGAGATGAAAGCTCTCGCACATATTTTTCTCTTCAGGTGGAGGTTGTTAGTTAACCGTTTTCCTATGATAGATCAATTAGCAAAGAGAGGAATTCTTAATTTATCAAGGTATGTTAAACAAGGAGCAAACTTTTACTTCTTGTTGTTCAAAATAAAATACAATCTTGGTCTTTATATAGACCCAAAAACTTCTACTATTCTAGGAAATTAAATGCTATTAGTAAATACTATTATAACCCACTGTATCTTGACCTTCCAAATTACATTTTAATTTTAACCTTCCCACCACCTTACTTAATAAAAATACCACTACTAATAGCATTTAAAGTTTATTCAACATAACTTCTCTGTAAACTTAAATGTTTCTTCCATCCATCACACCTATCAATTTCTTGCCTCTATCAAAAATTTCTTTCGATAATGGTTTAGTGAACATATCTGCTGCTTGATCCTTGCTTGCTACATGCCTCAATTCAACACTTCCTTCCTTCACATGTTCTCAAATGAAGTGGAAGCGAACGTCAATGTGTTTGCTTCTTTCACGGTTCACAGGATTCTTTGCCAACTCAATTGTTGATTTGTTGTCAACTTGTATTACAGTTGCACGTTCCTGTTTTAGCTCCATTTTGCTCATTAATCTTCTAAGCCATACTGCATGACAAACGCACCAAGATGTTGCCACATATTTAGCTTCACACGTCGAAAGTGTTACTATAGGTTACTTTTTAGAAAGCCAAGTAAATGCAGTGTTTCCCATTAAGAACACATATCCAGAAGTGTTTTTTTTATCGTCTATATCTCCGCACCAGTCACTGTCAGAGTAACCAACTAACTTGTAGTCTTCTAATCTTGAATAAAACATTCCAAGTGACATTGATCCTTGGATGTACCTTAGGATTCGTTTCAATGCCTTCAAATTTGTGTGTAATGGCTCTTCCATGAATCGACTTACAATGCCAACACTTAATGAAAGGTCTAGCCTTATGCATGTGAGATAGTTAAGACTACCTACCAAGATTCGATATTTGCTTACTTCGACACGTTCTCCTCCATCAAATTTTGACATTTACGCACCCGGTTCCATTGGCGTCGAAGTTGGATTGCAGTTTTTCATCTTATATTTTTCCAAGATTTCTTTTGCATATTTTTCTTGTGAGATAAAGATTCCAGTTTCTTCTTGTCGAACCTCCAGACCAAGAAAGAATCTCATAAGACCTAAGTCTTTCATTTTGAATTCGCGTGTCATGGTGCTCTTGAATTCTTCTATCATCTAAACATCACTGCCTAGAAAAATAAGGTCATCAACATAGAGAGTAACAAGTAATACATTACTTCCATTTTTCTTCACGTAGAGGGAATGTTCATAAGGACATTGCTCGAATCCATTCTCTTTGAAATATGTGTCAATGCGTGTGTTCCATGCTCGTGGTGCATGCTTCAGCCTATATAGCGCTTTCTTCAATTTCAACACCTTCTTATCTTCTCCAATTCTCATATACCCAAGTGGTTGTTCGACATAGATTTATTCTTCGAGTACACCATTCTAAAAAGTTATCTTGACATCCATTTTAAATATTGGCCATTTGAATTGAGCAGCTTGAGAAATGAGCAATCGAATTGTCTCCATTCTTGCAACAGGTGCAAACACTTCATCATAGTCAATTCCTCCTTTTTGTTTGTATCCCTTCGCAACAAGTCGCGCTTTGAATAGTTCGATTTCTCCTTGAGCGTTCATCTTTTTCTTGAATACTCACTTTACACCAATGGTCTAACTACCTTTTGGCAATTCGACTAGCTCCCAAGTGTTTTTGCGGTCTATTGCTCTAATCTCTTCGTCCATGGCACTTTTCCACTTCTTGTCTCGTAACGCTTCTTCGACACTGATGTTTTCAGCATCTGCCAGAAGGCACACAAGGTGTACCTCATTTTTCAAATCATATAAATCTTGAAAACTTCGCATTCTGGGTTGTAGAGGTTCATCTTCATCTTTAGTATCTTCATGTTCTGTTGAGATGCTTGTTGGTACAGCTATAAACGATTCTTCGACTGCATCAATAACTTCTGTCAAATTGTTCCAGTCCCACTTGCTTGCTTCATTTATTTGAACATCTCTACTCACGATCACTTTCTTTCTTATAGGGTCAAATAGCTTGTACCCTTTTGTCTTCTCATCATATCCAACGAATATATACTTTTGACTTTTGTCTTCAAGTTTTGTTCTTTGTTGATCTGGTACATGTGCATAAGATACACTACCAAATACTTTGAGATGAGAAATTGTTGGCTTTTGTCCGCTCCATGCTTCTTGTGGTATTTTATCTTCTAACTTCGAATATGGACATCTATTCTGAACATAAATAGCACATTGTACAGCTTCTGCTCAGAATTCTTTCGACATGTTCTTGCTTTTAAGCATTGATCGAATCATGCCAAGAATAGTTCGATTCTTTCTTTCAGCCACACCATTTTGCTGAGGTGAATATGGTGCAGTTATGAATCTCCTTATGCCCTGCTCTTCACAATAGTTCATAAAGGCCGTCGAAGTGTATTCACCACCTCTGTCAGATCGAACTGCTTTGATATGTCTGTCTGTTGCCTTCGCCACCATTACTTTGAATTTTTTGAACACCCTAATGCTTCATACTTTTCTTTCAAGAAATAAATCCAGTTCTTTCATGAGAAATTGTCGATAAAGGAAATGAAGTATATTTTTCCACTGAAGGATTCTGGAGTGATTGGCCCACATATGTCAGTATGAATCAATTCGAGAATATGTTTAGCTTGATATTCTGTCTTCTTTTGAAATGAGGTTCTTGTTTGTTTGCTGAGCACACATTCTTCACAAAACTTTCCTTCATAATCCATGTCTTGTAGTCCATGCACCATGTTCCTTTTTTCCAATCTTCTCAAACCAGCATGATATAGATGAATAAAGCACATATGCCATAGTGACGCTTTCTCTTGCATTTCGACTTGCAGACATTTCTCTCGAATGTTCCTCAGGTTCAGTTTGTACATTCGATTTCTTTCCATTTCGACACGGGCGATCTGATGTCCTACTTTGTCCTTCAAATGCAGTATTCGATCTTTCATAAGTATTGAAACACCTTTTTCTGTAAGTTATCCCAAACTCAAGATGTTGGTCTTGAGATCTGGCACATAGTAAACATCTTCGATTGATCCAATCAAGCCATCCTTCTACAAGTAATTGATTGTGCCATTTCCTTCGATCTTCACTTTTGATGCATCTTCGAAAGAAACATTACCATCTTCAATTTTCTTCATTTTTTTAAACAGGTGTTTGTAACCACACATGTGATTACTTGCTCCTCAATCAAGATATCAAACATTGTCATTATTGGTGTTGATTTCGTTTTGAGCCATCAGGAGAAAGCCTTCATTCGCTTCAGGTTCCAAGGCTAGATTGATTGTTTCTTCAATCCTCTTTCCGATTCGACAATCTTTTGCAAGATGTCCCACTTTATCACAGTTGTAACATTTGTAGGAGTTGCAATCCTTCGCGTAATGACCATACTTCCCACACTTGTAGCATTCAAAGTTAGAGTGGTTCAATCAACCACCTCTTTGACCACGTCCTCTGCCACGCCAATTTTATTGGTTCGATTGTCTTCTTCCGAAGTTGTTGCTTCGACCACTTCGACCATTGTCACGACCTTCACGGCCACGTCATCTTCCTCATAAGTTTTGAGAAAAGAGTACATTTTCGTCTTTGTTCGACTCCTTGGTTTGATTTGCTTCTTCGACTGCTTCTTCCTTCTTTTTCATCTTTCGTTGTTCATGTGCTTCGAGAGAACCTGCGAGCTCTTCGACTGAGAGCGTCGAAAGGTCCTTCGACTCTTCTATTGGACACACAATATTCTCAAATTTATTTGTTAAAGATCTCAAGATCTTTTCAACAACTCATGCATCAGTTATTCTTTCGCCATTTCTGGTGAGTTGGTTCACCACCTTTTGTACACGTGTGATGTAGTCAGATACAGTTTTTGTCTCCTTCATCTGTATCCTCTCCAATTCACCACGAAGAGTTTGGAGTCGAACTTGCTTCACTCGATCTGCTCCTTTGAACACTTTTTCTAACGTGTCCCGTGCTTCTTTCGACGTAGTCGAACCAACAATCTTTTCAAAGTCTGATTCGTCTACATCCCTGAACAACATGTATATTGCCGCTTTGTCCTTCGATCGTATCTCTTTCAGCGCCTTATTTTGAGCTGCTGTATATCCCCCAATATCTGTTGGTTCTTCAAACCCATCTCTGGTCACATCCCACACATCTAGAGATCCAAGAAGAGATTTTATTTTGGATACTCTAGTTTTTGTAATTTGACTTCGTTAGCCGTGGCAACGACATTTGATTTATCATGTTTGTCATTTGCTCTGATGACAATTTGTTAAATAAGGAGCAAACTTTTACTTCTTACTTTTCAAAATAAAATACAATTTTGATTTTTATATAGACCCAAAAACTTCTACTATTTTAAGAAAGTAAATGTTATTAGTAAATACTATTATAATCCACTATCTCTTGACCTTTCAAATTACATTTGATTTTTAACTTTTCACTACCTTATTTAATAAAAAAACTCACTTCTAATAACATTTAAAGTTTATTCAACAAGGAAAACTATGTGTGTTTTCGGAACAAGCAGAAAGATACTTTGCATCTTTTTGGAAATTGCAGTATAACTAGAGTGATCTGAGAAGTGGTTAATAGATGCATGGCTGATCCTTGTGAAATTAATATTCTAGTTAACTTTCTGGCTCACAATTAGCATGTGAGGGACACGGATTCTAGAAAGTGTATTAAAATCATATGGCTATCGACGGTTTGGAATTTATGACTAATGAGGAATTTGATAGTGTTTCAGAATAAGCTGTTTATTTTTTATGATTGTCTAGCCTCTATTAAGTTTTTGTCTTAAAAATTGCTAGATTTAAGCTGTAAAATATTTTTATTACTTATAAATATGTATGTAAGAAGGATTTACCAAATTGGAATCAATGTGAAGATAGTGACTGACAAGGATATAGAGAACATGATCAGAAATGACACATGCTATTACATTAATCTTGTTTATACATGGGAAACATGACCACTATATTGTTGAAGGCAAAGTTGAAGTAAATTGGGATGGTGATAGATCATGGAGTCCAGGTTGGTGAGTGTTTTCATTGGTGACAGGAATTTTGTAATTAAGCTTCAACAGAATCAAACCAAGAAACTATTTGGATTCTGAATATATTAAATTGAAAGCGATACTTTGTTGTTAATATTTCTGCTTATATTCCTTTTTGGATGAATTGCAACAATCAGGACCACCTCTAACTCAGTTCCATGTTATTGTATTTGTTGGAGGTGGTGTTCAGGTAATTACTCGAAACTCGTCTTTTAATATAATTTTTTTAGTTCTTCTAAATTAAGAATATTTTATATTATAATTAAAAATTAAAGGTGATAAAATGAATCTGATTCGTTAAATTTATTTGTTTTATTTACACTTTAATGTAAAATGAATAAAAAGTTAAACTCTTTTTATAAGTTTTAGACTTTTGTCATCAAATGTAAGATTACGCAATTATGTAGTTTTAAATAAGTATGAAATTTATGTTTAAGATTCAGTGTGACGTGATTAGGGACACTACTAAATAGTCATTGTATGCAACAGAATCCCAATTAAAATTTTTGGGGAAAAAATTAATTTTAATTTTAAAAAAAATAATTTAATTCTATGTAAATTATCAAAAAAATTACACAGAAAAACAATTTAAATCATCTCTTTCATTTTCTTGTCTTTTCATTCCTTTACTCTCTATTTTTTATTAATCTTATGTTTCTCTCTTCATTATATATATACTTTTAATTGTGAGTGAAAGTGAGATTAAGACTAAGATATAATTAGGAGAAAGGAAAATAGAAAAATAAAAGAGAGAATTCAAATCCCACAATAGAAATTTACTTAAACAACTAAGTTGCTCACAATTAAAAAAATGATAGCAATGATTTTGATATGTGAATATGATTACAAAAAATATGTTTTCCATATACGTGTTTTTGTTGTGACGTGATTATCATGTCACAAAAATTTAGCAATTACGACATGATAATCACGTTATTACGTTATTTTAACATTTAAATAATAAAATTAAAGTTCGGTCTGTGTCAGTTAGACTTTATTTTTGTATAAAAAAAGTTGCGACATGAAAAATATGTCATAACATAAAAAATAGAATAAAAATATATAAAGCATCAGGCGTTTTAAAAGGGGAAAGTTTGAATTTTTCAAAAAAATTGATTGTGACGTGTTTTACACGTCGCAAATTTTTAAGAGAAAAAATGTCTGATTTTGATGTGAAGTGATACTGAAACGTGCAAGTTGACTGAATAAAAAATATAATCGCTGTAAGAGTTGCGACGTGGATCTCACGTGGCGCAAGGTTGTGACGTGAAATTCATGTTGTTGATTACTTGATGTTGATTTAAATTATAACATTGGGGGTTGCGACGTGAATCTCATGTGGCAAGGTTGCGACGTGAAATTCACGTTGCTGATTGATTTATAAACATATTAGCTCAATATCTCTTCAGAAACCCTTATTTCTTGTTTTCTTCTACTTTTCTTTTGTCTATCTTCTTCAATTCTAATTCAACATTCTTCTTCATAATAACATCTAAATTCAATTCTAAATTTCATTTGTAACAAAGGTAAGTTGTCTAATATTTCTTCAATTTATTTTTAATATTTTCGTTTTAGGTTAATATTGTTTTGTGATATTGATTTATGTTTTTTTTTGTCAAGAAATTGAAGAGATTAGAAGGAAGATTGAAGAAAAGGGTTGTATAAGAAGTTAGAATGAGATTGAAGAATAGGTTATATATATATATATATATATATATATATATATATATATATATATATATATATATATATATATATATATATATATATATATATATATATATATATATATATATATATATATATATATATATATATATATATATATATATATATATATATATATATATATATATATATATATATATATATATATATATATATATATATATATATATATATATATATATATATATATATATATATAAAAAGAGAGAGAGAGAGAGAGAGTTACTATAGTTAAATATTTATTTATAGTTAATAATAAGACAATGATTGTATAAATGTGTAGTATGGAATATTATTGGTATGGTCGTAGTTGGATGTACGATAGATTGTATTCAGGAAGACGTGAACTTAAACCCCATTTTATAGAAGAAGTTAATGGGTTTATCACGTGGGCGTTTGCTCAGGAATTTTGTAGAAACGAATGAGGAGTTAGGTGTCCCTGTCTTAAATGTGAATGTAGATCAATAATTATTGGGTTTAGACGTATAATAGTGAAGAACTGTCGAGTAACGTATCAGAGATTAGTAACATGCATGCTTCAAGTAATCGGCCACCTATGGAATATGAGGAAAACTTTAATCTGATCGGTGAGATGGTTGAGGATGCTTTTGGTGTGAACGTGACATATGATCAACCTGGAGATTTTGACGGGGAAGAGTTGTCGAATGAGGAAGCGCGTAGATTTTATCAGTTGTTGAATGAGATGAATACGTCGTTGTTCGAGGGATCGTCAGACTCAAAGTTATCAATGTGTGTGAGGTTATTGGCCGCCAAGTCAAATTGGAATGTTCCTGATCAGTATTTGGAACATTTCACAAAAATGATGTTGGACTCCACCGCAACGAAGGACAACTTGCCTACAAGTTTTTATGATGCAAATAAGTGGGTGTCGAAGTTGGGTTTAAAAGTAAGAAAGATTGATTGTTGCATTAGTGGTTGCATGTTGTTTTATGATAATGAGTTTGGTACTCAAGATGTATTGTTGGAGGAATGCAAGTTTTGTAACAGCAAGCAAAAGCGTGTAGCAGTAAAGTCCATGTTTTATCTTCTGATAATATCAATATTAAAAAGAATGTTTGCTTCAATGCACAGAACAAGTCAAATGACATGGCATCATACAAACTAAACAAATTTAGGAACTATGCGACATCCATCTGATGGCGAGGCATGGAAGCACTTTGATCGGACACATCCTGATTTTTCTGCAGAACCTAGAAATTTTAGGCTTGGATTATACTCTGATGGTTTTGCCCTATAAGTGCAAGCGTCGGGAAGTGCGTATTCTTGTTGGCCAGTTATTGTAACCCCTTACAACCTCCCTCTTGAGATGTACATGACAAAACCATAAATGTTTTATACGTGCGTCATTCCAGGGTCGTACAGTCTAAAAGCCGGAATCGATGTGTACTTACAACTTTTAATTGATGATTTGAAGAGGTTATAAATTGGAGAATGGACTTATGATATATCCTGTAAACAAAACTTTACTTTGCAAGCTACCTTAATATGGACCATTAATGACTTTCCAGCATATGGCATGTTGTCTGGTTGGGGTACGCATGACAAAATGGGTTTTCCGCATTGCATGGTATACACCAAAGTGTTTACGTTGGATAAAGGGGGAAAAGCTTGTGATTTGACTATCACCGCAGTTTCCTACCAACAAATAATCCCTATAGAAGAAACAAGACAAATTTTAAAAAAGACGAACGAGTATCAGATATGCCTCCGCCTCGATTGTCACCAGGTGATATATGGAACCAAGTTTGTGAACTACCAAAATTTACAGATTCTAGCAAAGCATGAAAAATTGAAGGATATGAAGTCTAACACAATTGGACAAAAAGAAGTATATTTTTGGACCTCCCATATTGGAAATATAATTTGTTGCACCATAATCTTGATGTTTTGCATATTGAGAATAATTCTTTTGATAATGTATTTAACACAATGATGGATGTTAAAGACAAAACAAAATATAATGAGAAGGCTAGACAGGACATGAAAATTTGGTGTAATCGGAAAGAGTTGGAGTTGAAGCCTCAATCGATTGGAAAATTATTAAAACCCAAGGCTTGTTTTAGTCTGACTTCCCAAGAAGCTAAAGAAGTTTGTGGATGATTAAAAGATTTGAGAATGTCAGATGGATATTCTTCAAATTTAGCAAGGTGTGTCGACGCTAACACTGGGAAGTTGCATGGTATGAAAAGTCATGATTGCCATGTTTTTATGAAACAGTTGCTACCAATTGCGTTTGGTTCACTATCCTAACACGTGCTTAATCCACTAACGGAAATTAGTCAATTTTTTAGAGATATTTGCGTGTCCATTTTAAGAGTGGATGACATCATAAAGTTGGACCGAAACATTCCACTCACTCTGTAATTCTGAGCAAGTATTTCCACCGGTTTTTTTTTACTCCACGGAACATCTACCTCTGCATCTTGCATATGTGGCTTATCTTGGTGGACCTATTTAATATAGGTGGATCTATCTGTTTGAAAGGTTCATGGGTGATTCAAAGCGATCAGTGAAAAATAAAGCTACAGTTGAAGGATTTACATGTTCACATTACTTGCATCGGGAAATATCACATTTTTGCAGTGATTATTTCAATCACTTGATGTTAACTCCTAGAATCATACGAAATCTTGTAAATGTCCAAGAGAGAAGTCAATTCACCTTATCAGTCTTCGGGCTTCCAGTTCGTCCCTCTAGAAAGAAGGGTGTGCATTGGTTGACCCAAAAAGAAATGCAATCCGCACATGTCCATGTCTTGATCAACTGCGTTGAAGTTAAAACATATCTTGAGTAAGTATACTCTAACTGTTTAATTTTCTTTACAGTGTTAATATAAAACTTATTATCTTGAAACTTATAGTGTGTTTCTTTTTAGGGAATTTAACATCGCCTATTTTCATAGTGTCGGTGTACAATCAACATCTGGTGTCATTCATGCTCAATTTCCAGCATGGTTCAAGGAGAGATTATCTAGCATTGTTGCACTGACTCCAAAAATACTCCATTTGAGAAACTTGTTTGAAGGCCTTGTTCAAAGCACAAATGAATGACACACATACTTCGTGAACAGATATAAATTTCACACTGAGACATGGACTGAAGGGAAAAACCATAAACCATGGTGTATTTGTAAAAGGAGTTACAGGTGACAGTGAAGATGACTTTAATGGCTTTGTTAAACATATCTACAAGTTGGTATACAATTATTTGGACTCGGAAAATAAAGTTATCTTGTTTTATTCTAAATGGTATGATCCAACTAGAGGCACAAAAATAGATAAGTCATATGGTACTGTTGAGATTCAAATGGATCGGGGTACAAAGTATGAACCTTTCATAATGTCACATATTGTTAGGCAAGTTTATTATGTTCCTTATCCTTAATTTGTACCACATAAACGAGGATGGTGTGTTGTAATAAAAACAAAACCGTTGGCTCATATTGAAACTGGAGATCTAGTGGAAAATGATGCTTACCAAGTTGATGAAGTTAAGCAAATTAATGATGTGATTGCAGATGAATAAATTACAAGTTTGTCTGATACAATGGTTGAGAGACATCAAGTTCATGCGTCTATATTGTTGGTTGATAATAATGTGGACGAAGAGCATGATGAAGAGTTTGGATCTGAGGATAATATCACATGAGATGATGAGAATGATATGGATGAAGAGCATAAATATTTAGAATAATGAACTATTTATTGAATGTGTTAACGAATATGTATTGATGAGAACAATGAATCATCTATTAAATGTGTTAATAAATATGTATTGAAGAGAATGTATTTTTCAAATTTATTATTTTTGTTGATGAATCATCTATTTCCATACCTTGTTTTAGGATGTTTCTGTTGTGGATTCCTGATGTTTAAGGAGAATTCTGCTGGGGAATGTTGACTTTGCTTGAAGGAAACTCCATGGAGAGTGTTGATTTCTGTTTTGGGGAAAGAGTTCAGGAGTTTTAGTTGTCTGCTGCTCCACTGGGGAGTTATCTCTTGAAAGTTAGTTGTTATCTGGTCGGATTCCAGGCTTCACAACAACTTGCTAAGGATAAAGAAGTTAACTGTTATCTGGTTGGATTCCAGGCTTTATAGAAACTTACTAGAACAGTGGTAAACTCTACTAGGGAAGAGGAGTTTTATTTAGTGATTTGATGAAGTTAAACTATTATCTGGTCGGGTCCAGGCTTTAGTAACTTAAAATTGAGATTGATTGTTATTCAGTCAGGTCCAGGTTTCAGAAACTCAAATTGTTATCTGGTCGGGTCCAGTTTTCAGCAATTAAAGAAGTTAAACCATTATCTGGTTGGGTCCGGGCTTTAGTAACTTAAAATGAGATTAATTGTTATTCGGTCGGGTCCAGGTTTCAGAAACTCAAATTGTTATCTGGTCGGGTCCAGGTTTCAGCATTTGAAGAAGTTAAACTATTATTTGGTCGGGTCCAGGCTTTAGTAACTTAAAATTGAGATTTATTGTTATCCGGTCGGGTCCAGGTTTCAGAAACTCAAATTGTTATCTGGTCGGGTCCAGGTTTCAGCATTTGAAGAAGTTAAACTATTATCTGGTCGAATCCATGCTTTAGTAACTTAAAATTGAGATTAACTATTATCCGGTCAGGTCTAGGTTTCAGAAACTCAATCTGTTATCTGCTCGGGTCCAAGTTTCAGCATTTGAAGAAGTTAAACTATTATTTGGTCGGGTTTAGGCTTTAGTAACTTAAAATTAAGATTAACTCTTATCCGGTAGGGTCCAGGTTTCAGAAACTCAAACTATTATCTGGTCGGGTCCAGGTTTCAGCATTTGAAGAAGTTAAACTATTATTTGGTCGGGTCTAGGATTTAGTAACTTAAAATTGAGATTAATCGTTATCCGGTCGGGTCCAGGTTTCAGAAACTCAAACTGTTATCTGGTCGGGTCCAGGTTTCAGTAATTGAAGAAGTTAAACTATTATCTGGTCAGGTCCAGGCTTTAGTAACTTAAAAATGAGATTAACTGTTATCTGGTCGGGTCCAGATTTCAAAAACTCAAACTGTTATCTGGTCCGGTCTAGGTTTCAGCATTTGAAGAAGTTAAACTATTATCTGGTCGGGTCCAGGCTTTAGTAACTTAAAATTGATATTTACTGTTATCCGGTCGGGTCCAGGTTTTAGAAACTCAAACTGTTATCTGGTCAGGTCTAGGTTTCAGCAATTGAAGAAGTTAAACTATTATCTGGTCGGGTCTAGGCTTTAGTAACTTAAAATTGAGATTTACTGTTATTCGATCGGGTCCAGGTTTCAGAAACTCAAATTGTTATTTGGTCAGGTCCAGGTTTCAACAATTGAAGAAGTTAAACTATTATCTGGTCGGGTCCAGGCTTTAGTAACTTAAAATTGAGATTTACTGTTATCCGATCGGGTCTAGGTTTTAGAAACTCAAACTGTTATCTGGTCGGGTCCAAGTTTCAGCATTTGAAGAAGTTAAACTATTATTTGGTTGGGTTCAGGCTTTAGTAACTTAAAATTGAGATTTACTATTATCTGGTCGGGTCTAGGTTTCAGAAACTCAAACTGTTATCTGGTCGGGTCCAAGTTTCAGCATTTGAAGAAGTTAAACTATTATCTGGTCGGTCCAGGCTTTAATAACATTGAATTGTGGTTTACTGTTATCTGGTCGGATCCAGTCTTCATAGTAAGTTGAGAGTAGGATGAAGTTGAACTAGTATCTGGTCGGGTCCAGGCTTTGTAGTAACTTGCTTGAAAGGATGCAGTTGACTGTTATCTTGTTGGTTTCCAGGCTTTACAGCAACTTTCGGAGATAGCAATGACTCTGTTGGCGACTTCACTGGGGATTAGGGGTTGTGGTCCCTTGATTTATGATAGTCTGTGAGGCAAAAACCCAAGTTGGGGAAACTGTAGTTTGTTAGGGAAATAAACCCTGTTGAAGAGAATATTTGAAGAACTGCTGGAGAGGTGTATTCTTTTGACATGAATCCTCAAGGCTTCTTCTTACGACCAACTCAGCTGGGAAGAGGTTTTCCGGAGACTGAAACTCTGGTTGGTGATTGCATGGATCCAACTTTGTGGGGATAATTCTATGGGGATATCCTTATAGAAATTGCTCTAGCGGCTTCACTGGGGATCACCTTATGAAGGGGACTTTATGAAGATTTGTCACTGCCCCTAGTAGTAACTATTGTAGTATTGCCAAAAAATGTGTGCTTGGCCGTACATGACCCTTTGCTGGAATTCAAATTTAATGCCCTAAGTGATTCAAATGGAGATTTGCCCCTGGTTATTCATCACTTCTTGAGAGATTTCTTGGAATCTTGACTTGACTTCCCCAGATGTGCTAGACAATGATCATACCATGTCCCTTGATTATGAGAGATTTGTCATTGGAAGTGTCTTCCGATTTGAAGTGGTTCTGTTTCTTGAGAGAATTTCCGTTCATTAGATATTTGTCGTACGAATTTCTCTATTGTCAAACAAATAGCTATATGCAAACAGCCGTATTCAAACAATGCAAAGTTTATGTTTGTCTTGAAGTTTTGAAAATGCGTTTTAGCAGATAAAAGAATTTTGTAAGAATGTGAATTCAACTCAGGATTTTCAGTAAGCCTTACAGAAGTCAGGATACCTTTTGTAACAGTATGCTTTCAAACTAACCCATGCTTCAATTTGGACTTTTGAAGGGTTGTAGCGTAGCCTGGTTCACGGTTTAAGAAACAAAGAATAAGGCTCAAAGTGTGTTTGTACCCAACCGACTCTCCGTGATGTTCTCCAGTCCTATACTCAATTAATTGCACGTTTTGAATCCCAATTGAGTCTGGAATGATATTTTGGGTGATGGTTCGAACAAGTTAAGTTTATTGGAAAAGGCAGTCATTTTGCAACATTTTTCATGTTGTCGGGGATTTGTAGTGACCTCTTTTTGATTTACTATCCCTAATTTTTGCGTGGCTGTTTTGAGATTACAGTTAGTAGGATGCCCCAGTTTTTTAAGTCTCCTTCGTAGGTTTTGACTTAATGTGTTTTTCTTTTGAGATATAATGACTGCCTATTTTACGGGGAACCATCACCGTCTTTTGATTCAGAAGGATATTTTTGATGTCACTTGTTATGTACGAAGTGGAAGCTTGCGACTGAACGCGCATTTGAATTAACTGAGAAACTACCATGCCCTAGGTTTTGATTAAAGGTTTCAATTTGTGTGAAAATAAAACTCCTACTTCTTTGGCTCAAAGGGGTTGACTATGGATTATTTTCCTTATAACTCCAGTGTTTAGGGATTGAAAGAACGCCTGTACATCGTCAGCAAGGTCTGTCCAAAAGCATACTGTATGAGATTATGGCATTGTTTTTGTCATCCTCCCTCTAAAGGCTTGCAACTTGTAGTCAAGAGTTGAATATCACAAAAAGGAGTGGAAAGCACAGTTTAAATATAGTGACAATGAATTAATTAATTCAAGACAAACATATGCAATGCATTAATGAGAATAACTAAAGCCTGACATAAAGATAAGTGTTTGAACAAACAAAATAAATTACAATTGAAAATTCAAATGAACAAAAATTTATTCGCCTAAATTTGTCACTTCAGAGGATATGTCTTTGAGGGATGACAAAAAAATTCAATTTGGCCATCTTGTGCAAATTCCAACGCTCCTTCATCGATCTGGTCTTGAATCTTATATTTCAACATCCAACAGCTATTAGTATCATGGCCCGGACTGTTGGAGTGATATGTACACCTTTCATTGGGATGGTAGCTAGAAGTGGAAGTATTAGGATTCCGAGGAGGATCCTTCAATATGACCAAATTCAACTTCAACATGTGTTGCAAGACTTGTGACATCGGCATGTATATTGCCTATTGGATGTATCCTGCTTATGCCGATTACCCTGTCGTTGTTGGCGAGGTTATTGTCGGGCTTGTGACGTAGCATCAATTTAGAAAGGTCTACTCTCCACCAAGCCAACTTCTTGTCTCTTCAGGGGCTGATCAATGACTTGATCCCCAACCTCGACTGTTTGTTTCATACGGTTGCATCCGTCTTGATGAATCTTGTTGGAAAGAGTTCTCAACTCTTCTTGTCCCCGAGCTAAGTTTTGGATAAGAGCCATCTGACCCACCATTTACCCCATCATCTTGCCTTTCATTGTTACCATTTCAGTTTATAACCGTTCCAACTGGTCAACCCTGTTATCCTCAGGATTCTTCTTGGTCATGCTCTCAATGAGGAGTGCTTTCACCTCTTCGTGCCCCTTGGATAAGTTCATGCACATTTCTTGAAGTTGAGAATTTTGAATCTGAAGGTTTGATAGTCTGTTCTAAAGCCGTCTCTACTGAAATAAACAGTAAGCATATGAAAAACCTGTGTGGGGAAAACCTGTTTTGATGACATGCATGGTATGTGGATGCAATGTTTTTAAGGATCTCGTGGGGTAAACACAAGAAAATGTTAGAAATTTAACTTTGATTGGAGAACTTCGTATTGTTGAATATCCTTCCATGAGAATCAAGCTCACCATGTCAAGTGGGTCATAGCCCTTGACTTAAGTTATCATGCTTTGGTCTTTGACTGCATTTGGTTAGAGGAAAATAAATCCTCTTGCCCCTTGATGGACGTCTGGTTCAACATGTCCCTGCATCACAGGCCCTTGAGATCCTTGAAATGGTTATTTAAAATGCTATGGTATGATGTCATGATGTTATGTACAAGTATGCAAAGCAAACAAGTCGTTATGTACATATACACACAAAGCAAACAAGTCCTTAGGTTTAGGCTTGCATGAGGTTTATAGGTAAGTACCCTCTTTAAGTTTAGTTGGCTCAACCTGTCCTAGAAAGAAATTGGGTTCTAGGGGATGTCAATATCACTGACCTTTCTTTTAGGCATTGTCTCAGCATAATCAATCTTTTCTTGCGGCCGAGATATCCCAAAATTCTGATCTCAATGAGTGTAGCATCGAGTATCAACCAATCTTTAGCTTTACACCAAAGTCGTCTATCTCACTACTTCCTAATGGCCAAGTTGTTCAATTAAGGTTCTATGGTTAGTTAGTGTTTCAGACGCCGCTCAGCGGCCCCATATTCTCCTCGATTCATCATAAAGGATACCGGTACCAATAAATGTGTCACACTAACGTAGCCATTGCTTCAACCATATCAGTCTATGCCATACAGTTTCCATAATCTATTGCTACTTACCTAAAAGGTGCCCTAGATCCGGGTGTACGATCAAAACAAAACCCAAACAAGGACCCAAAAATGTAAAGCAAGCAAGTCAAACAAAGAAATCATTACAAAGGTGATCTAGCTCTAAGGTAACCCCACTTTTAAGTTTATCCCCAGCAGAATTGCCAGTTCAATAATATGGTGGGAGAACTGACTTGGTTGTTTTGCGTTTGATCAAAATTGTTATGGATAGCAAGAGCCGCCACCGGCTTTTCTTTTATCCAATAAGGAAAGGGTGAAAAGAACAGGAAACACCTTTCAGATATTTTTCTTAAGTTCGGGGGGTAGGTTATGAAAAGGGAAGGTATTAGCACCCTTTTCATCCGTAGTTATCTACGGTCTCTTAGTTGCTTGTTAGATCACTTTGAAAAATGCTTTGTTTGAAATGTGTTTTGATGGGTGTGAGTTTTAAAATATTTTGCAAAATGCCTTTGTTGCGGATAACTTTATAATGATTCTCGTCTCTATAAAAATGCATACAAAGTGTTGGTTTTGAAAATAGTTCAAAGAGATGTTTGTTTTTGAAGATGTTTTAAAAGTGTAAGTGTGGAAATGGTTTTAGTTTGTGAGCAAGCAACTACGAGTGTCCTACCTACTCAAAAGGTGTATGTTCGTTTCCTCCTCCTTTAGATGTTGCTATCTTACCATTGATTGATAAAAAGCCCCATCGTTGGATGTGAAGGGACGGGTGTGAGTCAATTGTATAGTCATAGAAGGAAACCTATGAGACATTTTAGCAATTTTTATTAGGGACTAGATCGTTTACCGAAGGTAACATCGAGGGACATCGAGGGACTATGATCTTTTTATTGAGGGTCTTTGGTAAAATGTCCATATTCGAGGGACATGACTATTTTCCGAGGCAACAAGTGAGATTATCCTAGAGGTGCATGTGTGTAGTGTGTTTGATTTCATGCATTTAGTATTGAATTTAGGGTTGTCTACTTGTTGATTTTATCTTGCCATACACACCCTAGTTACTAACATTTATATGAAAGCGGTAAATTGCAGAAAAATAAATGTCCTACGCTATTACGTATTAGGGGATGGAGTGTACAAATTTACAAATGGGGATTACAAGAAATTAAATCCTAATTATCTATTACAACCATATTGAAACTTGAATAATATATAAGGAATATAATATACAAGACAAAATGGAAAAAGGGAAAGATTTGTTTTGTTTTTGTTGAGGAAATTTAATTAAGTTAAATAAAAGAAAATAAATAGGAAAATGTTTTTTGTATTTTTCATTGTAAGAAGTTAAATAAAATAAACTAAATAATTTAAATATATTTTTTGTGTTTTCGTGTAGAAAACAATTTTTGTGTTTAAAACAGTTTTTTGTTTAAAAAAATAGTTTTATACTTGGGCCCAGGGCCTGTTTGCTTGTTAGGAAAAAATAACAGAATAGATACAAAAGATATCGCTGGGGATTGAACCCAGGACCTTCTACATGGCAAGGCTTTCAGCGCGTGCTGTTTGTACCACTGGGGTGGTCTGTTTCGTCAGTTCATAAGATAACTTCGATTGGATACAAAATGAACTCGTTTCTGAATATTGAAATTCGCAGCTTCTTCCTTCGAGTGAAAGAATGCATGACTCCATTGTTTGAGCTTCGAAAGGCTTCGTTACTCAGCCAATCGAAATATGTAAAAACCTGCCTAAAATTTGAATACAAATCTAACCATGTAACTTTCGAAAGTTATGGGCCAAAGGTTAGCAATGAATTTTATTGAGTACAAACATCAAAACTTAACTATTCAGAGTTGAAATTCTCAAAACACAAGCAAAGAAAATCAAAACTAAGAGTATGGTCAGCTTCCTATGATATATATATATATATATATATATATATATATATATATATATATATATATATATATATATATATATATATATATATATATATATATATATATATATATATATATATATATATATATATATATATATATATATATATATATATATATATATATATATATATATATATATATATATATATATATATATATATATATATATATATATATATTTTTTTTTTTTTTTTTTCCTTCACAAAGTATATACAAATGATGTTTGAATGAAGAGTTCCAAGTTTAAGAAAACTTACCTCTTGAAGTGAAGCTTAAAGGATTTCGACAGAGCCTCCGGGAACAAATTGATGATGGATTAAGCCTGCTTCGACCTCTCTGAAGCTATTTCAGTTGCTACTTTGTTTTGAAAGTCACTGAATCAAAGGTTGGTTAGGAGTGAATCGAAGGGTTGACTAACTTCCTTGAGTGGGTTTTTTGAGGGCTTTGGAAGTGGTTCAAGGTTGGTATATGAAAGTTGGAGGGTGAATCGAAAGGCTGTTACATGGCAGTTAGAGAGTGAATCGAAAGGCTGTTATATGGCAGTTAGGGAGTGAATCGAAAGGCTGGCTAACGCATGAAGGGGTTTGAAATTTTTGGTGAAGTCAGGATGTGCCAAGTTTTGTGCTTAACTTTGAGTTTTTTGAGAGTTTGAGAGTTTGAGAGTGTTTGAGGATTTTTTCCATGTAACAAAAGTCTCCTCTTGATATGCAAATGGTCTCTATATTTATAGAGAAAATGTTAGAGATGTTTTACACAAGGGATCTCCCTATTGTAGGGTTTTGACTAGGTGACTTGCCTTTTTTGAAGAAAAGTGGAAAACAGGTTTCAAGGTGTTGTACAAGCATGGTCTGAAGTTGTTGGAGGCCCTAGACCTGTTGCTTCTATTTTATAGGGGATATGTATGCATAACGGACAAGCGCAAGGCTCAATAAAAACATTTCTAAAAGTGGCAATGATAACTTTATGCCATTAAGGGAAATTGGCTTGAACAATACTTTAAACACTTGGGTAAGAGCTTAATTAATTGTGTAAACAATTAATTATGGAGTGAGACACAAGTTTGACGCCTGAAAATCAAGATCATGTAGCATGGCCTATGGATTCTAATTTCAACTTGATTCCTTGAATCGAATACCCCATCTTTCCACAACTTTCAACCAGGCTCATCAAAGTAATATTTGTTTCCACCAATTGTGTGTCCTTCAAATGGACCAAATGCATGTTCTTCGAATGGGCCATCTTCAGCTGAATATACCACTTTGAATCCTTTTTTTTATAACATAGGTTCAACCTTCGATCAAACTCAAGGGAAAACAAAACTAATTGTTTCCACTAATTGCATGTTTTTCGAATGGGCCATCTTCGGCTGAATATACCATTTTGAGTCCTTTTGTTTTGATCACATAGATCCAACCTTCGACCAACCTCAACAGCAGACAAAACTATTTGTTTCCAACCATTGCATGTTCTTAGAATAGGCCACCAAATATAATTCATAGTGTAGAAACTATGTGTGTTGAAGGGTTTAGAGGTGGAATCGAAGCAAGCATGAAGGAGGCCACTGCTTTGTGAATCGAAGCAAACATGTAGGAGGCCACTGCTTTTTGAATCGAAGCAAACATGTAGGAGGCCACTGCTTTGTGAATCGAAGCAAGCATGTAGGAGGCCACTGATTTGTGAATCGAAGTAAGCAATGAAGGAGGCCATTGCCTTCTGAATCGAAGCAAACCTGTAGGAGGCCATTGCCTTATGAATCGAAGCAAGCATGCAGGAGGCCATTTCCTTCTAAATCGAAGCAAGCTTGTAGGAGGCCATTGCCTTATGAATCGAAGCAAACATGTACGAGGCCATTGCCTTCTGAATCGAAGCAAGCTTGTAGGAGGCCACTGCTTTATGAATCGAAGCAAGCCTGCAGGAAATCATTTCTTAATCGAAGCTTATGAACCAAGCTTGCTCGAAGGAATAGCCTGAACCAGATTTTAAATTCGAACTGTTATCGCAGCCACTCCTTTCGATATGCTTTGAGAGCCTAATATGATTCATGGAAACTATATGGGGCATTAAAAGTCCAATTGTACTTGTGAAAATTCAAACTCTAGTTTTGAGTCATCAGTGTTGAGGAAGTTTCTTGAGCTGATCAAACCCTATGCAATTTTAAGCAATGGATATTTTTTTTGAGAGAATATTTGAGGAATTGGAGAGGGAAAATTTTGGGGTACAACAACATCCATCTGATGGCGAGGCATGGAAGCACTTTGATCGGAAACATCCAGATTTTCTGCAGAACCTAAAAATTCCAGGCTTGGATTATGCTCTGATGGTTTTGCCCCATATGTGCAAGCGTCGTGAAGTGTGTATTCTTGTTGGCCAGTTATTATAACCCCTTAAAACCTCCCTCTTGAGATGTATATGACAAAACCATACATGTTTTTGACGTGCATCATTCCAGGGCCGTACAATCTAAAAGCCGGAATCGATGTGTACTTACAACTTTTAATTGATGATTTGAAGAGTTTGTGGATTGGAGAATGGACTTATGATATATCCCATAAATAAAACTTTACTTTGCAAGCTTCCTTGATGTGGACCATTAATGAATTTCCAGCATATGGCATGTTGTCTGATTGAGGTACGCATGGCAAAGTGGGTTATCTGTATTGCATGGTATACACCAAAGCGTTTACGTTGGATAAATGGGGGAAAAGCTCGTGATTTGACTATCACCGCAGATTCCTACCAATAAATCATCCCTATAGAAGAAACAAGACAAATTTTAAAAAAGACGAATGAGTATCAAATATGCCTCTGCCTCGATTGTCACCAGGATATATATGGAACCAAGTTTGTGAACTACCAAAATTTACAAATACTAGCAAAGCATGTAGAATTGAAGGATATGAAGTCACACACAATTGGACAAAAAGAAGTATATTTTTGGACCTCCCGTATTGGAAATATAATTTGTTGCGCCATAATATTGATGTTATGCATATTGAGAAGAATTTTTTTGATAATGTATTTGTGATACAGTGGGAGAACTGACTTGGGTGTTTTGTGTTTTATCGCAAATGTTGCGGTTAGAAAGAGTCGCCATCGACTTTTCTTTTATCCAAAAGGTAAGGCTGAAAAGATCGGGAAAGACCTTTGAGATTATTTCTGAGTTCGAGGGGTAGATTATGAAAATGGAAGGTATTAGCACCCTTTTCATCCGTAGTTATCTACGGGCTCTTAGTTGCTTGCTAGATCACTTGCTTTGTTTGAAAATGTGCTTTGTGTGGTTTTTGAAAGTATTTTGAAAAGGCGTCTTCGTTTAGGCAAACTTTGTAATAGTTCTTGTTCGTAAGAACGTATACAAAGTGTTGAGCTTTTGAAAATGTTTCATGTTTTTGAAAGTGTTTTTGAAAGTGTTGTTTGTTTTGAAAATGAGAAAGGATGTTTGATTTGAAAATGAGCAAGGATGTTTGATTTGAAAATGAGCAAGCAACTAGGAACAATCTACCTACTCAAAAGTATTTTGTTCATTTCTTCTTTTCCTTTGATATTGCTATCTTACCATTGATTTGGTAAGAAGCCTTATCTTTGGATGTAAAGGGACGGGCGTGGGTTATCGTATAGTCATGATAGCAATATTGTGAGATATCTTAGCATTTCTCTTTGAGGGACTAAGATCATTTTGAAAGGCAACAATGTTAGCATCATCGAGGGACTATGATCTTGTGTTTTTTATTGTTTTTGCTAAGACATCCCACATGCATAACATGACCATTTTTGTAAGGCAACAAGTGTAATTACCCTAAGGGGCCATGTGTGAAAGTGTGTTTGATTGTGTTGTACCCCAAAATTTGCCCTCCCATTTCCTCAACATTTTCTCATCACAAAACCCTTGAAGATCAAGATCCAGTTAGGGTTTCCTCTGCTCAAGACTTCTCCTTGCACTGTGGACCCAAATTAGGGTTTGTGTTTGAACAAAGATGTCTTGACCCAAAATGCCTAAGATGACTTTCATGCTTCATGTTGGACTCCCAAGTTTATCCACACCAAGTTTCAAGTCTTAATTCCAAGTTTTGCCCAGTCAATTGGACAGATGACCTAGAAATCAGCTGTATTGGGGAAAAGTCAACTGTGGCCAATTGACAGTCAAAACTCATGAAAATTGACCCACATCAACATTATGAACTCATATGGACCATTTGATCAAGTTTGGATCACAATTCCACAAGAAATTTGATTAGATCATCAAAAGGGCAAAATGGTCATTTTTAGGGTTTTGACTGCACAAAGGCAATTTTTGATTGTTTGACCTAGTCAATGGCAAACCAAACCTACATATGAACTCAAGGACCCCATGGAATTATCTTGACATGCTCAACAAACTCAAAAGATCCCAAATACACAAGATTGACAGTTGAATTTCCCAGTCAATTGATCAATTTTGACTGTATACTGAAAAGTCAAACTTTGACTTTTTGGTCAAAATCAAGAGTCAAGATTCATTTTTCATCAAAACATGCCAAATCATGAAACTTGTTCACCAAGAAACCAAGAAATGCAAATTAGGGTTTGAAATGGGAATTTTTCATAACTTTGAATTTTTCTAAGTTATGAAAAACCCTAATTTTTTCCCAACTTTGCCCCACTTTCTCACCAAGATCCATTTGGATTCAAACAAAAGTCAAAACATGAAAGTTGTAGCTTGTTGCATAATCTACAACATTAATTCACAAAGTTTTCCCAAATGAGGCTTGTATCTCAAGTTACAAATTTTTGAATAAGGGCACTAAACCATTCATAACTTAGTGAAAATTTGACCTTTTTGACAAGGTTTTCTACCTAACTTCAAGGCCATTTTCCATACACTTCCACTTGGAATTTCAATTTGCATTTCAAAGATGGATTGTAGTACACATTCCAAGCTTTCCAAAATGTCCAAGAACTTCTCAAACAACCTCATGGTTAGGGAGAATCGAATTTTGCAAAATGGGAAAAAGTCACTTTTGTTCCTGGCCATGAACATGTTCATAACACTATGCATTTTAATCTCAGCATGCTTAAGCTACATTACAGGCCCTAAAACCCTTTGACACTCATAAATTTAATGCAAAACCATTGTGCCAAGTTGTTATTCTAAGCATTTGGACATTACATGGAGAATTAACCCTAAACTAGAAAAAGCACTATTTCCATTTTTGAAAAGGAGAACTTTATGTCAAGTTTGCAATCCAAGTGGTACAGTCCAAATCTTCTTGGCACAAGTTTGTGAGCAGATTGCACTGATCAAGGCCAATGTATGCAGCATAGTGTGAGGGCCTGTACAGGCTAGAATCATCAAGTGGCCATTGCTTGCTTCAAGTTCAAGTAAGATGGCATAACTTGTACCAACTCTCATATCAGCTTACAAACACTTAGACAAACTTATCAAACACATTCCACACATTGATCCAAAGCTAAAGCACGAGCCTTTCACCTCCAATCCCCCCCAAAACTCAGAATCACCCTGAAACTGCTCAAACAGAGCAACCTCTGCAAATTGAGTTCCAACTCTCAATCCTTTCAAGCATTCTTGCCCAAACCAGTTCATACACATTCCCTAGCATCTATGCAAGCTAACCATGACTTGAAACACGACCTGTAATCCCTCTAACAAGTTCCACCATTTTCACTTTTTCATTTTGCAGTTGAAGTTCTACAGCTCAATCCAAGGTGTCTCAAGGCAAAGTAAATATTGGAACAGCATCACCACACCTCAAGGAAGCTACACCAACCATTATCTTGCCCTGAAAGCTTCTCCATTGCCAGATAGAACTTCAACTGAACAGGTAAGTTTTTGAATTCGTATCTCTCTTATTAGGCATCATTAGCTCTAAGTTTGTGAATAAACAATGTTCTACTCATGCCACTGAACATGTACATGTTTTTACTTTTCATTTCTTTTGCTTGAGCTGTGAGAATTTAAGGTTTGAAAATGGCAGAAAACTTAGGTCCGGATTTGGGATTGTTAAAATTCTCTCTCATTTCTGAGAGTTAGGATGAGTTTTTTATATATTTGGAATCGTGATTCAATGCTTGACATGTTTTGTGTTGAAAGTTTGTGCAAAAGCTCAAAGAATCAGGATGTTTGAATCCCTGTTACAAACGCGCGTTTTTGGCTGGAGGTTGAAAAAGGTGTCTCATGGGCTGGGCCAGCTTTTGTTCTACTTTTCACACCATACAATTGCTTCTGCACCCCCTGAGCCCACTTGGTTTATTTTTAATGATTTTTGACTTTTTCTTTTTTTGATTGATTCATTTATTTTTTCTCATGTTATTAAAAACATAAAAATATTTTTTCTCACCATTTTTTAACTTATTAGGTATTTATTTGATTTTCTTTTGATTTATACACAAATAAATGAATATATACATTTCATTAAAAATATTGAGAAATATGTAAAAATACTTTTATTTTCATTTTTATTTTATTTTACCTTCTGAAAATACTTTATATAAAAAATACCTTTTTACAAATATTAAATATTATTATTATTTATATATATATAATACATATTTAAAATAATACATATATACATATATTTATTAATATATTTAGGGTAAATACAAAATATATACACTTTTGTTTTTTTTCTTATTAATATTTAATATAGAAATACATTTTTGACAAATACCTCATTTTATTTTATTTTTGTATATGTAAATCAATATTTGTACATAATAAATGAATAATGTATTTTGTTTAATAGAATTAGGGTTTTGCCCTAAAATATGAAAATACTCCAAAAATAATACCTTTTTATTTCTCTTTTTATTCCACATAAATAATATTCTTTTTTTTCATACACATAAAAATTCTTTTTACATTTTGCATATTTATTTCAATTTCCATTTGATTATACAATTATTTGTCTTGTAAATATTCAACATTGATGTAATAGTTTTAGGTTTAAATTCCTTGTCAAAATCCCCATTTGAACATTTGTACCCCCCTTCCCATATTTGGTTTTGTAATAGCTTAGTAAATTTAATTTCGCACTTTATTGCTTTCTAATTATACCATGTTAGAATTAGGGTTTGTATGCGAAAAACGACAAAATAGTTATGACCTAATCTCAAGACAAACAAGCATGAAAATGAACACACAAATCACACTTGCACCCCCTAGGGTATTCCATTTGTTGCCTTTTTCAAAATTGGGCCATATTGCATGTTAGGTCTCTTTGGGCAAAACAAACAAATCAAATGATCATAGTCCCTCAATAACACTTTCAAAATATTGCCTAAACAAATGATCAAGTCCCTTAAAGAAAATGCCCAAAGACACTTGGCACCATTGCAATCATGGTCTAAATGATGACCCGCGCCTGTCCCGTTCACATCCTAACATGAGATTGTCCACCAAATGCAATGGTGGAACAAACTTATTAAAAGGGTTTAAAAACATAGCAATAAACTTTGAGAAATTTAGGAGTAGATAACCTCTTAGTTACTTGAATCAAACTTGCAAAACAAAACACTTGCCTATTTTCTAAAACCACACTTCACAACACCTTCAAAAACAAACTTTCAAAAACAAATGAAAACCTTTTCAAAATACATACGCCTCTGTATACATCCCCACATGGATCATTACAAAGGTTGCCACCACAATGGCTTCTTTTCAAAACATTTTTTCAAACCCACACACACACAAGCACCATTTCAAACAATTGAAAACAAAAGGCAAGTGATCTAAGCAAGTAACTAAGAGCCCATGGATAACCATGGATAGAAAGGGTGCTAATACCTTCCCTTTCTATAATCTACTCCCCGAACCCAAGAAAACATCTCAAAAGGTTTTTGCTGTGCTTTTTTAAACCTTTCCTTAGGATAAAATAAAAAGTTGGTGGCGACTCTTGCTCAACCGAAACATTTGCGAAAACAAACGCAAAACCTCAAGTCAGTTCTCCCACCGTATCACAGATTGCATGCATTTTGTCTTTGATTTTTGAGTTGTCTAGTTGTTGGTTTTATCTTGCCATACACACCTAGTTACTAGAATTTGTACAAAAGTAATAAAAATGCAGAAAAAAATCCTACATTATTACAACCAAATTGAAGTTCATAAAAATATAAAGGAAAAAATAAGATAAAAGCAATAAAAATGAGGGTCTTTCGATTGGGGCAGGAGAAGCAACCTTCGATTCTGCTTCTATTGGCGTCCTTCGATTGAGGCTGGCATCAGCAAGGTCATGGCCTTCGATTGGGAGTTGACACCAACTGGTCATGGCCTTCGATTGGGCTTGTCAGCAGCTAGGCGTGCTTTCTAGTCCTGCATAGTTGCCTTGTTACCTTCTTTGATTGAGGTTGGCAGCAACAAGTCATGGCCTTCGATTCTGGTTAGACCTAGTGCAAATGTACCTTCTGATTCTGCCTTTCTGTCTTTGGAAGTCAGCATGAGCCCAAGGCTTTGTTTCATATTTCTTTCCTTCTGTTTATTTCGTTTAAGGCATTAAATTGCAACATGGCCTAAGGCCGTGCTAGTATTTGTCTTGCAAACATTTTAATTGTTAAAGCACGTTCTGGTAAACAAAAAGAAAAATGAAAGGGTTAGCTCTGAAAACATGTTAAAAGGGTGGAAACGAAAAGAACAATGGTATGTACATGTTTCAAACGAAAGGGAAAGTTACTCACATGTTATGCCATGAAACGAAAGGTTCAAGGGTAAGAGCAACTTACCTTGTTGCAGCTTTGAATATGAACTAGACCTTGAGTAGTGGCCCTGGGTTCTCCTGAATTGTAAGGGAGGAGCCTGAAGCTTGGCCTTGGAGACTGGATTCGAAGGAAGAAAGAAAGCAAGTGTGATGCTTCTTTCAACACTGGATTTGAAGGATACTGAAGAGTGGGGAGTTCTTCAGAATTAAAGGAGGTGAGCGTGATTCTAGGTTTGTTCTTCACAAGTGTTTAAGGACTTGAGAGTTTTTTTTGTTGTGTTTGAGAAATTTTGGAGATTCGTTCCCCTGGTCCAAAGATCCCCCTCTGCCTTTGCAAAAAATTCCTCCATTTATAGAGAAAAAGTGGACATTTTGTAGTAGCCATCTTTGCAAAGTAATAATAAAAATATGTAACGTGAAAGTACAAGTGGGGGGGCTGTTGGCTGGAGATTAGACTTGTGCTTCTGGCCCTGCTTTTCGTTCAGACAAAATTCAGGTTGGAAGCTGCTTTTGTGATAAAAGTACTCTCTATGAAAAGAAAGAGTATGTAGCCTTTTGCCATCTTAACCAAGAATAGTATTATCCAAAAGAAAAGTTTAAAAACCCTTGTACAAGCCTCTGATTATGTGAAGATTTAGAAGTAACATAGCCTGACAAGTAGGGTAAGGATATGAGATTTCCTTAGATTTGCTTCAACCAAAACTTGCTTCGAATGGTTCAGCTTGGATTCAAAGTAAGCTGATTCAAAGGGAATCAAAATTCCAATTGAAGCTTTGCATGTAGGTAACTTTTGTCCAATCGAAGGCTTGCCTTCCCATGGTCATATGTGGCCAAACGAAAGAGTGTACGTGAGGGGTCCCTGTCTTGTGACTGTTTAGCATGAGGGAAGTTAAATGCCCAAACGAAAGGTTTGACCTAGTACTGAAGGATTCATGCCCAAACGAAACAAGCATGCAGGCAGCAAACTTGTCCAATCAAAGCAAGCATGCAGACATCATACTTGTCCAATCGAAGCAAGCATGCATACAACAAACTTGTCCAATCGAATCAAGCATGCAGACAACATACTTGTCCAATCGAAGCAAGTATGCATACAGTATATGCCCAATCGAATCAGGCTTACAGGCAGCATATGCCCAATCTAAGCAGGCTTACAGGCAGCATGTGCCCAATCGAAGCAGGCTTACAGGAAGTAAAATTGTCCAAATCGAAGCAGGCTTGCAGGCATCTAATTTTGAGCAATCGAAGGAGGTGCAAAGTCCAATCGAAGGGGCTGAATAGAAGGAGGCCTATTTTTCTCCAAATTTGTCAAAATGTTATTTTTATCTGTTTTTCTCCCTTTTTGACTGTTTCCTTTTAATTTTGGTACCCGAAAATCCCAATGCACTTGTGCAAGCTTGAATCCCGAGAATCTTTGTGAGAAAGGCCTTGAGAATTAAGAGGGAAAATTTTAGGGTACAACAGCTGCCCCTGTTCAATCTACTTACACCTGAAGAGTTAGATTGGCAAATCTTCCATTCATGACTTGAAGGTGGAAGATGATTGAACATTAGAGTGCCCAAAAATTTGCACTTAATGATATTGTGGTTGATTGTATAGGGAATGTGATTAAAGATTCCATTTGGAGAAATGACGAATAGTTGTTGGAGATGGGCTTATAGATGCCATCCAAAGGTGACCGTTGACAAAAATTAGACTAAGTCTAAATTCTGACCTCAACTGGAGAAGAATTAGAATAAATCTTGGAGCGATCTATCTGAACCAGAGGAAATGTCTACTAGAAAGAATCAGGATAAACCATTGAGAGATTTAAACTGAAGCAATAGAGGTCTTTGATTGTCTGTCATTAACTGGAAGAAATAAACCTAACCAGAAGAGGTCTTTTTTTATAATGATATGTGATGAAGGAATATTGGACGATTACTACCTCAGAACGATGATGAAGGAATCTTGGACGATTTCTACCTTAGTAGGATGATGAAGGAATCTTGGACGATTACTACCTCAGCAGAATGATGAAGGAATCTTGGACGATTACTACCTCGGAAAGATGATGAAGGAATCTTGGACGATTGCTACCTCAGCAGGATGATGAAGGAATCTTGGACGATTACTACCTCAGCAGGATGATGAAGGAATCTTGGACGATTACTACCTCATAAAGATGATGAAGGAGTCTTGGACGATTGCTACCTCAATAGGATGATGAAGGAATCTTGGACGATTACTACCTTAGAAAGATGATGAAGGAATCTTGGACGATTGCTACCTCAGCCAGATGATGAAGGAATCTTGGAAGATTGCTACTCCAAAATGATGATGACCTTTACCTGTTGACCTTTTCCTAAAAAGGTAAAGGCAAAGTTGTATGCAACGTCATGATGTATGAAATACATGGTGCAATGATGTTCTCAAAATAAATGTGATTGTTTCGTATACACTTGTCATGCATGTAATATGATGTATGAAAGGTGAAATGTTATTTGAATGTATTTTTTGTCTGGGAAAATAAATCCTTGACAAATTCTGGGGAGTCATTAAATCCCGGACTACTGTTGAAGAGTAGGTGGTTCTTCAAACTTTGCTTAGAATGTTTCCACTAGGGATTCCTGTTTTATTTTTTGAGGAGAACTCCGCCGGGGAATATTGACTTTGTTTGAGAATACTCTGTTGGAGAGTATTGATTTCTTCTTGGGGAAAAAGTTCAAGATTTCTATCCGTCCGTTACTCCAGTTGGGAATTATCTCTTAAAAGTTAGCTGTTATCTGGTCGGGTCCAGGTTTCAGTAATTGATAAAGTCAAACTATTATCTGGTCAGGTCCAGGCTTTAGTAACTTAAAATTGAGATTAACTGTTATCTGGTCGGGTCCAGGTTTCAGAAACTCAAATTGTTATCTAGTCGGGTCCAGGTTTCAGCAACTGATAAAGTCAAACTATTATTTGGTCGAGTCCAGGCTTTAGTAACTTAAAATTGAGATTAACTGTTATCTGGTCGGGTCCAGGTTTCAGAAACTCAAACTGTTATCTGGTTGGGTCCAAGTTTCAGCAACTGATAAAGTCAAACTATTATCTGGTCGGGTCCAGGCTTTAGTAACTTAAAATTTAGATAATTGTTATCTGGTCGGGTCCAGGTTTCAGAAACTCAGATTGTTATCCAGTCGGGTCCAGGTTTCATCAACTTGATAAAGTTAAACTATTATCTGGTTGGGTCCAGGCTTCAGTAACTTAAAATTGAGATTAACTGTTATCTGGTCGAGTCCAGGTTTCAGAAACTCAAACCGTTATCTGGTCGGATCCAGGTTTCACAATGATTTGATTGAAGAGATAAAGTTGAACTAATATTTGGTCGGGTCCAGGCTTCACAATAACTTGAGAATTTAACTATTATCTGGTCGGGTCCAGGTTTCATAGTAACTAAAAATTGTACTATTATCTGGTCGGGGCCAGGCTTCATAGTATCTGAAAATCTACACTATTATCTGGTTGGGTCCAAGCTTCCTAGTGACTGAAAGTTGTACTATTATCTGGTCGTGTCCAGGCTTCACGGTAATTTTCTTGAAAAATGAAATTGAACTGATATTTGGTCGGGTCTATGCTTCACGACAATTTCTTGAAAGGATGAAGTTGAGCTGATATCTGGTCGGGTCCAGACTTCACAACAACTTACTGAAGTTATCTGTTATCTAGTCGGCTTCCAGGCTCCACGGTAACTTACTGAATTTGATTATTATCTGGTCGGATTCCAGGCTTCATAACAAATTCTTGAAAGGATGAAGTTGAACTGATATCTGGCCGTGTCTAGGCTTCACAAAAATTTACTAAAGTTAACTGTTATCTGGTCGGTTTTGAGGCTTCATGGTAACTTGCTGGGGATTGTAGAGTAGTCTACTGGGGAAGAGGAGTTGTGGTCCTTTGATTTGTAGTAGTCGTAGAGGAAAACTCAAGCTGGGGAATCCTGCCGTTTTTTGGGGAAATAAACCTTGTTGCCAGTCTGTTGGAGAGTTGGCGACTTTACTGGAGAAAATCCTCGAGGATTCTTGAGGTCGACTCAGCTAGGGAAAAAGTTTTCAAAGATTAAACTCTGGCTGGGAGTTATCCTATGAGAAGGATTTTGGGGAGATTTGGCATTGCCCCTAGTAGCAAGTGTTGGTGGCACTTCCAGGAATTAATTGACTGTACGTAACCCTTTGTTGCGATTTGCGTTCAATGCCCCAAGTGATTTAGATGGAGACCTGCCCCTGGTTATTTAGCATTTCTTGAGAGATTTCTTGGAATCTTGACTGGACTGCCCCATGTGTGTTGGATAGTGACATGTTATGGCGTTTCTTTTTGCTTAGGAGATCTGTTATTTGAAGTGTCATCCCATCTGAAGTGACTTTGTTCACTGAGAGAGCTTTCGTTCATCGGATATTCGTTGCGTGAATTTCTCCACTGTCAAACAAAGAGCCATATGTAAACAACGACATTCAAATAATGCAAAGTTTATGCTTGTCTTGAAGTTTTTAAAATGCGTTTTAGCAAGTAACGAAATTTTGTAATAAAATTCAAATTCGGGATTTAGAGTAAAGCCTTACAGGAGTCAGGATACCTTTTGTAACAATATGCTTTCGAACTAACCCATGCTTCAATTAGGACTTTTGAAGGGTTGTAACATGTCTTGGTTCACGGTTTAAGAAACAAAGGATAAGGGTCAAAGTATATTTGTATCTGCCCGTTCTTTGCGATGTTATTCAGTCTTAAACTCAGTTAATTGTACGTTTGAACTCCAATTAATTATGGAATGACGTCTTGGTGATGGTTCAGACAAGTTTAGTTTATCGGAAGGCAGTCATTTTTTGCAACATTTTTTATGTTGTTGAGGATTTGTAATGACTCCTTTTTTATTTGTTATCCCTAATTTTTTCCTGACTGTTCTTGTTATGAGATTATAATCAACGGGATGCCCCAGTTTTCTTAAGTCTCCTTTGTAGGTTTTGACTTAGTGGGCTTTTCTTTTTGAGAGATAATGACTGCCTATGTGATAGGGAACCATCACCATCTTTTTATTCCAGAGGAATGATTTTGATGTCATTCGTTGTATTACGAAGTGGAAGTTTGTGACTGAACGCGCATTTGAATTAACTGAGAGACTACCTTGCCCCAGGTTTTGATTAAAGGTTTCAATTTGTGTAAAAAAGAAAACTTCTACTTCTTTGGATCAAAGGGATTGACTAGGTATTATCTTCCTTATAACTCCAGTGTTTAGGATTTGAAAGAACGCTTGTACATCGTCTGCAAGGTCTGTTCAAAAGCATACTGTATGAGATTATGGCATTGTTTTCTTCATCCTCCCTCTAAAGGCTTGTAACTTTTAGCGAGAGTTGAATGTCATAAGGAGAGTAAAAAGTATAGTTTAAATGTAATGAAAATTAATGGATCAATTCATGATAAACATATGCAACGCATTAATGAAACCGAGTTTAACATTAATAGATAATTGTTTGAATAAATCAAAAGAGAAATTACAACTTGAAAATTCAAATGAACAAAAGCCTCTTTGTCTGAACTTGTCACTTCAGGTGGTGAGCCTTTGAGGAATGATAGAAAAGCTCCAGTTGACCGTCTTGTGTGAACCCCAACGCTCCTCTATCGAACAAGTTTTGAATCTTGTACTTCAGCGTCCAACAATCGTTTGTATCATGCTCAGGACTGTCGAAATATTAGGCACACCTGACATCAGGATTGCAGTTAAGAGAAGAAGTTTTGGGGTTTGGATGAGGTCCTATCAACGTAATCAGATTCATCCTCACCATGTGTTGCAACGCTTGAGACAGTGGCATGTTGATGTTAGTAAACTGTCTCACGACTGAGACCCATTTACTTTGGTCACCCTGTCCTTGTTGATGAGGTGGTTGTTGGGCTCGTGGCGTGGAAGAAATTTGGAAAGGCCCACTCTTCATCGGAGGCTGATTAATGAATTGATCTCCAATTCTGGTTGTTTGCCCCATTTGGTTGCATTTGTCTTGATGAAGCCTGTTGACAAGGACTCTCAGCTCTTCCTGTCCTTGAGCCAGGTTTTGGATAAGAGCCCTCTGGCCCACCAGTTGCCCCATCATCTGGACTTTCATTGTTGCCATTTTAGTTTGTAGTCTTTCTAACTGATCATCCTTGTTGTCTTTAGGATTCTCCATGACCATGCCCCTTGTGAGGAGAGCGTTCACTTCTTCTTGCCCCTTGGATAGATTCAAGAACATTTCTTGAAGTTGAGCATTTTGAGCCTGGATGTCCTCGATAGTCTTCTCTAGAGCCATCTCTACTGAAATAAACAGTAGGAAGATAAGGAGACCTGTATGGGAGAAACTTGTCATGATATGATGCATGATATGTGTATGCATGTTTTCAAGGATCTCGTGGGGTAAATGTTAGTAGTCACTTACGGCTTTGATTGGAGAACCTCGTATCAGTGGATGTCCTTCCACGAGAGTTAAGCTCACCATGTCGAGTGGGTCATAGCCCTTGAATCAAGTTTGTTGTACTTGATCTTTGATGGCGTTTAGAGAAAAATAAATCCTCTTGCCATTTGATAGATGTCTGGTTCAATGTGACCCTGCATCATGGGCCCTTGAGATCCTTGAAATGGTTATTGAAAATGCTATGGTATGATGTTAAGTACAAGTATGCAAAATAAGCATGTTTATATACAAATAATCATATACATACAACGCAGACAAGTCCTTAGGTTTAGGCTTGCATGGGGTTCGTATGTAAGTACCCTCTTGACATTTAGTTTGCTCAACGTGTCCTAGTTAATAGTAATCGGGTTCTAAGGGATCTCAATATCACTGATCTGTCTTCTCGGGCATTGTTTCAGCGCAAGCCTCTTTCACAACGACCGAAATATCCCAAAAATTAAACCTCAATGAGTGTAGTATCGAGTATCTACCAACTTTGGACTGCACCAAATCTAGTTATCTCACTACGTCCTAATGGCAAAGTTGGTCAAGTAAAGGTTCTAAAGTCATTTAGTGCTTCATGACATCACTCAGCGGCCCCATATTCTCTTTGACTACTCAAAGGCTACTGGTACCCACAAATATGTCACACTAACATAGCTATTGCTTAGACCATGTCGGTATACCCCACACAGTTTCCACAATATATTGCTACTTACCAATAAGGTATCCTTAAATCCTGGTAGAAGATTTAGAATAAGCCCAAACAAGGAACCAAAATGTAAAGCATACAAGTCAAACAATGAAATCAAGTAAATATGATCTAGCCCTAAGGTAACCCCACTTTTAAGCTTGTCCCCAGTAGATTCTCCAGTTCTGTGATACGTTGGGAGAACTGACTTGGGTGTTTTATGTTTGATCGCAAATGTTGCGGTTAGCAAGAGTCGTCACCGACTTTTTTTTATCCAAAAGGAAAAGCTGAAAAGAACAGGAAAGACCTTTGAGATTATTTCTGAGTTCGGGGGGTAGATTATGAAAAAGGAAGGTATTAGCACCCTTTTCATCCGTAGTTATCTACGGGCTCTTAGTTGCTTGCTACATCACTTACTTTGTTTGAAAATGTGCTTTGTGTGGTTTTTGAAAGTATTTTGAAAAGGCACCTTCGTTTAGGCAAACTTTGTAATAGTTCTTGTTCGTAACAACGTATACAAAGTGTTGAGCTTTTGAAAATGTTTCATGTTTTTGAAAGTGTTGTTTGTTTTGAAAATGAGCAAGGATGTTTGATTTGAAAATGAGCAAGGATGTTTGATTTGAAAATGAGCAAGCAACTAGGAACAATCTACCTACTCAAAAGCCTTTTGTTCATTTCTTCCTTTCCTTTGATATTGCTATCTTACCATTGATTTGGTAAGAAGCCTTATCTTTGGATGTAAAGGGACGGGCGTGGGTCAATGTATAGTCATGATAGCAATGTTGTGAGATATCTTAGCATTTCTCTTTGAGGGACTAAGATCATTTTGAAAGGCAACATTGATAGCATCATCGAGGGACTATGCTTTTGTGTTTTTGATTATTTTTGCTAAGATATCCCACATGCATAACATGACCATTTTTGTAAGGCAACAAGTGGAATTACCCTAAAGGTGCATGTGTGAAAGTGTGTTTGATTGCATGCATTTTGTCTTTGATTTTTGGGTTGTCTACTTATTGGTTTTATCTTGCCATACACACCTAATTACTAGCATTTGTACAAAAGTAATAAAAATGAAGAAAATAAATCCTACATTATTACAACCATATTGAAGTGCATAAAAATATAAAGGCAAAAATAAGATAAAAGCAAGAAAAATGATGGTATTTCGATTGGGGAAGGAGAAGCAGCCTTCGATTCTGCTTTTGTTGGCCTCCTTCGATTGGGGCTGACATCAGCAAGGTCATGGCCTTCGATTGGGAGTTGACACCAGCTGGTCATGGCCTTCGATTGGGCTTGTCAAAAGCTGGGCGTGCCTTCTGGTCCTGCCTAGTTGCCTTGTTACTTTCTTCGATTGAGGTTGGCAGCACCAAGTCATGGCCTTCGATTCTGGTTGGACCTAGTGCAAATGTACCTTCTGATTCTGCCTTTCTGTCTTGGAAGTCAGCATGAGCCCAAGGCTTTGTTTCATATTTCTTTCCTCCTATTTCTTTCGTTTAATGTGTTAAATGGAAACATGGCCTAAGGCCATGCTAGTATTTGTCTTGCAAATATTTTAATAGTTAAAACACGCTCAGGTAAAGAAAAAGAAAAATGAAAGGGTTAACTCTGAAAAGCATGTTAAAAGGGTGGAAATAAAAAGAACAACGGTATGTACACGTTTCAAACGAAAGGGAAAGTTACTCACATGCTCTGCCATGAAACAAAAGGTTCAAGGGTAAGAGCAAATTACCTTGTTGTAGCTTTGAATATGAACTAGACCTTGAGTAGTGGCCCTGGGTTCTCCTGAATTCGGAGGGAGAAGCCTGAAGCTTGTCCTTGGAGACTGGATTCGAAGGAAGAAAGAAAGCAAGTGTGATGCTTCTTTCCACATTGGATTCGAAGGATACTGAAGAGTGGGGAGTTCTTCAGAATCGAAGGAGGTGAGCGTGATTCTGTGTTTGTTCTTCACAGGTGTTTAAGGACTTGAGAGTTTTTTTTGTTGTGTTTGAGAAAGTTTGGAGATTCGTTCCCCTGGTCCAAAGATCCCCCTTTGCCTTTGCAAAAAATTCCTCTATTTATAGAGAAAAAGTGGACATGTTGTAGTAGCCAGCTTTGTAAAGAAATAATAAAAATATGTAACGTGAAAGTACAAGTGGGGGTGGGGGGGGGGGGGGGGGGGCTGTTGGCTGGAGATTAGACTTGTGCTTCTGGCCCTGCTTTTCGTTCAGACAAAATTCAGGTTGTAAGCTGCTTTTGTGATAAAAGTACTCTCTATGAAAAGAAAGAGTATGTAGCCTTTTGCTATCTTAACCAAGAATAGTATTATCCAAAAGACAAAGTTTAAAAACCCTTGTACAAGCCTCTGATTATGTGAAGATTTGGAAGTAACATAGCCTGATAAGTAGGGTAAGGCTATGATATTTCCTCATATTTGCTTCAAACGAAACTTGCTTCGAATGGTTCAACTTGGATTCAAAATAAGCTGATTCGAAGGGAATCAACATTCCAATTGAAGCTTTGCATGTAGGTAAATTTTGTCCAATCGAAGGCTTGCTTCCCATGGTCATATGTGGCCAAATGAAAGAGTGTACATGGGGGGTCCATGTCTTGTGACTGTTTAGAATGAGGGAAGTTAAATGCCTAAACAAAAGGTTTGACCTTGTACTGAAGGATTCATGCCCAAACGAAACAAGCATGCAGGCAGCAAACTTGTCCAATCGAAGCAAGCATGCAAACAACATACTTATTCAATCGAAGCAAGCACGCAGACAGAAAACTTGTCCAATTGAAGCAAGCACGCAAACAACATACTTATCCAATCGAAGCAAGCATACAGACATTATATGCCCAATCGAAGCAGGCTTACAGACAACATGTGCCCAATCGAAGCAGGCTTACATGCAGCATGTGCCCAATCGAAGCAGGCTTACAGGCAGTAAACTTATCCAAATCAAAGCAGGCTTGGAGGAAGCTAATTTTGAGCAATCGAAGGAGGTGCAAAGTCCAATCGAAGGGGCTGAATCGAAGGAGGCCTATTTTTCTCCAAATTTGTCAAAATGTTATTTTTATATGTTTTCTCCCTTTTTGACTGTTTCCTTTTAATTTTGATACTGGAAAATCCCAATGCACTTGTGCAAACTTGAATGCTGAGAATCTTTGTGAGAAAGGCCTTGAGAATTGAAAGGGAAAATTTTGGGGTACAACAATATTTAACACAATGATGGATGTTTAAGACAAAACAAAAGATAATGAGAAGGCTAGACAGGACATGAAAATTTGGTGTAATCGAAAAGAGTTGGAGTTAACGCCTCAACCGAATGGAAAATTATTAAAACCCAAGGCTTGTTTTATTCTGACTTCCCAAGAAGCTAAAGCGGTTTGTGGATGGTTAAAAGATTTGAGAATGCCATATGGATATTTTTCAAATTTAGCAAGGTGTGCCAACGCTAACACTGGGAAGTTGCATGGTATGAAAAGTCATGATTGCCACGTTTTTATGGAACAGTTGCTACCAATTGTGTTTGGTTCACTATCCAAACATATGCTTAATCCACTAACGAAAATTAGCCAATTTTTTAGATATATTTATGTGTCCACTTTAAGAATGGATAACATCATAAAGTTGGACCGAAACATTCCACTCATTCTCTGTAAGTCTGAGAAAGTATTTCCAACTGGGTTTTTTACTCCATGGAACATCTACCTGTGATTCTTACATATGAAGCTTATCTTGGTGGACTTGTTCAATATAGGTGGATCTATTCGTTCAAAAGGTTCATGGGTGATTCAAAGTGATCAGTGAAAAATAAAGCTAGAGTTGAAGGATCTATATGTGTATATTACTTACATCGGGAAACATCACATTTTTGCAATGATTATTTCAATCACTTGATGTTAACTCCTAGAATCATACGGAATCCTGTAAATGTCAAAGAGAGAAGTCGATTCACCTTATCAGTCTTAGGGCTTCCAGGTCGTCCCTCTGGAAAGAAGGGTGTGCATTGATTGACCCAAAAAGAAATACAATCTGTACATGTTCATGTCTTGATCAACTGCGTTGAAGTTAAACCATATCTTGAGTAAATATACCCCAATTGTGTAATTTTCTTTGCACTGTTAATATAAAACTTATTATCTTGAAACTTATAGTGTGTTTCTTTTTAGGGAATTTAATATCGCCTATTTTCATAGTGTCGGTGTACAATCAACATCCGGTGTCATTCATGCTCAATTTCCAGCATGGTTCAAGGAGAGATTGTCTAGCATTGTTGCATTGACTCCAAAAATACTTCATTTGAGAAAATTTTCTGAAGGCCTTGTTCAAAGTGAAAATGAATGACACACATACTTTGTGAATAGATATAAATTTCACACTGAGACATGGACTGAAGGCAAAAACAATAAACAGGGGTGTATTTGTAAAAGGAGTTACAGGTGATGGTGAAGATGACTTTAATGGCTTTGTTAAACATATCAACGAGTTGGTATACAATTACTTAGACTCGGAAAATAAAGTTATCTTATTTTATTGTGAACGGTATGATCCAACTAGAGGCACAAAAATAGATAATTCATATGATACTGTTGAGATTCAAATGGATCGGAGGTACAAAGAGTATGAACCTTTCATAATGTCACATATTGTTAGGCAAGTTTATCATGTTCCTTATCCTTAATTTGTACCACGTAAACGAGGATGATGTGTTGTAATAAAAACAAAATCGTTGGCTCATATTGAAACTGGAGATCTAGTGGAAGATGTTGCTTACCAAGTTGATGAAGTTGAGCAAATTAATGATGTGATTGCAGATGAACAAATTACAAGTTTGTCTGATACAATGGTTGAGAGACATCAAGTTGATGCGTCTATATTGTTGGTTGATAATAATGTGGACGAAGAGCATGATGAAGAGTTTGAATCTGAGGATAATATCACATGAGATGATGAGAATGATATGGATGAAGAACATAAAGATTTAGAATAATGAACTATTTATTGAATGTGTTAATGAATATGTATTGATGAGAACAATGAATCATCTATTGGATGTGTTAATGAATATGTATTGAAGAGAATGTATTTTTTAAATTTATTATTTTTGTTGATATATATATATATATATATATATATATATATATATAAACCGTGTATTCTATATAAATAGGTAAAATGCCATCTCAAATTGATAAGAGTAAGAATAGTGGTAAGAAGTCCTAACGCCCAAGGTTAGTAACATGTGAAGCACTTCAATCGGCCACGTGCCTTCCCCCGTAGAGTCAGGTCGATCTTATGTCTATGGTCAGTACTCAGCCTTTTGTGCCATTACTCTCCTCTCAAAATATTGTCATTCCCATCTGGGAATTCGTCTTTTATTAGCCCGTATGGGGTACCATCTTTTGTTAGGCCACCTGGTTTTCTTTTTCCGCAGACCCATTGTTTACCTGGGGATTTGGTAAACAACCGCTGATCCTCCAAATGGTTACTTATTTGGTTACTCGCAGGATCGATCAGATTGATCCTATGGACATAGGTTGATTTTGAAGTTTAATTAATGTGGATAAGGCTTTAAGTAAATTGTTTAAAGTAAATTGCATAAAGGAAAAGGCTTGGTAAAATAAACAAGGCTGGAATGTAAAGGTTCGACAGGAATCTTAAAGGGAAAAGCATGTAAAATACTGAAAAAGTAAATGACTTGAATTGATTAAATTGGTGTTTCACACATACATTTCTCAACAATTCGTTCGCTCACACTGGGTACTTGAATCTAAATGAGTGACTATGTATCTATTGTGAACACACGCGAGAAACTACACGTCTACTCCTATTTATACAAAAACATTCCAAGTAACCGTCGGGCAGTTACACTGCTTCGAGATCAAGCCACTTGTCACGTTCTCCATGCTCGACACTCCAGATCCTTGCACGTTCGCACGTAGTAACTGCTGGAAACCGTTTTCCCTCCAAAGCTTTGAATTTCAAACTGCTCCACTCTGGACCATCGAACACGTTCGTCAAGAGACGTCTTCGACGAAAACTCCTTCGACGTCGAAGGCAATCAACCTTCTTCCTTGGAAGAAATCTTCTAAGGATTTGGCCATCTTTCGACGGGCACTTCGACAGGCTTAGCCAGTCGAAAGCATCTTTCAGCTTTTAATGGCTGTCATCAATTGAAACAAAGGTGTCGAATTTAGGAGCCAACAAATTGCCCCCCAAGAATGCCTTATTTCGACTCTTGAAAAGAAAAAGGCATTCTTTGAAAACGCCATTCGACACCTGTTTGTCCACGCTGAGTCACAAGTTAACTTGTGCACTTTTTGTTGCTTTTTACCAACTATTGGCAATCCCAAGAAACCATCATTGATTTGATCCTAGGACGTCACTGTCAGTACGGCGTGCAGAACCAAAACATCACTTCATAATTTGTCATTATGACAAATTCAAAAAACGAGGACGCACGCTGCGTCTCTCTGTTTCTGCAGAAACGGCCAAAACAACAGGATGCTGCCACGCGTCCCACTACTCCCTGCAGCATTAAATGACATTTAATGCCCTCGTTATTGGGAATTTCTCCCACTACTATAAATAGTAGTGAATATCCCATTGTGGGACTTTTCACGCAAACAATCTCTCAAACTCCCTTGCTTTCTTGCAAACTTGTTTCTCTTTGCAGAAAAACTCTTCCCTTTCCAGCTTCATCTTCATCCTCAACAATGGCTTCTGCTTCAACTGCCCCCAAGACTAACGCACCAACTGAACAACTTGCTAAACCCAAGGTTTTTGTAACCGCTCCGGTAGTGAACGCTACAGGGAAACGAAGGGTCCCTGAACCATCTGATATCTCCGTTCGCGACGCTTACTCGCGTCACTTGATGATTCCGGTTGGATACTCCAACCAAATCTTCGCAATGGCTGGACCCATGAACCCCAGCATCTCTGAAGCTCTGAAGATCAAGAGCTACTTTCCCATTGTCGAGAAACTCAAGCCAGTAGCTTGTGCTAAGAAGGATCCAGAAGACAACGAAGACCCCACACACGAGAAGATCGACCTTCGTTTCTTCAACAGAAGTGTTAGAGTTTTTAGGTCTTGCCCTAATCTCACCCAGGACTATGTTGCTTGGCTAACAAAGCTGGAAAAACATCAAACTCCAGTCTGGAAGGAGATGGGCATCTTTGACCTAATAATGCTGTCGAAGACAGGTTTAAACTACTCCCCAGAGATGCTTATAGCTTCGATGCTGTTCTGGGATAACTCTCACTTCACCTTTCACCTTCCATGTGGGATGTTAACTCCCACACTCTTCGACGTAGCAGCCATCACTGGACTTCGACCAACCGGAGATTACTTCGACCCGGAAGAGATGTCGGAGGACCAAATTGGCTTTTCTGAGACGAAGCCAACATTCACCACCTTTATCAACCACTTTCATGACAAGTCGACAGACACAGTGTCCGACGTTGAACACATAGCGTTTCTAGCCTTATGGCTAACTCGCTTCGTGTTCTGTTCGAAGTCCCTGCAAGTGACCAAAAAGATGGTCACCCTGGCCACCCAACTGCATCACCGTCAGAACATCTGTCTGGCAGAACTAATTCTGGCCAGTCTTTATGACTCCATCAGCAATGGGGTTACTCTTTTGAAGCATATCGAAGATAGGAACAGTCTGCTACTCGCTGGGCCTTTCTGGTTACTTCAACTGTGGCTTAACGCCACTTTCGAGTCTTTCTTACCCAAGAAGACTCCGATAAATGAACAAGCCTCAGCGATAGCTAACAGACGTATCGAAGGGATTAGGCTGGCTCTACTGACACCTGTGGAAGATGGGCTAGAGTTCCAACAAACCTTCACTAACTTCGTGCTGATGTTCGCTCGAAGGAAGGAATTTGTTTCGACTATGGCTCCATTCGCTCAGCGAAAGGTGGGGCCAGCTTGGTTCACAAGGCCACATCCCAAGGAGTCGAGTGGTCCCAATGTTGATGAGCACACCATACTGTGGGAGGCATTCCTTACTCCAAGGATTATGCCTCTTCGATTTAAAAGTTCTAAGACTCATCTGAGTCTGCTGGCCTATCAACCAAACCTGGTATCTCGCCAGTTTGGTATCATCCAAACCTTGCCTTCTCCCATTTTTCCAAGAGAGAAGTCAATGTTGTACTTCTGCAACGATTATACAGAAGAAGCTGCTACCAAGCATATTGGGAGATATGCTGGTCGAACCATCCTCTCGCTGTTCAACTACCAGCTTAACTTCCTTTGTTCGCCATCTTTTGAAGAATGGTGGAGAAGCTATTACGCTGAGTACTTCTTCGACGAGAAGGACTTCACAGCAGAGTTGCAGAAGTCTTTTGTCCTCGTATTTGACAAAGTAAAGAAATGTAAGTTCATACTCTCACATTACTTTTTATCTTTCTCTTCGACTGTTAGCCTGTTAACTTTCCTTTTCGCTTCCAGTTGTTCGAAAACCCTTGGTCAAGAAGGCTACAGGAGGCCCACAAGGAGGGGTCCCTTCGACAAAACCTCCACCGCCGGCGAAGACTATAGCGCCGGCGAAGACAACAGGCAACCAACAGGGGGAAGGCTCTTCGAGGAGGCCTCCTGCATCGGTAACCAGATTTTCTTTGTTTTCATTCTGGCTTTCGGTTTTTTATTTTCGACGTAGTAATTCAATCGAATTCCTATTGGTTTTATAGGCCCCTTCGCCCAAGAAAAGGGCAGCATTTGTGATCGAATCGGGGAGTGATGAAGAAAGTGATTCTCCTCCTTCCCCCTTAAAGAGGCGAAAGTTAACAAAGGACGCTTCTGTTCCTACTCCAGCTCCTGAAGGTCGAACCGTCAGAATAAAAGTTGGTGTGAGGAAGCCTAGGCCACCTGCAGTGGTCATCGAAGAACCAACTGAGGAGGAACTGAACGCTCTAGTCACCCAGCCTGTCGAAAGTGATAATTCCAGCCCTGGGGCTGAAGCCAATCCACAGGTAATCTATTGGACCCTTCTTATAACTTAGGCATAAATACCAGTATTTGATTAAATCTCTTTCGACATCTGAAGATTTGTCCTCTTCCTCTTTTTCAGGAAACTACTGGAAGTTCCCCACCAAGGACTTCAGAAACTCTGGAATCTGCTGACCTCAGCAGGCCTCAGGTGCAAGATTTGGGCAATGACGAAGCCCACACTGAGCATGAGGCCAATGCTGAAACAGTGGAGAAGACAACTGAAGAACCTATGGCGGAGGAAACACAGCCAGAAAAGGTTCCTGTGGTGGTCTTGTCGTCAGAAGAGAATCCTGAAGGAAGAGACCAAGGCAATGGCGAAGAGAATCAAGATGCTGTTGTCGAAGAACATGAAGGTGGTACTGGCGAAGAACACCGGGATGACGCCAGCGAAGAACCACAGAATGACGCTGGCGAAAGACCCCAAGGTGAAGTTAACGAAGAACCACGAGTCGACGCTAGTACCGCCTCAGTTCAAGTCGAAGAACAACCAAACGAGGCACTCAGCATTCAACAGCCTCCAGTCCAAGATAATGCTATGGCAAGGGTCACCTCCTCAAAGCATAGGTCGAAAGAAGACTTGGAAATCTTGAAACGAACTGACCCTATCAGCTACCTCAATGCAATCGTCGAGAGTAAGAGTTCTTCTGACACTAGTCAAGAAATTCCTACTCTGTCAGGGAAATCTACTGAGACTTCTCCTCTTGATGATGCGTTGGCGAAGGTCAAGGCCCAGTTCTTCAAGAGAGATTTAATGAAGGCTTTAGAGGGAGACCCCACTGCTCCATCTTGCTTAAAAGAGGTTTTGAATGCTGTTGATTTCGATGTTGTAGCTCCAGAAATCTCAGACTTAATCATGGAATTACATTCTATGATTGACCAAGTCTCAGCGGATTACCGGCGCCAACGAACTTTCAACAGTCAGCTCGAAACGTTGCATGGCAAGAGCCTATCTGCGTGGACTGCTGTCACAAGTTCGACTTCTCGAATTGCCGAGTTGTCGAAACAGAAAGCGTCTGCACAGGAAAGGTTCGATGCTATTGAGCGAGAGAATGTCTCCTTCCGAGCACAAATTGCAGAAATAGAGGCGAAGATAAACGCCAACACTGTGCTCCAGGAGGAAATTCTTTCGACCATCCCAGACGCTGAGAGCCAGACTGAGGTTAAGCAAGGCCTGGAGTTCGCTGAGAGGGCCCAAAGCCTCGACGCTCAAATTGCCAAACTGGAGCAAGAAAAATCTTGGTGCAAGAAGAGGTTGGATTTGCAGCATGCCAAGTATCTTCGACTTAAGAATTCTCTTTCTTTTTGATTCTCTTTTGTAATCATCTTCTGTAATCACTTTCGACAACAATTGCCATTTTGGCAGAAATTAATAAACATTTCCATTTTGGCATTTCTATGGTTAATTCAGTTTATTATTTTATTTTTATCTCTTGAAGTATAGGCTTGTATTTTTTCAAATATTTACCATTTACTCTCAAGAGTCTTTTATCACCACTTATCTCTTCGACTTCATAGGCTCCACCAGAAAAAGTTTGGATAACTCTGAAGGGTCCTTCCCATTTGGGTGACCATTTCCCCATGCTTCGATCCCGCCGATCCATGGGAAGAATTACCTTCCAAACTAAATCTTCAGGCAAAAATGCCTTAGGTTTTACCTTTCTATTATAAGAGTCTTCGACTCTTTTCTTCTGAAGCCTGAGCAAGTCGAGAGCGTGTAATCTCTCTTCGTCTAAATCCACCAATTCATCTAACATCATGTTCCAATAAACCTCAGAAGGAATATCATAATGCCTCTGAACTCTTGCAGATTGAAGACAAATTTCTGCTGGCAATACTGCATCATGGCCAAAAGTTAGCCTATATGGTGTTGTACCAGTGGCTTCTTTTGGGGACGTTCGACAAGCCCATAAAATCTGGTCTAACGTCTTATGCCAATTCTTTGGTTTCTTCCCAACATGCTTCTTTATCAAGCCAATTACCACTTTGTTAGCTGCTTCGACTTGACCATTCGCCTGTGCATAGTAAGGCGTGGATGTTAAGAGTTTGAAACCTGTTTCCTGAGCAAATTCCTGCATCTTTCGACCAGTGAAAACTGAACCTTGATCAGTTGTTATTGTCTCAGGGATTCCATACCTAAATATAATGTTCTTTTGAATAAATTCAATGACATTTTCTTGGTCTACATTGACTAAAGGGACAGCTTCGATCCACTTAGTAAAATAATCAATGCCTACCAATATGTATTTCTGACTCTTTGATGATGTTGGTCGAATCTCTCCAATAAGATCCAACGCCCATCCTCGAAAGGGCCAAGGCTTCACTATCGAGTGAAGTTCGCTTGCTGGTACGTGCTGGATGCCTGTATGAACTTGACACTCTTGGCAACCTTTGGCGAACTCAACACAATCTTTCAACATAGTGGGCCAATATAGTCCTTGTCGAAACAACAACCATTTCATCTTATGGCCTGCTTGGTGAGCCCCACATGCCCCAGCATGCGTAGTCGAAAGGGCTATGTATGCTTCAGTTTCACTTAAACATTTCAGCAACACCCCTTCAGGCGTCTTCTTGAATAACTCATTACCCATGAGTACAAAACTCAACGCCCTGTATTTTGTTTTTCGTTCTGTCGGAGCTCCTGGATTTTGAAGATAGTCCACTATGGGTTTCCTCCAATCCTGGTCTGACAAATTATCAATGAACGAAATCTCGAAGTTTGAGTGATCAGCGTATCCTAACCTTGTTGATTCCAAGTCTGTTGGTGATAGACAAGTCGCTCTTATCTTCTCTCGAACTTCGATTGCTCTTTGTAATCTCGTTTTTGAAATTTTATACCCAGATGCAATCTGTGCCAAGTCATTGGCTATTTGATTTTCGACTCTGGGTATGTGTCGAATATTGACACTTTCAAATTGTTTCAATAAACGATTTGCAATCACAAAGTACATAATGAGATTCTCTCTTATGCATTTATACTCCTTTGTGACTTGCTTGATGACTAACTCTGAGTCTCCCATTATTTCGACTCGAGTTGCCCCCAATTCCAACAATATTTCAAGGCCAGTAATTAGAGCTTCATACTCAGCCTCATTGTTCGAACAAGAACCTTCGATTTGGTACTTGAATGTTGTTAGAATTTTATCTGGAGAAATAAGTAAGACTCCTACTCCTGTTCCATTTTTATGGCTGGAACCATCGAAGTAGAATTTCCAAGGTTCTATCTCCACATAATTAATATTCTCGACTTGAATAGAGTGGTCGACTATGAAGTCTGCAACCACTTGTCCTTTTACCGCCTTAAGAGGCATAAAGGTCAAGGAGTATTCAGTCAATGCTAATGCCCACTTGCCAATTCGACTATGCAAGATAGGTTTCGACAACATATATTTGAAAACATCAAAATGAGACGAAACATAAACATCAACTGGTTTTATATATTGTTTGAGCTTTGTACAAGAAAAATACAGACATAGACACAATTTTTCAACTTCGCTATATCTAGTTTCTGCATCATTCAAAACTCGACTGAGATAATAAATGGGTCTTTCGACTCCATTCTCATCCTCTTGGGCTAACATACTTCCCAGAGTTTTGTCAGATGCAGCTATGTACAATCTCATACTCCTATTGCTACAAGGAGGCACCAAAATAGGTGGCTTAGTGAGGTACCCTTTGATTTTGTCGAAGGCTTCTTCTTGCTCTTGCCCCCATTCGAACCCCTCCTTATTCAGTCGAAGCAAGGGTGAAAAGGCCTGAGCTTTCCCACTTAGGTTAGATATAAACCTTCTCAAGAAATTTATCTTGCCTAAGAGAGATTGCAATTCCTTCTTATTCGATGGCGCTTTCGCTTCCAAAATTGCCTTCGTCTTGTTCTGATTGATTTCGATCCCTTTCTTGTGGACAACGAAGCCCAAGAAATCTCCAGCTTTTACACAGAACGCACACTTCAAAGGGTTCATCTTCAGACCATGTTCTCTCATTCTTTCAAATGATTGTCGAAGGTGGTCAATGTGACTCTTCCTGGAAACAGATTTTATAACAATATCATCAATATAAACTTGCATAAACGTGTTAATAAAATCATGGAAGATAGTATTCATTGCTCGCTGGTACGTTGCCCCAGCGTTCTTCAGGCCAAAAGGCATCACTACCCATTCGTAAGTGCCTAAGGCCCCAGGACATCGAAAAGCTGTTTTCGACACATCCTCTTCAGCAATGAAAATTTGATTATATCCTGAATAACCATCGAGCATACTCAGGTATTCGTAGCCAGCGGCAGAATCGACTAGCATTTCCGCCACAGGCATTGGATATTCATCTTTGGGGGTGGCAGCATTCAGATCTCTGAAATCTATGCATACCCTTAATGTGCCATTTTTCTTAATGACTGGCACAATATTTGCAATCCATTCGACATACCTTGTAACACGGATGAATTTGCATTTCAGAAGTCTTTCGACCTCCGTTTTGATCTTCGACAAAATTTCTGGAGCGAAGCGTCTTGGATTTTGCTTGATTGGCTTCTTTCCAGGTTTGATTGGCAACTGAAGTTCTACCAATCCTCTGTCGAGACCGGGCATTTCGTCATAATCCCATGCAAAACAGTCTTTAAACTCTTTCAGCAATTGGATTATTTCCAACCTAAGTTCTGGATCAATTCTGGCGCTGATGTAGGTTGGCCTATTCTCTGATCCTTCGCCTAAGTTGATTTCTTCTAAAGGGTCTTGTGCTAACATCTTAATGTTGTTCGCCAAGGGATCCTTTTCGAAGCCCAGAGGCTCATCGTCATAGATCGCGTCGAGCCTCTGTTCCTGCATTCCTTCTGTCGAGATGTCAGGAGGTTCTGGGTCAAAATCTTTTCCAGGACCTATATCTGGTGGCTCTGGGTCGAAATCTTTTCCAGGACCTATATCTGGGGGCTCTGGGTCGAAATCTTTTCCAGGACCTGCAGAAGGTAGTGCTTGGTCATTGGCCTTGGTGGCCATATATTTTACTTCGGCTTCGAGAGCCGTTATCATCTTGGTTTCAGCCACATAGGCCGAAATTCGCTTCAGAGATTGTGACTCAGTCATTATCACTGAATTCACTTCCCCAACCAGTTGGTTGGATACCAGTTAGCCCACTGAATTCTATGTGGGACACATCCTCTCTGTCCCATTGGAAACCATGCTCAGGATGCAGGTATAGGGAACAAAAGGTGTTTGGCGCTGGCGCCATGTCGAAATCAGGAGCTGGACATGGCCCTATGTGAGCCAAGTTTTTGTCGAAATCTGTTACACCCAAGTGGTTTACTTCGCCAAGGTAGTAACTCTGATCAGCCTCTATGTTTTCGACCAACCCATCTGGGCGCCATAGAAGCAGTCTTTGATGCATCGATGAAGGCACAGCACCTACACCATGTATCCACTCACGACCTAACAAAAGGTTGTAGTTAGGTTTGGCTGAAATGACCATGAACATTGTTGGTCGAAGGATCGACCCAACTTTTATGTCGAGCTGGATCACTCCCATGGTGGTCCCAATGCCTCCCTCATAGTTGGACAGGACCATATTGTGAGGTTTTATTTCTTCATCCCTTTTGCCAATCTTTATTAGCACAGAATGAGGGATAATATTGATAGTGGCCCCACAGTCGACCAATATCTTGTTCACAGTGGTCTCTTCGAGCTTAGCCCTTATGAACAAAGGTTTGAGGTGATTCTTCATCGCCTCTGTGGGTGGCTCGAAGAAGCCATTTTGTTCTTCTGTAGTGCCATTGTCCATGACAAAATAGCACACTGGCCTGTGTCTGGCCATTTCTTGTTCCATCTCCCAGTCGCTGGTTTCGACTTCTACTTGTCGATTGAATTCCCTAGGCAGCATTGAGACAACGTTCACCATTATATCCAGGGTATCATCGGACTCAGCATCATCTTCGTCTTCGACTTCGCTCTGGTTAGGCCAAACTAGCCTGTTGGTAACTGGTTCTCTCTCAAGAGGCTTTCTTTGTTTCCTTTGAGGCACATTCGAACTAGTTTCAGCCTTAGGTTCGTTGGCGGCCTCTCTTTCAGCTTTTCGCCTTCTTTGATACCTCCTCCATTGGGATCTCGACATAGGATTTTTTCCCTTGTAGTTGCTGGACACTTGAGCAACTTTGGGTGCAGCAACTTGAGGATCTTTCTTCTGGATTAAAGAGGAACCTCTTGGCACTTCGAAAGAATGCCATTTGTCTTCACTTGGCCTTTTCCGGCCAGATGTTTTGTACCAAGTGTCTACTGGTACATTTGTTGGAGGCCTAAAAGTCGAGGGCCTCTTGTCTTGATTAGAACCCCTTCTGGGATCATGTCGAAGGTCAGAATTCTCCCTTCTCTTGTTCGCTGCTCTCACTCCTTGGATGTGCTCAGCAGCTTTTTTATCAAAGATGGAACTACATCTTGGACATAGCATGACCTCTGATTTCTTCTTCTGGCATCTTTGTAAAAAATCTGCCAAGTTTTCGTTTTCCTTAGGGAAAGCCGTTTTATTTGCCTGCTCTTGCCTTATGGCTTCTTCTGAAGCTTTAGGGTCAGAAAGTTCAACCATGTTGATGTTCATGGTATCCTTAGTAGCAAGAGTTAGTTGTTTCATTTGTGTCTCCAGTTTCTCCGTCTGGCCTTGAACAGTGGCCAAGTGGGAACTGGGCCTTGGTCCAGTTGTTTGTACTTCAGCAGTCTTCGACTTTGGATCTTCGACCGCTTTCTGGACAGCCTCAATTGTCTTCCTGGATAAGTTTCCAGAAAAACTGCCAAAAATTGGCATGTTGATGTGGTCCTTAGAGACTTCGACCATGTTAATGCCTGGCTTCTTCGACTGGATCTTGGTAGCCTCTATCATGTTCACCTCAGAGGGTTCTGCATAGTGGGCTTCAGCCTTCATTGGATTGGAGTCGACAGCCATGGGGGATTTGTCAGCAAACTTTAATCTCCCTTCCTCAATAGCGTCTTGTACAAGATTCCTGAAAAGAAAACATTGAGAAGTTTTATGGCCCAGAAAATTATGATATTTGCAAAAACCTCTCTTCTTTCTTTGATCAAGAGGAGGCACTTTTACCCCAGGGGGTACTATCATTTGGCCATCTTTAACTAGCAAGTCGAATATTTCGTCACATTTTGTGATGTCAAAACTATAAGTCTTTTTTGGGAACCTATCATTGGTCTTGTCTGGACCAATGGGATTTTTCCCATTTGAGGGGACTAACTGTTTACAAGAGTATGGAGGCCCTTGTTTCAGTTCTGCTAAATCGACTTCTCCTTCCTCGACAGCTAAAGTATCGTCGAAGGATTCTAGCTCTTCGTCATCCATCTCAACGTAAGCTATTCTCTCTCTCTTGTGAGTTTTTGTTGCCTTAGCTTTTTCAGCTTTAAGGCGTTCGACTTGTCGAACTCTATCGGCCAGTTGGGCCATGTCTCTTAGGTACTGGGTATCTAGCTTCTTCCTAATGGAATAGTCTAAACCGCCTGCGGCCATTTCGACCAGCTCATGTTCTGGCACTTGTGTAAAACATCTCGCCTTAAGCAACCTAAACCTATTTAGATATTCGTCTATAGGTTCAGTGAAACGTCTCTTAACACTCGCCAGTTCTTTCAGGCTTATCTTGGTTTGCCCCATATAGAATTGTTCATGGAACAATCTTTCCAATTGGGTCCAATGGTGGATCGAATTGGGGGGGAGAGTTGTGAACCAAGTAAAAGCGTTCTTGGTTAAGGAACTTGGGAAGTATTTGATTCTTAGGTTTTCATTATTTGAAATGTCTCCTGCTTCGATCAAATACCTAGCCACATGTTCGACAGTAGATTCTGTCGTGTCCCCAGAGAACTTAGTAAATTTGGGGACTTTGGTTCTAGGGGGTAAGTCAGTTTGTAACACATATTCTGACAATGGAGATGTAAAGTTGGGCCTTCGAAAGCCCATGTTCATTCCGTTCTGAGTCATGATCCTTTCGATCATGGTTGCCAGATTGTTTTCCAACCCCATGTTTTGGTATTGGACATGCTGAACCACTTCGTCAGCATTTTGGTTTCTGTTAACTAACCTAACCTCTGGGGCTATTACCCTAGGTTCTTCGACAGGTTGTTCTACAGGCTGTTGGGCCTGATTAATGGTGGTTTCTTCCTCTACAAATATCCCCTGATTTCCTCTTATTTGCGCCCTTTGGGGCTGTCGAATAGGTGGGGGTACTCCAAAGAAGTCAGCCAAACGCGTCATTTGCGCTGTAACTTGCTGATTCGACTGAGTAGTATTTTGTATTAGAGGATTTAGCACTGTACTCAAAGTTTGTGCCAACATTTGCACCATATCATGGTTGCTTTCGTCCATCTGTTGCCTCAAGACTGCTGTCGAGGCATTTGTAAGGCCATGGGCTACTTGGGCCGTTCCTCCTAAGAGTTGGGTCCTATTTCTATTCGCCATGCCTACTCCAGAGTCTTGGAGTGGCGAAGTGGCACTCACGAAAGGGTCTGAATAAGTGGACGCAGCATTCGTCAGGCTTGCCAATTCAGAAGTTGGCATACCATAGAATGGAATAAATCCTGGGGGAACCACTGGCCTTGGGCCAGTATTTCCCCTTGGAGGGGGAGTTCCCAAAGTCATTCTGGGGCCTGTTAACGAAGTTATTGGCCCTGTGGTTGTGACTGACACTGCTGGCATCGAACCAACATTCGTCGCTTCACTAACGGTCATATTAACCGTTGCTCCCACACTCGTTTGTGGGATTTCATTGTTGTTTGGCGGATTCGCCATTTCTTCCCTTCTTCTGGCAGTATTATTATCGTTGGTGTATATTCTACCACTCCTCAATAACATACAACTCGAAAAGATGAGATTTTTCAACAATCAACACACAGTCCCACCAGGTGTGCCAATTTGTTTACCTGGGGATTTGGTAAACAACCGCTGATCCTCCAAATGGTTACTTATTTGGTTACTCGCAGGATCGATCAGATTGATCCTATGGACATAGGTTGATTTTGAAGTTTAATTAATGTGGATAAGGCTTTAAGTAAATTGTTTAAAGTAAATTGCATAAAGGAAAAGGCTTGGTAAAATAAACAAGGCTGGAATGTAAAGGTTCGACAGGAATCTTAAAGGGAAAAGCATGTAAAATACTGAAAAAGTAAATGACTTGAATTGATTAAATTGGTGTTTCACACATACATTTCTCAACAATTCGTTCGCTCACACTGGGTACTTGAATCTAAATGAGTGACTATGTATCTATTGTGAACACACGCGAGAAACTACACGTCTACTCCTATTTATACAAAAACATTCCAAGTAACCGTCGGGCAGTTACACTGCTTCGAGATCAAGCCACTTGTCACGTTCTCCATGCTCGACACTCCAGATCCTTGCACGTTCGCACGTAGTAACTGCTGGAAACCGTTTTCCCTCCAAAGCTTTGAATTTCAAACTGCTCCACTCTGGACCATCGAACACGTTCGTCAAGAGACGTCTTCGACGAAAACTCCTTCGACGTCGAAGGCAATCAACCTTCTTCCTTGGAAGAAATCTTCTAAGGATTTGGCCATCTTTCGACGGGCACTTCGACAGGCTTAGCCAGTCGAAAGCATCTTTCAGCTTTTAATGGCTGTCATCAATTGAAACAAAGGTGTCGAATTTAGGAGCCAACACCCATATGCCTTAATCCTTCCAGCATATTGGAGGGCCCCGTTTTCCACACCCCATACAGATGTCCTCATCCTTCCATCAGTCTGGAGGATCTAGCACCCCATATTCCACACAAATGCCCTTATCCTTCCAACAGACTAGAGGATCCAGAACTCCACATCTCACACAGATGCCCTTATTCTTCCAGCAGACTGGGGGATCCAGCACCCCACGTCTCACACAGACTGGAGGATATTGCACCCCACATCCCACACATGTACCTGCACGTGAGAATGATCATGCACAACCGGATGATGATGATGATGTGGATGGGGATGATGATGTGTTGGATGAAAATGATCTTCGAGGGAATGATGATCCGAGTGAGATTCATGTCATTGACGAGAGATTTTGGATTTGGCCCGAAGGAAGCTCGTAAGTTTCTTATTTATAAATTTTTTTAAGAATACATTTTAATTTTTAATATAAATTTATATTTAATATTGCTAATTTTAATTATTGTTGTTTAGTTTCTCGTCGAGTAGGACTGTTGCCAAGGTTATAAAATATAATTAAGCAGATGTATAAACAATTTTGGAAGACCTTCAAAGACGTCAAAAATAAAGAAGTTTGGTTTAACAAATTTAAGGTATAATTAATTTATTTTTTAGTTATTGTTATTTAAATGACTTTTTCATTATAATTATCTAACTATTTATTTTAATGTCATACAATATTGCAGGAAAAATGTGTGTGGGACCCATTGAACGAGAAGTTGATTAAAAAAATTATTATGGCAGAACCTCAAGACGACTTTTTGACATAATACGGTGTGTTAGAGAGCGTTGGGAACTTCAGGATATCCGTCTCAATTGAATAGGTAAAGGGGTTTTTGAAGAACTTCTTAAATATCGAGAGTCACCCGAATTTTGAGCTAAGTCTGACAATTTTAAGAAGATGAGGGCATCTGAAAAAGGGGGTTGCGTTAATGCAGTGTGAAGTATAAGTACCGCAAAACATGTTCGATGTATGGTAAATATTACCACTTTTCAGTTATATTTTGATTCATAATGTATTTTATTAATTAAAGTTAATTTTATTATTTAGACCAAGATTTTGGAGAGACCTCCATTGATAATTGAGTTGGTTAAAAAGACTCGGACAAAAAAAACCGAGAATTTTATTGATGAACGTACTCTAAAAGCTTTCGTAAGTTATTTAATTTACATTGTTTATATATTTTTTATTTAATGACAATTTTGTGTCGTGATTTTCATGCGGCAACTGAGAAGTTATGACGTGAAAATCATGTGGCAATTGAGAAGTTGTGGCGTGAAGATCACGTGATAACTTTTTTAATATAATATAATATAGTTTAATTTAATTTAATTTAATTTAATTTAATTTAATTTAATATAATATAATTTAATATATATTTAACTTAATTTTTTTATTGAATGTGTAGGAGGATTATCAGACATTGGTCGCAAATTTTCTAATTCATAATTCTCAATATACTCTGGGAAAGAGAGAGCCGCTTCATTCAGATGTGAATTTTTATATTTGGGATCAAGTCATTAGCGGAAAAGGCCCCCTAACAAGTATTTTTTTGGTGGTGGAAATTTGGCGGGCACCTCGAAAAGTGGGGATAGAACTTTATTTCAAAGAGTTAGAGATGGTGAAAGAGGGTCACGTCAACCAAATTTGACACCAGAACAACTTGAAATAGTAAGACAATTGGCGTTAAATGAGGCGAGACGCGTGTCAGCGCAACATGATGCGACAATGAAAGTCCAAATGAAGACTCAAATGGAGACAATGAGGCAAGAGCAATAAGACAAATGAAGGCCATGACGAAGAGGCAAGCTGATGTGGATTAGCAAATGAGACAATTTATACAAAAGTTTGGTGGAAATCAAAACGTTTGTGGTTAAGAGTCGAAAGATGGCGAAAACGAAGATAATTTTGACATTAACAACTATACCAACCAAGATGATCCGTAAATTTTTTTTTTTTTTCTGCTTTCAAATTTGAATTTATGTACCATACTAATTAATTAAACTTACTAATTAACTATTAAATTTATGATTTTAATTTATTAATTTTATTATATTAAATTTATTAAGTTAATTTATTATATATTAAATTTATTAATTTAATTTATTATATATTAAATTTATTAATTAATTTTATTAATTTAATTAATTATAAAATAAAAAACAATTTCAACCATTAAATAAAAAAAATATTACTGACGTGATTTTCATGTCACAAAGTTGTGACATTGTAAATCATGTCGCAACTTAATTTATTCAAAGAAACAAAAGCTGAATAAACATGTATTGTAATAAACTGGTGATGTGATTCTTACGTTATAATTTAGTGACGTAAAACTCAGGTCGTAATTTAATTTTTTTTATATAAAAAAACAAAAGCTGAATACAAAACAAAGTATTAAATGTAATTAATTAGTGACGTGATTTCTACGACACTAATTTAAGACGTGAAAATCACGTGGCAAATAAAATGTTTTTCTTATTTTGATTCTTGTTGCGCTTGCTTCTTCTGCAAATTCAAAATTTCTATACAAGTATATTACGACGTGATTTTCATACACAATTTTGTGACATAAAAATCACTCTCCAATCACGTAATTATTCACATAAATTAATTGTTGTAACGTGATTTTTAACGTTGTGACGTAAATTTCACGTTATAAATAAGAGTTTTTTTTAGTAATGTATGTCCTAATGAATTATCATCACATCCTTTTAATATATTGAAATTGCAAACACATTCTCAAATGTCTCTTTTTATTAATTATTTTTGCTCAACAATACGTTTTTAGATTGTCATTTTGGTCATTGAATGTGTTTTCTTTGATCAGAATTTAGTCTATAACGTAGTATTAACAAACATGCATTAAAGATATTTATGTGTTTTCGATCATTTTTGGAGGAAGTCATATCGTCTCACATTTAGGAAAAAAAATTAATTCTCCATAAGAAAAATAATTGACTCGATAAATCTTTTTATTTTCTTGATGGTCTAATTATTCATATAAAATAATATAATATTTAAAATTTAAAAAAATTATAAATCACTTTTAAATATGAAAAACTTCTATACATAATTGTAAAATATATATATATATATATATATATATATATATATATATATATATATATATATATATATATATATATATATATATATATATATATATATATATATATATATATATATATATATATATATATATATATATATATATATATATATATATATATATTCAAACATTATGAATACATATTTAAACTTAACATCCATATAAGTTTATAAGTGTTATTTATTTAACATGACACATTAGTTATTCTATATTATAGTAGTAATGAATATTGTTCAACAATCTAGTATTTTTGAATTTTCACTAAAATAATAATATTTAATATTATGTCATATTTTAATATTAATTTTTAAAATATTAAAAATTAAAATTTATCTCATTAATGTTAAATTGTAATTCATATGTGTCAAAAGAAGATTTGATTTGTTTAGATTTAAATAGATTTGAATTTAAATCTAGATTAGATTTGATTTAGTAAAGAGATATTTTGGGCTTGGGTTTATCTTAGGGAGCAAGCTAACCTAAATCTATAAATAGAGGGAGTAACCCCTATTTTGTAATCAAGTCATTCACAGTATTTTGCAGTTGCAAAGTGAATTAATAAAGTTTCCACAGTTTGTGGGCAGAGAGAAACTCTGCAGAAATATCTCTATTGTCTTTTCTTTGTTTGTCTCATAACTAATCATCAAGTGGTGGTCGAAATTCATCATTGAGTATTGGTGGATTTCCAACATCTGGTATCAAGAGCTTGTGTTACGATTCAAGGGAAGTATCAATCAAGAACGATTGAAGAATTCACGATGACAAGTTATGGGAATGCAAACTATCCAGCAACGCTGCCAATTCTGAAAGTTGACAACTATGAGAATTGGTGCAAACAGATGAAAGTCCTATTAAGGTGTCAAGGCCTTTGGGACCTTGTAAAATATGGAGTCGAAGCGCTTGGCAAAAACGCTTCAGAAGAAGAAAAGAAGAAATACACAGAATCTGAGAAACAGAGTTATAAAGCATTGTTTATAATTCATCAATGTGTCAGCCCAGACAACTTCGAAAAGATTAGTGATTCAGAATCTGCAAAAGAAGTTTGGGAGATCCTGGAGAAATCTTTTGGAGGCGCTGAGAAGGTGAAAGAAGTGAGGTTACAAACTCACAAAAGGACCTATGAACTGCTTCAGATGGAAGACAGTGAAAACATATCTGATTTCTTCACTAGAGTTACAAAACTAGTGAATCAAATCAAGACATGTGGAGAAACATTAACAACAAGAGCTGTTGTTTCGAAGATTTTGAGATCTTTAGCTCCTAAGTTCGACCACATAGTGGTGGCGATCGAAGAAGGGAAAGACTTGTCGAAATTGACAAAGGAAGAGCTTCAAGGGATGCTCGAATATCATGAACAAAGAATGAACGAAAGAGCTGCAGGAAAATCAAAGAGTGATGTAGCCTTGCAGGCACATTCAGCAAAAGAAACCAAAGGCAAAGGAAAGTATTTCGACAGAAGTAGAGGTGGCTACAACAAATCGAATGGTAGAGGAAACCAAATCGAAGAAGACGTGTCGAATCAAAGAAGACCACACCACGGCAACCAAAGAGGTGGTGCTGCAAACAGAGGAAGAGGTGGTGGTCGAAAACCTGATAAGAGTCACATTCAATGTTACAATTGTTAGAAGTATGGTCATTATTCAAGTGATTGTCCAGAAAAACGAAAGAATCAAGAAAGTGATGCAAAGCTTGCAAAACATGAAGAAGAAGAAGAGATGATGCTAATGGTCACAACAAGAGATGAAGACAGATTCAAGGACCAATGGTACTTGGATTCAGGATGTTCATCACATATGTCTGGAAGGAAAGACTGGTTCGTCAATATAAAACCCTCAACAAAGAATATGGTAAAATTTGCAAATGACAACACACTAGCAGCTGAAGGTATTGGTGATGTTATGATCATTAGGAAAGATGGCAAGAAGTCAGTAATTTCGAATGTATTGTACATACCAGGCATGAAGAGCAATTTGCTCAGTATAGGGCAGTTGGTCGAAAAGAATTATAAAGTGTCAATCGAAGATAAGTTGATGAGTGTCGTTGATGCAAATGGGAGAGTAATCTTGAAGGCTCCTATGTCTCAGAATCGAACCTTCAAGATTGAACTAAACGTGATAGAACACAAGTGCCTTTCGACTGCAGCTAGCAGAGATGAATGGATATGGCATTATAGACTTGGTCATCTCAACTTCAGAGACATCAGAGATTTGAAGAGAAGAAATATGGTTTCAGGATTGCCTGAAATTGACATTCCAAACGAAGTATGTGAAGAATGTGTGCAGGCGAAGTAACATAAGAACAGCTTCAGCAAGGATGTAGGAAGCAGATCGAAGGCTAATCTCGAAGTCATATACTCTGATGTATGTGGACCAATTCAGGTGGATTCGATGGGAGGTAACAAATACTTTGTTACATTCATAGATGATTTCAGTCGAAAGCTATGGACTTACCTGATCAAGCAGAAAAGTGAAGTGATCAAAGTATTTACCAAGTTCAAGTCCATGGTCGAAAGACAAAGTGGTCGAAAGCTCAAAGTTTTGAGAACTGATGGTGGAGGAGAATATGTGTCGAAAGACTTCGACAGATTATGTGAAAAAGAAGGGATTGTGCATGAGGTGGTGCCACCCTATACTCCACAGCAAAATGGAATTGCAGAAAGGAAAAATCGAACCATCATGAACATGGTGAGAAGTATGTTGAAAGGCAAGAATTTACCCAAAGAATTCTGGGGAGAAGCTGTTTCGACTGCAACATACATTTTGAACAGAAGTCCTACAAAAAAGCTAGAAGGAATTACTCCAGAAGAATGTTGGTATGGTGTGAATCCTATCTTAAGTCATCTGAAAGTATTTGGATCTATTGCACATAGACATGTTCCAGATCAGTTGAGAAAGAAACTTGATGACAAGTCAAGTCAAATGATCCTAGTTGGATATCATTCGACAGGAGGCTACAAGTTGTTCGATCCAGAGAACAAGAAGATTGTGATCAGCAGGGACGTGATCATTGATGAGTTCAAAGAATGGGATTGGACTGCAAATGTCAAGAAAGATTCAGTGGGAATCTTATTCGAAGAGCCAGAAACTCAAGTCGAAAGAGAAGTTCGACAAGAGGAGCCAGCAGATATACCCAGTACAAGCAGACCTCAAAGAACAAGACGCATGCCTGCAAGATTGCAAGATTGTGTGATTACATCAGATGATGTAATAGATGATGAAGGTGAGCTGGTACATTATGCTTTTTATGCAGATGTCGAACCTGTTAATGCAGCTGAAGCATTAAAGGATTTGAAGTGGGTGAAAGCAATGAACGAAGAAGTAAAGTCTATCGAAGACAACAACACTTGGTCACTTGTCGAATTGCCTCAAGGCAAGAAGGCAATTGATGTCAAGTGGGTATACAAAGTGAAGACGAATTCGAAAGGTGAAGTAACTCGACACAAAGAAAGACTTGTGGCGAAAGGATTTCTACAGAAAGAAGGAATAGACTTCGACGAAGTTTTTGCACCTGTTGCTAGGATCGAAACAATCAGGCTGGTTGTTGGTCTAGCAGAAATCAACAGTTGGCACATATGTCAGATGGACGTGAAGTGTGCATTCCTAAATGGACCCTTAGATGAAGAAGTCTATGTTAAACAACCAGTTGGGTTTGTGAATCATGACGAAGAAAGAAAGGTGTATAGGCTACATAAAGCCTTGTATGGTTTGAAACAAGCTCCAAGGGCTTGGAATAAGAAAATTGATAGTTTTCTAAGGGAGAAGGAATTTGTGAAGTGCATAACTGAACATGGAGTATATGTAAGAAGAAGCAAGAGTAAATTGCTTATACTATGTCTCTATGTAGATGATTTGTTGATAACAGGTAGCTGCAAGAGTGAGATCGAAGACTTCAAAGTTAACCTTAGCAAGGAATTCGAAATGTCTGATTTGGGTGAGATTTCATATTTCCTTGGTATCGAATTCTACAAGAGCAGTAGAGGTTTGATGATGCATTAAAGAAGATATGCAGGAGAAATTCTCAAAAGGTTTGAGATGGAAGAATGCAACGCAACTTCAACACCTGCAGAACCAAGACTGCAACTGTCGAAAGATGCTGATGAAGATGATGTTGATCCAACCCAATACAGAAGACTTATTGGATCATTGAGATACCTTTGTCATACAAGGCCTGACTTAGCATACAACGTAGGTATGGTAAGTAGATTCATGCAGAAGCCAAAGGTATCACATCTAGCAGCTGTGAAGAGGATACTAAGGTATCTTAAAAGAACTTTCGATTATGGCATTTTGTTTCCTGCAGTTGATAAAGGAAAAGAATGCAAGTTAGTGGGATACACTGATTCGAGTTGGTGTAGTGATGTTGAAGATCGAAAGTCAACAACAGGATATGTGTTTATGCTAGGTGGTGCAACAATTTCTTGGAGTTAGAGAAAAGAATCAGTAGTGGCATTATCATCATGTGAAGCAGAATACATAGCTGCTTCTCTTTGTGCATGTCAAGCAACCTGGATGGTGAACTTGGTCGAAGAGATAACAGGAAAAAATCATGGAGCAATTACCATGAAGATAGACAGCATGTCAGCTATCAATCTGGCAAAGAACCCAATAGCACATGGTCGAAGTAAGCACATCGAAATGAGGTTCCATTATCTTCGAGAGCAGGTAGCAGATGGGAATATGAATTTGGAACACTGCAGAACTGAGAATCAGATTGCAGACATCATGACGAAGGGAGTGCAGGTCGAAGTATTCAGAAAGCTAAGGGCCATGATGAACATAGACAGTTTAGACACAATGAATTAGGTGGTGTGTAAATTGTAATTCATATGTGTCAAAAGAAGATTTGATTTGTTTAGATTTAAATAGATTTGAATTTAAATCTAGATTAGATTTGATTTAGTAAAGAGATATTTTGGGCTTGGGTTTATCTTAGGGAGCAAGCTAACCTAAATCTATAAATAGAGGGAGTAACCCCTATTTTGTAATCAAGTCATTCACAGTATTTTGCAGTTGCAAAGTGAATTAATAAAGTTTCCACAGTTTGTGGGCAGAGAGAAACTCTGCAGAAATATCTCTATTGTCTTTTCTTTGTTTGTCTCATAACTAATCATCAAGTGGTGGTCGAAATTCATCATTGAGTATTGGTGGATTTCCAACATCTGGTATCAAGAGCTTGTGTTACGATTCAAGGGAAGTATCAATCAAGAACGATTGAAGAATTCACGATGACAAGTTATGGGAATGCAAACTATCCAGCAACGCTGCCAATTCTGAAAGTTGACAACTATGAGAATTGGTGCAAACAGATGAAAGTCCTATTAAGGTGTCAAGGCATTTGGGACCTTGTAAAAGATGGAGTCGAAGCGCTTGGCAAAAACGCTTCAGAAGAAGAAAAGAAGAAATACACAGAATCTGAGAAACAGAGTTATAAAGCATTGTTTATAATTCATCAATGTGTCAGCCCAGACAACTTCGAAAAGATTAGTGATTCAGAATCTGCAAAAGAAGTTTGGGAGATCCTGGAGAAATCTTTTGGAGGCGCTGAGAAGGTGAAAGAAGTGAGGTTACAAACTCACAAAAGGACCTATGAACTGCTTCAGATGGAAGACAGTGAAAACATATCTGATTTCTTCACTAGAGTTACAAAACTAGTGAATCAAATCAAGACATGTGGAGAAACATTAACAACAAGAGCTGTTGTTTCGGAGATTTTGAGATCTTTAGCTCCTAAGTTCGACCACATAGTGGTGGCGATCGAAGAAGGGAAAGACTTGTCGAAATTGACAAAGGAAGAGCTTCAAGGGACGCTCGAATCTCATGAACAAAGAATGAACGAAAGAGCTGCAGGAAAATCAAAGAGTGATGTAGCCTTGCAGGCACATTCAGCAAAAGAAACCAAAGGCAAAGGAAAGTATTTCGACAGAAGTAGAGGTGGCTACAACAAATCGAATGGTAGAGGAAACAAAATCGAAGGAGACGTGTCGAATCAAAGAAGACCACACCACGGCAACCAAAGAGGTGGTGCTGCAAACAGAGGAAGAGGTGGTGGTCGAAAACCTGATAAGAGTCACATTCAATGTTACAATTGTCAGAAGTATGGTCACTATTCAAGTGATTGTCCAGAAAAACGAAAGAATCAAGAAAGTGATGCAAATGAAGCTTATCTTACATATGAAGCTTACATATGAAGCTTATCTTGGTGGACCTATTCAATATAGGTGGATGTATCCATTTGAAAGGTTCATGGGTGATTCAAAGCGATCATTGAAAAATAAAGCTAGAGTTGAATGATCTATATACGCACATTACTTGCATCGGGAAATATTACATTTTTGCAGTCATTATTTCAATCACTTGATGTTAACTCCTAGAATCATACGGAGTCCTGTAAATGTCCACGAGAGAAGTCAAATCACCTTATCAGTCTTCAGGCTTCCAGGTCGTCCCTCTGGAAATAAGTGTGTGCATTGATTGACCCAAAAAGAAATGCAATCTGCACATGTCCATGTCTTGATCAATTGTGTTGAAGTTAAACTATATCTTGAGTAAGTATACCCAAACTGTTTAATTTTCTTTGTAGTGTTAATATAAAACTTATTATCTTGAAACTTATAGTGTTTTCTTTTTATGGAATTTAACATCGCCTATTTTCATGGTGTCGGTGTACAATCAACATCTGGTGTCATTCATGCTCAATTTCCAGCATGGTTCAAGGAGATATTGTCTAGCATTGTTGCACTAACTCCAAAAATATTCCATTTAAGAAACTTGTCTGAAGGCCTTGTTCAAAGCACAAATGAGTGACACACATACTTCGTGAATGCATATAAATTTCACACTGAGACATGGACTGAAGGGAAAAACCATAAACAATGGTGTATTCGTAAAGGAGTTATAGGTGACGATGAAATGACTTTTATGGCTTTGTTAAACATATCAACGAGTTGGTATACAATTACTTGGACTCAGAAAATAAAGTTATCTTGTTTTATTGTGAATGATATGATCCAACTAGAGGCACAAAAATAGATAAGTCATATGGTATTGTTGAGATTCAAATGGATCGGAGGTACAACGAGTATGACCCTTTTATAATGTCACATATTGTTAGGAAAGTTTATTATGTTCCTTATCCTTAATTTGTACCACGTAAACAAGGATGGTGTATTGTAATAAAAACAAAACCGTTGGCTCATATTGAAACTGGCGATCTAGTAGAAGATGTTGCTTACCAAGTTGATGAAGTTGAGCAAATTAATGATGTGATTGCAGATGAATAAATTACAAGTTTGTCTGATACAATGGTTGAGAGACATCAAGTTGATGCGTCTATATTGTTGGTTGATAATAATGTGGACGAAGAGCATGATGAAGAGTCTGGATCTGAGGACAATATCACATGAGATGATGAGAATGGTATGGATGACGAGCATAAAGATTTAGAATAATGAACTATTTGTTGAATGTGTTAATGAATATGTATTGATCAGACAATGAATCATCTATTGAATATGTTAATGAATATGTATCGAAGAGAATGTATTTTCAAATTTATTATTTTTATTGATGAATATACATAGAAACACACACACACACACACACACACACACACACACACACACACACACACATATATATATATATATATATATATATATATATATATATATATATATATATATATATATATATATATATATATATATATATATATATATATATATATATATATATATATATATATATATATATATATATATATATATATATATATATATATATATATATATATATATATATATATATATATATATTACCTGTGTATTCTATATAAATAGGTAAAATTCCACCTTAAATTGATAAGAGTAAGGATGGTGGTAAGAAGTCCCAACGCCCGAGGTTAGTAACATGTGAGGCACCTCAGCCGGCCACATGCCCTCCCCCGCAGAGTCAGGTCGATCTTATGTTTATGGCCAGTACTCAGCCTTTTGTGCCATTACTCTCCTCTCAAAATATTGTCATTCCCATTTGGGAATTCATCTTTTATTAGCCTGTATGGGGTACCATCTTTTGTTAGGCCACCTGGTTTTCTTTTTCCGTAGACCCAGATGCCCTCATCCTTCTAGCATATTGGAGGACCCAATTTTCCACATCCCATACAGATGCCCTCATCCTTCCATCAGACTAGAGGATGTAGCACCCCACATCCCACATAATGCCCTTATCCTTCCAGCAGACTAGAGGATCCAGAACCCCACATCCCACACAGATGCCCTTATCCTTTCAGCAGACTGGGGGATCCATCACCCCACATCCCACACAGACTGGAGGATCCCGCACTCCACACATGTACCTGCACGTGAGAATGATCATGTGCAACCGGATGATGATGATGATGATGTGGATGGGGATGATGATGTGCTGGATGGAAATGATCTTCGAGAGAATGATGATCCGAGTGAGATTCATGTCATTGACGAGAGATTTTGGATTTGACCCGAATGAAGCTTGTAAGTTTCTTATTTATAATTTTTTTTTAAGAATACATTTTAATTTTTAATATAAATTTATATTTAATATTGCTAATTTAAATTATTGTTGTTTAGTTTCTCGCCGAGTCGGACTACTGCCAAGGTTATAAATTATACAATTCAGCATATGAATAAACAATTTTGGAAGACCTTCAAAGACATCAAAAATAAAGAAGTTTAGTTTAACAAATTTAAGGTGTAATTAATTTATTTTTTAGTTATTGTTATTTAAATGACTTTTTCATTATAATTATCTAACTATTTATTTTAATGTCATACAATATTGGGAAAAAAGTGTGTGAGACCCATTGAACTAGAAGTTGATTAAAAAAATTACTATAGAACCTCAAGACGACTTTATGATATAATACGGTGTGTTAAAGAGCGTTGAGAACTTCAGGGTATCCGTCCCAATTGGATAGGCAAAGAGGTTTTTGAGGAACTTCTGAAATATTAAGAGTCACCGGAATTTCAGGCTAAATCTGACAATTTTAAAAAGATGAGGGCATATGAAAAAGGGGGTTGCATTAATGCAGTGTGAAGTATAAGTACCGCAGAGCATGTTCGACGCATGGTAAATATTACCACTTTTTCAGTTATATTTTGATTCATAATATATTTTATTAATTAAAGTTAATTTTATTATTTAGACCAAGATTTTGGGGAGACATCCATTGATAATTGAGTTGGTTAAAAAGACTCCGACAAAGAAAATCGAGCATTTTTGTTGATGAACGTACTCTAAAAGTTTTCGTAAGTTATTTAATTTACGTCATTTATATTTTTTTTTATTTAATGATAATTTTGTGTCGTGATTTTCACGCGACAACTGAGAAGTTGTGACGTGAAAATCATGTGACAATTGAGAAGTTGTGGCGTGAAGATCACGTGACAACTTTTTTAATAAAATTTAATTTAATATAATATAATTTAATATATATTTAACTTAATTTTTTTATTGAATGTGTAGGAGGATTATCAGACATTGGTCGCAAATTTTCTAATTCATAATCCTCAATATACTCTGGGAAAGAGAGAGCCGCTTCATTCAAATATGGATTTTTATATTTGGGATTAAGTCATTGGCTGAAAAGGCCCTAACAAGTGTTTTTTTGGTGGTGGAAATTTGGCGGGCACCTTGAGAAGTGGGGATAAAACTTTATTTCAAAGAGTTAGAGATAGTCAAGGAGGGTCACGTCAACCAAATTTGACACCAGAACAACTTGAAACAGTAAGATAATTGGCGTTAAATGAGACGAGACGCGAGTCAGCGCAGCGTGAGGCGACAATGAAAGCCCAAATGGAGGCTCAAGTGGAGGCAATGAGGCAAGAGCAACAACGACAAATGGAGGTCATGGCAAAGAGGCAAGCTGATGTGGAGCAGCAAATGAGACAATTTATACAAGAGTTTGGTGGAAATCAAAACGTTCGTGGTCAAGAGCTGGAGGATGACGGAAACGAAGATAATTTTGACATTGACAACTATATCAACCAAGATGACCCGTAAAATTAATCTTTTTTTATTTTGCTTTCAAATTTGAATTTGTGTACCATACTAATTAATTAAACCTACTAATTAACTCTTAAGTTTATAATTTTAATTTATTAATTTTATTATATTAAATTTAATATATTGAACTTATTAATTTAATTTATTATATATTGAATTTATTAATTAATTTTATTAATTTAATTAATTATAAAAGAAAAACAATTTCAGTAATTAAATTTTTTAGAAAAAAAACATTAGTGACATGATTTCCATATCACAAAGTTGTGACATTGTAAATTACGTCGCAACTTAATTTATTCAAAGAAACAAAAGTTGAATAAACATGTATTATAATAAACTAGTGACGTGATTTTCACATTACAATTTAGTGACGTAAAAATCAGGTAGCAAATTAATTTTTTTATATAAAAAAAATACAAACTGAATACAAAGCAAAGTATTAAATGTAATTAATTAGTTACGTGATTTTCACGTCACTAATTTAGGACGTGAAAATCACATGACAAATAAAATATTTTTTTGACTTTGATTCCTGTTGTGTCTGCTTCTTCTACAAATCCAAAATTCATATGCAAGTATGTTGCGACGTGATTTTCATGTCACAACTTATGACGTGAAAATCACGTCGCAAAAAATTTGTCACCTGCTCTACAATCAAGTAATTGTTCACGTCCTAAATTAGTTATTGTGACGTGAATTTTATATTGCAAATAAGAATTTTTTTTAATAATATATGTCTTAATCAATTATCATCGCATCCTTTAATATATTGAAATTGCAAACACATTTTCGAATGTCTCTTTTTATTAATTATTTTTGCTCAACAATATGTTTTTAGATTGTCATTTTAGTCATTGAATGTGTTTTCTTTGATCAAAATTTAGTCTATAACATAGTATTAACAAACATGCATTAAAGATATTTATGAGTTTTCGACCATTTTTGGAGGAAGTCATATTGTCTCACCTTTAGGGAAAAAAATTAATTCTCCATAAGAAAAATAATTGACTCGATAATCTTTTTATTTTCTTGATGGTCTAATTATTCATATAAAATAGTATAATAAAATGATATAATATTTAAAATTTAAAAAAACTATAAATCATTTTTAAATATGAAAAATTTATATATATATATATATATATATATATATATATATATATATATATATATATATATATATATATATATATATATATATATATATATATATATATATATATATATATATATATATATATATATATATATATATATAAACGCGATGTGTTATTTATTTAACGCGACATATTAGTTATTCTATATTATAGTAGTAATTAATATTGTTCAACAATCTAATATTTTTGAATTTTCACTAAAATAATAATATTTAATATTATGTCATATTTTAATATTAATTTTTAAAATATTAAAAATTAAAATTTATCTCATTAAAGATACCGAAATAATTTTTCCGTGAATATTTTGACCTGCGTCAAACAATAAAAAAATTCAATTTAAAACTTTGTAATTAGTAAAGTTTTACAAATTCGAAATTAAAATATTGTAATCAACCATTTTCTACGAAAAAAGAAAAGTATAATACCCTCTACTTTACCTTGTACGCGTCAAGGTAATGAGTGAGTGGTTGCAATTGTGTGTTCAATTGGCTCACAAGCAAACGGTGAGTCATGAAAAGGGGTTGAGGCAGTATTGCTTTATGCTGCAGCAGATACATATGCTAACTTTTGGTAAATAAAGGGGCCACATACATAGCCATGGGCTGGGGCTGCACATGATATTCTTCATGTTGTACGATTCAACGAACAATGAGTAAAGTGTTGATTTTTTTTTAATATTTTCACTATTTTGTCTTCCAAATCTTCTTCAATGAGACAAATTATGGGTATGTACCCAAAAGGGTGTTTTCAGTCACGATACTCATTATTACTATAACCGATTATCTACTGACGTTTGAAATCCAACCCCATCATGAGAGGGGCCGAATATCATAATTGATTGAAATTGGTTTTTCAAATTTTTTTCCTAAACAAAATTGTAATTTGAGGGGGTGAAATGACAAACGAAATATTTATATACTTTAATGATCTTTTTAAAATAATACATATTTGTGAAAGACACGTCATATATTTACTAAAAATTTTAAAGTGATAGATATGTAAATTTTCTCACTTATAAATATTTAAGTTTGTATATTTTTAATCAATGTAAGACTTCCTCACACTACTGACACTTGTAATTTTTTATTTTCAATAATATAAAGAGAGATAATTAAAGAGAACTATTCCGCGAAAGGAAAGAAAACAATATTATAAACTGACTTCTAAAATAAGCTGAAATAGAACAATTCACCATTCTTTTGTTGAAAGTGCAATTTCTTATGTTGAAAACAACTTGTTGCTCGATATAAGTTGTGTCGAAATAACTTAAATGTGTGTGTGTGTGTGTGTGTCGAATTGTTTATCGAGTTGTGTATGTCGAAGTGTGGAAGCAGGTTGCTTCACACGAGATTTCGATTTAGGTCTAAAATATGTATTTTGGACTTTTAAAGCAAACTCATTATAAGTAGAGGGTGTAACCCATATTTTTGTATTCATTGAGTATTCAAATAATTTGTAGTTGCAAGTGAATGAAGATTTTCTACAGTTTGTGGGAAAGAGAAACTCTGCAAAAACCATAATCTCTTTTCTTCTTTAATTTTCTTTTCATCGTTATTGTGAGGTGATAACAATCTTGTTCATCAAGATTAAGAAAAATTCTCCATAGATTTGGTGGATTTTCAACATTTGGTATCGAGAGCTCTGGTTGAACAATCAAGGGAATAAGAAGAAAATTACAAATGACGGTGAATTATGCGAATGAGAATTTTTCAGCAAGTCTTCCAATTCTGAAAGTTGTTAACTATGAGAATTGGTGCAAACAGATGAAGGTTATATACTATTATCAATGTCTTTGGGATCTTGTAAAAGATGGGTTAGAACCGCTTGATGAAGATCCTTCAGATGATGAAGAGTTTGAACATAAAGAATTGGAGAAGAAGAATTATAAAGCTCTCTTTATAATTCATCAATGTGTTAGTCTAGAAAATTTTGAAAAGGTTATTGATGTAGAATCTGCAAAAGAAGCCTAGGAGATTCTGGAGAAATCTTTTGGAGGTGCAGAAAAGGTGATAGAGGCGAGGTTACAAACTCACAAAAGAACGTATGATTTGCTTCATATGAAAGATAACGAGAGTATATCTGATTTGTTCACTAGGGTTACGAAACTAGTGAATCAAATCAAGGTATGTGAAGAAACGTTAACAACCAGAGTAGTTATTGCAAATATCTTGAGATCTTTGGCCTCTAAGTTCGACCACGTGGTGGTGGCTATAGAAGAGGGGAAAGATTTGTCAAAATTAACAAAGGAAGAACTTCAAGGGACACTTAAAGATCAAGAACAAAAAATTGCTGAAAGAGCTGCAAGCAAGTCAAAGAGTAACGTGGCGTTGCAGGCACATTCAACAAAAGATAGTAAAGGAAAAGAAAGTGGTTCGATAAAGGTAGAGGTGACTACAATAATTTGACTGGTAGAGAAAACCAACAGAAAGGAATTGTGTCAAATCAAAGAAGACCCCCATACCAAGTCAACCAAGCAGGTGGTGCTGGAGGTAGAGGAAGAGGTGGTGGTTGAAAATATGACAAGAGTCACATTTAGTGTTACAATTGTCAGAAGTATGGTCATTATTTTAGTGATTGTCCAGAAAAGCGAAAGAATCAAGAAAGTGATGCAAAGTTTGTAAAGTATGAAGAAGAAGAGATGATGCTGATGGTCACAACAAGAGAAGAAGAGAAATTCAAGGACTAATGGTACTTGGATTCTAGATGCTCATCACACATGTCTGGAAGGAAATATTGGTTTGTCAACCTAAAACCCTCAATGAAGAACATGGTAAAATTTGCAAATGATAATACTCTAGTAGTTGAAGGTATTGGAGATGTTCTGATTATGAGGAAAGATGACAAAAGATCAGTAATTTCCAATGTGTTGTACATACCAAGCATGAAGAGAAACTTGCTTAACATAGGGCAGTTGGTAAAAAATAATTACAAAGTGTCGGTCAAAAACAAGATGATGAGATTCATCGACACAGGAAGAAGGTTAATTTTGAAGGCTCCTATGTTTCAGAATAAAACCTTCAAGATTATATTAAATGTGATGGAGCACAAATGCCTAGCAACTGTAGATAGAAGAGATGAATGGATATGGAATTATCGACTTGGTCATCTCAACTTCAGAGACATCAGAGATTTGAAGAGAAGAAATATGGTTTAAGGATTACCATAAATCGACATTCCAAACGAGGTTGTTAGAACAAGATTTGGTTCTGCAATTTTATCTTTGAGTTTTGATGATAACAAATGAGTATATTTGTATGGATAATTTTGTTACTATAATGTTTGTTATTTTGAGTATTTAACAAACAGGTTCTACTTCTGATGAAAGGCACTGCCAAGACATTAGAAGAGAATAAGTTCTGCTTCTAGACTACACAAGTTCTGATAAACAGTAGCAAAAGCGTCCGAAGACTCTGAAGTTGTGACTCTGATACTTATCCAAGAAACCAAGTTCCGAAGATCTGAAGACACAAGTTATAACTGAAGTCCAGATGCTGAAGACTTATGTTTCTGAAGACAAAGAGTTCTTAAGACCAAGTGGTGAAGATTCTGATAGATGAAGTTCTGAAGATTCTAAAGACTTGAAGTTATGGTGACCCAAGGTTTTACAAAGGGTTCTAAAGACCAAGTGCTGAAGATTCTGAAGACACGTTTCTAAAGACTCTGAAGACTTGAAGTTCTTAAGACCCAAGTGTTATTCTCATTCTTCCAACGCATGCTTAGAAGCCTCTGACGTTAGAAGAAAAAGAGGAAAATATTATGTGATACAAAAAGTACATGGTACAAACAAAATTTTCCATTCCACTATCATTTAGGATGGATGTTGCGTACGATGTTATCTCACACGTGATTGCTCAAGCTGTCAGCTTTCTGGAAATTCTAGAAATACCCTTCAACGATTATAATATTTTATTGGCTATATAAAGGCTTGAAGACTATGAGAGAAGGCTTCCAATTCACGTTGATACAAGTTCTATTAAGACTGTTCACAAGCTTCCATATTTCTCTAGTCTATGTTTTATGTTCTAAAATTACTGTTTACATATCCGCTTGTGTAGAGGCATAATTTCTTATCAACAAACTTTGTTCAAACAAATGTTTGATTTTCCTTAAGGGACCAGTTGGTCAGAATCCTTGAGAAGTCTAAGATTAGTGTGTCGTAGAAGTTGTAATGTTAGTCACTTGCAGTTAGCATGTGCATTGTAACAATCTGTTTGATTATTGGATTTAGTCCTTGTTGATAAAGGCGAAATCACTTTCACGGATGGACTAGACTAGCTTAATAGTTTTCAAGTGAACTAGTATAAATATAACTTGTTCTTTACTTCTTGCATCTTATCACTATTATCACTAAGTCAAGTAACTTGTTACGATTTAAAGGAGATTTTAAAAGGAAACATTTTGCTTTAAAAGTCAATTCAACCCCCCCTCCCCCCTTTCTTGTGTTTTTCACATGTTCAGTTGGCATCAGAGCTCCGGTTCTGAGGAGTTAATAAAAAGTTTAAATTTTTATCAAGCACCTAACAATGTTCGGTATTGATCCAGATTGTGTGAAAAACAATGGCAGATAAAGGTAACAATGCTACTGTAACTGGTGATAATAGGGATAACGATAGAGATCACTATAGTGTTAAACCTTCTATGTTTGATGGAGAAAAGTTTGATTATTGGATCTATGGGATTTGGTAGTTGATGGCTACACTCACCCAGTATATGGATAAAGGTCTAAAGAATTCCGTAAGTGCTATGACATACGCTCAGAAGAAGGTTCACAGAAATCATTACAAAGCAAGAACAATTTTTCTAAGTGTTATTTCTTATAATGAGTATGAGAAGATCAGAGATAGAGAGACTGCAAAGTCTATTTTTAACTCTCTTCAAATGACTCATGAAGGCAACACTCAAGTTAAGGAGACAAAGGCTTTATCCCTAATCTAGAAATATGAAGTCTTCAGAATGGAAGATGATGAATCTGTGGAAACGATGTTTTCAAGATTTTAGACTCTTGTTGCAGGACTCAAAGTTCTGAATAACGGATATTCTACGACAGATCATGTTAAGAAGATTATCAGAAGTCTGCCTAAGAAATGGAGACCAATGGTAACTAGTTTGAAGTTGTCAAAGGATCTGAACAACATTAGTCTTGAGGAACTAACCAGTTCTTTAAGAAGTCATGAGATAGAGCTTGAAGGAGATGAACCACAGAAAGAGTTAAATATGTGTCTTTGAAGTCTAAGTCTGGAAAGACCAAGGCTTTTCAAGCAGACGAAGTATCAGAAGGATCTGAAGAAGATTTAGATGAAGATGAACTTTCTCTGATATCCAAAAGGATAAGTTGGATATGGAAACAAAGATAGAGCAAGTTTAGAGGATCAAGAAGAACAAATGGTAGATCTGAATCTACATTTGTTCAAAAGAAAGCTTCTGGAAAAGAAGTTACATGTTATGAATATAAGGAGCCGTGACATTATAAGAATGAACGCCCAAAGCTCAAGAAAGACAAGAGACCTAAGAAGACCTACAAAGCCAAGAAGGGTCTCATGGAAACATGGGATGATTCAGAGTCAAAAGAAGAAGATTTTGATGAAGAACATGCCAACATAGCATTCATGGCAAAGACCAACACGAGCGAAGCAATATCAGATGATGAAATGATACTTGATGATGAGTCAGACTCTGATGATGACAAAGAGGTACTTTCTTCCTTATCTTGTTCTGAAATTGAAATTGGTTTATCAAAACTAATGAAAAGGTATTAATCTCTTCTAAGTAAACACAAAACTCTAAAAAAGAACTTTATAGTTACTTTTGAGAACTCTACTAAAGATGAGCAACACCTTTCTGATTTAAGTGAAAAATTATTTGTTTTAGAAAAATCAAATATTGCTTTGAAAAGTAAAGTTTCTTGATTAGAAGAAGAGATTATCTCTAGTACATCTGTTACTGATGAAGTAATCAGATATGATAGAGCTTTTCAGCACTTCCTATCTAAAAGTATAAATAGAAGCAAAATGGCTTCAATGATCTATGGAGTTAGCAGAAACAGAAGTAGAGGCTTGGGATATTCAGGACCATAAAAAATAATTGATGAGACTCTGAGTGTCAAACCAAAACCTCTTTCTGGACATTTCGTGCTTGCTGGCACATAATTGAAATGTCTAGAACAAGAAGGTTGTGATTCCACTATAGCACAACCACATACACAGAAGGAGACTTCTAAGCTTAAATATCATGCAGAAATTCCACTTGATTATCTTGTTGCACAATATTCTAAAGGGGTCAGAAACTATGAAACTGCTAACAAGAAAGGACCCAAAAAGCGGGTACCTAAGGATCAAATAATCTATGTTGCAGATGTTCTTGATGGAGCCATTGAAACACCAGTCATTGAGGCATATGTTCAAATATTTGGAACTTAAGTTTGGATGTGTTGTTGGTATAGGAGGCAACTAGAAGGGAAATATCATTGGCTCAGGAACTATTGGTAATGGTAAACTTCCTTCTATTAACAATGTTCTTTTAGTCGAGGGTCTGATGCATAACCTCTTGTCAATTAGCCAACTTAGTGACAATGGTTATAACGTCATTTTGAATCAAATATATTATGAAGTTGTAAGTCTGAAGGACGACTCAGTTATGTTTAACGGTAAGAGAAAGAACAACATTTACAAAATAAGGTTATCAGATTTGAAAAATCAGAATGTAAAATGTCTTCTAACAGTTCAATAAGAGCAGTGGGTCTGGCACAGACATCGGGGCCATGTTAGCTTGAGAAAAATATATCAACTAAATAAGCTTGGATTAGTCAGAGGCTTGCCCAATCTGAAGTATACATCAGATGCTCTTTTTGAAGCATGTCAGAAAGGAAAATTTTCAAAAACCTCTTTTAAAGCTAAAAAGATTGTTTCTACCTCTAGGCCATTAGAACTTCTTCATATTGACTTGTTTGGACCAGTGAAAACTGCTTCTGTCAATGGAAAGAAATATGGACTTGTCATCGTTGATGATTACAGTAGATGGACATGGGTAAAATTCTTGAAACACAAGGATGAGTCACATTCTGTGTTTGCTTCTTTCCGCTCCCAAGTGTAAAATGAAAAGATTTGCAAAATAGTCAGAGTTAGAAGCGATCATGGCGGAAAATTTGAAAACAAAGATTTTGAAAAACTTTTTGATTCCAATGGCATAACCCATGATTTCTCATGCCCTAGAACTACACAACAAAATAGGGTTTTGGAGAGGAAAAATAGGACATTATAAGAAATGGCTCGCACCATAATCCAAGAAACTCAGATGGCTAAGCACTTCTGAGCAGAAGTAGTAAATACAACGTGTTATATTCAAAATAGAATCTCTATAAGACCTATTTTGAGTAGGACTCCTTATGAATTATGGAAGAATAGAAAGCCCAACATTTCTTATTTTCATCCCTTCAAATGTGTATGTTTTATGTTGACTACTAAAGAGAATATGGGCAATGTTGATTCCAAAGCGCATAAGTGTCTATTGTTAGGATATTCTGAACGATCAAAAGGTTTAAGAGTTTATAACACAGAATCAAGAATCGTGGAGGAATTAATCCATGTCAGATTCGATGATAAGTTTGACTATGAAAAGTCAAAGCTAGTTGAAAAGCTTGCAGATGTGAAGATAACATTCGCAGAACCCAAGGAGAAGATACAAGATGTTGTACCCCAAAATTTGCCCTCGCATTTTTCTCCAAAAAAAAACTCAGCTTCAAACACTTCCTGACTTCTCAAACTGACTCAAGAATCGGACAAACGGACTTTTCTTGGCAGTCAAGCAAAACTAGGGTTTTTACTGATTTTCAGAGCTCTGATTTGCTTCATACAGTGGGCCTAGGGTTTGATTGATTGTTGGTTCAATTTTGTTCAAGCGAGCGTGATTTGGCATTTAATCGGAAATTAAGTTTTTATGGGCATATTCTCAGAAGAATTTGAATTCCACAGCACTTTGCGATTTATTTCAAGATTCGGATTAAAATTCGCGTTATCTTGGTTTAATCAGTAAAAGAGACAGTGGTTTGAATTCAGTACCTTTTGATTGGGCCAGTCAGATGCAAGATGCAGTATGGGATTCACAGTGTTCATGTGTTTGATCAGTCCATCTGGGTTAATTGCTGCTTTGCTTTGGATTTTGGATAATACAGGTTTATTGGATCAATGTTGTTTTATTTTAGTTATTTATTATTCTGAAATTAAATGATTGAATTTATTTTTCAATTGTTTTAATTCTAAGAGTTTTAAATAAATAAATAAGCAATAAAGAAAATGGAACCAATTGGATAAGTTGAATTTTTTTTATTGATATTTGAATTATTTACAAATTGTTGTTACAAACAATAATTTACATTTAATTTAAATATTACAATAGAAAGAAAAAAAAACTATCCTATTTTCTAAATACTCTTCGTTCTTCGCTCCGCTCCGGCATCCCATCTTTCATCTGCAAAAAGAAACCAGAAAAGTCAGAAAGCATTTAATTAAAGGACAGATAAAAAGTTGCTCATCATTAGGGGCCACTGACTGGGATCAGTTGACCCTCTCTGCAAATCACGGGATTTCTCCCGGTTCACAGAGAGGGAAGATTATTTTCATTTCATGAATGCAAATGCAAATGCATAGTTTCTAAAAAGTTTGCAAACTGCATAGAATTTCAATACCCCATTCAAACCATATAGTTCAAATCCAAACTGAAAAATCCAATCCAAACTTTCTATCCAAAAGCAAAAGGCTGCTGTCAGAATGCCAAAAGATATCAAGGAAGTCAAAATGGTACAAGTTGCTATCAAAGCCTACAAACTGTCAAAAGGAGATGCAAGATGTATTATGCAAGCAAAACAATCTTAACTCATCATTTCCCATAGAACCCCTTCAGAACAGTACAAATAAAAATCATATAAAAATCTTAAGCTGTACTGTAAAGAGAGAGAGAAGAGAGATAAAGCAAGCAGGGTTTAGGCATGGTTCAGGTTCAGCAGTCAGAATGGACAGCAGGAAATGAAGATATACAAAATCAGAAAAGAGCCAACTCAGTTCAGTAACATAGGCAGCAGGCATAGACAGTAGAGGCAGAAAAGATATACAACAAAAAGGATAATTCAGCATTGTTCAAAATTTACACAGCATAGCCAATTACCAAAATGGGAAAAATGCCATGAAACCTTGTGAAAATGTCCAGCAGGCTTGGGTCAAAGAGAAGACCAAAGCTTTGACAAAAGATTGGGCGCCAAGAGAAAGATAGAAAAGATATAATACAAACTCAGCATAGGCAACCACATCAGAAAAACACACAGCATAACATACAAACACCTCAAATATCTGTCAAACCCCAAAAACCATTAAACTGGCATCAGTATAAACCTGAAGCATACCCTGCATTAAACATAAGAACTCAAGCCAAGAACCAGCCTACTGTCATCAAACACCAATACCCTGCCTTACCATTAGAACCAAAACAACACACTGCAAACTGATCAAACAAAAGCCATCAAACACAACAAAAACTCACACCACTACTGTCATAACCAAAGCCATCAAACTTCATCAAATTTCATCAACCATATATCCAAACCAATCCTCAAACCCATAACAAAAACATACTGAACCTGTCAAAGTAAGAACCTCAAACAATAATAATCTTCAAAGTCCAAACAAGCCTCACATAACAAGCCTGTCATGACCTCACAAACACAAAAGCTAAACATATGAACTAACCCCTTTGCTGTCAAACTAAACCAGCATAAGCATCAGTCAAAAAGAATGCCTTACCAATAACCTCACCACACCTGCAATCTGATCAAAACCAGCGCCTAGCCTCAGAATTTCTTCATCATAGGCAATAAAAACATGGCATCCAACTCAACAATCATTCAAGGCAGCAATGTTCTAAAGTAGCCAAGGCGAATCGTCTAAGAAAGCCACCATTCGACAAAAATGCTAGGCAACTCATAGAAGTCAGACAAGAAGCAACTCAGGGGCTCAGAGGAAAACAAAGATTCAAGGCAAAACATCTCAGACAACATACAACAACCCAAGGCAACGCATTGTGGAAGAAGAAGATAAACAAAAAGTGAATTTTAAGGAGGGTTTTCAGGCAAATCTAGCAACATCATCAAAGCCCTAACATAAGCAAAGAACGAAGTTACCAGGGTCATCAGAAGCAAAGACTCATCAAGTCCATCTCCGCCATCGAGCCTCCTAAGCGTCACATCCTCTTTCCCCCTCCAAGTCAGGTAGTCAATTGTTTCTCCCTTTTTCTTATCCATCACCTCCATAGCAACACAAGCTTAAGAATCAAATTCGAAACTAATAATGCATGCAATTCATAAAAGAGAAAAGAATCAGAAAAACATCCAAAGCGAACCTTTCTGTATTAAGGCCTTTGAGCTCGAACCGGAAGGAGGAGGAAAAGTAGGGAAAGCGCTGGTGGCCTCGAAGCAAAGAGAAGCACTCAAGCCTAAGCGGAGAAGACGAACTCAGTGAGCGGCGCCGTTCGAACCCCAAACTTCGTTCCCAATTGAACCAAACTGCCTAACCCTAATTTTCGCCTGTGTTCAACATGGGCTTAACCTGACCCGTTTCTGCCTTCCTAAGCCCATTGAAAATACTTCTCCTCTTTCTTTTTTTAACAACATTAAAAAACTAATCCTTTTTTTTATATATATAAACAATACTCATTCTTCTTTTTTATAAAACACTAACCTTTTTTTATTTATTTGTAAAAACAATATCTACTAACTTTAGTTTATAAACAATGTTTTTCATCATTTGTAAAATACTAACTTAATGCATTTTCTATCATATAAGTTAAAATGTCTTTTTTTTAAATTATATTTGTACATAAATAAACAAAATACTTCGTATACATAATTGAAAATACTTTTTATACATATTTGTACATATATTTTAAGATATTGATTTGTATATATCATATAAATTTGAAAACATTTTTTAGGCTAATACACATTTGTATATAAAATAGCAAAATATTCTTTTTTTCTATATATACATAATTAACTCAGAAATAGTTCTTAATATATATATTAAAAAAAATATATATTTGTATACAGAATAATACATATCATTGTCATAATATAATCAAAGTTGAAAACTTTCCCTTTTTTTTAAAAAAACATATACATTTGTATAAAATTAACATGTAAATTAAAATCAAGATTTATCAAAAAAAACATTTATCTAGGTCAAATCCTAATACGGCTCAATTTCACATTTCGCACTTGTACATATTTACATTTACACAATACATTGCCCTATACACATTTTATCTTATATTCGTACATTCGATATTTACATTTTGATGGCGACATTCGATTTGGTTGTAAATTATTGGGTACTATAAGTCTCATCCCCTTGTACATTTATACCCCCACTCCCGGACATTATTTTGTAATAGCGTAGATTTACATTCCGCAATTTACAGCTTTTCAATTATACCATGGTTAGACCTAGGGTTTGTATGTACATAAAATCAAACGCTAGATAACCTAATACAAGACAAATGCATGTAATCAATACACAATCACACTTGCACCCCCTAGGGTAATCCCACATGTTGCCTTCCAAAATGGGCCATGCTTGCACGTCGAATGTCTTTGGCAAAACGAAATCAAATGATCATAAGTCCCTCGATGACGCTTTCGAAAGTCGCCTACCAAAATGATCAAGTCCCTTCAAGCAAATTGCCAAAGACACTTGGCACCATTGCATTCATGGTCTATGCGATGACCCGCGCCTGTCCCGAATAAACTTCCTAAACGCAAGATTGTCTACCAATTTCAATGGTGGAATAAAATTGTTAAAAGGGGTTAAAACACGACGAAAATCTTTTGATAAAGCTTTAGGGTAGATGAACTCTTAAGTACTTGTCAATTTACAAAGAAAACACTTGCCTAATTTCAAAACCCACTTCACAACACTTTCAAAAAATCAAACTTTTCAAACCCTTGAAACATCTTTTTTTAAAAAAAGATAAAACACCTTTTGTAAAACATTCGAGTAAAGAATTGTTACAAGGTTAGCCTAACACAAGGCATCTTTTCAAAACATTTTCAAAACAATCCACAAAGCACCATTTCACACAATTGAAAACCAAGGCAAGATTGATCTAAGCAAGTACCTAAGAGCCCATGGATAACCATGGATGAAAAGGGTGCTAATACCTTCCCTTTTCATAATCTACCCCCCGAACCCACGAAATATCTCAAAAGGTTTTTGCTGTGCTTTTTAACCTTTCCTTAGGATAAAATAAAAAGTCGGTGGCGACTCTTGCTCAACCGCACAAGTGCGAATACGAATGCAAAACACTAGTCAGTTCTCCCACCGTATCACAGAACTGGCGACTCTGCTGGGGAGATCTTTTAAGTGGGGTTACCTTAGGGCTTAGATCACTTTCTTGCATGACTAATTGGTTGGTTTGCTTGCTTTATACCTTGGTTCTATTGTTTGGGTTTATAATCCTCCGCCCGGATTTTGGGAAACATTCATAGATAGCAATACGTTGTGGAAACTGTGCGGGGTATACCGACACGGTCTAAGCAATAGCTATATTAGTGCGACATATTTGTGGGTACCGGTAACCCTTGAGTTCAATCAAGGAGAGTACGGGGCCGCTGAGCGATGTCACTAAGCACTAATGACCTAGAACCTTACTTGACCATCTTGGCCTTTTATTAGGAGTAGTGAGATGACCGGCTTTGGTGCAGTCCGAAGTTGGTAGATACTCGATACTACACTCATTGAGGGTTGTTTTCTTGGAATATTTTGGTCGCCAGTTAAGTGGCTAAACCAAAACAATGAACAATGAAAACGATCCAGTGATATTGAGCTCTTTAGAACCCGGTTACTATTTATAGGACAGGTTTTTAAGCCAACTACACTCAAGAGGGTACTTACCTATGAAACCCCATGCAAGCCTGAAACTAGGGTTTGGTGTGATTTGCTTGTACACATGTTTTGTGCATACATCATAAACATCATGAAGCATCATATGCATTTACTAACCATTTCAAGGGTTTGGACCTTCATCATTGTTCTTGTTTTGTAGGTCATGGAAATACCTCGCCGAAACACCATTCAAGTCAACCTTGTGAGAATCTCTCCTCAACTCAAGGAGCTCACTTCAAGAATTCCGGAAAACTCATCCTTCAGTGAAAGACATGGTAGACTGCTCAACCTAGTCAACACCAACATCGAAGAAGACATGATGAAAGTGCTATTTCAATTCTTTGACCCCCTTCACCATTGCTTCACTTTCCCGGATTATCAGTTGGTGCCCACTTTGGAGGAGTTTTCTCAACTCCTAAGAATCCCTATCCTTAATCAACTACCCTTCAACGGTACGGAGAAGGAACCAAAGCCTGATGATGTTGCTCGAGCATTACATCTACAACCATCTGAAATCAAGGGGCATTGGGAAACCAGAAGCGGTGTCAAAGGATTCTTAGCAAAGTTCTTGTTTGAGAAGGCGCAAGAATGTTGGAACTCATTGGACCTGCAAGCATTTGAAGAAATTGTGGCACTCCTTATCTATGGGTTGGTCCTATTCCCAAATCCTGACCAATTGGTAGATGTCAACGCCGTCAAAATCTTCTTGTCCAGAAATCCAATACCAACATTGCTTGGAGACATCCTTCACTCATTTTACACACGAACAATGAGAAGGAGGGGTGTTCTCATGTGCTGCACTCCTATCCTCGCAAGGTGGTTTATTTCGCACCTTCCACAATCTGTCTTAAAGAATGATCAAGGTATAAGGTGGTCCCAGCGATTGATGACTCCCACTCATGCTGATATACATTGGTGTTCTCGGTCTAGAGAAAATATCATCATCGTCGATCGTTGCGGAGAATTTCCTAATGTCCCCTTACTTGGAATTAGGGGAGGTATCACCTACAACCCTTGCCTAGATTTGAGGCAATTTGGGTACGCACGGAGGGATGGCCCTCATGACATGCTGATTCCTAGCCTAGTTTTTGACTTCGACGACGATGTGCAAGGACTTCGCCAAAGGTTCATCAGAGCTTGGGGAAAACTCAACAAGATTGATAGCAAGACCCTGGGACACAAGAACTCCATCCCTCTTGAGCCCTACCTCAAGTGGGTACGAGCCCGTGCTCAAAGTCTGATGATGCCTTATCCCCACGTACTCCCAGTGATCAAGGAACCCGTCAATGAAGGAGAGGTCCCCTACACCATCCTACATCCAGACATGCCTACATCGTGGGAGGAAATGCAGAGGAGTTGGATTCAGCTCAAGGAGGAACGAAACACTTTTGAAGCTAGCTACTACGCCAGTGAAAAGAAAGTTCTGGAGCTTACCCGCCGACTTCACGAGCAAGAGGCCCTCAATACCTACATCGCACCGAAGAGGATGCGCAATGTCTTTCTGCCTTGAGGAGTTTATGTTGTAATATTTGGCCCATGGGGCATTTATGTACTAACAAATTCCTTCTTATTAATGTGACGTGCGTTCTTCTTTGTCTGAAACAATTTTGAATGTCCTAAATCCTTGAATGCATTGCATACACCAGCATACCATTCATCATGAGCATAAGCAGGTCTCGCTTCAGGTTTCCTTATCTATCTGCTGTTTATTTCAGTAGGATGGATCTCGAGCAAACGGTCAAAGACCTACAAGCCCAGAATGCACAATTCCAGCAACTCTTGATGACCTTGGTCAAGAGTCAAGAGGATATCAAGGCTCATCTGGAGAGCAAAGACCCAGTGAAGAAGAAAAAGAGGATCGGAGTGGCTACTTTGGGGAGGAGATTTGACAGAGAAGCTCGGAGGGTGCTCGAATTTCCTCCTACTTCTGATGAAGGGACTAGTAAAAGAGATCGGGTTGCAGTGCCTTCCGAGTCTGATGCAAAAGAGGAAGACGTAGAAGAGGACGAGGATTATTCGGACCAGCAGTATCCTCCCGCTGATGACAAGTACAAGGGCTTAGAGGACAGATTGGCTGCAATGGAATTGCAGAGGGTGCCGGGTCTGGATTTTGAAGACATGGGCTTGGTCGCCGGAATCGTGATTCCTCCAAAGTTCAAGGTGCCGGCGTTTGTAAGGTATGACGGGCTGTCTTGCCCCAAAATGCACCTCAGGTCCTATGTGAGAAAGATTCAGCCCTATACAGCTGATAAAAATCTCTGGATTCATTTCTTTCAAGACAGTCTGTCGGGAGCCCAGTTGGAATGGTTTTATCAGTTAGAAGGAACCAGTGTCAGGAATTGGGAAGATTTAGCCACCGCTTTCTATAAACAATACCAGTATAATTCCGATCTTGCTCCTACCCGTACCCAACTTCAGGGTATGTCGCTAGGAACAAGTGAAGGATTCAAGGAATACGCACAAAAGTGGAGGGATTTGGCTGGCAGGGTGCAGCCTCCTTTAACCGATCGTGAGCTCGTTGACATGTTTCTTGGGACCCTATCTGGGCCATTTTTCAATCATTTAATCGGTAACTCTTCCGCGGGATTTACTGATTTGATCTTAACGGGTGAGAGAATCGAGGCTGGCATCAAGTCGGGAAAAATTCAGAAGGGTGTCGCCGCAAGTATGGAGAAGAAGCCGTTTAAGAAGGAGACAGCCATGGTATATTCTCAAAGGAGAGCAGGGAAGACGGAGCGTCGGCCGACTGTGGGGGCCGTAATGATTCAAAATGCTCCAAGCGAACAGCCTCGCTACAACCAATCTAGACCGAACCAGCAACGAGTGGAAAGGCCACAACGGCAGTTCACTCGTATCAATATGACCCCAGCACAGGTACTTCCCCATCTGTTGAAATTGAATTTGGCCTCTATCAAAGAAGCGCCAAAGAATGTCAATACATCTTCTCCACACTACCATGCCAATGCTAAGTGCGCCTATCATTCAGACAGTGTTGGGCATGACACCAACGATTGCTGGGCCCTCAAGCATAAGATCCAGGACTTAATAGACGCCAAGGAGGTAGAGTTTGACGCTCCAGAAAAACCCAATGTGATCTCTGCACCTATGCCGAAGCACGGTCGGAACGTCAACGCCATTGAGGAGGATCGATATGTTACTGACGTTAGTGATCTAACTACTCCACTGTTAACCGTTAAGCTAAATTTGTTAAGGGCCGGGATCTTCCCGGGATGTAATAGAGACTGTTACTGTTGTCACTCTCTGCCGTTGGATTGTCCGCTACTAAAGGAAGGCATCCAAGGTCTCATAGATAGCCGACAAATTTTGTTCGAGAAAGCTCCTGTTGTTCCAGTTCACGTTGAAAGTATCTCAATCATAACCATCCACGCCAATCTTTCCGAGGCCGTCAAAAAGCCAGTTAAGATTACGCCAGCTGCAAAGTCCATACCGTTGAAGATAACGAGGCCGGGGCCGGTTCCCTATGTCTCCGAGAAGTCGATACCTTGGAACTATGGTGGTGACATCTACTACCATGGTATCAAACAAGTTGAAATAATTGAAGAGGATTCAGATGATGATGAAGCCAGCATTAGTAACATTGCGGGCCCCAGCAAGATCACCAGAAGTGGGAGGATATTTTCTCCAGAGATTGCTCCTCCAAAAGCAGTCTTTGGACCCTCATCGGTAAAAGGAATCATCCCTGCTCCAGCAAGGCTCTCTGCCAGAACCCCTTTGATCGAAGAAACTTTCGTTCCTAGTGCTGCCTCTCCTACCACCGCCGATAAAGGAAAAGGAATACAAGATGAGCCCGTCAGGACGAGGGCTCAGCCCTTGGTGATTCCGGAAGCTTCCAAGAAAGAGATGGACGAAATTTTGAGGATAATCAAGAAAAGTGATTATGATGTGGTGGAACAGTTGGGGCAAACCCCCTCCAAGATCTCCATGTTGGCACTGTTACTTTGCTCAGAAGCGCACGCTCAAGCTTTGATTAAGTTTCTAAAGGCAGCCCATGTGCCCCAAGAAACCTCTGCAGATCAATTTCAACATTGCGTGGCTAGTCTGACTGCAGACAATGGACTAGGTTTTTCTGATGCCGACCTGACCCCTAAGGGCCGAAATCACAACGATGCGTTGCATATTTCAATCGAGTGTCGCGGAACCACCCTTGCACATGTTTTGGTTGATACCGGTTCATCGCTGAATGTTTTGCCTAAGAAGGCCTTGGACCGGCTAGATTGCGAAGGGTTGGAATTGAAGCCAAGTGATATCGTCGTCAGAGCCTTCGATGGGTCGAAAAGAATGGTCCATGGAGAAGTTGAAATTCCTGTCAAGATAGGTACCGAGGTGTTCAAATCCACTTTCTATGTAATGGACATCCGTCCATCATACTCCTGCCTGCTGGGCAGACCTTGGATACACCATGCTGGGGCAGTCACCTCCTCCTTGCACCAAATGCTGAAATATCCTGTAAAGGGTAAGATCATTACTGTCCATGGCGAGGAAGAGTACATGATTAGCCATTTAAATTCCTTCCGGTACGTGGAAGTCGAAGGGGAGTTCATCGAGACACCATTTCAACATTTCGAAGAGGTACTCCCTCAGATAGCAGTGGCGAAGTTGGCAGCTGAGACACCAAGGCAGATGGCCAGGATGGCATCTCTGGAGGATGCAAGGGCTGCAGTTAAAGAAGGAAAGAATTCAGCATGGGGGCAGCTACCCGACTTTCCGCATAAGGTTGATAAGCTTGGTTTAGGCTTCACCACCGCTGGTCAGAAGGCCATGCGCCGGTCAAAGATTGAGAGAGCGCCAGTCAAGATTTCTCCTTACCAAGTCAACGCCCTGGAAGATGAAGATGAAGAAAGCAACTTTGAAGAGTGGATTCACCCGACGGTCAGAGGAGGGCTGAACAATTGGGAAGCTAAAGACTTTGTCCCTGTCACTTTTATTCCTCAGTAATTTATCTATCAAACATTTTCTATTTTGGTCTGTAATATTTTTACTTTCAAACAATCAGTACTCTATCTTTCCGCCTCCTGCCTTACCCGGGGCATGTAGGTCCACTTGTAAGGGTTTTGACTATTTTTCATATTCATATGCCATGTTTAATGATTCATTGGACGTTTTCCATTTGATAAACTGCTTGTGTTCATTTTCTTTCCTTCTGCATTTTTGTTTAAGGATGGCTATCCCTTACACACACCCACACTCACCAATGCAGGTACCCATCCACTCCGGATTCCATGGGTGACTATTCTGCTGTATCTTTCAATAACTCGGAAGACCTGGTCAATCTAGCCGAGTATGAGGACGACGAGGGTTGTGAAGTACCAGGGGAACTAGCCAGGCTCCTGCAACAAGAGGAGAGGGCCATCTTACCGCATAAAGAGCCGTTGGAAACTATCAACTTGGGGACCGAGGAAAATCGGAAGGAGGTACAAATGGGTGCCAATCTGGAACCAGAAGTCAAGAAACGCTTGGTACAGTTATTGAATGAGTATGTTGAAATCTTCGCTTGGTCCTATGAAGACATGCCGGGTCTAGACACCGACATCGTGGTTCACCGTCTCCCCACAAGAGAAGACTGTCCACCGATCAAACAAAAAGTTCGCCGAATGAGGCCTGACATGTCCGAAAAAATCAAAGCGGAAGTGATGAAGCAGTTCAATGCTGGCTTTCTGGCTGTCACGTCCTATCCTCAATGGGTCGCTAATATTGTGCCAGTACCTAAGAAGGACGGCAAAGTCAGAATGTGTGTGGACTACAGGGATTTGAATAGGGCCAGCCCTAAGGATGATTTTCCGCTACCTCATATTGACATCCTAATTGACAATACAGCTCAGCATAAGGTGTTTTCTTTCATGGATGGATTCTCAGGCTACAATCAAATCAAAATGGCCCCCGAGGACATGGAGAAAACAACTTTTGTCACGCAATGGGGCACTTTCTGTTACAAAGTGATGCCGTTCGGGCTGAAGAACGCAGGAGCGACTTATCAACGCGCCATGGTAGCTCTATTTCATGACATGATACATCATGAGATTGAAGTTTACGTAGACGATATGATAGCCCGGTCACAAACAGAGGAAGAGCACCTTGAACATCTGGAAAAGCTGTTTGCCAGATTAAAGGTATACAAACTCAGGCTAAATCCAAGTAAATGCACCTTTGGAGTTAGATCCGGTAAACTCTTGGGATTCATCGTAAGCAACAAAGGCATTGAAGTTGACCCGGCAAAAGTAAAAGCAATACAAGAGATGCCTACCCCTCGTACTGAAAAGGAAGTTAGAGGTTTCTTGGGGCGCATAAACTATATTGCCAGATTCATTTCATATCTGACTTCTACCTGTGAGCCCATTTTCAAACTCTTGAAGAAAGATCAGATGATTGAATGGAACGACGACTGCCAAGCTGCTTTCGATAGAATCAAGGAATATTTGCTAGAACCTCCCATTCTGATGCCACCCGTCGAAGGAAGACCATTGATCATGTATTTGACCGTTTTGGACAGTTCAATGGGGTGTGTTTTGGGCCAGCATGACGAGTCTGGTCGAAAAGAGCACGCTATTTATTACCTTAGCAAAAAGTTTACCGACTGTGAGACTCGCTACTCACTGCTCGAGAAAACTTGCTGCGCTTTGGTATGGGCTGCTCGCCGACTAAGACAGTATATGTTGACTCATACTACTTTGTTGATATCCAAAATGGACCCTATCAAGTATATCTTCGAAAAGCCCGCTTTATCAGGAAGGATAGCCAGATGGCAAATGATCTTGACCGAGTATGACATCCAATACACCACCCAAAAGGCTATAAAAGGGAGTGTGCTAGCGGACCATCTGGCTCATCAGGCTATCGAAGACTATCAACCCATGAAATTTGATTTCCCAGACGAGGACATCATGAGTTTGGACAATGTTAAAGGTGGCGGACCGTATGACGGACCCGAAAGGGGATCCCGATGGACCCTGTACTTTGATGGTGCCTCAAATGCACTTGGAAACGGCATTGGCGCGGTACTTATTTCTCCGGAAGGATGCCACACTCCTTTCACGGCCCGACTTTGTTTCAGCTGCACAAACAATATGGCGGAGTATGAAGCCTGCATCTTTGGTCTCAAGGCTGCCATAGACTTGGGGATCAAATCTCTGATTGTATTCGGGGACTCGACTTTGGTCATTAGCCAAATCAAAGGAGACTGGGATACCAAGCATCCTAATCTTATTCCATACAAAGAACATGTTCTGACATTGTTGCCTCATTTCGAGCAAATTACCTTCGAGCACTTTCCGCGAGAAGAGAATCAGCTAGCAGATGCTCTAGCCACAATGTCCTCCATGTTTAAACTCAATTGGGATAACGAGGCTCCCCAAATCACCATCGAGCGAATGGATGAACCAGCGCATTGTCACGAGATTAACACCGAAGAAGTAGTGGAACAACCTTGGTTCCATGAAATCAAAAGGTATCTCGAGACCCAAGATTATCCTGAAGGAGCTTCCGTGAATGACAAGAAGTTCTTAAGGAAATTCGCCGCTAAGTTCTTCCTGAGCAACGGCATCCTCTACAAACGAAGTCATGATTGTGTATTACTCCAATGTGTTGATAAGGCTGAAGCAGAGTTGATCATGACTGATATACACAGCGGCCCCTTTGGCACTCACTTGAGCGGGCATACAATGGCCAAGAAGATCCTAAGGGCAGGCTATTATTGGTCTACCATGGAAGCTGACTGCCATCAACATTCCCGTACTTGTCATAAATGTCAAGTCTATGCCGACAAAGTTCATGTCCCTCCGGTTCCTCTAAACGTTCTAACTGCTCCATGGCCCTTTGCAATGTGGGGCATTGATATGATTGGAGAGATCAAACCCACGGCTTCCAACGGACATCGCTTCATCCTGGTTGCCATTGACTACTTCACTAAATGGGTCGAAGCGGCTTCCTTCGCCTCCGTCACCAAAAATGTGGTTGCCCGCTTTATCAAGCAAAATCTAATATGCTGGTATGGTGTTCCAGACAGAATCATCACGGATAACGGTACCAATCTGAATAATACAATGATCACTGCATTATGCGAACAGTTCAAGATTTATCATCACAATTCATCTCCCTATAGACCGAAGATGAACGGTGCTGTTGAAGCTGCGAACAAAAATATCAAGAAGATTATTCAGAAAATGACAGTCACTTACAAAGACTGGCATGAGATGTTACCGTTTGCGCTACATGGATACCGTACGACGATACGTACCTCAACCGGGGCAACCCCGTTTTCTTTAGTTTATGGCATGGAAGCCGTTCTGCCTATGGAAGTTCAGATCCCGTCTCTAAGAATTATGAAAGACGCAGGTTTGAATGAAGATGAGTGGATGCAGACCCGACTTGATCAACTTAATCTGATCGACGAAAAGCGACTCGCTGCTATATGCCATGGTCAAGCGTATCAAAAACGGATGATCAAGGCCTTCAATAAGAAAGTCAGACGTCAAGTGTATCAAGTCGGAGATCTAGTAGTCAAGCGGATTATCTTACCGCAAAGTGATCCCAGGGGCAAATGGACTCCTACATACGAAGGGCCGTTTGTAATCAAGAGCGTATTTTCTGGTGGTGCGATGATTCTGACCACCATGGACGGCGACGATTTGCCGCACCCTGCGAACGCAGACATAGTCAAAAGATACTACGCATAAAATAACCCGGCAAGTCGAAAACCCGAAAGGGCGGCTTGGGCAAAAATGGGCATCCCGGTGAACCGAAAACCCGAAAGGGCGGTTCAGGCAAAAATTAGGGATAAAAACAAAAAATCTGTACACCCGGCAAGTCGAAAACCCGAAAGGGCGGCTTGGGCAAAAAGGGGTTTCCCGGTGGATCGAAAACCCGAAAGGGCGATTCAGGCAAAAGTTAGGGAATTTAAGCGTATGACTATGTCTCGACAGATCACTTCAAAGACAGTCTCTTCATCAACCGGTCCCAGGTTTCTGATCAATCCAGTCATCGTCAAACGAAGCATTGAATGGACAGATGTTCGGAGTTGTGAAAGCTACAGCAGAGTGGGATCCCATGGAATTATTTCACATAGCCATCTTTGTTTTAAATTTTTCAAATATTTACGACAAGATCCTCTTACTAGGATGGTTGTTTCCCTTGTATAAATGTACTCAAAGAAAATCAATACAAATACTCTTCCCAGAATTTGTGCCATTTCCCTTCTCCTTTTTCTCTTGCACTATTTGTTTTATTTTGAGAAACGTCCAATGTTTTGTTAAATAGGCATATGCATTTGAAACCTGATCACTTCCTGATTGAACCTAAGAAAAGGATTACTGATAGGATGAAAGTACAGACGAGTATTTCGACACCCTTCCAAAGGAAATCCCTTGAGATCTGTAATCCACGTCCCTAACAAACCTTGAGGTCTATCTCCAGCAGACCCTCGGAGCTTATCCCCGTAAGATTCCGAAAGATAATCCCCGCAGAGTACGGACGTCCCTTCCAAGTTTTATTCAAAGCTATTCTCACAAAGGCGTATAATTGGTTTATCCTCGACTAACCATCAGGAGAGGTTACACTCGCCAGAATTCTTCCCATCCCCAGCGGAGTTCCTCAGAATTCCCTATCAGTACTATCCCCGGAGAAGTTTATCCCCAGCCAAAGAATCTTCCGGAGATCATTTCTCTTCAGAGTTCAAGATTCGGTATCCCCAGCAGATCAAAAGCTTCAACGGGTCAATCCCCAGCGAAGTCAGACTTTTAAATCTTCTCCCCACGGGCTTTTTAGAAGAAAATCTAGCATTCCCCAGTAGAGTCAGTCTTCAGAGATACATCTCTCCCAGTTGAAGATTCTCAATCTGGCCTCCCCAACATTAAATCTACTAGTTTAACACTCCCCAGTAGAAGACTTCAGCAATCCCCCAGAAGATTGGTATGCAATCCGAGCTCCAAGCTCCCCAGCAATGACCCAGGATTTATTTTCCCCAGCGACAATCAAGATACCTCTGTTTCCAGCTTACATGCACATCCATTTACATTCATAAAACCATGATGTACATTGTATCATGCATCATAGCATTGCATCCAACTAACTTTTTGCCTTTTTCAGGCAAGATCAGTCGACAGAGTAAAACGATTCTTCTCAAGACTTTTGAAAACAGTTCACGGGTTCTCCAAGTAAACGGATGTTAACCTATCACTTGTTCAGATTCTTCTCAAGACTTCTGAAAACAGTTCACGGGTTCTCCAAGTAAACGGATGTTAACCTATCACTTGTTCAGATTCTTCTCAAGACTTCTGAAAACAGTTCATGGATTCTTCCCAAGTAACGGATGTTAATCTATCAGCTTGTTCAGATGCACCTTCGAATTTAGTTTACGGACGCTTCCCAACAACGGATGCTGCTCTATTGCTAATTCAACTTCAAGACTTCTGAAAACAGTTCATGGATTCTTCCCAAGTAACGGATGTTAATCTATCAGCTTGTTCAGATGCACCTTCGAATTTAGTTTACGGACGCTTCCCAACAACGGATGCTGCTCTATTGCTAATTCAACTTCAAGACTTCTGAAAACAGTTCATGGATTCTTCCCAAGTAACGGATGTTAATCTATCAGCTTGTTCAGATGCACCTTCGAATTTAGTTTACGGACGCTTCCCAACAACGGATGCTGCTCTATTGCTAATTCAACTTCAAGACTTCTGAAAACAGTTCATGGATTCTTCCCAAGTAACTGATGTTAATCTATCAGCTTGTTCAGATGCACCTTCGAATTTAGTTTACGGACGCTTCCCAACAACGGATGCTGCTCTATTGCTAATTCAACTTCAAGACTTCTGAAAACAGTTCATGGATCCTTCCCAAGTAACGGATGTTAATCTATCAGCTTGTTCAGATGCACCTTCGAATTTAGTTTACGGACACTTCCCAACAACGGATGCTGCTCTATTGCTAATTCAACTTCAAGACTTCTGAAAACAGTTCACGGGTTCTCCAAGTAAACGGATGTTAACCTACCACTCGTTCAGATTCAACCTCAAGATTTCTGAAAACAGTTCATGGATTCTTCCCAAGTAACGGATGTTAATCTATCAACCTATTTAGATACGACTTCCTGAAAATGGCTTGTAGGTTCCCCCAACCACGGATGTCAACCTATTGCCTGTTCAGACCCCCCAATTCAGAAATGGTCTAGAGCTCGGACGCTTTCCTAATGTTCCCTTCCAGATGGCATCTTTAAGCCCATCCCCGACAAGTTTCTGTCAACTCCCCTAGATGGCATCGTTAAGCCCATCTCCAAATGGCATCTCTAAGCCCATTCCCGCATCCAGTACTTCGATAAGTGCAAATTTTCGGGCGCTCTAGTGTCCAATCTCCTTTTACTCTCAAGTCGCGAAAGGCAAACTTGCCAATCTAACTCTTCAAGTCAAAGAATATTGAACAGGGGCAACTGTTGTACCCCAAAATTTGCCCTCGCATTTTTCTCCAAAAAAAAACTCAGCTTCAAACACTTCCTGACTTCTCAAACTGACTCAAGAATCGGACAAACGGACTTTTCTTGGCAGTCAAGCAAAACTAGGGTTTTTACTGATTTTCAGAGCTCTGATTTGCTTCATACAGTGGGCCTAGGGTTTGATTGATTGTTGGTTCAATTTTGGTCAAGCGAGCGTGATTTGGCATTTAATCGGAAATTAAGTTTTTATGGGCATATTCTCAGAAGAATTTGAATTCCACAGCACTTTGCGATTTATTTCAAGATTCGGATTAAAATTCGCGTTATCTTGGTTTAATCAGTAAAAGAGACAGTGGTTTGAATTCAGTACCTTTTGATTGGGCCAGTCAGATGCAAGATGCAGTATGGGATTCACAGTGTTCATGTGTTTGATCAGTCCATCTGGGTTAATTGCTGCTTTGCTTTGGATTTTGGATAATACAGGTTTATTGGATCAATGTTGTTTTATTTTAGTTATTTATTATTCTGAAATTAAATGATTGAATTTATTTTTCAATTGTTTTAATTCTAAGAGTTTTAAATAAATAAATAAGCAATAAAGAAAATGGAACCAATTGGATAAGTTGAATTTTTTTTATTGATATTTGAATTATTTACAAATTGTTGTTACAAACAATAATTTACATTTAATTTAAATATTACAATAGAAAGAAAAAAAAACTATCCTATTTTCTAAATACTCTTCGTTCTTCGCTCCGCTCCGGCATCCCATCTTTCATCTGCAAAAAGAAACCAGAAAAGTCAGAAAGCATTTAATTAAAGGACAGATAAAAAGTTGCTCATCATTAGGGGCCACTGACTGGGATCAGTTGACCCTCTCTGCAAATCACGGGATTTCTCCCGGTTCACAGAGAGGGAAGATTATTTTCATTTCATGAATGCAAATGCAAATGCATAGTTTCTAAAAAGTTTGCAAACTGCATAGAATTTCAATACCCCATTCAAACCATATAGTTCAAATCCAAACTGAAAAATCCAATCCAAACTTTCTATCCAAAAGCAAAAGGCTGCTGTCAGAATGCCAAAAGATATCAAGGAAGTCAAAATGGTACAAGTTGCTATCAAAGCCTACAAACTGTCAAAAGGAGATGCAAGATGTATTATGCAAGCAAAACAATCTTAACTCATCATTTCCCATAGAACCCCTTCAGAACAGTACAAATAAAAATCATATAAAAATCTTAAGCTGTACTGTAAAGAGAGAGAGAAGAGAGATAAAGCAAGCAGGGTTTAGGCATGGTTCAGGTTCAGCAGTCAGAATGGACAGCAGGAAATGAAGATATACAAAATCAGAAAAGAGCCAACTCAGTTCAGTAACATAGGCAGCAGGCATAGACAGTAGAGGCAGAAAAGATATACAACAAAAAGGATAATTCAGCATTGTTCAAAATTTACACAGCATAGCCAATTACCAAAATGGGAAAAATGCCATGAAACCTTGTGAAAATGTCCAGCAGGCTTGGGTCAAAGAGAAGACCAAAGCTTTGACAAAAGATTGGGCGCCAAGAGAAAGATAGAAAAGATATAATACAAACTCAGCATAGGCAACCACATCAGAAAAACACACAACATAACATACAAACACCTCAAATATCTGTCAAACCCCAAAAACCATTAAACCGGCATCAGTATAAACCTGAAGCATACCCTGCATTAAACATAAGAACTCAAGCCAAGAACCAGCCTACTGTCATCAAACACCAATACCCTGCCTTACCATTAGAACCAAAACAACACACTGCAAACTGATCAAACAAAAGCCATCAAACACAACAAAAACTCACACCACTACTGTCATAACCAAAGCCATCAAACTTCATCAAATTTCATCAACCATATATCCAAACCAATCCTCAAACCCATAACAAAAACATACTGAACCTGTCAAAGTAAGAACCTCAAACAATAATAATCTTCAAAGTCCAAACAAGCCTCACATAACAAGCCTGTCATGACCTCACAAACACAAAAGCTAAACATATGAACTAACCCCTTTGCTGTCAAACTAAACCAGCATAAGCATCAGTCAAAAAGAATGCCTTACCAATAACCTCACCACACCTGCAATCTGATCAAAACCAGCGCCTAGCCTCAGAATTTCTTCATCATAGGCAATAAAAACATGGCATCCAACTCAACAATCATTCAAGGCAGCAATGTTCTAAAGTAGCCAAGGCGAATCGTCTAAGAAAGCCACCATTCGACAAAAATGCTAGGCAACTCATAGAAGTCAGACAAGAAGCAACTCAGGGGCTCAGAGGAAAACAAAGATTCAAGGCAAAACATCTCAGACAACATACAACAACCCAAGGCAACGCATTGTGGAAGAAGAAGATAAACAAAAAGTGAATTTTAAGGAGGGTTTTCAGGCAAATCTAGCAACATCATCAAAGCCCTAACATAAGCAAAGAACGAAGTTACCAGGGTCATCAGAAGCAAAGACTCATCAAGTCCATCTCCGCCATCGAGCCTCCTAAGCGTCACATCCTCTTTCCCCCTCCAAGTCAGGTAGTCAATTGTTTCTCCCTTTTTCTTATCCATCACCTCCATAGCAACACAAGCTTAAGAATCAAATTCGAAACTAATAATGCATGCAATTCATAAAAGAGAAAAGAATCAGAAAAACATCCAAAGCGAACCTTTCTGTATTGAGGCCTTTGAGCTCGAACCGGAAGGAGGAGGAAAAGTAGGGAAAGCGCTGGTGGCCTCGAAGCAAAGAGAAGCACTCAAGCCTAAGCGGAGAAGATGAACTCAGTGAGCGGCGCCGTTCGAACCCCAAACTTCGTTCCCAATTGAACCAAACTGCCTAACCCTAATTTTCGCCTGTGTTCAACATGGGCTTAACCTGACCCGTTTCTGCCTTCCTAAGCCCATTGAAAATACTTCTCCTCTTTCTTTTTTTAACAACATTAAAAAACTAATCCTTTTTTTTATATATATAAACAATACTCATTCTTCTTTTTTATAAAACACTAACCTTTTTTTATTTATTTGTAAAAACAATATCTACTAACTTTAGTTTATAAACAATGTTTTTCATCATTTGTAAAATACTAACTTAATGCATTTTCTATCATATAAGTTAAAATTTCCTTTTTTTGAATTATATTTGTACATAAATAAACAAAATACTTCGTATACATAATTGAAAATACTTTTTATACATATTTGTACATATATTTTAAGATATTGATTTGTATATATCATATAAATTTGAAAACATTTTTTAGGCTAATACACATTTGTATATAAAATAGCAAAATATTCTTTTTTTCTATATATACATAATTAACTCAGAAATAGTTCTTAATATATATATTAAAAAAAATATATATTTGTATACAGAATAATACATATCATTGTCATAATATAATCAAAGTTGAAAACTTTCCCTTTTTTTTAAAAAAACATATACATTTGTATAAAATTAACATGTAAATTAAAATCAAGATTTATCAAAAAAAACATTTATCTAGGTCAAATCCTAATACGGCTCAATTTCACATTTCGCACTTGTACATATTTACATTTACACAATACATTGCCCTATACACATTTTATCTTATATTCGTACATTCGATATTTACATTTTGATGGCGACATTCGATTTGGTTGTAAATTATTGGGTACTATAAGTCTCATCCCCTTGTACATTTATACCCCCACTCCCGGACATTATTTTGTAATAGCGTAGATTTACATTCCGCAATTTACAGCTTTTCAATTATACCATGGTTAGACCTAGGGTTTGTATGTACATAAAATCAAACGCTAGATAACCTAATACAAGACAAATGCATGTAATCAATACACAATCACACTTGCACCCCCTAGGGTAATCCCACATGTTGCCTTCCAAAATGGGCCATGCTTGCACGTCGAATGTCTTTGGCAAAACGAAATCAAATGATCATAAGTCCCTCGATGACGCTTTCGAAAGTCGCCTACCAAAATGATCAAGTCCCTTCAAGCAAATTGCCAAAGACACTTGGCACCATTGCATTCATGGTCTATGCGATGACCCGCGCCTGTCCCGAATAAACTTCCTAAACGCAAGATTGTCTACCAATTTCAATGGTGGAATAAAATTGTTAAAAGGGGTTAAAACACGACGAAAATCTTTTGATAAAGCTTTAGGGTAGATGAACTCTTAAGTACTTGTCAATTTACAAAGAAAACACTTGCCTAATTTCAAAACCCACTTCACAACACTTTCAAAAAATCAAACTTTTCAAACCCTTGAAACATCTTTTTTAAAAAAAAGATAAAACACCTTTTGTAAAACATTCGAGTAAAGAATTGTTACAAGGTTAGCCTAACACAAGGCATCTTTTCAAAACATTTTCAAAACAATCCACAAAGCACCATTTCACACAATTGAAAACCAAGGCAAGATTGATCTAAGCAAGTACCTAAGAGCCCATGGATAACCATGGATGAAAAGGGTGCTAATACCTTCCCTTTTCATAATCTACCCCCCGAACCCACGAAATATCTCAAAAGGTTTTTGCTGTGCTTTTTAACCTTTCCTTAGGATAAAATAAAAAGTCGGTGGCGACTCTTTCTCAACCGCACAAGTGCGAATACGAATGCAAAACACTAGTCAGTTCTCCCACCGTATCACACAAGAGGATAAAGAATCAGAAGATCCTACTTCTGATATTGTTGTTGTTCCTTTTGATCAACCTCAACAAAGGAAAAGCAAAATCTCATCATCTTACCAGAAGATCTAATTATGGTAAACAAAGATGCTCCAGTCAGAACAAGATCAATGTTCAAACCTTTTGTAGATTATGAGACTCTGAATTAAACCAAGGTATTGTATTTCTTTCAGAACCTCGGTAATCAGAAGATGTTTCAGCCATAAATGTATTTGATCAGATGGAAACCTTTTGGTTATCCAGATTCTGAGGATATCAAACATGTTACCTAATTAGATATAGTGATTAATGCGTGTAACCTTTGGTTATTCTTAATCATCACTCTACCTAGGCTACACATTGGCTGTAATTTTTCTTGGAACTGATTAAAATCATAATTATTACTTTCATTTAATGCTCTTAATAATTATATCTATATGTGTTTATTTTTATTTATTTTCTCTCACCTTTAAAACACTTTATACAATTCCACGCACAACATCACTTCACTTCCCACACTTGATAGAAACCCTAAACCTCTCTTCTCTCAATTGTTCATCATTTTCTCTCATTTTCATCATCTTATTGAAAATTTCTTCATTAACGTTCTTCATCTTTAACAATGATGACCCTTGATTAACAAGAGGTTGCTAAGTTTGCAAGTGAAGTGGAATAAGTTATGAATCCAACTATTTTATCATCATCATTTGTTGCTCCATCATCCTCAATCGTGGTTCCATCATCTTGAACCGTTCCTCTGTCAACTTCATCCGCTCCTTCATTATCCTCAAAACCTATTGGTGAGAATCACATTACGCAGAAAAGTTCTTAAGTTCATTGCATTCTGAAACAAGGGGGAACAGAAGTTCTAACTATGATACGCTGCAAAAGAGAAAGTGTTAGTGAGAAAGTGGAGGGTCAGAAGTTGTGGGCCTGGGTACATCAAATTCTGAGGTTGGAGGGTTCAGAGGCTATATCATAGCTGGGAACATAGAAGTTTATGTATCTCTAACAAGTCATAGGTTCTGATTGTTTGAGAGAGTGAAGTGATTATACTATTAGGTGAGGATATCTAGAAGTTCTGATTTAGGAGTATCGTCTGACAGATAAATGGGTAAAAAATGTCAATAAATAAACCTAAAAAGGGATATTTCTGGGGCTAGAACCCATGACCCTTAGCACTAATGTCTTATGCATATGATTTCTACCACTGGGGTGGCTGTACATCCGGTATTAGAAGCAAAAGCATAAACACAAAACATAAAGTAAATTCTGATGATGAGCTTCATCTCTTTCTCCATGCTAATCAGAATATCTGCAACTTAATCATTTCTCAACAGAATAGAAAACACAAACATATAAATTATGGCAGGTTTCCCTCATGGTTTCAGAAGCATAAAAAATGTTAAGACTATAAATCAGAAACAAACATGTATCTGCTAGTTCTAGTTTCCTTAAGAAGTTTTGAACCTATGTTCTTCCTACTTATGCAGGCAAGTACATGAAACCTCAGAATATGTACAATCATTAGAATCAGGATGTCTACATTATGTTTTGAACATGCAAGTCTAACAATGCTTACGCGATATGATGAGGGTTAGCAGAAGCTTACCTTGCAGCTGAAAAATATTCTGACTATTTGTAACGTTCTGATCAGCTTCCTCACGTGCTCAGCAGGATGGAACAACCTTTATCTTGGGCTATGAATGGCTGGAAAATTCTGGAATAATCAAGAAGCAAAATTCTATCTTTTTGAGAACGTGTTACGGTTAGAAAACAGGAGTTAGAATGGTCTATAAATGTATATCAGAAGCTGTATGAATGGATTGGGTCAAGAAACACTTGAGGAAAATTGGAGTTTGAATGCAAGAATAAAAAAACTAACAGGTTTTGTATTTGTGTTTGCAGTTTTAGATTTCTGGAGATTTTAGCAAGGTTTCAAGGATTTTTTTTCTTCTTTTTTTCAATTTTTCGACCTGGCCCTTTTTTAGATGCAAATGAAGTTCAACTTATAGGCAAGAACTTTGTAGCTTGGAGAAGTCAAAAGTAACAACATCATGCTAGCATGCTGGCTTGTTCTTGAAGCAAGTTAAACAAGTATGGTGGTTAACAACTTTTAGCCGTGCAAAAGCTGGATTTGTAAGCCTGAATTAAGGAAAAGTACCCTCAGAGGCAAAAGAAAAGCATGGGCTCAGCATAAACTTGTACAAAAGTTTGATTTTCAAGGACAATAATGGTACTTCTATCTCACACGTGGGGAAATCCTTTGGATAAAAACTCAAAAGTGGTTGTGATCATTAAATGATGATGAGATTTATCAAACCATAAATCCCGTGCTATGAGATTGTGCATCATAGCTTAGATCTGAGCCAGAAGTTCAGCATCAGCACAACTTAGAACAAAACATCCAACTTCTGATCCTTTAATCTTTTCGCTCCAGCATGTTCTGAAGGAGTTCTCAGACTTTTCTGAAAGTTTGTAAAACGCTTTGTTGACTTTCTTTGAATTACTTTTGCAAACTCTGGCTGAATGTTCGTGAAAATTGGCCTAGAAGTTCTAACCAAAATCTGTCTTGAAAGTGTCCAGAATTTGCTGAGTGCTTATGTTTCATGGACATGTCTTTGAACATTTATAAATTGAAATTCCAGCATTTCCAAGAGAAGTTCTGTTCTTAAATATTTTAGGTCTTATTGAGATCTAAAACTCTTGTGTTAGAAACTCTTCCAGAATCAGCTTGCATCATGGTGATAATCTGATCAGAAGTTCTGAGCTTGTCATATTTCTTAAACACTTAGAAAAATTCTAAGTATTTTAGAATTTTGACTTTTGAATTTCTTGATGAAACGAACTTCATATTTCAAAATGTCTTGATTAAATATGATTCTTAAAACTTGATTTTGATCAAAAGTCAAAGTTTGACTTTTCAGTGTGTAAATGACCATTTTGCCCTTGTGCCAATTCCAAGCCTAAATTGATGTATCGGTACCGAAAACTTGACGTCATAGAAGACTTTGTGAGAGAATCCTTGAGAAATGAGAGGGCAAATTTTGGGGTACAACAGCTGCCCCTGTTCAATCTTCTTAAACCTGAAGAGTTAGATTGGCGAGTCCGCCATTCGTGATTTGAAGGTGAAAGATGATTGAACACTAGAGTGCCCAGAAATTTGCACTCGAAGATGAATTGTGAATGGACTTATAGATGCCATTTGGAGGAAAGTTGATAAATACTGGAAGAAGTATCATCACAAATCTCTTGTTGATTTATACTAAAACTTGATTCTTTACCTGTGAGAAAAAGAGTTAGTAAAATGCAGATGTATGCATGATATTTTCTAGATGTGTATTATGCTAAATGCATTTTGTATGTACATGTTTATGATGTATGAATGTGAGATGTATGTTTTTGTCAGGGAAAATAAATCTCTGACTGCCGCTGAGGAAATTCTGGGGGGGTGAATCCCTATTTAACGTTGGGGATGAAGAATATGCATATCTTTAAACTTTGTTGAAAGGTTGCTTTCACTGGGGAATATCTCTTGAATGTCAGCTGTTATCTGGTTGGATCCAGGCTTCACAATTTTCTGAGGATGAAGTAGTCAACTGTTATCTGGTCGAATCCAGGCTTCACGGCAACTTACTAGGGGAAGTGACGAATTAACTGTTTACTGGTTGGATTCCAGGCTTTGCAGAAAATTTCTTGAAATTGAATAGTTATCTGGTCGGATCCAGGCTTCACAACAACTTGTTGAGGATACAGAAGTTAACTATTATTTGGTCGGATCCAGGCTTTGCAGTAACTTGAAGTGGTAACTACTATCTGGTCGGGTCCATGTTTCATGGTTTTTGGAAAGTTGTACTATTATCTGGTCGAGTCCAGGCTTCATAGTGTCTCTCTGGGGATCATAGTTGATTGTTATCTGGTCGGGCTCCAGGTTTCACAATAAACTATTTGAAAAAACGGTCATCTGGCCGGGTCCAGGCTTTGTCGATTTTTGAGGTTGATGAGGTCAATTGCTATCTGGTCGGGTCCAGGCTTCACAATAAACTGTTTGAGGATTTAGTTGTTATATGGTCGATTTCCAGGTTCCAAAATGAATCTCTGAGGGTAATTGCTATCTGGTCGGATCCAGGCTTCACAATAACTTGTTAGGGTAGAGGCAAACTCTACTAGGGAGAAGAAGTTAAACCTTGGTCCGGTTGAGTCCAGGTTCTTCTATATTTTGAAGAGTTAAACTTTTATCTGGCCAGGTCTAGGCTTTTAGTAACTTGAAATCAAGATCAACTGCTATCTGGTCGGGTCCAGGCTTCGCCAATTGAAGAAGTCAAACTATTATCTGGTTGGGTCCAGGTTTCAGTAATAAATTGAAAATTATGCTAAAATCTGGTCGGGTCCAGGCTTCATAGTATCTTTTTGGAAATAGTAAAGGCTTTGCTGACGGCTTTACTGGGGATCAGGGGTTGTGGCCCTATGATTTGCAATAATCTGAAAGGAAAATTCAAACTGGAGAGTGTGGACTCAGCCGGGGAGGATAGACTCAGCTTGGGGTAACAGGTTCAGTTGGGGAAGATAGACTATACCGAGGGAATACAAACTCGGTTGGGGAGGATATACTCGGCTGGGGAATTTTGTGGTTCCTCGATTGTTGTTAGGGAAATAAAACCTGTTGGGGAAATAAACCCTATTGAGGAGGTGAGTTTCTTTTAGGAAGGGATCCACGAGGCTTCAACTTGTAAAATTTGACTTAACTAGAGAGAGAGCTGCCAAGAGATTGAGACTCTGGTTGGGGACTATCCTTTGCAAATAGACTTTGTGAGTAACTTTGTTGAGGAGGAAGTTAATGAAATAACTCTGTGGGGGTATTCCATATTCATTAAAGAGGTGTCTGTTACTGCTTAGGTCATATGTGCCAAACAGTTTTAATCATGTTCATATGCATATGTTCATTCGATTTTAGTCATTGGACAAATTTGCATTAAAACAAAGACAAAATTTTTGCACTTCAAAGTATATCTGTATTGATATTTTGCCCATGAATAGGCGTTTTTGTACAGAGAGACGGAGATCCTAGTAAGAGGAAATCATCGAAAGGAAAACAAAATTGAAAACAAAAACAAATAGCCATGTGAAATGATCTCATTGCCTTCCAACTCTACTATTTCCCCAATGTCTTCGAATGTCCCTTACCTTTGATAGAAGTTGATTGGATTGATCTTGGACCGTTTGAACTTGGACCTTGGTGATAAAATTGACTGTGGTGATTCCACGGGACACAGTCATATGCTTTTAATCCTTAATATTTGCCTGGACCGTCCTTTCGGGTTTTCAGCCCACCAGGATACCCTTTTTTGCCCAAGTCGCCCTTTCGGGTTTTCAACTTGCCAGGTGTACAATCTTTGGCATATATCCCTAATTTTTGCCCAAAACTTTTGGTTTGTCGGGATGCCCTTATTTTGCCTAGGTGTGTCAACCTAGCGGGTCTCTTATGCGTAGTATTTTTTAACTATGTCTGTGTTTATAGGATGTGGGAATTCTTCACCATCCATGGTAGTCATCATCATGGAACCACCAGAGAAAACTCTTTTGACAACAAATGGCCCTTCATAGGTGGGAGTCCATTTGCCTCTGAGGTCGCCTTGTGGTAGAATGATGCGTTTTTATCACCAAGCCACCAGCTTGATATACTCGAGGCTTGATATTTTTGTTGAAATCCTTGATCATCTGTTTTTGGTACGTCTGGCCATGGAAAACAATAGCTCATCATTTTTGTCGATCAAGTTCAACTGATCCAATCTCGTTTGAATCCAATCATCTTCTCCTAAGCCTGCCTCATTCATAATCCTCAGCGAGGGAATTTGAACTTCCACCGGTAGAATAGCTTCCATGCCATAGACTAAGGAAAAGGGAGTTTCCCCAGTTGATGTTCTAGCTGAAGTGAGGTAGCCATGTAGAGCAAACAGCAACATCTTATGCCAATCCTTATAGGTTACCACCATTTTCTTCACAATCTTCTTGATATTTTTGTTGCCGCTTCGACCGCACCATTCATTTTTGGTCTATATGGAGAAGAATTGTGATGCTTGATCTTAAACTGAATGCAAAGCTCAGTAATCATAGCATTGTTGAGGTTAGTACCATTGTCAGTGATAATTCTTTCGGGGATACCATAACGGTAGATAAGGTTATGTATGATAAATCTGGCTACCACATTCTTTGTGACTGAGGCAAAAGAAGCAGCTTCGACCCACTTGGTGAAATAATCAATAGCGACCAAAATGAAGTGATGTCCATTGGAAGTGGTTGGCTTGATTTCTCCAATCATATCAATGCCCCACATTGCAAATGGCCACATAGCGGTCATGACATTCAGAGGGATAGGAGGAACGTGGACCTTGTCAGCATAGATTTGGCATTTGTGACAAGTTTTTGAATGTTGATGGCAATCAGTCTCCATTGTTGACCAATAGTAGCCAACTCTCAAGATTTTCCTAGCCATCATATGTCCACTTGAGTGAATACAAAAGAGACCATCATGCATGTCTTCCATGATTTCCTCTGGCTCCTTCTTGTCCACACATCGGAGTAGAGTTGAATCATGGTTGCGCTTGTACAATATTCTGTTGCTTAGGAAGAATTTGGCTGCAAATCTTCATAAGAACTTTCTGTCATTGATAGATGCTCCCTCTGGATACTCTTGTGCTTCAAGGTATCTCATCACCTCATGGTACCATGGCTTTTCCGCATCGGTGTCAAGCTCATAGCAATGTGCAGGTTCGTCAAATCTTTCAATTGTAATCATAGGGGCTTCGTTGTCCCATCAGACCTTGAACATTGAAGACATGGTTTCCAAAGCGTCAACCAACTGATTTTCTTCCCTAGGGAAGTGCTCAAAAGTGATCTCTTCGAAGTAAGGAATTAGGGATAGCACAAGTTCCTTGTAAGGGATTAGGTTAGGGTGTTTAGTGGCCCAATCTCCTTTTACTTGGATGATCACTAGAGCAGAATCCCCAAACACATTCAAATGTTTGATCCTCAAATCAATGGCAGCTTTCAAACCCAAAATACACGCTTCATACTCGGCCATATTATTCGTGCAATTGAAGCATAATCTGACAGTGAATGGAGTGTGGAAACCTTCAGGAGAGATGATTACAACACCAATTCCTTTACCTAAGGCGTTGGAAGCCCCATCGAATACCATAGTCCATCAGAATCTTTGTTCAGGTCCATCATATGGTTCATGTTTCACGCAATCGATTACCAACATGATGTTCTCATCAGGGAAGTCAAAGTTTATTGACTGATAATCATCCCCAGCTTGATGGGCTAAATGATCAGCTAGTACGCTTCCTTTGATGGCCTTTTGTGTAGTTTATTGGATGTCGTACTCAGTCAAGATCATTTGCCATTTGGCTATCCGACCGGAAAGGGAAGGTTTCTCGAAGATGTACTTGATTGGGTCCATTTTAGAAATCAACAGAGTGGTATGAGTCAACATATACTATCTTAGCCGGCGAGCAGCCCTTGCCAGAGTGCAGAAAGTTTTCTCGAGCAGTGAATATCTGGTTTCACAGTCGGTAAACTTTTTGCTCAGGTAATAAATAGCATGCTCTTTTCGACCAGACTCGTCATGTTGGCCCAAAACACCCCCCATAGAATTCTCTAGTACTGTTAAGTACATGATCAAGGGCCTTCCTTCAACTGGAGGCATGAGAATAGGAGGCTCTTGTAGATATTCTTTGATTTTGTCGAAGGCAGCTTGGCATTCATCGTTTCATCTGAGTACCTGATCTTTCTTCAAGAGCTTGAAGATTGACTCACAAGTAGCAGTCAAGTGAGATATGAAACAAGAATGTAATTGAGACAACCCAAGAATCCTCTAACTTCCTTTTCAGAATGTGGGACTGGAATTTCTTGGATGGCCTTTACCTCGGAAGGATCAACTCCAATTCCTTTATTGGTGACAAAAAAACCTAGAAGCTTTCCAGATCGTACTCCGAACGTACACTTGTTAGGGTTTAACCTCAACTTGTACTTTTTCAGCCTTTCGAATAGTTTGTACAGGTGATCAAGATGTTCCTCTTCAGTTTGTGATCTGGCGATCATATCGTCCATATAGACCTCTATTTCATGATGTATCATGTCATGAAACAAAGCTACCATAGCCCTTTGATATGTTGCCCCTGCATTCTTCAATCCGAATGGCATGACCTTGTAGTGAAAGGTGCCCCATTGCATAATGAATGTAGTCTTCTCCATGTCTTAGGGAGCCATCCTTATTTGATTATAGCCTGAGAAACCATCCATGAAAGAGAAGACTTTATTCTGAGCAGTATTATCAACTAAGACGTCAATATGTGGTAGAGGGAAGTCATCCTTGGGGCTTTCCCTATTCAGATCCCTATAGTCTACACACATGCAAACTTTCCCGTCTTTCTTTGGCACTGGCACCACATTGGCAACCCATTGAGGATAGGATGTCACAGCTAGGAACCCTGCATCAAATTGTTTCATCACTTCATCTTTGATCCTTTCATACATATCAAGCCTCATGCGACGAACCTTTTGTTTAACAGGAGGGCAGTCTTCTCTTGTCGGCAGACGATGAACTACGATATCGGTATCCAACCCAGACATATCTTCATAAGACCAATCAAATACTTCCACATAATCATGCAACATCTGAACCAACCTGCTTGTGATACGGTGGCAGAACTGACTGTTAATACTGGTTTGCGTTTTTGTTCGCAAATATCGCGGTAAGCAAGAGTCGCCACCGACTTTTATTTTATCCAATCAGGAAAAGGAAAAAGAACAGAAAAAACCTTTTTCGAGATGTTTCTGAGTACAGGGGGTAGATTATAGAAAGGGAAGGTGTTAGCACTCTTTCTATCTGTGGTTTTCCACGGGCTCTTAGGTACTTGCTCATTTTGAAAACTGCTTGTGTGTGCTTGTTTTGAAAAGTTTTGTATTACTTCGTTTTAACCATTGTTTCTGTCCTCAAGAGTGTTACGAAGTTGTTTTTGAAAACTTTGTTTAAAAAGTGTTTGGTGTGAAAAAGTTTGTTTGTTTGAGCAAGTACTTAAGAGTTTTCTAACTACTCGAAAAAGACTGTTCATTTTCCTTTTAGACAATGCTATTCCATTATTGAGAAATAGGTAGCATCGTCGTTGGAGTTTGAGGGATTATCGAAAGGGATGAAATGGTCATTGAAGGCAACATGTAAGGATACCCTAGCATTTCGAAGGGACTGTCATCATATATTCGTAGGCAACATCGAGGGACAAGATCATTTCTCGTAGGCAACTCGAGGGACGTTAAGGGACTATTGTTGTACCCCAAAATTTGCCCTCTCATTTATCAAGTTTTTTCTCACAAGATTTCTTTGACACAAGATTGGATTAGGGTTTGGTCAACTCAAGACATCTCATCTTGCACTAATAACCCAAAATTAGGGTTTGAGATTGCACAAATATTTTTGGACTATCAATGCTTCATATGACTTTCAAAATTATTATGGAACCCCAAGTTTACTCATGTCAGGTTTCAAGCCTTGGATCACACTTTTGCCCAATCAATTGGACAGTTAACCTAAAAATCAGTTGTATTGGGGAAAAAGTCAACCATGGCCAATTTACAGTCAAACTTCTTAATTTTTGATCCACGTCAACATTCTAGACTCATATGTATCATTTGATCAAGTTTGGACCATAATTCCTCAAGAAATTTGATCAAATCACCAAAAGGGCAGAATGGTCAAAATTAGGGTTTGGACTGAGGAAGGGCAATTTCTGATTTTTTGACCTAGAAAATGACCAATTGATTTGAAGCATGATTTAAAGGATTAAATTGCATCATCTTGACCTTATTACATGGCTCAAAACATTTCAATTTCATTGGATTGATAGATGAAATTTGCAGTCAACTGATTAAAAGTCAACTGTACACTGAAAAGTCAAACTTTGACTTTTTGGTCAAAATCAAGTTCCAAGGGTCACAATTCATCAAAACATGTCAAATTTTGAAACCTTTTCATCAAGAAATCCAAGTTTGAAGATTAGGGTTTGAATTTGAAATTTTTCTTAACTTAGAAAATTTTCTAAGTATAGAAAAATTTCTTATTTTTTCTCAACTTTAGGGCACTTTTTCACCATGATGCATAATGATTCAAAGAAAGTTCCCAACATGAAAGTTGTATACCTCCATGAAATCTACAAATTTTCTTCACACACTTTTCCCTAAATATGCTTTGATCCCAAGATATAAATTTATGAATACATGGTCATGAACTAAATAACTTAGTGAAATTTTGCCCTAATTTAGGCAGGTTTTGGACCCAACTTCATGGAAATGTTTCACCTAGTTACAAGAGGTATCTCAAAATTCATTTCAAATATGAGTATAGAGCACATTGCAAGCTTTCCAAAATGTCTAAGAACTCCTCAAGATCATTTTTGAGTAGGGAGAATCGAAGAGATGAAGTTGGCATTTTCTCACTTTTTGTCCAAACCATTTCATGAAGAACAAAGTTGCAATCAGTACCTATGCTTCCTAATCCATGCTTTGAGGGTCCCAAACTTGTTCCTCACTCCTTAATTTAATGCTTACTCAGTTGACAAAGCTTTGATCCATGCCCTAGAGCCATTATCCAAGTGGTAATTCCATTTATGGCAAAAAGTGACCATTGCCATTTTGAAAAAGATCAACTTTTGCAAACTTTACAAATCTTGAGCATTGAACCTATCTCCATTGTACATACAAGTCTCATAGGTCTAAAGAAAATTGTACAAGCTGATACCAACCCTAAGAGAGCAAGTACAAGCATGGAAAGCCTTGTCAACTCACTTTACTTAAAAGGCAAGAAAAGTTGCAAAAAGGCTAGAGCTGACACATCTGTTGGAGAGATGATATGAAACTGATCTTATACTAATATACAAACATAATACAACTTATCACACGATTAAGAAAGGCCTGAAACACTCTCAAGTTCAAAAACACCAGAAAACTATCAAACTTGCAGTTTTTGGCATAAGCATACCAATCTCATATTTGGCTCGTGTGTTTCCTTTCTTGATCATCAAAACCTCTTACCTACTTGATATCAAACCAATACAGACCTTCATCCCTGTTCTGTAACCACTTCTCCATCATCAACCATTTTTGTTTTCAAAGCTTGCAGATTGACTTGGCCAAGGAGCTTCAGGCACTTTCAGAGCAAGGCAGGGATGGGAATACATTCAGGGAAGTTCAAGGAAGCTCAAGCAAGCATCAGGCCTCCATCAAACTCACTCCAGTTCCATTCACGATTCCAACTGAAGGAGGTAAAATCTCAAACTCTATCTCCTTGTACAGGCAACCATAAGCCACGATTTGTGAATAAAAAATGTTGTCCTCATCACAATGAAAGTGTACATACCTTTATCTTGCATTTATTTTACTTGAGTTGAGAGAATTTAAGACTTGAAGTTTCTGAAAATATTAGGTTTAAATTTAGGGTTGTTAAAATTCTTTCTGAGCTTTGATTGTTAGTTCACATAACTTATATGGTTGGAATCGTGAGATCAAGTACTACAACTTTTATGTTATGAGTTTTCATTTCTATGGAAGAATGAGAGAGTTACAGGATGTTTGGCCAAGCTTGGGGAAGAAGATGAAGTACAGGGCAAGGACTTGTTACATGTTATCTTATTTTTGCTTCCCTTAAGATAATGGATGTATAGCCACCCCAATGGCAAAGTAGCGCGCTGGTGAGACCCATGTCCTGGGTTCGAACCTGGGCGCTACTTTTATGATTTTCACATTTTTCTCCTTTCCATTTTGCTATTTTTGCAGGTTTGGGCTTGGTCTTTTGGGACATGATTTTTTGCTAACATGCTATCTCCAGTCTGCTTGCCATACCCCCTTTGCCCAACTTCTTTTATATTTTTATTTTATTTATTTTATTTTCATTTATACATATATTAAATATTTCTTTAATGTATAAAAATCCCAAAAAAATGTAAATTTCATACTATTGCATTTTTATTTTATTTTAGTTTATTTTGCACATAAAAATATATTTTATTTTTAATATTTATCATGTATTTTCTTAATAACTTGTAAAATATAATTAAAAATATGTTAGTTTAATTTATTTTTCATTTCATACTTATAAATATTTATTTTTGCATATATAAAAACTTTATATTTTTATATTCAATATTATTTATTATTTTTATATAAAAAATATAAAAAAAATAATACATATGAACTTCATTTTCTTCTAAATAAAAATTAGGGTTAAACCTCCCTTTTAGAAAAAAAATTTAATTTCTTTTCCTTACATTTTTTACGTTTAGATTAAAATCTCTTTTACATAAAAAACAAAAATAAAAAATCTTTTCCTCACGTGTATATCATATTGCATCTTTAAATATTGTACTATTTATTCTAATTCGTACAAATTCGATTTAGTTGTAATAATCTATTTAGGTTTACATTTTGCAAATCCCCATTCAAATTTGTATTCCCCCCTCCCATAAAATTGTTGTAATAGCTTAGTAATATTTACATTACGCAATTTACCGCTTTACATGCCATGATTAGTAATTAGGGTTTGTATGATAAGATCGAAACAAAGCAAAATAGAAAACCCTAAATACAAGACAAAATCAAAGCATGAAAATGCTACACTTGCACACAAGCATCCTTAGGGTTTCTCCACTTGGTTGCCTAAAACAAAGATGGCCATATTATGCATGCGAAGTATCTTGGCAAAACAAACAAACATAAAGATCATAGTCCCTCGATGACGCTATTCAAAAGTTGCCTTATAAAATGATCTTGGTCCCTCAAAATGCTAAGATACTTTGCAAACATTGCTAATCATGGTTATACGATGACCCACGCCCGTCCCGTTTACATCCAAAGATAGGGTTGCTTACCAAATCAATGGTAAGACAACAATGTCAAAGGAATAGAAGATATACAAGAAAGACATTTGAGTAGGTAGATTGCTTCTAGTTACTTGCTCCATTTCAAACAACTATCCTTGCTCTTTTCAAAACAAACACACACATTTCCAAAACATCTTACAAACATTGAAAACATTTTCAAAAAAAACAAACATCTTTGTATACATTCTTACGAACGAGAATTATTACAAAGATTGCCTAAACGAATGACCTCTTTTACAAAAAAACTTTCAAAACCACACCAAACACATTTCAAACAACAAAAGCAAGTGATCTAAGCAAGTAACTAAGAGCCCATGGAAAACCATGGATGAAAAGGGTGCTAATACCTTCCCTTTTCATAATCTACCCCCCGAACTCAAGAAAACATCTCAAAGGTCTTTCCTGTGCTTTTTCACCTTTCCTTTTGGATAAAAGAAAAGTTGGTGGTGACTCTTGTTAACCGCAACATTTGCAATAAAACGCAAAACCCTCAAGTTAGTTCTCCTACCGTATTACAACTATGATCTTTATGATGACTTTTAGATTGAGGGTCTTTTGCTAAGATATCCTTACGTTTGAGGGACGTGACCATTGTTTTCCGAGGCAACCAAGTGGGGAGTACCCTAGGGGTGCAAGTGCGCAACAGTGTGTTTTTCAGTTATATTTATCTTGCAATTAGGGTTTTCTACTATATTAATTTTTAGTCTGTCTTTCCATACAATCCTATTAACATACATATAAGCAGTTTATAGTTTGCGGAAATTAAAGCGAGAAAGTTAAAAGTCCTAGCTATTACAAGGCTTTTGCAGGTACATGATTATTTTGGACTGAAAATAAAGATGCGGAATTTAAAACCCTAATTACTATTACAAACTCGGAGCAGATACAGTAATAATAAAAAATGAATTGAAAATGCGCGTGGCAAATTAAGCACGAGAAATAATTAAGAAACCTAGAAAATCTAATTGACAAAAAATAATTAGGTTATTTTTGACAAAAAATTAATTAGGTTATGTACAAAATAAACCCTAATTCTAGTTGATTTTAATTATACAAAAAAAGAATTAAATTGCCTTAATTTAATTAAACTAATTAATTAAGGAAATAAAATATTTTTAGGAAAAATATTATTTTTGATGTTTTTGATGATTTTTTGATTAAATAAAAAATATAATGATTTTTGGTGTTATTTTAATATAGGAAAATAATTAGTAAAACAATTAAAAAAATCAAAATAGAAAAGAAAAGGATGGGCCTGTATAAGCTGAATGGGGGGTGTAGCACTGAATTGATTAGGCCCATTATGATGATCAGCCCAGTCAGCGTGTTGGATCTTGTGTAGTCTCTTCCTGATGGTGTACCATGGTCCTCCTTTGATGGAGCGTTGGATTTGGATTAGTGATGATCCAGTGGCTGGATGGTTGGATGCATGGTAGGTGCTTGGCAAGGTGAGGCATGGGATCTACAATTGAGTGTTAGGAAAAATAAAGAATATGTTGGGACCTGGGATCGAACCCAGGTCCTCTCCACTATTCAACGCACGCTTCACCACTAGGCCATATTGTTTAATCGTTAGTATAATGACAACAACACATATTATGTAAAACAAAGTGGGTAGCTGGAAAACATAAAAACATGTGCGCTATTATTCAAACAGGCCAATGGTTATCAGCCACGTTGTCTTCTTCTTCCCCTGTCCGTCGTTTTAGGTATGAGACTTATACCTACGACAGTTTTCCGTCACTATAGGTTTTAGTGACGGATTTTGTTTGTAACTAAAAACCTGTAAAATTCAAAAATGCAGCACAAGCAGAATAAATTCAAACCAAATGCATGGATCAATTGCAAATTATCTCCTGAGCATGATAGTACCCCTAATTTTGTCCAATTTTGCCTTTATATATAATTCCCAATTTGGGACCTCAAAACCCTAACAATGGCACCGTGCCATTCCTGCACTTAAACTTCAATCAAACCAATCAAAAACATTGCAAATATGATAGCAAGCATGGATATATGATCAAAACATGTTTATGATGGATAAATCATTGAAAACGAATCTTGAAAAAAGATGCAAACTGTGGCACTGTGAGGCGTGATTTCTGAAGGTTTTAAGGTTGGAGGACGATTGTAATAGCTTCAATAAATGTCCAGGAACGGATTGCTGGCCTTGGAATTGCTTGAATCAGTCTATGGAGGAATATGTGATCAGCACTTTTTTTGACAAAAAATTGAAGTTGACCTCCTTGTTTTCACGATCCAAAAACCTTCCTTATGCTTTGGAAATGTTGTGTATATATCATAGAATGATTTAGGTCAACAAAAACTGATCATATCTTTGCAAATTATGGAGATTTGATTTCATTCTTTGCCTTGTATGATTTGTTTCCAAAATAGACCAAATTATGATCTTTTCCAATCAATTATCTCTTGCACGAATTTTTTGATTTGCTAGCTGTCCATGGACTCATAATATGCTCATAAAATCAAATCTTTGATTTTATTTGATTATTATACTATTTAAATTGATTTATTTTGATTTAAATGGATAAAAAATCAAAATAAATAATAAAAATAATAAAATAATAGGTGGATAAGCTCAGGGGTCGTGGGCCATCTTAGGAACAAGTTTCAAACAAGAAAACACGGGCCCATTTAGAAAAAAAAAGTCATTTTGATCAATGTTGACTTCATGCACATTTCCAAAAATTGGTCAACTTTGACAATACATATCTCCCTCAATTTTAACCCTAAGAGGGTGTTCTTAGACTTTTTAGAAAGCTAAGGATGTACCCTAAACAACCCTTTTGGTTTCATCTCAATTGGGTCTTCCATGTTCATGTAAGAAGCTTTGACCCAAAAAGTGTTTTTGTTTACTTTTCAAAAGGACCTATAATGTAGAAATTCATATCTTTTGATGAATGCATATTTTGAACTTGTGGGATGAAGATGAATTGTAGGTAATTGCATCCTCTTCAAAATGAGCCTCAGATGGAAAATATCTGATAAAGTATGAAGAAGTTATGCCTGGTCAAAGTTTGGTTGACTTTTCCTGTGATTTGGGGTCATTCCTTGAGGAATCATGATCAACCCTTGAATAAATGATGGATATATCTTCAAAATGTTGATGTTGACCAAAAATATTGAAGTTTGACTGTATGTGGGCCACAGTTGACGTTTGACCTAGTATAGTCGATTTTCAAGCATCTGGGCAATTGACTGAGCAAACTTCTTGTGCAAGGCATGAAACTTGACATGGATGATCTTGGGAACATATTGGGACCATGGAAAGCATTTGGGACCTTTGGACTTCAATCATCTTGATGAGGAGTGAAACCCTAGTTTGAAGCTTGTTGCCTTGGGAGGAGGATTTGTCTGGTCAATCCTTAGTCATCCTTGAGCAATTGAGGACCTCTAGAGGCATGTCTTGAGTGAAATGAGAGGGAAAATTTTGGGGTACAACACTGCTCTTGACACTGCTTTCCAAATTAGCGCCGATCCTGATTTCCTTCTTATCTGACTCAGTACCCAGGTTGATAACTTCAACTGACTCTTCGTGCGGTTGAATAGCTTTTTCCTCTTGTAATAGAAGTTTGGCTAGTTCTCCTTGTATGTCACAATATTCCTCGCCTTTGTCTTTGGCTTGGTTGATAGGACATTAAAAGTCATAGTCGGCAATAATAGAGTCATTGGCAATAGGATCCAGAGTGGATGTGGACCTGTAAGAGTGTGTGTGTGTGCATGTAAGATACATGGCTATTTTTTTGAAAAATGTATTTGAAAGAAAGGAAAGACAATAAACACAAATATTTGAATGCAAAAGATTCCAATGCACTGAATGATCATATGATTAGATGAACATAAATAAAACCCTAGACAAATAGACCAAAGTGCCCCGGGCCAGGCATATGGCTGAAAAGTCATTGTTAAAATATTACATACAACATGTTCTTGAATTAAAAGAAAAGCAATAACAAGTAGATTACTCCTCAATGAAGGAGATGGGCATAAAGTCCTTTACATGCCAATTCTTCAACTCCGTTGTAGTTGGATACACCCAATCTTCAAATGCATCTTCTTCATCAGAATCACCCATGGCGTTGAATTTATGGCTTCCAATGCGGAAAGGTGGCTTTCCAGCACAAACACGCCTCACTTCTTTCTGAGTTTTGACGGTGAAGCCCAAACCAAACTTGTCTGCTTTAAATGGGATATCGAGGAGTTTCCCCCAAGTATCACATTTTCCTTCTTCAATTTCCGCGCGAGCATCCTTGACTGAAACCATCTTTGGCATGGCCTTAACAGCTTTAGACTCATCAGGAGAACATTTGGTAGCAGCAATTATCAGTGGCATGACTTCAAAGGCTTGACATGGGGTTTCAATGAATTCTCTATCCATCTCTACGTATTTGAACGAGTTAAGGTGGCTTACCATAAACTCTTCTTCTCCATAGACGGTGACTATTCTTCCCTTGACTGGATATTTGAGTTTTTGATGGAGAGTTGAGGTTACTGCCCCAGCTTTATGGATCCACGGGCGACCTAACAGACAGGAATAGACATGACGAATATCCATAATATAGAAGGTAGAGTTGAAGATTTTGGAGCCCACTTTAGTCGGAAGATCTAATTCCCAATGAACATTCCTCTTTGATCCATCAAACTCCCTTACAATGATATCACTTGGCTTCAAGACTAAATCTTCACAGTCAAGATGGTCTAACGCCCCCTTGGGTATTACATTCAGAGAAGAACCAGTGTCAACTAGAACATGTGCTAAGGTAGTCCACTTGCACTCGACAGAAACATGTAGAGCTATATTGTTATTCTTCCCAAGAGGTATTAATTCAGCATCTGAAAATCCCAAGCCATTCTTAGCTGTCAGGCTAGCCACACAATTCTTAAATTGGTCCGTTGTTGTCTCATGGGGGACATGAGCTTTTTTCAGGAATTTTATTAATGTCCAAGCATGGGCATCAAAACAAAGCAGTAATGACAACATTGAAATCTTAGAAGGGGTTTTCCTCAACTGTTCCACAATCTTGAAGTCGCTTCTTTTTATTATCTTCAAAATCTCGTCCATCTCACGAGCAGAGGGTTCTCCATCAGTAACATCCTTAGAGGGTATTTCAGTTACAACCGTCTCAACAACCTTTTCCTTCCCCCGTGTATCAGTATTTGGCTTGGCAACAGTAATGCGGATGGGCGTCTTTGTAACCACTGGTGGTGAGATATTGGGTGAAAATATTCTACCAGTTCTGGTTACTTTGCTTGAACCAGCTATGTTATCAATATTGTCATCTTTTTCTTCTTCGATCCAAGTGTCTTGTTTAATCCCATGATAGAACACCTCAGTGCCATAATTCAATGGTACTTCCTTATTTGAAGAAAAGAGAATCGGCGCGGGATTGGTAATTATTAAGGGAGCAACAATGGGTTCGTTTGAAATCCTAATAGGACCTTTGGAGGTGATCCTAAAAGGCTTGTTTGAGATGGTAATAATGGAGAGGTCTTCACATTTGTTAATCAAACTTTTGGCAAGTCGGGTCTTCTCGAATAGAATTTTGTGGCTATCCATCAGGCATTTTATGCCTTTCTTCAGCCCTTCACATCCATTGTGTTATCTTGTACAACACACACAATCTTTTACACAGCCTGGGAAAATCCCAGCCTTTAACAGGTTCTTTTTTATGGTATTCAGCGGAGTAGTCAGTTCTTCAACAGAGGCAACAAAAATTGTATCCTCAACGACATTAACACCCTTGTCATGCTTCTGCATTGGAGCGGTGATTACATTCGGCGTTGGAGGATGATTAAACTCAATAGTTTTGTTGTCAATTAAATCCTGGATTTTGTTCTTCAAGGCCCAACACTGGCCAGTCTTGTGCCCAGGGCTGCTGGAGTGGTAAGCACACTTAGCGTTTGGATTATACTTTGGTGACGAGGTATCAGGGTTGGCGGGAGGATCGCGCAATCTGACTAAATTAGCCTTGAGAAAATGTTGAAGGGCTTGAGACAGTGACATGCCTAACCTCGTAAATTATCTTCTTGGAGTTTTAAAACGTTGATGATTTGCAGATGGTCTTGGAGTAGGAGTTGGATTGGAGATTTAGACGATATTTACAGACGGATGATCATTCTTCTTGATACAAGCCCTTTCCCTGTACACATCATTGACTTCTTTTTTGCAGCAAAAGGTTTCTTGATAGGATTGGAAGTGGAGGTAGACGCCACAAATATCTTCCCACTTTTTATGCCACTTTCAACTTTTTCACCAGTTAAGACCAATTCGGTGAAACCAGAAGAAGAGAAGCCGACCAACAGATTAAAGAAAGGACCAGATAAAGTGCCCATGAACATGTCGATGTGCTCCCTATCAGTCAAGGACGGTTGGACCCTACTATCAAGGTCTCTCCACTTTTGCGCATATTCCTTAAATCCTTCATTCTTTCCCATGGTCATATCTTGAAACTGAACCCTCGTTGGCGCCAAGTCGGTGTTGTAATGATACTGATGGTAGAAGGCAGTAGCTAAATCCTCTCAAGTATTGATACGAGAACCATCTAACTGATAAAACCATTCAAGTTGCGTTCCAGCTAAGCTTTCTTGGAAAAAGTGAACCCAAAGCTTCTTATTAGAAGTGTGCGGCTGTATTTTGCGCACATAAGATTTTAGGTGGAGTTTTGGACAAGAAACTCCATCGTACTTTGCAAAGACTGGTATTATGAATTTGTGGGGGATGACTACCCTAGAGATTAAACCCAAATCATCAAAATCTAAACCAGAGACGGCTTGGATTTCAACAACTTTCAATCTGTCTTCTAACTGTTTGTATTTGATATTGGCGGGTGGATACTGCTCGTCGAAATAATCATCATCAGATACTTGATCATTAACACAGTCAGCCTAAGTAGTCTTGACCTCACCGATCTGGTTCTCGTCCTCTTCAGATGAGCCTCCTCCTACTGGGATTTTACGGATTGTCTCCTTGAACCTTCTACCTATGTTGAGTAGAGCTTTCTTCTTTGGCTTCTTCTTAACAGCCAGTAAAGCCATCATATCTTGCTGCCCCTTGGCTAGGGCTAGTAGAGTCTCCCAAAACTGAGAATTATGGGCTTAGAGATCTTTCACAGTTTTCTCTAGATCCATCTTGTTGAAATAAACAGCAGAAAGATAAGGAGACCTGTTATGCGAAAACCTTTCATGTTATGATACATGAATATGTATATGCAAATGATTTCAAGGATTAATGAGATTTAAATTTGTATAGACGAAAAAAATGAACAAACGTTAATTTTCATTAGACAAAACAATAAATATTACATCATTCCTCACGGGCTTACAAAATAACTTTCTAAGATAAAAAGAATGAACGCATCCTCTTTGGTGCGAGATAAGTGTTCACACTTTGCTCTTCTTGTAGCTGCTTCGTAAGCTCCAAGACCCTCTTCTCACTAGCATAGAATTGAGCTTCGAAAGTATCTCGTTCTTCCTTAAGCTGAATCCAACCCTTTTGTAAGTCTTAGAGAGAGGTAGGCATGTCAGGATGGAGGATAGTGTAGGGAATATCTCCTTCAACCACATGCTCCATGATGACAGGTAAGATGGAAGGATAAGGCATCATAAGTTTCTGAGCACGAGCTCGCACCCATTTAAGGTAAGGCTCGAGGGGAATGGAGTTCTCGTGTCCTAACATCTTGCTATCCACCTTGTTCAACATCCTCCAGGCTCGGATAAACCTCTGACAGTAACCTTGATCGTCATTCTCATAGTCAAATACCACTCCTTGGATAAGCGTCCCATATGGACCATCCCTTCGGGCGTAACCAAATTGTTGTAAGGATAAGCATGGGTTATAGGTGATACCTCCTTTAATGCCAAGTAAAGGGACATTAGGGAATTCTCCGCAATGGCCGACAATAGTAACATTCTCTATAGACCGGGAACACCAATGAATGTCTGAATGTTTGAGTGTCATCTACCTATGTGACCACCTTGAACCTTGCTTGTTCTTCAGTACAGATTGGGGAAGATGCGAAATAAACCATCTTGACAAGAGAGGACTACAACACATAAGGATACCTCTTTTTCTCATAGTACGAGTGTGAAAATAATGTAGGATGTCTCCTAACAAAGTAGGCATCGGGTTACGAGACATGAAGATTTTGACGGTGTTCACATCTATGAGTTGGTCAGGATTTGGAAACAAAACCATCCCATAGATGAGAAGGGCCACAATTTCCTCAAAAGCTTGTAAGTCCAAGGATTTCCAACAATCTTGAGCTTTCTCAAACAAGAACTTGACTAAGAAACCTTTGACACCACTCCTTGTTTCCCAATTAGTTGTGACATTAGATTGTTGCAAGTGTAGGGCTTGAGAAATCTCTTTTTGTTTTGGATCTCTTTCCGTACCATTGAAGGGTATTTGAGTGAGAATGGGAATTCTCAAGAGTTGGGAGAATTCTTCCAAAGTTAGCACAAGTTGATAGTCGGGAAATGTGAAGCAATAGTGTAGAGGATCAAAGAATTGGAAGAGCACCTTCATCATATCTTCATTAGTGTTGGAGGTAACCAAGTTTAGGAGGCGACCATGTCTTTCGGTAAATGGAGAATTCTCAGGAACCCTTGATGCTAACTCTTTGAGTTGAGGAGGGATTCTTACGAGATTGACTTGAATGCTTTTCCTGCGAATAGAATCCATGTCCTACAAAACAGAAAAAAGATAAATCCCAAGATCCTTGAAATGGTTAGTGAATATGAGTATGATCTTATGATGTTTATGATGTTATGTACAAGTAAATATATACAAACAAAACAAATAAGTCCTTAGGTTTAGGCTTGTATGGAGTCTCATAGGTAAGTACCCTCTTGAAGTTTAGTTGGCTCAAACCTGTCCTAGTAATAGTAACCGGGTTCTAAGGAGCTCAATATCACTAGTTTGTGTTTATGGGCATTGTTTCAGCACAAGCCTCTTTAATGGCGACCGAAATATCCCAAAAAACCAAACCTCAATGAGTGTAGTATCGAGTATCTACCAACTTCGGACTGCACCAAAGATGGTCATCTCACTACGTCCTAAAGGCCAAGTTGGTTCAATTAAGGTTCTAAAGTCAATTAGTGCTTCATGACATCACTCAGCGGCCCTGTATTCTCCCTGACTACTCAAGGGCTACCGGTACCCACAAGTATGTCTCACTAACGTAGCTATTGCTTAGACCATGCAGGTATACCTCACACAATTTCCACAACGTATTGCTACTTACCTATAAGGTATCCCAAATCCGGGTAGAGGATTCAAACCCAAACAAAGAACCATAATGTAAAGCATACAAGTCAAACAATGAAAGCAAGTAAATGTGATCTAAACCTAAGGTAACCCCACTTTTAAAATAAATCCCCAGCAGAGTCGCAAGTTCTGTGATACGGTGGGAGAACTTACTTGGTGTTTTGCGTTTGATCACAAATGTTGCGGTTATCAAGAGTCGCCACCGACTTTTCTTTTATCCAAAAGGAAAGGCTGAAAAGAACAGGAAAGACCTTTAGAGATGTTTTCTTGAGTTCGGGGGATAGATTATGAAAAGGGAAGGTATTAGAACCCTTTTCATCCATGGTTTTCCATGGGCTCTTAGTTACTTGCTAGATCACTTGCTTTTGTTTGAAAATGTGCTTTTGTGTGGTTTTTTTGAAAGTATTTTGTAAAGATGCCATCGTTTAGGCAAACTTTATAATGATTCTCGTTCGTAAGAATGTATACAAAGTTTTTGATCTTTTGAAAATGTTTTCAAGTTTGAAAGATGTTTTTGTTTTGTTTTGAATTTGAGTAAGTAACTAGGAAAATTCTACCTACTCAAAAGTCTTTCATGTTCATTTCCTCTTTCCTTTGACATTGTTATCTTACCATTGATTTGGTAAGTAAACCTATCTTTGGATGTAAAAGGGATGGGCGTGGGTCATTGTATAGCCATGATTAGCAATGTTGCAAGATATCTTAGTATTTTTCTTTAGGGACCAAGATCATTTTGAAAGGCAACAATGGATAGTGTCATCGAGGGACTATGATCTTGTATTTCGTTTGTTTTTGCTAAGATACCTCACATGCGTAATATGGCCATTTTGTAAGGCAACCAAGTGGATTTACCCTAGGGGTGTTTGTGTTCAAGTGTATTAATTAACATGCTTGATTTGTCTTTGATTAGAGTTTTCTATTTTGTTGGTTTTAGTCTTTCCATACAAAACCCTAATTACTAGCATTTGTATATAAAGCGATAAATTGCGGAATTTAAAAATACTAAGCTATTACAAAGCTTTAGGGGATGGGGGTACAAATTTATGAATGTGGATTGCAAGAAATTAAAGTCCTAATTATCTCTATTGGTCCGAACGTTCAGAATAATCCCATGCCTCCCCGCAATGGGGCAGCAACCAATGCTATTGGGTTTGATGACGTGCAAGATTTGATGACTTGTGAAAATGAGATTCAGATACCGCTAGCAGTTATGAGAAAACATTTGTTGCAATAGAAGGTTTTTCATGAACTTTATGATTTCTGTTTACAGTGTTCGTCCAATCCTAAAGAGTGTGTTCAGCTGAAGAGTGCTATTCAGAAGTTGATGGATGAAGGTGTTCTCTAGGACGAACTATTCTAGGGACTTTATTATTTTGAAAAAGCAAACATAATAAATAAATTCCTTTTATTATTAAAATAATTCGATACAAGTACCAAAAGTATTGGCCTCTAGGGCTTACACCAACACAATTAACATAACAAAGAATCCGGCCATGCATTATTGTTCCAAAAACATAGACATTTGACATCACTTTCTACGTGATCATGTACTTAAAGGCGGCGTCGAAGTCACATTCATGGATACTCATAATCAATTGACAGATATTTTCACTAAACCGCTTGCGAAAGATTTTTTTTACAAAATAAGGACGAAATTAGGCATCTTGGATTAAAGAAATGTATTAATGATCCTTCATAAAATTATCAAAGCACAAGAGCGCCCTTTTTGGCTCTACCTTGATCTTCTCAAAAATATCACAAACTCCATTGTTACTACTCCATCCTCACCAACCAACCTCTTACTCCATTAAAGTCTCAAGCTTTGCTCTACTTTAACTATGTCTCAATCAAGGAATGGAAAAGATAAATCATCCTCTTCAAACTCAAGGTTTCCATCAAGTGAAGTTGCAAGACTTGTTCCTTTAATCAAGCAAAGACAAAGATTTATGGACTTCTATGAAACAAAATTGATCCTTCCCCCAAAGTTTGGTGGTTTTAGTAACTTTTATTCACCTTGCTTTAGTTTTACTCATCTATTAAGAGCTCAAAAATCGATGAATTGGTTGGACGTTATGGTGCTTACTATCTTGATATTGTTAGAGTTTTTTTTACTACAACATGACCATAAAAAATGATAAAATTAAGTCTAATGTAAGGGGAGTTCCTATCTCTTTCATTGTTAAGGAATTAGGAGAAATGCTAGATATCCCTTCTGAAGGTGTAGAAGTAAAATTGAATCGTAAAGCTAATCTGGCTAGCTATGATAAAAGAGAATTTTATTTTGGAATAACAAGGATTTCTAAGGCTGACTTTCTTCAGAAAAGAAAAAAAGTTATTGGGAAAACTTTTGAAAAAAAACTCTTGGTCTGCTGGTATTTTCACTATTCATGACAAACTAATTCATTATTATCTAGCTCATGTGTTGATGCCAAAATTCTCCAATTTTCCGACTGTTACTTACTATGAGATGCAGTTGTTGTATGCCATCAAACATAATCTATAGGTCAATTGGGAATATGTGATCATGCATCACATGGTAAGTCATGATGAATTCGCATCTGGTCTTCCTTATGCATAATAGTTATTTGTGAGTTTTAGAAAGTGCAACATTAATCTGACAAATGAGAAGTAAGTAGATATAGTTCCTCCAGAAAATCATATTACTCCAAGAAGAATATGCAACAACAAAATGAGAGTTGATTTTGACCCTATCGCTTAAACCATCAAATATGTTAATCCACAAGTTTCAGAAGCATCTGCTCCTCCTCTACAACCTCAACCTTCTGATCCGTCCAACCAAGTACTTTTGGATTTTATGGAAGGTTTTCGAAATGATATAATGCAAGAGATTAGGCAACTTTTCAAAAGAGTTGATATGATGGAGCTTCAACAAAGAGGAAACAATGATGGTGGAAACATGGATGAGGACTAAGACTTGGTGTTTTTATGGTCTTTTCTAATATCTTTTTAAAACCTTTTTTACTATATTATTTCAAGTTTTTATCTTGTTTCTATGTTTCTAAGTTTCTTGACTTTAAGACATCTATGTGATTATGTGCATGACACTAAAATATTTTGATTATATCTCTACTTATGATCAGTATGTTTGGATATGAATTTCTTTATGTGAATGACTATATATTTGTATGGTTGAATGTAAAAAATTGTATATAAGTTTCAATGGATATTATCACCTGTCCTTCCCTCTTTTTTATAAAGTCAAATGGGGGAGATGATGCATATGTTATTTGTGTTATTAGTTCCCTTATAGGGTAAAAAAGTTTCACTATCTCATAAATTAAGGGGAGTGTAACGCGGTGGGAGAATTGACTTGAGATATTTTGCGTTTGATCACAATTGTTGCGGTTAGCAAGAGTCGCCACCGACTTTTCTTTTATCCAAAAGGAAAGACTGAAAAGAACAGGAAAAACCTTTGAGATTATTTCTTGAGTTCGGGGGGTAGATTATGAACATGGGAGGTGTTAGCACCATTTTCATCCATAGTTATCTATGAGATCTTAGTTGCTTGCTAGATCATTTGCTTTTGTTTGAAAGTGTGCTTTGTGGTGGTTTTTGAAAGTATTTTTGAAAATGTGTCTTCGTTTAGGCAAACTTTGTAATGGTTCCCGTTCGTAAGAACGTATACAAAGTGTTGGAATTTTAAAAATATTTCATGTTTGGAAAGTGTTTGTTTATTTTGAAAGTGTTTGTTTTGAAAGTGAGCAAGGATGTTTGTTTTTTGAAAGTGAGCAAGAAACTAAGAACGTTTCTACCTTCTCAAAAGTCTTTTGTTCATTTCTTCCTTCCTTTGATATTGCTATCTCACCATTGATTGGTAAGAAGCCTTATCTTTGGATGTAAAGGGACGAGCGTGGGTCATGTATAGTCATGATAGCAATGCAGTGAGATATCTTAGTATTTCTCTTTGAGGGACTAAGATCATTTGAAAGGCAACATTTGTAGCGTAATCGAGGGACTATGATCTTGTATTTTTTATTGTTTCTGCTAAGATATCCCACATGCATAACATGACTATTTTTATAAGGCAACAAGTGGAGTTACCCTAAGGGTTCATGTGTGAATAGTGTGTTTGATTTGCATGCATTTAATCTTTGATTAAGGTTATCTACTTGTTGATTTCATCTTTCCGTACAAACCCTAATTACTAGCATTTATATGAAAGCGATAAATTGCGGAAAGTAAAATTACTACGCTATTACATCATTAGGGGGATGTACAAATTTACAAATGGGGATTGCAATAAATTAAACCTAATTATCTATTACAACCATATTGAATAATGTACAAGAATTGAAAAGAATATAATATGCAAGGATATAAGTGGAAAAGAAATGGATTTTTGTTTAGATTTTGTTAAGGAAAATGGTCTTAACCTAATTGTCTAAAAGAAAATAATTAATTAAAATGAGTAAAATTAAAACCTAGTTTAAAAGAAATAAAATTAATCAAGAAAGCATTTTTAGGATTTTTTAGAAAATGTTTTGTAATTAATTTTATTGAAAAAAAACCTAAGTCTAAGTTAACTTTAAAAAAAAAACTAATTGTTTAGAAAAATGTTTTTGAGGTTTTCATTTGAAAAAAAGAGGTTTTATAGTGTTAGGTCATTTCCAAGTAATGCAATATGTCCAAAATAAGCTAAAATAATCTCAAAAATCAAGAAATTTGGTGCCTGAGCTGACACGGCCGTGTCAGTGGACACAGGCACCCGTGTCAAAATCTGTCCATAACTTTTCTCCACTTTTTTGTTCCATCCAATCTGACACGGCCGTGTCGTGTTACACGGGCACCCGTGTCATCCCATGTCCATATTTTTTCTGCTCGTGTCTGAACCAGTAACACTGACATGGGCCGTGTCGTTTGACACGGGCACCCGTGTCATCCCCTGTCCCTGCATTTTGTTATATTTTTAACCCAACTAAGCTGACACAGGCCGTGTCATATGACACAGGCACCCGTGTTAGCCTCTGGTCTGACTTTTTTGCTAATTTTTCTCTTTGATCTGTCTTCTTATATCTTTTGAGCGCAAAAGGAAATGATGTATGAACAATGATATCACAGTTTGAGAAAGTTTACCTCTTGAAGCGGAAGCTTTAGAACAAGTACGAATGTTTTCTGGTGCAAAATGGTGATTGATAGAGCTTCTTTAAACCTTCTTGAAGTAGCTCCAACCTTCCTTTTGTGCTGAAAATGGTTGAACCGCTTCAACCGAGTCAAGTTTCAATGTATGTTTTTTTTTAGTTTAGAAGATGGTGATAGTGATGTTACAGAAGTTATTCTTATGTTTGAACAACTTCTATATGGTGTATGTGAAGTGTTTGGAGGGTTTGTTTGGAGAAAACTTGCAAGGTATGAGATTCAAAGATTTGGACTTAAAAGCTCAAAAATGGAGGTTTTATGGACAAATCTGGTTTTTGACAGCAAAATGATTTTGAGTGTTAGTTTATCCTTCTATTTTTCTGGCCTCTTTCTCTTACAAATGCTTCTTCTATTTATAAGCAAGATGTTTGTGAACAAAATGATTTGGTTTACAAACTAGGGAGTTATGGCTAGGTTGGATTGCAAATATCAAGTTACGTCATGGTCCCAAGATGAAGTACCAAAGTTGCAGGCTTAGAGGGGATAATTTCCATGATTTATGATGGAGTAAAATCCGAAATAAAACAAGGTATGGGTCCAAGACAAGTTTTATACAAAAAGCTTGCTTTTCAAGAATAGCAATGGTGCCTTTATGCCATAAATGGAAACATCTTTTGGATAATGGCTTAAACACTTGGGTAATAGCTCAAGAGTGTGTGTAAGCATTAAATTATGATGAGATTTGCAACTAAGGAGGCCTGTAACATAAGATTATGCAGTAAATCATGTCAATTGGATTATGTGTTCTTCAACAAAAATGGCTTGCAATTCAAGAATGAATGCCCAACTTGAGGCCCTTGAATCTCCTAGCTCAAATATGAAAAATTCAAGCTCTTGGATGTTTTGGAAAGCTTAAAACACCATCTACAGCTTTCATGTTGACCACTTTTATTAAATCAAACTGGAACTTGATTAAATTTGGCCAAGAAGTTGGGATAAAAACCTGACCAAAACTGCTGAAAATTTCTCTAAGTGTTTATTCAAAAATGCCATGACTTCATGAATTCGTAACTTAAAATCCAATAATTTATAGAAAAGTCCTGCTCTACATTGTTTTAGATCTCATTTAGATCTACAACTTTCAAGTTGGAAGTTTTCCTTGAATCATCTTGCATCTTGGTGAAAGAATAACATGAAGTAATGAAATTGTTATGTATAAAAGACACTTAAAAAATTTCTAAGTCTTGAAAAGTTTGACTTTTCAAAATGAATTTTGACTTTCTTGATTTCTTGATGAACAATCTTCATATTTTGACATGTCTTGTTAAAAATGTGATTTTTGAACTTGACTTTGATCAAAAAGTCAAAGTTTTACTTTTTAGTGTACAATTGACTTTTTCCCAAATACAGTTGTTTTTAGGTCAACTGATCAACTGAGTGAGCAAAAAATATGATCCAAAGCTTGAAACTTGTCATGAGAAAACTTGGGGATCCAAAATGATCCATGAAAGTCATATAAGTCCTTAGAAGTTCAATTATCTTTGTACAAACTCAAACCCTAATTTTAAGTTGTCAGTGTTGAGGAGGTGTCTTGAGCTGATCAAACCTTGTCTAGTCTTGAATAAATGGAGATCTTATGAAATATTTATTGAGAAATGAGAGGGAAAATTTTGGGGTACAACAGCTTCCCCTATTCAATCTTCTTAAATCTGAAGAGTTAGATTGACGGATCCACCATTCGTGACTTGAAGGTGAAAGATGATTGAACACTAAAGTGCCCAGAAATTTGCACTCGAAGATGTGTTAGTTGACTGTGTAGGGAATGGGCTTAAAGATGCCATTTGGAGAAATTATGGAAATTTGTTGGAGATGGGCTTATAGATTCCATCCAGGTGACTGAAAGGTATCAGGATAAATCTTTTGGTTGATTTATACTCAAACAGCAGAAACATGTCTACGAGAAAGGGATCAAGATAAACCATTGAGAGATTTAAATTTAAACAACAGATGTAGTGGGATGAATATCAGAATATTATCCATAAATGGATTGTATCTGACTCGTGTCCGAAAGATATATTGAATGAGCGTCAGAATGAAATTCGTATCTGGATCGTATTTGGACTGTATTTGAAAGGTATGCTAAATGAGTGGCAGAATGACATCCGTGTCTGGATCGTATCTGGACTGTATTTGAAAGGTATGTTAAATGAGTGGCAGAATGAAATCCGTGTCTGGATCGTATCTGGACGGTATTTAAAAGGTATGTTGAATGAGTGGCAGAATAACATCCGTGTCTGGATCGTATCTGGACTGTATTTGAAGGAATCTGGAGTAAGTGTCAGAATGTTAGCCATATATGGATTGCATTTGAACTGTTTCTAGAAGGAATCTGGAGTAAGTGTCAGAATAATATCCGTCTCTGGATCATAATTGAACTGTTTCTAGAAGAATGTATGAGAATGAGCCCGTATAGGATTGCTTAAGTTGGTCGTGTAGATAATTGCCATGTCTTGTTTCAGGTATTAATCTCTGGCCTCAGAAAGAAAGATAGTTTTCCTGGCTTGTTACAGGTATTAATCTTCAATCTGCTCATGTAGATAACTTTTGTGGCTTGTTACAGATATTAATCTACAATCAGTTGTTCTCAGATAGTTTTCCTGGCTTGTTACAGGTATTAATCTGGAACTGTTGAAAATTGTTGATGATAGTTATCTGTTGATTGACCTTTTCCTGAAAAGGTAAAACATTAACTGTTCCATGTCATGGTGTATGAAATACATTACGTAATGATGTTCTCAAAATGAAGCTATGCGGTATGCATATATCATGTATGTTATATGATGTGTGAATGTGAAGCATTGTATAAATGTAACTTTGTATGGAAAATAAATCCTTGACAAATGCTGGGGAGTCTTCGGAAAATCCCAGACCGCTGTTGTGGATGAAGAGTATGCTCCTCTTTGGACCTTGTTTTAGGATGTTTCCACTGGTGATTCCTGTTTTGTTGTTTGAGGAGAAACTCTGTTGGGGAATATTGATTTCTCTTGAGAAGAAAACTCCGTGGATGACGTTGATTTCTGTTTGGGGAAAAGAGTTCACGAGTCTCTGTTGCTCTACTGGGGGTTATCTTGGGGAAGATTAAATTAACTGTTATCTGGTCGTATTCCAGGCTTCGCAAAAAAATTCTGAATTTAACTGGTATCTGGTCGGTTTCCAGGCTTCGCAGTAACTTACTGGGGGTTGTAGAGCAGTCTACTGGGGGAGAGGAGTTGTGGTCCTTTGGTTTGTAGCAATCGGAGAGGAAAACTCAAACTGTGGAATCTGTAGTTTGTTGGAGAAATAAACCTTGTCGCCAGTCTGTTGGGGAGGCGTCTTCAAAGATTGAAACCCTGGCTAAGGGTCATCCTATGAACAGGATTTTGGGGGGATTTGTCATTGTTCCTAGTAGTAGGTGTTTGTGGCACTGTCGGGAAATGTTTGACTGTATGTAACCCTTTGTTGGGATTCACGTTCAATGTCCCAAGTGATTCAGATGGAGACCCTCCCCTGGTATATTCAGCATTTCTTAACAGATTTCTTGGAATCTTGACTGGACTGCCCCAGATGTGTTGGATAGTGACACGTCATGCCCACTGCTTATATGAATGCTGTTATTGGAGGCGTCTTCCCGCTTGAAATGATTTTATTCATTGAGAGGGTTTTTGTTCACTGGATAATCGTTGTGCGAATTTCCCCGCCGTCAAACAAATAGCCATATGCAAACAGCGATATTCAAATAATGCAAAGTTTATGCTTGTCTTGAAGTTTTGAAAATGCATTTTTAGCAGATAAAAGAATTTTTGTAAGTAAATTCAACTCAGGATTTAGAGTAAAGCCTTACAGGAGTCAGGATATATTTGGTAACAGTATGCTTTCGAATTAACCCATGCTTCAATTAGGACTTTTGAAGGGTTGTAGCGTGGCTTGGTTCACGGTTTAAAAAACAAAGGATAAAGGCTCAAATTTTATTTGTATCCACCCATCCTTCGTGATGTTCTTCAGTCCTAAACTTAGTTAATTATGCTTTTGAACTCCAATTGAGTCTGGAATGACATTTTGGTGACGGTTCAGAAATTTGGAAGTTTATTTGTTGGAAGGTAGCCATTTTTTGCAACATTTTTCATGTTGTTGAGGATTTGCAGTGACCTCTTTTTTTGGTTTATTATCCTTGATTTTGCCTGTCTGTTCTTGATTTTGAGATTATAGTCAGCGGGATGCCTTAGTTTTTCTTAAGTCTCCTTCGTAGGTTTTGACTTAGTGGGCTTTTTCTTTTTGAGAGATAATGCCTGCCTATGTGATAGGGAACCCTTATTGTCTTTTGATTCCATAGGAATGTTTTTGACGTCATTCGTTGCATTGCGAAGTGAAAGTTTGCGATTGAACGCACATTTGAATTAACTGAGGGACTACCCTGCCCCAGGTTTTGATTAAAGGTTTCAATTTATGTAAAAAAGGAAACTCCTACTTCTTTGGCTCAAAGGGGTTGACTAGGGATTATCTTCCTTATAACTCAAGTGTTTAGGATTTAAAAGAACGCCTGTATATCATCAGCAAGGTCTGTCCAAAAGCATATTGTATGAGATTAAGGCGTCGTTTTCGTCATCCTCCCTCTAAAGGCTTGTAACTTTTGAAACAAGAATTGAATATCATAATGGGAGTAAACAACATAGTTTAAATGTATGAAAATGAATGTATGAATTCAAGATAAACATATGCAATGCATTAATGGAACAAAGTTTGACATTAATAGATAAGTGCTTGAACAAGCCAAAGAATTTACAGTTGAAAATTCAAAAATGAACAAAGCGCTCTTAATGGTTTGGCAAAGGAGCAGTGATCATGTTAGGAGCCCCTGGAGGGTCGAACTCAATCTCCTTGGCATCAATCATGTCTTGGATCTTGTTCTTCAGAGCCCAGCAGCTATTCGTGTCGTGTCCAGGACTATTAGAGTTATATGCGCACCTTTTATTGGGATGATAGGTGGGAGCAGAAGTGTTGGGGTTCCGGAGAGGAGCCTTTAATGTAATCAACTCTATTTTCAACATGTGTTGTAGAGCTTTAGGCGGTGGCATGTTGATCTTAGTGAATTGTCTTTTAGGTGCGACCTCCTTACGCTAATGCCCTTGTTACCGTTGTTGCACTGATGTAGGATTGGAGATCAGAACTGACCCCACGTGCTGGTCGTGGTTACCCTGGTTACGACCGTACACCGCATCAGACTCTTTCTTCCCATTGTATGGCTTTTTCTGAGCATCAGAGGGTGTAGCCCCTTGGATCTTTCTGCTTTTGATGCCAGCTTCGACCCTTTCGCCAATCAATAGTATCTCGGTGAACCCGGATGAGGAGCTTCTGATTAGGTGATTTAAGAAAGGTCCTGTCAAAGTTCCCATAAAGATGTTAATCAACACCCTGTCAGTTAATGGGGGCTGCACCCTACCATCCAGATCTCTCCATTTTTGGGTGTATTCCTTGAAGCCCTCGTTAGAACGCATGGTCATGTTCTGCAACTGCACACGAGTTGGTGCAAGATCAGCATCGTATTGGTATTTCTTGTAAAAAGCAGTGGCTAGATCTTCCCAAGTGTGAATGTGGGAACTCTCCAATTGATAGAACCACTCAAGTTGCGTCCTAGCTAAACTTTCTTGGAAGAAGTGGATCCAAAGCTTCTGATCAGTTGTGTATGGTTGAATCTTGCAGACATAAGACTTTAGATGCATCTTAGGATAAGATACTCCATCATACGGGGCAAAGGTAGGAATTTTGAACATTTGTGGGATGACCACTCTAGAAACCAAGTCCGTGTCTCCTAAATCCATACCAGGCACAACTTGGATCTCCGCAACTTTTAGTATGTCTTCAAGTTGTTTGTATTTTTCATCCGCTGGTTGATACCGTTCCTCAAAAGAGTCTTCGTCATCAGTAGCTATGTTAGCTCTAATGCTTCCACCTTCCTTTTCTTGACTGTCTTTAGAAGAAGCATCTTCTCTTTAGGCTAACTGGGCATGCCCCTTGGACCTTCTTCTCACGTTGAGGATGACAAACTTTTTCTTCTTCTTGCTCTCTTTGGTGAAGAGTGTTTTCAGATCTTCCAGCCCCTTGGCCAAGTTCATGAGTGCTTGCTGGAACTGAGCATTTTGAGCTTGGAGATCTTTAACTGTTTGCTCTAGAGCCATCTCTACTGAAATAAACAGTAAGAAGATAAGTAAACAAGTACGAGAAAACCTGTTATGATGACATGCATGTGGATGCAATGTTTTCAAGGATCTCGCGGGGTAAACACAAAAAGATGTTAGAATTTGAATGTTGATCAACAGCTTTGATTGGAAAACTTTGTATCGGTGGAAGTCCTTCTACGAGATTCAAGCTCACCATGTCAAGTGGGTCATAGCCCTTGACTCAAGTTACCGTGCTTTGGTCTTGGCGACATTTGGTTAGAGGAAAATAAATCCTCTTTCCCATTGATAGACGTCTGGGTCCACGTGACCCTACATCATAGGCCCTTGAAATGGTTATTGAAAATGCTTATGATGTTATGATGTTTATGATGTCATGTACAAGTAAGAATATACACACAAGGCAAATAAGTCCTTAAGTTTTAGGCTTGCATGGAGTCTTATAGGCAATTACCCTCTTGAAATTTATTTGGCTCAACCTGTCCTAGTAATAGTAACCGGGTTCTAAGGGGTCTCAATATCATTGACCTTTCTTTTAGTCACTGTCTCAGCATAATCAATCTTTTCTTGCGGCCGAGATGTCCCAAAAGTCCAATCTCAATGAGTGTAGTATCGAGTATCAACTAATTTTCAGCTTTCCACCGAAATCGGTTATCTCACTACGTCCTAATGGCCAATTTGTTAAATTAAGGTTCTAAAGTCAGTTAGTGCTTCATGACGCCACTCAGCGGCCCCGTATTCTCCTCGATTCAACACAAGGGATACCGGTACCCATAAATGCGTCACACTAATGTAGCCATTATTTCAACAATATCGGTCTATCCGTACAGTTTCCACAATCTATTGCTACTTACCTAAAAAGGTGTCCCAGATCCGGGTAGAGGATAAAAGCAAGCCCAAACAAGTCAAACAATGAAAACAAGTAAAGGTGATCTAGCCCTAAGGTAACCCAACTTTTATAAATTTCCCCAACAGTGTCTCCAGTTCTGTAATACAGTGGGAGAATTGACTTGGGATGTTTTGCGTTTGATCGCAATTGTTGTGGTTAGCAAGAGTCGCCACCGACTTTTCTTTTATCCAAAAGGAAAGGCTGAAAAGAACAGGAAAGACCTTTAAGATTATTTCTTGAGTTCGGGGGGTAGATTATGAAAAGGGAAGGTGTTAGCACCCTTTTCATCCATAGTTATCTATGGGCTCTTAGTTTCTTGCTAGATCATTTGCTTTTGTTTGAAAGTTTGCTTTGTGGTGGTTTTTGAAAGTATTTTTAAAAAGGCGCATTCATTTAGGAAAACTTTGTAATGGTTCTCGTTCGTAAGAACGTATACAAAGTGTTGGACTTTTAAAAATATTTCATGTTTGGAAAGTGTTTGTTTGTTTTGAAAGTGAGCAAGGATGTTTGTTTTTTGAAAGTGAGCAAGCAACTAAGAACGTTTCTACCTACTCAAAAGTCTTTTGTTCATTTCTTCCTTCCTTTGATATTGCTATCTCACCATTGATTGGTAAGAAGCCTTATCTTTGGATGTAAAGGGACGGGCGTGGGTTATCGTATAGTCATGATAGCAATGTAGTGAGATATCTTAGCATTTCTCTTTGAGGGACTAAGATAATTTGAAAGACAACATTTGTAGCGTCATCGAGGGACTATGATCTAGTATTTTTGATTTTTTTTGCTAAGATATCCCACATGCATAACATGACCATTTTTATAAGGCAACAAGTGGAATTACCCTAAGGGTGCATGTGTGAATAGTGTGTTTGATTTGCATGCATTTAATCTTTGATTAGGGTTATCTACTTGTTGATTTCATCTTTCCATACAAACTCTAATTACTAGCATTTATATGAAAGCGATAAATTGCGGAAAGTAAAATTACTACGCTATTACATTATTAGGGGGATGGGGTATACAAATTTACAAATGGGGATTACAAGAAATTAAACCTAATTATCTATTACAACCATATTGAATAATGTACAAGAATTGAAAATAATATAATGTGCAAGGATATAAATGGAAAAGAAATGGATTTTTGTTTAGATTTTGTTAAGGAAAATGGTCTTAACCTAATTGTCTAAAAGAAAATAATTAATTAAAATGAGTAAAATTAAACCCTAGTTTACAAGAAATAAAATTAATCAAGAAAGCATTTTTAGGGTTTTTTAGAAAAAGTTTTGTAATTAATTTCATTGAAGAAAAACCTAAGTCTAAGTTAACTTTAAAAAAAAACTAATTGTTTAGAAAAATGTTTTTGAGGTTTTCATTTGAAAAAAAAAGTCTTTATAGTGTTAGGTCATTTCCAAACAATGCAATATGTCCAAAATAAGCTAAAAAATCTCAAAAATTAAGAAATTTAGTGCTTGAGCTGACACGGGCACCCGTGTCAGGATCCGTCCATAACTTCTCTGCACTTTTTTGTTCTAGCCAATCTGACACGACCGTGTCGTGTGACACGGGCACCCGTGTCAGCCCTTGTCCATCTTTTTTCTGCTCATGTCTGAACCAGTAACACTGACACGGGCAGTGTCGTTTGACACGGGCACCCGTGTCATCCCCTGTCCCTGCATTTTGTTATATTTTTAACCCAACTAAGCTAACATGGGCCGTGTCGTGTGACACGGGCACCCGTTTCACCCTCTGGTCTGGCTTTTTTGCTAGTTTTTCTCTTTGATCTGTCTTATTATATCTTTTGAACACAAAAGCAAATGATGTATGAATAATGATATTACAGTTTGAGAAAGTTTACCTCTCAAAGTGGAAGCTTTAGAACATGTACAAATGTTTTCAGGTGCAAAGTGGTGATTGATCAAGCTCCTTTGAACCTTCTTGAAGTAACTTCAACCTTCCTTTTGTGCTGAAAATGGTTGAACCGCTCCAACAGAGTCAAGTTGCAATGTATGTTTTTTTTTGAGTTTGGAAGATGGTGACAATGATGTTATAGAAGTTATTCTTATGTTTGAACAACTTCTATATGGTGTATGTGAAGTGTTTGGATGGTTTGTTTGAAGAAAACTTGCAAGGTATGAGATTCAAAGATTTGGACTTCAAAGCTCAAAAATGGAGGTTTTATGGACAAATCTGGTTTTTGACAACAAAAATGATTTTTAGTGTTAGTTTCTCCTTCTATTTTTTTGGCCTCTTTATCTTGCAAATGCTTCTTCTATTTATAGGCAAGAGGTTTGTGAACAAAATGATTTGGTTTACAAACTAGGGAGTTATGGCTAGGTTGGATTACAAATATCAAGTTATGTCATGCTCCCAAGATGAATTACCAAAGTTGCTGGCTTAGAGGGGCTGATTTCCATGATTTATGGTGAAGTAAAATCAGAAACAAATAAGGTATGGGTTCAAGACAAGTTGTGTACAAAAAGCTTGCTTTTCAAGAATAGCAATGGTGCCTTTATGCCATAAATGGAAAGATCTTTTGGATAATGGCTTAAACACTTGGGTAATAGCTCAAGAGTGGGTGTAAGCATTAAATTATGATGATATTTAAAAGCAAGGAGGCCTGCAACATAAGATTATGCAGCAAATCATGCCAATTGGATTATGTGTTCTTCAACAAAAATGGCTTTCAATTCAAGAATGAATGCCCAACTTCAGGCCCTTGAATCTCCTAGCTCAAATATGATAAATTCTAGATCTTGGATGTTTGTGAAAGCTTGAAACATTCTCTACAACTTTCATGTTGACCACTTTTATTAAATAAAACTGGAACTTAATGAAAATTGGCCAAGAAGTTGGGATAAAAACCTGACCAAAACTGCTGAAAATTTCTCTAAGTGTTTATTCAAAAAAGCCATGACTTCATGAATTTATAACTTAAAATCCAAGCATTTCTAGAAAAAGTCCTGCTCTACATTGTTTTAGATCTCATTGAGATCTACAACTTTCAAGTTGGAAATTTTCCTTGAATCATCTTGCATCTTGGTGAAAGAATAACATGAAGTAATGAAATTATTATGTATAAAAGACACTTAGAATAATTTCTAAGTCTTGAAAAGTTTGACTTTTCAAAATGAATTTTGACTTTCTTGATTTCTTGATGAACAATCTTCATATTTAGACATGTCTTGTTAAAAATGTGATTTTTGAACTTGACTTTGATCAAAAAGTCAAAGTTTTACTTTTCAGTGTACAATTGACTTTTTCCCTAATACAGTTGATTTTAGGTCAACTGATCAACTGACTGAGCAAAAAATGTGATCCAAAGCTTGAAACTTGTCATGATCAATCTTGGGGATCCAAAATGATCCATGAAAGTCATATAAGGCATTAGAAGTTTAATTATCTTTGTACAAACTCAAACCCTAATTTTGAGTTGTCAGTGTTGAGGTGTCTTGAGCTGATCAAACCTTGTGTGTAGTCTTGAATCAATGAAGATATTATGAGAGGTTTCTTGAGAAATGAGAGGGCAAATTTTGGGGTACAACCGGGAGTTAATTATTCTATGGGAGTTTAGTTTCTATTAACTTGCTTTGAGTTTTTCGAAAATCGCTCAAACTTCACTTATGGATTTTCATCATCAAAAACGGGGGGGGGGGGGGGGGGGGGGGGGGGGGGGCATTATGAAGACAAGATTCTCCAACATTGTTTTGTGTTTTGATGAAGATAAATTTTTGACAAAGAAGGTCAAGATGTTTTTGCTAAGTTAAGATAAAAAGATTTCAAGTTTCATTGGATATGTTTTGAATCAAAATCTAATGTGTCTTATGGATTTAAGGTACAAATATGTGTTTCATTATTCATAAACTAAGTGCTCAAACTCTACTACTTAAAAAAAAATATGCATGCATCATGTTTTTCACGTGTTTCCAAAACACTTAGTAAAAATACAATTTTTAAAACATCACAATCGATTGCCACAACTTTTGTTTCCTCTCTTCCGTGCACGAAAAACCACTTTTGAAGCATGACAATTAGTTGTCATGTATATGCAATCGATTGTCACAATGCTTGATTTGAAATTTTTTGAACATTATGGATAAGACAATCGATTGTCACCTTAGTGAAATCAATTGTCACTGGTAATTATCTGAAAATTTATATTTGATCTCTACACCTTTTCATGGCACTTGTTCATTGCATCATTTCTTGAAACAATTCCAATTGATCGTGAATATTTTCTGAAGTGTGTCATGATTTCTAAGGGGTATCATGAACACTATAAAACCAAAATGTTTCTCTCATTTCAAATTACCTCTTCCAAAACTATTTTTCACACACAATTCAATTGTTATAACACTTTTCTTTCAAGAACATTATGCATACATTTTCATATTTATAATACCATAATTCTTGAGAACTTAGGGTGAATAATTGAATTATCATATTTGGAAGGGAAGAACAACCTTGGTTAGAATTTTGTTGTGTTATCAAAATTCTAAAACTCTTACATTGTCTAATCAAAAGCTTTGTAATATAATCAAGTCTTTGTAATTTGTTTCAAGTTGTTGGTAACAAGAAGTTCATAAGAAAAAGTATGGTTCTTTTTCTAATGTATTGTAAAATCAAAAGGGGGTGTGCCTTGGTGATTGTGTTAGAAAGGTAAGAAAATTTGGTGGATCGACTGTAACAGTTCTAACATAGTGAAATATCTCGCGGGGTGTGAGGGGACTAGATGTACCCTTGTTTGTAAGGGAGGACTAGTATATATTTTTGTCTCTTTTAGTATTTTGCACTTACTTTCAGCATTCTACCATTCATAATAATTTCGGAAAATTAAGAACGCATTGCTATCACTCATAAACCGAGAAAAATATGATAATATTGTATAATCTAATTCACCCCCCCCCCCCCCCCCCCCCCCCCCCCTCTCTTAGATTACATTTCGTAATTACATGTTATCCACTGACCTTAAAGCTTGTGCATTTGACAATCTTATTTCTTTATGATAGTGTATGAATGATATTTAGTTTAAACCATACCATGCATTATAAATATAGTTAATTTCAGTACGTAAATTTAATTGTAGGTTATGGGTCAAAGGAAAATATATATACTTACCCATGGTTACAACTTTTTTACAATGACTTTTGTCTTTGATTTTCCGCATGAAGTTTCTAGCAATGTGTCTTATGTAGTACACATGTGTAAAATGAGAATTTTACAAATCAGTTCTAAGATTATTGTATCCACTCTCAATAGTTTTACCACAAACCAATTGTAGTAATGTATGTACCAAGGAATATGCTAATAGGAATTCGTCCTATTGGCAAGTGGCGCCAATTTCATAAAAGTATGCTCCTAAATCTATACAACATGCCAATTGAAGTGTAGGGTCCTACAAAATATAGAACAATATGCCAATTGCAGGCACGTTTGTATTAATGTTGTATGTATGCAAACATTGGAGCTTTGCGTGAATGCGTCAAACCCTATTTTTCCCACTTTTTCTATTTATTTCATTTTACTCTGTTAACATTACCAACTTCATTTTATTTTTTTTTATTTTTTCAAACATCAATCTTTACTATAAATACCAACTTTCATTCATTACATTTTTCACACTACCAAATATACTAAACAATCATATTTCTCACATTTCATCTTCTAAACACTCATATTTCTCACATTTCATCTCCTAAAGTAAAATGAATTTGTTAAATATGGGGGAAGAACATACAGGAACCACTAAAAACATTGTTATTTATGTAAGTTATTTCACCTTGTTTCGTATTTAAAATTTCTAACTATACTTTATAATCAAAGTGATGATAATTTTTTTATGCATTCCTTATGAGAAACAGGTACATTTCCTTATCGCGCCCATGAATATATCTCACATGATGATCACATTTAACGTTATTTGGAGCTTGTTGTATTTGGTCATGTTAACAAACTCACATCATATATTATTGATGCTAAGTTTATCCTTGCTCTTCTAGAAATATGGTGACCTAAGACACACATATTCCATCTTTCAACCTCAGAATGCATTGTGACACTCGAGGAAATGCACATGTTGTTGGGTCTCCTTGTTGATGATAATCCAATAAATGGCTCTAACAACGTGGATTAACAAATATCCCAAGAACTATGGGGCACTCTCTTAAAATATCAATATGATGGGTCAAGGTATTAAACTTTACTGGCTTTAAAAATACAATAATTTAATATTAAATGAGATGTCATCCGAGGAAGAAAAAATAGTTAAAATTAGGGTTTACATTATGCTACTTATATGTCTTTTTATTTATGGATAGATTTGGTTGTAGTGTACATATAATGTATTTGTCTTTGTTAAGATATATAAACAAAATAGGATCACATAGTTAAGGCTCCACTTGTTTGGCATCTCTTTATCGATCCATGTATAAGACTGTAAAGATAGATGTGCGTATTTTTTTTGGATGCAAAGCCTTGCTCCAATCATAGGGTTGGTCAAGAAATTTTTCCTAGGGCCAATAAATCGTCGCATTTTCACATTCCCATACACAAAAAAGTAAGTTTCTACCTTGGTAAATATATGCATTTATTTTATTTATCCTATTTATTGTCACCTAATATTTTTTTTAATTTTTTGTTTTTGGTGGTCTGCCTATGGGGTGGATTATGAAAGATGTCTTGATCACTATGTCTTATCTTATTGATCATTAATAGATCACATAAGATCAGATGATCTATCACCACTAAACTACTCATTACCTAACATTAATATTAATTTTAGCAAACTAAAAAAAATACATTTTATGCATTAGTTTGTTTGGAGGAAGCATCTGCATCTAGAAGATGCTTATGCAAGGGATAGAGATGATGCAGTCATCTGAACTATAACAATATTAATTATATTGTTCAATACTGTGAAAATTCACCATAGTGATTGTATTAGACTATAGTTTGGCATGCATCTGAACACTTCAAATCTTCTGAGGTGCTTTAAAAAATACCATAAAAGTAAAGTGTCAGACCAATGGTCATTAGAGAGTTGGAAAGACTTCGCAAAGTGTTGTTAATGAAGGAACCATTGTAGATATGTCATGGCATACTATGTCAATACAACCGAAATAAAACCAAGTTGTCAATATTTGTTCACCACGTCAACAAATTCTTTTTTACCCCGACCAAAAATTCACACCAAACCCCCCACACCACCAAAAATACTACTGCCCAACCATTGTTCTATCAACTCAAACCACAACACAAGAAAATTATGAACATGTGGGTAACGAGGCAACACATTCATGGAATGACGAGACAATGAGCAATTCGAAGAATGACTTATGTTTGATCCAAGAGCGGGGACTTCTTCTTAGCCACCTCAGCATAACAAAGAGGTAATTCATAATATCATTAATATCTTAAATAACAATGGGGTTCCTATTTTCTTGAAAAATAAATATATTTGTTTGATTCCAAAAACTACAAATCATTTTCATCTAGATGATTATAAATCTATAGCCCTTTGAAATGGGGTCCTTAAGATTATTACTTAAACCATTTGCTACATAATAAAACCATGTCTTAATTTCATTGTTAATCGCAATCAAAGTAATTTTATTCATATGAGGCTTATAAGTGATAATGTTATTTCAAATATTGAATATTTTTAGACTCTTCACAAGAACAAGAAAAAAAAGGATATGTTGGGATCATATGTGATATGTGTTGGAACAAGTTTGGTTCTACAACTAATCCATAAGTTTTGATGATACCAATGTTTACAATGTATGGAGAATAATTTTATACTCTAACGGTTTGTTAAGTGCGCATGATTTGATAAATAGTTATGGACTCTGAGCTAGCAAGTTATGGACTCTAGACAAGTGAAGTTCTGGACTTTGAACGAGTAACTCTGGACTCTGGACATCACACATAGTCTGAACCAGTAAAGTATATAAGATGTTTCTATAAGAAAATCTGCATCTGAAAGCATCAAGTCAAATCGTGAAAGAACCTTATCCAAAATGACTCTAATAACTCAAGACTTTGAAGTCTCAAAGTTCTCAAGATTTGAAGACCAACTTTGATCAAGCTTCAAAAACTTATATTCAGAAGACTCTGATTCAAGAAGTTAATTGAAGACAGATAGTGACTTTGACCTCTGGTCAATCTTCATCTAATTTTATCAAAAGCTTGTGACTCAAAAAGATAACTATGAAGAAAGTTATTAACTATGAACTTATATCAAGATTCATCATAACTTATCTGAAGCCTCTGAAAAGAATCTCATGACAGTAGTACAAATATCCTATCCACTACCCTAAAAATCCAAGTAAAGGATTGTACTATGCACGTCGTTGCTTTCACATGTCCCATCGTCTATCCTAGTGCTGCATATGCCACTCCAGTCTAGTACTAGCATCATTTCTAACAACTATATCTTTTGAGAATACTCATTAATTTATTCTCCAACGGATCTATTTACTTACCTATTTAAAAAGGACTTGGAAGAATGTAAAACCATGAAAGTGAAGTTGTACTGAAAAAGATGCACATGAAAAGAAGAAAATATTTGTGCAAGACTTCATAGAAGAGAAAAAGCAATGAAGAAGATCAATGAAGATATACAACAAAGGAATACATGAATCTAAAGAAACAAGTCAACATGTTGCAATTAGAAGCAAAAAGAATATCCAACAAGAAGAAAAAAAAGAGCAAGTGTTAAGAAGATCTTCAAAAACAACAAAGAGAGAAACACTTAGAACTTTATATTTCAAATCATCTAATGTGTTATCTTTTAAAGCTTAAATTTGTGTAATATGCTTTTGTAGAAGAAATTAAGTATACACACATACGTTGCATTTAACCAGTTGGTTAAAGTTCCTTGAGTGACTAAGGTTAGTCAAAATACTCGAGATGTCATTAATATGTTATCTTTGAGTTTATTTCCTTGAGGGGTTAGGGTATAGTCAAAATCCTTGAGAAGACATTGACGAGTGGTCTTTGTGGTTGTAATCAAATAATTGATTATTAGATTAAATCTTTGTTGATAAGGCGAAATCACATTGGTGGGTGGACTGGAAGTAACCTAGTTAATGGTGAACCATGATAAAATCTCTTATGTTATTTAACATTATTTCTTTCTGAGTTGTTTGTATTTGGGTGATCATAAAAATTTTCATCATGAAACCCAATCCAAACTCCAATTTCTTGTGTTTCACTTAACATTTAATATGGCTAAAGTATATGATAGAATGAAGTAGAAATGTGTGGAGTATACTCTTCGTGTCATGAATTTTCATATCAATCTTAGTCATGTTACTGAGGTTGATTTCAGACCTCATTTACAAACGACATTCATAGTTGTAACCTGATGATTAAAGATTTTTTATGGTTTTGATTGTTATGTCCTATTGGGCATTCCAAATTTATTATCTAATTATGAAAATTTAACCGAGATTCAGTTGATAACTCTCAATAGTAATTCTTTTTTCTGCAACGATCGTAGTAATGGAGAAAATTTGTCCCTCTATTGTGGGTTCCTTAACTATTCTAAAGAGGTTTAAGTATGAATGTGAAAAGTTGAACTATAAAATTAAAAATGCAAGAAAAAAAAAGTAAAATAATGAAAATATAATACATAAAATATATTGATGGATTGAATGGTGTGAATAGTTTATAAAGCATTGTATTTATAGAGAAAACTATCTGAGCATAATATCAATGTATACAAAAATATTGCAAACTATTTATGCTGATAATGTAAGATTATTTCCTCTATTATTTTTAGATAAGTGGTGCCCCTTGGATATTTTCTTCTACATTGTGATTCCATTATCTTCACTCTTTTTTTATTAATGGCGCCGCTACAATTATGGAACTTGATCATAAAATTTAATTATGTATTATTATCATATTTTCACTAAATTTAAAATCTTTACAATTACGATAGACTCATAGATTTGAGAAATATTTACATTCAATTATGTTCGTACTTGTCTGACCGAGCCTCAATATAAAAGCATCGACTAACTTTAAAATTGTATGTCATTTTTATAGAATTGAAATTTTAATTTAAAATGTGAATTAATATAAATAAAAAATAATTAAATTTCTTCAACAACAGAACAACTACATAATGAGAGTACTATAATTTATTTGGACTTTAATGCTTAATGATGTAAAATTATATTTTATTATACTTAATAATTATTAATCAAATTATAATCTAGTATTTGTACTTTAATTTTTTTTTATATTAAAAAAATGTGATGATAATGCTAAAGCTTTCCCAACATATCCCGCAAGAAACTTCCCCTATCAAGTTCTTCATATCACTAAAAAAAACAAGATTCCAAACCAAATCAATATGAAACCGAAATATACCAATTTTCTAAAATAATCAAGATTTCAAGCAAATTAAATATGATTGTTAAGTTGTATCTCATACAAACAGAACAAATTAATGTTGTGAGCCTCAACCAACTACATTATTTAAGGAAAAGAAATAAGAAATTGACCTATGCATTTCATCGAACACGTGGCGTGGAGTTTTAAAACAGTGATAACGGAAACACAATAACCAATTCATAATCTGCATCATCATTAATATAACAATTAAACATCTCATCACAAGAAAATCAAAACAAAAGCAGAAGAAAAGAGAAGAAACAAGTGGAGGCATTTTGTGGAACACTTCGTAGAAATCATGGCTGAACCAAAACTGTGCGCGAATCCAAAGGAGAGTCCAAGCGATTGATACTATTGTAAGAGAGAATTTGAGCGTATACTTGAGGTTAGGCTTGAGGTTATACGCGGAAGAGTCTGGGTAGGTGCCCAGCCTTGCCGGCATTGGCTTCGCCACTGCCTATAAGTATGCATCAATTCAACTTCTTCAAAACTGGACATCAAGTAGCGAATTTTCTGAACGAAACTGATGTTACCATGATGCTTTCTATCCACCTGCAGAATAATATCCACCGTGTTTTTAGAGTCCGTGGGAATTTCCACTTTCTAGTATCCTAGTTCTCTTATCAAATTGATACCTTCATATAACCCCAAAATTCTGCCATCAAGCTGTTGCACCTGCCAACAAATTTCGAGAAGCCCCCTAGCCAGTTCCCCATTTCATCTCTGATGATCCCTCCACACCCAGACACACCATTAATATCAGTAGCTCCATCGACATTTAATTTAACAAATCCAACTTTATGATAACACCAATGCAGCATCTTCACTTCTTGCTCTGTATCCATCAGTTTCTTCCTCAACATCATTGCCTCTCTATAATCTTTGACTCTCCCATCAATAGACACCATAACATGCAAGGGTTTAACAAAATTTTGATTATGAACCTCTTTGTTTTTCCATGATCACAAATTATGATAACCTATAGCTCAATAATTGCACAAATCCTTATCTTCGTTGTTCGCACCTGACAAATTAAGATAGATCCAGTCATTTAAGTTGACTTGGTAAATTTAGATGACTGGATCTATCTCAATTTATCAGATGCGAGATGCAAAAATAAAGATTGATGCAATTATTAGGCTATAGACTATCATACTTTATAGTTATAGTTAAACTTTTAACTGTAGTGATTCAATGTTTGATTTTGATTATCTTAATAGTGTCGAATAGGCGGATAATTATATATATTAAAGTTTATTTAAGATAGTCAATTATTTTAATTTTTTAAATAAATTAATTATTTTAAAAAAAAAAAATTATAAAAACTATAAAGAATTAGAAATACTTCTTTCGTTTCTTTTTAATTGTCACTTTTAAAAGAAAAAAAATTCTTAAGTGTCATTTTAAAATTTAAGATGGTAATAATTATTATTTTGACAAAATTATCCTTTATAATTTATTATATAAAGAGGAAAAAGTTAAATAAAATAATAAAAAAATTGAAAGTATTATAGACAAAAGAAAATATAATTATTGTATAAAAATTACAATAATTATTAGTTTTCTTGTAATGTATAAAAAGTATAAAAAAAAATAATTAAGGAAAAATAATAAAAGTTGAAATATGATGGGTTGGGAGAGTTCCAAAATATTCCAAAACTGGGCATGTTGGCAGGGAAGAGACAGCAAAGCCTGAAATAAAAGAACTAGTAGTAGTAGTACTACTTCCACTATTTGGTATTTGATACCCCAATGTCATATCAGACACGTCCCTAGTCAATTGATTCCATAATGACCAAAACAACCTCACCTCGTAATTCTTGATTTCTTTCACAACATTGTTTTATTTAAAATTAAAAAAAAAACTAACATGTATTTCAAGTGTATAAATTAATAAATTATTTATGGAAATATTTTTTTAGGGTATATATATTTAATGTTTTGAAACTTTAAATATAATTTTATTGTATTTAATTATATTTAAATTTTTTAAATTATAATATATTTAATATGTCTTCTTAAAACATGATTTTTATTTAAATTAAATACTAGTATTATTAGTACTAGTAGTAAAGTAGCTCAAATCCCAACTTTAATCACTCGCAGGACTATTATGTCAGTTCACTAATTACCATATCAAACATTCATCACCACTCAATAGTTTATCCATGAGTATAATTTACGTACTTCTAGCTTTTTAAAATTGTTTTTGAAAAGTTAAAAGAGTTGTAGAGTGCATCAATACTTTTCTCCACTTTATGCCAAAGCATAGGCATGATTTAAAGAAAAGTAAGAATCTTAATTAATCTGTACGAGGAATGTAACCATAGCCGTTTAATGTGCTAATCCCACCCACAAACCTAGCTAGTCCTACAACTATTCTAAATTATACTCATAAACTAGTTTTGCTTAATTGAGAGGTTACTGAGAGGAGAACGTATGAGACCAAAGTGAGAAGAGACAGGGTTCCTCAAATTAATGAAAAAGCTAGACTAAATCCGTGTTTTCTGACAAGTTTAACCACTAAATTTGCTTAGTTTGGAAACTTAATTATATAAAAAAAGAAAAACTGTAACACTTGTTCTAAAGCAGCCGCATGTTAATTTACTTGTTTTAGAATAGTTTATTAAAAATTTCACATTCAATTTTTTATAAGTATAATTTTTTTTTACTATTATTTTACTTTTTCTTTTTGTGTCTTCGGGAATTAAAGTAACCAATGCTTTATAAAATTTGTATTCTCTCTGTTCTAAAATAATAAATTTAGCAGATGAATTCATATAAGTTAATTAAAAAGTTAGCATGTCACGTTTACTTAAAAATCAAGTGAAATATATTAAATTAAAAATAATATAAATATTTATTAGAATGTAGATTAAAAAGGTAAAATATTCATTTTGATCTCTTAACTATATATTTAGATTTAGATTGGTCTCTTAACTTTCAAAATATTTCATTTTAATTCGTTCTGTTTAATTAACGATAGAAAAACTTAAAAATCGATCACTGAATTTGTTGTTAATTAAACAAAAAAGACCAAAATGAAACGTTTTAAAAGTTAAGAGATCAAAGTGACACTAAAAAAAATTAAGGGACCAATATAAATCCAAAGGTATAGTTAAGGGACTAAAATGAATATTTTGCTAACTAAAAATAATAATTAATATTACGAAACAATCATTTAACACTTTTTTTTTTACTAAAAAAGATATTCATCATTCAAATTGAAAATTACATCAATCATACAAATTCAATATTGCTAAAAATCGGAAAAAATGAATCTGCAAACAATCTTGCAACATCTAGGTTAATAGCATACAACGGCAACATGAAAGTGTTTACAAATATGATAAAATAAAAATAACCGAAATATTCATACTACTGACTACAACATTGACGCACAAGTCTTCATCAGATCTGTAATGAGTTGAAGTGAAGATGTCAATCTAAACCAACGAACACCGTACTGAGACGGAAAAATCAACAAACGACAAAAACTTAAAAACACACAAAAAAAAAAGCAGATCTATATGAATAACTACTTATTTAAATAAAAAGAGGGAGAAAATGGTGTTGATGAGTGATTTCAAGTCAAAAATGGTCAAAAAATCAGTCCTACAAAAGACGAATGAAAAGAGAGAGAAAGATCTTTTTAAAGATATTTAAATATATTTGAATGGATTCTAACACGACTTTTATACAATTGAATAAGTTATTTTAAGAGAAAGGGGTATTCTTTTACAAATAATAAATGATTTTGAATTAGTGAATAACAATTTCATAAAATTCATAAACATATTCATTTGGAAAATATTCACATAGATATTATTAAATATGTAATTAAGTTTTCATAAGTTAGAAGTTAATTATACGTGTGGTTATTGATATTATACATAAAGATGATAATTTGGCCCATTACATAAATGGATAGGGTAAAAATCCGCATAAATGGATATTGACACGAGCTCAGGTAATTACTCACTTAAATAAGCGGGTATGAGAACCTTAGTATCTACTCCGCCTCATACCCGCACACTATATATATTTATATACTTTAATTTATATTTATTATATTAAAATAAATGTCTATCAATTTCTAAAAATACATCGATGTTAAACCATTACATATGTAACATAAGTGTTTGTATATTTCATAATTCAACAATAAATATTTTAAAAATATTTAAATGTTATTAAAAACTTAAAATGATATGATATTTTATAGTTGATATATTTAACTTTATTAGAAATACGGGTAACTGGTACGGATATGGGTACTTACATATCCAGAGGGCATGGGTACGGGTGCTAAAGTTGTTATCCAAACGGGCATGGACTCAGGTACGTGGATTTTTTTCATCTGCGAGTATGGGGATATGTACTATAGTACCCTACCCATATCCTTCCCATTGGCATCCCTAATTATACATGTGTTACTGATAGACATACACATGGTTACATGTGCTTACTAATAGTTACGCAAGTGGTTAGTGAAAGTCATACATGTGGTTACTAATAGACATACATGTTGTTATTAATAGTTATACATGTGATTATTACTAGTTACACACATGGTTACTGCTAATTATGTATTTGGTTACTAACAAGAAGTTAGTTAGTAGATTAGTAGTATGATCATATATAAATGATGCAACACATGTTTGTAATACATTCAAGTTCATTTCAATGATATTTTTCTATATCAATTACACTTTATTCATTTCTATTTACTTTAATTTATAAATAACTTGTAATTTAAGTTACCCAAAAAACTGGTATCATAGCCCATTGGAGAGTCTAAAGATTTATCAGAGATGAAGCTTGAAGAAATGGAAGCATCTCGTGAAGTTCATGAGTTGAGACTGAAACAGAGAAATTCAGAGAACATGTCTGAACAAGCTTTGCAAGAAAAATTCTTCAAGAAAATGAAAGAAGATCATTCAATGAACAACAAAAGTAGAGAAAAATGAAAGAAGAAGTGGAATAAAGGTGATGATGTAGGCTAGAACTCAAGAAGTCAGGATGAGACAAGCAAAAAATGGTGCTCCTCATAATCAGAAACTCAAGAAGAAGGTGGAGATGAAGGAAGTTAATGCTTTTGTTGCCAAAAGTTTGGACAATATGTTATGGAGTATTACTTCAACAAAAATAATTGAAGGACAATGACAAGGGTGTATCACAATTTTCTCATGTTGGAAGTAGCGACTCATAAGAGGTCATTTTGATGGCTGATACAAAGTTGGCTCGAGACAAAATTAATGAATGGTACCTTGACACAGGGTGCAACAATCATATGATTGGAAATAAAAACGGGTTCGTCAAGCTTGATGAATTAATGAGGATGTCCATTAAGTTTGCAGACAATATCAATGTCACATTAGAAGGAATGTGGAACATTCTTGTCAAGAAGGAGGATGAACAAGAAGATACCATATATGATGTATTATATTTTTCCTCTGTAGCAAGCAACTTGATCAGTTTAGGTCAATTACTTGATAAAGACTACACAATAAAGCTTGTGGATAAAGAGGTCAAGGTGTTTGATGGAAGTTCCAATATAATCTTGAAGGCACCTTTGTCAACCAAAAAGAAAATCAAGATTATGACTAACATGTTAAACCATAAATATCTTGCATCAACCGCAGTTGGAGATCAAATTTGGACTTGGCATAAAAGGTTTGGCCATCTCAACTTCGACATTATTATCTTGATGCACATAAATAAGATGGTGTATGGTCTTTTTAAGATCATAATGCTAAAGCATCTATGTGAGGAGTGTTGCATTTCCAAGCAGACTAGAAGGTCATTCAAACATGACTTGCCAATAGTCATAATGAAAATTGGAGATAGTACGCTTAGATGTGTATGGTCCCTTTGAAGTGAAGTCACTAGGATGTAAATTCTACTTCTTAATCTTCATAAATGAATTTACTGGATATATGTGGATTTATCAGTTAGAGAAGAAAAATAAGGTGTTCACCAATTTTAAGAGATTCTAGTTGCTAGTTGAGAAGGAGAATGAATTTTCAATCAAAAGGTTGAAACTAATGGTGATGATGAGTGTTGTACCCCAAAATTTTCCCTCCCATATTTCTCAAGACATGTCAAGAATAATCTTCAAATGGCTCAAGATTGCTCAAGAGTTGGACAGTCAAACCATCTCCTAAGGCAGTTAATCTCAAATTAGGGTTTTGTGTTGCATCAAGGTCCTTACATCCAAATGGACTCAAATGCTCCCCAATGTCCTAATATGTTCTCAAGATCATCCATGTCAAATTTCAAGCCTTGCAGAGGAAGTTTGGTCAGTCAATTGCTCAAGAGGTCCAAAAATCGATTGTGCTAGGGCAAAAGTCAACTGTGACATATGAACAGTCAAACCTCAATATTTTTTGTCAACATTCTCATTTTGAAGGATAATTCATCATTTGATCAAGTTTTGATCATGATTCATCAAGGATTGCTCAAGATTCATCAAGATTCAAAAGTTGCTAAATTAGGGTTTTGTAGGAAAAGTCAACTCAACTTTGACCAAGCATAACTTTCTCATAATTTATGATAAATGACCCATCCAAAGCTCATTTTTAATAGGATGCAATTTCCTACAATCCATCTTCACACCTCAAGATCAAGAAATGCACTCACAAAAAGTTACAAATTTGGACATTATATGTCATTTTTGAAAGTCAACAAAAACACCTTTTTTGCCAAAGCTTATAACTTGAGCATGGAATATCAAAATAAGATGATACCAAAAGGGTTGGTTAGAGAACATCTCAAGGTTTCTAAAAAGTCCAATAACACCTCCAAAAGTTCAAAAGTGAAGAAGTTATGCATTGTTGAAGTTGGGCATTTTTCCAAAATTGCCAAAAGTCAACTATCCCCAAAACTTCAAATTTTGTCAAATGGGCCCACTTCTTTCCACTTGATTTGATTTTGTCACACCACACACGTGTCCTATCTTCAATTTCATGACCCATTATTAATTTTTCTATTTTATTTGATTTTTATTGATTTAATTCATTTTAAATCAATTTAAATCCAAATAAAATCCAAATATTAATCAATTGGAATCTTTTGATCATTACAAGTCTTAATTGACACCCTGAACACAATCAAATTCGTACCAAGGCATATCATGCACAAAATATTGGATTTGGACATTTTGGGAAGCTTTGTTAATAGAGGATCAAATCATATCTTGAAGCATCAATGCTCATGGATTCAAGCCCAAATTTTTAACCTAATACAATCCTTGTTACATATACAACATGAAGCATACAAGAACACGACCTAGAGGCTGCAAAATTCACAAAAACCAAACTTGGAAAAAAGCTTGAAAAGCTTGAATTTGAAATCGATCCTAGAGGCGTTTCCAAGGCAAAAACTCCACGCTATCATTTTGCTTGACATCTACTGAAGCTAAAGCAACCATTCACAAGCCCTAAAACATCTCCAAACGCACTGTAAGTCGCTTGAAACTCCGCCCTGTACATGAAATCGTAACCTTGGATTCTTGCATCTTTTTGATAAATCATGGGCATATTCTTGATCCTTGCATAATTTCCAAGCTATATGCAATATTTGATTTCATTTTTATGGCCTGTAATGTAATACCCGAACCTAGGGTTCCCGTTTCTTGTTTTTAGGCGTTTGCTTTGCAGGTAAAATTAGGACCAATAATGGACATAGGTGAACTCAGGAGGAGGAGACGATTACGTCCATGTTCTTGGATGGTATTTTTATGGCTTAGAATGAGTTTTCGAAGCAAGCCACGGATCTTGCTGCGGATAAAAATCCGCAGGTAAGAAAACCAGTTTCACGAAGAAGACGAAGGCGTGTCTTCTTTACATTCCGGAAGCAATTACATCAATATGCTGTGTAATATAATAACAAAAACAACAAAGTGATGCAGTGGCAAAGGAAGTGTGTCAAAGTCCAATGGGACCTGGGTTCGAATCCCAGGTCCCCCAAATGCTTATTGTTATTTTGTTACAGGTATTCCAATGCGTTTCCATAGCGTGGTCCACCATACACCTCAAAGCTCCAGGCGCCAGATGGCCTCCAGGCCAAATCCAAAGGCTAAGGTTGAGTGTCCATCATGGTCTCAGGTTAATGCACGCGCGTGGAATCTGGAAAGTCAAACGAGGCTTGCTGCAAGTGGGCCAAAGAATGCTATCCTCACCTTCAGATCTGGGCCCAACACCCCCCTTTGGTTTATTTTCTTATTATATTTATTTATTTGTTTTATTGTTTTAACTATTAATTATTAATCACTAACCAATTAATTTATTTTCCTTATAAAAATCAAAATCACAAAAATATGTTTTATTTTATTAAATTAATTCATCACTTTTATTTTTGTAAATAAATACTAACTTAATTAATTTAGTTTTAAATAGATATAACCTTTAACATTTTTTTTTTGCAATACTTAAAATTAATTTAGAAAATTAGGTTTTTTAATAATTTTAATCAATTTTATTTTATTTCCTTAAAAATAAAAATAAAAACCAAAAATATTTTCATTAATTAACTAATTTAATAATTAGCTTAGGTTTAATTCCATTTAATTTAAAAATAACAAAAAATGCTTTCTTTTCAAAAAGGGTCAAAACCCTAAAAAATGCGCCGATTTAATTTTCTCGCACGCGATCCATATTTCCATATTGATGTAATTGCTTCCGGAATGTAATAGCTTTTAAATAGGACTTTAATCATTTATCTCTTTATTTTACTTTCCGCAATTTAAATTAAAGGGTTGCTTTTGGCGATGTAAATACCTGACGCCTTGTAATAGTTTAGATTTAATTTCCGCAATTTAAATTCCGCAACTATACACTGTTAGATGTTTGATAATAGGGAATGCATGACAAGATCAAATGTATGAACTTAAAATCAATGTAGCTCTCCCATGACATGTACAAAGATAAAATTAACCGAAATAACACACTCGCACATGCGCACTCTTAGGGTACACCTCACTTGGTTGCCTTCGAACATGGTCATTGAGTATAGGAAGTTTTAGAGGTCGCCCTCTTGTCCAAAGATCATAGTTGCCTCGAAACATTTATCTCGGATAAAATGATCTAAGACATTAGGGTTACCGCTAAGGCGTCCTAACATTGCTTTAGTGACCACACGTCCCTTAATCGAATTGACCCTTAAAACTCCAACGAAGGTGCTACCTACTCCTCAATAGTGGGATAGCATTGTCTAAAGGACATTTGTATAGATTAATTCCTTTTTCGAGTAGGTATATGGTTCTTGAGTACTTGCTCCTTTTAAAAAACAAAACAAAACTTTTCGCACTTACACTCCTTTCAAACAAAAACTCTTTCAAACCCACAAACACAAAGAAAAGAAAATTTTGAAAACACAATGAGCAAGTACCTAAGAGCCTGTGGATAACCATGGATAGAAAGGGTGCTAACACCTTCCCTTTCTATAATCTACCTCCCGGACTCGAGAAACATCTCGAAAAAGGAATTTTTCTGTGCTTTTTTCCTTTCCTTGTTGGATAAAATAAAAGATGGTGGCGACTCTTGCTCACCGTGACATTTTGCGAAAACAAACGCAAAACGCGAACCAGCATTCCAAAAACAGTCAGTTCTATTCCCACCGATCACAGAACTGACGACTCTGCTGGGGAAAATTAATAAGTGAGGTGTACCTTAGGATTAGATCATTGTGTTTTCAATTGTATGCTTTGTATGATTTACATTTGTGGGTTTGTATCGAAGTTCTATAGATCCTAACTCGGATCTGGGGATACCCTTTAGGTAAGTAGAAATAAACTGTGAGGGAACTGTCCGGTGTAGACCGACACGGTTGAAGCAGTAGCTACATTGGTGTGGCACTTTAGTCTGTACCGATATCCCTTGTGTTGGAACGAGGAGAATATGGGTCTTCTAAGGGGTCATTAAGCACCAACTGACCTTAGAACCTTAAATTGACCAACTTGGCCATAGAATAGTAGCAGTATGCTACACTCATTGAGACTAAACTCTCGCGATGATTTCGGCCGCAAGAAAAGGTTGCTAAACTGGAATTATAACCGATTAAGGGTAGTCAGTGATATTGAGATCCTCTAGAACCCGGTTACTATTTTTAGGACAGGTTTAAACCAACTGAACTGAAAGAGGGTAGTACCTAAGCTCCTTGCTAGCCTGGAATCTAAGGTCTCTTTTGTGTGACTTGTGTGCCTTTACCATGTTTGCTATTTGTGGATACTTGTGGTGCGCCTACTATCATGACATCATGACATCATAACATTGCATACATCTTGCATTGGACTAACCTATTTCAAAGACAGGAGGGATTCATCTTTGTTCTGTTTTGTAGGTCATCATGATGCCCATGCGTAAGAATACCATCCAGATCAACTTTGTCCAAGTCCCTACCTTGCTTAAAGAGTTGGTTGCTAAGATGCCTGACACTACTTCCTTCATCAGGAGGCATGGTTCTCTTCTCAGTTTGGTCACCTCCAAATTGGACGAGCAGATGATGAGTGTCCTAGTCCAGTTTTATGATCTGCTGTACCATTGTTTTACTTTTCAAGACTATCAGCTGGTTCCCACCCTAGAAGAGTTCTCTGAGCTGCTCGGTATCTCTGTTCTGGAGCAGACCCCGTTTACTGGGTGGGAGAAGACCCTTAGGCCCGAAGAAATTGCTGCAGCCCTTCATTTGACCAAAGAGGAGGTAATGGCTAATTGGGAGACTAGAAGTGGAGCAAAGGGCTTTCTGACTAAGTTTTTGGTTGGTAAGGCTAACTATTTCTGAGATGGTCTAGACTTTAAGGCCTTCGAGGATATTCTGGCTCTTCTGATTTATGGCTTGGTATTGTTTCCGAATCCTGACACTTTTGTTGATGTGAATGCGATAAAGATCTTCATCTCTCAGAATCCTGTACCCACTTTCTTGGGTGACATTCTTCATCAGCTTTATGCTCGTACTGCCCGAAAGCGGGGAACCTTAATATGCTGTGCTCCATTATTGTCGAGGTGGTTTATTTTGCACCTCCCCAAGTCAGTGCTGAAGAACAAAGAAGGAATGGGCTGGGCTTATAGGGCGATGTCTCTCTCTCATAATGACATCATTTGGAATCTCAAAGGTATGGATGAGGTGACTATCATTGACCGCTGTGGAGAGTATCCCAATGTTCCACTGTTAGGAACCCATGGAGGAATTTCTTACAATCCATGCTTAGCTCTACGTCAGTTTGGGCGTGCCAGAAGAGAAGGACCTCACGAGATGCTAATGCCTAGTATCATCTTTGATTTTCAAGGGGATAACGACGAGCAACGTTGCAGATTCATAAGGGCTTAGGATAGAGTTCACCAATCTGATCCACATGAGTTGGGCCCAAAGACTTCTCTGCCAATGGAGCCATATCTCAGATGGGTCCGCATCCGTGCCCAGAAGCTAGGTATACCATATAAAGTTGTCCGGCCTGTCACTCTTGAAGTTGCTAATGAACAAGGGGTTCTTCCAACCATTATCCATCCTTATATGCCCATTGACACTGGGGCACTGAAAAGATCTTGGATGCAGCTGAGGGAAAAACGGGATTCTTACCGAGAAAAGTTCAACGAGCAAGAACAGAAGATCCAGAAGTTGACTAGGCAATTGGAGAACGAGCGGATTCTGAACGACTATGTCCGCACTGATAAGAAGAGACCATGGGAGCGTTGATGAACCTTTGATGATTTCCTTTCCAGTTTTTATTTACTTTTCAGTATTTCATTTCTTGTAACGCCCCGAGGGCATCAGTTGAACAATTTGAATTACAAAGTTTAAATCTAATAAAGTGTGTTTCCTTTCTGGTTTACAAATTTGAATCTCCCGATTGTCTTTGAAATCATAAATCATACGTATTTCATCCCATGCACTTCATAACAGGTATCCATTACAGGTCTCTTATCTTCTTTGTTGTTTATTTCAGCAATCATCATGTCTGCTGAACCTTCAACTGAGCAAGCCATCAAGGCCCTCCAGGCCCAGAATGCCCAATTTCAAGAGTTGTTCATGAATCTAGCTAAGGGTCAGCAAGACCTGAAGACCCTGATTCTGAAAGAGAAGAAGAAGAAGAAGAAGAAGAAGAAGAGGACAATCCTGTTTAACATTGGCCACAGGTTTGGGAATAGGCTATAGAATGAAGTTGATTTGACTACCTCATCTGGAGGGAAAGACAGTCAAGAGGAAAGGAGGGCTCCTAGCCTTGTGGTCTCCAACAACGAGACATACTTCGATGAAGAACATTATCCTCCTGCTGAGGATAGATACAAGCAACTGGAAGACCGGTTGAGTGCTATGGAAGTTCAGAAGGTGCCTGGTCTGGACTTTGGAGATCTAGGTCTATCATCTGGGGTAGTGATTCCCCATAAGTTCAAGGCACCAGCCTTTGCTAAGTATGACGGAGTTTCTTGTCTGAAGCTGCACCTCCGGTCATATGTGAGGAAGATTCAGCCTTACACTGCTGATAAGAACTTATGGATCCATTTCTTCCAAGACAGTCTCTCAGGGACTCAGCTTGAGTGGTTCTATCAGTTGGACGGAGCCAATATCCGCAGTTGGGAAGATTTGGCTACTGCATTCTACAGGCAATATCAGTATAACTCCGACCTCGCTCCCACGCGTACCCAACTCCAGGGTATGTCAATAGGAACGGGTGAAGGATTCAAAGATTATGCTCAGAAGTGGAGGGACCTCGCCGGTAGAGTACAACCACCCTTGGCTGATTGGGAGCTTGTTGACATGTTTCTGGGGACCCTGTCTGGTCCATTTTTCAACCATCTAATTGGAAGCTCTTCGATTGGGTTTACAGAGCTTATTTTGACCGGTGAAAGTATAGAAGCTGGTATTAAGGTTGGTAAGATACAGAAGGGTGCCTCGTCAAGCACCGAGAAGAAGCCATTCAAGAAAGAGTCCAGTGCTGTCTACAGTTCAAGAAACCAGAATAGACCTGAACGCCGTCAAGCTGTGAATATGGTTGTTATTTCAAAACCTGCTGGTGCTCCTCAGCACAACAATCAACAAAAGGATGAGAGACCTCGAAGGAAATTCACCCGTCTCAGCATGACCTTGTCTCAGATTCTGCCACAGTTGTTGAAGACTAATCTGGTGGTTCTAAAGGAAGCCCCGAAGAATCCAAATACCACATCACCGAGGTTTAACCCTAATGCCCACTGCGCTTTTCACTCTGATATCTCGGGGCATAATACGGATGATTGTTGGGTTTTGAAGAACAAGGTACAAGACTTAATTGATGCGAAGGAGATTGAGTTTGAGGCGCCCGAGAGGCCTAATGTTGTGACTGCTCCTATGCCCAAGCATGGAGTGAATGCTCTAGAAGAAGACTTGTTTGTGGTTTCTGTGGATGATATTGTTACCCCTTTGATGACTGTAAAGAAGAACCTTTTGCTAGCCGGTTTATTTCTGGGCTGTGACGAAGGTTGCCATATGTGTTATGTTTTACCTACCGATTGCCCATTCTTGAAGTCAGGTATCCAAAACCTGATGGATAGTAAGGAGATCCTATTTGAGAAGACTATTGTTCCCTCCGTTCCTACTGAAGAAGTTGCCATTATTACCATTTTCGACAATTCTTCCAAGGCTCCCTCGAGGAAGCCTGTTAGAATTACATTTGTTCCGAGAACCGCACCTGTAATCATCACTGTTCCGGGGCCCATCCCCTACACCTCTGATAAAGCTGTCCCTTGGCACTATGGGGATGATGTTTATTTTCATGGAGTTAAGCAAGAGTTAGATGTTGATACTGACATCAGCAACATTATTGGACCTGCTAAAGTCACCCGCAACAGAAGACTTTTCTCACCTGATATTGCTCCACCAACTGCCCGAAGACCTGTTGTTATTACACCTGCCAGTGTACCTGCTTCCATTCCTGTTCAAGTTCCTATTCTTACCCCTGTCGCTGAGTCATATGACACTCGGGGCAAAGGGATCACCATTGATGTGCCTGCCCAGACGGAGGCACCGAAGACGATTACTGTTGAAGCTTCTAAACAAGAGATGGAAGAGATTCTGAAAATTATCAAGAAGAGTGACTACAATGTAGTTGGACAGCTGGGGCAAACCCCGTCTAAGATTTCTATGTTGTCACTATTGTTGTGCTCAGAGGCCTATGCCAAGGCTCTGATTACCTTTTTGAAAACTGCCCACGTGCCACAAGAGACATCAGCTGATCAATTTACAGATTGTATGGCCAATTTGACTGCTGATAATGGGTTGGGTTTCTCGGACGTCGACTTGTCTGCTAAGGGGAAGAATCACAATGATGCACTGCATGTCTCCATTGAATGCAGGGGCACTACTCTTGCACATGTATTGGTGGATACTGGTTCCTCATTGAACGTATTGCCTAAGAAAGCTCTGGACCGGTTGGATTGCGAAGGGTTGGAGCTGAAGCCAAGCAACATTGTTGTCAGGGCCTTTGATGGGTCTAAAAGAATAGTGCATGGAGAGGTTGATATCCCGATCAAGGTTGGTTCTCAGGTCTTCAATTCTACATTCTATGTGATGGACATTCGGCCATCTTACTCTTGTTTGCTGGGTCCATGGATACACAAAGTTGGGGCCGTAACCTCAACGCTCCACCAGAAGCTGAAGTACCCGGTCAAAGGGAAGATTGTGACAGTACAGGGAGAGGAAGAGTACATGGTTAGCCACCTCAACTCTTTCCGGTATGTAGAGATGGATGGGGAGTTCATTGAGACCCCATTCCAACATTTTGAAGAGGTTCCCCAGACACTAGCGTCAACTGAGACTGTTGTTGAAGATTCTCCTATGAAGATGGCTTCCCTCAAGGATGCCCGGGCTGTTGTTGAGAAAGGTGGGTGTGCACAGTGGGGCCAGCTCCCTGATTTTACATAGAAGACTAACAAGTTTGGTTTAGGTTTCACTGCAGAAGCTCAAAGGGTTGTTTGGAATGCACGAATCGGAAGACCTCCCGTGTTCATCAACAACTCGGGAGTGAATGCCATTGAAGATGATGTGGAAGAGTCTGAATTCGACAGCTGGATCTATCCTACGACCGACGGTGGACCAAGCAACTGGACCACAAAGGACTTCATCCCTATTACTTTTGTTACCCAGTAATGAAACTTTTGTTTTGAATTTGTAACAGACAATATTTTAAACTTTATGGCCCGGTGTCTTACCCGGGGCACTGTGGCTTCATTTGTGAGGGCTTTATGTGTGTCATTTTCATATATCATTAATAAAAGCATTGGACGTTTCTTGCATTTCAAATTTTGCGCTCCTTGTTTTTCTTTATTATATATTGCAAAACAGCTATTTTTCACACACTCACATATACAGGTCCACATCCACTCTGGATCTTACTGGTAACGACTCTGCTACTGCCAGTTATGACTTCGAAAATCCGATCAACTTAGCCGAAGACGAAGGTGAAGATGATTGTGAAGTGCCTGGTGAACTTGCAAGACTGTTACTCCAAGAAGAGATGGCCATCCAGCCGCACGAAGAGCCGGTGGAATCAGTGAATCTGGGTACAGAGACAAACAAGAAAGAGGTTAAGGTTGGTGCCAATCTGGAGCTTAGTGTGAAGCAACGGTTGATTCAGATGCTGCGCGACTATGTTGAGATCTTTGCCTGGTCTTACGAAGATATGCCTGGTTTCGATACTGACATTGTGGTATACCGCCTGCCTACCAAGGAAGACTTTCCTCCAGTAAAGAAGAAGGTCCGCCGAATGCGCCCAGAGATGTCTGAGAAAATCAAGGCTGAAGTTATGAAACAGTTTGACGCTGGTTTTCTAGCAGTTACTTCTTACCCTCAGTGGGTGGCCAATGTGGTTCCTGTGCCGAAGAAGGATGGTAAGGTCCGAATGTGTGTTGACTATAGGGATCTGAACAGGGAAAGCCCCAAGGATGATTTCCCTCTACCTCATATTGATGTTCTGGTTGACAACACCGCTCAGCACAAGGTATTCTCCTTTATGGATGGTTTCTCTGGTTATAATCAGATCAAAATGGGTTAAAGAATGCTGGGGCAACGTATCAGCGTGCCATGGTTTCTTTGTTTCATGACATGATCCATCATGAGATTGAAGTGTACGTCGACGATATGATTGCAAGGTCCCATACTGAGGAGGAACACCTTGACCATCTGCAGAAACTGTTTGACAGGTTGAAGTTGTACAAGCTGAGGTTGAACCCGAACAAGTGCACCTTCGGGGTGAGGTCTGGTAAGCTATTGGGTTTCGTTGTGAGAGACAAAGGTATTCAAGTGGACCCTACCAAGGTGAAAGCTATATAGGAGATGCCAGCTCCCAGAACAGAGAAAGAAGTCAGAGGCTTCCTGGGACGTCTGAATTACATTGCCCGATTCATCTCGCACCTGACTGCTACTTGTGAGCCAATCTTCAAGTTACTGAGGAAAGATCAAGTGGTACATTAGAATGATGAATGCCAGGCCGCTTTCGAAAGGGTCAAAGAGTATCTCCAAGAGCCACCTATTCTAATTCCACCAGTTGAAGGGAGACCTCTGATCTTATACTTGACAGTACTCGATAACTCAATGGGGTGTGTGCTGGGGCAGCATGACGAGTCTGGCCGAAAAGAGCATGCTACTTATTACCTTAGCAAAAAGTTTACCGACTGTGAGACGCGATACTCGCTGCTCAAGAAAACTTGTTGCGCTTTGGAATGGGCTGCTCACCGGCTGAGACAGTATATGTTGACTCACACCACCCTATTGATATCAAAGATGGATCCAATCAAGTATATCTTCGAAAAGCCTGCTTTGTCCGGAAGAATAGCAAGATGGTAGATGATCTTGACTGAGTATGATATCCAGTATACGACCCAGAAGGCAATTAAGGGAAGTGTATTGTCAGACCATTTGGCACATCAGGCAGTGGATGATTACCAGTCTATGAACTTTGAGTTCCCAGACGAGAATATCATGTTGGTAACTGATTGTGAGACACCTGGACCTGATGAAGGACCTGAGGAAGGATCCCGATGGTCTATGTACTTTGATGGAGCTTCAAACGCTTTGGGTAATGGCATTGGCGCCGTGATCATATCTCTTAAAGGCTCTCATACTCCGTTTACTGCCCGATTATGTTTCAACTACACCAACAATATGGCGGAGTATGAAGCATGCATCGTGGGTCTTCGAGCTGCAATTGACCTAAGGATTAAGTTTCTGAGTGTCTTCGGAGATTCCGCTCTCGTGATCAGTCAGATCAAAGGCGAGTGGGATATGAAACACCTAAATCTTATTCCTTACAAGGAGTATGTGTTAACGTTTCTTCCCCATTTCGAGGAGATCACCTTTGAACACTTCCCCAGAGAGGAGAATCAGTTAGCGGACGCGCTGGCTACGATGTCTTCTATGTTCAAAGTCAATTGGGACAACGAAGCTCCCCGGATTATCATTGAAAGGTTGGACGAACCAGCACATTGATGTGACATTGAGACTGAAGAAGCAACAGATAAACCCTGGTTTCATGAGGTAAAGAGGTATCTTGAAGCTCAGGAATACCCCGAGGGTGCATCTGTTAATGACAAGAAGTTTCTGAGGAGGTTCGCGGCGAAGTTCTTCATCAGCAATGACATCCTTTACAAGCGTAACCATGATTCAACTTTACTGCGTTATGTGGATAAGAATGAAGCAGAAAGGATCATGACAAAGTTACATGAAGGTACTTTCGGAACTCATTCCAGTGGACACACTATGGCAAAGAAAATTCTTCGGGCAGGATATTATTGGTCCACAATGGAAGCCGACTGTTATCAGCATTCTCGGACATGTCATAAGTGTCAAGTCTATGCTGATAAGGTGCACATACCTCCAGTTCCTCTGAACGTCTTGACAGCTCCTTGGCCTTTTGCAATGTGGGGCATTGATATGATCAGCGAGATCAGACCTACGGCATCCAACGGGCATCGTTTCATCTTGGTAGCAATTGATTACTTTACGAAATGGGTTGAAGCAGCTTCCTTTGCTACCGTAACCAAGAACATCGTGGCACGGTTCATTCAGCATAATCTGATCTATCGATACGGTATACCAGAGAGGATCATTACAGACAATGGTACCAATCTCAACAACAAGATGATCACCGAGCTCTGCGAGCAATTCAAGATACAACATCATAACTCTTCTCCCTACCGGCCGAAGATGAATGGGGTTGTCGAAGCGGCTAATAAGAACATTAAGAAGATTGTGCAGAAGATGACAGTGACATACAAAGACTGGCACGAGATGTTACCATTTGATCTTCATGGGTACCGTACCTCAGCTCAGACGTCAACAGGGGCAACACCCTATTCCTTGGTATATGGCATGGAGGCAGTCTTGCCCATTGAAGTTCAGATACCCTCTCTTTGGATCATGAAGGATACAGGTTTGAGTGAAGATGACTGGATCCAGACCCGGCTTGATCAGCTAAACCTAATCAACGAAAAGAGACTTACTGCTATTTGTCATGGTCAGACGTACCAAAAACAGATGATCAAGGCATTTAACAAGAAAGTTAGACAATGAGAGTATCAAGTTGGGGACCTGGTAATCAAGCGTATTATCTTACCTCAAGGTGATCCCAGGGGAAAATGGACCCCTACTTACGAAGGGCCATTTGTGGTTAAGAACATTTTCTTAGGAGAAGCTATGATTCTAACCACCATGGATGGTGACGACCTTCCTCACCCCGTCAATGCAAACATAGTGAAAAGATACTACGCATAATCAAAGACCCGCTAGGTTGACTGGCCTAGGCAAAAATAAGGGCTTCCTGGCGAACCAAAAGGGTTCGGGCAAAAATAAGGGATGAAAATGAAAAAATCTGTACACCCGGCAAGTCGAAAACCTGAAAAGGCGGCTTGGGAAAAAAAGGGTATCCTGGTGGACTGAAAACCCGAAAGGGCGGTCCAGGAAAAAGTTAGGGATCAAAGCGTAACACTATGTCTCATTGGATCACCTTGCATCCAGACTTCGGTATCGACTATGAAGCTCAGACGACACTAATCAATCTTATTCATCTTCAACTAGTAGCAAAGTGATGAGATGCTTGAGGACATAAGGGCAATAGCATAGTTGGAACCCAGTGGGATCATTCACATAACTGGTTTGTTTCTTTTTACGAATTGTGTAAATTCTATTTGTTCGGCAGCGTTCTCTTACTAGGACGTCAGCCTCTTGTACAAAAACGCCTATTTACAGGCCAAACTTCAAAATCAATACAATTCATTTTCAAACAAATTTCAAACTGTTTTTCCTTTATCTATTTTGTTTTGCAAAGAACGTCCAATGTTCATTTTTGATATATGCATTTGACATTAATTGCTGCTCATAAATATTTACATGCGAAACAAAGGACGAATTACTGGTAATATCAGAAACAGGGGAAATAAGAAGTGTCCAAGCTGTGTAGTTGCTCTATCCACCAAGGTACAAGGTAAATTCAGCTGAAGAATATGGCTAGGATACCTTCACTCCCTGCAGAGTAAGACAGTAATGGTAGATCTCTCAGCTGAGACTTGCAACTATGAACGAATCAACAATGCTCTCCCCAAGCAAAGTTGGTCTACCATCAGCCCTAAAAAGACTTGGTATCCCCAGAAGGTCTTAATATTCCCCAGCGGAGTATAGGAATATTCCTCAGTAAGTATAAGAGTATCCCCGGTAATCTTAATATTCCTCAACGGAGTATAAGAATGTTCCCCGGCAGAATGCAAGATACCCCCAGTGGAGTCAATATTTCCCCAGCACGGTCTGAAAAAGCTATCCCAACGGAGTTGAATCATCATCCCCAGTAGACTCTGGAAGTTTACCCCCAGCGGAGTAGAATAAATCTCCCTAGCCAAATTCAGAGGATTATCCCCACAAAAGTTTAACAGGGTTATCCCCAGCAAGTTGCAACCGAAAGATCATCCCCAACGAAGTTCTTTCCTTTTACAAACAGGACTTCAATCCTCAATAGATTCAATATAACCAGCAACGGTAATCCATCCCCAGCGGAGTTTATCATTGAAATCCCCAGCGGAGCTTATCAGCGGAATCCGCAGGTAAGAAAACCAGTTTCACGAAGAAGACGAAGGCGTGTCTTCTTCCCATTGGCCAATTCAAATCAGCGCGCTTTTTATTTTTTTCCCCAGGCATATTGCTTATTTTAATATATAATAATTGATGTGTAATATAATTACAAAAACAACAAAGTGATGCAGTGGCAAAGGAAGCGTGTCAAAGTCCAATAGGACCTGGGTTCGAATCTCAGGTCCCCCAAATGCTTATTGTTATTTTGTTACAGGTATTCCAATGCGTTTCCATAGCGTGGTCCACCATACACCTCAAAGCTCCAGGCGCCAGATGGCCTCCAGGCCAAATCCAAAGGCTAAGGTTGAGTGTCCATCATGGTCTCAGGTCAATGCACGCGCGTGGAATCTGGAAAGTCAAACGAGGCTTGCTGCAAGTGGGCCAAAGAATGCTATCCTCACCTTCAGATCTGGGCCCAACACCCCCCTTTGGTTTATTTTCTTATTATATTTATTTATTTGTTTTATTGTTTTAACTATTAATTATTAATCACTAACCAATTAATTTATTTTCCTTATAAAAATCAAAATCACAAAAATATATTTTATTTTATTAAATTAATTCATCACTTTTATTTTTGTAAATAAATACTAACTTAATTAATTTAGTTTTAAATAGATATAACCTTTAACATTTTTTTTTTGCAATACTTAAAATTATTTTAGAAAATTAGGTTTTTTAATAATTTTAATCAATTTTATTTTATTTCCTTAAATATAAAAAAAAAACCCAAAAATATTTTTATTAATTAATTAATTTAATAATTAGCTTATGTTTAATTCCATTTAATTTAAAAAATAACAAAAAAAATGCTTTCTTTCCAAAAAGGGTCAAAACCCTAAAAAATGCGCCGATTTAATTTTCTCGCATGCGATCCATATTTCCATATTGATGTAATTGCTTTCGGAATGTAATAGCTTTTAAATAGGACTTTAATTATTTATCTCTTTATTTTACTTTCTGCAATTTAAATTAAAGGGTTGCTTTTGGCGATGTAAATACCCGACGCCTTGTAATAGTTTAGATTTAATTTCCGCAATTTAAATTCCGTAACTATACACTGTTAGATGTTTGATAATAGGGAATGCATGACAAGATCAAATGTATGAACTTAAAATCAACGTAGCTCACCCATGACATGTACAAAGATAAAATTAACCGAAATAACACACTCGCACATGTGCACTCTTAGGGTACACCTCACTTGGTTGCCTTCGAACATGGTCATTGAGTATAGGAAGTTTTAGAGGTCGCCCTCTTGTCCAAAGATCATAGTTGCCTCGAAACGGTTGCCTAGGATAAAATGATCTAAGACATTAGGGTTACCGCTAAGGCGTCCTAACATTGCTTTAGTGACCACACGTCCCTTAATCGAATTGACCCTTAAAACTCCAACGACTGTGCTACCTACTCCTCAATAGTGGGATAGCATTGTCTAAAGGACATTTGTACAGATTAATTCCTTTTTCGAGTAGGTAGATGGTTCTTGAGTACTTGCTCCTTTTAAAAAACAAAATAAAACTTTTCACACTTACACTCCTTTCAAACAAAAACTCTTTCAAACCCACAAACACAAAGAAAAGCAAATTTTGAAAACGCAATGAGCAAGTACCTAAGAGCCTGTGGATAACCACAAATAGAAAGGGTGCTAACACCTTCCCTTTCTATAATCTACCTCCCGGACTCGAGAAACATCTCGAAAAAGGAATTTTTCTGTGCTTTTTTCCTTTCCTTGTTGGATAAAATAAAAGACGGTGGCGACTCTTGCTCACCGTGACATTTTGCGAAAACAAACGCAAAACGCAAACAAGCATTCCAAAAACAGTCAGTTCTATTCCCACCGATCACAATGAGTACACCTTAACTGAATTTGCTCAGCTTTATGAAGAAAAAAATGGATCGAACATGACATTATAGCACCATAAACATCTCATCATAATGGCATTGTTGATAGAAATAACAAAAGTATCTTGAATATGGAAAAAAGCATGCTCAAGGAAAAGTAAATGTCAAACCTTTTTTGGGGTGAGACTACCTTAACTACTGTATACATCATCAACGAATGGACAACAAACAAGTTACATAACAAGACTCTTTATGAATCTTGGTGATATTTTTGGCTCATTGTGTTACAGACATGTTCCTAAATAACTCAAAAGAAAGCTTGATGATAGAGGCCAAGCCATGATTTTAGTTGGCTACCATTCCACATGTGACTACAAGTTATTCTCACCAATTAAAAATAAAGTTATGAGTATTATGAATGTGGAATTTGATGAAAGTAAATGATGGAACTGGATCAACTCAATGCAGAAGGGTGAAGGTTCAAGTCACATTAGAACCACTCTTCAAGATGATGAGCAAGTAATGGAAGTTGGGATTGAACATGCACAACCTCAAGATGTGAGAAGATCATCAAAATCCATATCTCAACTAGTCAAACTGAATGATTATGAAATGTTTCCTAATAAATCCATATGAGAAAAATGGTGACCTAATTGAAGAAGCCATGATGACTAAATTTGAGGCAATAAATCACATGCCAAGTCATGAAATATGAGAATTGGCAATATGAAATGAATGTAGATATCTAGTCCATTGAAAAGAACAAGATTTATGATCTGATCAATTATTCAAGTAAGAAGGCAATATATGCGAGGTAGGTTTGCAAGCTAATGTTAAAGCCAAATGGTGAAATTGCCAAGTATAAGGAAATATTGGTGTCAAAAGGATTTCTTCAAAAGCATATAATTGAGTTAAATGAAATCTATGCACCCTGTTGTACCCCAAAATTTTCCCTCCCATTTTCTCTCAACATTTTCTCATCACAAGGCCCTTGGAGCTCAAGATCCAGTTAGGGTTTCCTCTGCAAGACTTCTCCTAGCACTGTTGACCCAAATTAGGGTTTGTGTTTGAACAAAGATATTTTGACCTAAAATGCCTAATATGACTTTCATGCTTCATGTTGGACTCCCAAGTTTATCCATACCAAGTTTCAAGCCTTGATTCCAACCTTTGCCCAGTCAATTGAACAGTTGACCTAGAAATCAGCTGTATTGGGGAAAAAGTAAACTGTGGCCAATTGACAGTCAAACCTCATGAAAATTGACCCACATCAACATTATAAACTCATATGGACCATTTGATCAAGTTTGGATCACAATTCCACAAGAAATTTGATCAGATCACCAAAAGGGCAAAATGATCATTTTTAGGGTTTTGACTGCACAAAGGCAATTTTTGACTGTTTGACCTAGCAAATGGCAAACCAAGCTCACATATGGACTCAAGGACCCCATGGAATTGTCTTGACATACTCAACAAGTTCAAAAGATCCCAAATGCACAAAATTGACAGTTGAATTTTCCAGTCAATTGATCAATTTTTGACTGTATACTGAAAAGTCAAACTTTGACTTTTTGGTCAAAATCAAGTGTCAAGATTCATTTTTCATCAAAACATGCCAAATCATGAAACTTGTTCATCAAGAAATCCAAAATCACAAATTAGGGTTTGAAATGAAGATTTTTCATAACTTAGAATTTTTCTAAGTTATGAAAAACCCTAATTTTTTCCTAACTTTGTCCCACTTTCTCATCAAGATGCATTTGGATTCAAGGAAAAGTCAAAACATGAAAGTTGTAGTCCATTGCAAAATCTACAATTTTGATTCACAAAGTTTTCTCAAAAGAAGCTTGTAGCTCAAGTTACAATTTTTGGAACAAGGGTACCAAACCATTCTTAACTTAGAGAAATTTTGAACCATTTTAGGCAGGATTTTTGCCTAACTTCAAGACCACTTTTCACATGCTTCCACTTGGAATTTCAATTTTTATTTCAAAGATGGATTGTAGTACACATTCCAAGCTTTCCAAAATGTCAAAGAACTCATCAAACAATCTCATTGTTAGAGAGAATCAAATTTGGCAAGTTGGGAAAAAGTCATTTTGATTCATGGCCATGTACATGTTCATAACTTGTGCAATTTTTCAAATCAGCTTGCACAACTTGATTACAGGTCCTATATCCCATTTGCACTCATAAATTAAATGCAAACCCTTTGTGTTCAAGCCTTGCATTATGTGTTTAAGCATTACATGAAGGTTTAGTCCTAAAATAGAAAAAGCATAATGTCCATTTTTGCAAAAGTAGAACTTTATGTCAATTAGCAAATCAAGAGGCACACAGCAAAATCTCCTTGGCACAAGTTTTTGAGCTAATCCCACTGATCAAGGGCAAGCTTAGCAGCACATTAGAGGGGCCTCCATCAGTCTAAAACTCAACTTGGCATTTTGTTGCTTAAGTAAGAAGAAAACTTGCATAACACCTACCAACTCTCATCCCAGCCAACACAACCTTAAGCAAAGTTATCAAACACCTTCTAAACACTAAACTTAAGCTGAAACACAAGCCAACCAAGTTCCAAACATCCTCAAACACAGAATCACCATAAAACTGCAAAAACAGGGGATGGGTTGCAGTTTGAATCCCACAGCTCATTTCCATCGTGCACCTTGACCAAAAACACTTCAAACACATCCCACATCATCCCTTGAAACTGTTCCAAGCCTCAAATACGACCTGTAACACTTTTAACTAACATCACCATTTTCATATTTTCTGTTTTGCAGTTGGAGTGCCATAACACGATTCACTTGGTTTCAAAGCAAACTAAAGGTTGGAATAGCATCCTTGGACCTCAAGCAAGCTATACCAATCATCACCTTGCACTGAAAGCTCCTCCATTACCAGATACGATTCTAACTGAACAGGTAAGTTCATGACCTCTTATCTCTCTATCCAGGCATTGTTAGGTTTAGATTTGTGAAGAAATTATGTCACATTCATAGCCCTGAACATGACCATATCATTAGTTTTCATTTATGTTAGGTGTGTTTAGAGAATTTTAAGTCTGAACATTGAATAAAAACTAGGTCAGGAATTGGGGGAGAAGAAATTCTCTCTCATTTCTGAGAGTTAGGATGAGTTCTTTATATGTCCAGAATCGTGGTTTGATGCTCTACATTTCTTGTGTTGTGAGTTTGTGCTAAAAATCAGGGAATCTGGAGATAGGAAAACGCGCGTTGATGGTTGTTCAAACATGTTCTGAGGTTGAAGACAAAGTCTTCTTGGGCTGGGCCTGAGTTGACTTCCTATTTGCACCTTGTTTTTACTTTTGAACCCCCCTGGCCCATTTTGAGATATACTTGTTATTTTCCATTTTTTCTTTTTGATTTTGTTTCCATATTTTTGTTTAAATCATAAAAGACATTAAAAACATTTTTCCCATATTTTTTGCATTTATTTTGATATTTATTTGGTTTTATTAGGTTTTTTTTGTAAATAAATGAATAAGTATACTTTTATTTTTCAATACAAAAAATAATACGCACATATTTTATTTCTGATTTTTATTTTATGTTATCTCTTGAAAACATTTTATAATAAAAATACATTTTTTTGTAAATATTAAATATTATTATTTATATATATATTTAGTATTTAGTGAATATTATAAACATTTAGGTATTTATTAATACATTTAGGTTAAAAACATAATAAAATAATACATTTTATTTTTACTAATATTTAACTTAAAAATTGCTCTTTTTCATATATTTTTCTTTTCATTTATTTTTTGTACATGATAAATAAATATTACATATATTATACAATAAATACTTTTATTTGTAAAATTGGGGTTTTTGCCCTAAATGCATAAAGAATCCCAAAAATTAATTTATTTTATTTTATTTGGTACATGATAAATACCTTTTACATACATATAAAAAAGAAAACCTTTTTGCATTTTGCATATTCATTTTATTTTATTTAAATATTGTGTAATTAAATACCTTGCAAAATTCCAATTTGATGTAATAGTCTAGGGTTTTAATTCTCGTCAAAATACCCCCATTTGAACATTTGTACTCCCCATCCCATATATTGTGTTGTAATAACTTAGGAACTTTATTTTTCGCATTTACAAGCTTTCTAAATATGCCATGCTAGAATTAGGGTTGTATGCAAATCAATTAACCAAAATAGTTTGTCCTAACTTCAAGATAATCAAGCATGAAAATAGACAACACTAATCACACTTGCACCCCTAGGGTATTCCACTTGTTGCCTTCAATAATGGGCCATATTGCATGTTAGGTCTCTTTGGGCAAAACAAACACAATTCAAATGATCATAGTCCCTCGATGACGCTTTCAAAAGTTGCCTAAAAAATGATCAAGTCCCTCAAAGGAAAAATTGCCCAAAGATACTTGGCACCATTGCAATTATGGTCTAAGCGATGACCCATGCCCGTCCCTTTCACATCCTAACACAAGATTGTCCACCAAATACAATGGTGGAACAAAATTGTTAAAAGGGTTAAAACATAGCAAAGATCTTTGAGAAATTTAGGGTAGATAGCTCTTGATTACTTGCCAACTTGCAAAACAAAACGCTTGCCTATTTTTCAAACCACACATCACTACACTTTCAAAACAACTTTCAAAAACAATGAAAACCTTTTCAAAAGACATACACCTTTGTATACATCCCAACATGGATCATTACAAAGATTGCCACCACATTGGCCTCTTTTCAAAACATTTCCAAAATCCACACACAAAGCACCATTTCAAACAATTGAAAATTAAGGCAAGTTGATTTAAGCAAGTAACTAAGAGCCCATGGATAACCATGGATAGAAAGGGTGCTAATACCTTCCCTTTCTATAATCTACTCCCCGAACCCAAGAAAACATCTCAAAGGTTTTTGCTGTGCTTTTTAACCTTTCCTTAGGATAAAATAAAAAGTCGGTGGCGACTCTTGTTCAACCGAAACATTTGCGAATACAAACGCAAAACCTCAAGTCAGTTCTCCCACCGTATCACAGAACTGGCGACTCTGCTGGGGAATAATTTAAAAGTGGAGTAACCTTAGGGCTTAGATCACCCTCTTGCATGACTAATTGTTTGAATTGATTGCTTTATATCTTGGCTCTCTTGTTTGGGTTTACAATCCTACACCCGGATTTGGGGAAACATTCATAGATAGAAATACGTTGTGGAAACTGTGCGGGGTATACCGACACGGTTGAAGCAATAGCTATATTAGTGCGACATATTTGTGAGTACCGGTAACCCTTGAGTTCAATCAAAGAGAGTACGGGGCCGCTGAGTGATGTCACTAAGCACTAATGACCTAGAACCTTACTTGACCATCTTGGCTTTTTATTAGGGGTAGTGAGATGACCGGCTTTGGTACAGTCCGAAGTTGGTAGATACTCGATACTACACTCATTGAGGGTTGTTTTCTTGGAATATTTTGGTCGCTAGTTAAGTGGCTAAACCAAAACAATGAACAATGAAAACAATCCAGTGATATTGAGCTCCTTAGAACCCGGTTACTATTTATAGGACAGGTTTTTAATCCAACTACACTCAAGAGGGTACTTACCTATGAAACCCCATGCCAACCTGAAACTAGGGTTTGGTGTGAATTGCTTGTACATATGTTTGTGCATACATCATGAACATCATAAAACATCATATGCATTTACTAACCACTTCAAGGGTTTAGATCTTCATCTTTGTTCTTGTTTTGTAGGTCATGGAAATTCCTCGCAGAAAAACCATCCAAGTCAACCTTGTGAGAATCTCTCCTCAACTCAAGGAGCTCACATCAAGAATTCCGGAAAGCTCTCCCTTCAGTGAAAGACATGGTAGACTGCTCAGCTTAGTCAACACCAACATTGAAGAGGACATGATGAAAGTGCTATTTCAGTTCTTTGACCCTCTTCACCACTGTTTCACTTTCCCCGACTACCAGTTGGTGCCCACTTTGGAGGAGTTTTCTCAACTCTTGAGAATTCCTATCCTTAATCAACTACCTTTCAACGGTACGGAAAAGGAACCAAAGCCTGAATATGTTGCTCGAGCACTACATCTACAGCCATCTGACATCAAGGGGCATTGGGAAACTAGAAGCGGTGTCAAAGGTTTCTTAGCAAAATTCTTGTTTGAGAAGGCACAAGAATGTTGGAATTCATTAGACATGCAAGCCTTTGAAGAAATTGTGGCACTCCTTATCTATGGGTTGGTCTTGTTCCCAAATCCTGACCAGCTTGTAGAGGTCAACACCGTCAAAATCTTCTTGTCCAGAAATCCAATACCAACATTGCTTGGGGACATCCTTCACTCATTTTACGCACGAACAATGAGAAAGAGGGGTGTTCTCATGTGTTGTACTCCTCTCCTTGCAAGGTGGTTTATTTCGCACCTTCCACAATCTGTCTTGAAGAATGACCAAGGCTCAAGGTGGTCCCAACGGTTGATGACTCTTACTCACTCTGATGTACATTGGTGTTCTCGGTCCAGAGAAAATGTCATCATCGTCGATCATTGTGGAGAGTTCCCTAATGTTCCATTACTTGGCATTAGAGGGGGCATTACCTACAACCCTTGCCTAGCTTTGAGGCAATTTGGATATGCACGAAGAGATGGCCCTCACGACATGTTGATTCCTGACCTAGTTTTTGACTTCGACAACGATACGCAAGGACTTCGCCAAAGATTCATCAGAGCTTGGAGGATGCCCAACAAGGTTGATAGCAAGACACTGGGGCACAAGAACTCCATCCCTCTTGAACCTTATCTCAAGTGGGTACGAGCCCGAGCCCAGAGTCTAATGATGCCTTATCCTCATGTTCTCCCTGTGATTAAAGAGCCCGTCAAGGAAGGAGAGGTTCCCTACACCATCCTACATCCTGACATGCCTACATCGTGGGAGGAGATGCAGAAGAGTTGGATCCAACTCAAGGAGGAACGAAACACTTTTGAAGCCAGCTTTTACGCCAACGAGAAGAAGGTTCTAGAGCTCACCCGCCGACTCCATGAGCAAGAGACCCTTAACACCTACATTGCGCCAAAGAGGATGCGCAACGTCTTTTTACCTTGAGAAGTTGTTTTTGTAATATTTGGCCCATGGGGCATTTTTGTACTAACAAACTTCTTCTTATTAATATGACGTGCATTCTTTTTGTCTGCAACAATTGTGAATTTCTAAAATCCTTGAATGCATTGCATAGATAGCATCTCATGCATCATGTGCATAACAGGTACCCTTTTTTACAGGTTACTTAATCTTCTTCGCTGTTTATTTTGAACAGTCATCATGAATCCAGAATCATCCAGTGAGCAAGCTATCAAGGCCCTCCAGGCCCAGAATGCCCAGTTTCAAGAGATGGTCATGAGCCTGGCCCAAGGTCAACAAGAGTTGAAAGCTCTGCTCTTAAAGAAGAAGAAAAAGAAGAGGACCGCATTATTCAACACTGGATGCAGGTTTGGGAATACACTCCATAACGAGGCTGATCCAACTACTTCCTCTGCAGAGAAAGACAGTCCCCAAGGGGGAGGGGCTCCTAGTCCTGCAGTCTCTGACAACGAGACGGATTACAATGACGAACAATACCCTCCTGCTGCTGACAGATACAAGCAATTAGAGGACCGCTTGAGTGCCATGGAGATTCAAAATGTGCCGGGGCTGGATTACAGAGATTTAGGGTTATCTTCTGGGGTGGTAATCCCACACAAGTTCAAGGCGCCTGCCTTTGCCAAATATGACGGGGCTTCCTGTCCAAAGCTGCATCTCAGATCGTACGTAAGGAAGATCCAACCTTACACGGCAGACAAAAACCTTTGGATCCACTTCTTCCAAGATAGCCTTTCGGGGTCACAGCTTGAGTGGTTCTATCAGCTAGATGGAACCAGTATCCGACATTGGGAAGATTTGGCTACCTCCTTTTATAGACAATATCAATACAATTCTGACCTCGCTCCTACGCGTACCCAACTTCAGGGTATGTCACTGGGAACGGGCGAAGGGTTCAAAGAATATGCGCAAAAATGGAGAGATTTGGCTGGCAGGGTGCAGCCTCCTTTGACTGACCGTGAACTGGTTGACATGTTTCTAGGGACCTTGTCTGGTCCATTCTTCAATCATCTGGTTGGTAATTCCTCGGCTGGGTTTACGGATTTGATCCTGACGGGTGAAAGGATAGAAGCTGGCATCAGGTCAGGAAAGATACAAAAAGGAGCCGCCGCAAGTACTGAGAAAAAGCCTTTCAAGAAGGAAGCTAGTGCCGTCTATGGTCCTAGAAGACAAGTTAAGCCCGAACGCAGCCAAGCCGTCAATGCCTTGGTCATTTCAAAACCTGTTGCTGCTCCTCAACAGTACAATCATCAAAGGGGTGAGAGGCCCAAGAGGCAGTATACTCGGCTGAGTATGACCTTGTCACAAATCTTACCGCAACTGCTATCAACCAACTTGGTGACCACCCGAGAAGCTCTGAAGGTCGTGAATACTACATCTCCTAAGTATAACCCAAATGGGGCATACTACTGATGATTGCTGGGCCCTGAGAAATAAGGTTCAAGACCTTATTGATGCGAAGGAAATTCAGTTTGAGGCGCCTGAGAGGCCAAATGTTGTAACTGCTCCTATGCCCCATCATAGAGTAAATGCCGTCGAGGAAGATTTGTATGTTGTTTCGGTGAATGATGTTGCTACCCCTCTATTGACTGTTAAGAGGAACCTACTGCTGGCCGGTTTATTTCCGGGTTGTAGCAAGGGCTGCCTCCTGTGTGCTGTTACCCCTACCGGTTGTCCGCTGCTGAAATCAGGCATCCAAAGCCTGATGGATAGCAAAGAAATTTTGTTCAAGAAAACCGATGTTCCGTTGGTTTCCGCTGAAGAAGTATCTGTCGTCACAATTTTCAACAATCCTACCAAGGCTCCCCCGAGGAAGCCAGTCAAAATTATGTCTGTTGCACCCATTACCATTACTGTTCCGGGGCCCTCCCCTATGAATCTGACAAGGCTGTCCCATGGCACTATGGGGCAGACGTGTATGTGCTTGGAGTGAAGCAGGAGTTCAACACCGGTACCAGTATCAGTAACATCACTGGTCCCGCCAAAATTACTCGCAGTGGCAGGCTCTTCTCGCCTGACATTGCACCACCAGTTATCCGAAAACCTCTTATCATCACACCCGCAAGTGTGCATGTTCCAAATCAAGTTCCTGTGTCTACTACTTCCACCGAGTCCTCTGATGCTCGGGGCAAAGGAGTTACTACCGATTTGCCTGCCCGGACGGAGGCATCAAAAAAGACCGTTGTTGAAGCCTCCCAGCAAGAGATGGAGGAAATCCTTAAAATCATTAAAAAGAGTGACTTCAATGTCGTTGAACAGCTGGGACATACCCCCTCCAAAATCTCTATGCTATCATTGCTGCTGTGCTCAGAGGCCCACGCCAAGGCTCTGATTTCATTTCTGAAGACGGCCCATGTGCCGCAAGAGACATCTGCAGATCAATTCACTGACTGTGTGGCTAATTTGACAGCTGACAATGGTTTGGGTTTCTCGGATGCAGACCTTACCGCCAAAGGAAAAAACCACAATGATGCCCTGCATGTCTCTATAGAATGCAGGGGCACTACTCTCGCACACGTGTTGGTGGACACTGGTTCCTCCCTGAATGTATTGCCCAAGAAGGCCTTAGATCGGTTGGATTGTGAGGGCCTGGAATTGAAGCCTAGTAACATCATTGTTAGAGCCTTCGACGGTTCTAAGAGGATGGTGCATGGTGAGGTAGACATTCCTATTCGTGTGGGGTCCCAAGTCTTTGACTCAACGTTCTACGTAATGGATATTCGTCCATCTTATTCCTGTTTGCTGGGTCGACCTTGGATTCACAAGGCTGGGGCGGTAACATCCACTCTACACCAGAAGCTCAAATACCCTGTCAGAGGGAAGATTGTTACTGTGCAGGGAGAGGAGGAATACATGGTAAGTCATCTGAATTCATTCCGGTATATTGAAATGGACGGGGAGTTTATTGAAACCCCCTTTCAACATTTTGAGGAGGTACCTCCAACGTTGGCGTCAGCTGAGACAGTGGTTGAAGAAGACTTTCCTTTGAAGATGGCTTCCTTGAAGGATGCCCGGGCTGTAATCGAGAAAGGCAAGTGTGCAAACTGGGGTCAGCTTCCTGACTTCACTCAAAAGACCGACAAGTTTGGGCTGGGCTTCGCTGCAGAGGCTCAGAGGGCTGTTCGCAAAGAAAGGATCAGAAAGCCTCCGGTGTTCATCACCAACCCAAGGGTGAATGCTATTGAGGAGGACGTAGAGGAAGCAGAATTTGACAGTTGGATCTATCCAACAACCAACAACGGACCAAGCAACTGGACGGCAAAAGATTTTACACCTATTACATTTGTCACGCAATAATGAACTCTTTTGATTTTCAATTTGTAACAAACAATATGTTGAAACTTTTATTGGCTCGGTGTCCTACCCGGGGCACCGTAGCTCCATTTGTAAGGGCTTTTTGTATGACATTTCCATATATCATTAATCAAAACATTGGACGTTGTTGCATTTCAAATCTTGTGCTCTTTTTCTTTCTTTGTTATATATTGCAAAACAGCTGTATTTACACACACTCACTTATACAGGTTCCAATCCACTCTGGATATCACTGGTAACGGCTCTGCTACCGCCAGTTATGACTTCGAAAATCCGATCAACTTGGCCGAAGACGAAGGTGAAGATGATTGCGAAGTGCCTGGTGAACTCGCAAGACTGCTACTCCAGGAAGAGAGGGCCATTCAGCCGCATGAAGAGCCATTGGAAACGATAAACCTGGGTACTGAGACAGATAGAAAAGAAGTCAAGATTGGTGCCAATCTAGAGCTCAGAGTGAAGCAACGATTGATTCAGATGCTGCATGATTACGTGGAAATCTTTGCTTGGTCTTACGAAGACATGCCTGGTTTGGATGCCGACATTGTAGTTCATCACCTGCCTACCAAGGAAGACTGCCCTCCGATAAAACAGAAGGTCCGCCGCATGCGCTCGGAAATGTCTGAGAAAATCAAAGCTGAGGTTATGAAACAATTTGATGTCGGGTTTCTAGCAGTGACTTCGTATCCTCAGTGGGTGGCCAACGTGGTTCCAGTGCCAAAGAAAGATGGTAAAGTCCGAATGTGTGTTGATTACAGGGATTTGAACAGGGCCAGCCCTAAGGACGATTTCCCTCTGCCTCACATCGACGTTCTTGTTGACAATACTGCTCAACACAAGGTGTTCTCCTTCATGGATGGATTTTCAGGGTATAATCAGATCAAGATGGCTCCTGAAGATATGGAAAAGACTACCTTTGTTACTCAGTGGGGCACCTTCTGCTACAAGGTCATGCCATTCGGGTTGAAAAATGTTGGGGCAACCTACCAACGTGCCATGGTTGCTTTATTTCATGACATGATCCATCATGAGATTGAAGTATACGTCGATGATATGATTGCAAGGTCCCAAACCGAGGAGGAACACCTTGACCATCTGCGGAAGCTGTTTGACCGACTGAAGTTGTACAAGCTGAGGTTGAACCCAAACAAATGCACCTTTGGGGTGAGGTCTGGAAAATTGCTAGGTTTCATTGTAAGCGACAAAGGTATTCAAGTGGATCCTGCCAAGGTAAAAGCCATACAAGAGATGCCGACTCCCAAGACAGAGAAAGAAGTCAGAGGCTTTTTAGGACGATTGAACTACATTGCCCGATTTATCTCGCATCTAACTGCTACCTGTGAGCCAATCTTCAAATTACTGAAGAAAGATCAAGTAGTACGTTGGAACGATGAATGTCAGGCCGCTTTTGAAAAGATAAAAGAATATCTCCAAGAACCACCCATTCTTATGCCTCCAGTGGAAGGGAGACCTCTAATACTATACTTGACAGTACTTGACAACTCAATGGGGTGTGTGCTGGGGCAGCATGACGAGTCTGGCCGAAAAGAGCACGCTATTTATTACCTGAGCAAAAAGTTTACCGACTGTGAGACTCGGTACTCACTGCTCGAGAAAACTTGTTGCGCTCTGGTATGGGCTGCTCGCCGGCTGAGACAGTATATGCTGACTCACACTACTCTGTTGATTTCAAAAATGGATCCAATCAAGTACATATTCGAAAAGCCTGCTCTGTCTGGAAGAATAGCAAGACGACAAATGATCTTAACAGAATGTGATATCCAGTACACAACTCAAAAAGCAATCAAGGGAAGTGTATTGGCAGACCATTTGGCACACCAACCTGTGGACGATTACCAATCATTGAACTTTGAATTTCCAGACGAAGATATCATGGTAGTAACTGATTGTGAAGTACTTGGACCGGATGAAGGACCTGAGGAAGGATCCCGATGGTCTATGCATTTTGACGGAGCCTCGAACGCTTTGGGTAACGACATCGGCGCTGTGATCATATCCCCTAAAGGTACTCATACTCCACTCACCGCCCGGCTGTGTTTCAACTGCACCAACAACATGGCAGAATATGAGGCATGTATCATGGGTCTTCAAGCTGCAATCGACTTAAGGATCAAGTTTCTGAGTGTCTTTGGAGCTTCCGCTCTCGTGATCAATCAGATCAAAGGCGAGTGGGATACGAAACACCCAAATCTTATTCCTTACAAGGAGTATGTGTTGACTTTGCTGCCCCACTTTGAAGAGATAACTTTTGAACACTTCCCAAGAGAGGAGAATCAGTTAGCAGACGCACTAGCTACGATGTCTTCAATGTTCAAAGTCAAATGGGACAATGAGGCTCCCCGGATCATTATCTGGAAGTTGGACGAACCTGCATACTGCTGCGATCTTGAGGCCGAAGAGGTAACCGAAAAACCTTGGTATCATGAGGTGAAGAGATATTTGGAAGCTCAAGAATACCCCGAAGGCGCATCGGTCAATGACAAGAAGTTCCTGAGAAGGTTTGCGGCAAAATTCTTCCTCAGCAACGACATTCTCTACAAACGAAACCATGATTCAACTTTACTGCGTTGTGTGGATAAGGCTGAAGCAGAGAAGATCATGGTAGAACTACATGAAGGTACATTCGGAACACATTCCAGTGGACACACCATGGCAAAGAAAATCCTTCGGGCAGGATATTTCTGGTCCACAATGGAAGTCGACTGTTACCAACATTCTCGAACTTGTCATAAATGCCAGATCTATGCTGATAAGGTGCATATCCCTCCGGTTCCTCTGAACGTCCTGACGGCACCTTGGCCTTTTGCAATGTGGGGCATTGATATGATCGGCGAGATCCGACCGACGGCATCCAACGGGCATCACTTCATCTTGGTAGCGATTGATTACTTCACGAAGTGGGTAGAAGCAGCTTCCTACGCCACCGTAACCAAGAGCGTCGTTGCACGTTTCATTCGGCATAACCTGATCTGTCGGTACGGCGTCCCGGAAAGAATCATTACAAACAATGGTACCAATCTTAACAACAAGATGATCACTGAGCTCTGCGAGCAATTCAAGATACAGCACCACAACTCTTCTCCTTACCAGCCGAAGATGAATGGAGTTGTCGAAGCGGCAAATAAAAACATCAATAAAATTGTGCAGAAGATGACAGTGACCTACAAAGATTGGCACGAAATGTTACCATTTGCTCTTCATGGGTACCGTACCTCAGCACAGACGTCAACCGGGGCAACACCCTTTTCCTTGGTCTATGGCATGGAGGCAGTCTTGCCAATTGAAGTCCAGATACCCTCTCTTCGGATAATGAAGAATGCAGACTTGAGTGAAGATGACTGGATCCAAACTCGACTTGATCAATTAAACCTAATTGACGAAAAGAGACTCACCGCTATCTGTCATGGTCAGACGTACCAAAAACGAATGATCAGGGCATTTAACAAGAAAGTCAGACCACAAGAGTATCAAGTTGGGGACCTGGTAATCAAACGCATCATCCTTCCTCAAAGTGATCCCAGGGGCAAATGGACCCCTACGTACGAAGGGCCATTTGTGGTTAAGCATGTGTTCTTAGGAGGAGCCATGATTCTAACCACCATGGATGGTGACGACCTTCGTCACCCCGCCAATGCAGACATAGTAAAAAGATACTACGCATGAATAAAAGACCCGCTAGGTTGACATACCTAGACAAAAATAAGGGCTTTTCGGCGAACCAAAAGGGTTCGGGCAAAAATAAGGGATGAAATGAAAAGAATCTGTACACCCGACAAGTCGAAAACCTGAAAAGGCGGCTTGGGCAAAAATGGATATCCCGGTGGACTGAAAACCCGAAAGGGCGGTCCAGGCAAAAGTTAGGGATAAAGCGTAACACTATGTCTCATTGGATCACCTTGCATCCATAATTTGGCATCAACTATCGGGCTCAGACTTCGGCATCGATCAATCGGCTTCATCTTCAACTAAGCAGCAAAGTGATGAGACGCTTGAAGACATAAAGGCAATAACAGAATTGGAACCCAGTGGGAATATTGTTCACACAGCTGTTTTGTTGCCTTTTCAAAATTGTATAAACTTTATGTTATTCGGCGGCGTTCTCTTACTAGGATGTCAGCCTCTTGTACAAAAAACGCCTATTTACAGGCAAATTTAAAAATCAATACAAGTTCACTTTTCCAAACAAATTGCCAATTGTTTTTTCCTGCTTCTGTTTTGTCTTGCGAAGAACGTCCAATGTTCATTTTTGATATATGCATTTGACATTAAATTGCTAATTCATAAATACTTGCATACGAGACAAAAGACTAATTACAGGTGACATCAGAAACATGGGAAATGTAGAATTGTCCAGGCAGTCTAGTTGCTTTGTCCGCCAAGGTACCAAGGTGGGTTCAACTGAAGAATATGACCAAGTTGCCTCAACTACCCACAAAGTAAGACCAGATTCAGCAATACTCCCCCCAGGAAGAGTTAGTCTATCATTAGCCCTACAATAGGCACCCTATTCCCCAAGCAAGTCAGCAATACTCTCCTCCAGCAGGGTTAGTCTACGGCCAGCCTAAAGGAAGTTGGGTATCCCCAGAAGATATCATCATTCCCCAGCAGAGTATAAGCATTCATCAGCAAGCATCCCCGGCAGTCTTGATCTAAGATTGTTCCCCGGTGGAATACAGACACCCCAGTGGAACCATTTTCCAATACAGTCCGAAAGTTTCCCCAGGAAAACTGGAATCCATATCCCCAGCAGGTCTTGAAGCTTATCCCCTGCAGAGTACGGACGTCTCTCCCGGGCTTTATTCAAAGTTATTCCTCACAAGGGCTTATAACTGGGTTATCCTCTGCTAATTGCCACGGAAGATCGTCCTCGGCAAATTTCTTCCTATCCCCAGCGGAGTTCATCAAAGTTCCCCAACATAACTTATCAACACAATCCCTAGCGGAGTTTATCATTGTTATCCCCAGCGGAGCCCATCATTAAAATCCTCAGCGGAGCTCTCATCAAAACTTCAGCAAAGTATCTCTTCCCACAGAGCAATTCCCCTCAGGGTAATCTCTCCAACAAGTTTATTCCCCCAACGGAGCCATCTTCCTCTAACCGGTGTACTCTCGCAACTATCACCCCTAGCGGAAACGAAGAACTCTACTCTTCAACGTCAGCCCAGGATTTAATTCCCCAGCCGATCGTCAAGGATTTATTTTCCTAGACGAAAATATATTCATAAACATTTCACATTTCATACATCTTGCTTACATACATGATAAAGTGCATACAACACTATCTCATTTTGAACATCATGACATCATGCATTTCATACATCATGACATTGCATACAACTGATGTTTTGTCTTTTCAGGGAAAAAGACAACCCAAAAGACAACTACCTTCAACTGTCACAATTCCATATTCGATTCCTGTATCTATCCAGGGCACATCTGTGAGTGATCAGTTTCCAGATTCGATTCCTGTATCTAGCCAGGGCACATCTGAAGAGTTTGAAGATTCGATTCCTGTATCCAGCCAGGGCATATCTGTTGACAACTAATTCCAGATTTGATTCCTGTATCTAGCCAGGGCACATCTGAAGAGTTTGAAGATTCGATTCCTGTATCCAGCCAGGGCATATCTGTTGACGACTAATTCCAGAGTCAATTCCTGTATCCAGCCAGGGCATATCTGTTGACGACTAATTCCAGAGTCAATTCCTGTATCCAGCCAGGGCATATCTGTAGACGACAATTCCAGATTCAATACCTGTATCCAACCAGGGCATATCTACGAGCAACCGATTGTAGACTCGACACCTTTATCTAGCCAGGGCATGTCTGCATGAAGAGATTGAAGATCAACGCCTGTAACAAGCCAGGAAAACATATGTCTTCCTCAAAGTGCGCAAGTTATCGCTAAGGAATCTCTTATGCGATCAACACTTCCAAATGGCATCTATAAACCCATTCCCGGCAAGGTTCTGTCACGCCTTCAGATGGCATCTATAAGCCCATCTCCCTATCCACCATCTCTCCAAATGGCATCTATAAGCCCATTCCCGACATCACATTGCAAATACTCCAGCATGCGAGTGCAAATTTCCGGGCACTCTAGTGTCCAATCTCCTTTTACCCTCGAGTCATGAAAGGCAAGCTTGCCAATCTAACTCTTCAAGTTCAAGAAGATTGAACAGGGGAAACTGTTGTACCCCAAAATTTGCCCTCCCATTTTCTCTCAACATTTTCTCATCACAAGGCCCTTGGAGCTCAAGATCCAGTTAGGGTTTCCTCTGCAAGACTTCTCCTAGCACTGTTGACCCAAATTAGGGTTTGTGTTTGCACAAAGATATTTTGACCTAAAATACCTAATATGACTTTCATGCTTCATGTTGGACTCCCAAGTTTATCCATACCAAGTTTCAAGCCTTGATTCCAACCTTTGCCCAGTCAATTGAACAGTTGACCTAGAAATCAACTGTATTGGGGAAAAAGTCAACTGTGGCCAATTGACAGTCAAATCTCATGAAAATTGACCCACATCAACATTATAAACTCATATGGACCATTTGATCAAGTTTGGATCACAATTCCACAAGAAATTTGATCAGATCACCAAAAGGGCAAAATGGTCATTTTTAGGGTTTTGACTGCACAAAGGCAATTTTTGACTGTTTGACCTAGACAATGGCAAACCAAGCTCACATATGGACTCAAGGACCCAATGTAATTGTCTTGACATACTCAACAAGTTCAAAAGATCCCAAATGCACAAAATTGACAGTTGAATTTTCCAGTCAATTGATCAATTTTTGACTGTATACTGAAAAGTCAAACTTTGACTTTTTGGTCAAAATCAAGTGTCAAGATTCATTTTTCATCAAAACATGCCAAATCATGAAACTTGTTCATCAAGAAATCCAAAATCACAAATTAGGGTTTGAAATGAAGATTTTTCATAACTTAGAATTTTTCTAAGTTATGAAAAACCCTAATTTTTTCCTAACTTTGTCCCACTTTCTCATCAAGATGCATTTGGATTCAAGGAAAAGTCAAAACATGAAAGTTGTAGTCCATTGCAAAATCTACAATTTTAATTCACAAAGTTTTCTCAAAAGAAGCTTGTAGCTCAAGTTACAATTTTTGGAACAAGGGTACCAAACCATTCTTAACTTAGAGAAATTTTGAACCATTTTAGGCAGGATTTTTGCCTAACTTCAAGACCACTTTTCACATGCTTCCACTTGGAATTTCAATTTGCATTCCAAAGATGGATTGTAGTACACATTCCAAGCTTTCCAAAATGTCCAAGAACTCATAAAACAATCTCATGGTTAGAGAGAATCAAATTTGGCAAGTTGGGAAAAAGTCATTTTGATTCATGGCCATGTACATGTTCATAACTTGTGCACTTTTTCAAATCAGCTTGCACAACTTGATTACAGGTCCTATATCCCATTTGCACTCATAAATTAAATGCAAACCCTTTGTGTTCAAGCCTTGCATTATGTGTTTAAGCATTACATGAAGGTTTAGTCCTAAAATAGAAAAAACATAATGTCCATTTTTGCAAAAGTAGAACTTTATGTCAATTAGAAAATCAAGAGGCACACAGCAAAATCTCCTTGGCACAAGTTTTTGAGCTAATCCCACTGATCAAGGGCAAGCTTAGCAACACATTAGAGGGGCCTCCATCAGTCTAAAACTCAACTTGGCATTTTGTTGCTTAAGTAAGAAGAAAACTTGCATAGAGAATTTTAAGTCTGAACATTGAATAAAAACTAGGTCAGGAATTGGGGGAGAAGAAATTCTCTCTCATTTCTGAGAGTTAGGATGAGTTCTTTATATGTCCATAATCGTGGTTTGATGCTCTACATTTCTTGTGTTGTGAGTTTGTGCTAAAAATCAGGGAATCTGGAGATAGGAAAACGCGCGTTGATGGTTGTTCAAACATGTTCTGAGGTTGAAGACAAAGTCTTCTTGGGCTGGGCCTGAGTTGACTTCCTATTTGCACCTTGTTTTTACTTTTGAACCCCCCTGGCCCATTTTGAGATATACTTGTTATTTTCTATTTTTTTCTTTTTGATTTTGTTTCCATATTTTTGTTTAAATCATAAAAGACATTAAAAACATTTTTCCCATATTTTTTGCATTTATTTTGATATTTATTTGGTTTTATTAGGTTTTTTTTGTAAATAAATGAATAAGTATACTTTTATTTTTCAATACAAAAAATAATACACACATATTTTACTTATGATTTTTATTTTATGTTATCTCTTGAAAACATTTTATAATAAAAATACATTTTTTTGTAAATATTAAATATTATTATATATATATATATATATATATATATTTAGTATTTAGTGAATATTATAAACATTTAGGTATTTATTAATACATTTAGGTTAAAAACATAATAAAATAATACATTTTATTCTTACTAATATTTAACTTAAAAATTGCTCTTTTTCATATATTTTTCTTTTCATTTATTTTTTGTACATGATAAATAAATATTACATATATTATACAATAAATACTTTTATTTGTAAAATTAGGGTTTTTGCCCTAAATGCATAAAAAATCCCAAAAATTAATTAATTTTATTTTATTTGGTACATGATAAATACCTTTTACATACATATAAAAAAGAAAACCTTTTTGCATTTTGCATATTCATTTTATTTTATTTAAATATTGTGTAATTAAATACCTTGCAAAATTCCAATTTGATGTAATAGTCTAGGGTTTTAATTCTCGTCAAAATACCCCCATTTGAACATTTGTACTCCCCATCCCATATATTGTGTTGTAATAACTTAGGAACTTTATTTTTCGCATTTACAAGCTTTCTAAATATGCCATGCTAGAATTAGGGTTGTATGCAAATCAATTAACCAAAATAGTTTGACCTAACTTCAAGATAATCAAGCATGAAAATGGACAACACTAATCACACTTGCACCCCTAGGGTATTCCACTTGTTGCCTTCAATAATGGGCCATATTGAATGTTAGGTCTCTTTGGGCAAAACAAACACAATTCAAATGACCATAGTCCCTCGATGACGCTTTCAAAAGTTGCCTAAAAAATGATCAAGTCCCTCAAAGGAAAAATTGCCCAAAGATACTTGGCACCATTGCAATTATGGTCTAAGCGATGACCCATGCCCGTCCCTTTCACATCCTAACACAAGATTGTCCACCAAATACAATGGTGGAACAAAATTGTTAAAAGGGTTAAAACATAGCAAAGATCTTTGAGAAATTTAGGGTAGATAGCTCTTGATTACTTGCCAACTTGCAAAATAAAATGCTTGCCTATTTTTCAAACCACACATCACTACACTTTCAAAAAAACTTTCAAAAACAATGAAAACCTTTTCAAAAGACATACACCTTTGTATACATCCCAACATGGATCATTACAAAGATTGCCACCACATTGGCCTCTTTTTAAAACATTTCCAAAATCCACACACAAAGCACCATTTCAAACAATTGAAAATTAAGGCAAGTTGATCTAAGCAAGTAACTAAGAGCCCTGTTTCTAGTGATTTCTGGTAAACAACCGCTAGTCTTCCAAACTATCGAATAAACTTACTGACTGTTATTCAATTTCTCTGGTAACTCGCAGGATCGACTAGATTGATCCTAGGACTTGTTGGTCATTAGGGTAACTCTCATGATTGAACATGTATTCATGGTTGGTATTTAGAGTGTTGTGTAGGTGTTTGACTTATTTCGATTTCTCTCTTAAAGACCTAAAGGTGTAATCAAAATATATGTGCGCGAAACTAAATTGCATGAATAAATGTTAATTGTAAAGACATGTAAAATTGCATAAAAGAAGAGTAAATGGCTTCAAAACGTAAAACAAAACAGTTAATGTAAAAGATTCGAAATGCGAAGAAAGCGTTTAATGCAAGAAATCTGTAAAATGACTTTAAGTAAAAATAGGCGTTCGAAGGATAAAACTTGAAGATAAAGACATGAAAAGTATGACAGTTTTCTGAAATGTAAAGTGTTTGAAATGGAAAGAAAGCATTTAAATGTAAGGCATCAATGAAAAGATTTCGAATAAAAAGACTTTAAATGAGAAAACTTGTAAATGGTATTTGGCAGAAAGATAAAGGAAAGTACTGGAAATGATAAAGGGTTTTCATTAAATCATAAACATGTGGTGTTATCATACGTACATTGCTCTTGCATTCGTTTCCCTAGCCATGTGGTAATTTGAATGTTTACTGAGTATTTAGTACAATAGATATGACACACCAAATCCTAATGCTAAGACTTCTATTTATACTACTTCGACCATAACGGTCTTGCTATAAGATTATGCCACGTTCAGAACATGCAGAACAATGCCTCTCTCTCGTTACCACGTGTCTTCAAATGCTCCAGCACATAAATTTCAAACTTCGAATGTCCCGCTTGCATTTGAATTTCAAATGTTTTGGCACTTCTTTGCTTCGAACGCATTCCTTAGATACAACCTTGTTGTCATTTCGAGACTTCTTTAGATATGTTCCCATAATTGCCACTCGAAGCTCCAAGCTTTGATATGCTCATTCGAAACACTGCTTCTGCTATTTCGAAACATGACGCTTTGTTTCATTTCGATCAAAACGTTCAATTCACTTGGCTTCTAATAATATTATCAAAATCTTCAGCCAACAAAATGCCCCTTTAAAATATGTATTTCGATCTCTCTTGAGAAATACTTATTTTAAACATATACACAAGATTTTGATGCGACCTTCGAATCATCGTAACATTTAATGCATTTGACTCCAGTCACGTCAATCATAACACTTTTTAGATTCCTTAACCTCCTGGAACCACTTCACAGTATGGTGCAGTTACAAAACAATGATTATCTTTAATCACGCTTACTACCAATGTTAACTTTACGCCACCTCTTCATCACACCAACCCATGAGTACCACGTATCACGACCTTATTTAGCAGATGCTTAAACTTCCACATTATAAAAACCATCAACTTAGTCTTTTTCTTTTCTTTCCACATTCTGAATCTTTTATCCTTCTTCTCTCACCGAAAAACCCTAAGCTTTCAACATTCTTCAAAAATGTCTTCTTCTACCTCATCCCAACTAAAAAAGGTTTCCAAGAAGAAAGGAAAGACCGCAGGAACTACCATGGAAAGTAAAGTTATCACTCACAAAGGTCAATCCGTTCTTGCTCCCCAGATGATCTCAAAGGAGAAAGAAATGCTTTATGCATCTCAGGTACTCATTCCTACCATCGCTGATGGTAAGAGGTTAGCTTTAATGGGCCCTCTTACGGTTTTTGAAATTTTAAAAGATACCAGGAAAATTTTCCCAGTTTTCTATAGTTTCAAACCCTTGTTTAACAAAATGGACGCCCCTAATGCAATAGAATCTTCTGGCTCAAACACCATGGAAAATCCAACTGTTCCTCCTAAGGACCCTTTTGTATTAGACTATGTAAAGAGTAATTTTAAACCGTTTCGATCTTGCCCCACCTCCGACACTGCTTACCAAAACTGGTTCAATAAGGTAGAAGCTAAGAAATCCCAGCAATGGGAAGAATTAGGTATCTACAACTTGATTAAGCTGTCGAAGCCTGGTTTCACTTACAGCCACCCTTTGTTATTCGCGTCCCTCTATTTCTGGGACAGTACTTATAATACTTTCCATCTCCCTGGTGGAATGATTACCCCTACCTTCTTTGACATAGCGGCCATCACTGGGCTATCACCAGTGGGAGAAACATATATCCCTGACAACGAAGAACATTTGAGTATAATCGACTTCGAAGTCAAACTAGCAAGCTTTTCCAAGTTTATCAGTCACTACCATGCTGAAGGAGACAGTGTGTCTGATGTAGAACACATTGCTTTCCTTACCCTATGGCTGTCAAGATATGTTTTCTGCAGTAGATCCCTACAGGTAGCCAGTAGGTTTATTCCTCTAGCTAGGGATTTGCACGAGAATCGAAGAGTGTGCTTAAGTGAACTGCTCTTAGTTGACCTTTATGAAAGCCTAAGGTCAGCTGTTTTGAGCCTAAAATCTCATACCTCCAAGAATATCCTGTTGGCTGGCCCTTTTTGGTTACTTCAGCTATGGCTAAATGCCATGTTCGAACCCTCCTTGTCAACTGCCAACACCATTGATGAACAAGACCCTGAGATAACTGATAGAATAGTCGAAGGCACTAGGCTGCGAAGATTAACTCCAAATGACGACAAAGATGACTTCAAAGTCCTATTCTCGAAGTACATCATGATATTCTCCAAGAGGCATAAGTTCGAAGAGACCATGACGCCTTTTGCTTCAAGGGCTCATGGACCTTCCTGGTTCACCATGGCTCTCTCAGAAGCTGTCAAGAGCAAGGATATTCAAGATGTATGGAGAGCCTTTTTGCTACCTAGACTCATTTCTTCAAGAATAACTCCTGCCAAGAATCAGATTTTCCTTTTCGCTTACCAGCCAAATTTTGTTTCGAGACAGTTTGGCTTATGCCAACTAATTCCTGAACCCTTATTTCAAACTGAGAGTGCCATTACCTCTGGGCGAACTTTCAAGGCACGGGAAGCAAAATTACAGCAAGAACAATACCAAGGCTTTGCCCAGTTTGAGCTAATAACCTTCGAACCTACCCATCTTACAGCTAAGGGGTTTCTGGAATGGTGGACCAAGTTTTATCAAACTTATATGTTCGATACTCTTACAATTCAGCAGAAACTAATTGATGCCTTCGATGTGCAGGTACCAGCCAAGAAAGGTGTGTTTACTCATGCCAAAGAGATTAAAGCTTTTCAAAATTATTTTGAAACTACTTATGACCCCACACGCTTGGAATCCACTGTGCATCAAGCGGCTGAGACCTTGAAGGAAAAATTCAAACAAAAAGTTTCTAAGTTAAAACTTCCTTCAGGGTTGTCACCTGAGGATAGGTATAGGTTGGCATTCGAAATGCATCCACCTAAATTCCCTAGATTACCTACTGTAAGTGCCTTCGTTTGGGATTGGCTCATCTCTTGTAAAACAAATAGCAATAACAATAATGTAATGTAATGTACAATAGGAACAGCCTGAAAATTCTATTGTAAATGCCTAAACATGTTGATCAACATCTGGAACAACATGTCTCAAGAGATGTCATAACATCATACCAGACATCAAACTACTGAACTGTCAAGACTGATGCAGTTCTGTTCCTAAAGTTATGCAGAATATTCGGCCAAATAGAATGCATAACAAGTAGCGAAAATTGAAGGCATACGTGGAGCCCTAGAAGATTCAATCAGAAGCTAAGGATAAGGAGAAAAGCTCGATTGAAGACCTAACTTGTAGCAGAAGTTTTCTGCTTATTTTATGCAGGTCGTTAAAGCTGCATTGCAGTCATATGAAGGCCCAAATCCAGTGGGGTAAAAAGGGTTATAAATAGAAGTATTGTAACCTAATTTGGTATGATTGTGGATTGACAAGATGTAATCATTTAGGGCTAGTTGTGAACCACCCGGGCTGTGGGATGGTCACCATACTCCTTGAAACCTGTAGGTTAAAGGATGTATGCATTGTACTTGATTGAAGCTTTTAAGCATGATCAAGATGTGTAATGGAAGTGTATCTTCTTAACAGTTTATGTACTGTAGAAAGTTATCACTGCGGTGATTGAGGGGGAGTGAGATGGGTCTCATATCTAGGATTGGATCTTAGGTAAAAGTGTCATTGGGTAGTGATTAAGTGAGAAGGCTGTCAACGGGTATGTTGGCTGTAGGGTCTTTGAATTGATACTACTAATAGTGAACTTTATCCCTGGCTTGGAAGCCCCCAGATGTAGGTTGGTTGAACCGAACTGGGTGAACAATTCTGTGTGTTATTTACTTTCTGTATTGGTTATTTACTTTGATGTCACAGCATTCCTCGTAACATCAATGTATAAGATTAACCTTAACTGTTCTGAACTTCAGTAAATCAGAACCTGCGTGTTGCTGGCTCTGGTATGTTAGTCCAGTGACTGTTGTAGAACATATATCAAAAGTACAGCCTATTCTACCTGTACAGCGCTTAATGTCAGATCAGAGGTCTTAACATTCCATTAGACATTCTGAGTCTGTGACATTCCCGGAATTTCAATTGGTATCAGAGCAGGCATCCTGTCTGACTCTGGATGAGATCCATGGGGGATACTTTCCGATTGTGTACAAGGTAGAATATTGTTTGAACCAGTAGTGTTCATATTGTTTGGTCCCTAGGAGTGGAGGATGGACCAATTTGGGAGAAACTAGATCAGCTATGATGAAAGTGTTTGAACAAATTCAAAGACCTCATGCGGGAGTAAAGATTTTGGAGTGCATTGTTCAACCTGTATTCAGCACAGAGAAGAATATTATCAAAATCTTCATGCGGGAGTGAAGATATTGATAAGGCATCACATGTGTTTATAAAGCCTTTTTTTAACAGGGTTGTAGAGTTGGGTTTAGAAAGTTGTTCGGTGAAGAAGCAAACAACTTGTGGGATTGATTTATTTTCAATCCTTATGTGTCATGCTTACTATATGGAGTAAGCACTGTGTAAGTTCTGGTGAAATACTGCTATTCCGCTGCATAGCTTCTGATACAACCCCTAAAAGTGAAAGAAGAACTCTAGAGCTATTATTTTTGTTGTTGATTGATCAATGATTCTCATATGCGTCTGCAAGCCACTTGAAGACCTTGAAGATTATCAAGGATGATGTGCTCCAAGAAGATGCAACTAATGTTCTTAAGGATGTTAGAACATCATGCAACTGCCAGTTGAAGAACAGATGTTCTGGGTGCTAAACACATGTAATGTGAGTACATATGTTTGGAACCTACTCCTGATCTGGAAGAGGAGACATCTGTTTTGAAATAATTGATCAGGACACGATCAACAGGTCATCTACTCCAGTTGTGAGTTTAAGGGAGTATATGTGCTGAGCTAAATGCACTTAAAAGGACTTTAAAGCTGTGGATGATGGAAATCATTTCTGTGTCTTCAGCCAAGTAAATATGCTTAGCAAGCATGAAGAAGTAATCAGTCTAGTGTGATTAGATAATTCTAATTGAATAAATGATGGAAGCAGAATCTTTATGTGTTAAATCTAAAGCTTGTGATGATAAAGAATGTACAACATCACAACTGTTGAAGACATCAGTTGTTGAAGAAAGACGGATAAGTCCCAGATTGATAATGAAGTTTCTTCTAGTACAAGTTACAGAATGTGGCAACCTGAAACTTGTACAGCAAGCAAACCAAAGACTCTTAATTTGGAACCTGTGGCAAATTCCAAATAAAGAGTATTTACTATGTGTCTAAAGTAAAGAGCTCTACACTGTATCCATAAAGAGGGAAGTTGGATAACAGTTTGTTCAGAGGGAGTAGTATGATCAAGCTGATGTGAAAGGGAGTTCATCCTACCTTGTTCTATAAGATGCTTGAGTTTATTTCTCATGATCTTAGTGATTTCCAAGGAAGATAGGAATAGAACAGGTTATGTCTACCAATCACATAAACTGCAGCATGTGAAGGAGAATTCACTTAATTCTCTACAAAGATCTGAGCTGAGTTTCAGGGGGAGTCCTTAACCTGAAGATCTTGGAAGACATGTCATACAAAATGTCTTGACATCCTGGACCAAAGTCAAATGGTGGATATCTGCACTTTGACAAGTCATCCCCATCACCTAGGATGAACTTGTTAGTTGTATGTAGCAAGGAGGAGTTATCTTCAAAAGATCATGGGTTCCTGAGAAGATCCTCTTCTTACTTGAAGTTCATTTATGTGAACAACTTGGTTTGCTCTTGTCTACAGGAGTATGGTACAATTAACTCCTTTGTACTGTTCAAGGGTCAGCAGACAAGGTGAAGTTGATCCATGCTAGTTGCTGCATGGTTATGTGGTTGTTGTGGTTCTTCATGCATGGAACAGAAGATTGTTAGAATAATGATCCTACCTTGAGAAGATGACATAATCTAACTAATAATGAATACTTTGACGGGAGACTAAGTATTCATTAGGATCTTGCATAAAGATATATATATGCACTTTGATGGGAGACTAATTGTTTGTCTAATATGTATGCAAGGCTGTATTCTGAACCTATTTCTCAGAACTTGGTAGAGAGTTTATTTCTCTCTAAGAATATTCTGGTGAGTAATCATACCTTTCTTATGGGGAATATAAAAGGGCATCAATCCCCTGGATGTTAACTTCAGAATCCAAGCAGATAGGTTCATGCTGTAACATCATTTATTGTTAGAAGTCCGTGGCAGAGACTTGGAACTGTGAATCTTAATATTCTAGTGTGGCAGTTTTATTGTTGGTTTGGAATAAGTAGATTCTACTTGTGTTTAAAAGTAGTATGCTTAACAACGCATAACTACTGTTGTGGTCTGAAGAATTTACTAGTATTAGCAACTACTAGTAAATATATTATACAGAAGGATGACATGATCAAAGGATAATCCTTCTAGAAAGTCTAAATCTTAGTAAAGCTTGTAAGCACACTAAGAAGGTTGGAGGTTGGTTTCAGACTATGGCTACATGAGAGTCATGATAAGTGTGGAAGCGCAAGGGCATGAATCAGAGATGTCCTTACTATTCTAAGACTAGTTCAGGGTGCTTGAAGTTACCACCTCAGAGCTAGTGCTACTGGTTTCCACGCCACTGTTTTGATTGGCCTTAACAAGGGAAGTCACTGAGTGTTGCACTTTTCCAATTACAATATACATTGAAGGGAGACTCTGTATCTGTAATGTTGGACTTAATCTGAAGATCAGAAGTCAGAAGAGGGCAGTGGTATGCTGATGTTTATGTGTTCTGATAATATGACATTGTGAAGTCATGGATAATGTCTCAACAACAGGAGATTGAAGAATTGCTCTTGTTATTGGACTGGGGTTAGGAAGAAAATCTCAGAGATTCTTAAAAGTATCATAAGTGGCAGTTTTGATACTTTTGGAGCAATTTGGAAGATTCAGATCTTATCAATAGCAAATTGGTCTAGCAAATCAGACTTCACTAGCTCCAACAACTACTAGTGAATGGAAGATCAGAAGAAGTAAATCAGATATATTCAGCATATGTTCAAGGGGTTCTTTTACTACAAGAAATAGAAGTGGCATCTAAATTTGTGTGATGTCCTGTGAAGCATGTTGGAGTCTTCTGGTGTATTGGATCTCAGCAACACAAAGCATGAGTGATGGCCATGCTTAAGGCTGCTAATCTCTTGCTACTAGCTGGTTAAAGTGCCCTTCTCTGTGCCTAAATGAGAGAAGTAAAAAGAAGGCTGTTGTTGTTGAAGAATGCAAGGTAATGTCTAAGTAAGTGTCATGACATTACCAACGACATTGCAACCTTGTGGAAATCAAGAAGAATACAGGAAAATAACTTCGCCACGTCATTGGTATTCTGTTTCCTAGAAGGAATAAATCTTCAGTCCCGAAAATGGGTCAAAGGCTGATTTTATTCAGGAATTGCTTTGACCTAAACTTATGCATGTATTAGGACTGGTTCTTTTTGTGGTATTGGCAGAAACAAACAAATACGTCTAAAATACATGCACAGTCAGTCTGAAATATGCACATGCTTTAACAGGTATCCTTGACCAAGATTTTATATTACCATCTTCTTGAACCTGGTATCTCCTTATATAACCTCCTGTCACACATTCTTTTCTCTCACAACCATCATGGGGTTTATACGGATTTGGGAAAACTGTTCTTGGATCTGGTTTTGTGAGGGCTTTCTTTGGCAATTTTTGGCCAAAAAGGGGGAGAAAGGAGTACTGTTAGAAACTGTCCTCGTTGCAGCAGCTACTCAAAATTTTGCTCACAAAGACTTGTCACAAACTCAGCAGAAATTCAAATGGCGTGAATTTCTTTGTGACTTGTGATCTGCGTTATGAACACAGTTGTGACCTGTGTTCTGAGTTACAAGGGAGATATTCTGGTCACTCCTTAAAGGTTCTCTGATGCCTCTGAAAGGATAGTTTATCTCCCACGGTCCTCTTTTTCCACCATCAGTGACAAGAAATGGTTCATGGTCTAAAAGGGAATGAGGTGCATCCTCTTCCTCCTGTGCCTCAAGAGGTCCTGAATGGTTAGTATTATTGTTGTATTTGTTTTAGCCAAAATTAGCCAAAGGGGGAGATTGTAAGTGCCTTCGTTTGGGATTGGCTCATCTCTTGTAAAACAAATAGCAACAACAATAATGTAATGTAATGTACAATAGGAACAACCTGAAAATTCTATTGTAAATGCCTAAACATGTTGATCAACATCTGGAACAACATGTCTCAAGAGATGTCATAACATCATACCAGACATCAAACTACTGAACTGTCAAGACTGATGCAGTTCTGTTCCTAAAGTTATGCAGAATATTCGGCCAAATAGAATGCATAACAAGTAGCGAAAATTGAAGGCATGCGTGGAGCCCTAGAAGATTCAATCAGAAGCTAAGGATAAGGAGAAAAGCTCGATTGAAGACCTAACTTGTAGCAGAAGTTTTCTGCTTATTTTATGCAGGTCGTTAAAGCTGCATTGCAGTCATATGAAGGCCCAAATCCAGTGGGGTAAAAAGGGTTATAAATAGAAGTATTGTAACCTAATTTGGTATGATTGTGGATTGACAAGATGTAATCATTTAGGGCTAGTTGTGAACCACCCGGGCTGTGGGATGGTCACCATACTCCTTGAAACCTGTAGGTTAAAGGATGTATGCATTGTACTTGATTGAAGCTTTTAAGCATGATCAAGATGTGTAATGGAAGTGTATCTTCTGAACAGTTTATGTACTGTAGAAAGTTATCACTGCGGTGATTGAGGGGGAGTGAGAGGGGTCTCATATCTAGGATTGGATCTTAGGTAAAAGTGTCATTGGGTAGTGATTAAGTGAGAAGGTTGTCAACGGGTATGTTGGCTGTAGGGTCTTTGAATTGATACTACTAATAGTGAACTTTATCCCTGGCTTGGAAGCCCCCAGATGTAGGTTGGTTGAACCGAACTGGGTGAACAATTCTGTGTGTTATTTACTTTCTGTATTGGTTATTTACTTTGATGTCACAGCATTCCTCGTAACATCAATGTATAAGATTAACCTTAACTGTTCTGAACTTCAGTAAATCAGAACCTGCGTGTTGCTGGCTCTGGTATGTTAGTCCAGTGACTGTTGTAGAACAGATATCAAAAGTACAGCCTATTCTACCTGTACAGCGCTTAATGTCAGATCAGAGGTCTTAACATTCCATTAGACATTCTGAGTCTGTGACATTCCCGGAATTTCACCTACCTCAGAACTGGCTCTGGCTTGGTTTCCCCCATATCCTTGGTGGTTCACTTGCAAAGAGATGTTCAAACATCTTCAAAAGAAACCAAAGCCATCTGAGACTGTGACATGGGCTCGACACTGGCTCCACGATTTCCCAGGACACCTTCGATACGACCTTTCTGCCATGTCGATTAAATCTGATCAAGGCACAGGTGCGAATGCTTGGGAAAATCCCAACGTTTTTCATTTTCTATATCTTTAACCTTTGCTTTAATTGTTTCGATTTTCAGCCATCAGGATAAAGACAGCCGCTTCGAAGTCGAAAGGAGGGAGCGCCTCTCAAGCCTCTATCGAAACCACTGACAAAGTGACTCCATCCGAAACAACAACCATTGCTGCAACAACCACAACAACAATACCAACAACAACCAGTGTTCCAACTCCAACGGTAACCACTTAGCCTTGATGTTTCGAATTCACCAATGTTTTATGGTTTGCATCTAACTCTTTGTTTAAATCTTTTCAGACCAACAAACTTCCTCATACTACTCCAAAGAAGCGAAAATCAAACACCACTGGGGAAGACCCCAAGGCTGGAGGAAACTTACCAACTGCTTCGAAGAAGAAGCAGAAGAAGGATATTTCGAAAATTACCGTTCCAACTAGTGTCTCTGGACTTGATTCCAGGGATGCTGCTCCCTCACCCAAATCCAAAATTCCACCTTCGACCTCCAACGTAATGTTGGAACGCATAGCTAGCAACCTCTCCTCCGAGAGTCCACAGGTAAATTGAACTTTAAATCTCTTTGAAAATAATAATTTCTTATTACCTTGGTGCATGCTTTTAACATTCTTTTGCTCCTTGCAGAACATCTTAAATCCAGCTTCTACCACTTCGACCTCACCATCCCAAGCTGCTGCTCCACTCAATTCCTCTCCTCAAGGAGATTCCAGCAACCTTGTACAGAACAAAGGTTCCTCTAATATGGCGGTTCTGGCTGGGGCTTCTGAGCAGCAGGATGATCAGAGTACTTCCCCTTATGTAAAAGAGACAACTGAAACACCACTTCAAACATCTGCAGAGGATTTGCAAAGAGCTTCTCTCCAAAAGCCCCCTCTTGAAACCCTTCAAGAGGACCCAAGGGACACTCAAACTGAAGGAGAGAAAGTTGATTCTGGCCAAAGAGACGAAGAATCTGCAGAAGAAGAGTCTGAGGAGGAGGATGCCAATGATGGTTCGACTGCTGGGACAGAGTCCAATGCAAATAGCAGCGAAAAAGAAGACATCGAAGTGGTGGACTTGGATGACGATGAAGAAGATCATGAGCACGGAACGAATGAAGGGGATGGTGACACAACCTACAAACCCATGGAGGTTGAAATGGACGTGACTCCCCTAAGTGTGGAACTCTCTCAATCCTCTTTGTCTCGAATGACTGACGAGGAGCTTGCACTCCTGAGACGAAATGACCCTATTGGGTACATGAAGGCGAAGCTGGCTCAAAGGGACATTTCACTTGCTAGGGCTGGCACAAGTTCGACTAGCTATCCTCTTCCCACAGATGAAAGAATTGTACTTCTTAATAAGATCAGGAAAACAATTCTCAATGTGGATATATTCGAAGTGCTCAAACAAGATAGCACTGCTTGCTACACTATGAAGGAGTTGCTTACAAAGGTCAATCTTGCTACCTGCTCCTTGCCAGTTAGTACTATCTTGTTCGATCTTTAGTCTTTGCTGGACAACGTATCTGGTTACCTTCTCCAAGATGAATCTGCTGCCAAGAAGGTTCAAGAAAAACGCATTGCAATGGATGCTGCTTATGAACAAGCTTCGAAACTTTCTCAAGAAGCTGAGGATCAAGCTATGCATCTAAAGCAAGCAAAAACTGATTATGAGGCTCGAGCTGAGTCCATACTTCTCTGGGAAAGGCAGATTCAGGAGCTTCAATAGAAGGTTAAAGAGGCTAAAGAACAACAAATAGCCTTCGAAACCAATACTGCTGGTAACCAATTCGAAGAGCTTCTCAACCAGGGGCTTGCAGAAATGGAAACTGCAGAACAACTCAAGGGAGAAGTGGCAACCTTGGAAGGAGCCAGGCGTTTCGCTCAACAGAGACTTGAATCTTTTCGAAGCACTTTCAACAGACTGAAGAATAATTATTACTTCTAAATTTCAGTGTTTATTTGATTACAATTTGGTTTTTTATATGTAATATTCGAACAACGCCATTTTGGCATCTCAACTTGCCATTTTGGCATTTTTATAATATGTTGGTTACGTTGTTACTATTCGAATCTCCTGCAGGCGTGGCTTATATTTCTTTAAATATTTCCCATTAACCTTTAGGATACGCTTATCATTCACCAGTTCTTCGATTTCGTATGCATTGTTTGAGAATACTTTTAATATTCGAAAAGGTCCTTCCCAATGAGGTGACCATTTACCTAATGCTTTATTTTTCTTATCCATGGGAAATATGACTTTCCAGACTAAGTCATTAATAATGAATACTTTTTTCTTCACCCTTTTGTTGTATGTCCTGGCCACTCTTTCTTTTTGTCTCATCAAAATTTCCAATGTATGTAATCTAACTTCATCCAACTCAACTAATTCATTCATCATCATTTCCCAATATAATGCAGCTGGGATTTCGTTTTGTCTCTGAATTCGAACTGATTGTAGATGAATTTCTACTGGCAGCACTGCATCATGACCAAATGTGAGTTGGAAAGGCGTAGTGTTAGTAGCTTCCTTAGGAGATGTTCTACAGGCCCATAATATTTGGTCCAAAGTTTTGTGTCAGTTTCTTGCCTTTTTACCAATATGTTTCTTGATTAATCCTATTATCACTTTATTGGCTGCTTCGACTTGACCGTTTGCTTGAGCATAATATGGCGTTGATGTTAGCAATCTAAACCCCGTTTCTTGGGCAAATTCTTGCATCTTTCTACCAGTAAACACAGAGCCTTGGTCTGTGGTTATGCTCTCTGGCAATCCGAACCTATAGATAATGTGTTTCTGTATAAACTCAATAATAGCCTCTTGATCAGCGACTATTAATGGTATAGCTTCGATCCACTTGGTAAAATAATCTATTCCTACCAAGTAATATTTCTGTCCTTTGGACGAAGCATGATTTATTTCTCCTATCAAATCCAATGCCCATCCTCTAAATGGCCATGGTTTGATGATCAAATGCAACTCACTTGTCGGGGCATGTTGAATCCCTGCATGTTTCTGACATTCCTCACATCCTTTAGCGAAGTCTATGCAATCTTTGAGCATGCTAGGCCAATACAAGCCGTATCGAAATAACAACCATTTCATTTTATGGCCTGCTTAATGTGCCCCACATGCCCCGTTGTGGACTTCTGACAATGCTAAGTATGCCTCACTTTCTCCTAGGCATTTCAATAATACACCCTCTTGGGTCTTTTTGAACAATTCGTTCCCCATGAGGAGATATGACAATGCTCTGTATTTTGTCTTTCTATCCACATTCAGAGTTGGGTTTGCTAAATAACTCATCAGTGGACTTCGCCAATCTGCATCTGATAAAGTGTTTATGGCTAATATTTCGAATCCCTGTTTCTCAGCATATCCCAATTTCATACTTTCTAGATCTGATGGTGTGAATCTAGTAGCCATAACTCTACCCCTTAATTCAACTAAATCCTTAAAGTTCCTGGTGGAAACTTTATAACCCGAAGCCAACTGTGCTGGGTCATTTGCTTCTTGGTTCTCCATTCTTGGTATGTGTTGAATATCCATGTATTCAAATTTCCTTAGTAGCCCGTTGACTATGACGAAGTATATCATCAAGTTTTCTTTTATGCATTTATATTCCTTTGTAATTTGTTTGACCACTAACTCTGAGTCTCCTTTAATTTCGACTCTAGTTGCCCCCAATTCCAACAAAGCTTCAAGTCCAACAATGAGCGCTTCATACTCAGCTTCGTTGTTCGAGCAACGAGGACCATCTAATTTATACTTGAATTTTGTTGGAATTCCTTCAGGAGAAATTAGAAGGACTCCAACACCACTTCCATTCCTGTGGGTTGAACCATCAAAGTATAATTTCCATGGTTGCATTTCGACGTAGCTCATGACAGTCTGATTAACCAATGAATGGTCCACAATGAAGTCAGAAATCACTTGGCCTTTCACAGCTTTTAAAGGCATGAAAGTCAAAGAATATTCTGTTAAGGCTAAAGCCCATTTACCAACTCTGCTATGCATTATTGGTTTTGAAAGCATGTGTCTAATAACATCGAAATGAGATGAAACATAAACATCAACGGGTTTTATATAATACTTGAGTTTCATACAAGAGAAATACAAACAGAGACATAGCTTTTCTAAATTGCTATATCTGGTCTCTGTATCATTTAGTACTCTACTTAAATAGTATATGGCTCTTTCGATACCATTGCTATCTTCTTGTGCTAACATACTACCTATACTAACTTCAGAGGCAGATATGTACAATCTCATGGGCTTCCCCCATGAAGGTGGAGACAAGATAGGAGGCTGAGAGAGGTATCTTTTTATCCTGTCAAATGCCTCCTGATGGGCTTCGTTCCATTCGAAGGCTTGGCATTGCTTTAGACGAAGCAATGGAGAGAAAGCTTGGGTTCTTCCACTCAGATTCGAAATGAATCTTCTGAGGAAATTAATCTTCCCTAGCAGAGATTGCAACTCCCTTTTTGACGTAGGTGCTTTCGTCTCCATTATGGCTTTGGTTTTGTTCTGGTTGATCTCAATCCCTTTCTTGTGAACCACAAAACCAAGGAAATCTCCAGCCTGCACAAAAAATGCACATTTAAGGGGATTCATCTTTAAGCCATGTTTTCTCATTCGTTCGAATGATTGGCTCAAATGATGCAAATGTGTTTCTGCAGATATAGATTTGATGACTATATCATCAATATACACCTGCATAAAGGTTTCAATGAAATCATGAAAAATCGAATTCATTGCCCTTTGATAAGTTGCCCCAGCGTTCTTTAAACCAAAAGGCATCACCACCCATTCGTAGGTGCCTAAGGCTCCTGGGCAACGAAATGCTGTCTTGGCAACATCTTCTTCAGCAATGAAAATCTGATTATACCCAGAGTATCCATCTAACATACTCAAGTATTCGAACCCTGCAGCAGAATCTACTAGCATTTCTGCCACAGGCATGGGATATTCATCTTTAGGGGTTGCAGTGTTTAAATCCCTAAAATCTATGCAAATTCTTAAAGAACCATTTTTCTTAATAACAGGTACTATATTTGCTATACATTCGACGTACCTTGTGGTTCTGATGAATTTGCAACGCAGCAACCTTTCGATCTCAGCTTTAATCTTTGTGAGAACCGCTGGTGCGAATCTTTTGGGAGTTTGTTTGATGGGCTTCTTGCCATCTTTGATTGGCAGTCTGTGTTCGACCAACTCCCTCTTTAAACCAGGCATCTCGTCATAATCCCATGCAAAGCAATCTTTGTTTTTCTTGAGGACTTCGATTACCTCCTTCTTGAGGCCTGGGCTAAGTTTTGCACTTATGTAGGTTATTCTTTTCGTTTTTTCATCCCCTAAGTTGACTTCTTCGAGTGGATCCTGTGCCAACATTTTGGCACCTGAGTCTATGGGGTCCCTTTCGAAGCCTAAGGGTTCTTTATCGTAGATGGCATCCAACCTTTGATCCATCTCAAATTCTTTGAAGGGTGAGCATTTCGAGCCATCCCCACTTACTTCGTTCATCTTTACAGTTAATTTGTTTATTTCAGCCTCTAAGGCCGCTTTTGATTCGTTCTCAGCCATATAGGCCGAAATCCTTTCGAAAAAGGTGGACTCAGTCATGGATAAGGTTGTCGAAGTCCCAGCCTGCTGGCCGTCTTTGTATAGTACTTTCGACTCCCTCGTCTTCACTGATTATTGTTCTATCCCAGTAAAGGCCATCATGGCGAAGGGTCATGTAGTAGTGGGCGTTTCTGGTTTCGTTGATCTCATCATTTGGAACACACGGAGCAATCTTTGCCAGATGTTTATCATAGTCCCTCTTGTCAACTAAATTGACTGTTGACATAAAGTAACTCTGATCTGCTTCGATGTTTTCCACGATCCCATCATCTCTCCATAGAACTAGTCGCTGATGAGTTGACGAAGGAACTGCCCCCACGCCATGGATCCACTCCCTTCCCAGCAATAAGTTGTAGTTGGCCTTGGCTTCGATCACCATAAACATGGTGGGCCTACAGCTTGAGCCTATTGTTAATTCCAACTGGACCACTCCCAGTGTTTTGCCCACTTTCCCCTCATAATTGGACAAAACCATATTATGGGGCTTGATGTCTCCTTCGCGGATCTCTAATCTTTTCAGCATGAAGTGGGGTATCAAATTGACTGCAGCACCCCCATCCACTAGAACCTTGTTCACACCATGGGCACCAACTTTTGCCCGAATAAATAGTGGCTTAAGATGGTTCTTCATAGCAGGTTCTGGACGTTCGAAGAACGCATTTTGCTCCTCGACAGCCCCATTGTCCATCACATAGTAGCACACAGGCCTATGCTTTATCAAATATGTGGTATCTTCTTCCTCATATTCATCAATTTCGGTTTCCTGCCTAAATTCACAGGGAAGCACAAATACCACGTTGCAGTTTAGGTTGAAAGAAGACTCCCCCTCCGATTCGAAGTTATCTGTTATCATATCTTCGTCTTCTTCTGGGCCTGGAGTGTATTCCTTTGGTTCATCCAGTTGCACTTCAGAGAAAAGCCTCCTATTAACTGGAGGTTTGTCTTCAGTTTGATTTTTTGGTTTGTTGGTGCTAGATTTACCTTGGTTCTTTGTTGAAGTGACCCCTTTGTTTTCCACAGCTTCTCTCTCAGCCTTTCGAATCCTCTGTTGCCTGCGCCACTGGGATCTCGACATGGGGTTCCTCCCTTTGTAGTTTTCTAACCTTACCTCTTCCATTTTTGCTATGTTGAATTGCCTTCTGTATGTCATAGCATGGCGTGCATTTCGTTCGGTGTTTCTCCATCTGTCTTTGCCTTTGTCATTTCTGACTTGCAGCCATCTGTCGGTTGGCACTTCAGCAGGGAGTTTGAAAGTCACTCTTCGAGCAGCCTTGGGGTGAGGGCTATCAGGCCTTCGTTGTTTGTGTCTTTTGTCGAAACGTGGGCCCATCTGGACAGTTTCTTGATGGTTCCAGCAAGGGGCGAAGGGAATCGTCTCGAAGGCTCTGGCCATGCTTTGATCATACACGGCAGAACACCTTGGGCAAATCAAGCACTTGGTTGCCCCTTTGTAGCAGCGAAACACAAATTCCAGCAAACTTTCTCCAGCCTTAGGATAACACCTGAACAGCTGGTTATCCTGGCGCCAATTGTTGCCAGTTCGAGCCCTCTGTACCCTTTCGAAATTCGCAGCGATTCTCTGATTGCAGAGGATGCTGCACCTAGGGCACAGTATCATGCCTGTATCTCCCTTGTGGCATGTCATGAGGTAATCCTTGAGACTAGCATCTCCAGCGTGATTATCCTCCATTTTGTACTTCTCTTTTTCTAAGTATCTTTCTACCTCCTCCATCTCAGAGCGAGGCCTCTCCATATCCACCATATTTATCTCAACATCTTCCCCCTTAGCTTCATCATCTCCCCATCCTGTGGGCTTTATATCTTCAATGTGAACCTTCAAACTCTCTGGGGCAGAATATTTGACCAAATAGTCAAATTTTCCACTGGGTTCCCCTAGAGTGTCCCATATTTCCTTCTGAGGGGAAGTTGGCTTCGTGATTTGAACTTTCTCCAATTCCAGCCTCAGGCCTTCAGTGATCTGTGTTAGTTCTTGGTTTTAATTTTCCCGGCCTTCAGTAGCCTGGGTTTCTTTTGCAACAGCTACAGGTGCTGCTTCAATCAAAGTCTCTGGTATCTTCTGGATGTCTTCAGTGACCTCCTTATCGACTTCGACCACCACCCAGCTTTCGTTTTCAGTACCTTTCTCTCCTGTTGGGACATGACTTTGGTTAGCTTCCACCATGTTAATCTCTCCAATGCACGCAGGCTCGGAGTAGTTGGTGTCTGCGACGTCCAAGGGATCTTCGTCCACTTTCATCTTTGCCTTATCAGCAAACTTCAGTCTGCCATCTTTTATTGCATTCTGGATTAGGTCCCTGAAAAGAAAACACTGTGAGGTTTTGTGGCCTAGGAAACTATGATATTTGCAAAATCCTCTCTTCTTTCTTTGATCTAAAGGAGGTATTTTGACATTTGATGGCACAATGAGTTGGCCATCTTTGACAAGTAAATCAAAAATCTCGTCACATTTAGTGACATCGAAGGTATAAACCTTCTTTGGGAATTTGTCACTTTTCTCATTTTCAACAATCTCTTTCCCTTTTGTGGGAACTAATAGCTTGCAGGAGTAAGGTGGTGCCTGTTTTAATTCAGCGAGGTCGATTTCGACCTCTTGGAATTCGAATTCAGGATAGTCCTCTGCTTCCTCAGTTCCAATGTAGGAGATCCTTTCCTTCTTGTTATTTTTGAAGACTCTGGCCTTTTCGGCTTTTAGCCTTTCGACCTGTCGAACCCTATCGGCTAACTGAGCCATGTCCCTCAAATATTGAGTGTCTAGTTTCTTTCGAATAGAGTAATCCAAGCCACCAGCGGCCATTTCGACTAACTCATGTTCAGGCACTACTGTGTAACATCTGGATTTCAAGAGCCTAAATCTATTCAGATAATCATCTATGGGTTCAGTGAACTTTCTCTTGACACTGGCTAATTCCTTCAAGCTTATTTTCGACTGTCCCATGTAAAATTGTTCATGGAATAATCTCTCCAAAAGAGCCCAAGTATCAATGGACCCAGGAGGCAAAGTGGTGAACCATGTGAAGGCGTTTTTAGTCAGGGAACTTGGGAAGTATTTGATCCTGAGATCTTCATTATTGGCTATATCTCCCGCTTCGGTTAGATATCTGGCTATATGTTCGACTGTTGACTCATTGGTATCCCCAACGAACTTTGTAAACTTAGGGACTTTATATCCCCTTGGCAAATCAGTATGCATTATGCAATCTAATATAGGAGAAGCATAATTTGGCCTTCTCATTCCTGTGTTGAGGTCATTCTGGGCCATGACTCTCTCTATCATGGTGGTTAGATTGTTTTCTGCCAAGATGTTATCGTTTCGAATTCTATGAACGACTGCATCAACATCTTGATTTCGACCCACCATGACAACCCCCCTAGGTTGTTCTTCTCGAAACTCTGGGACTTCCAGCCTTTCGACCCTTGCCCCTGGTTCCATAATTTCTCTTTGTGGGCCTGGGATTATTGGGGCTTCTAGCCTTGGTGCCCTTGCCCCCAAGTTAACTTCTTCTCTAGGTGGTCTATAAATTGGGTCATTTGCAACTTGTTCCATAATAGGCATGTTTGCTCGAACTCCCGCCTGATTCTGCCTACGCCTTTCTGGGGGAGCAAAGAAATCTGCTATTCGACTCATGTTATCGGCGTTTTCTCTGTTTGTCACAGTCATATTTTGTACTATTGGGGCAAATATTTCCTGCATAGTTTGTGCTAACACCCCTATCATATTATGGTTACTGTCATCCATCAATTGCCTAAAAGCCAACTGGTTTTCTGTGGTTAAAATAGGCATTATGCTATAACCCACTGACCCTTGGTTATTTGTCATAAACTGATTCGCCCCAGACCCAGACCCTAATTGTGGTGATGAATTCGATGTGGAATTGTGTAAACCTGCCATAAAGGAAGTTGGTATTCCATAAGAGGAGTTTCTGGTTCTATTACCATCGAAACCAGGTGGTCTAGTCAGTGGAGTGGCAAAATGGGATTGTGTCCCTGATGGTGGAACGAATCCCCCAGGGTAACCAATGGTTCCAGTATTTCCTAAGATCGAACTATTAGTTGATATGCCACTTACTCCATTGGTGGCCATATTACTGGTTAAAGATGCAACAGACTGTGCATTCGAAGGGATCACATTAGATGTTCCCATCGAAGTGGACACATTAGTGCCTGTTGTATGTGGGGCATTTTGTTCCCCTTGTTGATTGTCAGAATTAGACATCTTGGTCAAACGTTTTCTTCTGGATAAGGGTTGGTTGCTGTTGGTTATTTTACCACTTCTTAGGTTCATAAAACAGTAAACTTCTTAGGTTCCAACGTTTTTACAATGGTTATGTCTCAACAATCTTTATTTCTAATGTCCAACGATTTGTCCCACCAGGTGTGCCAATTTGTTTCCAGTGATTTCTGGTAAACAACTGCTAGTCTTCCAAACTATCGAATAAACTTATTGACTGTTATTCAATTTCTCTGGTAACTCGCAGGATCGACTAGATTGATCCTAGGACTTGTTGGTCATTAGGGTAACTCTCATGATCGAACAGGTATTCATGGTTGGTATTTAGAGTGTTGTGTAGGTGTTTGACTTATTTCGATTTCTCTCTTAAAGACCTAAAGGTGTAATCAAAATATATGTGCGCGAAACTAAATTGCATGAATAAATGTTAATTGTAAAGACATGTAAAATTGCATAAAAGACAAGTAAATGGCTTCGAAACGTAAAACAAAACAGTTAATGTAAAAGATTCGAAATGCGAAGAAAGCGTTTAATGCAAGAAATCTGTAAAATGACTTTAAGTAAAAATAGGCGTTCGAAGGATAAAACTTGAAGATAAAGACATGAAAAGTATGACAGTTTTCTGAAATGTAAAGTGTTTGAAATGGAAAGAAAGCATTTAAATGTAAGGCATCAATGAAAAGATTTCGAATAAAAATACTTTAAATGAGAAAACTTGTAAATGGTATTTGGCAGAAAGATAAAGGAAAGTACTGGAAATGATAAAGGGTTTTCATTAAATCATAAACATGTGGTGCTATCATACGTACATTGCTCTTGCATTCGTTTCCCTAGCCATGTGGTAATTTGAATGTTTACTGAGTATTTAGTACAATAGATATGACACACCAAATCCTAATGCTAAGACTTCTATTTATACTACTTCGACCATAACGGTCTTGCTATAAGATTATGCCACGTTCAGAACATGCAGAACAATGCCTCTCTCTCGTTACCACGTGTCTTCAAATGCTCCAGCATATAAATTTCAAACTTCGAATGTCCCGCTTGCATTTGAATTTCAAATGTTTTGGCACTTCTTTACTTCGAACGCATTCCTTAGATACAGCCTTGTTGTCATTTCGAGACTTCTTTAGATATGTTCCCATAATTGCCACTCGAAGCTCCAAGCTTTGATATGCTCATTCGAAACACTGCTTCTGCTATTTCGAAACATGACGCTTTGTTTCATTTCGATCGAAACGTTCAATTCACTTGGCTTCTAATAATATTATCAAAATCTTCAGCCAACAAGCCCATGGATAACCATGGATAGAAAGGGTGCTAATACCTTCCCTTTCTATAATCTACTCCCCGAACCCAAGAAAACATCTCAAAGGTTTTTGCTGTGCTTTTTAACCTTTCCTTAGGATAAAATAAAAAGTCGGTGGCGACTCTTGCTCAACCGAAACATTTGCGAATACAAACGCAAAACCTCAAGTCAGTTCTCCCACCGTATCACACACCCATTTTTAGACTTAAAACCATAAGACTAGTTGTAGCCACCACAACATATAAAGGTCGGAAAATGCAGTAAGTTTACATAAATCAGTGTTCCTCAATGGTCTCTTAGAATAAGAAGTTTATGTGAAGCAAACACCTAGTTTTGAGGTGAAAGGGAAAAAGAAGATGGTGTACAGGTCAAGAAAAGCTTTATATGGATTAAATCAAGCACCCAAGGCATGAAACAAGATGATTGATAGCTTCTTATCAAGATAGGTTCCAGTAAGTGCACATTAGAACATGACGTGTATTGTACCCCAAAATTTACCCTCTCATTTATCAATAATTTTCTCACAAGATCCTCTTTGGCTCAAGACTGCACTAGGGATTGATCAGCTCAAGACACCTCCTTAAGCACTGATGACCAAAATTAGGGTTTGAGATTTCACAAGGATATTTAAACTTCCAATGCCCTATATGACTTTAATGGACCATGATAGACCCTCAAGATTACTCATGTCAAGTTTCAAGCCTTGGATCACACTTTTGCTCAATCAATTGAGCATTTGACCTAAAAATCAACTGTATTGGGGAAAAAGTCAACTATGGCCAATTTACAATCAAACTTCCTAATTTTTGATCCACATCAACCTTTTAAACTCATATATATCATTTTATCAATTTTGGACCACAATTCCTCAAGAAATTTGATCAAATCTTCAAAAGGGCAAAATGGTCAAAATTAGGATTTTGATTGGGAAAAGGCAATTTCTGATTTTTTTTTTGACCTAGAAAATGATCAATTGGTTTAAGGCATGATATCAAGAGTCCAATTGCATCATTTTTACCTAATGACATGGCTCAAAACATTGCTCAAGTCCAATGGATTGACAGATGAATTTTCAGTCAACTAATCAAAAGTCAACTGTATACTGAAAAGTCAAACTTTGACTTTTTGGTCAAAATCAAATGCCAAAGATCACAATTCATCAAAGCATGTCAAAATATGAAACTTATTCATTAAAAAATCAAAATTTCAAGATTTCATTTTGAAAAGTTAAAATTTCTAAACTTAGAAATTTTTCTAAGTGTTGGAAATTTCTTATTTTTTCACAACTTTGAGCAAAATTTTCACCATAATGCAAGATGATTCAAAAGAAACTTCCAACATTAAAGTTGTATATATACATGAAATATATAACATTGCTTTGAACAACTCCTTCTAAAAGTGCTTGGATCTCAAGTTATAATTTTAAGAACACATGGTCATGAAACAAAACACTGTGAAATTTTGCCCTAATTTGGTCAGGATTTTGACCAATTTCATGGAACTTTTTCATATAGTTCCAAGGGGAATTTTCAAAAGTGATTCAAAGATGTATTGTATAGCACATTTCAAGCTTTCCAAAATGTCCAAGAACTCTTTGAGATCATATTTGAGTAGGGAGAATCGAAGATATGAAGTTAGGGTTTTATCACTTGAATTACAAGTCATTTTGTGATGAACAAGATTCAAAATTCAAACTTATGCTGCATGACCTATACTTTGCAGGTATCAACCTTATTAGGAACTCTATAATCAATTGCTTGCACGACTTTTAGAGGTCTCATTTCAAGCATTCAATGCAAGGCCATGCTTTATATCCATTTTGAGAAGAAAGTGCACATTGCCATTTTGATAAAGTGGCTTTTTGCACAAAACTTATTCTTGAGCCTTGAAATTGCTTTATTCTGATCATACAAGTCCCATAACTCAAGATAAACTTGTTAGACACTTAAAATCACTCAGCCCATGCTTGTACTTCCTCTTGAAATTTGTTTTCCCACTTTTCTTCAAAATCAAGTAACCTAGAAATTAGCTTGTAACTTGTACTTCTGACTTTCCAAAGCACTCAAACCTCTTTTCTTATACATACACAAGTCATTTTCCACAAATCCCACGCATGCTTAAGCCCTGAAAACACCAAGAACATAGAATTACCAAAAACACTTCAAAACTTGTCATTTCTGAGTTTTGAATCCGATCTCCAAATTTACTCGTGCGTTTCTTGGCCTTTTACTTTCAAAAGCTTCTAAACAACATACACAAACAATCCCAACACCTGCAGAACCACTGTAACACCTCCACTATCATCCACCATTTTCAAAAACAGCACCTTGCACCTTGAATTCTCCAGAACTCCTCAGACACTTTCAGCTCAAGCTAAGCATCCCATTAGCTTCCTGGGAACTTGAGGAAGCTAATCCAATCATTGGAACTCACCAAAAGCTACTAAAACTCCAAACTCGATACCCTCTTGCAAGGTAATTTTTCTGACTTTTGAACTCTTCTTACAAGCATCATTAATGGTTTATTTGTGAATGAAAAATGTATATATCATTGCCCTAAAGCTAACCATGTCCATAGTTTTCATTTATATTGCTTGAGCTTAGAGAATTTTAAGATTAAGGTTTCTGAAATTTTTAGGGTTCAGATTAGGGCCATTAAAATTCATGCTTACCTTTGATCTATAATTTTATTGCTTTGCATTTCTGAAATCGTGAGGAAATTTGCTACAAGTTTCCTATTTACAGTTTTCATTTTTGTTGAGATTTGAATAAGATACAGAGACTCTGGCTAGGCGTGAGGTTGAAGATGAAGTTCAGGCCATGGACTTGTTTACTATCATATGTTTATTGTTTTCATTATATAAACGGATGTATAGCCACCCTAATGGTAGAAGCGTGCGCCTGTGACTAGAAGGACCTGGGTTCGAGCCCCAGTGGTACCCTTTTGGATTTTTTCATATTTTTCACATTCTGACTTTTCTTTTTTTCGCAGCGCTGGACCTCTTTCCTTGGGCCTTTTGTTTTTTTTTCATTTTTGACCCCCTTTGCTGGCTTTTCACACCCTGGCCCGTTTTATTTTCTTTTTTCTCATTTTTATTTATTTATTTTCTTAAATATTTTATCTAATACTAAAAAATCAGAAAAAATATAAAAACATTAGATTTATATTTTGTTGTAGTTTATTTATTTTTTACACAAAAAAAATTATTTTATTTAATCATACTTTATTTATTTTACCAATTAATTTTTAATTTTAATTAGAAACTAGGGTTTTAGTTTATTTCTTTCATAATTCAAAAATACTATTTTAATATATAAAAGGACCAAAAATATTTTATAATACTATAAATTATTTTTAAGACAAAAATACCAAAAATATTCTTCTTATAAACTTAATTTCTTTTTAATCAATTAATAGATTAGGGTTTTATTCAATTTCTTTTCTTAGTAAATTTAGGTTTTAATTTTAATTAATTATTTTTCCTTTAATTAGGTTAAAATCAAAACCCCTTTTCTCTAAAAAAATCCAAAAAAATATCCCTTTTCTTCACATTTACATTCTTGTATATTCATTCATTTTGTACATTATTTATTTCAATTCTTGTACAAATTCAATATAGTTGTAATAGATAATTAGGCTTTATTTTCTTGCAATCCCCATTTATAATTTGTACACCCCCTCCCACAAGTATTGTAATAGCGTTGTAATTTTAAATTCCGCAATTTATCGCTTTATATACAAATGCTAGTAATTAGGGTTTGTATGGAAAGACTAAAACCAATCAATTAAAAAACCCTAATCAAAGACAAAACCAAGCATGAAAAATAATACACTTGCACACAAGCACCCCTAGGGTAAATCCACTTGGTTGCCTTACAAAACGGCCATATTACACATGTGAGGTATCTTAGCAAAAACAAGCAAAGTATAAGATCATAGTCCCTCGATGACGCTATCTATGTTGCCTTTCAAATGATCTTAGTCCCTAAAAGAGAATGCTAAGATACCTTGCAACATTGCTAATCATGGTTATACAATGACCCGCGCCCGTCCCGTAAACATCCAAAGATAAGGTTACTTACCAAATCAATGGTAAGATAACAATGTCAAAGGAAAGAGGAAATGAACATGAAATACTTTTGAGTAAGTAGAATGCTCCTAATTACTTGCTCCATTTCAAAACAAAACATCCTTTCTATTTTAAAAACAAACACCTACACTTTCAAAACATCTTACAAAACTTGAAAACATTTTCAAAAGATCAACACCTTTGTATACATTCTTACGAACGAGAATCATTACAAAGTTTGCCTAAACAATCACCTCTTTACAAAATACTTTCAAAAACCACACAAAGCACAATTTCAAACAAAAAGCAAGTGATATATCAAGTAACTAAGAGCCCATGGAAAACCATGGATGAAAAGGGTGATAATACATTCCCTTTTCATAATCTACCCCCCGAACTCAAGAAATAATCTCAAAGGTCTTTCCTGTGCTTTTTCACCTTTCCTTTTGGATAAAAGAAAAGTCGGCAGCGACTCTTGCTAACCGCAATATTTGCAATCAAACGCAAAACCTTCAAGTCAGTTCTCCCACCGTATCACGGAACTCGCGACTCTGCTGGGGAATAATATAAAAGTGGTGTTACATTAGGGTTAGATCATGTTTACTTGCTTTCATTGTTTGTCTTGTATGCTTTACATTATGGTTCTTTGTTTGGGTTTGAATCCTCTACCCGAATTTGGAATACCTTATAAGTAAGTAGTAACACGTTGTGGAAACTGTGTGGGGTATACCGACATGGTCTAAGCAATAGTTACGTTAGTGCGACATATTTGTGGGTATCGGTTGCCCTTGAGTTAATCAAGGAGAATACGGGGCCGCTGAGTGATGTCATGAAGCACTAATTAACTTTTAGAACCTTTACTAAACCAACTTGGCCTTTAGCACGTAGTGAGATGACCGGCTTTGGTGCAGTCCGAAGTTTGTAGATACTCGATACTACACTCATTGAGGTTTGGTTTTTTGGGATATTTCGGTCGCCATTAAAGAGGCTTGTGCTGAAACAATGACCAAGGAAACAAACTAGTGATATTGAGCTCCTTAGAACCCGGTTACTATTACTAGGACAGGTTTGAGCCAACTAAACTTTAAGAGGGTACTTGCCTATGAGACTCTATGCAAGCCTAAACCTAAGGACTTGTTTGCTTTGTTTATGTATATTTAATTTTACATAACATCATGAACATCATAACATCATACTCATTCACTAACCATTTCAATGATCTTAGGATTTATCTTTGTTCTATTTTATAGGATATGGATTCTAACCGTAGGAAAACCATTCAAGTCAATCTTGTAAGGATCCCTCCACAACTTAAAGAGATAGCTTCAAGGATTCCTGAAATTTCTCCATTCACCGAGAGACATGGTCGCATACTAAACTTGGTCATCTCCAACATTGTTGAAGACATGATGAATGTGCTCTTTCAGTTCTTTGATCCTTTACACTATTGCTTCACATTTCTCAATTATCAACTTGTGCCAATCTTGGAAGAATTCTTCCAACTCTTGAGGATTCCCATTCTCAATCAACTACCTTTCAATGGTACGGAAAGAGATCCAAAGCCATAAAAGATTGCTCAAGCTCTACACTTGCAACCATATGATATCACAACTAATTGGGAAACAAGGAGTGGTGTCAAGGGTTTCCTAGCAAAGATCTTGTTTGAGAAAGCCCAAAACTGTTGGAACTCTTTGGATTTGCAAGCCTTTGAGGAAATTGTGGCTCTCCTCATTTATGGGATGGTTTTATTTCCAAATCCTGACCAACTCATAGATGTGAACACCGTCAAAATCTTCATATCCCGCAATCCGGTGCCTACTTTTCTAGGGGGCATCCTACATTCTTTTCACACTCACACTATGAGGAAAAGAGGTATCCTTATATGTTGTTCTCCTCTCTTAGAAAGATGGTTTATTTCGAATCTTCCTCAATCTATATTCAAGAACGAGCAAGGTTCAAGGTGGTCACAAAGGTTGATGACACTCAAACATTCATACATTCATTGGTGTTCCCGATCCATAGAGAATGTTACTATTGTAAACCGTTATGGAGAATTCCCTAATGTCCCTTTACTTGGCATTAGGGGAGGTATCACCTACAACCCCTGCTTAGACTTAAGACATTTTGGTTACGCCTGAAGGGATGGTCCATATGAGATGCTCATTCAAGGTTTAGTATTTGACTACGAGTACGATGATCAAGGTTATCTCTAGAGGTTTATCCGAGCATGGAGGATGTTGAACAAGGTAGATAGCAAGACAACGGGGAATAAGAATTCCATCCCTCTTGAGCCTTACCTCAAATGGGTACGAACTCGTGCTCAGAGTCTTATGATGCCTTATCCCTCCATTCTCCCGGTAATCATTGAGCCTGTTATGGAAGGAGGTGTTCCATACACTATGCTACATCCTGACATGCCCACCTCTCTTGAAGACTTACAAAGAGATTGGATACAACTCAAGGGGGAGCGAGACACTTTCGAAGCCCAATTCTACGCCAGTGAGAAGAAGGTTTTGGAACTCACTAAGCAACTTCATGAGGAGCAGACTCTGAATGCCTACATCGCACCAAAGAGGATGCGTACAACCTTTTTATCTTAGAGTTTTTGTATTTTTTTGCCCAAGGAGGCATTGATGTACTCAAGCTTTAATTTATTAATATAACGTGTGTTTCCTTTTTGTCTAAAAAAAATTTAAATCTTTAAAATCCTTGAAATCATTGCATATGCATTTACCATTCATCATAACATAAGCAGGTTTCTTGCAACAAGTCTCCTCATCTTTCTACAGTTTATTTCAGTAAGATGGATCTCGAGCAGACGGTGAAAGACCTTCAAGCTCAAAATGCTCAGTTTCAACAAATGTTCTTAACTCTAGCCAAAGGACAAGAAGAGTTGAAGACTTTGCTGGTTGAAGAGAAAAAGAAGAAAACAAAGAAAATAGCCGGAATTTTAAATATGGGAAGAAGATTCCAAGGACAATCAAGAAGGACCCTAGATTTTGCAACGTCATATAGTGAGAAAGACAATCAAGATGGGAAAGGCAAAGAAGCAGTTGTCCAGCCGGATTCAGAAGAGGAAGAGGAAGAAGAAGATTATTCTGAAAAACAATATCCTCCAGCCGACGACAAGTATAAGCATCTAGAAGAACGGTTAAGTGCAATGGAAATCCAAAAAGTGCCTGGACTGGACTTTGAGGAGTTGGGGTTAGTATCTGGGATTGTCATTCCTCCAAAATTCAAAGCACTGGTGTTCGCCAAGTACGATGGAGTTTCATGTCCCAAAATGCATCTCTGGTCCTATGTACGGAAAATACAACCTCACACTACTGACAAGGATTTATGGGTACACTTCCTTCAAGATAGTTTGTCCGGAACTCAACTTGATTGGTTTTATCAGCTAGAAAGAGTCAATGTTCATAATTGGGAAGATCTGGCCGCCTCCTTTTACAAATAATACCAATACAATACAGATCTTACGCCCACCAGTATTAAACTCCAGAGTATGGCCATGGTTTCAAGTGAAGGCTTTAAAGACTACGCGCAAAAGTGGAGGGACTTAGCAGGAAGAGTCCATCCTCCCCTATCTGAAAGAGAGTTGGTAGACATGTTTTTGGGCACCCTGTCTGGTCCTTTCTTTAACCACTTAATTGGGAGTTCATCGGCAGGTTTTACTGAATTGATATTGACCGGAGAAATAGTGGAAGCCTGGATAAAGATTGGGGGGATTCAAAAAGACACATCCTCTGTTGTTGTAAGAAAACCATTCATTGGAAAAAAAGAAGTTGTTGTTGTATATCCTCAGAGAATTCAAGATAGGGCTGAACACCGTCCAATGGTGGGGGCTGTCATGATTCCTAAACCTGCACCTGCTCAGCAAAGAAGCAACCAGCCAAGAATGGAAAGACCAGTCAGACAGTTCACCTAAATTAATATGACACTATCTTAAGTATTGTCGCATTTGTTAAGATCCAATCTAGTGACTTTGAAAGAAGATCCAAAGAATCCTAACACAACCTATCCTCATTATCATCCTAATGCCCGCTATGCATACCATTATGAGAATCCCGGCCATGACACTAACAACTGTTGGGATCTGAAAAACAAGATACAAGACCTTCTTGAAGCCAAAGAGATTGAATTCGATGCACCAGAAATTCCCAATGTAATTACTGGCCCTATGCCCAAACACGGTCGTGATGTCAACATCGTTGAGGAAGATATGTTTGTTACTTTGGTTGATGAACTCGTGACCCCACTCCTGACTATCAAAAAGAACTTGTTGAATGCTGGTGTATTCCCAAGCTGTGATGAAAGCTTTCATTTCTGTTTGTCCTCACCAATCAGCTGTCATTTGTTAAAAGCAGGCGTTCAATTCCTAATAGATGACAAGGAGATTTTGTTCGAGAAGACTTCTATCCAAACTGTTTCTTATAATGATGTTTCCATCGTGACCATTTCCGCCAATTCTTCCAGGGTCTCCACCAAAAGACCCGTTAGAATTACATCAGTTACTAAAGTAGCTCCGTTGATAATTACAATGCCTGGACCAATCCCGTATTCTTCAGACATAACCGTTCCATGGAATTATGAAGGTGATGTCTACTACCACAGTGTCAAGCAAGATTGGCCAGCTACTGAAAATTCAAGTTCTGATAAAGTTGACTCCAATATCAGTAATATCACAGGGACTAGTAAGATAACCCGAAGTGGAAGGGTATTCTCTCCGGAAATTTCTCCTCCAAAATCTATTTCTAGACTTGTAGTCATTCTTGTTGTTGTTACTCCTCTAAAGGATATTTCCAGTCCTACAATCATCTCTGCTAATACTCATGTAGATAAAATTGTTGCAGTCCCTGTTATAACCCCTACTAACATTCCTACTGCCGAGTCGACCGAGACTCGAGACAAAAGTATTCTAGTTGAGCCTGTCCGGACGAAGGCACAATCAATAGCTATCCCTGAGACCTCCCGAAAAGAGATGGAGGAAATTCTAAAGATTATAAAAAGAAGCGACTACAATGTAGTTGAACAACTGGGGCAAACTCCATCAAAAATTTCAATGCTGGCTTTATTATTATGTTCCGAGGCTCATGCAAAGGCCTTGGTAAAATTCCTTAAAACTGCCCATGTACCCCAAGAAACATCTGTCGATCAGTTCCAAGACTGCGTAGCCAGCTTGACTGCAGATAATGGTTTAGGTTTTTCATATGCTGATTTAACGCCAAGGGGGAGGAAGCATAACGAGGCATTGCATGTCTCAGTCGAATGCAGGGGCACGACCTTGGTTCATGTCTTGGTGGATACCGGTTCGTCTCTGAATGTGTTGCCTAAAAAAGCTTTTGATAGGCTTGATTATGAAGGATTGACCTTGAAGCCTAGCAATATAGTAGTGAGGGCCTTCGACGGCTCAAAAAGGATGGTGCATGGGGAAGTGGACATCCCCATAAAAGTTGGAACCCAAACATTTGATTCAACTTTTTATGTAATGGATATTCTCCCTTCATATTCCTGCTTATTAGGCTAGCCGTGGATTCACAATGCTGGTGGCGTTACCTCTATGTTGTATCAAATGCTAAAATATCCAATTTAGGGGAAAATCATCATTGTTCATGGAGAAGAAGATTATATGGTCAGTCATATAAATTCCTTCAGATATATGGAATCAGATGGTGAATTTATTGAAACTCCATTCCAGCATTTTGAAGAAGTCCCGCAAACTGTGGCATTAACCAAGGTTGTTTCTCAAGTTCCAAAGATTACAAGGCCTCCACTCAAAATGTCGCCTTTGAAAGATGCCAAGGCAGTGATAGAAGAAGGTGGGTGCACTATTTGGGGCCAACTCCCAGATATCCAATACAAATATGACAAATTTGGTTTGGGTTTCACTTTAGGAGCCCAGAAAGCTGTACGTCGTGCTTGTTCTGGATGACCACCCTTGAAGATCAGCAACCGCAAAGTCAACGCCGTGGAGGATGATGGAGATAGTTATGACCTGGAGGATTGGGTTTTCCCAACTGTCAATGGAGGGCTCAGCAACTGGGAATCTAGAGATTTTGTCTCGGTCACTTTTATACTACAGTAATTTGTCTTTAAATTTTGTCGTACCTGTAATATTAAACAATTCAGACTCTTAAAACCTTGTGTCGTACCTGAGGCACAATGGTCCATTTGTAAGGGTTATTATCTCATTTCCATATGACATTAATGAATCATGGACGTTTTTGCATACAAACTTTGTGCTCATTGTTTTTCTTTTTAAATTTTCATTTCTTTCAAAGATAGTTATACTTTTACACACACTCACATTCAAATTGCAGATCTACATCCATTCGGGATCCCATGGGTAACAATTATGCTATGGCTTTTTGTGACTCTGAAAATCTAATCTACCAAGCCGAAGACGAAGGTGAGGAATATTGTGAAGTACCAGGGGAACTCGCCAGGTTACTACAACAAGAAGAGAGGACCATTCAGCCCCACGAAGAACAAGTGGACATAATTAACCTAGGTACCGAAGAAGACAAGAGAGAAGTCAAGGTGGGTGCCAATCTGGAACCCAGTGTCAAAGAGCGTCTGATTCAATTGCTACACGATTATGTTGAGGTCTTTGCCTTGTCATATAAAGACATGTCAGGACTTGATGTAGATATCGTAGTACATCATCTACCTACAAAAGAGAACTGCCCTCCAGTAAAGCAAAAGGTCTGTCGCATGAGACCAGACATGTCAGAGAAGATTAAAGCGGAAGTCATGAAACAATTCAACACCGGATTCTTGGCCGTCACTTCTTATCCACAATGGGTTGCCAATGTTGTTCTCGTGCCCAAAAAAGACGGCAAAGTGCAAATGTGCATGGACTACAAAGATTTGAATAGGGAAAGCCCTAAGGATGATTTCCCACTTCCCCACATTGATATTCTAGTTGACAATACGGCATAACACAAAGTGTTTTCCTTCACGGATGGTTTCTCAGGCTACAACCAAATCAAAATAGCGCCTGAGGACATGGAGAAAATAACCTTTGTCACACAGTGGGGCACATTCTACTACAAGGTTATACCATTCGGGCTGAAGAATGCTGGGGCAACCTATCAGCGTGCCATGGTAGCTCTATTTCACGACATGATACATCACGAAATAGAGGTCTATGTGGACGACATGATAGCCATATCTCAAATAGAAGAAGAGCATCTTGACCATTTACAGAAATTCTTTGAGAGACTAAACAAATACAAGCTGAGGTTGAACCCGAATAAATGCATATTTGGGGTGAGGTCTGGTAAATTCCTAGGCTTTGTCGTCAGCGGTAAAGGTATTGAAGTAGATCCTACCAAGGTGAAAGCGTTACAAGAGATGCCTGCTCCTCGTACCGAGAAGGAAGTCAGAGGATTCTTGGGACGGTTAAACTACATTACCAGATTCATTTCTTACCTAACAGCTACTTGTGAACCAATCTTCAAATTACTGAAGAAAAATCAAGTAGTTAAATGGAATGATGAGTGCCAAACTGCCTACGACAAGATCAAAGAGTACCTGCAAGAGCCTCCTGTTTTGATGCCACCAGTCGAGGGAAGACCATTGATCATGTATCTAACTGTTTTGGAAAATTCAATGGGGTGTGTGCTGGGGCAGCATGACGAGTCTGGCCGAAAAGAGCATGCTATTTATTACCTGAGTAAAAAGTTTACCGACTGTGAAATAAGATATTCACTGCTCAAGTAAACTTGTTGCGCTCTGGCATGGGCTGCTCGCCGGCTAAGACAGTATATGCTGACCCATACTACCTTATTGATATCTAAAATGGATCTAATAAAATACATCTTCGAGAAACCTTCCCTCTCTGGGAGAATAGCGAGATGGCAGATGATCCTGACAGTATATGACATACAGTATACTATCCAGAAAGCAATAAAGGGAAGTGTACTAGCTGATCACCTGGCTCACCAAGCTGTGGAGGACTACCAGTCTATGAAGTTCGAATTCCCAGATGAAGACATTATGATGGTAAACAACTGTGAAGAATTCAAACCATATGATGGACCTGAACAAGAATCTTGATGGACTCTGGTTTTTGATGGGGAATCCAACGCACTCGGTAATCAAAAATAGGTGTTGTACTCATATCTCCTGAAGGATGTCATACTCCTTTTACGGCAAGACTCTGCTTCAATTGTACAAATAACATGGCAGAATATGAAGCGTGCATTTTTGGTCTCAAAGCTGCCATAGATTTGGGGATCAAATCGTTAAATGTATTCGGAGATTCAGCTTTGGTCATCAGCCAGATCAAAGGGGAACGGGACACCAAACACCCTAACCTTATCCCCTACAAAGAACATGTGTTGACATTGATCCCACATTTTAAGAAGATTACCTTTGAGCATTTCCCGCGAGAAGAAAATCAGCTAGCAGACGCACTAGCCACAATGTCATCCATGTTTAAACTTAAATGGGATAACAAGGCTCCCCAGATCACTATTGAACGAATGAATGAACCAATTCACTTTCAAGAGATTAATACTGAAGAAGTAGTGGACCAGCCTTAGTTTCACGAAGTCAAGAGGTATCTCAAGCCTCAAGAATATCCAGAAGGAGCTTTAGTCAATGATAAGAAGTTCTTAAGGAGATTCTCTGCTAAGTTCTTCCTTAATAACTGCATTCTCTACAAACACAACCATGACTTTATGTTACTTCGGTGCGTAGACAAGGTCGAGGCAGTAAAGATCATGGCTAAGTTACATGAAGGCACTTTTGGAACCCATTCCAGTGGGCATACGATGGAAAAGAAAATCCTACGCGAAGGTTATTACTGGTCTACCATGGAAGCAAATTGCTATCAACACTCTCGAACCTGCCACAAGTGTCAGATCTATGCTGATAAGGTGCACGTACCTCCGGTTCCTCTGAATGTCTTGACGACTCCTTGGCTTTTTGCTATATGGGGCATCGATATGATTGGGGAAATCAAGCCAACAACCTCTAATGGACACCGCTTCATCTTGGTGGCCATTGACTATTTCACAAAGTGGGTTGAGGCAGCCTCTTTCGCTTTTGTTACCAAGAATGTTGTAGCCCGGTTCATTAAACAAAATCTCATATGTCGGTATGGTATCCCGGAGAGGATCATCACAGACAATGGTATGAATCTAAACAATACTATGATCACCTCCCTGTGCGAGCAATTCAAGATCCAGCATCACAATTCTTCCTCTTACCAGCCAAAGATGAATTGTGTTGTCAAAGCCGCGAATAAGAACATCAAAAAGATCATACAAAAAATGGCAGTCACATACAAAGACTTGCATGAGATTCTACCATTCTCTCTCCATGGGTATCGTACCACAACTCGCACATCAACCGGGGCAACACCCTACTCTCTGGTTTAAGGCATGGAGGTTGTCTTGCCTATTGAGGTCCAGATCCCCTCTCTGAGAATTATGAAGGATGCAGGGTTGAATGAAGAAGATTGGATCCAGACTCGAATTGATCAATTGAACTTGATTGATAAGAAAAGGCTTACCGCTGTCTGTCATGGTCAGATGTATCAAAAACAGATGATCAAGGCTTTCAACAAAAAGGTCAGACACCAAGTATATCAAGTTGGGGATTTGGTGATCAAGCGCACCATACTTCCGCAAGGTGATCCCAGGGGAAAATGGACTCCTACATATGAAGCACCATTTGTAATCAAAAGCATATTCTCTGGTGAAGCAATGATCTTGACTACCATGGATGGCGATGACCTGCCACACCCCGTGAACACAGACATAATCAAAAGATACTATGCATAAAGAGACCCGCTAGGTTGACACACCTAGGAAAAACAAGGGCATCCCGGTGAAATAAAAAAGGTTAGGGCAAAAATTAGGGATAAAACAAAAAAATATGTACACCCGGCAAGCTGAAAACCCGAAAGGGCGGCTTGGGAAAAAAAGGGTATCCTGGTGGACTGAAAACCCGAATGGGCGATCCAGGCAAAATTTAGGGAATTAAAGCGTATGACTATGTCCCGTTGGATCACCTTACGAACAACCTGCAAGCTCGATGGTTCTGATAATTTCAATCAGCTTCGGACAAGGCAACAAATAGATAAGATGCTCTGAGACACAAAGGCTATAGCAGAATGGGAACCCCATGGGATTATTTCACATAGCTATCTTTTCTTTGTATCAAATTTTCATTTTTACGACAAAATTCTCTTACTAGAATGTTTGTCTCATTGTACAAAAATACTTACTCAAAGTCAATACAAAGATATCCCTTTGAAAGTACAAAACTATCTGTTTTTTCTTTACTCTTGTGTTTTGTTTACAAAAACATCCAATGATTTATTTTTGAACATATGCATTTGAACGTAACTACCATTTATAGATGAACAAAATAAAAAAGACAATCATTAATGGCTTTAATAAATAGGGAAATCTCTCTAAGCTATTTCCATAAAATCCCCCACAGTATGCAGTTTAATCCCCAGCAAAAAAAAACTTCAGTTATTACTCCCCGGTAGAAGTCACCAAATTTCTCAGAATTCCCCAACAAGATTTTACAAGTAATTAACGGCATTTCCCTCACAAAAAGTTTATTTCTCTAAGTGGAAATTCATCAACACTCCAAATTCACAACATGAAGACTTGCACTATGTATCCTCAGCAGCAGTCGGGGATTTATTTTCCCCAAATCCAACAAGCAGTGCAGCAGATTAACTCACATACGCATACATCGCATCCATATATCATAAGCATCGATAGCACGAATTCATGTATCACAATATCATTATACCATGCATTTTCATACAACATGACATTGCATGTTAGCTAACATTTGACCCTTTTCAGGATAAGGTTAATCGACAATAACCATTAACAAGGTTCAAAGTTTTTTTTGATACAGTTTAGATGCGCTCCAGACACGGATTCCATTATGATACTCATTCAGATTCAGCTTTTCAGATACAGTTCAGATACGCTCTAGACACGGATGCCATCTTGATACTCATTCAGATTCAGCTTTTCAGATATAGTTCAGATACGCTTCAGACATGGATGCCATCCTGATACTCATTCATATTCAACTTTCAGATACAGTTCAGATACGCTCCAGATAAGGATGCCATCCTGATACTCATTCAGATTCAGCTTTTCAGATACAATTCACATACGCTCCAGACATGGATGCCATCCTGATACTCATTCAGATTCAACTTTCAGATACAGTTCAGATACGCTCCAGACACGGATGCCATCCTGATACTCATTCAGATTCAGCTTTTCAAATACAATTCAGATACGCTCCAGACACGGATGCCATTCTGATACTCATTCAGATTCAGCTTTTCAGATACATTTCAGACACGCTCCAGACATGGATGCCATCCTGATACTTATTCAGATTCAACTCTCAGATACAGTGCATATACGCTCCAGACACGGATGCCATCCTGATACTCATTCAGATTTAATCTTCAGATACAATTCAGGTACGCTCTAGACATGGACGCCATTCTGATACTCATTCAGTTTCAGCTTACAGATATGGTTCAACAATCATTTTTGGATGGCGTCTACAAGCCCATCTCTAACAACTTTCCATCATCCCTCCAAATAGTATCTTTAAGCCCATTCCCTATACCATCAATCATCACATCACCGAGTGCAAATTTCTGGGCACTCTAATGTCCAATCATCTTCCACTTTCGAGTCACGAATGGCAAAACTCGCCAATCTAACTCTTCAAGCTTAAGAAGATTGAACAGGGGCAGCTATTGTACCACAAAATTATCCCTCTCATTTATCAAGAATTTTCTCACAAGATCCCCTTTGGCTCAAGACTGCACTAGGGATTGATCAGCTCAAGACACCTCCTTAAGCACTGATGACCAATATTAGGGTTTGAGATTGCACAAGGATATTTGAACTTACAATGCCCCATATGACTTTCATGGACCATGATGGACCCTCAAGATTACTCATGTCAAGTTTCAAGCCTTGGATCACACTTTTGCTCAGTCAATTGAGCAGTTGTCCTAAAAATCAATTGTATTGGGGAAAAAGTCAACTATGGCCAATTTACAGTTAAACTTCCTAATTTTTATCCACATCAACATTTTAAACTCATATGTATCATTTGGTCAAGTTTGGATCATAATTCCTCAAAAATTTTGATCAAATCTTCAAAAGGGCAAAATGGTCAAAATTAGGGTTTTGATTGGGAAAGGGCAATTTCTGATTTTCTGACCTAGAAAATGATCAATTGGTTTAAGGCGTGATATCAAGATTCCAATTGAATCATTTTAACCTAATGACATGGCTCAAAATATTGCTCAAGTCTAATGGATTGACAAATGAATTTTCAGTCAACTGATCAAAAGTCAACTGTATACTGAAAAGTCAAACTTTGACTTTTTGGTCAAAATCAAATGCCAAAGATCATAATTCATCAAAGCATGTCAAAATATGAAACTTATTCATCAATAAATCAAAATTTCAGGATTTCATTTTGAAAAGTTAAAATTTCTAAACTTAGAAATTTTTCTAAGTGTTGGAAATTTCTTATTTTTTCACAACTTTGAGCAAAATTTTCACCATGATGCAAGATGATTCAAAAGAAACTTCCAAAATTAAAGTTGTAGATCTCCATGAAATCTAAAACATTTCTTTGCACAACTCCTTTCAAAAGTGCTTGGATCTCAAGTTATAATTTTAAGAACACATGGTCATGAAACAAAACAGTGAAATTTTGCCCTAATTTGTTCAGGATTTTGAACCAACTTCATGGCACTTTTTCATATAGTTCCAAGGGGAATTTTCAAAAGTGATTAAATTATGGATTAGAACATTTTAATCTTTCCAAAATGTCCAAGAACTCCTTGAGATCATTTTTGAGTAGGGAGAATCGAAGAGATGAAGTTAGGGTTTTATCACTTGAATTACAAGTCATTTTGTGATGAACAAGATTCAAAATTCAAACTTATGCTGCATAACCTATACTTTGCAGGCCTCAACCTTGTTAGGCACTCGATAATTAATTGCTTTCACAGCTTTTAGAAGTATCATTTCAAGCATTCAATGCAAGGTCATGCTTTATATCCATTTTGGGAAGAAAGAGCACATTGCCATTTTGATAAAGTGGCTTTTTGCACAAAACTTGTTCTTGAGCCTTGCAATTGCTTTCTTCTGATCATACAAGTCCCATAACTAAAGAGAAACTTGTTAGACACTTACAATCACTCATCCAATGCTTGAACTTCCTCTTGAAATTTGTTTTCCCACTTTTCTTCAAAATCAAGTAACCTAGCAATTAGCTTGTAACTTGTACTTTTGACTTTCCAAAGCACTCAAACCTCTTTGCTTATACATACACAAGTCATTTGCCACAAATCCCACGCATGCTTAAGCCCTGATGTTGTAAACCAAAATTTTCCCTCCCATATTTCTCAATACATGTCAAGTGAGGTCCTCAAATTGCTCAAGGAGGTCCAAGAGTTGGCCAGACAAACTCTCCCCTAAGCCAATCTACCTCAAATTAGGGTTTCATTTTACAACAAGATGCTTGAGTCCAAAGGATCCCAAATGATCACCATTTTCCTAATATGTTCTCAAGATCATCCATGTCAAGTTTCAAGTCTTGCAGAGGAAGTTTGCTCAGTCAATTGCTCAAATGCCTGAAAATCGACCATGCTAGGGCAAAAGTCAACTGTGGCCCACATACAGTCAAACCTCAAGATTTTTTATCAACATCCTCATTTTGAAGTATCATTCATCATTTGATCAAGGGTTGATCATGATTCATCAAGGATTTCTCACAATTCATCAAAACCCAAAAGTTGTTAAATTAGGGTTTTGCAGGAAAAGTCAACTCAACTTTGACCAAGCATAACTTTCTCATACTTTATCATAAATGACCCATCCAAAGCTAATTTTTAATAGGATGCAATTCACTACAATTAATCTTCAGCTCACAAGTTCAAAATATGCACTTACAAGAAGATATGAATTTTGACATTGCAGGTCATTTTGGAAAGTCAACAAAAACACCTTTTGGGCCAAAGCTTCATACATGAACATGGAAGACTCAATTGAAATGAGACCAAAAGGGTTGCTTATAGAACATCCTAATATTTCTAAAAAGTCCAAGAACACCTCTCTAGGGTCAAAATTGAGAGAGTTATGTATTGGCCAAGTTGACCCTTTTTGCAAAATTGCCAAAAGTCAAATGTGTCCAAAATTGCATTTTTTGCTAAATGGGTCCAACTTTTTATGCTTGCACTGAGTTTGTAATGTCATCCAAGACCCATAAGACCTTCCACTTGTCATTCTATTATTTTTGTTATTTATTTTGATTTTATTTCATTTAAATCAAATAAAATCAATATAAAATAATGAAAATATCAAAAGCCAATTAAATCTTGAGATTTTGTGCATGATTAGATTCATTATACAGTTGGGGACAAGATCAAATCATGCAAGGCTTCACATGGACAAAAAAGATTGAAATTGCTTGTTTTGGAAAGATTTGGTGCAAGGATTAAATCATGGATCAATCTTCATAAATGGCAAAAGTTTGGATGAAAATATTAACCCTAATGCACTCTAGTATACATAAGAAACAAAGCCAGACCAAAGGGAAAGGCTAGAGGCATGCAAAGGCAGAGAACCAATTACAAAAATTCAAGGAAAAAGTGCAAACCAAATTCCAAGTTGCAGGCCATCTCAAGTCATTCTAACCATACCAATCATTTGCTGGGCGTCCCAGGATCGTGTTTCAATCGTTAGCAAGCCTCCCCATGCACAGAATCACCCTGTAAGGTTCACACGGTTTGCCTCTTTTTTTGAATTCGAATATATTGATTCTGGCATATTTAGCATAATTGATTAGCATATTTATAATCTTTGAGATGTTTGCAAGCTAATGACTATATTCAATTGTATTTTTATTGACTGTACATCAAGCTGCCATGACTAGGGTTTGCTCTTCGTTTTTAGGGATTCCTCATACAGGGAAAATTGGGCATTGATAATGGTACCATGATGCTTGTGAGGTTGAAACGAGTTGTTGGTACCATTGGTTTGCATTTATCATGCGCGTACAAAATTTTGGAAATGCACAGGGGATACACATACACTTAATGTCTGTAGGTAAAAGTTGCAAAACCTATAGTTACGGTGGGAGGAAATAGATGGAGACGTGGCGCTCCCTGACTTGCTAGTTTGAATTTTGTGCGTTTTAAGGACTAACATTTTGTTTGTATTATATAATATTTGTTTGTTATTGTGTATACAACTAAAATAGCCAGCTCAGTTGGCAAGCGTGTGAGGGAAGAATGCTTTAGGACCTGGGTTCGATCCCTAGGTCTCAACTTTTATTCATGCTTTTGTTGAACAGGAAATCCAGCGTATCACATGGCAAAGGATCCACCATGTACTATCCAGATCTGATTGTTCAATCCACCAAGGCTTCAGATCCAAGGCCTTCTCCCTGAAGGTCCACCATGCGCCCCAGTCAAGCGTGCACATGGGATTGGGCGAAGTCAACAGGGCCAGGAGCTTGTTGGGCCAAAAAATTCCAAGCTACACCCCCCCTTTTGCTAAGCAATCAGGCCCATTTTTCTTTCTTTTCTATTTTATTTCTTTTATTTATATAATTTTGCTTAATTATTTTTTTATTAAAATTAATCCTTTTTTTTTACAAATCATAAAATCGAGAGTTTACAAAAAAATTAGAATTAGTTTGTTTTTTTATCAAATTTAATCTAATTTAGTTTAATTTAATTTAGGGAAATTCTAACCTTTTTATATAATTACAATCAATTAGAAAAATTAGGGTTAGACTCTTGATTCAATATTTATTTCTTTCTCAAAATAAAAATACAAAAATTAGGTTAATTTAATTAATTTTCTTAAATTAAGATTAATTAGTAATTAGGTTTTTTTTATTATTCAATTGAGCATTATTTTCTCAAAATAATCAAAAACGACAAAAAAAAATTTTCCCTTTAAATTACAATTAGGTATAGTTGGGGTCAATACCCTAACTATCTTGTATTTGATTCATCACGCGTGTTTATTATTTTTTGCAATATTAATGTAACTGCCCGCGGTATGTAATAGTTTAATCTAGGATTTTCTTTTACTTATCATATTTTGCGGGTTTTTTTTGGCTATGTAATTAATCCCTATCCCGAAGCCTTGTAATAGCGTAGGTTTATTTTCTCGCATTTTAATTCTCGTAAATATTAACTGTTTAGATGTATGTTAATAGGATTGTATGACAAGATTGCATGATAATTTAAAACGGCTAGAAAACCCTAATGTGCAAAGATAATAACTGAAATCAAATCACTCGCACATATGCACTCCTAGGGTATACTCTCGCTTCGGTTGCCTTCGGTAAATGATAATTAAGTATAGGGTATCTTAGTGGCTACCCTTCTATGTAAAAAAGATCAAATGTCTCGTTCGAATGTTGCCTCGGAATGTTGCCTCGGAAATGTTGCCTCGAATATGATCTTAAGACTTTAGGGTTATTACTAAGGTGTCCTAACATTGCTTTAATGACTGTACGTCCCTTACGAATTGACCCTTACAACTCCAACGAAGGTACTACCTACTCCTTAATAGTGGGATAACGCTGTCTAAAAGAAATAGAACAAAAAAAATCTTTTTTCGAGTAGGTAGATAACTGTTAGGTACTTGCTCAAACCAACAAACTTTTTTCACACTTACACTTTTCAAACAAACTTTCAAAGCAAACTTCGTCACACCTTTGAGGACTGATACAAGGGTTATCACGAAGTCAAACTTTTCAAAACAAAGCACATACACAAGCAATTTTAAAAAGATGAGTAAGTACCTAAGAGCCCATGGAAAACCATGGATAGAAAGGGTGCTAATACCTTCCCTTTCTATAATCTACCCCCCGTACTCATAATATCTCGAAAAAGGATTTTTTCTGTACTTTTTTCCTTTCCAGTTGGATGAAATAAAAGCCGGTGGTGACTCTTACTTACCGCGACATTTTGCGAAACGCAAAATGCAAACCAACATTTCCAAACAGTCGGTTCTGCTACCGTATCACAGAACTGGCGACTCTGCTGGGGATACAAATAAGTGGGGTATACCTTAGGATCTAGTTCATTATAATTGCTTCTCTTGTTTGTTTTGGTTGCTTTACTTTTAAGGGTTTTTGTTTGGGAGTTACTATAGATCCTAACCCGGATCTGGGGACACCTTTTAGGTAAGTAGCAATAAACTGTGAGGGAACTGTACGGCATAGACCGATATGGTTGAAGCAGTAGCTACGTTTATGTGGCACATTGGTTGGTACCGGTATACCTTATGGAGAAACAATAAGAATATGGGGCCGTTGCATGGTGTCGTTAAGCATCAACTGACCTTAGAACCCTTAATCGACCAACTTGGCCATTAAAAAGTAGTGAGATAGCCGACCTCGGTGTAAAGCTGAGAACTGGTTGATACTCGATGCTACACTCATTGAGACCATACTCTCGAGATAGTTCCGGCTGCAAGAAAATATTGCGTAAGCTGAAACCATGACCGATGGAGGATGGTCAGTGATATTGAGATCCTCTAGAACCTGGTTACTTTTGCTAGGACAGGTTGAAACCAACTGAACTTCAAGAGGGTACTACCTTTGACCTCATGCAAGCCTTAAACTTAAGGGCTTTGTATGACTTGTTTGCCTTTGCCATGCCTGTTATCTGCTATACCTGTTGTTTTTTTTATCCTGACATCATGCATCATAACATGGCATTCATACTTCATTATACTAACCATTTCAAAGACCAAGGGAATTTATCTTTGTTCTATTTTGCAGATTATGGCTTTCGTGCATAGAAATACCATCCGAGTTAACTTTGTGCAAATGCCTTCTCAACTTAAAGAGTTAGCCTCAAGAGTTTGAGACTTCTATGTTCATTAAGAGACATGGTCAGCTTCTTAGCCTGGTCACCTCAAATCTTTATGAGCAGATGATGAGTGTACTTTTCCAGTTCTTCGATCCTTTGCATCATTGCTTCACCTTTCCAGATTACCAGGTGGTCCCCACTTTAGAAGAGTTCTCTCACTTATTGGGCATATCCATCATTGAAAAGGTACCCTTCACAGGTATGGAAAAGGTTCCTAGACCAGAAGACATTGCCTCAGCTCTGCATCTGAAATGAGTTGATGTAGTATCCAATTGGGAAACACGAAGCGGGGTCAAAGGTTTCTTAGCCAAATTTTTGATAGACCAGGCTCACCTATTTTGGGATAATTTGGATTCTCAGGCTTTCGAAGATATCTTGGCTCTCCTTATCTATGGTTTGGTTCTCTTCCCGAATCCGGATTCCTTTGTAGATGTAAACACTGTCAAGATTTTCCTTTCTCGCAATCATGTACCTACTTTACTGGGTGATATCTTGCATGCCCTTTATACTCGTATCGTGCGAAGAAGAGGAACTCTCATGTGTTGCATGCCACTTCTGTCGAGGTGGTTTATTTCGCATCTCCCCAAGTCTGTGCTGAAGAGCGAAGAAGGTTTGGGATGGTCTTACAGAATAATGTCACTTGCCCATACATATATGCTTTGGAGTTTCCAGATTATGGAAAACACTGTTGTTATTGATTTTTGTGGGGGATACCCTAATGTCCCATTGCTTGGAATTAGACGGGGTATAACCTACAATCTTTGTCTAGCTTTGCGACAATTTGGTCGTACTCGGAGGGATGGTCCCCGTGAGCTACTTCTTGAGGATATTGCATTTGACTACAAGGAAGACGTTGAGGAGCACCACTGGAGGTTTATACGAGCTTGTGGCATGGTGAACAGATCTGACCCCCAAGAGCTGGGACCAAGGACCTCCCTTCCTATGCATCCTTACCTCCAATGGGTCTGAGCTCGTGCCCAAAAGCTTGGGATGCCCTATGAAGCGGTATTGCCAGTGATTGTGGAACCCACTAATGAAGAAGGCGTTCCTTACACAATTCTTTATCCTTACATGCCCACTGATCCTGGGGAGTTGCAGAGGTCTTGGATTCAGCTGAAAGAGGAGAGGGATACTTACCGGGAAAAGTACCACGAACAAGAACAGAAGATCTTGAAGCTTACCAGGCAGCTCGAGGAAGAAAGAGTGATCAATGACTACATCGGCACAAAGAGGAAGCGTCCATGGGACTTTTGATTTTGCTTTTCTAGTTTTAGATTTGTTTTCCATTTATTTCTTTGTAACGCCTTAAAGGTGTTGTTGGACCTTTTACAAGTTAATCTAATAAAGTTTGTTTATTTTTTGGTTTGCAAATTTAAATTTCCCGAAGTCTTTGAAATCATTACATGCGCATCCCATTATCATGCACACCATTACAGGTACCATTATAGGTTTGTCATCTTCTTCTCTATTTATTTCAACAGAAATGTCTTCTGATCAAGCCATCAAAGATCTTCAGGCACATAACGGCCAATTCCAACAGATGTTCTTAAGCTTGGCTAAAGGGCAAGAGGATTTGAAGACCTTGATTCTGAAAGAGAAGAAGAAGAAGAAGAAGGTTGGTATTCTGAACATGGGTAGAAGACTCAGAGAAAGGATAAGACAATCAGCTGATCTGACCTCCTCATCCAAAGACGGGGAGAACCAAGAAAGGGTAAAGGACCTTAGTCCTGCAGTTTCTGATAACGATACGGATTACGATGATGAGAAATATCCTCCTGCTGAGGATAGGTACAAGCAACTAGAAGACCGTCTGAGTGCTATGGAGATTCAGAAGATCCCTGGTTTGGATTTAGGAGAACTGGGATTGGTATCAGGAGTGGTGATCCCTCATAAGTTCAAAGCTCCGATTTTTTCCAAGTACGATGGAGTATCCTGTCCAAAACTCCATCTCCGCTCGTACGTCAGAAAAATCCAACCCCACACTGCTGATAGAAATTTGTGGGTACATTTATTTCAAGATAGTCTGTTAGGGACTCAGCTTGAATGGTTTTATCAGTTGGAAGGAGCCAGTGTACGAAACTGGGAAGACCTTGTTGCTGCCTTTTACAGGCAGTATCAGTATAATGCCGACCTCGCTCCCACTCGTACTCAGCTCCAGGGTATGTCTATGGGTGCAAGTGAAGGTTTTAAGGACTATGCTACTTGGCTAGAAGAGTCCAACCCCCTTTGTCTGATAGGGAGTTGGTTGACATGTTTCTAGGGACGCTATCTGGTCCATTTTTCAATCATCTGATCGGCAGTTCGTCATCTGGGTTTACTGAGTTGATCTTGACTGGAGAGAGGCTAGAAGCTGGCATTCGAAGTGGTAACATATAGAAGGATGCTTCACCAAGTGCAATAAAGAAGCCCTTCACCGGTAAGAAAGAAGCTAGTGCAGTCTATGGCCCGAGGGGCCAAAGCAGACCTGAACACCGTCAAACGGTAAATGCTATAGTGATATCAAGACCCGCAGCTACTCCCCAATGCAACAATCAGCAAAGGGTGGAAAGACCACAACGGCAGTTTACCCGCATCAACATGACTTTGGCTGAAGTTCTGTCTCATCTGTTAAAGTCCAACTTGGCAACCTTGGAAGAGGCTCCCAAGAATCGCAACACTGCTTCTCCCAGATACAATCCCAACGCGCGGTGCACCTACCATTCAGAGAGTCCTGGCCACGACACAAATGACTGCTGGGCTCTGAAGAATAAAGTGCATGGTTTGCTGGAAGCTAAAGAGATTGATTTTGATGCTCCGAAAAAGCCCAACGTTATAACCGCTCCTATGCCCAAGCATGGTCGTGGAATCAATGTTGTGGACACCGATTCATTTGTAACCTCTGTGGAAGAGATATCTACTCCTTTGATGACGGTTAAGAAGAATTTGTTGTTGGCCGGTTTATTTCCGGGTTGTGGTGAAGGTTGCCACATGTGTTCAATTCGACCTTCCAGTTGCTGTTTATTGAAGTCAGGTGTTCAGCGCCTGATAGATAATAAGGAAATTTTGTTTGAGAAGACTATAATTCTGTTTGAAGATGTTGCCATTATCACCATTTCTGCCAACCCTTCCAAGGTTTCCTCGAGAAAACCTGTTAGGGTTACACCCGTTCCAAGAATTGCCCCGTTAATAATCACAGCTCCAGGTCCCGTCCCATATACCTCAGACAAGGCTATCCCATGGCATTATGGTGCTGATGTATATTACCACAGTGTTAAACAAGATTTGAGGGCTGAAGAAGTCGATATGGACATCAGTAATATTGTTGGGACAAGCAAAGTCACAAGAAGTGGAAGACTCTTTTCTCCCGAGATTTCCCCTCCGACTGTTCACAAACCTATTGTCATTCCATCTGCTATTACATCAACTACTGTCCCAGTTTCTACTCCAGTCATCACCCTTGTCACCGAGCCATCTGGGACTCGGGGCAAAGAAATCATAGGTGAGCCTGCCCGGACGGAGGCACCTAAGAAGATCATTGTAGAAACCTCGAAACAAGAGATAAAAGAAATTTTGAAGATTATCAAGAAGAGCGACTACAACGTAGTCGAGCAACTGGGGCAGACCCCGTCAAAGATTTCCATGTTATCCTTGTTATTGTGTTCTGAAGCCCATGCAAAGGCTCTAATTGCATTCCTCAATACTGTGCATGTGCCGTAGGGAACTTCAGCCGATCAGTTCAAAGATTGTGTGGCTAGTCTAACTGCTGACAATGGGTTAGGATTTTCAGATGCGGATCTGACTGCTAAGGGGAGAAATCATAATGATGCTCTGCACGTCTCGATCGAGTGCAGGGGCACTACTATGGCCCATGTACTGGTGGATACCGGGTCTTTATTGAATGTTTTGCCAAAGAAAGCATTAGACCTTCTGGACTGTGAAGGTTTGATTCTAAAGCTAAGCAATATTGTGGTCAGGGCTTTCGACAGGTCAAAGAGAATGGTGCACAGGGAGGTGGACATCCCTGTTAAAGTTGGCTCTCAGACTTTCGTATCCACCTTCTATGTGATGGATATCAGACCATCATATTCTTGTTTGCTGGGTCGCCCTTGGATTCATAAGGCTGGGGCAGTGACTTCCACGCTCCATCAAATTTTGAAATACCCGGTGAAGGGAAAGATTGTCATGGTGCAAGGTGAGGAGGAGTATATGGTGAGTCATCTCAATTATTTCCGCTACGTGGAGATAGATGGGGAATTCATCGAAACCCCTTGTCAGAATTTTGAAGAGGTCCCTCAGACTTTGGAGTCAACTGAAGTTGCTACCAACAAACCTCCGCTAAAGATGGTTTCTCTCAAGGACGCCAGAGCTGTAATTGAAGAAGGTGGGTGTACCAATTGGGGTCAGCTCCCTGATTTCACTTACAAAACTGACAAATTTGGTTTGGGCTTTACTACAAGGGCTTAAAGGACTGTTAGGAGCACACGGATTGGAAGACCTCCTCTGCACATCAGCAATCAGGGAGTTAATGCAATCAAGGATAGTGACGAGGATTCAGACATCGACAGCTGGATCTACCCTACAACCAATGGTGGACTAAACAACTGGACAGCGAAGGACTTCACACCTGTTTCTTTTATTGCGCAGTAATTGACTTTTTATTTTAAGATTTGTAATAAACAGTTTGAAACTTTATGGCCAGGTGCCTTGCCCGAGGCACCTTGGCTTTGCTTGTGAGGGCTTATTATTTGTCATTTCATATATCATTAATAAAACATTGGACGTTTCTTGCATTACAAATTTTGCGCTCCTTGTTTTTTCCTTTTTCTGTCTCTCGCTTTATCAAAAACAGATATTCTCTTACACATACTCACGTATCATAATGCAGATCCATATCCACTCTGGATCCCATTGGTAATAGTTCTACTACTGCTAGTTATGACTTTGAAAACCCGATCAACCAAGCCGAGGATGAAGGTGAGGATGATTGCGAAGTGCCTGGAGAACTTGCTAGACTGTTACTACAGGAAGAAAGGGCCATACAACCTCATGAAGAGCCAGTTGAGTCAGTGAATTTGGGTACAGAGGAAGACATGAAAGAGGTTAAGATAGGTGCGAATCTGGAGCCTAGTGTCAAGCAACGGTTAATACAGATGCTACACGACTATGTTGAGATCTTCACCTGGTCCTATGAAGACATGCCTGGTTTGGACACTGATATTGTGGTACACCGCTGCCGACTAAAGAAGATTGTCCTCCAGTAAAGCAGAAGGTTCGCCATATGCGCCCTTAGATGTCTGAGAAAATGAAAGGTGAGGTCATGAAATAGTTCGACGCAGGATTTTTAGCTGTCACTTCTTATCCGCAGTGGGTTGCCAACGTTGTTCCGGTGCCTAAGAAGGATGGTAAGGTATGGATATGTGTGAACTATAGATATCTGAATAGGGAAAGACCTAAGGATGATTTCCCACTTCCTCACATCGATGTTCTGGTCGGCAACACTGTGCAACACGAGATCTTCTCCTTCATGGATGGTTTTTCTGGCTACAACCAGATCAAGATGGCTCCTGAAGACATGGAAAATACGACCTTCATTACACAGTGGGGCACCTTTTTCTACAAGGTCATGCCGTTCGGGTTGAAGAATGCTGGGGAAACTTACCAGCGTGCCATGGTCGCTTTGTTCCACGACATGATTCACCATGAGATCGAGGTTTATGTTGATGACATGATAGCCAGGTCTCAGACGGAGGGAGAGCACCTTAATCATCTCCAGAAACTGTTTGACAGGTTGAAGACGTACAAGCTAAGATTGAACCCGAACAAGTGTACCTTCGGGGTAAGGTCTGGTAAGCTGTTGGGTTTCATCGTCGGTGATAAGGGTATTCAGGTGGACCCCGCCAAGGTAAAAGCCATACAAGAGATGCTGGTTCCTCGCACAGAGAAGGAAGTTAGAGGTTTCTTAGGATGTCTAAATTACATTTCCAGATTCATTTCACATCTGACTGCTACTTGTGAGCCAATCTTCAAGCTACTGAAGAAAGATCAAGTGGTAAAATGGAATGATGAATGTCAGACCGCTTTCGAAAGAATCAAGGAATACCTCCAAGAGTCACCAATTCTGATGCCTCCAGTTGAAGGAAGACCTTTGATCTTATACTTGACAGTACTGCCTCAAACGCAAAACCTCAAGTCAGTTCTCCCATCGTATCACAGGTACCATGATGCTCGTGAGGTTGAAACGAGTTGATTGGTACCATTGGTTTTTATTTATCATGCGCGTACAGAATTTTGGAAAATGCACAGGGGTTACACCTACGCTTAATGTCTGTAGGTAAAAGTTGCAAAACCTATAGCGACGGTGGGAGGAAGAAGATGGAGACGTGGCGCTCCCTGACTTGCCAGTTTGAATTTCACGCGTTTTAAGGACTAACATTTTGTTTGTATTATATAATATTTGTTTGTTATTGTGTATACAACTAAAATAGCCAGCTCAGTTGGCAAGCGTGTGAGGGAAGAATGCTTCAGGACCTGGGTTCGAACCCCAAGTCCCAACTTTTATTCATGCTTTTCTTGAACAGGCAATCCAGCGTATCACATGGCAAGGGACCCACCATGTACTATCCAGATCTGATAGTTCAATCCACCAAGGCTTCAGATTCAAGGCCTTCTCCCTGAAGGACCACCATGCGCTCCAGTCAAGTGTGCACATGGGATTGGGTAAAGTCAACAGGGCCAGGAGCTTGTTGGGCCAAGAAATTCCAAGCTGCACCCCCCTTTTGTTAAGCAATCAGGCCCATTTTTCTTTCTTTTCTATTTTATTTCTTTTATTTAAATAATTTTGCTTAATTGTTTTTTTATTAAAATTAATCCTTTTTTTTACAAATCATAAAATCGAGAGTTTACATAAAATTAGAATTAGTTTGTTTTTTTATCAAATTTAATCTAATTTAGTTTAAATTAATTTAGGGAAATTCTAACCTTTTTATATAATTACAATCAATTAGAAAAATTAGGGTTAGACTCTTGATTCAATATTTATTTCTTTCTTAAAATAAAAATACAAAAATTAGGTTAATTTAATTATTTTTCTTAAATTAAGATTAATTAGTAATTAGGTTTTTTTTATTATTCAATTGAGCATTATTTTCTCAAAATAATCAAAAACGACAAAAAATAATTTTCCCTTTAAATTACAATTAGGTATAGTTGGGGTCAATACCCTAATTATCTTGTATTTGATTCATCGCGCATGTTTATTATTTTTTGCAATATTAATGTAACTGCCCATGGTATGTAATAGTTTAATCTAGGATTTTCTTTTATTTATCATCTTTTGCGGGTTTTTTTGGCTATGTAATTAATCCTTATCCTGAATCCTTGTAATAGCGTAGGTTTATTTTCTCGCATTTTAATTCTCGCAAATATTAACTGTTTAGATGTATGTTAATAGGATTGTATGACAAGATTGCATGATAATTTAAAACGACTAGAAAACCCTAATGTGCAAAGATAATAACTGAAATCAAATCACTCGCACATATGCACTCCTAGGATATACTCTCGCTTCGGTTGCCTTCGGTAAACGATCATTAAGTATAGGGTATCTTAGTGATTACCCTTCTGTCATAAAAAGATCAAATGTCCCATTCGAATGTTGCCTCGGAATGTTGCCTCGGAAATATTGCCTCGGAAATGTTGCCTCGAATATGATCTTAAGACTTTAGGGTTATTACTAAGGTGTCCTGACATTTCTTTAATGACCGTACGTCCCTTACGAATTGATCCTTACAACTCCAATAACGGTACTACCTACTCCTTAATAGTGGGATAACGCTGTCTAAAAGAAATAGAACAAAAACAATCTTTTTTCGAGTAGGTAGATAACTGTTAGGTACTTGCTCAAAACAACAAACTTTTTTCACACTTACACTTTTCAAACAAACTTTCAAGACAAACTTCATCACACCTTTGAGGACTAATACAAGGGTTATCACGAAGTCAAACTTTTCAAAACAAAGCACATACACAAGCAATTTTAAAAAGATGAGCAAGTATCTAAGAGCCCATGGAAAACCATGGATAGAAAGGGTGCTAATACCTTCCCTTTCTATAATCTATGCCCCCGTACTCAGAATATCTCGAAAAATGATTTTTTATGTACTTTTTTCCTTTCCGATTGGATTAAATAAAAGTCGGTGGCGACTCTTGCTTACTGCAACATTTTTCGAAATGCAAAACGCAAACCAGCATTTCCAAATAGTTGGTTCTGCCATCGTATCACACCTGAAAACACCAAGAACACAGAATCACCAAAAACACTTCAAAACTTGTCATTTCTGAGTTTTGAATCCAATCTCCAAATTTACTCGTGTGTTTCTTGTCCTTTTACTTTCAAAAGCTTCTAAACAACACACATAAATAATGCCAACACCTGCAGTACCACTGTAACACCTCCATCATCATCCACCATTTTCAAAATTAGCACCTTGCACCTTGATTTCTCCAGAACTCCTCAGGCACTTTTAGCTCAAGCTTAACATCCCATTAGCTTCCTGGGAACTTGAGGAAGCTAATCCAATCATTGGAACTCACTAAAAGCTACTCAAACTCCAAAAACGATACCCTCTTGTAAGGTAAGTTTTCTGATTTTTGAACTCTTCAAACAAGCATCATTAATGGTTTATTTGTGAATGAAAAATGTAGATATCATTGTCCTAAAGCTAACCATGTCTATAATTTTCATTTATATTGCTTGAGCTTAGAGAATTTTAAGATTGAAGTTTCTGAAATTTTTAGGGTTCAGATTAGGGCCATTAAAATTCATGCTTATCTTTGATCTATAATTTATTGCTTTGCATTTCTGAAATCGTAAGGAAATTTGCTACAAGTTTCCTGTTTACAGTTTTCATTTTTGTTGAGATTTGAATAAGATACAGAGGCTCTGGCTGGGCGTGAGGTTGAAGATGAAGTTCAGGACATAGACATGTTTACTATCATATATTTATTATTTTGATTACATAAATGGATATATAGTCATCCCAGTGGTAGAAGCGTGCGCCTGTGACTAGAGGGACCTGGGTTCGAGCCTCAGTGGTACCCTTTTGGATTTTTTCATATTTTTCACATTCTGACTTTTCTTTTTTTGGCAGCACTGGGACTCTTTCCTTGGGCCTTTTGTTTTTTTTTCATTTCTGACTCCCTTGCTGGCTTTTCACACCTTGGCCCATTTTATTTTCTTTTTTCACATTTTTATTTATTTATTTTCTTAAATATTTTATCTAATACTAAAAAATCAGAAAAAATATAAAAACATTAGATTTATATTTTGTTGTAGTTTATTTATTTTTTACACAAAAAAAAATATTTTATATAATCATACTTTATTTATTTTAACAATTAATTTGTAATTTTAATTAGAAACTAGGGTTTTAGTTTATTTCTTTCATAATTCAAAAATACTCTTTTAATATATAAAAAGACCAAAAATATTTTATAATACTATAAATTATTTTTAAGACAAAAATACCAAAAATATTCTTCTTATAAACTTAATTTCTTATTAATCAATTAATAGATTAGGGTTTTATTTAATTTCTTTTCTTAGTAAATTTAGGTTTTACTTTTAATTAATTATTTTTCCTTTAATTAGGTTAAAATCAAAACTCCTTTTCTCTAAAAAATCCAAAAAAATATCCCTTTTCTTCACATTTACATTCTTGTATATTCATTTATTTTATACATTATTTATTTCAATTCTTGTACAAATTCAATATGGTTGTAATAGATAATTAGGATTTATTTTCTTGCAATCCCCGTTTATAATTTGTACACCCCCCTCCCACAAGTATTGTAATAGCGTAGTAATTTTAAATTCCGCAATTTATCGCTTTATATATAAATACTAGTAATTAGGGTTTGTATGGAAAGACTAAAACCAATCAATTAGAAAACCCTAATCAAAGACAAAACCAATCATGAAAAATAATACACTTGCACACACCCCTAGGGTAAATCCACTTGGTTGCCTTACAAAACGGCCATATTACGCATGAGAGGTATCTTAGCAAAAACAAGCAAAGTATAAGATCATAGTCCCTCGATGACGCTATCTATGTTGCCTTTCAAATGATCTTAGTCCCTAAAAGAGACTGCTAAGATACCCTGCAACATTGCTAATCATGGTTATACGATGACCCACGCCCGTCCCATAAACATCCAAAGATAGGGTTACTTACCAAATCAATGGTAAGATAACAATGTTAATGGAAAGAGGAAATGAACATGAAAGACTTTTGAGTAGGTAGAATGCTCCTAATTACTTGCTCCATTTCAAAATAAAACATCCTTGCTATTTTCAAAACAAACACCTACACTTTCAAAACATCTTACAAAACTTGAAAACATTTTCAAAAGATCAACATCTTTGTATACATTCTTACGAACGAGAATCATTACAATGTCTGCCTAAACAATGGCCTATTTACAAAATACTTCCAAAAACCACACAAAGCACAATTTCAAACAAAAATCAAGTGATCTAGAAAGTAACTAAGAGCCCATAGAAAACCATGGATGAAAAGGATGCTAATACCTTCCCTTTTCATAATCTACCCCCTGAACTCAAGAAATAATCGCAAAGGTCTTACCTGTGCTTTTTCACCTTTCCTTTTGGATAAAAGAAAAGTCGGTGGCGACTCTTGCTAACCGCAACATTTGCAATCAAACGCAAAACCTTCAAGTCATTTCTCCCACCGTATCACAAAGTGTATGTGAAAGGCTCAAGTGAACAATACCAAGTCATACTTTATCTCTATATGGATGATCTATTGGTCACATGTTCTAATGAAGATGAATTGACAAAATTCAAGGAAATCATGCAGAATGAGTTAGAGATGTCATACTTAGGAAATGTAGTCTACTTCCTAAAAATGGAAGTTGTAAACACACGGCATGAAGTTTTCTTACACTAGAAGAAACATGCAGAAGAAATTCTAAAGAAGTTAAACATGAGAAATTATAATCTCGAAAACACACATATGGATACCAACATAAAATTGAAAAATGAGTAAGATGATGAACCGGTGGATATCACTTTTGTACAAGCATATCATTGGCTCATTGAGGTATCTTTGCAATACAAAGACTAATTTTTATCATAGTGTGGGATTGGTTATTATATTCATGGAGAAACCAAGGCTATATCATCTACTTGCAACAAAGAGGATCCTAAGTACATTAGAGGTACAACTTACCATGGAGTAATCATGAAAAATCAACAAAAAACAAGCATGAAAGCCATAGTGTATGGTTATTTTAATTCAGATTGGAGTGGTGATCAAGATGACAAAAAGAGTCAAGTTGATTACTTAATCATGCTTAGATTAGCACCAATGTCATAGAGTTCAAAGAATCAAGGAATTCTGGCTTTGTCTTCATGTGAGGTAGAGTAAGTTGCAACCTTATATGCTTCATGTCAAGCACTTTTGTTGGAGATGTTGCTAGAAGATTTAAATATAAGCAATTGTGAGTAAAATCAAGTTGCTAGTGGATAATCAGTCAGCAATTGATTTGGTAAATTATCATATGAATCATGGTAGAAGAAAGTGTTAAATTGTAATTCGATTGTTTCAAAACTGTGTGTGTGTCGAAGGGAGGTTGCCCAATCGAAGAGCTTGTGGATCGAAGAAAGCTACACACAGATTTGATGAGTTTTAGATTTAGATTTAGATAGATTTGATTTAGATCTAAAATAGATAGATTTGATTTAGTACCAAAATAGGTATTTTGGGCTTTTATAGTTTTGGGCTTTGGATTAGGAGCAAGCTAACCTAAATCTATAAATAGAGGGAGTAACCCCTAATTTTGTAATGAAGTCAATTAAGTTGTATTCACAGAATTTGCAGTTGCAAGTGAATAACAAAGTTTTCCACAATTTGTGGGTAGAGAGAAATTCTGTAGTAAATAACTGTCTTCTTTTTTTATATTTTCTTTTCTCATAATTCTTTGTCGTTGGGTGGTGATATCAATCTTGTTCATCAAGATTGGTAGAAATTTATTATAGATATTTGGTGGATTTCCAACATCTGGTATCAAGAGCTCGGTTAATCGATTCAAGGGAAGTATCGATCAAGAACGACTGAGGAAGAAGAAGAATTCATGATGGCGAGTTATGAGAATGCAAATTATCCAACAAACCTACCAATTCTGAAAGTAGACAACTATCATAATTGGTGTGTGATACGGTGGGAGAACTGACTTGAGGGTTTTGCGTTTGATCGCAAATGTTGCGGTTAATAAGAGTCGCCACCGAATTTTCTTTTATCCAAAAGGAAAGGTGAAAAAGCACATGAAAAACCTTTGAGATTATTTCTTGAGTTCGGGGGGTAGATTATGAAAAGGGAAGGTATTAGCACCCTTTTCATCCATGGTTTTTCATGGGCTCTTAGTTACTTTCTAAATCACTTGCTTTTTTTGTTTGAAATTGTGCTTGGTGTGGTTTTTGAAAGTATTTTGTAAAGAGGTCATTGTTTAGGCAATCTTTGTAATGATTCTTGTTTGTAAGAATGTATACAAAGATGTTCGATCTTTTGAAAATGTTTTCAGTTTTGTAAGATGTTTGAAAGTGTAGGTGTTTGTTTTGAAAATATCAAGGATGTTTATTTTGAAAGAGGGCAAGTAATTAGGAGCATTCTACCTACTCAAAAGTCTTTCTTGTTCATTTTCTTTTCCTTTGGCATTGTTGTCTTACCATTGATTTGGTAAGCAACCCTATCTTTGGATGTAAACGGGACGGGCGTGGGTCATCGTATAACCATGATTAGCAATGTTGTAAGGTATCTTATCATTCTTTTTTAGGGACTAAGATCATTTGAAAGGCAACTTAGATAGCGTCATCGAGGGACTATGATCTTGTATTTGCTAAGATATCTTACATGCGTAATATGGTCATTTTGGATAAGGAAACCAAGTGGGATAACCATAGGGGTGCTTGTGTGCAAGTGTATCATTTTCATGCTTGTTTTTGTCTTGAATTAGGGTTTTCTAAGTGTTGATTTTAGTCTTTCCATACAAACCCTAATTACTAGCATTTGTATATAAAAGTGATAAATTGCGGAATTTTAAAGTTACTACGCTATTACAACATTTGTGGGGAGGGGTGTACAAATTAAATGGGGATTGCAAGGATGTAAACCTAGTTAATCTATTACAACCAAATTGAATGGGTATTAATGTACAAGGAATTAAAATAAGTAATGTACAAAATGAATAAGTGTACAAAAATGTAAAATATAAAGAAAATGGGTCTTTGTTTGATTTTCATGAGAAAGAGGGAAATTGTTTTAACCTAATTAGTTTAAAGAAAATAATTAATCAAGTTTAAATTTATTAAGAAAAGATTTTTGAATAAAACCCTAATTCTATTTAGTTGATTAAAAGAAAATAAGTTTAGAAAAAAGTATTTTTGGTATTTTTGTCTTGAAAACATTCATGGTATTATAAAATATTTTTTAGTCTTTTTTAATATTAAAAAATATATGTTTTAATAGGTGTGAAAAGAAAAATAAATACTAACATAGTTTTAATTTAATTTACAAGACTAGTTAATAAAAATAAATAATGTATAGTTAAATAAAATATTTTTTATGAGAAAAAATAAAATAAACTAAGTTAAAAATAAAAATCTAATTTTTGTATTTTTTAATATTAGGAAAAAATAATTAAGAAAATATAAATGAAATAAATAAATAAATAATGAAAAATAAATAAACTTGGGCCAGGGGTTGCAAACAGCCTGTAGGGGGTTAGTTAGAAAAAATATAAAAAAACAAAGCCAAGCCCAAAGAGTCCCAACGCCTTCCAAAAAGACAAAAAATCAGAAAGTAAAAATGTGAAAAATGAAAAGGGTACCACTGGGGCTCGAACCCAGGTCCCATAGGTTACAGGCGCGCGCTTCTACCATTGGGGTGGCTATACATCCGTTAACATAAGCAAAACAATAAATATACAAGGCAAAACCCGCCCTGATGACTTCATCTTCAACCTCCAGCCAGACCAACTATAACTTGCTCATTTCTCATCAAAAATGAAAACTGTAAACATGAAACCTGTAGAAAATTTTCTAACGGTTTCAGAAATGTAAAGTATTAAAACTATAGATCAAAGATAAGCATGAATTTTAATGGCTCTAATCTGAACTCTAAAAATCTCAAAAATTTCAGTTTCAAAATTCTCTAAGCTCAAGCAAAATTAATAGAAATTATGGACATGGTTAGCTTCAGGGCAATGATATCTACATGTTTTGTTCACAAATAAACTATTGATGATGCATGTATGAAAATTTCCAAGTTGAGAAAACTTACCTCAAAACTGGAAATCATGTTTTGAGTTTGAGCTTGTTTCAAGTGATGGTGATGACCAGGTTAGCTTCCTTGAGGTCCTAGGAAGCTAATGCAAGGGTTTGCTTGAGTTGAGAGTGGCTGAAATAGCCTGGAGAAGTCAAGTTGCAGACTCTATATTTTGGTTATGGAGGTTATGGTAAATGGTGTTACAGTTTTAGAATAAGGCTGGGGATGAGTTGTATTTGATGTAGGAAGCTTTAGGAATGAATTTGAGGGAAAACATACGAGGGAAACGAGAGATACAAGTTTAAGGTCAGAACTGTGTATCAATGGAGTTTTTTGTGCAATTTCTGGCTAGAGGGAATTTGGGAGTGTTTCAGGGTGCTAAAAGTCGTCCCTTAGCTTACAAATAGTGACTTTATTTATAAGCAACAAGTTTGGAGTGCTCTAGTTGATCAAAATTCAAATTTACATGTTTAAGTTCAACATGTAATTTGTTGACAAAACAAGTTTCCATGTCTTATACTTGGTTCATATAGTGGTTATGCTTTAAACAATCTTGCTTATGACTTTGTGGATGGAGTGTGATCAGAGGCAACAAGTTAGAGGCTCAAGAATGGACTTTATGCAAAAAGCTTGCTTTACAAGAATGGCAATGTTAACTTTGTGCCATTAATGGAAATGCAACTTGGATAATAGCTCAATTGCTTGGATCAAAGCCCTAACAGCTGTGTAAATATTTAATTATGGAGTGAAAAATAAAGTTTGAGGCCTGCAAAGCAAAGATTATGCAGCCTAGCATGGGTTTAGTTCATGTGTTCATAAAAAATGACTTGTAATTCAAGTGATGAAACCCTAACTTCATCTCTTCGATTCTCCATACTCAAGAATGATCTCAAGAAGTTATTGGACATTTTGGAAAGCTTGAAATATGATCTAAAATCCATCTTTGAATTGCTTTTGAAGATTCCACTTGGAACTATATGAAAAATTTCCATGAAGTTAGGTCATAATCCTGACCAAATTAGGGCAAAATTTGACTAAGTGTTTAGTTTCATGACCACATGCTCATAAAATTATAACTTGAGATCCAAAAACTTTTGGAAGGAGTTGTGTAAAGAAACTTTGTAGATTTCATGTATATCTACAACTTTCATGTTGGAAGTTTCTCTTGAATCATCTTGCATCATGGTGAAAATTTTGGTCAAAGTTATGAAAAAACATGAAATTTCCAACACTTGGAAAAATTTCTAAGTTTAGAAATTTTGACTTTTCAAAATGAAATCTTGACTTTTTGATTTCTTGATGAATAAGTTTCATATTTTGACATGTTTTTATGAATTATTATCTTTGGCACTTTAATTTTACCAAAAAGTCAAAGTTTGACTTTTCAGTATACAGTTGACTTTTGATCAGTTGACTGCAAAATTCATCTGTCAATCCAATGGACTTGCAATGTTTTGAACCATGTCATTAGGTAAAAATGATGCAATTGGACTCTTGAGATCATTCCTTAACCCAATTGACCATTTGCTAGGTCAAAAATCAGAAATTGCCCTTTCTCAATCAAAACCCTAATTTTGACCATTTTGCCCTTTTAGAGATTTGATCAAATTTCTTGAGGAGTTGTGGTCCAAACTTGATCAAATGATACATATGAGTTTAAAATGTTGACGTGGATCAAGAATTATGAAGTTTGACTATAAATTGTCCATGGTTGACTTTTTCCCCAATACAACTGATTTTTAGGTCAACTGCTCAATTGACTGATAAAAAATGTGATCCAAGGCTTGAAACTTGACATGTGTAATATTGGGGGTCCATAGTGATCCATGAAAATCATATGGGGCATAGAAAGTTCAAAAATCTTTGTGCAAACTCAAACCCTATTTTTGGGTCATCAGTGCATAAGGAGGTGTCCCGAGCTGATCAAACCCTAGTGCAGTCTTGAGCCCAAGGAGATCTTGTAAGCAAATTATTGATAAGTGAGAGGGTAAATTTTGGGGTACAACATGGTGCAAATAGATGAAAGTTTTATTCATGTGTCAAGTTCTTTGGGATCTTGTAAAGGATGGATTAGAAGCGCTTAGAGAAAACGCTTCAGAAGAAGAAAAGAAGAAACACACGGAAACTGAGAAGATGAGTTATAAAGCATTCTTTATAATTCATCAATGTCTGAGTCTAGAAATTTTTGAAAAAGTGAGTGATTCAAATTTTATGCAAAAGAAGCTTGGGAGGTTCTTGAGAAGTCCTTTGGTGGTGCAGAAAAGGTGAAAGAAGTGAGGTTACAAACTCACAAGAGAACGTATGAATTGCTTCAGATGGAAGATCGTGAGAGCATATCTGATTTCTTCACTATAGTTACAAAATTAGTTAATAAAATCAAGGTATATGGAGAAACATTAACAACAAGAGTTGTTGTTTAGAAGATCTTGAGATCTTTGGCTCCTAAGTTCGACCATGTGGTGGTGGCTATAGAATAGGGGAAAGAATTATCGAAATTGACAAAATAATAGCTTTAAGGGACGCTTGAATCTAATGAAAAAAGAATGAATGAAAGAGCTACAAGCAAGTCGAAGAGTGATGTGGATTTTCAGGCACATTCAGCAAAAGAAACCAAAGGCAAAGGAAAGTGGTTCGACAGAGATAGAGGCGGCTACAACAAATCGACTGGTAGAGGAAACCAGAATGAAGGAAACATGTCAAATCAGAGAAGACCATACCAAGGAAACCAAAGAGGTGGTTTGAAAATAGAGGAAGAGGTGGTGGTCGAAAACCTGACAAGAGTCACATTCAATGTTACAATTGTCAGAAGTATGGTCATTATTTGAGTGATTGTCCAAAAAAGCGAAAGAATCAAGAAAGTGATGGAAAGTTTACAAAACATGAAGAAGAAGAGATGACGTTGATGGTCACAACAAGAGATGAAGATAGATTCAAGGACCAATGGTACTTGGATTTAGGATGCTCATCACATATGTCTGGAAGGAAAGATTGGTTTGTCAACATAAAGCCCTCAATGAAAAATATGGTAAAATTCATAAATAAAAATACCCTAGCATCTGAAGGTATTGGTGATGTTATGATTATGAGGAAAGATGGCAAAAGGTCAGTAATTTCCAATGTGTTGTACATACCAGGCATGAAGAACAATTTGCTCAGTATAGGGCAGCTGGTCGAAAAGAATTATAAAGTGTCGATCAAAGATAAGATGATGAGAGTCGTCAATGCAAATAGAAGATTAATCTTGAAGGCTCATATGTCTCAAAATAGAACCTTCAAGATCGAACTAAATGTGATGGAGCACAAGTGCCTTTCGACTGTAGCTAGCAGAGATGAATGGATATGGCATTATCGACTAAGCTATCTCAACTTCAGAGACATCAGATATTTAAAGAGAATAAATATGGTTTCAGGATTGCCAGAAATCGACATTCCAAATGAGGTATGTGAGAAATGTGTGCAGGAGAAGCAACACAAGAATAGCTTCAGCAAGGATGCAGGAAGCAGGTCGAAGGCTATTCTTGAAGTCATATACTCTTATGTATGTGGACTAATCCAGGTGGATTTGATGGGAGGTAACAAATGCTTTGTTACATTCATAGATGATTTAGGTCAAAAGTTATGGACTTACCTGATCAAGAAGAAAAGTGAAGTGATTGGGGTATTTGCTAAGTTTAATTCTATGGTGGAAAGACAAAGTGGTCAAAAACTCAAAGTTTTGAGAACTGATGGTGGTGGATAGTGTGTGTCTAAAGACTTCGACATGTTATGTGAAAAGGAAGGGATTGTGCATGAGGTGGTGCCACCCTATACTACACAACATAATGGAACTGCAGAAAGGAAGAATCGAACCATCATGAATATAGTGAGAAGTATGTTGAAAGGCAAGAATTTACCAAAAGAGTTTTAGGGTGAAATTGTGTCGACTGCAAGATACATTTTGAACAGATGTCCTACAAAAAAGCTAGAAGGAATTACTCCAGAAGAATGTTGGTTTGGTGTGAAGCCTAGCTTGTTTCATCTGAAGGTATTTGGATCTATTGCTCATAGATATGTGCCAGATCAGTTGAGAATAAAACTTGATGACAAGAGTCAAATGATTCTAGTTGGATATCATTCGACATGAGGTTACAATTTGTTCGACCCAGTGAACAAGCATATTATGATCAACAGGGACGTGATCATAGAGGCGCTTAAAAAATGGGATTGGACTGAAAATGTCAAGAAAGATTCAGTGGGAATCCTACTTGAAGAATCAGAAACTCAAGTCAAAAGAGAAGCTCAACAAGAGGAACCAACAGTTATAGATCAACCAAGTACAAGCAGACATCAAAGAACAAGATGCATGCTTGCAAGATTGCAAGATTGTATGATTACATCAGATGATGTGATAGATAATGAAGGTGAGTTGGTACATTATGCTTTCTATACAGATGTCGAACCTGTCAATGCAGCTGAAGCATTGAAGGATTCAAAGTGGGTGAAAGCAATGAACAAATAAGTAAAGTATATCAAAGACAACAACACTTGGTCACTTGTCGAATTGCCTCAAGGCAAGAAGGAAATTGATGTCAAGTAGGTATACAAAGTAAAGATGAATCCCAAAGGGGAAGTAAATCGACATAAATCAAGGCTTATGGTGAAAGGATTTCTACAGAAAGAAGGAATAGACTTCGATGAAGTTTTTGCACCTGTTACTAGGATCGAAACAATCCGGCTGGTTGTTGGTCTAGCATAAATAAACAGATGGCACATATTTCAGATGGACGTGAAATATGCATTCCTGAATGGACCTTTAGACGAAGAAGTTTATGTTAAACAACTAGTTGGGTTTGTGAAACATGACGAAGAGAGAAAGGTATACAGGCTACATAAAGCCCTGTATGGATTGAAACAAGCTCCAAGAGCTTGGAATAAGAAAATTGATAGTTTCCTAAGGGAGAAGGAATTTGTGAAGTGCACAGCTGAATATGGAATATATGTAAGAAGAAGCAATAGTGAATTTCTTATACTTTGTCTCTATGTCGATGATTTGTTGATAACATGTAGCTGCAAAAGTGAGATCAAAGACTTCAAATGTGATCTCAGCAAGGAATTCGAAATGTCTGATTTGGGTGAGATTTCATAATTCCTTGGCAACGAATTCTACAAGAGCAGTAGAGGTTTGATGATGCATCAAAGAAGATATGTAGGAGAAATTCTCAAGAGATTTGAGTATACAACTCAACTTCGATAGATGCAGATGAAGATGATGTCGATCCAACCTAATACAAAAGACTTATTGGGTCATTGAGATACCTTTGTCATACAAGGCCTGACTTAGCATATAGTGTAGGTATGGTAAGTAGATTCATACAGAAGCAGTGAAGAGGATACTAAGATATCTCAAAGGAACTCTCGACTATGGCATTTTGTTTCCTGCAGCTGATAAAGGAAAAGAATGCAAGTTAGTGGGATACACTTATTTGAGTTGGTGTAGTGATGCTGAAGATCGAAAATCAACAGCAGGATATGTGTTTATGTTAGGTGGTGCACCAGTTGCTTGGAGTTCGAGAAAGGAACCAGTAGTGGCATTATCATCACGCGAAGCAGAATACATAGATGCTTCTCTTTGTGCATGTCAAGCAACTTGGATGTTGAACTTGGTTGAAGAGATAACAAAGAAAGATCATAGAGCAATTACCATGAAGATCGACAGCATGTCAGCTATCAATTTGGTGAAGAACCCGATAGCACAAGGTCGAAGCAAGCACATCGAAATGAGGTTCCACTATCTTCGAGAGCGGGTAGCTGATGGGAAGATGAATTTGGAACACTGTAAAACTGAGAATTAAATTGCAGACATCATGATGAAGGGTGTGCAGGTCGAAGTATTTCAAAGACTAAGAACCATGATGAACATAGATAGTTTAGACATAATGAATTAGGTGGTGTGTTAAATTGTAATTAGATTGTGTCAAAACAATGTGTGTGTCGAATGGAGGTTGCCCAGTTGGAGAGATTGTGGATCAAAGCAAGCTACACACAGATTTGATTGGTTTTATATTTAGATTTAGATAGATTTGATTTAGATCTAAAATAGATAGATTAGATTTAGTACCAAAATAGGTATTTTGGGCTTTTATAGTTAAGGGCTTTGGCTTAGGAGCAAACTAACCTAAATATATAAATAGAGGGAGTAACCCCTAATTTTGTAATGAAGTCAATTAAGTTGTATTCACATAATTTGCTGTTACAAGTGAATAACAAAGTTTTCCATAGTTTATGGGCAGAGAGAAACTCTGCACAAAATAATTGTCTTCTTTATTTTCTTTTCTTTTCTCATAATTCATTGTCATTGTGTGGTGATATCAATCTTGTTCATCAAAATTGATAGAAATTTATCATAAATATTTGATGGATTTCCAACAGCAAGCACATAGAACACATGTACCATTTCATTATGGACAAAGTTAGTAAAGAGAGGTTGATAATTGAATATTGCAAGACTAAATTTAAATTGGGTGACTGATATGTGATCGACCTAATGTGTCTAACGGTATCTTAACTGCAAGTGCACAGCCTATCGCGGTAGTAATAGAAAGATGTCGAACCCACAAGGACTTTGTAATCACTCTAGTGCTATAAAGGTTTGCTAGTTTAGCTAAGGCGGATGTTGTCACGTTTGGTTTTTAGAAGTTAAAGTAGAGGAAAACTAAATCAAACTAAGGAAATAATAATAATAATAAAGCAGTCGGTATGTAATATAGTGAACCTAAGCGGATTTAATCGAACCTAAGCATATAAAGATGTTTAACTTAAATGGTTCTATAGAAATTATCAGTTTAAAAACCCTCAACTCACACTCTCGTGGTCTTATCTCAGATTACACCCCTAAAGCCCTATGCCTGCTCTCGCTAGCCCATAAGTGTTTAGAAAATACTCTTTGAAAACTTAATAAAGTCTAATTCGTTTAAAAGCGCTCTCGCTGTATTTAAATCAAATGCCTAACTTTAGTTATCCGGTTAAAACCTCACACTCTCGTGGTCTTGATCCTAACCTATTCTACTTTTCTTACTCTCGTAACAAAAAGATTGATTTTAATTATAAAAAGTCACAGTCAGAAATTAAGTTAATTTGGATTTTAGCTTAGGAACAATTTAATCCATTCAGTTACTATTACAACATCCCGACTCTAGAAATTTAGCTAGCCATGGTACTTGAAACAGACAGACAGGAAATATAATTGGAAAGTAGTGAAACATTCATGATAAATAAATAACAGTAATTGAACGTAAACAAATTGTACTTAAAATTAAATTAAATGCGATTAAAACCTGAATAATAATACTATTTATCAAGCTCCCTCTTCCACAAGTTGGCAAGATTGGAACCTTCGGAATTGAAACTCGAAACGAAGTCTGAGGCTAAAATCAAATTCTAACTAAGATAGAAATTTCCTAATGTTGAAAATGGCTATTAAATGGTAAAAGGGAAATAAAAATAAGAACAGCAGGAAAAATGCAAACTGGGAAATGGTTCGTAAATTCGGCAGAGCTTCCGCAAGAAATTTGTGAAAATAAAACTCTGTCAAAATCAAAAACTCTCTGTAAAAAAAAATAAAAAACTCCTTTTCTTCATCGAAATCTCTCGTATTTATAGAGGATAAATTGACAGTTAGAAAAATAAGAACGTGGGCTTTGCACTTCAGTTGAGGAGAAAAACCAGGAAGACTGGGCGTTGGTGAGGTTGACAGATTGTAGGAGTATCTGAAGACACCTTTCTTTTCGTTGCCCATGTCTCCACTGTGATACGGTGGGAAGAACTTACTGTTTTTTGGAATGCTGGTTTGCGTTTTGCGTTTGTTTTTGCAAAATGTCGCGATAAGCAAGAGTCGCCACCGACTTTTATTTTATCCAACAAGGAAAGGAAAAAAGCACAGAAAAATTCTTTTTTCGAGATATTTCTCGGGTTCGGGGGGTAGATTATAGAAAGGGAAGGTGTTAGCACCCTTTCTATCCGTGGTTATCCACGGGCTCTTAGGTACTTGCTCAATTGTTTTCAAAAATTGTTTTCTTTGTGCTTGTGGGTTTGAAAAAGTTTTTTGTTTTGAAAACTTCGATTTAACTCTTGCTTCTGTCCTCAAGAGTGTAATGAAGTGTTTTGAAAACTTTTGTTCGAAAAGTGTAAGTGTGAAAAGTTTTTGTTTGGATTTAGCAAGTATCTAAGAACCATCTACCTACTCGAAAAGGGAATCGTTCTATGCTAATTTCCTTTAGATAATGCTATCCCACTATTGATGAGTAGGTAGCACCATCGTTGGAGTTTGAGGGTCAATTCGAATGAGGGACTTACGGTCACCAAAGCAATGTTAGGACGCCTTAACAGTAACCCTAATGTCTTAGATCATTTGTTTGAGGCAACAATATCCGAGGCAACCATTTCGAGGCGACTATGATCTTTTAGACAAGAGGACGACCTCTAAAATGACCTATACTCAATGACCGTGTATGAATGCAACCAAGTGGGGTGTACCCTAAGAGTGCGCATGTGCGAGTGCGTCGTTTTCAGTTTATTTTTTTATCTTTGTACATGTTAAAGGTGATCTAATTTGATTTTAGGTTAAAACATTCAGTCTTGTCATGCATCCCTATTATCAAACATCTAACACTTATAATTTGCGGAAATAAAATGCGGAATTTAGATTACAAAGCGTCGGGTATTTACATCGCCAAAGACAAACCCTTTAAAAAATAAATAAAGCGATAAAAAATAATTAAAAGTCCTATTAATTATTACAATCCAGAGGAAAGTACATTATTGGATAAAAGAAAATAAATCGCGGCGCAAAATTTAATCGGACGCATGATTAGGGTTTTGACCCTTTTGATGAAAGAAAATGTCTTTTTGTTGTTTTTTATTTTAAGAAAAAAATTAACCTAAATTAATCACTAAATTAAATTAATAAATTAATTAAATGAAAAATTATTTTTGGGTTTTTGTTATTTTAAGAAAGAAAATGAAATTAATTGAATTAATAATTAAAACCTAATTAAATCTAGTTAATTTTAATTATTTGCAAAATAGGTTAAAATTATTCTAGAATTAAAACCTAAATTAATTAATTAGTATTTATTAATAAAAAATAAAAGTTAAATTTTAATTGAATAAAAATATTTTTTGGTGATTTTATTTTATAAAAGACTGAATTTTAATTGGTTAGTAAATCAAACAAAAAATAATAAAACAATTAATTAAAACAAAATAAATAAAATAGAAGAGAAGAGGGGTTTGGGCCTAAATTTGGGTGTGTGAACAGCAATTGGAAGCCCAAAACGTTGGCCCTTGTTGGACTTTTTGAGATCTGGTGAGCATGCGTGGACTTTGCCTATGGTAGACCCTCAACCTTGGACTCTCAGATTTGGCCTTTGGCCATCTGGCCATTGGATGCTTGATGGTGCATGGTATACTACAAGCTTGAATATGCACGTGATCACCTGAAAGAAAAAATTAAATAGAAATTGGGGGACCTGGGATTCGAACCCAGGTCCTGATGGATATTGCTCGCTTGCCTTGCCACTACGCTGCCTTGATCTATTTGTTAATAATATACAAAGAAAGCATAATATAATGAAAACCAATCATGTGCCAGCAAAACAAAAAATGCACGCTATTTTTTTGAATGGACCTATGGGCAAGGGACACCTCATTGTCCCTGTCCTGAAACCTGTAACAACATTACCTGCGGATTTGAATCCGCAGCAATAGACGCAGGCTTATGCTAAAAATCTCTCCAGGCCAAATAAATTCATTCCAAGGACATGGTTGGATTCGTCTTGGCTTCCTGATCAACACCATGCCCTTCTTGAGTCCCAATTTTGCCTGAAACAGAAAACCCTAAAAACGCTTCCAAGAACCCTAGTTATGGCGTTTTGCATTACAGATCAGATAAACAAAATTGAATGATGCAAATAGCTTAGAAATGTTGTAAGGATTATAAATATGGCAATAGTTTGTACAAATGATGCAAGAATGGAGAGTTATGATTTCAAGAACAGAGCTAGGTATCGTGACACTTACAACGCTTGTGAAGGTCTGAGAACGCTTGCTTTTGATCCAAGTCGCTTGTGTGAACACCCAGGAAGAGATTGGGACAGGTCTCAGCTTCTGAAAATGCCTCTAGCTATGAATTTGATTCCAAGCTTTTTAGTGAATTTTTCAACTTTTGTCTTGCCTCTACCTGCAGCTTCCAACCCTTGTCTCGATTGCTTTGGCTTCCTTATGTAGTGTGTAGTGTATTAGGGTAAGAATTATGAATCAAATCCTCTCATATCAATGCATACATATTTGATTTGATCTCCTCTTTAAAACCATCCAAATCTGCCATATTTCAATCTTTTTGCCCATGATTTTGTTTGATTCGAGTTTGATGATGATAATGGTGATAATCAAAACCTGAAACAGCCAAAAAATCTTATGTAATCAAAGTTTTGGATTTTATATGATTTTATTTGATTAAAAATGAATAAATTCAATAAAAAAATCAAGTAAAATAATAAAAATGAAATATGAGCTCATGGATGAATCTAGGACACGTGGGCCACGATGCAAGCTCAAATCAAGTGGAAAAGGATGGGCCCATTTGACAAAATTTGAAGTTTTGGGGATAGTTGACTTTTGGCAATTTTGCAAAAATGCCCAACTTCAACAATGCATAACTTCTTCAATTTTGAACTTTTGGAAGTGTTCTTGGACTTTTTAGAAAGCTTTAGATGTCCTATAACCAACCCGTTTGGTCTAATCTCATTTTGATGTTCCATGCTCAAGTTATAAGCTTTGGCAAAAAAGGTGTTTTTGTTGACTTTCAAAAATGACCTATAATGTCCAAATTTATAACTTCTTGTGAGTGCATTTTTTGATCTTGGGATACGAAGATGGATTGTAGGAAATTGCATCCTCTTCAAAATGAGATTTGGATGGGTCATTTCTCATAAAGTATGAGAAAGTTATGCTTGGTCAAAGTTGAGTTGACTTTTCCTAAAAAACCCTAATTTAGCAACTTTTGAGTCTTGATGAATTTTGAGCAATCCTTGATGAATCATGATCAACCCTTGATCAAATGATGAAATATCCTCCAAAATGAGAATGTTGACAAAAAATCTTGAAGTTTGACTGTTTATAGGTCACAGTTGACTTTTGCCCTAGCACAGTCGATTTTTGGACCCTTGAGCAATTGACTGAGCAAACTTCCTCTGCAAGGCTTGAAATTTGACATGGATGATCTTGAGAACATATTAGGACATTAGGGAGCACTTGAGGTCATTTGGACTCAAGGATATTGGTGCAACACAAAACCCTAATTTGGGGTTGACTGCCTTAGGAGATAGCTTGTCTGTCCAACTCTTGAGCAACCTTGAGCCACTTGGAGATTTTTCTTGCAATGTTTTTGAGAAACATGAGAGGGAAAATTTTGGGGTACAACATCCACGTTCTTCATAAAGTTGGATTAGGCGTGTTACGATCGTAACAAGTGTGTTACGGGCATTCTTCATGTAATAAGCGTGTTACGGTCGTAACACCAAGGTGACGGGCGTAAGACGCTTAGCAGCGCGTTACGTTTGTAAGTGATGTGTGACGCCCGTCACAACATCAAAAACTGCAGAACTTTGCAGAATTGTTCCTTTTCTTCTGGTTTTCATGTTAACTTTCTTCATATGATCTTTTTCCACTAAATTGACTTGAGACATGTTGTACCTGTGAAAAGACATAAAAACTTGGAACAATCGGGAGTTAAATGGATTGATGTAGTATGAAAACGGACTAAAAACGTAGCAATTATACGATACGATTTCTCGTTATCAAATTCCCCCATACTTAAACCTTTGCTTGTCCTCAAGCAAATAATCATTTAGAAAGATCAGACAAGTTTTATCAGACGCACATGCATAACATACCTTTGGTTTTCAAAACAATTACGGGAAATCAATCGTTAGTTCGACCGATACTTAAGTAAAACACTAACGATACACTAATGACACAAGCAACAAGCTAAGTCGTGGACTTCCATTTTAAATAAACTGTCCAATAATTCTGTTATAATTCTACCCAGAGTCTCTTGTACCAATTTCACCCGGTTTGTTCTAGCGCAATCACATTAAGCCCTTTGTCTTAGCACGCACGTAGTGGAGTAACCGGTTAGTAACTTTGATCCTTTTTAGCACGGGGTCTGGTACACGAATGTGGCAACCCTACACATATTATCCAAATCGGAGGTTGTGGGGGATCGAGTTGTAGCACGCCCTACCAAGTTCAGAACCAGATACCTCTGAACCAACCAACAATGGACTCCTTCATTATTTGCTCATCTATTATATGCGACCTTGTACTTTGGTGCATATTTTCCTTTTTAGCAGCGAGATAAGAAGGATATTTCATTGATTAGGCATCAAACACTTATATTCATCGGCTCCCCATGTGGTTTGTGTCTAGACGGTGCTGACTGCTAGTATAAACTACTAGGGTTTGCTTTAGAACTAAAACTCAAGATATAGGTATAACGGTTATTGAAACGGATCGCGTAAGTAGGAATTCTAAGGTGTCATAACCGTATCGATCTTGTTGAATCGTTCTCGGCTTCCTAACTAGGATTTTGTTAAGGTAGGTGTGTCGGGCTATGCGAAGATAAAGCAAAAAATTTCGGTATGGCTAAATAAAGCGGGGAAGAATTGAAACTGAGAAATATCGTTAAAATTACTTGTTTAATGGAAAATGCGGAAAGGGAAAGGTACCTCTCCCACACTATATCAGACATTGTCCTTAATGTTGTGGTATAATAGCGGGGAAATACAAATACAAAAAGAAACAGCAAAAGCAAACTAATTAAGAATAAAGACTACTGATGTCCACGTCCTCTGCTCCTGGTGCGTGATCGCCTAGTAGGCGTGGCTTCGGAATCAGTGTCATGGGAGCCAAGAGTGCTGACGTCCATCCTTAAAGCGTTTAGTTCAGACAAGGCCTCATCTAACTTCTCGTTCATGCTCCACTGGCCACTCAAAATCTGAGCGTTCTGTGCACATAAACTATCATATTGCTCCTGTTGTTTTCTTGCAAGTGTTGCACCCATTTGATTCTGCTGGTGGATGGCTCAGAGAATTTCTTCAAGAGTGATAGGAGGTGGTGCAGATGAAGTTTCCGGAATGTCATGAACGGGGGAAGCTCGGTCCAACTCTTCTTGTATCTCGTCCGCGGGGGCATCAGGCTGTTCTTCATGAATAGGAACATGGCCCTCGGGAGCTGCAGGATCAGATAGCCAATTGGCTCTGTTTTGAGGATCAATTCGGTCCCTGCAAGGCAAAATAATGTTATTATAAATTATGTTTCGGATCACAGGGTGGAATTTGCCATCTTCCCGCTCATGGATGAGGTGGGCAGACTTGCAGTGGTTCAGAGTAAGCAATGCCGGTGCCATAGAAGGCATATCAGTGAGAGCGGCACCATGATTCAAAGCTAAAGCAAGACAAGTGACAATCCCTCCGAAATAGAAGGGTTTGTCTCCTCTAGTGCAAATGGAGTGAATATGGGCCAATAGAAATGGAGCAGCGTTGATCTTCTGGCCGGTAAATGCACAGTGCATGAAGAACAACTTCTTGGAGTTGAGCTTGTGGTTGCTATCTCTGGCGAAGATGGTGTTGGAAAGGATCCGGTGAAAATATCTGATGGATGGATTATGGATATGGGTGGCGTTGAGGTGGTCATAAGAGCTTGCACGATTGTTTGTCATGGTGTGCCATAAGTTGAATGCTTCCTCGCTGAAATTATCCGGCACACAAAGGTGGACACCTTCATCGGAACTAAAACCGAGCAGCCGCGCGATATCAGTTTGTGTTAGCTGATACTCAGTGCCGAACATGCGGAATTTGGTCACGCCAGAGAGTTGGTTGGTGGCTCCAGTAGGGGTGATGTAATAAAATGAACTCAGAAACTCCAAAGTGAGAGTTTCATAGATAGGTTGTGGTTGGCTGCACAAATTCTACAAATTGACATTTTGCAGAAGTTGTTGGACGCTCTCAAGCAGTCCCAAATTTCTCAGACAATCGAGGTCGACATACCGAGTTGGTTGGAGATCGTGGCGTTGGAATTTTTGGAACTTTGTTCTCTGGGTTTCTCCTTGGTCTCCTTCTCTGAGAATGATGTTAGGGATTTGCTGCTGGTTGTTGTCCATTGCATGCAAGGGGATTGAATCGAGAAATGGGTTGGATTTGAGAGATATGGAAAATATGAAGAAATGGGTTGAATATATAGTGTAGGAAGAAATGTGGGAAGTTGGAATGTGAATGGGGAAGTGGAGTGGAGTAATGGAATTTTAATGTTGGAGTGGGTGATTAAAGAAAGAATTTGAATGGGTGGTGGGCGGTTTTGGGAAAAGGAGGGAGAAGTGTGAAGGAGAAACTGCTTTTGGAATAGCAGAAGACGTGTTTCAGACGTGCGTGACGATCGTCACAGGAGGCTGACGGGCGTAACACGGTGAAACGCGTGTTACGCTCGTCATAGGTGTATTACGACCGTTACAGCTACAATATTTGCAATTCCAAACCGGACAACACTTATTTCATAAATGAAGCAGATTAATTCCAACACAGTAATTCAGCAATATATATTAAATACAATATCAGTCAATTTGAGTACACATCCCAATTATCATACAACCAATCAACCAGAACAAAATTTGCAAAATGCCAGTATCAGTATAATAGGTTACTAATAATAAATATGCAGTGAATTTAATTTTGTTGTAGCATGCACTAAATTTAATGAAACTTGTAAATAAAAACAAACTGAAATTTGCATTGAAATGAATATTTGTTCTTTAACAGAAATTTAAAAGTTACAGAAAGTAAACTTGTGCAGAATTAAAATGAAATCTTAAATTTGCAGAAAGGGAAACCACCTAGAAACAAAAAACAGAAAGAAAAGTAAAAACAAATGCTGATCACTGCTACTTCATCCAAGTCTCGTTTTTAAATATTCTAAAGCTGAATTCATGTGATAAAATTGCTCCACAGTTATGTCAGTCAAGCCTATTATGTCCAGACGCATGCTCTTCAATTCATCCTTGATTCCATTAATGTCAGTTTGATAAACATCCAGTGTGGTTAAGATTTTGTTTAAATTCTCAGTGTATTATCCTTTGGTTATTTCAGGGGCTTCAGTATCCTCTGCAATGTTGTTAATGTCATAGTAACCAGAAGGGGTCTCAGGATCACTCTCATCAGACATCTTATCATCAATAACTTGGTAAGATTGTGGTGTTTCAGGTGTTGAAGGATGGTCAGGGGGGTTTAGCTCATAAAGCCAGTTATCGGGATTGTGGACACTCACTTTAGCATGGTTTGGAAGGGTAAATAAAGTGACAACTTCATTCCTTATCGGGTATTCAAAAGGTGCAGGACCTAGATTTCCTATTATGCGTAGGTTGAAATAGAAATCAATATTCATAGGGAGAATCAAACCGAATTGTGTACACTTATGCAGTTGGTATCTAAGTCTGAGGGCATTGGCAATCATGGTGACTAGGCCTCCTACAATGATCGGTTCATTAGGGTCCTGAACAATGCGAGAAAAGGTTTGCATCATGAATGGCACAACATTAACAGGTCGGCCTTGGGCCTTAGACACTGTGATACGGTGGGAGAACTGACTATGGTTTTGCGTTTGTTTTCGCAAAATGTTTCGGTTGAGCAAGAGTCGCCACCGACTTTTTATTTTATCCTAAGGAAAGGTTTAAAAAGCACAGCAAAAACCTTTGAGATTTTTCTTGGGTTCGGGGAGTAGATTATAGAAAGGGAAGGTATTAGCATCCTTTCTATCCATGGTTATCCATGGGCTCTTAGGTACTTGCTTAGATCAACTTGCCTTGGTTTTCAATTGTTTGAAATGGTGCTTTGTGTGTGGCTTTGAAAAGGTTTTGAAAAAGATGCCTTGTATAGGCTACCCTTGTAACAATTCTTTACTCGAATGTTTTACAAAAGGTGTTTGTCTTTTTGAAAAGATGTTTCAAGGTTTTTGAAAGTTGTTTTGAAAGTGTAGTGATGTGTGAAAAAGTAGGCAAGTGTTTTGTTTTGCAAGTTGACAAGTACTTAAGAGCGATCTACCCTAAAGTTCTCAAAGATTTTTGTTATGTTTTAACCCTTTTAACAATTTTGTTCCACCATTGAATTTGGTGGACAATCTTGTGTTAGGATGTGAAAGGGACGGGCGCGGGTCATCGTTTAGACCATAATTGCAACGGTGCCAAGTATCTTTGGGCAATTTTCCTTTAAGGGACTTGATCATTTTTTAGGCAACTTTCGAAAGCGTCATCGAGGGACTATGATCATTTGAATTGTTTGCTTTGCCCAAAGAGACCTAACATGCAATATGGCCTAATTTTGAAAGGCAACAAGTGGATGTAACCCTAGGGGTGTTAGTGTGCAAGTGTGTTTTATTGCATACAAGAGTTTTTTCTTTGAATTAGGTTTTTTCTATTTCATTGATTTTATCTTGCCATACACGTCCTAATTACTAGCAATAAGAAGCGGAAATATAAAATCCTACGCTATTACAACAATTAGGGGAAGGGGATACACATTTGTACATGGGGGGTTCAACGAGAAAAATAGACAAAAAAGAAAATAGCAAAAAAACAAGATATATATATATATATAGAGAGAGAGAGAGAGAGGGAGCCAGCGCGCTGCTGAGAGGTCATCAGAAGTTCTGACTCAGATCCGCTGCCAGATGATCAACCTCTTGGTTAAACTGTATGAGTCAGAACTTCTGACTCTGGCACCTGCAAAACAGAACCCTGTTAGTGGGGAAATCAGAAGTTCTGACTCCCCTGCGCTGCAAGACAGAAGTTTGTTAGTGGAGAAACCAGAAGTTCTGATTCTGCTGAAAAGGCAATAACTCTCAGAGGTTCTGATATCATTGACAGCAAAACAGGCTTCAGATGTGCTAACGTCAAAGTTAGCACTTGGCTTTTCCCTGTACTAATCAGAACATCTGCAATTCTGTTGTTATTCCATAAAACAGGAAACATATTTGGAACAAATCCAGCAAATGTAAAAAATGTTTCAGAGGTCAGAACCAACAAGGTCACAGGTAAGTCCTATACTGGCTCAGAACGTTCTGAGGTATGAAAATCCTCAGAATATAAACAGCAACAACATGATATTTACATTATGTTTATTTGAGTATGTACAGCTAATGATGCTTAGCAGCGTGGTGAAGGTCAGCAGATGCTTACCTGGCTGTTGGAAAAGTTTGTGGGTGAAAGCTAGCTTTTGGCTCTGGTGGTGTTCTGGACAGATTCTCTTTGAAAAGGGTAGGTAAAGGTGTATGCGTGTGTAGGGTCAGAAGTTTGGAAAGGGTGTTTTTGGTTCACAAAGAAAACTGGGTATTTTGATGAAGTTTGAAGGTAAGAACTTCAAAGTTATGAAACAAACTGGAGATTTTGGCAGAGTTTCAGAATGCTATGTTGCTAAGGGTTGCTGTTTCTCTCTTAGCAATTTTTCTATTTCTTTTCTGAACAAACTTTGCAGTGGACAATGACTCTCTATTTATAGACAAAGTTCTGGTGGGTGTTTTGAACATTAAGGCGCCAACAGAGTTTGAATTACTCTTTGACAAAAATTCCTGGGAAGTTGTGATAACAGATAGCCTTCAGCCTAGGCTGCAGCAGCAGGCGTAGATTGGGGAGAAGTGACCTCTGAAGTGGGCGGTGGCGCGTAGACCCATGCCAAAATCTGCACAAAAGCGTTTTCCAAGCCAAACGTGAATGTTCAGGAGTGGTTGGAAGCATTAATGGGCATTAAATGGTGATAAGACCTATCAACATCAATATTCTGGTAATGGAAACCAACGTTGAATCAGCAGTTCTGTTTCAAAAAGAACAGCGTAAACCATGCTCTGGCCTTGGCTTCCTGTTGTCTTAGTAAGCTCTGGAGATTCTCCTGATTTTCTGATACGTTCCTTGGATTTACCTCTGGGTCTCCTGGGCTTAGAGGTTCTGTATCAGTGTAACACCCACTCTTCTGATCTTTCATCTTCTGATTTCAGCATGTTCTGAAAGAGCCTTCAAACTTCCCTGCTTCTCTTGTATTCCTTTAGCAAATTCTGACTGAGCTTGTGTAACTGCTGAAAGGGGCATGTTCTGTCTGAGGCTTACATACTGAACCACGTTTACAACTTCTGATTGAACTGATGTAGCTGCTGAAAAGCCAACTTCTGACCACGCTGAGCCAAGCTTGCAACTTCTGGCCGTTTTTATCTGGAATGGGTCCAGAAGTTCTGAAGCGCTGATTTTTTCTTAAACACTCATTTTTTAGAGAAACGTTCTAAGTACTTAGAATTTGATTTTTCTCAAGATAAAAGCGTTGTTTTTGAAGCTCGTGAGATCATCTTGCTCTTGTAAGTGGCCTGCTTGGGCAAAAAGATAACTCAGGACTTGGATTTGTTTCAGAGGGACCTTGAAAATCCAAGATGTTTTCCTGAAGAAAGAGAGGGCAAATTTTGGGGTACAACAGTTGCCCCTGTTCAATCTTCTTGAACCTGAAGAGTTAGATTGGCAATTTTGCCTTTCGCGACTTGAAGGTAAAAGGAGATTGGACACTAGAGTGCCCTTAAATTTGCACTCGTCAGAGCAATGGATGCGGAAATGGGCTTAAAGATGCCATTTGGAGATGGGCTTAAAGATGCCATTTGGAAGGGTGGCAGAATCTTGTCGGGGATGGGCTTAAAGATGCCATCTGGAATGAAAATCAGAAAGGTGTCCCTGTTTTGAACCATCTCTGAACCGGGGCTTGAATAAGCAATAGATTGACATCCGTATCTGGAGGCATCCATAAACTGTTTTCAAAAGTTGCATATGAACAAGTTGGTAGATTAACATCCGTTGTTGGGAAGAATCCATAAACTGTTTTCAGAAGTCTTGAGGTTGAATAAGCAATAGAGCAGCATCCGTTGTTGGGAAGCGTCCGTAAACTGTTTTCAAAGGTTGCATCTGAACAAGTTGGTAGATTAACATCCGTTGTTGGGAAGAATCCATAAATTGTTTTCAGAAGTCTTGAGGTTAAATAAGCAATAGAGCAGCATCCGTTGTTGGGAAGCGTCCGTAAACTGTTTTCAAAGGTTGCATCTGAACAAGTTGGTAGATTAACATCCGTTGTTGGGAAGAATCCATAAACTGTTTTCAGAAGTCTTGAGGTTGAATAAGCAATAGAGCAACATCCGTTATTGGGAAGCGTCTGTAAACTGTTTTCAAAGGTTGCATCTGAACAAGTTGGTAGATTAACATCCGTTGTTGGGAAGAATCCATAAACTGTTTTCAGAAGTCTTGAGGTTGAATAAGCAATAGAGCAGCATCCGTTGTTGGGAAGCGTCCGTAAACTGTTTTCAAAGGTTGCATCTGAACAAGTTGGTAGATTAACATCCGTTGTTGGGAAGAATCCATAAACTGTTTTCAGAAGTCTTGAGGTTGAATAAGCAATAGAGCAGCATCCGTTGTTGGGAAGCATCCGTAAACTGTTTTCAAAAGTTGCATCTGAACAAGTTGGTAGATTAACATTCGTTGTTGGGAAGAATCCATAAACTGTTTTCAGAAGTCTTGAGGTTGAATAAGCAATAGAGCAGCATCCGTTGTTAGGAAGCGTCCGTAAACTGTTTTCAAAGGTTGCATCTGAACAAGTTGGTAGATTAACATCCGTTGTTGGGAAGAATCCATAAACTGTTTTCAGAAGTCTTGAGGTTGAATAAGCAATAGAGCAGCATCCGTTGTTGGGAAGCGTCCGTAAACTGTTTTCAAAAGTTGCATCTGAACAAGTTGGTAGATTAACATCCGTTGTTGGGAAGAATCCATAAACTGTTTTCAGAAGTCTTGAGGTTGAATAAGCAATAGAGCAGCATCCGTTGTTGGGAAGCGTCCGTAAACTGTTTTCAAAAGTTGCATCTGAACAAGTTGGTAGATTAACATCTGTTGTTGGGAAGAATCCATAAACTGTTTTCAGAAGTCTTGAGGTTTTGAGGAGGAACCGGTGTAGGGTTTCCTGATGATGAGCTCGCGTGAAACTGCATTTGAATGAATCTGGAATAAGAATCAGAATATTGTCATGTCTGGGTCACATCTGAACTATTCCTGGAAAGAATCTCGGGAGATAATGATTTTTGTCTGTCGACTGATCTTACCTGAAAAGGTAAAGGGTTAGTTATATGCAATGTCATGATGCATGATGCAATGTATGTTATATGATATGAATGTAAATGGATGCGCATGTAAGCTGGAGAGTTGTCTTGCAAAGGATAGATGAATCCGAGATGGTTGAAAAGTATCTTGACTACTGCTGGGAAGAACAATTCCTGGTTGTTGCTGGAGAATAAAGAGCCTGGGTTGCATACCAATCTTCGGGGGAATTCCTGATGACGTCTACTGGGGAGTTCCAATCTAAAAGACTCATGCTAGGGAGGTAAGACTGAGAATCTTCAGTTTGGTGGGAAGTATCTCTGGCGACTTCACTGGGGAACTCAAGATTTGCCCTCCCAAAACTCTGTGGGGAGAAGGTTCACTAGTCGGGCTCCGCTGGGGATTGATAATTTGAAGCTTTAGCTCTGCCGGGGATACTGAAACTTAAACTCTGAGGGGAAATGAGTTCTGGAGGATCCTCTGGCTGGGGATAACAAGGATAAGCTCCTCTGGGGGATTGTATTGATAAGTTATGTTCGGGAACTCTGATGAACTCCGCTGGGGATAAGAAGAAATTTGTCGAGTGCAATCTCCCGTGGTAATAAGCTGAGGATAACCCAGTTATAAGTCCTTGGGAGGAATAACTTTGAATAAAACTCGGGAGAGACGTCCGTACTCTGCAGGGGATAAGCTTCCAGAATCTACTGGGGATAAGCTTCAAGACTTGCTGGGGATATGGATTCCAAATCTCCTGGGGGTTTCCTTTGAAAGGGTATCAAGATATCCAAATGTACCTTCAACCTATCAGTAATCCTCTTTATCGATTTATAAGGAAATTATTATGTTCAAATGCATATGCCTATTTAACAAAACATTGGACGTTTCTCAAAATAAAACAAATAGTGCAAGAGAAAAAGTGAACGGAAATAACACAAATTTCTGGGAAAAGTATTTGTATTAACTTTCTCTGAGTATATTTGTACAAAGGAGACAATCATCCTAGTAAGAGGATTTTGTCGTAAATATTTGAAAGATTTATACAAAATAAAGATGGCTACGTGAAATAATTCCATGGGATTCCATTCCGCTATTGCCTTCACAACTCTGAATATCTGTCCATTCAATGCTTCGTTTGCCGATGACTGGATTGATCAGAAATCTGGAACTGGTTGATGAAGAGATTGTCTTTGAAGTGATCCGACGAGACATAGTCATACGCTTTAATTCCCTAACTTTTGCCTGAATCGCCCTTTCGGGTTTTCGATCCACCGGGAAACCCCTTTTTGCCCAAGCCGCCCTTTCGGGTTTTCAACTTGCCGGGTGTACAGATTTTTTATTTTTATCCCTAAATTTTGCCTGAACCGCCCTTTCAGGTTTTCGGTTCACCGGGATGCCCATTTTTTCCCAAGCCGCCCTTTCGGGTTTTCAACTTGTCGGGTTATTTTATGCGTAGTATTTTTTGACTATGTCGGCGTTCGCAGGGTGCGGCAAATCGTCGCCGTCCATGGTGGTTAGAATCATCGCACCACCAGAAAATATGCTCTTGATCACAAATGGTCCTTCATATGTGGGAGTCCATTTGCCCCTGGGATCACTTTGCGGCAAGATAATCCGCTTGATTACGAGATCTCCGGCTTGATACACTTGACGTTTGACTTTCTTATTGAAGGCCTTGATCATCCGTTTTTGATACGTCTGACCATGGCATATAGCAGCGAGTCGCTTCTCGTCGATCAAATTGAGTTGATCAAGTCGGGTCTGCATCCAATCATCTTCATTCAAACCTGCGTCCTTCATAATCCTTAGAGAAGGAATCTGAACTTCCATAGGCAGGACAGCTTCCATGCCATATACCAAAGAGAATGGGGTTTCCCCGGTTGAAGTACGTGTCATCGTACGGTATCCATGTAGAGCAAACGGTAACATCTCATGCCAGTCTTTGTAAGTGACTGTCATTTTCTGAATGATCTTCTTAATGTTTTTGTTCGCAGCTTCAACAGCACCGTTCATCTTCGGCCGATAGGGAGATGAATTGTGATGATAAATCTTGAACTGTTCGCACAAAGTGGTGATCATTGTGTTGTTCAGATTCGTATCGTTGTCTGTGATGATCCTGTCTGGAACACCATACCGACATATGAGATTTTGCTTGATGAAGCGGGCAACCACATTTTTAGTAACAGAGGCGAAGGAAGCTGCTTCGACCCATTTGGTGAAATAGTCAATGGCAACTAGGATGAAGCGATGTCCGTTGGAAGCCGTGGGCTTGATCTCTCCAATCATGTCAATGCCCCACATTGCAAATGGCCAAGGAGCAATCAGAACGTTGAGAGGAACCGGAGGGATATGAACTTTGTCAGCATAGACTTGGCATTTATGGCAAGTACGGGAATGTTGATGGCAGTCAGCTTCCATGGTAGACCAGTAATAGCCTGCCCTTAGGATCTTCTTAGCCATTGTATGCCCGCTCAAGTGAGTGCCAAATGTGCCGCTGTGTATATCAGTCATGATCAACTCTGCTTCAGCTTTGTCTACGCATCGGAGTAATACACAATCATGGCTTAGTTTGTAAAGGATGCCGTTGCTCAGGAAGAACTTGGCGGCAAATTTCCTAAGAACTTCTTGTCATTTACGGAAGCTCCTTCGGGATAATCTCTAGTCTCGAGATACCTTTTGATTTCATGGAACCAAGGTTGTTCCACTACTTCTTCGGTATTAATATCGTGACAATGCGCAGGTTCATCCATTCGCTCAATGGTGATTTGGGGAGCCTCGTTATCCCAGTTGAGTTTAAACATGGAGGACATTGTGGCTAGAGCATCTGCTAGTTGATTCTCTTCTCGCGGGAAATGCTCGAAGGTAATTTGCTCGAAATGAGGCAACAACGTCAAGACATGTTCTTTGTATGGGATAAGATTAGGATGCTTGGTATCCCACTCTCCTTTGATTTGACTGATAACCAAAGCCGAATCCCCAAATACGATCAAAGATTTGATCCCCAAGTCTATAGCAGCCTTGAGACCAAAGATGCAGGTTTCATACTCAGCCATGTTGTTTGTGCAGTTGAAGCAAAGTCGGGCCGTGAAAGGCGTGTGACAGCCTTCCGGAGAAATGAGTACTGCGCCAATACCATTTCCAAGTGCATTTGAAGCACCATCAAAGTACAGGGTCCATCGGGATCCCTTTTCGGGTCCGTCATACGGTCCGTTACTTTCAATGTTGTCCAAGTTCATGATGTCCTCGTCTGGGAAGTCAAATCTCATGGGTTGATAATCTTTGATAGCTTGATGAGCCAGATGGTCAGCTAGTACACTCCCTTTTATAGCTTTTTGGGTGGTGTACCGGATGTCATACTCAGTTAAGATCATTTGCCATCTGGCTATCCTTCCAGATAAAGCAGGCTTTTCGAAGATATACTTAATAGGATCCATTTTGGAAATCAGCAGGGTAGTATGAGTCAACATATACTGCCTTAGTCGGCGAGCAGCCCATACCAAAGCGCAGCAAGTTTTCTCGAGTAGTGAGTAGCGAGTCTCACAGTCGGTAAACTTTTTGCTAAGGTAATAGATAGCATGCTCTTTTCGACCAGACTCGTCATGCTGGCCCAAAACACACCCCATTGAGTTATCCAAGACGGTCAGATACATGATCAATGGTCTTCCTTCGACAGGTGGCATCAGAATAGGAGGTTCTAGCGAATACTCCTTGATTTTATCGAAAGCATCTTGACAATCGTCGTTCCATTCAACTACCTGATCTTTCTTTAAGAGTTTGAAAATTGGCTCACAGGTAGAAGTCAGATGGGAGATGAATCTGGCAATATAATTCAAGCGCCCCAAGAACCCTCTAACCTCCTTTTCAGTACGGGGAGCAGGCATCTCTTGTATTGCTTTCACTTTTGCTGGATCGACTTCAATGCCTTTGTTGCTTACAATAAATCCCAGAAGTTTACCAGACCTAACTCCAAAAGTGCACTTACTTGGATTCAGCCTGAGTTTGTATTCTTTCAATCTGGAAAACAGCTTTTCTAGATGTTCAAGGTGCTCCTCCTCTGTTTGTGACCGAGCTATCATATCGTCTACGTAAACTTCAATCTCATGATGTATCATATCATGAAACAAAGCTACCATGGCGTGTTGATAAGTTGCCCCTGCGTTCTTCAGCCCGAACGACATCACCTTGTAACAGAAAGTGCCCCATTGTGTGACAAAAGTTGTTTTCTCCATATCCTCGGGGGCCATTTTGATTTGATTGTAGCCTGATAAACCATCCATGAAGGAAAACACTTTGTGCTGAGCTGTATTGTCGATCAAAATGTCAATGTGTGGGAGTGGAAAATCATCTTTGGGGCTGGCCCTATTCAAATCCCGGTAGTCCACACACATCCTGACTTTGCCATCTTTCTTAGGTACTGGCACGATGTTAGCGACCCATTGAGGATAGGACATAACAGCCAGAAAGCCAGCGTCGAATTGCTTCATTACTTCTACTTTGATCTTTTCAGACATGTCAGGCCTCACTCGGCGGACTTTTTGCTTGATCGGTGGATAATCCTCTCTTGTGGGGAGACGGTGAACCACGATGTCTGTGTCTAAACCCGGCATGTATTCATAAGACCAAGCGAAGATTTCAACATACTCATTCAACAACTGTATCAGGCGTTCCTTGACACTTGGTTCCAGATTGGCACCCACTTGTACCTCCTTCCGGTCTTCCTCGGTTCCCAAATTGATAGTTTCCAATGACTCTTCGTGAGGTAAGATGACCCTTTCCTCTTGCTGTAGAAGTCTGGCTAGTTCCCCTGGTACTTCACAACCTTCGTCATCTTCATACTCGGCTTGACTGACCAGATCTTCAGAGTTATTGAAGGATATAGCAGAATAGTCACCCATGGAATCCGGAGTGGATGGGTACCTGCATTTGTGAGTGTGGGTGTGTGTAAGGGATAGCCATCCTTAAACAAAAATGCAAAAGGAAAGAAAATGAACACAAGCAGTTTATCAAATGAAAAACGTCCAATGAATCATTTAAGCATGGCATATGGATATGAAAAATGATCAAAACCCTTACAAATGGACCTACATGCCCCGGGCAAGGTATGAGGTGAAAAGATAGTGTACGGATTGTTTGAAGATAAAATATTACAGACCAAATAGGAAATGTTTGACAGATAAATTACTGATGAATAAAAGTGATGGGGACAAAGTCTTTTGCCTCCCAGTTGCACAATCCTCCATTGACAGTTGGGTAAATCCACTCTTCGATGTTGCTCTCTTTGTCTTCATCCTCCAAAGCGTTGATTCCGTAGGGAGAAATTTTGACTGGCGCTCTTTCAATCTTCGAACGGCGCATAGCTTTCTGGCCTGCGGTAGTGAACCCTAATCCGAATTTATCTGTCTTATGTGGAATATCAAGCAACTGCCCCCATGCTGAATTCTTCCCTTCCTTTATTGCGGCCCTTGCATCCTCCAGAGATGCCATCCTGGCCATCTGCCTTGGTACTTCAGCTGCCAACTTTGCTACTGTTATTTCAGGAAGCACTTCTTCGAAATGCTGGAAAGGCGTCTCAATGAATTCCCCTTCTACCTCCACATACCGGAAAGAGTTCAAGTGGTTAATCATGTACTCCTCTTCACCATGGACAGTAATGATCTTTCCCTTGACAGGATACTTCAACATCTGATGCAAGGAGGAGGTGACTGCCCCAGCATGGTGTATCCAAGGCCTACTCAACAAGCAAGAGTATGACGGACGGATGTCCATCACATAGAAAGTAGATTTGAACACCTCAGTGCCTATCTTGATGGGAATTTCAACCTCCCCATGGACCATTCTCTTCGAACCATCGAAAGCTCTGACAACAATATCACTCGGCTTCAACTCCAACCCTTCACAATCTAGTCGGTCCAAGGCCTTCTTAGGCAGTACATTCAGCGACGAACCAGTGTCGACCAAGACATGTGCGAGAGTAGTTCCTCGGCCCTCGATTGAGATGTGCAACGCATTATTGTGGTTTCTGCCTTTAGGAGTTAGGTCGGCATCAGAGAAACCTAATCCATTGTTCGCGGTAAGGCTAGCCACGCAATTTTGGAATTGATCCGCAGAGGTTTCCTGGGGCACATGGGCTGCTTTCAGGAATTTGATCAAAGCTTTAGCGTGCGCTTCCGAGCAAAGTAGTAGTGCCAGCATGGAGATCTTTGAGGGGGTTTGCCCAAGTTGTTCTACCACATCGTAATCACTTCTTTTGATTATCCTTAAGATCTCATCCATTTCCTTCTTGGAGGTTTCCGGGATGACCAAGGGTTGAGCCCTCGTCCTGACGAGTTCACCTTGGATTCCCTTACCTTTATCAGCAGTGGTAGGAGGGACAGTACTAGGAACAACAACATCTTCAACCAAAGGGGTTCTAGTGGAGAGTTTTATTGGCGCAGGGATGACCTTGTCAGCAGATGAGGGTCCAAAGATTGCTCTTGGAGGGGCAATCTCTGGAGAAAATATTCTCCCGCTCCGAGTGATTTTGCTCGTGCCTGCAATGTTTCCAATGCTGGCTTCTTCATCATCCGTACTTTCTTCAGTTATTTCGATTTGCTTAATACCATGGTAGTAGACGTCACCGCCATAGTTCCATGGTATTGACTTCTCAGAAACATAGGGGACAGGCCCTGGCATTGTTATCTTCAAAGGAACAGATTTCGTAGCTGGTGTAATCTTAACAGGCTTTTTGACGGCCTTGGAAAAATTGGCGTGAATGGTTATGATTGAGACATCTTCAGTATGGGTTGGAACAGCAGAAACTTTTTCAAACAAAATCTGTCGACTATCCATTAGGCCTTGGATGCCTTTCTTCAGTAACGGACATTCAAACGGCAGAGAGTAACAACAAAAGCAGTCTTCTTTACATCCCGGGAAGATCCCGGCCCTTAACAGATTCAACTTGATGGTTAACAATGGAGTTATCAGATCATTGACGTCAGCAACATACAAATCTTCTTCAATGGCATTGACATTTCGGCCGTGCTTCGGCATGGGAGCAGATATCACATTAGGCTTCTCCGGAGCGTCAAATTCTACTTCCTTTGCCTCTATCAGGTCTTGGATTTTATGCTTGAGTGCCCAACAATCATTGGTGTTGTGCCCAACACTGTCAGAGTGGTAGGCGCATTTAGCATTAGGATGATAATGCGGAGAGGACGTATTCACATTCTTTGGTGCCTCCTTGATAGTGGCGAGATTCAACTTCAACAGATGGGGAAGCACTTGCGCAGGAGTCATATTAATACGGGTGAACTGCCGTTGTGGCCGTTCTACTCGTTGTTGATTTGGTCTGGATTGGTTATATCGAGGCTGCTCACTTGAAGGGTTCTGAATCATTACGGCCCCCACTGTCGGTCGGCGCTCAGTCTTCCCTGCTCTTCTCTGAGAATATACCACATATGTTTCCTTCTTAAAAGGCTTCTTCTCAACACTTGCAGCAACACCCTTCTGAATCTTTCCTGACTTGATGCCAGCTTCTATTCTTTCGCCTGTTAGGATCAAATCGGTAAACCCCGCGGAAGAGTTACCAATCAGGTGATTGAAAAATGGCCCAGATAGGGTCCCTAGAAACATATCAACAAGTTCACGGTCGGTTAAAGGAGGTCGCACCCTGCCAGCCAAATCCCTCCATTTTGTGCGTATTCTTTGAATCCTTCGCCGGTTCCCAGTGACATACCCTGAAGTTGGGTACGCGTAGGAGCAAGGTCAGAATTGTATTGGTATTGTTTGTAAAAGGCGGTGGCCAAGTCTTCCCAATTTCGGACGCTGGTTCCCTCTAGCTGATAGAACCATTCCAATTGAGCCCCAGAAAGGCTGTCTTGAAAGAAATGGATCCAAAGGTTTTTATCTGCCGTATAGGGTTGGATCTTTCTTACGTAGGACCTGAGATGCATTTTTGGACAGGACATCCCATCATACCTCACAAACACTGGCACCTTGAACTTTGGGGGAATCACAATCCCGGCAACCAAACCCAAGTCTTCAAAATCCAAACCCGGTACTCTTTGTAATTCCATGGCGGCCAACCTGTCTTCTAAACCCTTGTACTTATCATCAGCTGGAGGGTATTTTTGATCAGAATAGTCTTCATCCTCTTCAACCTCCTCTTCTTCTACATCGGACTCAGAAGGTATTGCAGCCCCACCTCCTTTACTGGTTCCTTCATCAGAAATAGGAGGAAATTCAAGCACTCTCCTGGCCTCTCCATCAAATCTTCTCCCTAAAGTAGCCACCCCGAGTCTCTTTTTCTTCTTTTTCACCGGGTCTTTATTCCCCAGCAAGGTCTTGAGATCCTCCTGACCTTTAGCCAAGGTCGTCAGGAGTTGCTGGAACTGTGCATTCTGAGCTTGTAGGTCTTTGACTGTTTGCTCGAGATCCATCCTACTGAAATAAACAGCAGACAGATAAGGAAACCTGGAGTGAGACCTACTTATGCACATGATGAATGATATGCTTATGTATGCAATGCATTCAAGGATTTAGAATATTCAAACTTGTTGTAGACAAAAAGGAACGCACGTTATATTAATAAGAAGAAATTTGTTAGTACATAAATGCCCCATGGGCCAAATATTACAAAAATAACTTCTCAAGGTAAAAAGACATCGCGCATCCTCTTTGGTGCGATGTAGGTGTTGAGGGTCTCTTGCTCATGGAGTCGGCGGGTAAGCTCTAGAACCTTCTTCTCACTGGCATAGAAGCTAGCTTCAAAAGTGTTCCGTTCCTCCTTGAGCTGAATCCAACTTTTCTGCATTTCCTCCCACGATGTAGGCATGTCAGGATGTAGGATGGTGTAGGGAACCTCTCCTTCCTTGACGGGCTCTTTAATCACAGGGAGTACATGAGGATAAGGCATCATTAGACTTTGGGCTCGGGCTCGTACCCAATTGAGATATGGCTCAAGAGGGATGGAGTTCTTGTGTCCCAGAGTCTTGCTATCAACCTTGTTGGGCCTCCCCCAAGCTCTGATGAATCTTTGGCGAAGTCCTTGCGCATCGTTGTCGAAGTCAAAAACTAGGCCAGGAATCAACATGTTATGAGGGCCATCCCTCCGTGCATATCCAAATTGCCTCAAAGCTAGGCAAGGGTTGTAGGTTATACCTCCTCTAATTCCAAGTAAAGGAACATTAGGAAACTCCCCACAACGATCGACGATGATGACATTTTCTCTGGACCGAGAACACCAATGTACATCAGAGTGGGTAAGAGTCATCAACCGTTGGGACCACCTTGAGCCTTGGTCATTCTTCAAGACAGATTGTGGAAGGTGCGAAATAAACCACCTTGCAAGGAGAGGAGTACAGCACATGAGAACACCCCTCTTTCTCATTGTTCGTGTGTAAAATGAGTGAAAAATGTCCCCAAGCAATGTTGGTATTGGATTTCTGGACAAGAAGATTTTGACGGCGTTGACATCTACCAATTGGTCAGAATTTGGGAACAAGACCAACCCATAGATAAGGAGTGCCACAATTTCTTCAAAGGCTTGTAGGTCCAATGAATTCCAACATTCTTGTGCCTTCTCAAACAAGAATTTTGCTAAGAATCATTTGACGCCGCTTCTGGTTTCCCAATGCCCCTTGATGTCGGATGGTTGTAGATGTAATGCTCGAGCAACATCTTCCGGCTTTGGTTCCTTTTCCGTACCGTTGAAGGGTAGTTGATTAAGGATAGGGATTCTTAGGAGTTGAGAAAACTCCTCCAAAGTGGGCACCAACTGGTAATCAGGGAAAGTGAAACAGTGGTGAAGAGGGTCAAAGAACTGGAATAGCACTTTCATCATGTCTTCTTCAATGTTGGTGTTGACTAAGCTGAGCAGTCTACCATGTCTTTCACTGAAGGATGAACTTTCGGAATTCTTGAGGTGAGCTCCTTGAGTTGAGGAGAGATTCTCACAAGGTTGACTTGGATGGTTTTTCTGCGAGGAATTTCCATGACCTACAAAACAAGAACAAAGATGAAGATCCAAATCCTTGAAATGGTTAGTGAATGCATATGATGTTTTATGATGTATGCACAAACATATGTACAAGCAAATCACACCAAACCCTAGTTTCAGGCTTGCATGGGGTTTCATAGGTAAGTACCCTCTTGAGTGTAGTTGGCTTAAAAACCTGTCCTATAAATAGTAACTGGGTTCTAAGAAGCTCAATATCACTGGATTGTTTTCATTGTTCATTGTTTTGGTTTAGCCACTTAACTAGCGACCAAAATATTCCAAGAAAACAACCCTCAATGAGTGTAGTATCGAGTATCTACCAACTTCGGACTGCACCAAAGCCGGTCATCTCACTACCCCTAATAAAAGGCCAAGGTGGTCAAGTAAGGTTCTAGGTCATTAGTGCTTAGTGACATCACTCAGCGGCCCCGTACTCTCCTTGATTGAACTCAAGAGTTACCGGTACTCACAAATATGTCGCACTAATATAGCTGTTGCTTCGACCGTGTCGGTATACCCCGCACAGTTTCCACAACATATTGCTATCTATGAATGTTTCCCAAAATCCGGGTGTAAGATTGCAAACCCAAACAATAGAGCCAAGATATAAAGCAATTAATTCAAACAATTAGTCATGCAAGAGGGTGATCTAAACCCTAAGGTTACTCCACAAAAAAATATCCCCAGCAGAGTCGCCAGTTCTGTGATACGGTGGGAGAACTGACTATGGTTTTGCGTTTGTTTTCGCAAAATGTTTCGGTTGAGCAAGAGTCGCCACCGACTTTTTATTTTATCCTAAGGAAAGGTTTAAAAAGCACAACAAAAACCTTTGAGATTTTTCTTGGGTTCGGGGAGTAGATTATAGAAAGGGAAGGTATTAGCACCCTTTCTATCCATGGTTATCCATGGGCTCTTAGGTACTTGCTTAGATCAACATGCCTTAGTTTTCAATTGTTTGAAATGGTGCTTTGTGTGTGGCTTTGAAAAGGTTTTGAAAAAGATGCCTTGTATAGGCTACCCTTGTAACAATTCTTTACTCGAATGTTTTACAAAAGGTGTTTGTCTTTTTGAAAAGATGTTTCAAGGTTTTTGAAAGTTGTTTTGAAAGTGTAGTGATGTGTGAAAAAGTAGGAAAGTGTTTTGTTTTGCAAGTTGACAAGTACTTAAGAGCGATCTACCCTAAAGTTCTCAAAGATTTTTGTTATGTTTTAACCCTTTTAACAATTTTGTTCCACCATTGAATTTGGTGGACAATCTTGTGTTAGGATGTGAAAGGGACGGGCGCGGGTCATCGTTTAGACCATAATTGCAATAGTGCCAAGTATCTTTGGGCAATTTTCCTTTAAGGGACTTGATCATTTTTTAGGCAACTTTCGAAAGCGTCATCGAGGGACTATGATCATTTGAATTGTTTGCTTTGCCCAAAGAGACCTAACGTGCAATATGGCCTAATTTTGAAAGGCAACAAGTGGATGTAACCCTAGGGGTGTTAGTGTGCAAGTGTGTTTTATTGCATACAAGAGTTTTTTCTTTGAATTAGGTTTTTTCTATTTCATTGATTTTATCTTGCCATACACGTCCTAATTACTAGCAATAAGAAGCGGAAATATAAAATCCTACGCTATTACAACAATTAGGGGAAAGGGATACACATTTGTACATGGGGGGTTCAACGAGAAAAATAGACAAAAAAGAAAATAGCAAAAAAACAAGATATATATATATATATATAGAGAGAGAGAGGGAGCCAGCGCGCTGCTGAGAGGTCATCAGATGTTCTGACTCAGATCCGCTGCCAGATGATCAACCTCTTGGTTAAACTGTATGAGTCAGAACTTCTGACTCTGGCACCTGCAAAACAGAACCCTGTTAGTGGGGAAATCAGAAGTTCTGACTCCCCTGCGCTGCAAGACAGAAGTTTGTTAGTGGAGAAACCAGAAGTTCTGATTCTGCTGAAAAGGCAATAACTCTCAGAGGTTCTGATATCATTGACAGCAAAATAGGCTTCAGATGTGCTAACGTCAAAGTCAGCACTTGGCTTTTCCCTATACTAATCAGAACATCTGCAATTCTGTTGTTATTCCACAAAACAGGAAACATATTTGGAACAGATCCAGCAAATGTAAAAAATGTTTCAGAGGTTAGAACCAACAAGGTCACAGGTAAGTCCTATACTGGCTCAGAACGTTCTGAGGTATGAAAATCCTCAGAATATAAACAGCAACAACATGATATTTACATTATGTTTATTTGAGTATGTACAGTTGATGATGCTTAGCAGCGTGGTGAAGGTCAGCAGGTGCTTACCTGGCTGTTGGAAAAGTTTGTGGGTGAAAGCTAGCTTTTGGCTCTGGTGGTGTTCTGGACAGATTCTCTTTGAAAAGGGTAGGTAAAGGTGTATGCGTATGTAGGGTCAGAAGTTTGGAAAGGGTGTTTTTGGTTCACAAAGAAAACTGGGTATTTTGATGAAGTTTGAAGGTAAGAACTTCAAAGTTATGAAACAAACTGGAGATTTTGGCAGAGTTTCAGAATGATATGTTGCTAAGGGTTGCTGTTTCTCTCTTAGCAATTTTTCTATTTCTTTTCTGAACGAACTTTGCAGTGGACAATGACTCTCTATTTATAGGAAAAGTTCTTGTGGGTGTTTTGAACATTAAGGCGCCAACAGAGTTTGAATTACTCTTTGACAGAAATTCATGGGAAGTTGTGATAACAGATAGCCTTCAGCCTAGGCTGCAGCAGCAGGCGTAGATTGGGGAGAAGTGACCTCTGAAGTGGGCGGTGGCGCGTAGACCCATGCCAGAATCTGCACAAAAACGTTTTCCAAGCCACACGTGAATGTTCAAGAGTGGTTGGAAGCATTAATGGGCATTAAATGGTGATAAGACCTATCAACATCAATATTCTGGTAATGGAAACCAATGTTGAATGAGCAGTTCTGTTTCAAAAAGAACAGCGTAAACCATGCTCTGGCCTTGGCTTCCTGTTGTCTTAGTAAGCTCTGGAGATTCTCCTGATTTTCTGATACGTTCCTTGGATTTACCTCTGGGTCTCCTGGGCTTAGAGGTTCTGTATCAGTGTAACACCCACTCTTCTGATCTTTCATCTTCTGATTTCAGCATGTTCTGAAAGAGCCTTCAGACTTCCCTGCTTCTCTTGTATTCCTTTAGCAAATTCTGACTGAGCTTGTGTAACTACTGAAAGGGGCATGTTCTGTCTGAGGCTTACATACTGAACCACGTTTACAACTTCTGATTGAACTGATGTAGCTGCTGAAAAGCCAACTTCTGACCACGCTGAGCCAGGCTTGCAACTTCTGACCGTTTTTATCTGGAATGGGTCCAGAAGTTCTGAAGCGCTGATTTTTTCTTAAACACTCATTTTTTAGAGAAACGTTCTAAGTACTTAGAATTTGATTTTTCTCAAGATAAAAGCGTTGTTTTTGGAGCTCGTGAGATCATCTTGCTCTTGTAAGTGGCCTGCTTGGGCAAAAAGATAACTCAGGACTCTGATTTGTTTAAGAGGGACCTTGAAAATCCAAGATGTTTTCCTGAAGAAAGAGAGGGAAAATTTTGGGGTACAACAGACACTGTAGTACGGTTCTGTTCCTTTCCGAATACAGTATGGGCTAGAATCTTATGAAAATAGCGGATAGCGGGGTTGTGTATTTCATTGTTGTCCATGCTATCTGGCTCAGGGTGATAGTTTCTAGTTAAGGTTCCCCAAAAGTAATCTAGCTCGAAATCCATTAATTCCTCCTGGGTGGTAGTAAAAGCAAAAGGTCCGCTAGGGAATCCTAGTAGGTCAGTTAATTCCTTATGGTTATAAACGAATTCAATACCGAATAGTCTGAAAGATATAAATCCTTTTCTGGCTCCGAAACCGTGCTCAGGTATATGAACTAGGGAGCTCAAAAATTCAAATGTAAGCTCGCGGTATGTGAAAAACTTAGACTTAATGTGGGCTTTTTCCCATCCCAGTTGGTTAAACAGATAAAGGACATTATCCTTAATACCTAAGGTGTCCATGGTTGGTTCATCATAATACAAAGTTATACCGATGTTCCTTTGTGACAATTCCTCAAATCTCCTCATTTGGTTCCTTCCTCTAAAAGTGGTTTCCATAAAGTTCTGTGGTTGTGGTTCCATAGTAAATGTTAAATGGGGAAACAAATCAGGGGAGAAGGTAAGATAGAAAAATACTTTTCAGAAATTCTGTAGCAAGTAAAGTTGTTTTAAAATCAACAGCAGTTTTATAAAGATTTTTAGAAAAAATGGAAAAGAAAAAAATGAAAAAAAGGCTTTAAATGAAATAAATGCAGAAACGGAAAAGAAAATCAAAAGTAATAAATAGAAACAAACGGAAACAATAACAAAAGCAAATAGGTGGGTTGCCTCCCACTAAGCGTTGTTTTTAACGTCATAAGCCTGATATAGTGCTTAGCAGTAGATCATTCAGGGGAAATAGTGGGTAATTCTAAAAGTTTTAGACTATTCGCATAGTCTCTATTCTCAATGTGATGATATTATTTTAATCGATGTCCGTTCACTGTGAACGGGTCACTATTCCTATCCTTAATTTCTATTGCTCCACTAGGGAATACTTTTGTAACTTCAAAAGGACCAGACCATCTGGATTTCAATTTTCCAGGAAAGAGCCTAAGTCTAGAGTTGAATAGTAGCACAACGTCTCCTACACTGAATTCTTTCCAGGATAAGCGCTTATCGTGCCATCTTTTGGTTCTTTCCTTGTATATCTTAGCGTTCTCATAAGCGTTTAATCTCAATTCTTCTAGTTCATTTAATTCGAGGATTCGCTTCTCTCCAGCAGCAGGGTAGTTTATATTGAGCGTTTTGATTGCCCAATATGCCTTGTGCTCTAATTCTACTGGAAGATGACAGGACTTTCCTTACACAAGCTTGAAGGGTGTATTTCCTATAGAAGTCTTGTAGGCTGTCCTATAAGCCCATAAAGCCTCGTTAAGCTTAGATGACCAATCTTTCCTAGATATGGCGACAGTTTTCTCTAGATTTGTTTAATTTCTCTGTTCGAGACTTCGACCTGTCCACTGGTTTGTGGATGATACGGTGTTGCTACGCGGTGTTTGACTTCATACTTAGATAATAATTTGTCGAATATCTTCGAAATGAAATGAGAGCCACCGTCACTAATGACAAGTCTAGGCACACCAAATCTTGGAAAGATTGTGTTTTTAAAGAGCTTAATTACTACTCGTGTGTCATTTGTAGGAGAGGCTATAGCCTCAATCCATTTTGAAACATAATCGACAGCTACGAGTATATACTTATTTCCGAAAGAAGATGGGAAAGGTCACATGAAATCGATTCCCCAAACATCAAAGACTTCTACTTCTAGTATTCCTCTTTGAGGCATTTCATCACGTCTTGAAATATTACCGGTGCGTTGACACCGATCACAGTTTTTAACAGCGATGTGGATATCCTTCCATAGATTAGGCCAGAATATGCCGACTTGTAGGATTTTTGCACAGGTTTTAGAAGTTCTTGCATGTCCGCCACAGGGAGATGAATGACAGTGAGAAATAACATCTTATATTTCTTCTTCAGGTATGCATCGGCAGAAAATTCCATCTGATCTTATTTTAAATAATAAGGGTTCATCCCAATAATAATACTTGAGATCATGGAAGAATTTCTTTTTCTGTTGATAAGTTAAGTCTGGTGGGAGCGCGCCTGCAGCTAAGTAGTTGACTATGTCAGCATACCATGGCAGTCCCATGGTTGTCTGGATCGCTTCCACGGCTTCCTTGGCTTTTGTTTTGTTTAGATCTAGTTGAGCTAGATCGCTTCTTATTTGCGCTATCAGCTGTTCATACAGAAAATCGTCATTAATCGGTACTTGTTCGGGTTTTATACCTTCTAATCTTGACAAGTGGTATGCTATGACGTTTTCGGTTCCTTTCTTATCCTTAATCTCTAGATCAAACTCTTGCAAAAGTAGGATCCATATGAGGAGTCTTGGTTTTGCATCCTTCTTGGTTAGTAGATATCTGATAGCAGTGTGGTCTGTGTAAATGATTATCTTTGCTCCTACTAGGTAAGAACGGAATTTGTCAAGCGCAAAGACAACTGCTAACAACTCTTTCTCAGTTGTGGCGTAGTTCATTTGAGCTGAGTCTAGCATTCTACTGGCATAGTAGATTGTGTGAAGTTTCTTGTCCTTCCTTTGTCCAAGAACTGCGCCTACAGTGTAGTCACTCGCATCGTACATGATTTCAAAAGGTAATCTCCAATCGGGTGGTTGCATGATTGGTGCAGTGATAAGGGCTGATTTTAGAGTTTCAAACGCTTTAAGACAATCTTCATCGAATATGAACTCAGCGACTTTCATTAATAGACCGGTAAGTGGTTTAGTGATCTTCGAGAAATCTTTGATAAATCGTCGGTAGAAACCGGCGTGTCCTAAAAAACTTTGTATTTCTCGAACGGTCTTAGGTGGTTGAAGTTCTTTTATGACTTATATCTTAGCTTTATCAACTTCAATTCCCTTATTAGATATAACATGTCCTAGTACGATTCCTTCTCTGACCATGAAATGGCATTTTTCCCAGTTAAGCACGAGGTTTACTTTCACACATCTTTCTAAAACCTTTTCTAGGTTTGATAGGCATCTTTCAAAACTTTGCCCGCACACAGAGAAGTCGTCCATGAACACTTCCATGATGTTATCGATGAAATCTGCAAAGATTGACATCATACATCGTTGAAAGGTTGCTGAGGCATTGCACAATCCGAAGGGCATTCATTGGTAAGCGAACGTTCCATAGGGACACGTGAACATAGTCTTCTCTTGATCATCAGGGTGAATAGGAATTTGGAAAAATCCAGAATAACCATCTAGATAGCAAAAGTAGGAATGTTTGGCTAATCGCTCTAACATTTGATCAATGAAGGGTAGAGGAAAATGGTATTTTCGAGTAGCTTTGTTTAGTTTTCTATAATCAGTGCACACTCTATGCCCGTTAACCACTCTTTGTGTTATCGGTTCTCCTTTTGCGTTCTTCACAACAGTGATACCTCCTTTCTTCGGTACGACGTGTACTAGGCTAACCCATTTACTGTCGGAGATTGGATATATGATTCCTGCTTCCAGTAGCTTCTTAATTTCATCTCTGACTACAGTGCTAAGTATTGGGTTAATCCTTCTTTGAGGTTCTCTAGAGGTTTTGCAATCTTCTTCTAGCATAATACGATGCATACAAATTGAAGGACATATTACTTTCAAATCGGATATGTTATAACCTAATGCAGTCGGGTACTTCCTTAGGACGTCTAAATGTTTCTTAGTTTCGAGCGTTCCTAAACTAGAATTGACTATTACTGGTCGCGTACATTCGGTATCTAGGAATTCGTATCTTAGGTTCCTGGGTAAGGTTTTTAATTCTAAGCCCGGTTTCTTTGGACATGGCATATGATCAGGTGTAAGTGCTAGACTTTCGCTTAGACAATCATCTTGATATGGTTCACGCTAATTGTCGTCTTCGAATATCAAAGGGGTTTGGATTTTCATTATTTCAGAGTATATGGTCTGTTATGCTTCCATCTCTCTTACGCACTCGTCTATAACGTCGATTAGATAACATGTGTCATTCATGGCTGGTGCTTGTAAGAATTGAGTGAGGATGAATTCCACTTTTTCCTCTCCAACTTCGAATGTTAGTCTACCCTTCTTTACGTCAATTGTAGCTCCAGCTGTGGCTAGGAAGGGTCTTCCTAATATGATAGGAGTAACTGAGTCCTCGGTAATATCCATGATTATGAAATTGGTCGAGATATATAATTGACCTATTCTAACTGGAATGTTTTCCAGTATACCTACAGGGTATTTAACTGATCAGTCAGCTAATTGAACGGACATTTTTGTGGGTCTAAGTTCTCCCATCTCCAGCTTTTTGCAAATAGATAGGGGCATGACACTGATACTTGCTCCCAAGTCGCATAGAGCTTTGTCTATGACAAACTTTCCAATGTTACAAGGTATAGAGAAACTACCTGGATCTTTTAACTTAGGGGGCACATCGTTTTGAATAATAGCGCTACACTCAGTAGTAAGTGTAACTGTTCCGTTGTCTTCTATCTTTTTCTTGTTAGATAGGATTTCCTTGAGAAATTTAGCATACGATGGCATCTGAGTTATAGCTTCTGTAAACGGTATTGTGATATTCAGTTGTTTCAAAAGTTCAACGAATTTCTTGAATTGGCCCATCGTTTTGGAATTGGTAAGTCTCTGAGGGTACAAAATCGGCGGTTTATAGGGTGGTGGAGGCACATAAGGCTTCTCTTTATCCACTGCCTCTTGGTTTTCGTTTTCCTTTTCCTTTGGTTCATTCTCATTTTCAGTTGGCTTGTTCTGCTTTTGGTACATGGCTGGATTTTCGAGTCTTGGATCAACAGGCCCGTCAAGTTCTTTTCCACTTCTCAGTATCACAGCGTTAGCATGTCCTTTTGGGTTAGGTTATGGTTGACCAGGGAAAATTCCAGCTGGGGCAGCAGTAGGTGCTTGTTGTTGAGCTACCTGTGAAATTTGAGTTTCAAGCATCTTATTATGGGTAGCTAAAGCGTCAACTTTACTAGATAATTGTTTAATCTGCTCATTAGTATGTAAATTCTGATTTAGAACATCTTTATTAGTCTGAGATTGAGAAGCAATGAAGTGTTCTATCATGATTTCAAGATTAGATTTCCTAGGGACATTGGATGTATTAGGTCCATTATTAGGGTGATTTGGGATAGATTTTGGATAGCTAGGTGGCATGGCAGGAGCTTGTCCAGGTGCGTACAACGCATTGTTGCTTTTATACGAAAAATTCGGATGATTCTTCCAACCAGGGTTATAGGTATTACTATAAGGCTTTCCCTGTACGTAATTCGATTGTTCAGATGGAACTCCTGTTAGAAGTGGGCATTCTGGAGCAGGATGTGATTGAAGACCACATAGATCGCAAGTTTGAGCTACTACAGCTACGGTAGCTGCGGGAGCGGTGGTAAGATTTTCTAGATTTTGGGTAAGGGCTTCCACTTTAGCATTGACTTGATCCAGACTATTCACTTCAACCATGCCACCTTTTGTTTGAGTTTTTTCCATATTAGCTCTTTTGCTTCCCCATTGATAATGGTTTTGAGCCATGCTTTTGATAAGTTGATTTGCTTCGGTATACGGTTTATCCATCAATGCACCACCACCAGCAGCGTCTATAGTTAATCTTGTGTTGTACAAGAGACTGTTATAGAACGTATGAATGATCATCCATTCTTCTAAACCATGATGAGGACAAAGTCTAATCATGTCCTTATAGCGTTCCCACGCTTCGAAAAGTGATTCATTATCTTTTTGTCTGAAACCATTGATGTTGGCTCTGAGCATAGCAGTTTTGCTTGGTGGGAAATATCTAGCCAAAAAGACCTTCTTCAACTCATCCCATGTGGTGATTGAGTTTGAAGGAAGAGATTGGAGCCATGCTTGAGCTCTGTCTCTTAAAGAAAAAGGAAATAGGCGCAATCGTATCGCCTCGAGGTTTACACCATTCGCTTTTACAGTGTCTGTGTACTGCACAAACACTGACAGATGCAGGTTTGGGTCGTCAGTAGGAGATCTAGAAAATTGGTTCTGCTGAACGGCGGATAGAAGCGAAGGTTTCAGCTCAAAATCGTTTCGAGCGATAGCAGGAGCGACAATGCTGTTGTGAGGTTCTGCTTGAGAAGGAACTGCGTAATCCTTAAGAGGACGAGGTGGATTTGGTGCGTCAGCCATCTTCGATTCTTCAATTAACTCAGGGATTGAAATATCAGGAAGCTTAGTCGGAGGAAGATTGTTGAGATCATGGTATTCTTGAATTCGGCGTCTTACTCTGAGATAGCGCTCAATATCGTTGATTTGTAGATGCAAAGGCTCGCTTCGGGAGCGAGTATTTGGCATACAACAAAGGGAAAAAAATAAATAGTTGCCTTAGTCTATACAGTGCTACTTTATGAGTGCACTAGTGACTAAATCAAAGTCCCCGGAAACGGCGCCAAAAACTTGATGTGCGATCGACCTAATGTGTCTAACGGTATCTTAACTACAAGTGCACAGCCTATCACGGTAGTAATAAAAAGATGTCAAACCCACAGGGACTTTGTAATCACTCTAGTGCTATAAAGGTTTGCTAGTTTAGCTAAGGCGGATGTTGTCACGTTTGGTTTTTAGAAGTTAAAGTAGAGGAAAACTAAATCGAGATAAGAAAATAATAATAATAAAGCGGTCGGTATGTAATATAGTGAACCTAAGCGGATTTAATCGAACCTAAGCATATAAAGATGTTTAACTTAAATGATTCTGCAGAAATTATCAGTTTAAAAACCCTCAACTCACACTCTCGTGGTCTTATCTCGGATTATACCCCTAAAGCCCTATGCCTGCTCTCGCTAGCCCATAAGTGTTTAAAAAATACTCTTTGAAAACTTAATAAAGTCTAATTCGTTTTAAAGCGCTCTCGCTGTATTTAAATCAAATGCCTAATTTTAGCTATTCGGTTAAAACCTCACACTCTCGTGGTCTTGATCCTAACCTATTCTACTTTTCTTACTCTCGTAACAAAAATATTGATTTTAATTATAAAAAGTCACAGCCAGAAATTAAGTTAATTTGGATTTTAGCTTAGGAACAATTTAATCCATTCAGTTACTATTATCACATTCCGACTCTAGAAATTTAGCTAGCCATGGTACTTGAAACAGACAGACAGAAAATATAATTGGAAAGCAGTGAAACATTCATGATAAATAAATAACAGTAATTGAACGTAAACAAATTGTACTTAAAATTAAATTAAATGCGATTAAAACCTGAATAATAATACTATTCCTCAAGCTCCCTCTTCCACAAGCCGGCAAGATTGGAACCTTTGGAATTGAAACTCGAAACGAAGTCTGAGGCTAAAATCAAATTCTAACTAAGATATCAATTTCCTAATGTTGGAAATGGCTATTAAATGGTAAAAGGGAAATAAAAACAAGAACAGCAGGAAAAATGCAAACTGGGAAATGGTTCGTAAATTCGGCAGAGCTTCCGCAAGAAATTTATGAAAATAAAACTCTGTCAAAATCAAAAACTCTCTGTAAAAAAAATAAAAAAACTCTTTTTCTTCATCGAAATCTCTCGTATTTATAGAGGAGAAATTGACAGTTAGAAAAATAAGAATGTGGGCTTTGCACTTCAGTTGAGGAGAAAAACTAGGAAGACTAGGCATTGGTGAGGTTGAGAGATTGTAGGAGTATCTAAAGACTCCTTTCTTTTTGTTGCCCACGTCTCCACGTTCATCATAAAGTTGGATTAGGCGTGTTACGGTCGTAACAAGTGTGTTACGGGCATTCTTCATGTAATAAGCGTGTTACGGTCGTAACACCAAGGTGACAGGCGTAAGACGCTTAGCAGCGCGTTACGTTCGTAAGTGATGTGTGACGACCGTGACAACATCAAAAACTGCAGAACTTTGCAGAATTGTTCCTTTTCTTCTGGTTTTCATGTTAACTTTCTTCATATGATCTTTTTCAACTAAATTGACTTGAGACATGTTGTACCTATGAAAAGACATAAAAACTCAGAACAATCGAGAGTTAAATGGATTAATGTAGTATAAAAATAGACTAAAAACGTAGCAATTATACGATACGATTTCTCGTTATCAGTGACATTCTAACAAAACCCTTGAAGCAAGCATGATTTAAAGGCTTCAAAGCATTAATGGGAATGAGGAACTTTAGAAATTTGAATTAAGAAGGGTATTAGATATGTAATTATGATTTTAGAAGTTAGAAGCCAGTTATACATTTGGTTATGGATAGTTACAGATATGGTTACTCAGAGCCGGCCCTAGGCCTAGGCAAGCAGACCCACAACCCAGGGCCTTAAATATTAGGTGTGAGCTTTATGAATAGTAATCAAATACTATGACGTATTATCTTTACGGCACAATGATAAGCGAATTTTCATTCTAGTCTGATAATGCAGGTTCGAGCGTTGAGTCACAACTTTTTATCTTTTAATTAGTTATTTCAATAAAATTTCAAAACTACTTATAACAAGAATCAAACCAATGTACTTCCCCTTAACAAATACACACACACATATACATACATATATATATATATATATATATATATATATATATATATATATATATATATATATATATATATATATATATATATATATATATATATATATATATATATATATATATATATATATATATATATATATATATATATATATATATATATATATATATATATATATATATATATATATATATATATATATATATATATATATATATATATATATATATATATATATATATATATATATATATATATATATATATATATATATATATTCAACTGAGCTAACTAATTTCTTTTCAAACTACTACTTTTTATTGTATATATAATATTAATTTCATTAACCTTTTTTATTTTATTATTTTAATATAAATTTTATATAATATTTATTTTTTGTAATTAAATATTTAAAAGTTTATTATATGATTAAATTATTTATTATTAAGTTTTTAGGCTAAGAAATATCATAAAATTATATAATTATTAGTGGTTTGATCTTGTTTTACTAAAAAAATATATTTTAAATTTTTTTTTTATAATAATATATTTAAAATATTGGATATTAGTGTTACTTTAATAAATTCTTAAGAATATATGGATAATAAATTAAATTAATAAAATTAAAATATTTTTAAACAATTTGATTTAAGTTAGTCTAACCTTACACAATCTATATAGGATTTTATAATTCTTTAATTAATTCAATTTTTTTCATATTTTTACATCCATTGCAATAAATTTTGAGGATTTATCAAAGTGTTACAAAACAACTAAAAAAATTATATCTATGTAATTACTACTAACAACTTCTACTCTCCTAATATCAAGAAAAGAAAAAAGTGGTAGGCAAATTTAATTCAAATTATTGATTGTTTTTTTAATAAAAAGATATCTTATTAAATTTATTTTATAATAATATATTAAAAATTTAGTAATATTAATATTATTTATAACTAATTCTTTTGATTAGTTGCTCACTTTTTTAAGGATCCATTTTTGTTATTTGTCTCGGGTCTCTAAAAAAATCAGGACCGATCTTGTGACTACTGAAAGTTACACATGTGGTTACTAAAAATTATATATGAGGTTACTTATAATTATACATGTGATACTGATAGACATACATATGGTTTAGAGATGTCAATGGCACATGGAATCTGCGGAAGATGCTTCCTGTTCTCCGCTTTGTCCCCAAATCCGTCCCCGTCTCCGATCCCCACCACAGGGGGATATTTTCTCCAATCCCCATCTCCACAGATCCCCACGTTATCCACGGATATCCACAAACATCAAATCTTAAACTTTTTTTTATAAAAACTATGACATTAGTATTTCATTTTTTTATTTTTTTTAAACATATATTTTGCATATTTATTATTTTAAAAATAAAAACACATAATGCACCCATAAAAAAAATGCAAAAGTGATTGCAGTAGCTAATTTTTTTCTTGTTATCATGAATAACTATATAAAAACTCATAACTAATATATCTCATAATACATAGAAAAAATAGAAAATTGGAATTGTCAAATATCCAAAATAAAATGCTAATAAACATCCCAAAATGAATAGTAAAATAGAATTGGATGATAATCCAAAATATCAAAGAAAGTCAAAGGTTTGAATGGGACAAGATTGAGGTGGAGGAAGCCTGTGAACGTGCTTATAATTTTCTTTGCTTCGACAGTTGTGAAATTGATTCCTCTATGACAAATGTCACTTTTGTGGTGGTACAATGGTTTATGAAGGATTTGGAAAAATCCAAATTGTCTTGCGACAAAATTGGGTTGGTAAGTAAGTAAAATATTCTGAGTTTTCTTGGGCATAATTCTGGTAACAAGAAGTCTAGGGATCATAAAAGCTTCCCAAATCTGGAGGAATTCTGTTTGCTGTTCATTCGAAAGGCCAACGAGAGGTCTTGTGAACCATTATGGGCCATGGGTTCTTTGAGTAAATGGTTCCATTGAAGGGGTAAATTTGTACCTCTTTGCAAACATCATTAGGTGCCTAGTGAAGCACTCTTGCAAGTTTTCCCCTCCATCATCCTGGGTTAAACGAACTAGTCTAGTCCCTTTGACAGTCTTGTTCTGGATTTTAGAGTTATATTCATCAATTGTGTTTGTATTTGAAAGGGAAGGTTCGAAGGTGGCATTAAGCCACAACTGAAGTAGCCAATATGGGCCAGCCAGTAAAATGTTGGTTTTTGGTTCAAAGTTTTTTAATCTTGTGGAAGCCTCCCCAAGGCTCTCATACAGTCCAACAAGAATTAGTTCGCTCAAGAAAACATCTCGACCAACATGGAGTTGGTTGGCGAGGGTCAAAAATCTTCTGGCAACTTATAGAGATTTGCAGCAGAAGACACATCGAGAAATCCATAAAGCAAGAAAAGCTATGTGTTCCTGATCACTAACTTTGTCTGTCGATCCCAAGTAGTGATCAATGTAATTGTTGTAAGTGGGAGAAGCATTACTGAAGTCGATAGAGTCATCAGCGTCCAAGGTAGGATCGAAAGTCTCTCCTATGGGTTGAAGGCCCGTGATTGCAGAAACATCGAAGAGTATTGGAGTTAACATTCCACAGGGTAGGTGAAAGCTGTTATAAGTACTATCCCATAAGTACAGGGAAACTGTTAGCATTAGCTGACAGTATTCAAGGCCAAACTTCGACAGATGAATCAAGTCAAAGATTCCCAGGTTTTCCATGTTTTTGATTTCACTTTCTCTATCCTAGCTAACCATCCAAGGTACTTCTTGTCCTCTTTCGATGGACCTGATCTAAAAGGTCTCATAACTTCTGTGATGAAGTCTAGCTTAAAGGAAGGTTCATTTTGTTCTTTACCCTCTTGAGGAATATTTTCCTGGGGAACTGTTTCGTCTTCTACCCTAGTGTATTCAGCATATTTCGTACTAACCCTAGGTTTAATAGCTATGGGTCTAGTCAAGTGGTAAGCAGGAAAAAATCTCTTGAGTTTTGATATATTTGATACATTGAGTATATGACCCATATATTCTAAGGTATCAGAAGCAAGAGTGAAGGTAATAATTACCTGAGAAGCGTAGATGGCAATTTGTTCATTCCTCAGAGATAGTGTGGGAACAAATTCTTGATTTCCAATCATGATGGGTGTTGCTACTTTGATTAAAGGGTTGGAAGCAACATCGTCTTTGTTTTGTTTACTCTTTCCAAACTTTAATTTCTTCTGGGATTCCATTGATTGTGTTTTTGAAGAAGAAGAAGTTGTAGAAAAGTTTATTGAGGTTTGGAAGAAGAAGGGAGAACTTTTGATTTGAAAAAGTGAAGAAAAGAGAAAAGATGAATGGTATTAATTTATATGAAGGGAGATTGAACCGTTTTTGATGGAAAGAGGGAAGTTGAACTTTTTTAGTGGGACACATGTAAGGCAATCCTTTGCTTGATGAACGGTTTTTGTAAGTTCCAAAGTTAAGACTATTCATCATAGCTAATGATGAGATTTATAGATACCCATATTGCGATTAGACGTTTGAGAATCAAAAGTCATTATAATAATGACGTCATAATAATTGAAGCGGTTGATGAGTTGTTCAAAAGGTCGAAATTTGAAGAGATTACAAAAAATATGCATTTCTGGTTTCGAAATGAATATTTCTTGGGGTCAATTTGTTGGCTGGAAATTTCGACTAAGGAAAAATTGAGGTGAGTCAATAATCTGAAGATACTTAGAGAATTGTTTGGCTATTTTCTTTGTTAAAAGCCATGAAGATTCGAATTCAAAATTCATTAAGAGATTGATGGATAGTTTATAATTCGAATTGCGAAATTAAGTTATTATTCGAAACATGGTTTAAGACTTTATATTTCGACCATTATCAGATTTTGGAACTCAAGACAGATAGCGAAGGGTTTGAATTCGAATATTCATTCTTATCCACAAGATCGGGTGGAATCTCCTGGATTGTCGAAGACATGCCATCGGAAACGTGGTATTAGTTTGTTAGAAGACTGTTAGGGTCGAAGTTCTATAAATTATAGCTTTTGTGTTTCAATTTGTTGTGTTCACATCTTTGTACAAAATACTCAAAATACTCAAAGTACCAGTGTTCGAAATAAGAGTTAACGAGAATGTATGTATGATGCACCATATTTTGATTCAATGTCATTTATATTCAATGAAGTTTCTCTATGTTATTTATGTTCTTTACAATTCCCAGTCTAGACTAGTTTATATTTCATTACTTTTATAAAGAAGTTTCACTTCGACATACGAAGTGGTTCCTTTTGTTTAAAGAGATTATCATCAAAACATGCTTTTTAAATATTTGAACATAATAGTCCTGAGATCAATCTGACCGATCTCATGAGTAACTGAATCTAGTAAAGGATTTAGAGGATCAATGGTTGTTTACCAAATTCCAGGGTAAACAGGTGCTTGGTGATCCCTCAAGAGAAAACTTAAAGATAGGATGAAGTAGAAAGGGAGAACCAACCCAAATGTGTGATCTTGATGTATTGATAATATGAGATGATAGGAGATCTTAGGATAAAAAATTGGGATATAACAGAAAGAGAGAACGTTTAAATCACCTGAGAACTAACCTATCTTGATTTGACTATTCTCATTGTTTTTTCTTGGGATTTGCATTTCAAAATGAAATTTTCCTCACCTTTTTCTATTTTGGTCAACACTGACAACTATAAAGAAGAACCTCTCTTTGGGATTTATTTTCACATTGCTCTAGAATAACAAGCTTCTTTGCTGGAATGATTTTCTTCTCAACATCAACCTGTTGGCTTCTAGGCCCATTTTTTGGGCTCATCCTTATTTTGTTGCACATGCTTAGAACCTTTCATCGACAAAATATCTTTGACAATAGAGGGGAGTGTCTTCAGTATAATATAAGGATAAAGGGTGACCATTCTTCCTTTCTTAAACACATAAACCATATCAAGACATTCCATGTTATTTTCAGAAGGAAATAACACATGCCATATCACAAGGAAAAAATGACTTCGCAAATTATAAAGTAATAAAGTTCATAATGAGATCACTTCTCACCAAAAAATTTATTCTTATCCTCCTTAGTACACACATTAAGTATCAAGTGTGTTTCAATGTAGAAATTCTTCTTCTTGGTAGGCTTCACGCTCTTAGGGCCAATGATTTAAAATTTGGTCCAAAACTTGGTAAGGTCCATCATTAGTCTTTCCTTTTCATCAAACAATTCACTATCTTTATAAATGTATAACCCCGTGCATTGAAGGAGGTGGTTCCACACCATGCATTTTGAAAAAAATTCTACGCAAGGAAAATGGGGATAAAGAGTGATTGGGGGAGAAAGGGAGAACCACATAGAAGAATTGTTGGAAACGTTTCTCAGGGCTGGCCCATCGCCTATCTCTATCCTAAGAGAACCTTGATATGATATCACAAAGGTTTTCATGAAGAATGATTGAAAGGAGAAATAAAATAATATATTCCATTTAACCCCTTGAAACTGTCCTTACGGACCTCGAGAATCTTACGACATTGTTTAGAAGAAATCAAGCCTTAATGCTACTCAAAATCGACATATTTTTATAGAACGTGAAACAAATGAAAAAAATAATGTTGGACTGGGAACACTATTATTGTACTTACACTAGTGTTGGAATAATTTGACATATGCCCAACTCATAGGATCTAGATTTGAAATGGCTATCCTTAAGTGATTTAAAACTCCAACTTTAAAATCATTAAAAGGAAGTATGAACCCCATCATTGAAAAAGCTACTCAAGCAAAAGCAATCATCACATGTCGTGTTGGCTACAAAGAAACTTATTGTTCCTTGAATAGGTTAGCTTCCAATTCAAGAACAAACCCATATATTGTCACTGATATACCAAGGTAGAATCCTTAGAGTCTTATCATCGATCCAATGGTAGTAAGTTTGTAGCTTCCTCAAGCAGGTCAAGCGTTGGTGTCACTTTCCTCCCCATGTCTTTCTCATTGTCAACATATAAAAAATGATTACCATAGGTTTTACATATTTCCCTCTCTGTGAGTGCAACTTCACTATTAGATATTTTGCATGATGTCAAAACTCAGAAAGCTAGCATTTTAGTGTGGTGGATGGTATCCTTATGTCTTGTGGCACTCCCTTGCATTAGAGGTCTTAGGAGTCATTTAAAACAACTTTAAAATTGGTCTAAATCATGAAAAATCGTTTTTTGTGCATAAAATCAACATTTATGCACCGGCCTGAAATTTCTATATCTCGACATATAAATTCAACATTTCTGCATTTTCTTAAAAGCTTCAGTATGTGTCGACACATATGATTTATAGGTCGACATATGTACTACATTATTAAATCTTTTAATCACATTATCGACACATACGATTTTCAGGTCAACACGTGTACTGCATTATTAAAGCTTTTAGCCACGTTTTTGCATGTGTCGACACAAAACCTTTTCAGGTCGATACATACTGTTTTGTGGGTCTTTTTTTTCATTTAGAAACTACCCTTTTTTACCTAAAAAGAGTCCAAACATAAATATACCATTAATGCATCATTCCAACTTGGTGAAACCATAAAATTAGCCTACTTTTCTCTTCATCTTCAACCTTCAACCTATGCATACACACTAACATTACATTGTGATTATGTTTCATTTGGGGTGACATCTAGAAGAGGATTGATAGTATCTAATTGAGTATTGGGTTGAGCTTTGTAGGGTTTTCATCCTGAAAAACTCTTCGTTAGGGTTTTCCCTCCAAGATCCGTGTTGGTGCGGGGGTTTTACGACAAGATCGGTCAAGAAGAAATCGTCCATGTGAATTCTCTTAGAGTGTTTAAAATCTTTACAAGGTAGTAGCAATAAGTGGAAGATAGAATTGAAGATCTTGTGTGGATAGAGTGCAATCGGATTTACTCGAGTGAAATCCCTTGGAGTGTTTGAAATCTTTGCAAGGATCCTTGAAGTGTTTAAAATCTTTGCAAGGAAGTAGCTTAAGCAGCGAATATGTTGCATTTATCGGTGTTGGTCTTGATCAAAGATCAAAAGAAGAGAAGGGGTTGAATCAACAACAAGCATTAGGGTTTGTGGAGTTTCTCTTGAACACTTCTCTTGTATCAACTTTTTGCTTAATAAGAATTATCCTAATTCCATTAGAATTAGATGCAGACATACCCACACATGAGGACGACATTGGGGAACTATGAAGACAAATTCCTTGTGTCTCCTTTATTTTATCGCTTTTACTTGCTTTAATATTCTTCAATAAATTTCTCAAATAGGATTGATTAATATATCGATGCGTAGGAATTTTCCAAAACTGTTTGTTGTTTTGAATTGTGTCTTAAGTTGCTTATAATCACTTTTGATTATAAGTGCTTTTTCATATCAACACAACACAAAGGAAAATTCTGAAACTCTGATTACACACCAAGTGTTTGACAAATTGTTTAGCTTGTTTAATTCAAAGGAAAATTTCAATGTTCTATCTCTTACTCTCATTTACTTTCTATATGAAATTTGTTGAATGTGTTGTTTGATCAAATGATTCCTATAGAATTTCTCTTTGATTATTAAAGTTTAAATTGCTTTTTTTATTAGCTTATAATCACTTTGATTGTAAGTGTTTTTGCATAACAACAAAGCTCAAAGAAAATTCTGAAAAATTGATTGCACATCACATGTTCGATAAATTGTCAAGTTATGGTTTTAATATGATTTTATTGGAAATAGGAAACCGTTGTGATTGATATTAAACTATTAATTGAGATATTATTATGTTGATTGATTTTATTATTATCTTAATTCCATATGCCTTGTGCGCATTTGAGTTTCCAATAACTAAGTTCGTTTAGACTACTACTTTGATCTAGGCTAATAAATATTTCACTCAACATTGTTTTTCAAATAAGTTTTTAAGTAACCATTTTGAAATGTAAATTTTAATATGAGCATCTATTCACTCCCCCCTCTAGATGAGTTGTCGGCTAAAAGGGATTTCAAAACAACTCCAATATTTTTTTTGAAGAAAACTATAGTTATTGGAAAAATTTTATACACATTCATGTTAACACAACTAATGAGGTCAATAACGGGGTTACCTAAATATGAGTTTCCTAACTCAACCATTTTCAAAGAATTAGCAAAAATAGAGATAAAAAAAATGAAGAAAAGAACAAATACCTTACATTTTAATGCATATTTTTTTGGAGAACTAAGGAAGAATGAAGATCGACTCGAATGATACATCTAACTGTAAAGAACCTCAACAACAATCAACTAAGTTGACTTAATACCATCTCTATGATAACTCTGAATAAAGAAGAAATACAAATATTTCTCTCCATAATAAAGATGAAGTGGAGATGGAAAAATGATGCTTAAATTTCCTAATTTATAGACTCAAAAAAGTGACAAGTTCAATTGCCACGATCCAACAGAAGAACGAATGTAAAATTTAATGGTCGAGATGAAGTCTCGAATCTATAAATTGCACTAAAGTATGCTTATGCACGTCTCTTCCAAACCATATACACGTGGGTGCACGTTGAAGCCTCCACCAGAACAACATTTCGTCTACACAATAAACATTAATGCATATGTTTTCAATGCTAACTTCTCCCACTTTGTGCCACAACAGAGTATTACCTTTCCGGGGCACATTCTCAATGGACAAAGATGTCTCAATGGTACTTATTCTCAATTTGGATTCACTAATTTCTTCTTCAACACCTATTACTATATAGTTGATAGCAAGGACTTGAGGGAAAACTATTTCAGACTGGCCAAAAATTGATCAAATCGACCTTAATCATAGGCCCAATCCAACAAAGACACTCTACTTAGGGTCAAACAAGTGGATCCTCACTTTAGAACATCCCATGAGAGCACGACCATCACCCTCATCTCAATTGTTAATCAAATCCAACACTCATTCAAACTCTAGGCCGGATTAACTATCCTACCTATATAAGCATGACTCTCAATCAGACATAAATAATATTTTCATTCATACTTACATTAATTCCGTCATTCTCAAATAGTGACCTAAATATTAGAATATTAGAGTATTAATTTTGTATATATCTCTCTTTAATCACCAAAAAAAAAAAAAACCATAACCACCCTATCAAAAGCTTCGTTGTAGGGATCATCTTCGATATTTTTGTGGGTATATAAAATTAGATATTTTTACGCAGAACATAAAAGAATATTTCTATATAAAATGTTCAGACAAGTCTAATGTTATAGGATGGAGGTAGTAGTTAAGTCATCTACTACAATTATTATTTTTTGGTAGAAGAGTTTTACTCTTTTCATACAACATTAGTCTCTTTTCTTTTTGACCCATATATACAACATTAGTCATTAATACAAATCTTTCTTTGTCCAAAAAACATTTAATATAGGTTATTTTCTAAAAAGAAAAAAAGTGTATAAGGCGTGTCTACAAGAGAAAGGATTTATTTGCCGTTATGAAGGTTGAAATCACGTGCGATGCGTGCTTCCTTCTGACACGTCCTTCTTCTTTTAGCACTACTCCACTGTACAACCTTTCTCTCTCTTCTTTTCATATTTCATAACAGCAACAACAACAACATTAACAATGGTTTTCAATTTTCATGCTTCTTCTACCACTATTTCACTACACCACTTTTCTTCATTTTTCTTCAATGGCATTTTCTGCATGTTCAACTACCAAATAACAATAATACCTTAAAAATAACAATCTTTACTCCCTCGTCTTCATTTTCCATGGCTGTTCCTTTTAACATTCTCGTACTCTCGTACCTTGTCGTGTTCTACTCATGTTACGCTGTTGGAGACAAAAATGAAAACAACCCAGAAAAGGTTTCGCTACTTTCTTTCAAAGGGTCTCTTAAAAACTCCCACTTTCTTTCTTCATGGCACTCTGCAACTCCTCACTGTAACTGGGTTGGTGTCACGTGTCAACTCGGACGAGTCACTTCGCTTTCTCTTCCTTCTCGTTACCTTAAAGGCAATCTCTCTTTGTCTCTTACGTCTCTTTCGTTTCTGACTATCCTCAACCTTGAAGATAATCAGTTTTCCGGCGAAATCCCCGGTGACGTTGGTCGGTTGTTGAACCTGAAAACTCTTAGACTCGGTTCCAACTCGTTCTCCGGGAAGATTCCATCGGAGTTTGGGGTTCTAACGAAGCTACACACGCTGGACCTCTCCGGGAATGCACTCGCCGGAGAAATACCGGAGAGTATCGGGAACTTGACCAACCTTCAGTTTCTGGACCTTAGTAACAACATTCTCTCAGGTTCTCTTCCGTTAACTCTTTTCACCGGAACAGTTTCTTTAATTTCTATTGATATTTCGAACAACTCGTTTTCCGGTGAACTTCCGTCGGAAATCGGAAACTGGAAGAATCTCACTGCACTTTACGTTGGGATAAACAAGTTGTCTGGTACATTGCCTAAGGAGATTGGAAAGCTTTCGAAGCTTGAAATTTTGTATTCACCTTCTTGTTTGATCGAAGGTCCATTACCTGAAGAAATGGAGAAGCTGAAATCGTTGACTAAACTTGACCTTTCTTATAACCCTTTGAGATGTTCAATCCCAGAGTTTATTGGGAAGTTGAAAAATTTGAAAATTTTGAACCTTGTCTTTTCTGAGCTTAATGGGTCAGTTCCATCAGAGCTTGGAAACTGTTCAAATTTAACTTCTGTGATGCTTTCTTTCAATTCACTTTCTGGTTCACTGCCTCAAGAGCTTTCTGAGCTTCCTATAAGAACTTTCTCAGCTGAGAAGAATCTTCTTCATGGTCCTTTGCCTTCTTGGCTTGGAAAGTGGACTAATGTTGATTCTCTTTTGCTTTCGGCTAACCGATTTTCGGGTGTGATTCCGTCCGAGCTTGGGAATTGTTCTGTGATGGAGCATCTCAGTTTGAGTAGTAACTTGTTGACTGGTCCTATACCTGAGGAGCTTTGTAATGCTGCTTCGCTTTTGGAGATTGATCTTGATGATAACTATCTTAGTGGAACAATTGAGAAGGCTTTTGTTAATTGTAAGAACCTTACTCAGTTGGTTTTGATGAACAATCAGATTGTTGGTTCTATTCCGAATTACCTTTCTGAGCTTCCTTTGATGGTGTTGGACTTGGACAACAACAATTTCAGTGGAAAGATACCTTCTAGTTTGTGGAATTTGTCAACTCTGATGGAGTTTTCAGCCGCAAATAATCACTTGGAAGGTTCTCTTCCTGTGGAGATTGGGAGTGCAGTGATTCTACAAAGGCTTGTTCTTAGCAACAACCGTCTCAAAGGTACTATTCCGAAGGAAATCGGAAGTCTTCAAAGTCTTTCAGTTTTTAATTTGAATGGAAACATGCTTGAAGGAAACATTCCGATCGAGCTTGGCGATTGCGTTTCACTCACTACATTGGACCTTGGAAACAATCAACTCAACGGCTCTATTCCTGACAAATTGGTGGAACTAAGTGAATTACAGTGCTTAGTTCTTTCTCACAATAATCTGTCAGGGTCTATTCCTTCGAAGGAATCTTCGTATTTTCGACAACTTACCGTCCCTGATTTGAGCTTTGTTCAACATCTTGGTGTGTTTGATCTTTCTCACAATAGATTGTCTGGCACCATACCCGATGAATTGGGAAGCTGTGTAGTAGTGGTGGATCTATTGCTTAGCAACAACATGCTTTCCGGGAGCATTCCAAAATCACTCTCGCGTTTGATGAATCTTACAACTTTGGATTTGTCTGGAAACTTGTTGTCAGGTTCCATTCCAGCAGAGCTTGGAGATGCTGTCACACTTCAAGGTTTATATTTGGGACATAATCAACTTTCAGGTACCATCCCTGGTAGTTTCGGAAAGTTAACTGGTTTGGTGAAGCTGAATTTGACAGGAAATATGTTGTTTGGTTCAATTCCGATTAGTTTTGGGAATATGAAGGAGTTAACTCACTTGGACTTGAGCAATAACGTGCTCAGTGGCGAGCTTCCATCGATTATGTCAGGCGTGCAAAGCCTTGTCGGTCTTTACGTGCAGAACAACAGGCTTTCAGGCCAAGTCGGGGAGCTTTTCTCAAACTCCATGACTTGGAGGATCGAGACAATGAATTTAAGTCACAATTGCTTCAACGGAAACTTGCCGTGGTCTTTGGGAAATCTTTCCTATTTGACAATTTTAGATCTTCATCAAAATCAGTTGTCTGGCGAGATTCCTTCCGACCTTGGGAATCTAATGCAACTAGAGTATTTTGATGTTTCGGGTAATCATTTATCTGGAAAGATTCCGGAGAAGCTATGCAGCCTAGTTAATTTGAATTACCTAGATTTGTCTCAAAACAGATTGGAAGGGTCTATTCCAAGAACTGGTATTTGCCAAAACCTTTCAAGGGTTCGATTAGTAGGAAATGTAAATCTTTGTGGCCAGATGTTGGGTACAAATTGTGAGGTCAAAAGCATCGGTAGATATGCATTGTTTAACGCATGGAGGCTTGGTGGAATCGCCATTACGGTTATATTAATAACTCTGATCTTTGCTTTTGTTCTGCATAGATGGATTAGCAGGAAGCAAAATGATCCTGAGGAACTTGACGATCGCAAACTGAATAGTTATTTGGATCAAAATCTTTACTTCTTGAGTAGTAGCAAATCAAAGGAACCTTTGAGTATCAATGTGGCAATGTTTGAGCAGCCTCTTTTGAAATTAACTTTGGTCGATATCCTCAAAGCTACTGATAATTTCAACAAGACAAACATAATCGGAGACGGAGGTTTCGGAACTGTGTATAGAGCTACTTTATCAAATGGAAGAACAGTTGCTGTGAAGAAGCTTAGTGAAGCTAAAACGCAAGGTCATCGCGAGTTCATGGCCGAAATGGAAACCTTAGGAAAGGTAAAGCATCAAAACCTAGTTTCATTGCTTGGATATTGCTCAATGTGTGAGGAAAAACTCCTTGTTTATGAATACATGGTAAATGGAAGCTTAGACCTTTGGTTGAGAAATAGGACCGGGGGACTCGAGATCCTTGATTGGAACAAACGATACAAAATTGCAACGGGTGCGGCAAAAGGATTGGCTTTCCTTCATCACGGTTTCATACCTCACATCATTCATAGGGACGTGAAAGCTAGCAACATTTTACTAAACGAAGACTTTGAGCCAAAAGTTGCCGATTTCGGACTTGCAAGATTGATCAGTGCTTGCGAAACTCATATCTCTACTGATATTGCTGGAACATTCGGTTACATTCCACCGGAGTATGGACAGAGTGGAAGATCAACAACAAGAGGAGATGTCTACAGTTTCGGTGTCATTTTGCTTGAATTGGTGACCGGAAAAGAGCCGACGGGACCAGATTTCAAAGAGATTGAAGGTGGAAACTTGGTTGGATGGGTTGGTCAGAAGATCAAGAAGGGACAGGCTGCTGTTGTTCTTGATCCAACAGTTCTCGACGCGGATTCGAAGCAGATGATGCTTCAAATGCTGCAGATTGCTTGTGTTTGTCTCTCTGATAATCCTGCAAATAGGCCTACCATGTTTCAAGTGCACAAATTCTTGAAGGGGATGAAAGGAGATGAGTGATTAACTAGTTTTAATTATGTCATTGTAGCTGCTGATGTAGTATTAATAGTAGTGTGCACACTTCTTCTAACATAAGCTTAGAGTTGAATAATCTAATCTAGATTATATGCTTATTAGAAGTTCTTGTTTGCAAAATAATATTATGTATTTGTTGAGTTTGTGCATAATATGAGAAATATCTTGATGGCTTTGTCCAAGCAATATTATTCTAAAAATTTCTGTGATTTTCACCAGTCAAGGGGGGTTGCGTGAGATGCAAGTATGGTTTCTCAAAGTGTATGATAATCGTTGAAACAACTAGCAACTATCCTTTTCTACAAGAATGATCAAAATAGGTCATGAGTGCTTTATGACGAAACAAGGATGAGAATTGTTTGGAAAGAAAGTTATAAATAAATGAATTTGTGAACAAAATTCCCATTTAGGTAATACTTTTATGGTATTAGAACACATTCTCAACAAAATGACATTCTTCTTATTTCTTATATATTTGTAAAGTAAAACCATTAATATGACAGTTTCTTACCTAAATGAAAAGGATCTGAAACATTGCTTAAGAGGAGGACACTCAATATAGAAATGTGGAAATGTACCAACAATTTGCAATTGCTGAAGTATAAAGACTGAAGTAATCCTCACGGTAACAACTCTTTCAATCTTCTCAAAGGTTTCAATATCAATATACACCCTCTTCGAGCTTCTTTGATTAAAGAGGTTATGTGACAACCCTCAAATCTTGATTGGCTTAAATGCAACCCTGATGGAATTTACAACTATGATACCTTTAATTCAGGTTGTGGTACAATAATGAAGACTTTATCTTGGTCTTCTTCTATTCTTGGTGAGTTCAATACAATAGTTAGAACAATTGATATTGCTAAAGAGAAATGAAGGATAAAATTTGGATTGAAAATGACTCTATCTTAGTAATGCAAGTCAACTCCAAGTCATCTATGGTGCCTTAGCAGTTAAGAAAGCAGTTAATTAATTTATGAGGAAGTCTTGTATGTGGAAGTCTTGTATGTGTTAGTGCACAAGGTGACGAAGAAGAAAAAGAATGAGAGAATATATTTATTGTTTTGTAATGACGGCTATAAAGATGTAAGAAAGATTCAGATTATTACAAATGACAGCTACTACTAGTCTATTTTAGACAAAGTAAATTGTCATTTGCCACGTAGGTTCTAACAAAAAGGTAAACTTAAAGACTAAGTTAACTAGAAAATTAAACTTAATAGCTAAGCTAACAAATCAACTAGAACCCGAAAAACTAAACATACTTCTGGGCATAACTTCAGAAGCTTCTGTTTCTGACTAATAACAACTTTTGAATATGAATTACTTCCAACACCATCCCTTAATTCATATTCAGCTAACCAAAATCTACAACACCATTTTCATCCCTCAAACGGATAAAGTGTTCAGTCTTAACAGCTTCACAGGTTGACAACACAACCACTGGTTGCTTCTTGGAGCACCAAGAAATGAGACTGCTCAGATACTTGAAAACATATCTAGAAGTACTTCTTCTATCAACCCTGTCACCACACCAATCAGAGTCTGAATAATATATCAACTATGAATCAGATTTAACACCAGAGAGGAACAACACTTCATTCCTCAGAGTCCCTTCAGTATCTTGCAGCATGTCAAAATCTGCAAATCTCTTTGGTACCTGTCTGATTCATCGTGGCCTCTGGACTTGCTCAGAATCTCCTTCTGATTCTGAAACAATATATTCTTTTAGACTTTCTTCAGAAGTTCGACTACCACCAGAAGCTCCACTTTGTTAACTTCGGGACCACATCCAGAACCACTACCGTCAAAAATACCACTTTCAAAAGTTGGATCGCCTTCAGAAGCCCTGCCTTCAGAAATTCCACCTTTAAAGACATGATTTCCACCAGAAACATGATCATCTCCAGAAGCTTGTCCTCCAGAACCTACGTCTTTAAATTTTTCCCTTCCAGAAGCATGATCACCACTAGATTCAAAGTCATCATCAAAATATGAATCAGAATCAGATTCACTATCTGACTCATCTTCAGAGTCCCCATAATCATCCTCTGACTCTGACTCATGTTCAGAACTTTCAGGTTCTGATTCATCTTCAAAAGCAGAATCTCCTTCATATTCTGACTCGTCTTCTGATTTTTCTTCAGACTCAAAATCACCTTCGGATCCTGACTTGTCTTCAGCTCCAGAGTCATCTTCTAACTTTGATTCATCTTCAGAAACCTCAGATTCCGACTCATATTCAGAATCTTCAAAGCCATCTTCTGATTCTTACTCGAATTCAAACACTCATTCAGAATCTTCAGAGTCATCTTCTTCCCCTTCAGAATTAGAAAATGACAATCGCACAGGTTCCTCATCAGATTCATAAGCCATTAATAACACATATTCATCATCTGAATCTCCTCTGGCTATTTTTGCTTCTTCTTCTTTGTTTGACCAACAATATTTAGCAAAGTGGTCAAACTTATTACAACAATAACATTGAACCATTCTCTTGTCATACTTCTCCTTTCTCTTCCGATGTTTCTTCTCATCAGAATAGAAGACTTCTGACTTCTGAGACCTACCCTGTTTTTTCTATTTCTGGTCTTTCTTGACAAAAGAATCTTCCAGAGCCTGCTCAACCTTCTTCTCAGAAGTTCTTTCAGTCAGATGCAACTCTTGCGCCTCTAGACTGCTTTGCAGCTCTTCTATTCTCATGGTATCCAAATCTTTAGAATGTTCAATTGCTACAATAATGTAATCAAATTGAGGGGTAAGAGACCTCAATATCTTCTTAATGATTACTTGTTCAGAAAGGTTTTCTCCACAAACTTTCATCTCATTAGTGATCAGAATCACTCTAGAGATGTACTCAGATACCTTCTCGTTATCCTTCATGTTGAGATTCTCATACTGCTTTCGCGGAGACTAAAGCTTCACCTTATTCACTGATGCGTCACCACCATAACACCTAACCAGTGTGTCCCACGCAGCCTTCTCCGTCATTGAATCAGCGATTTTCTCAAACACGTTCACATCTACACACTGATAGATGTAGAACAACACCTTCTGATCTTTCTTCTTTTTATTTCTCTGCGCATTTCTTTGTTCCTCTGTCGCATCAGTTGCAACAGAAATGTAACCTTCAGTAACAAGCCCAAGAATATCTTGAGCACCGAACAACACGCGCATCTGAATCATCCTGCGATTTTAGTTCTTGCCATCGAACACTGGAAGTTTGGTGCTCAGACTACCGTTTCCATTCATCTTCAACCTTGTGCAAGTCACTCAGATTTCACCAAACAAAGTATTTTCCAATCCCGCAGAATCAGAAAATATAATTTGTTACGATTTTGTGCATGGAATCAATCACACAACGCCTTACCGTTTAACTCGTGTTTCCCATGTTTCTCGGTGGATCTGAACCGAAGCTCTAGCTACCAATTGTTAGTGCACAAGGTGATGAAAAAGAAAAAGGAATGACAACTACAAAGATGTAAGAAAGATTAGGGTTATTACAAATGACAGTTACTACTAGTCTATTTATATACAAAGTAAATTGTCACGTAGGTCCTAGCAAAAAAATAAACTTAAAGACTAAGTTATTTAGCAAACTAAACTTAATAGTTAAGCTAACAAAACAACTAGAACTTCAGAAATTAAACATACTTCTGGACGTAACCTCAGAAGCTTCTGCTTCTGACTAATAACAACTTCTAAATATGAATTACTTCAAACGGTTTGGATACACTCACATAAAAGAAGAAGAAAAAAAATAAAAATAATTAAATAATATATACTTAAAACATTAAAATTATATATAAATTTATATGTGTGCACCTAAATACTTATTTTTTGGATTGTGACCTATTAAATATTTCTTCTAATTTTTATATTTTTTTATCCCATTTCTTTAGAGATTAAAAATAACTTTATAAAAAATAGGTTTAAATTTATTTCTTTTTGAGTGGGTTTTAGTTTAACCCCACATTTTATAAAACTATCTTTTTATGAATAAAAAGTTTATGTGAGTTTAAGGACGGATCTACATAGGGACAGGGACCACTCCAAATATTTCAAAATTTCTTTTTACTATCTAAGATAAATAAATTATAATAAAAGTATTTATATGTATAATATTTGGTCAAATTTATTGAATCTTCTAAGGTAGTACAGTCGAGGATAAATTCCTTAATTTAGGTTGGAACGTACAACTACATATGTAAATTTATAAATGTGTTTCTTTATGAAGTTTTTCTTTGCCTAAAAGAAAAATTAGTCATATATACTAAACTATTTCAATTACTTTTTTGGTCAAACGTGAATGAAGAAAACCAAGGCTCACTAACTAACAAAAGAAAGAAAAGAAAAACACTATTTAGTGTTTATTATAAAACAAAAAAATGTCACGGATATTAACAAAAAGACCCAATTACCTAAAACGCATTGACAAATCTTTACCTCACATTATAGTGAGACATACCCTAAAAAATTTCTACTAGTAGGCTTAGGGTACAAAAATTGTTTTTCTGGTTTTCTCGTTAAAAGTCAATGAAGAATGTAAGATTAGTAGGTCTGATCCAAGTCAAGTTGAGCATAGTTAACTCTTGTTTAAATGAAACATATAGTATTAAAATTTGAATAGTGCGGACTCCAAACCAATACTAATATTTAAATCAAACATGATTGACCTACTTCTAACCTGTTTTAACAACTTACAATTTAAAATAATGCAAAAAATCACATTTATTTAAAAAGCTTATGACTTTTTTTTTTTTGTCGCCATACAACTTAGGATTTTAAATGAATGAGATAACTTTTTTACTATTGAGACAAAAAACCTTACCAGGTTAATAAACCTTTTATTTTCAGACTCTAAGTTTAAAAAAATAAATAAATGCCAATATATAATATTGTACTCAATCTACAAATCACTAAATTTTGTTAAGGACTTATACCTAGTTCAAGAGTACCCATAAGTCATACCGAATATTTACGATAAATCTACAACTTTGTCTGCTTAATTATTTGAAATGATAAATAAATATGAAAATCTAGAGCAATGTTCAAATAAAAAATGAAACAATGAAAGAGATAAAGTGTCATTTCATGGTTCACATTGTTGTCAGATTAGTGGTTTTAAAAATTTATGAAAGTGCACTTCTAGATTTTTTTAGAAGTGTATTTTTGAACTTTTTTTTACAAAAATAAATGTGAGACTCATTTACAAATAAATTGGATGTATTTTAAATGTGTTTGAACATGTATTTCAAGAATTTAATAACATTATTATATTTTCATAAAATATGCTAATAATCTATAAAATGCATTAAAAATTCCCTTACAAAAAATTATACAGTACAACAACAAAACTGGGATGAAATTGGATGACTTTGAGACACCAAAGTCATGGATTTGTCTCCATTTCTCGTCTCTACACACACTCTCTCAAGACACTAGAGGTGACAACATATTGATATAGAGGTCAGTCCAACATACTTTGAAATTTAACACAAGATTTTTAATGCAATTTTTTAAAAATAAATAATAATTTTATATTATCACAAGTGTTATATTTCATTTGTTTCTTAAAATTTGTTGTGTATATATTCAATAGTGAAGTTTGATCAATTTTTTAATATAACTTGAATGCGTTTTGGTCTCCTATTTTGATTAAAATAAGGTTTTAATCTTCAATTTTAAAACTCAACTTTTGATACCATATTTAATATATCGAGATGTACTTGATTTTTTTTAGTTTTGTAGTTGTCACATGTAACGGTATAAGTGCAAAGGCACTACAGAAGGGGACACCAGAACTCCCTTAAGATAGGCGATGAAGTATATTGTTTTTGCGATAACTCACTAGCCGCCCATTTATTAGAACGAGCATATATTATTTAGTTATGACGTTCATTTCTATATCACTCACTCTCTATGAAAAAAATGGAGTGATATGTCCATATCCATAACAATATGCGAGAGAAAGTCAGAAAATGAGTACTACTACAAAATGCACAAACAACAACGTCTAATTTACGAAGCTCAAAGGATTCACCGTGGTAGAATCTATTCAATTAGGCGCTTTTATTTGTTATATTTTACTAAAAGACACACAACAATGGTTGTTTAATACAACTGTTGTTGTATTTAGCGCATGATCATGAGTTTGAATCTTGATGATGTTGTTGTTCTACTACTGATTTTTTTTATAATTTATTAAAAGACATACAACAACAGTTGTTTAATACAACTGTTGTTGTATATAGCGCATGATCATGAGTTTGAATCTTGTTGTTGTTGTTGTTGTTATACTGCTTCATTTTTTATATTTTATTAAAAGACATACAACAATGGTCGCACTACTGAGTTTATTAAACTTCTTATAAGTGTGTTTCTTGAGATTCTTCACCTTTCTTAAACAAATCTCCGCCGTCCATTTAGTGCTTATCTACGCTCAAGAATCTACCATTAGCGATCCGCGTGAAACCTAAAACTTAAACGAACTTTCAACTTGAACAAATTTCATCTTCTACCTCCAAACGTCATCTTTCATTTTCAACACTCTATTTCTCCACTAAATCAAACTCGAAAATATCATTTCTTCCATAAACAAAACCAAAAAACATAATATCTTTCATTAACAAATCTACGAACTCCATCATCTCTTCTTCAACTTGAAAGAGACAAGGAAAATATGGATTTAAGTTAGAAATGTTAGTTGTTGTTTTTTTAATTATTATTGTTCTTGTTGTTCTTTTTTTGTTATTATTATTGTTGTTGTTCTTCTTTCTTTTGTTATGATTGTTGTTGTTATTCTCGTTGTTATTATTGTTGTTCTTGTTGTTGTTCTTGTTGTTGTTCTGTTGGTGTTCTTGTTGATGTTGTTGTTGTTGTTGTTGTTGTTCTTCTTCTTCTTCTCCTTCTCTTTCTCCTTCTCCTTATCCTTCTCATTCTCCTTCTCCTTCTCCTTCTCATTCTCATTCTCATTCTCATTCTCCTTCTCCTCCTCCTTCTTCTTCTTCTTCTTCTTCTTCTTCTTCTTTTTACTATTATTGTTCTTAATGTTGTTGTTGTTGTTATTGTTGTTGTTGTTGTTGTTCTTCTTCTTCTTCTTCTTCTTCTTCTTCTTCTTCTTCTTCTTCTTCTTCTTCTTCTTCTTCTTCTTCTTCTTCTTCTTTTTCCTTGTTCTTGTTATTATTGTTATTGTTGTTATTGTTATTGTTGTTGCTCTTCTTGTTTTTGTTGTTTTTATTTTTATTGTTATTGTTCTTGATGTTCTTGTTATTGTTCTTATTGTTCTTGTTGGTGTGCTACTGCTGCATTTTATTATTATTTATTAAAACACATACATCAATGGTTGTTTAATTCAACTGTGATTGTATGTAGCGCGCACAAGAACAGTTGTTTAATTCAATTGTGGTTGTATGTAGCGTACTATCTAGTTTACTACCACGGGCAATAGACCGTGATTGTAAATAACCCACTTACAACACCCCCTACATAACAACGCCTAGTCCCGCGTGATTATATATTTTTCCCAACCGTGGTTAAATGGGTTTTTTGTAGTAGTGGGGAAACCATGTTCTCTAGAATAATAAGGGAGGTAACGAACCACTTCTCCTGCTCCTGGGAGTGGGTATTGATTTCTTGAAGTCTAAGGTCCAGACTCAAGACATTCTTATAAATACCTCAACCCTGAGGTTGAAGGGGTATTGAATTCAACTCGAAAAACACGAGTATACATAACTTCTTACCATTCATTTGTGAGCTTGATCTAACATCATAACAACACTAAAAAACCTGTGACAACTTTACATCACAAGGGTTGTCACATATTGTACTTTTAACAAGTATAATTAGCTTCCACCGTGGGTCCTGATAAACTGACCTGGGCCACACTCATCATCAATCACTGTTTATTTTTGTCAGCTTCCCCCAGAGGATGCAAAAATGTGGATCCAAGATTACTATGAACATCATTGCTAGAGGGTTCACTGACGAGGGAGAATCTAGCTCTAGTCGCAGAAAATATACTAGACAGGTTTTGACGACAAGAATCATACTTGGCAAAACTGAGGAAGCCCTATAGAAGAAGCCAAGGTCCAAAATAACCTTCTCCAACAAAGACGCCATCAACATTCTTCCTCATAGTAATGATCACATGGTCATCACAGTGCAATATGATGATTGAGATATGAAGCGAGTATTGATCGACCCTAAAAGCTCAACATATGTCTTGTTGTGGAGCGTATCTCATGGGCTTCTTGAATATTTTAAAACCTCTTTGCAATTTTCTAGTCAAGGAAAATGACTTTGTTTTTTATGAGAATTGTCTTAAATCCTTCTTTATTATTAAAGAAACGCTTATAATTGCACCCGTAATCGTTGCACCCAATTGGGAGTTACCTTTTGACATAACGTGCGATGCAAGCAATTACGTGGTAGGTGTAGTTTTGGGTCAATTCCACGAAAATATTTTCCATGCAATTTACTATGCTAGTAAAGTTTTGAATGATAATAAGGTGAATTTACCACCATTGAAAATTAATTACTAGCCGTAGTATTTTCTTTGGAAAATTTTCGGGCATATCTGATTGGTATAAAAGTGGTTGTTTTTAAAGATCATGCGTCATTGAGGTACCTTTTCAACAAAGGAGATTTAAAGCCAAGGCTACTTTGATGGATAATATTGCTACAAGAGTTCTACTTGGAAATAAGAGATAAGAAAGTTGTTGAAAATGTTATAGCATATAATTTGTCCCGATTAGAGAATGAAGAAGTAACCAAGAAGGAAAAGAGCATAAATGAAGAGTTTATGGATGAGAATTTGATGGTAGTCAGTGAACGACCTTGGTTTGCGTACATGGAAAAAAATAAAGCTACAAAAAGTGTACTGGAAGGCAATATGTGGCAGTATAAAAAACAATTCTACAAAGAGGCTAACCATTATTTATGGGGTGAACCTTATCTGTTTAAAGTTAGTAATGGGGGTTTGATCCATAAATGTGTTGCAAGAAAAGAAGCTAGAGACTTTATGTAGCACTGCCATAGCTCAGCTTATGAAGGCCATCACAGTGGCGAAAGAACATCAACAAAGATACTTCAAAGCGGTTTCTGAGGGCCAACATTATTTAAAGATTGTAAGTCATATACGCAAGAATGCAAAGATTTCCATAAAACAAGTAACATTTCAAAGCGAGATGAAATGTCATTTAAAGGTATAATAAAGATTGAACCTTTTTTATTGTTTGGGAATTGACTTCATGGGACATTTCCCTCCATCCAAATTTAATGTTTATATTATGGTTTGTGTTGATTATGTCACTAAATGGGTTGAAGCGATATCTTGTGTAGCTAATAATGCCCAAATTGTTGCTAATTTTTTGAAAATGTTTTTTTTGCTATATTCGGAGTCCCTATTGTGTTGATTATTGATGGGGGACACACTTTTGAGACCAATACTTGGAGAGTGTGTTGGCGAGATATAATGTGAATTATAAAGTTTCCACACCATATCACCCTCAAACATGTAAACAAGTAGAAATTTCAAACATACAACTTAAGTAAGTCTTAGAAAAGACGGTATCCACATGTAGAAAGGATTGGTAGAAAAAGCTATATGATTCCCTATGGACTTATATAGCAGCGTTCAAGACCCATCTATTTATCCCCATATATGTTGGTTTTTGGGAAGGCTTGTCATCTATCAGTTGAGTTGGAACATAAAGCATATTGGACAATCAAGTTCTTTAATTTCGATGAAAAAGCAGTAAGATGCAAGAGATTGATAAAGTTGGATGAGTTAGTAGAGATGATACTGAAAGCATATGAGAATGATGTGATTTATAAATAAATAAACAAGAGGTATCAGGACAATAATTTGGTGAGAAGAGAATTTCAGGTAAGACAAAACTTTTTGTTGTAAAACTCTCGACTAAAGTTATTTCCAGGAAAATTAAAATCAAGATGATTTGGACCATTTATTGTGAATGAGGTGTTTGAAAATGAAGTTGTAGAAATAAAAGATCAAGGAGATTTGCACATTTTCATCGTAAATGGGCAAAGGTTAAAGATTTATGCAGAAGGTGAAATAGAATCATAGAAGGTTTCTCTTGTGCTTATTAGCGAATCTTAGATGAAAGAGTCAAGCTAATTACCTTAAACAATCGCTTAATATGATGCAACCCATCAGAGTTTGAATTTCAATTTGCAATTTTTATTAAGTTTTTTTATAAAAAGAAGAGTAATAGGAAGAGCTGAAGAAGAACTTCCCCTTGTACTTTTCTTTGCTTGAAACTAATGAACTTGTTTGCTTCTGATTTTTCTATCCGTTTAAATTTTTCTACCTTACCAGTGCCATCAGAAAAAAGAAAAAGAAAAGTTATAAAAAATAATGAAAAAGATAAATAGTGAAGTTTCCGTGTTGATTGAAGGTTGATAAAGAAAAAGGAAACTGACTACATGTACTCAATATCCAGATATCTCAGCTAGTAAGGTTTTAGTCAAATACTTCCACTATTTACTTTTCCTTCTTATGATAGTATCCTTGCATTAGTCATTTTCTAGGATTTTCTCTTTTTCTGATTTAGAGTCTATTGGTCTAATAAATACACATTGAGACAGTTATTTGTGAAAATTCTGCACCTTTTTAAGCCGTTCTTTGTTAAAATTATAATATTCGTTGTTTAACCACTTTGAGCCTAAAACCTTTCTTTCAGTGACATAGCCATATTACATAACCAATTGACTTGAAAGATTAAATATTTCCACCCTCTTTGGAGTTAGGTGGAAAATTTTAGTTTCCTAGTTTATGGCAAGAGAATAAGTTCGGGGTTGCTCTTAGAAGTGAGCAATGAACAAGTTTTGGGTTAGGGTACTAAAGAAATTGGTCAAAAATAAAAACAAAAAAAAAGAAAGAAAAACAAGAAGTTGAAATAGCTTCTTCAAAAAAATTTGTGAAAAATAGGATCGACAAATTGAAATTCTCTAGTACCAAGTGCATTATAAATAAGTGAGATGGAAGGCATTCAATAATATTAGGAAAACTAGGTACCTAACTCCAAAGGTTTAAGAGTATTATCCTAAATTATCCTACCCTGACATAAGCTAAGTTACAATCTATAAAAGACCTCAAAGGTGTGTGTATAAATCTGACATTGATTGATTTGATTAGAAAATTTTCAAATTCATTGTTAAATGCTTTTGTGTGTTGATTGAGTTATTACCCTGAAAAATTGAGTGCATAGTTATGAGAGGAGAGACAAGTTAAATACTTGTATATCAGAAGAATTTTTTTGAGTTGATTGGATCAAAGCAGGGAGCCAAAGTGTTGATTATAAAAAGTGACATTCATTGGTAAGTGTAAGCATTTTAATTTTGGGTAAATGTTCAGTATATCGACATGTTATTTGAGGACAAGCAACATTTCAAGTTTGGGATTGTGATGATAGTCGTCATTACGTGATTTTTATGAGGAAATTCTGATGAATTCGGAAGAATAATGACCAAAAGCCATGTAAAAGTGTGAACACTTGAGCAAGAAGCCAATGCAAGAAAGAAATAAAGACTTAGTGAAATTGGTGAAGAAAAGTGAAGAAAAGGAAGGATTTTCTTTTGGAATTTCCGCGTCTGCAATGCATGCCATCGCAACATGATGAGGCTTGCATTACAGCAGGATCCTGACTTGTCACAGTACGATGAAGCGATTTTTGGCTAACATGTTATTTTCTATTTAAAGGGTTGTTTTGCTACAAATATTAGTGATATCGAGTTGTCGTTCGACAAGTCTTGCGCTTATGAGTTTGAGTTTGAATGGGTTTCAAGTAAATGTGGGAATTAAACATATGAACATGAAAAAAATACATTCTTCAGAGAGAATAAACTTATCAGGCATGAATTTACACTACTCGTCACAAAATTACAATTAATGGTCAGTTGCACTCAACCTACAATACTCGTCAAAATCATCAAGTATCTCTCGAAATGTTCCACAACAGAGGTTATGTCTAATACAAAGTTGGAGACAACCATATTACTCGTATTGACAATCTCTCAGCACAACACATACAACATGGAGGCATTAAACTCTGATACCCACAATGATTATTAACTCTAAATCTAACTCTAGAATCTAGAAATTAATAGATATTCATCCCTAGTCAATATTTGGGAGGTATATGTCTATAACAACCCAAATCCAAAGATAAAGCAAAAAGATCAAAGAAGACATCAAGATTGATATGTAAATAAAGCTTTATACAACATCATAATCAACAAATATACATAGGTTCAGAGTAAGCATACAAATAAAACCCAACAAATAGAGAAATACATTGAGAGGAATCGGAGAAAAACCAAACATCTCACAGATTGTCAGCGCCGATTGATGAGAAATCCACTCAAGATTATCCATGTGAAAGCTCCATTGTTGTTTTCGAACTTCTCTCTACCAAAAATTGAAGGTGATGGAGTGGGAGCAAAGCATCCTCAAACCATACCCTAAAAATGTGTGTTTTTGCCCTTTAAATGTGTTTCTGCCCAGGCATTTTCGCCCAGCGACCAAAACGGCTCACCTTGCGCTCAAAATGTCTTTTTTTCACACTTCAGGATGCATTTCCACGCTTTTGGATCACCTCTGACACTCTCAGCGAGCTCGGGGTGAGGCTGATAGAAAACAGAAAAATTTAGCATTGTTTCGACCATAACTTGAGAATCGTAACTCCGATTTGCACTCGATCAAAAGCATTAAAAAGATTATTAAATGCTCTATCTAACAATGAATAAATATAAATTCTTGAATACCGACAAAATTAGATAAAAACAATTAAACTCAATGATATTTATACGATAACACAATATATACACTATAACGTAAATTATACTGAATATATACTAAAGTTGAGGTTTATTGACAAAAAAACGAATTAAGCCGATTAATTCTAATTATTCACACTCAAATTCACAACAATTTAGCACTTATCAAATTCTTCCCAACTTAAAACATTGTTTATCCTCAAACAAAGTCAAACAATTTAAAGAAATAAAAGACGATATTCCAAAATCACGAATCAACAGGTTTTGAAAATGAACAAAAAATGTATGGTTCGAATAAAAAACATACATGCAAAGTAATCTTACCACTATCCTACAACGACAATATGAGAATGAAACGAATCCTAAGTAAAAATATTACTAAACATTCTAAAATAAAACATACGTAATCATGAATCATACCTAGCAAAAATTCATCGAGGGATGAAAAACACACAAAGGTGATGATTTGACACTCATCCAACAATCTTGCAAACAAAAGACTAATTTATGCATTCATCCAAAAATTCACATTGAACATACAAAGACAAGAATCACAAAGGCTTTTCAAGGTTGTAATGTGGCTTGATTAATAAACAAGGGATAATTCCTAAAGTTAATCGAAACAAAAAATTGCCTAAACCTAAGGGAGTGATCTACTCACAAAATTTCAAACACAAAATTTAAATTAGACTTCTTCATTCATCCCAAGTGTTACACCAAACACATACTTGTTAGCACAATTATTCTTTTCTTTTTGTTTTTCTTTTTCAAAACTTTTCTCTTTTCTCTTTTTTCTTTCTTTTTTTTTTCTTATTCCATTTTTTATTTTTCTTTTCTTTCTTTTTCTCTTTCGCAACCTCATAGCAATCAACATATGAGCCAGCAAACATTGCTCTCTCCAATTTGAATTCAACCAATATCTAAGTGTGAATACTCCCTACTTTCTAAGGCAAGGTAAAAATTCAAACAACAACACATGGTTGTGGATTCAAGAAAATAAAGAATCAATATTCACTCAAAAAAGTGAACTAACACTCATAGACAAGCATCAAGTTCAAAAACAACATGAACATTGACAAAAAGTCTCAAAGGGGGTTAACAAATGCTCACACACTCATATGGTGAATTGACTATTTGGCCAAGGTAGTTGTGCTCAAAATGAAACAAAATGCCTTGATCCTTTTCATGCTTCCAGACAATTAACCCAAACAAAATATTAAACATAATGAAATCTAGTTAAAACAAGAATTGTGGTCTCCAACATATATGAATAATGGAAAGCTTCCTCACGTTTGAGGTAAAAAAGAACTAAAGTGATTCAATCAAAAAGTAAGTAATGTAACATAATGAATGACATGGAATTTGTACAAATGAAAAGTTTCCTAAATGTGTTATGCTATAGAAAGAGATAAACGAGTACCTTGCGTTTACCAACTTCAAACAATATCATTACCATACATCCACAAGTTGAAATGGTCAAATTAGAAAATCACCTCAAATTTCCTCAAGCTACTCAGAACAATCTCTTGGACAAACAAAAAAATAACAAATTAAAACAACTACTATAAACATACTAAAAGACAGGGTGAAGTTGAATTAAACAAGTTGAAAAGTGAAACTTTGAGAATTTTAAGAACTAGTCCAATTTCAACTTGTTTAACCAATTCACCACACTACATATACTAATACAATAAAAACAATAAAGAAACTAAAAACAATAAAACATACTTATTTTATGTCATAAGCTCGACGCCTGCTATTTATACACACTTCTCCAAGTTGCCTCTTTACACGATTAGCGCTCACCGACGATGAAACCTAACCAAACACTTAGCAAACATGAAGAGAAACAAACATATACACTAAATTTACAAGTATTGAAAACATGTAAAATTCACAAGTATGGTAAACATAAACAAATAAATGCACAAGTATACATATACAAGTCTAATTACACAATATAAACAATATGAACATTATGTGCAAAACTCAAAAACAAAGAAACTATCACAATGCGGTCCAATAAAAACACCATTCCCCGGTAACGGCGCCATTTTGTTGAAGCTATAAAGAGAAAATAAAAAGTTTGGAAAGTATTAATCTGGGAAATTATCGTGTTCACTGAGATTTGTGATATCGAGTCTTCGTTCAACAAGTCTCACGTTTATGAGTTTGGGTTTGAATGGGTTTCAAGTAAATGTGAGAATTAAACATATGAACATGAAAAGATATATTCTTCAGAGAGAAGAAACTTATCACGCATGAATTTACACTACTCGTCACAAACTTACACGTATAGATCAATTGCGCACAACCTACAATACTCATCAAAATCATCAAGTATCTCTCGAAATGTTCCACAATAGAGGTTATGTCTAACGCAAAATTAAAGACAACCATATTAATCACGTTGACGATCTCTCAGTACAAGACAAACAACACAGAGGCCTTAAGCTCTGATACCCACAATGATTATTAGCTCTAAATCTATCTCTATAATCTAACAACTAATAGATATTCATCCCTATTCAAGATTTATGAGGTATATGCCTATAACAACTCAAACCCAAACATAAAGCAAAAAGATCAAGGAAGACATCAAGATTGATTTGTAAAGCAAGCTTCATAGAACACCATAACCCACAAATATATATAGGTTCATAATAAGCATACAAACAAAACCCAATAAATAGAGAAATGCATTGAGAAGAATTGGAGAAAAACCAAACATCTCACGGGTTATCAGTAGCGATTGATGAGAAATCCACTCTGGATCATCCATACGCAAGCTCCATTGTTGTTTTCTAGCTTCTCTCTACTAAAAATTGAAGGTGTTGAAGTGGGAGCAAAAAATCCCCAAACCATACCATAAAAATGTGTGCTTTTCCCTTAAAATATGTTTCTGCCCGGACATTTTCGCCCGGCGACAAAAACGGCTCGCCCGACGCTCAAAAAGGCTTTTTCTCACGCTTCTGAATGCATTTCCATGCTTCTGAATCGCTTATGACTCTCCCAACGAGCTCAGGGCGAGACTGACAGAAAACAGAAAAATTTAGCACTGGTTCGGCCATAACTTGAGAACCGTAACTCCGATTTACGCTCGATCAGAAGCGTTGGAAAGCTTATTCAATGCTCTATCTAACAATGAATAAATATCAATGCTTGAATACCTACAAAAATGAGATAAAAACAATTAAACTCAATGATATTTTCACGATAACACAATATATACACTATAACATAAACTATACCGAATATATACTAAAGTTGAGGTTTATTGACAAAAAGAAAATAAATTAAGCCGATGAATGCTAATTATTCACACTCAAATTCACAACAATTTAGCATTCGTCATAGAGTACTTTTATTATTATTATTATTATTATTATTATTATTATTATTATTATTATTATCTTATTTAAATTGTTCTTGTGTTTAATGATTTTTTCCGCTTAAGGGCGTACAAATCGATCTAGATATTTAGAGATTTTTGACCACTAGTCTATTTATCTAATCTAGGAAATTTATTCATATTTGTAATTAACTAGGTATAGGTAATTATAAGTTCTTGCTTATGAATTAACGCACTTAAAATGCCTAATTTAATTTTGAATTAGTCTGAGAAATTAGGGAATTATCGTATAAACTTGTGAGTTACACATCAAGAAATTGAGTGTAGTGGTTTTGTTAATTCACGGTGAGATGATAATTTAATTGAAACTCAATAAATATACAGTTCATCAACATGTAAAAATAAGGGGATTCAAAAATAAATACCTAATCACCTTTCTCATCTTGAATTTCACCATTTTAATCTCTTAATTTAGAACCGATTTTCTAATACCCCCCCCCCCCCCCCCCCCCCAATTTAATTACTTAAATTGGCACATAATTCTCTTGTTAAATTATAATCCTCGCGGAAACTATCTTTTTATTATTACTTTGACGTTTTCGGTACACTTGCCAAGAGGTCATGAATGGTGCTTCGGATATGAAAGCGTGGAGCAACTCCCAATTGGTGGAAAGTTAGGTTGTTGGAGAATATCAAGTGAAGGAACCCTAACTTATCAAATATCTTAAAAGGGTACGTGATTTATTTGAACATTTTAAAGCTTTTGAAATAATGTGTGTACCTAGGGAACAAAACTTTAAGGTTGGCCTTCTCTCCAAGTTCTCCAACATAAAAAGAGAAGAATGTGTGAATGAAACCAATGCTCTTGAAGTCTCCTAAACCACCGACTAGATGACACCCATGATACACTATCTATAGTCAGACGAACTAGCGCTGAACAAGTTAGAAGGAAAGAAGATTTAAAAATGTGTATCAAGGTACACCATGATGTCAGGGAAGCTTTAAAAATGGGAATGGCTCCCCCATGTTGAGATTTATAGGAGAATATGAAATCGTTGTACTCCTCATAAAGGTACACCAGGGGGCTAGTGGAAGTCAATTTCGTGTGCAGGTTCTGGCCCATAAATTCCTAAGGGCGCGCTATTATTAGCCCACTTTGGTGAAGGATAATTCAACATTTGTCAGGAAACACGAAAAAGACTAGAAGCACACTGTGATACGGTGGGAGAACTGACTTGAGTTTTTGCGTTTTGTATTCGCACTTGTTCGGTTGAGCAAGAGTCGCCACCGACTTTTTATTTTATCCCAAAGGAAAGGTTAAAAAGCACAGCAAAAACCTTTTGATATATTTCGTGGGTTCGGGGGGTAGATTATGAAAAGGGAAGGTATTAGCACCCTTTTCATCCATGGTTATCCATGGGCTCTTAGTTACTTGGTTTTTTAGATCACTTGCCTTGATTTTCGATTGCTTTGAAATTGTGGTGTGTGTGTGTGTATTTTGAAAATGTTTTTGAAATAGACGCCTTTGTTTCGGCAACCATTGTAATGACTCGTGTTTGAGTATATACAACGGTGTGTATCTTTTCGAAAAGATGTTTCAAAGAGTTTGTTGTGAAAGTGTTTGTGAAGTGTGATTTTTGGAAAGGAGGCAAGTGTTTTTGCAAGTTGATCTCCAGTAACTAAGAGTTTTGTCTACCCCTATTGTACTCAAAAGGTTTTCTCTATGTTTTCAACCCTTTTTAACAATTTTGCTCCACCATTGAATTTGATGGACAATCTTGTGTTTAGGAAGTGATTGGGACGGGTGCGGGTCATTGTATGGACCATGAATGCAATGGTGCCAAGTGTCTTTGGCAATTTTGCTTTGAAGGGACTATGATCATTCCGTTTTAGGCAACTTTCGAAAGCGTCATCGAGGGACTTATGATCATTTGAATTTGTTTTGCCAAAGAAACTCGACGTGCAAGCATGGCCCATTTTGGAAGGCAACATGTGGGATTACCCTAGGGGGTGCAAGTGTGATTGTGTGTTGATTTCATGCATTTGTTTTTGTATTAGGTTATCTAGCGTTTGGTTTTATGTACATGCAAACCCTAGGTCTAACCATGGTATAATTCGAAAGCGGTAAATTGCGGGAATTTTAAAGTCTACGCTATTACAAATAGTATCCGGGAATGGGGGTACAAGTATACACAAATGGGGATGAGACTTTAGGAATGTAGTGTCCAATAATTTACAACCAAATTGAATCGCGATCAAATGTAAACAATGTAATGTAAAGTATAAGAATAGCAAATGTATATTGTCAAATGTAAAGTGTATTGTGTAGGTGTACGTGTACGTATATGAGAATTATTTACAAGTTGTAAGTGTATGTGATCTTAAATGTATAATTAAGTATGTATTTGTTTTTGTATTATGTACACATTTGATTTAAATTTGTATTTTCATATTTTGTTTAATATGTACAAAAAGGTATTTTACTTAAAAGAAAGAAAAAAAATTTTAAATTATATTATGTATGTTAAAAAAATTGTATTTTAATTGATTATGTACAAATAAGCAAATTTAATAAAAGAAAAGAAAATACCTTAAGTTCTATTTTTTTTATGTATCACTATTAATGTATTCCAATTAGTGTTTTTACGTACAAACATTATAATTTAAAGAAAGTTTTAATATTTTAAGTTTAAAGAGAAGTGTTATTTATATTTTAGTTAAATGTACAAGGTTTAATCACGTTATATATATAATTAGTATCAAGTAAATTATATAAAAAAAATATATTAATTTGTTTAACAAAAGGATAAGATATAACTTAAAAAAAAGAAGATTAGTTAGCAAATGAATGGGCTTGGGCGTTATGCTGGCCCAAACAAAGGAGCAACGTATGGGGGGTGTATGCCAAAAAAGGCCATTGGGCTTAAGAGAACCGGCCCAACCGGTCTGAAACAATTACCAAGGGTTCAATTTGTTATTTCATTATTGGAATTAGGGTTTGTTAACAACACAGAGGCGCCGTTCGCTACTTCCGTCCTCTTCGTCTTCTTCGCCAAGCGCCTTCATTTTCCTCAGCTTCTGAGCTTCTCCTTCGCCCAAGCCACCAACGCCATTGTTTGTCCTCTTCCCTCCATGGTTGGGCGACGCGAAAACGAGAGAAAAGGTAATGATTTCGTTCCTTTCCATTTTAGGGTTTTATGCTTTTATGATTTTTGCATGTTTTGCTTCTGATTTTAAATGTTTGTTATTTGTCTTATGTTTGAGGATCATGAAAGGGAAGAAAAGAAATTATACTACCTTCGATCTTGGAGACGGAGGAGGATGAACCGGAGGCGTAGGGGATGGCTGAGGGCGGAGGAAGCGGTGAGGATGCTCGCTTTGCTTGGAACCCTGGTATTCTATATTCTTCTTCCTTTTCCTTGTACGCTTGCTTCTGTGCTTGAATATGCTTGATGCTTTTGAGTATATTTGATTCTTTTCCTCTTGTCTTCTGGTTGCCTTGATGCCTTGGTGCCTAGCTTACTTTGCTTGATGCTGTATGATTGTGGTTTGTTAGCTCCCCAATGATGAACTCTTTGAGTTCTGAGGGTTTGTATCGGTTGCCTTTGAATGCTTGCCCCTTCTGTGCTTGGTTGAGACACTTCTTTATCTTCTTTTTACGGTTGCCTTTGTTGCCTAACTCGATGCTTTGGTTATTCTGAGTATGCTTATGAGATATGTTGCCTGGGATTTATTTGAACCTTTGCCCAATGATGAGATTGTCTGAGGGCTTTGAGTTGTTGGCTTGAACTTGGTTTCAGGGTTCTGGCTTTGTGTTATAGGTTTATAGGCAGGATTTTGGTTTGGTACCAGTCTAGGCTTATGGTCTTTTGTTTATGTCATTTCTGGTTCTTGGAAGGGTTTTGACACAGGTGAGGTTTGAAAGATAGGCAGGTTTGGTGTTTGTTTTGATCTTGTTTGTCTGCAGTAGGTTAGGCTTATGCTGTTTACAGGTATACTGGCTTGGTTATGGTTTGATGAACTGGTTATTTGACAGGTTAAGGTACTGGGTGTTTAAGGCTTTAATATGCTGTTCTTGTTTAGAATGGTAAGGCTTTAGGCTGTAAGTTCACTGGTTTGCTGGCTTGAGCTTGAGGGCTTTGAGGCTTCAACAGGCTGTAAGTTTTTATTTGTTGAGCTTGAGAGCTTTCAGTTGATACAGGTTAGGGCTTGATGCAGATGGAGGCCCTTTTTTTAATTGAAGCAGGTTCATACCTCTTGTTTGGAGGCTGAACTGTGTTTTAAAAGTTCAGTTTTTGGTTGTGTTTTTTTTTCTTGTGTTATTGCTGCCTCTTTTATATTTTCTGCCTTGATATCTTCTGCTTTGATATCTTCTGCTTTGATATCTTCTGCTTTGATATCTTCTGTCATTTGCAGTTTTGTTTTTTTCCTCTGTCTCAAGCCTAAACTGTAAGCCCTATTTCTTTTTCTCTCCTTTTTCTCTCTCCAGTACAACTTAAAACAATAAAAAATGTTTGTGTTTGTACCTTTCTGAAAAAGCAAACAGCTGGGAAATGATGAAACGATATTGCTTGCACTTCTAACCTTTCTCTGCATACTTTCTATTTTCCTGATATTTGCATATCTTCTTTTGACAGCTTTGATGGCCTTTTGTACTTTGACATCTTTTGGGCAACTTTTGTTTAGTTTGTGACTTTAGTTAGGCCATTCTGTTTGCCTTTGGGCTCTGTAGTTTGATTTGGATTTGGACTTTGTATCATGCTGTTTGAGCTTTGGAAATTATGCAGTTTTGACAATTTTGAAATGTGCAATTTTTGACTTTGTGCATTCACATTTGACTTGCAAACATTTTCACCCTTCTTTGTGAACCGGGAGAAATCCTGTGATTTGCAGAGAGGGCTAACTGATTCCGGCTATTTGCTTTTAATGATGACCCTTTTTATCTGTCTGTCTCTTTAATTATTTATCTGCTTCTAACTTTTCTTCTTTTCTTTTGCAGATAAAAATTGAATGGAGAGGATTTAGCAACAGATGAAGAATGAAGAATTGAAGATTTAGAAAAAATTAGGATAGTCTTATTTTAAATTTAATTATTGTAACTATTATTATTATAAATACCGTGTAAATGAACACTTGTATTTACATAATAATTTGTAACAAATATTTAAAGATGAAATAAAAATTCTTTTTATCCAATTAATTCCTTTTATCCTTTTCAATTATTTATTTTATTATTTATAATTCTAAAATTATAATAAATGGAAATAAATTCCAATTATCTAAACTCAGAATAATTAACAATTAAATAAACAATGTTTCAGCATCGATCAACTAATAAATCTGGTGCTTCACAAATCCAAAGCAAAGCACAGTCAAACACAGCAATTGTCCAGACGTATTTTCCTTTTACTGATTTTAACCAAACATTGCAAATCCAAACCCAATGCATCCTTTCACTGATTTAGTCACACAAGGCGAATTCAATCCAAATCTCGGAATAACTTGCAAAGCACCGTAGAATCAAATCTTTCTGAGGAACCGCGCATAAAAACCCTAATTCCTAATTAAATGCCAAAGAACGTTCGCCTGATCAAAGTTGAGCCAAAATCAACCAAAACCCTAAGCAAACTGTGTGAACTGTTCTAAACCCCTCAAAACTAAAGAAAATCCTAATTTTGTCTGACTGACGAGAAAAGTCTGTTTGACCGATTCTTGAGCCAGTTTGAAAAATCAGGAAACGCCTGAAGCTGTGATTTCTTGAGGAAAAAAAGCGAGGGCGAATTTTGGGGTACAACAGTTGCCCCTGTTCAATCTTCTTGAACCTGAAGAGTTAGATTGGCAAGTTTGCCTTTCGCGACTCGAAGGTAAAAGAAGATTGGACACTAGAGTGCCCTAAAATTTGCACTCGGTGATGTGATGGTAGAGGGAATGGGCTTACAGATGCCATCTGAGAATGGGCTTAAAGATGCCATTTGGTGATGGGCTTAAAGATGCCATCTAGTGACTGCTGGTAGGAGGATGGGCTTGTATATGCCATCTGGAAATGGGCTTAAAGATGCCATTTAGAAATGTTTGTAGGAGGATGGGCTTGTAGATGCCATCTGGAAATGGGCTTAAAGATGCCATTTAGAAATGTTTGTAGGAGGATGGGCTTGTAGATGCCATCTGGAAATGGGCTTAAAGATGCCATTTAGAAATGTTTGTAGGAGGATGGGCTTATAGATGCCATCTGGAAATGGGCTTAAAGATGCCATTTAGAAGTGTAATGGATAGTTGTGGAGATGGGCTTACAGATGCCATCGGGAGGTATGACGGAACTTTGTCGAGAATGGGCTTATAGATGCCATTTGGAATTATGTGTCGATTGCATAAGAGATTCTTTAGAGAGAACTTGCGTACTTGAGAAAGAAAGATAATTTCCTGGCCTGTTACAGGGGTTGATCTTAAGTCTCTTCATGCAGACATGCCCTGGCTGGATACAGGTATCCAATCTACAATCAAACGTTCGCAGATATGCCCTGGCTGGATACAGGTATCGAATCTGGAAATAGTCGTCAACAGATATGCCCTGGCTGGATACAGGAATCGAATCTTCAAACTCTTCAGATGTGTCCTGGCTGGATACAGGAATCGAATCTGGAAATAGTCGTCAACAGATATGCCCTGGCTGGATACAGGAATCGAATCTTCAAACTCTTCAGATGTGCCCTGGATGGATACAGGAATCGAATCTGGAAATAGTCGTCAACAGATATGCCCTGGCTGGATACAGGAATCGAATCTTCAAACTCTTCAGATATGCCCTGGCTAGATACAGGAATCGAATCTGGAATTAGTCGTCAACAGATATGCCCTGGCTGGATACAGGAATCGAATCTTCAAACTCTTCAGACGTGCCCTGGCTGGATACAGGAATCGAATCTAGAAATAGTCGTCAACAGATATGCCCTGGCTAGATATAGGAATCGAATCTTCAAACTCTTCAGATGTGCCCTGGCTAGATACAGGAATCGAATATGGAAATAGTCGTCAACAGATATGCCCTGGCTGGATATAGGAATCAAATCTTCAAACTCTTCAGATGTGCCCTAGCTGGATACAGGAATCGAATCTGGAAATAGTCGTCAACAGATATGCCCTGGCTAGATACAGGAATCGAATCTGGAATTGTGACAATTGAAGGTAGTCGTCTTTTGGATTGTCTTTTCCCTGAAAAGGCAAAACATCAGTTGCATGCAATGTCATGATGTATGAAATGCATGATGTCATGATGTTCAAAATGAGATAGTGTTGTATGCACTTTATCATGTATGTAAGCAAGATGTATGAAATGTGAAATGTTTATGAATGCATTTTCGTCTAGGAAAATAAATCCTTGACGACCGGCCGGGGAATTAAATCCCGGGCTGATGTTGAAGAGTAGAGTTCTTCGTTTCCGCTGGGGATTCCACTGATATATTATGTTGGGGAATTTGATGAACTCCGCTGGGGATAGGAGGAACCTGACCGTTGTTGGGGGGAAGTAATTCCTTGGCTGTTGCTGGGGAAGGCAAGAATCTTTTGTTTGTGAGAAGGAACCGGCGTAGGGTTTCCTGATGATGAGCCCGTGTAAAACTGCATCTGAGGTTATGAGAAGGAACCGGTGTAGGGTTGCTTCATGATGAGTCCGTGTAAAACTGCATCTTCCAACAGGTGATGAAGGAATCGTTGAACACTTTTGACATTCGAATGCCCCAAGTGGTGATGTAGATAATTTCCTGGCTTGTTACAGGTGTTAATCCATAATCGGTCGTTCACAGATATTTTCCTGGCTTGTTACAGGTGTTGATCTGGAACTTAAGAAAAGTTGGTCAAAGAGATATTGTCCTGGCTTGTTACAGGTGTTGATCTCTGACTTGAGAAAGAAAGATGGTTCCCTGGCTTGTTACAGGTGTTGATCTTCAATCTCTTCATATAGATGATTTCCTGGCTTGTTACAGGTATTAATCCACAATCAATCGTCCACAGATATTTTCCTGGCTTGTTACAGGTGTTGAATCTGGAACTTCAAAAGGTTGCTTACAGACGTGCCCTGGCTGGATACAGGTATCGAATCTCTAAACTCCTTATGCAGACATGCCCTGGCTGGATACAGGTATCGAATCTACAATCAATCACTCACATATATGCCTTGGCTAGATACAGGAATCGAATCTGGAATTGTGATAGTTGATCTGTTGGCGGTTTGTAATTTCCAGCAGGTGGTGAAGGAATGATTGAACACTTTTGACATTTGAATTCCCCAAGTGATGATGAAGGAGTCTTGAATCAGACTACTCTGCGGATTGAGATTCCTTGAAATCTTGACTGGACTGCCCCAGGTTAACTGAACTTTGAAAGATCCGTTGAAACCTTGACTGGACTGCCCCAGGTTAACTGGATGGTGCTATGTCATGCCCCTTGTTGATAGGAGATTTGTCGTTGGAAGTGTCATCCTTTTGAAGTGATTCTGTTCACTGAGAGAGTTTTCGTTCCTCCGAACATTCGCTGTATGAATTTCTTCGATGTCAAACAAAAAGCCAAATGCAGACAGTGATATTCAAGCAATGCAAAGTTTATGTTTGTCTCGAAGTTTTGAAAAATGTGTTTTTTAGCAGAAAACTTTTTATAAGACAAGTCAACACAAGATTTTAGAGCAAAGCCTTACAGGAGTCAGGATACCTTTGGTAACAGTATGCTTTCGAACTAACCCATGCTTCAATTAGGACTTTTGAAGGGTTGTAACGCGGCCTGGTTCACGGTTTAAGAAACAAAGGATAAAGGCTCAAAGTATATTTGTACCCACCCGCTCTTCGTGATGTTCTTCAAACCTAAGCTCAGTTAATTGCGTGTCGCACTCTGTTTTGAGCTTGGAACGACCTTTTGGGTGATGGTTCACCAATTGAATTTGGGAGACAGTCATCATCTCCTTTTTCTTTTTCAACATTTTTTCATGTTGTTGAGGATTTGTAATGACCTTACTATTTTGATTTTGATTTGTTATCCCTAACTTTTGCCTGACTGTTCCCATTTCCGAGATTACAGTCAGCGGGATGCCCCGACTTTCTTAAGCCTCCTTTATAGGTTTTGGCTTGGTGGGCTTTTCTCTTTTGAGAGATTGACTGCCTATGTGATAGGGAACCACCCTGTCTTTTGATTCCAAGGGAATGCTTTTCTTTTTCTTTGACGTCGTTCGTTGTGTTACGAATTGAGAGTTTGCGACTTCAATGCGTGTTTTCTCTTGAATTAACTGAGATACTACCCTGCCCCAGGTTTATATCAAAGGTTTCGATTGTTTGGAACAGAAAACTCCTACTTCTTTGGCTCGAAGGGGTTGACTAGGGATTAACTTCCTTATAACTCCAGTGTTTGGGAATTGAAAGAAATGCTTGTACATCATCAGCGAGGTCTGTTCAAAAGCATACTGTATGAGATTATGGTATTGTTTCGTCATCCTCCCTCTAAAGGCTTGCAGCTTTTTATCAAGAGTTAAATATCATAAAGAAAGCATAAGAGTAGTGAAAACGAATGGATGAATTCAAGACAAACATATGCAATGCATTAATGAAACAGAGTTTAACATCAACAGTTAATTGTTTGAATAACCAAAGAAAATTACAACTTTGAAAATTCAAATGAAACAAAAGTCTCTCAGTTTGAGCTTCGTCACTTCAGGTGGAGAACCCCTTAACGGAATATTTTCATCTCGCCGTCTGGCATGAATTCCAGCACTCCAATGTCGATCAGATCTTAAATCTTGTTCTTCAAGGCCCAACAGTCATTGGTGTCGTGTCCCGGGCTGTAGGAGTGGTAAACGCAAAATGCGTCGGGACGATAGTTAGGAGAGGAGGTATTGAGCTTCTGAGGAGGATCCCTTAAAGTAAGCAGGTTGACCTCCAACAGGCGCTTCAGTATGAAGAATGATGGTATTTTAGTCTCCGTGAACTGTCTTCCCGATTTTTCTTGCTTACGCCGATTACCCCATTGACGCTGGCGAGGTTGTTGATGGGCTTGTGACCCTGAAGCAAGCGAAGGAGCCTTCCCCTTGTCTTCTTGAGTGGATGGAGGCTGAGCGGTGACTTGCTCTTCAACCTCAGATGTTTGCCCCAATTGGTTGTTTTGAAGCAGTTGGCGGACGAGAACTCTGAGTTCCTCTTGTCTTTGAGATAGGTCTTGGATGAGAGCCATCTGGCCCACTAACTGCCCCATCACTTGGATCCTCAAGGTTGCTAAATCAAACTGCAGCTCCGCAAGCTGATCGCTCCTGGCATTGTTTGAATTCTCCAAGCCCTTTGTGAGGAGAACTTTCATTTCTTCTTGCCCCAGAGACAAGTTCAGGACCATTTCCTGCAGCTGAGCAGTCTGGTCTTGGATGTCTTTGACAGACCTTTCTAGAGCCATCTGTTACTGAAATAAACAGCAGGAGAGTAAGGAAACCTGAAAAAGGAAAAACTGTCAAGATGCGATGCATGATATGTGGATGCATGCTTTCAAGGATCTCTCGGGGTAAACACAAGAGAATGTTAGAGGTTGAACTTTGCTCTTTGGACTAGAGAACTTTGCACCGGTGGATGTCTTTCCACGAGAATCAAGCTCACCATGTCAAGTGGGTCATAGCCCCCGATTCAAGTTATTGCACTTGATCTTTGATTGGAGAGCTGTGCACTGGTGGATGTCTTTCCACGAGAATCAAGCTCACCATGTCGAGTGGGTTATAGCCCCCGATTCAAGTTGTTGCACTTGATCTTTGATGGCATTTGTTTAGAGGAGAAACCTCTTGCCCCTTGGTAGACGTCTGATTCAACGTAACCCTACATCAAAAGAACCCTCGAGATCCTTGAAATGGTCATTGAAAATGCTATGGTATGATGTCATGATGTTATGTACATGTATGCACAAGCAAGTAAGTGTATATACAGGCAAACATATTCACACAGAGCAAACAAGTCCTTAGGTTTAGGCTTGCATGAGGTTCAGGTACTACCCTCTTTCAGTCTCGTTGGTTAAGACCTGTCCTATCGAAAGTAACCGGGTTCTAGAGGATCTCAATATCACTGACTACCCTCAATCGGTCATAACTCCAGCATCACAATCTTTTCTTGCGGCCAGAACCATCGCGAGAGTTTAGCCTCAATGAGCGTAGCATACTGCTACTGTTCTAATGGCCAAGTTGGGTCAATTTAGGGTTCTAAGGTCGGTTGGTGCTTAATGACCCCTTAGAAGACCCATATTCTCCTCGTTTCAACACAAGGGATATCGGTACAAACCAAGGTGCCACACCAACGTAGCCACTGCTTCACCCATGTCGGTCTACGCCGGACAGGTCCCTCACAGATTATGCTACCTAAAAGGGTATTCCCCAGATCCGGGTTAGGATCTATGAAACTCCGATGCAAAGCCCACAAATGTAAAAGCAAACAAAGCAATCAATTGAAAACAAAGGTGATCTAAACCCTAAGGTAACCCCACTTTTAAGTTAATCCCCAGCAGAGTCGCCAGTTCTGTGATACGGTGGGAGAACTGACTTGAGTTTTTACGTTTTGTATTCGCACTTGTTCGGTTGAGCAAGAGTCGCCACCGACTTTTTATTTTATCCCAAAGGAAAGGTTAAAAAGCACAGCAAAAACCTTTTGAGATATTTCGTGGGTTCGGGGGTAGATTATGAAAAGGGAAGGTATTAGCACCCTTTTCATCCATGGTTATCCATGGGCTCTTAGTTACTTGGTTTTTTAGATCACTTGCCTTGATTTTCGATTGCTTTGAAATTGTGGTGTGTGTGTGTGTTTTGAAAATGTTTTTGAAATAGACGCCTTTGTTTCGACAACCATTGTAATGACTCGTGTTTGAGTATATACAACGGTGTGTATCTTTTCGAAAAGATGTTTCAAAGAGTTTGTTGTGAAAGTGTTTGTGAAGTGTGATTTTTGGAAAGGAGGCAAGTGTTTTTGCAAGTTGATCTCCAGTAACTAAGAGTTTTGTCTACCCCTATTGTACTCAAAAGGTTTTCTCTATGTTTTCAACCCTTTTTAACAATTTTGCTCCACCATTGAATTTGATGGACAATCTTGTGTTTAGGAAGTGATTGGGACGGGTGCGGGTCATCGTATGGACCATGAATGCAATGGTGCCAAGTGTCTTTGGCAATTTTGCTTTGAAGGGACTATGATCATTCCGTTTTAGACAACTTTCGAAATCGTCATCGAGGGACTTATGATCATTTGAATTTGTTTTGCCAAAGAAACTCGACGTGCAAGCATGGCCCATTTTGGAAGGCAACATGTGGGATTACCCTAGGGGGTGCAAGTGTGATTGTGTGTTGATTTCATGCATTTGTTTTTGTATTAGGTTATCTAGCGTTTGGTTTTATGTACATGCAAACCCTAGGTCTAACCATGGTATAATTCGAAAGCGGTAAATTGCGGGAATTTTAAAGTCTACGCTATTACAAATAGTATCCGGGAATGGGGGTACAAGTATACACAAATGGGGATGAGACTTTAGGAATGTAGTGTCCAATAATTTACAACCAAATTGAATCGCGATCAAATGTAAACAATGTAATGTAAAGTATAAGAATAGCAAATGTATATTGTCAAATGTAAAGTGTATTGTGTAGGTGTACGTGTACGTATATGAGAATTATTTACAAGTTGTAAGTGTATGTGATCTTAAATGTATAATTAAGTATGTATTTATTTTTGTATTATGTACACATTTGATTTAAATTTGTATTTTCATATTTTGTTTAATATGTACAAAAAGGTATTTTACTTAAAAGAAAGAAAAAAAAAATTTAAATTATATTATGTATGTTAAAAAAATTGTATTTTAATTGATTATGTACAAATAAGCAAATTTAATAAAAGAAAAGAAAATACCTTAAGTTCTATTTTTTTTTATGTATCACTATTAATGTATTTCAATTAGTGTTTTTACGTACAAACATTCTAATCTAAAGAAAGTTTTAATGTTTTAAGTTTAAAGAGAAGTGTTATTTATATTTTAGTTAAATGTACAAGGTTTAATCACGTTATATATATAATTAGTATCAAGTAAAATATAAAAAAAAAAAATTAATTTGTTTAACAAAAGGATAAGATATAACTTAAAAAAAAAGAAGATTAGTTAGCAAATGAATGGGCTTGGGCGTTATGCTGGCCCAAACAAAGGAGCAACGTATGGGGGGTGTATGCCAAAAAAGGCCATTGGGCTTAAGAGAACCGACCCAACCGGTCTGAAACAATTACCAAGGGTTTAATTTGTTATTTCATTATTGGAATTAGGGTTTGTTAACAACACAGAGGCGCCGTTCGCTACTTCCGTCCTCTTCGTCTTCTTCGCCAAGCGCCTTCATTTTCCTCAGCTTCTGAGCTTCTCCTTCGCCCAAGCCACCAACGCCATTGTTTGTCCTCTTCCCTCCATGGTTGGGCGACGCGAAAACGAGAGAAAAGGTAATGATTTCGTTCCTTTCCCTTTTAGGGTTTTATGCTTTTATGATTTTTGCATGTTTTGCTTCTGATTTTAAATGTTTGTTATTTGTCTTATGTTTGAGGATCATGAAAGGGAAGAAAAGAAATTATACTACCTTCGATCTTGGAGACGGAGGAGGATGAACCGGAGGCGTAGGGGATGGCTGAGGGCGGAGGAAGCGGTGAGGATGCTCGCTTTGCTTGGAACCCTGGTATTCTATATTCTTCTTCCTTTTCCTTGTACGCCTGCTTCTGTGCTTGAATATGCTTGATGCTTTTGAGTATATTTGATTCTTTTCCTCTTGTCTTCTGGTTGCCTTGATGCCTTGGTGCCTAGCTTACTTTGCTTGATGCTGTATGATTGTGGTTTGTTAGCTCCCCAATGATGAACTCTTTGAGTTCTGAGGGTTTGTATCGGTTGCCTTTGAATGCTTGCCCCTTATGTGCTTGGTTGAGACACTTCTTTATCTTCTTTTTACGGTTGCCTTTGTTGCCTAACTCGATGCTTTGGTTATTCTGAGTATGCTTATGAGATATGTTGCCTGGGATTTATTTGAACCTTTGCCCAATGATGAGATTGTCTGAGGGCTTTGAGTTGTTGGCTTGAACTTGGTTTCAGGGTTCTGGCTTTGTGTTATAGGTTTATAGGCAGGATTTTGGTTTGGTACCAGTCTAGGCTTATGGTATTTTGTTTATGTCATTTCTAGTTCTTGGAAGGGTTTTGACACAGGTGAGGTTTGAAAGATAGGCAGGTTTGGTGTTTGTTTTGATCTTGTTTGCTTGCAGTAGGTTAGGCTTATGCTGTTTACAGGTATACTGGCTTGGTTATGGTTTGATGAACTGGATATTTGACAGGTTAATGTACTGGGTGTTTAAGGCTTTGATATGCTGTTCTTGTTTTGAATGGTAAGGCTTTAGGCTGTAAGTTCACTGGTTTGCTGGCTTGAGCTTGAGGGCTTTGAGGCTTCAACAGGCTGTAAGTTTTTATTTGTTGAGCTTGAGAGCTTTCAGTTGATACAGGTTAGGCCTTGATGCAGATGGAGGCCCCTTTTTTAATTGAAGCAGGTTCTGGCCTCTTGTTTGGAGGCTGAACTGTGTTTTAAAAGTTCAGTTTTTGGTTGTGTTTTATTTCTTGTGTTATTGCTGCCTCTTTTATATTTTCTGCCTTGATATCTTCTGCTTTGATATCTTCTGTCATTTGCAGTTTTTTGTTTTTTTCCTCTGTCTCAAGCCTAAACTGTAAGCCCTATTTCTTTTTCTCTCCTTCTTCTCTCTCCAGTACAACTTAAAACAATAAAAAATGTTTGTGTTTGTACCTTTCTGAAAAAGAAAACAGCTGGGAAATGATGAAACGATATTGCTTGCACTTTTAACCTTTCTCTGCATACTTTCTATTTTCCTGATATTTGCATATCTTCTTTTGACAGCTTTGATGGCCTTTTGTACTTTGACATCTTTTGGGCAACTTTTGTTTAGTTTGTGACTTTAGTTAGGCCATTCTGTTTGCCTTTGGGCTCTGTAGTTTCATTTGGATTTGGACTTTGTATCATGCTGTTTGAGACTTTGGAAATTATGCAGTTTTGACAATTTTGAAATGTTCAATTTTTGACTTTGTGCATTCACATTTGACTTGCAAACATTTTCACCCTTCTTTGTGAACCGGGAGAAATCCCGTGATTTGCAGAGAGGGCTAACTGATCCCGGCTATTTGCTTTTAATGATGACCCTTTTTTATCTGTCTGTCTCTTTAATTATTTATCTGCTTCTAACTTTTCTTCTTTTCTTTTGCAGATAAAAATTGAATGGAGAGGATTTAGCAACAGATGGAGAATGAAGAATTGAAGATTTAGAAAAAATTAGGATAGTCTTATTTTAAATTTAATTATTGTAACTATTATTATTATAAATACCGTGTAAATGAACACTTGTATTTACATAATAATTTGTAACAAATATTTAAAGATGAAATAAAATTTTTTTTTATCCAATTAATTCCTTTTATCCTTTTCAATTATTTATTTTATTATTTATAATTCTAAAATTATAATAAATGGAAATAAATTCCAATTATCTAAACTCAGAATAATAAACAATTAAATAAACAATGTTTCAGCATCGATCAACTAATAAATCTGGTGCTTCACAAATCCAAAGCAAAGCACAGTCAAACACAGCAACTGTCCAGACGTATTTTCCTTTTACTGATTTTAACCAAACATTGCAAATCCAAACCCAATGCATCCTTTCACTGATTTAGTCACACAAGGCGAATTCAATCCAAATCTCGGAATAACTTGCAAAGCACCGTAGAATCAAATCTTTCTAAGGAACCGCGCATAAAAACCCTAATTCCTGATTAAATGCCAAAGAACGTTCGCCTGATCAAAGTTGAGCCAAAATCAACCAAAACCCTAAGCAAACTGTGTGAACTGTTCTAAACCCCTCAAAACTAAAGAAAATCCTAATTTTGTCTGACTGACGAGAAAAGTCTGTTTGACCGATTCTTGAGCCAGTTTGAAAAATCAGGAAACGCCTGAAGCTGTGATTTCTTGAGGAAAAAAAGCGAGGGCAAATTTTGGGGTACAACACACACCAATTTGCATCATGCACCAGCTGAAGTTCTCCATTATGTCATGTTGCATGGGTTATTCTACCAATGTGGCACGGAAATTTTGGGCTATTTCACCCTTACGTGTAGGTGTTTAGGTATTGGCTTGCATTTTTGGTAAATCCCAAGTGTATGTGTGAATGTCATGACTGATGTCATAACATTCTAGTTCAGTTTGTACTGACTCATTAGGTACCTTTGCAGAAAAATATTGTAATTCAAATACTGATGTTTATAAGTGTGTATCTGAGCATTTTGCAAAATGATCACATTTTGCTAAATCAGTAGACAGGTTTTCTCAGATGTCATAACAAATGTTATGACATCCTGTTCTGAACTAACAGGATTGCAGGATTGGATAAGTCTGAGTTTTTTCAGGAAATAACTCAGTCCTTCCTGAACAGAATCCTGCGTTTTCTGAGGGGTAACCAAGCTCAACCCTAACCTGGTTAATAAAGTCCTGTGACCTGGTCTTTAGGTCAAACGGAATTAACCCTAGGTTTTTGGAAACCCTAACTGAAGTTGCAGCTGCTATATATTCAACAGAGCTGCTGTTTTTCAAGGATCCCTGCTGATTGATTAGAAGATCATTTTGTAATCTGTATAGATTTGATTATTGTACTCCAAGCAATTATCATTGTGATAAGTGCCTTGGAATAGGTTTCAAATTGTAAGGGGTTGTGTAGCACTCTAAGCTTTGAAGCGAGAGTGTTTGAATGTTCCTTGACTAAAGTTGTGAAGCAGAGTCAAGTTAGTTGTGTGCATCACTCAAAGCTGTGAAGCACGAGTGATTGTGTTGCTTGATTAAAAAGCTGTGAAGCTTAATCAAGTGTGTGTTTTTGAAGAGTGTCTTCATCAATTCTTAAGTCAAATTGGTTTATGTATCACTGATGTGATTGAGGGGGAGTGAGTAGGAACTCAGGTTTAAGTTGTACTTAGATTAGAATTGCATTGGATAGGTCTTAAGTGAAGGAGATAAACTGGTTGGTTTATTCCTGAATTAACATCTCTTATAGTGGATTCTCTCCCTGGCTTGGTAGCCCCCAGAGTAGGTGTTGTTGCACACTGAACTGGGTAAACAATTGACTGTGTTCTTTATTGCTTTTGTATTTACTGTCATATAGTAAGTCAGATACGGTGTCATAACATTGAACGTGACATTGAGTATCTGCAGCCAGAATTTCAATTGGCATCAGAGCAGGCACCCTGCCTGTATTACTGGGTGAGATCTAGGGATATCACTTTCTGGCACTATGGACAAAGAAGGAGTTTTTGGAAATAGACCATCCATTCTGGATGGAACCAATTATGACTACTGGAAACCTCGTATGATTGCCTTCCTAAAATCTCTGGACAAAAAGGCTTGGAGAGATGCTGACAAAGGATGGATTCATCCCACCATAACTGAGAGAGATGGGACAATCAGTCTGAAGCCTGAGGAAGATTGGAGTAAAGAAGAAGATGAGTTAGCTCTGGGAAATTCAAAAGCTTTAAATGCCTTGTTCAATGGAATTGATAGAAACATTTTCAGACTAGTACATCAATATGAACTGGCCAAGGAAGTTTGGGACACTCTCAAAACTACTCATGAGGGCACTTCCAAAGTAAAAATGTCAAGGCTTCAGATGTTGACTACAAAATTTGAGAATCTAAAAATGATGGAAGATGAAACCATTCATGAGTTTCACATGAACATCTTGGAGATTGCCAACACCTCAGGAGCACTGGGAGAAAAGATGTCAGAAGAAAAACTGGTGAGGAAGATTCTCAGATCCTTGCCTAAAAGATTTGCAATGAAGGTAACTGCCATAGAGGAAGCCCAGGACATTAGCAAGTTGAAAGTGGATGAACTTATTGGGTCTCTTCAGACTTTTGAGATGGGGATCACTGATAATGGTGACAAGAAGAACAAAAGCATAGCAATTGTATCCAACACTGATGTTGAATACAAGGAGGATGAAGAAGAAAACATATCTGAAGCTATTGCCATGCTTGGAAGACAATTCAACAGGCTCATCAAAAGAATGGACCCAAAGTCAAGGTCTAATGTTCATAACATTCCCTCTGACATTGACAGTTCCAGCAGAAGACCAAGGTCAGAAGATAAGGGAAACCAAGGCAGAGGTATTCAATGCCATGGATGTGAAGGATATGGACATATTCGAGCTGAATGTCCTACCTTTCTTAAGAAGCAAAAGAAAGGAATGACTGTTACTTGGTCTGACTATGATTCAGAAAGTAATTCTGAAGAAGAATCTGCCAAACTAGTTACTGCCCTAACTAGTGTTTGTACTTCTGAAAGTGACACTAGTGATGAAGAAGTGTCATTTGAAGAACTGGCTGATACCTACAAGAAATTGTGTATCAGAAGTGCTGAAGTCTGTGTGCAGAATGAGAAACAATCAAAACTCATTATCAAACTGGAGGCTGAAAAAACGGCGAATCTTGAAACTATAAGTCATCTAGAAGGAGAAGTTCAATTGCTGAACTCACAACTGAATCAAATGACCAAATCTGTCAAGATGTTGACCAATGGAACAGACAAATTGGAAGAGATCCTTCAGGCTGGACAAAATATGGGAAATAAATCTGGACTAGGATTTATGGAAGCAAAGAAATCTGGTACTGGTAAGCAAATGTCAAAACGGATGTCTCAACACAACTCTCAACATCAGGGACAGAGACATATGAAGAAGAGGTACCAAAGATGGAAATGTCATCATTGTGGGAGATATGGTCACATAAAGCCCTTCTGCTTCAGACTACATGGATATCCTAATCAGAACTCAGGTGTCAAACCTAAGTCTAAAAAGGTACTTCATGTTCCTAAATGGAAGAAAAAGGCTGTTGCACTGTTAGCTCACACTTCCCTGAGGGTCTCTGCAAAAGAAGATTGGTACTTTGACAGTGGATGTTCCAGACACATGACTGGATTCAAAAATCTCCTCAATAATGTTATGCCTCACACCACCAGTTTTGTGACCTTTGGAGATGGTGCTAAAGGTGAAGTCAAAGGAGTTGGTAATTTGGAATGCCCTGGAGTTCCAAGTCTGAATAAAGTACTGCTGGTGAAAGGGTTGACTGCTAATCTCATTAGTATCAGTCAATTATGTGATCTAGGATTCAAGGTCAACTTCTCAAGATCTGAATGTCTAGTAATTAATAAAAAACTAGAAGTTGTAATGAGAGGAATCAAATCCAAAGATAACTGTTACGTGTGGCAGCCTGAGAACACTGTTATCTCCACTGTGTGTCAAATCATCAAAGAAGAAAAAGAGATGAAACTGTGGCAGCATAAGCTTGGTCTCCTTCATCTAGGAAGAATGAAAAGAGCTATTTCTATGGAAGCTGTCAGAAGAACTCCAAAACTACAGGTTGATAATATCTGTGATGTGGCAAATAAACTTGAAGAAGAATGTGTTGTCAGAACCTTAAGTCATCTTGACAAGGATGTTGGAAATAACAAGTCAAATAAATTCTGTTCTCAAAACATCTGGTCAAAACAGATGCTCCCTGAGTACAATGTTACACAAGATGTTGTGACATTGTGGTGTGACAATCTGAAAACAATCAACATTTACTTGAATCCTATTGACTTTGAAGAGAAGAAGTCATTTAAACTGGAACATAGTTTCTCTAAGCTTCAGCTAACTGATTCTTCTACCAAGGCTCTTGTTGGAAATAAACTTGAAAATTTGAGGGGCAGGTTGGGTATTCACCAACATGAGAAATTATAGCAATTAATTTTGCTTAAAACAAGGGTTGAAGGGATTAATTTTATTAAGTCTATATTTAGTGGGTTAATCATATTCTTTCACAATTCCTTCAAAAGCCTTAAGAAGTTGAAGAGACTCCCTTTTATCCCCTACCTCTCAGTTCCTTGCAACCTGTCTCCTCCTCCAAATCAAAGATTTTTCTCAAACTGCTACCATTACTCAGAGTCAATCAAAATGTCTCAGACATTGTCATCATCTGACCAAGATTCTAGGGCAATCACTACATGCATAGAATCTGAAGTTCTTGAGGTCACTCCTCTCAGGGAGATGGCAACTGACCCAGCCAGAGTCAAAAAGCTCAGAACCAGACATGCAGGAAGAGCTCAAGCTACAGCCTCTGGTAATTCTTCTCATCCTTCGTCTTCTGTACCTAATAAAGAAGGATCAGTTCAAGTACACCAAGCTATTGCTAGGCTGGTTACTAGCATACTAAGTGGCAACCAATCTGTACCGGGGATTTCTATCCCTTTAAATCAATCAGAAAGTCCAAATGTGGAAGGTTCTGAAAATATAGATGTCACTGAGGATGTTGTGACACCAAAAGACAACATTCAGAACCCCTCTGAAAAGGCTGCTGATCCACCTATCATTGATGTGGATGAAGATTACTCAGATAATGAACTGATTGCTAATGTGAACCCTAGCATTGCTAGGAGATTAATGAAAAGAAAGAGTAGTCAGAATGATAAACCTGATGCTAAGAAATCCAAGGCTGAAGGGATGGCTGAGAAAAGTATTCAGACAAAAGGGAAGAAGGCACAGGTGCAGACTGCTAGACAACCAATCTCTAAGAAAAGTAAAGAACCTGAAACTTCTGATTCTGATGATGAATCAGAATTTGAGATTGATATTGAAGAAACTCCCATCAGAAGGAAGCTCCCCTCCAGCAAGATTGCTAGAGCGCCTGAAGTGCCAACAGACAACATCTCCTTTCATCATCCAATACGACCATCTCAACCTCTTCCTCTGATCAAGATTCTGGGACAATCTCTTCCTGTCTGGACTCTGACGTTCTGGAGATCTCTTCTCATAGAAAAGTGGAGACTAACCCCACCAAGGTCAAAGAGTTGAGAACAAGACATGCAGGTAATCCATCTCATCCTTCCTCTTCAGTTCCCCCTGAAATTGCAAATAGGGAAGGGACAGCCTATGTTAATCAATCAATAGCAAAAATTGTTTCAAGAATTCTGAACGAGAACCACTCAGTTCCTGGCATTTCTGTTCCTCTGAACCAAGAAAGCTCAAATGCTGAAACAAATCCAGATGTCTCTAAGAATGTTGAGACATCAAACAAAGAGAAGAATGCTGACATTGCTCACAAGAAAAGAAAGAAGCCTGAATCCTCTGGATCTGATGACAGTGCTTGAAGGATGGTTGCTGATTTCTGGTGGAGTTTGGAAGTGTATTCAGTTGTTTGCTGCTGCTGCTCTTATTAGTTTGTTTTGGATAACTGTATAATTTTATGAACATGTATCTTTGGCCCATTTGTGGCTAAAGAGGGGGAGAATATTTTGGTACTTGCTTAATTAGTACTTGACATTCTATTTTTCTGCTGTCACTTATTTTTGCTGCTATCTATCTCTGATTGTTTAGGGTCTTTAGCCAAAAATCTGCCAAAGGGGGAGTTTGTAGGTGTTTAGGTATTGGCTTGCATTTTTGGTAAATCCCAAGTGTATGTGTGAATGTCATGACTGATGTCATAACATTCTAGTTCAGTTTGTACTGACTCATTAGGTACCTTTGCAGAAAAATATTGTAATTCAAATACTGATGTTTATAAGTGTGTATCTGAGCATTTTGCAAAATGATCACATTTTGCTAAATCAGTAGACAGGTTTTCTCAGATGTCATAACAGATGTTATGACATCCTGTTCTGAACTAACAGGATTGCAGGATTGGATAAGTCTGAGTTTTTTCAGGAAATAACCCAGTCCTTCCTGAACAGAATCCTACGTTTTCTGAGGGGTAACCAAGCTCAACCCTAACCTGGTTAATAAAGTCCTGTGACCTGGTCTTTAGGTCAAACGGAATTAACCCTAGGTTTTTGGAAACCCTAACTGAAGTTGCAGCTGCTATATATTCAACAGAGCTGCTGTTTTTCAAGGATCCCTGCTGATTGATTAGAAGATCATTTTGTAATCTGTATAGATTTGATTATTGTACTCCAAGCAATTATCATTGTGATAAGTGCCTTGGAATAGGTTTCAAATTGTAAGGGGTTGTGTAGCACTCTAAGCTTTGAAGCGAGAGTGTTTGAATGTTCCTTGACTAAAGCTGTGAAGCAGAGTCAAGTTAGTTGTGTGCATCACTCAAAGCTGTGAAGCACGAGTGATTGTGTTGCTTGATTAAAAAGCTGTGAAGCTTAATCAAGTGTGTGTTTTTGAAGAGTGTCTTCATCAATTCTTAAGTCAAATTGGTTTATGTATCACTGCTGTGATTGAGGGGGAGTGAGTAGGAACTCAGGTTTAAGTTGTACTTAGATTAGAATTGCATTGGGTAGGTCTTAAGTGAAGGAGATAAACTGGTTGGTTTATTCCTGAATTAACATCTCTTATAGTGGATTCTCTCCCTGGCTTGGTAGCCCCCAGAGTAGGTGTTGTTGCACACTGAACTGGGTAAACAATTGACTGTGTTCTTTATTGCTTTTGTATTTACTGTCATATAGTAAGTCAGATACGGTGTCATAACATTGAACGTGACATTGAGTATCTGCAGTCAGAATTTCATTACGCATAGCCAACTAAAGTTTTTAACCGTTATATTAGAATACTTCACAAAGTGGATAGAAGGTGAAGTCGTCTCCAAGATCACAGTAGAAAGAGGCCGCTAATTCTATTGGCTACGACTCATGTGCAGGTTCGATTTATTAGGAGTTACCATTTCAAACAATGGAATTAAATTCACCAGTTCCACTATGGGTGATTTTTGTCACGAACTTATAGTACAAACAAAGTTTTTCTATGTTTTCCATCCACAAATAAACAAACAGGTTGAGTCAATGAAAAATGTAATATTACAAGGAATAAAGGAAAAGTTGGACAAATCAAAAGGACTTTGGGATGAGCTACTTCGCAAAGTAATATGGTCATATCATACCACCCCCATTCAACCACCGAAGAGACTTTGTTCACAAAGGAATATAGTGTTAACGCCATGTTTCCTATTGAAATTGACACGCAAGTATGGCGGCATTCTCAATTGAATGAAGAAGAGAATGAGGCAGGGATAAGATCCATAGCTGGCCTAATTGATGAGACGCGAGACATCACCCATATAAGGGAGTTCACTTCCAATCAAAGAGCACCAAAATATATAACTCAAAGGGGATCTTGAATGAAATGCATGAAGGTAGCCTCGTACTCATACATATTGTCGTGTGTGCCCAACAAGGGAAGCTATATTCTAACTAGGAGGGTACATACCGTATATGTTAGAAACTAGCTCATGGAGCCTAGAAGCTTGAAGAGTTGTACCGGTGACTCATCTCAAGGACATGAAACTAATTTAACTAGAGATATTATTACAATTAGCTATTTTTCTGTTATTTGTTTTAATGTGAAATGTGATTAGCCATCCAATGTGTGAATCCCTTTGAAAAACTCATTGTTATCATACTTACATAATGGTATTCCATTCCTTAGTCAATTTAAATGTTGAACTTCCATTTAGAGATACTTCTCATCCTCTAGATGCGATATAAATTATGTAATTCCATTAGAAGATCCTTGCCACCCTCAAGAGATAATCTAAACATTAAAGTTCCTTTAGAAGATTCTTGCTATCCTCGTGGGGAAATATAAATGATGGACTTCCATTTAGAGGATCCTTGATGCCCTAAGGGGAAATATAAATAATGGACTTCCATGGTAAGATCCTTGCAGAATAAAAAGAAATACCTTAACTTCAAGTCTTCTCCCATGGACTCAACTTAAAATCTTTCTTGAGGAACTCAACTTGAAGTCTCGCTTGAGAACTAAACTTCAAATTTTTCCCGAGGGACTCAACCTAAAGTCTCTCACAAGGGACTGAACTTAAAGTCTCACTTTAGTGACTCAACATAAAGTATCTCATGTGGGACTCCACATAAAATATCACCTGAGGGATTCAACTTAAAGTCTCTTATGAAGGACTCAACTTAAAGTATCACCTGAGGGACTCAACTTAAGTCTCGCACGGGGGACTCAACTGAAAGTCTCGCTTGGAGGACTAAACTTAAAGTCTCGCCTGGGTGACTCAACCTAAATCCTTGTTTGAGGGACTGAAATTAAAATCTTGCATGGAATACTCAACTTAAAGTCAATCCTTGGGGACTCAACTTAAAGTTTTGTTGAAGGGACTCAACTTAAAATCTAACATGAGGAACTCAAATTAGAACTTCGCAGAGGGGTAGGAGACTAAATCACTTATCTTTTTATATTCCCTCGTACTTGAGGGACTGTGTATCGATATAAGTGCAAAGGTCCCACAAGAGGGGGAAATAAAACTCCCTCAGGATTGGTTATACGGTATGTCTCCCTTGCGAGAGCTCCCAGGTCGCCTATTTATTGGAATGAGTATCTATCATTTGGTCATGGCGCCCATTTTCTATATAAGTCGTCTCTATTTGAAAAATTGGGATTGATGTGTCCCTATCCTATTGGTATGAAGTGAAATTCAGAAAGGGGGAAGCCACATTCTCAAGAATAATAAGGGAGATAACTACCCACTTCCCATGCTCTTGAGAGTGGGTATTTCTTTATTGAAATATAAGGTTCAGAGAAAAGATATTCATATAATACCTCAACCCTGAAGTTGAGAGGGACATTGAATTCAACTAAAAAATACCAATATAAAGAGCTTCTTACTATCCCCATGTAAGTACGCTCTAACACCATAAAACCCCTCAATAACCTATGCCAACCTTACATCAAAAGGAGTTGTCATGTATTATACTTTTAGCGAGTATATAACATATTCATTTAATACATGACAGAGTGACGTGACATGATTTATGTGGATCTATGTAAGTAAATCAATCCATATCACATTAAAATTTAAAATTAAAATTAAAAACAAATTAATTAATTTTATACAAATAATTTTAAAAACAACAAATTAAATATCACTTTTTGAAAAATCACAGAATGTGATATATGTATCATCTTCCTCATCTTATCAAGGACCCTAAAATACTAAACCACGACCAACCCTCGTCGAACAACCATCCACCACACAAATTAAAAGACTAAATTTACGAGCAACAAAAGTTAGACTATGAAAAACCATTGGAGGAAGAGCAATGTCATCTACAATGGAACAATTAACCCCAATGAACACATGGAATTTGTTGCATTTCTCCTAAATTTTAGAGGAGCCAAAGGCCTTGAAAAGTGAAAGCTATTCGTTGTCACTCTTAAATTTGAGGTCATATCTTAGTTCAAGGTACATGGAAATGGGTGAATTGCTCATAAGGAAAACTTCAAATGTGGTTCATCACTCTTCTCACAACACCTCGAAGGAAACCAAATTCGATGGAAAACCAAGGCTCAATTAGGAATGAACATGGCTAATCCTTATGGTCTTACATTGAAAGGTTCAACAAGAGGTCATTCTAGTAAAAAACATTGACAAAGAAATGAAGAGGTATTTCTTAAGCCTTGAAACCCAACCGGAGTCCAAGTTCACAGATTGCATCAGATTCAGAGCCCCCAAAATCTTTCAAAGCATGCTAGAAAAAGCTAAAATATACATACACTATGGGGAAAGACTAGCCATAAGTTCAGAAATCTATGGATTAAATTTAGACAAAAGTGAGGTAGGCAAAACAATAGTCAAAGTACCAAGCTAGAATATGGAGATGAGGAACAAAGGAAATAAGAACTCTCGCTCGAGCCAAGAGATTATAGGCTTACCCCCATCAAAATACTAGTTGTACCCACCTTTGAATACTTTAAGGGATCTCATTTTGCAAGAATGCATCAATGCATAGTTTTGGGAGGAACAAGTAGAAACTCTAAAATAGATTCGAGAATGCCCCGATATTGAAAAAATCTTAATGTTGTTTCTTCCACCATAGTAACACACCTCAATACCGAGGAATGTGTGCAAATGAAAGAAATTATAAAAGATTTGATCCATAAAGGAAGACTGACAAGGTTATCTAACCAGGAAAAAGGCTGGTCCAAAGAAATAAGGTCATGAGATGGAAGCCCACATATGAAGAGAGGTGAAGTGGTCTGAATAACCAAGAAAGAGAAACAACCCTATGAAGAGAAAGAGAAGAAAATTTCAATAGAATATGTCGTAATTGAGGATACTTTCAACAAATGAGAGAGACTTCTTATTCTCATGAATATCATAAGGGAACAACATATTGCAAAAGGATGACGTCTAACATAACATAACATCACAAGAATGAAGCTCATTGAGAACTTTATAAGTGGTTTCAAGAGGTTTCCCCCACTCTAAGGAGAGAGGGCTCCTCCAATTTAGTTATGAGGAATCCAAGGTAGATGATATTAGAAGAGAAGAAACTTGATAAAACCAATTATGAAGTTTCAGCCCCCAATTTCATTTTAAGACATAGAGTTAACCGATGAGGTACCCAATTCTCACATTACACTACTGATGGTTGGGTAAATGACTTAAAGAACAAGGGGGAAATTATGGTAATTAAAATTCGTGATTAAATTTACGGTTTTGTTGCTTAAAAAGGGAATTATGTTAGTATTTTTTTTAAGATCAGAGTAAAACAAATAGTGGAAAATAAAAAACAATAAAATAAATAGTATAAAGTAAGAGATAATAGTTTAGAGAGATGACACAAGTGATTTATCAAGGTTCTGCATAACGTTGACCTACTCTTGTCCTCAAGAGATCTTCTTTAGATTTTGACTATAAACATGAGCTTTTACAAGTTATGTCCACGAACGTTTGATACAAGTAGATCTAGAGATTTTACAATGGCTTACCCCTAACCAAAAAGAAATCTTTTTTTTAGGCTGAGCTAACGAACAAATTAGATATTTTCTATGCTAATCTCAATAACTAAACATAAATTTTCCATGCTAAGTTCTAGAACCAAATCGGACTTTTAAGACTTGTTAATTTCAAGAACCAAACTCAATTTCTCAAGAATATCTCACACTTGTGAGTAGTAATAATGTCATGACACCAGTACAAATTCTTTATCACATGTATTTTTCACTCACAACACATTAAGGCAACTTTGATGAAAAATAATAATTTAGAGAGAGAGACGAGAGATAAATTCTAAAAAAATAGAGAAATTCAGAATTCAAGTGTGAAATGAAGAGGATATGTGTCTCCTTTATATAGGAGAAGAATTGGCTAAAAATAATCAACCAAATTATTGATCTAATCGATTAGGTCTTAATCTTAATCAATTAGATGCCTTAAATAATCAATTGTTTGATCCTATTTTTAATTTTTTTTATAGAGAACTATTATTAATCATTAGAACGCTATCATAATCATATATAATTTATTTTGCTTCTTCTAATTGATTAGCTTTAAGATCTAATTGTTTTAATAGTTCAAAAGTTGCTATAATAAAGTAGACAGTTTCTTAATCAATTGGCTAAAGCTTAAAGACATTTTAAGTGTTTTGTTGGTTAAAAAGATGTTTCAAAAGATCTTTTAAGTGAGCCTCTGAGTGTGAAAGTTGTTTTAGTATCTTTGAAGTTATTCTTCTACTTTCACAAAATAATAGTCACTGAGACAGACACGATCAATCGAGCTTTCACAACTCTTAAACTTTCAAAATCCTTTATCTGATACACCGATCATATAAACACTTCAACTGAACCTTCAATCTCCATCTTGATGAGGCTTGAGGTATCTTCAAGATAATCACCATATCAAAGAAGTTGAAAAGATGTTACTTCCAACTTCAATAATTATTAATGTTGTAGTCATCAAAATACTTCTATGAATTATAAGTAGGACCATCAATTTTACACCTACGAATATATAGGTTTTCATCCTTCCCTCTCAAGAAGATAGTAAAAAAAATTATAGATAACAATTAAAGTGGTTAAATTCTCCCTCAGACTCTCCTTGAGAGTATCTAAATAAAGTGTTAAAAGTAATTATTATTTATGAATGGATGAATTGTTCTTCATGAGATCTTTATTATCTATAAATAATGAATATGTGTGAATTGTTCTTTATGGGATCTTTAATAATATAACTTTGTGGTGGTTATATTGCTTTTAGATCTCATGAAATCATGAAGGTGTTTAATTCAAAATTCTAAGCCTCTGAAACATGATAGTTACCCTAATACAATTATATGGAATGTGTGATTGTTTAATTTAACTTGAATGAATATTTAAATTATGAGTTATATATTCGAGTTATGAATTATGACTAGTAAGTTAACATAATGGCTTTCAAGTTTTGTTTTGATGTGTGAAGTCTAATTTTAAATAACATATAATTTAACTTACATCTAAATTTTGTCCTAAAAAACACATAAGGGCAAATCTATTCAAGTCCAGTATTTTGACCAAAAAATAAAACATCACAGGCCATCATATTTTTCAGCAACATATAATGAGTTATCCAGTAAGAATAATTTGAATAAGAAAAATAAAAATATATATTTGTTATTGTTTTAAAAAATAATTTTAAATTTAATTTTTTTATAGGAATTATGTGGTAGTAACAGTAATGGACTTTGTTGCCGTCGAGCAACACTCTTTTCCTTAAAATTTGGCATAATTAGACATAAGATTGAATATATTATTGAAGAGGGATTTCATGTCCTCTATTTCCGTCCTTAACTGTATATTCTCCTTTCTAAGCCTCTCGTTCTCTTCTAATACCACCGCCTGCTCAAACAGCGACTAATCTGAAGAAATCACATGCTCCTCTCTCGAAGTTGATGATGATACGATCGGCTTTATTGTCGGAATTGAAACCGGTTGGAACGGATACGACACTGCTACTGTCGCAGTAACACCGGAACTGGTAGCTGTCGACTGTGATTTCAAACGATTTTTCGTCGCTGAATATCGGATAGAAGATATTCCTGGCCTCTTCGAAAGAATTCGTTAGAGAATTCCCACCGATATGGCACAACCTTTTTAAATCCCTAAACATAAAAAAAAACAAAAACAAATTAAAAAAAATTCAAATCTAAAAATGAAAATAATTAGTTAACTATGGTGAATGATGATAGAAGATTTACATATGTATTGAGTTGTCGAACGAAGCTGGAGAAGTTATTGTGCTTGAAATAATTAGGAAGCAAATCCCTCGCGAAAACGGTAGGGTTCCAAACGACGAACGATGTTCCAGTTTCGTTTCATGAAACGCCGTCGTCGATGGTTCGGTCATCAACGATCTGGTATGTTTTGGTGATAAACGGTATCGGAGTTGATCTTTGAGACTCTCCGGTTGAGGTGTCGCCATTGTGTTCCGCCAATGGAGCCATGGAGAAGAATCTAGCAGGAGAGAAGGAATTAATATCGTGATAGTTCTAGAATGTTCGAGAGGAGGTGCATAAGAGAATAACTAAAAAAATAATGGATGAAAGAGAAAGAATATTGAAATGGAGATACTAATAAATATAAATATTAATGGAAGAAGAAGAAGAAACTAGAAGTTTAGGTCGCGTCGTTTTCTTTCGCGAAACTTCTTTCCAGTGGGGACAATAATGGATTTTGAGTTAACATATATAAAGAGAAGAAACTTCTACACTTCTTCTTAAGCAAGACAACAAAATTCATATTTGTGAATATCCACTTAATCCATTTTAGTTAGAATATTAAATATGTAATAAATGTTTTGATAATTTAATTTATATTTATTATTTAAAATATATGTATGAAATTTTTTGAGATTGTTTTATTTTATTATTTATAATATAATTTGATTTTAAAAAGATAAATATTTTTATTAAAAAATTGATTTTATTAAATGGATTGTGGCAGAGCGGAGATATCTGAATCCAACCCGAACTCGTTTAGAACATGTTTGGATTTTAATTCCCATCTCCGTTTGGATTTGGGGTGGGGAACGGGGATTGATTAGAGATTCGGGTTTCAGTTTGGGGGAGGTATAAACCTTTCTCGATCCGCCTCGTTGTCAATGCCTATTTCTTATCACTTTAAGACTATGTAAAATGATTTACATATTCAACACTCTTCTTTTTCACTTTTTATACTTCACATCATTTTCTCTTTCTTTCATCTAATAACTCAACACTCATTCAACTTTTACTTATTACAATAGTTTTGTTTAATAAAATTCAACACCCTATCTCACAACTTTTATTTCATATTTTTATTTTCTCTTATATTTTTGTTTTTATGATTTTATATTAATATCAATTATCGATTAAAATAAAATTAAAATAATTAATAGTTGAATAATTTATTTATTTTTCTAATTTAATAATTTATTTAATTTTTCTAATTTTATATTCTTAATTTATTTGAATTTTTTCTAATTTTATAGGGTAGTCAATATTAAAATAAATAAAAGTTGATAAAACAAGATTTTATTGGAGGCTAAATAGAAAAAATAGAAAGAAAATGTGAATTTTTTTGTGTGTCCAAGTCAAATGAACCAAATCTCTATTTATAGAAAAAAAATGATGAATTTTGATGAAAATAAAAATAAATAAATAATTGATTTATTATAAAATAATTGATTCCAAATAATTGAGGCGAATTAAAAATCTAAGGAAAAATATATTTTTTGGTCTCCTATGTTAACGTCAAGGTTCATTTTGGTCTCTTAAATTAAAAAAGATTCATATTGATTCCTTAACTCTTCAAAACGCTTCATTTAGTTCTTTTTATCTAATTAGCGATGGGAAAACTTAGAAATCGGTTGCTAAATTCGTCGCTAATTAGACAGAAAGACTAAAATGAAGCATTTTGAAGAGTTAAGAGACCAATATGAATATTTTTTAAGTTAATGGACCAAAATAACCTTGATGTTAACATACAAAACAAAAAATGGTATTTTGCCAAGATCTAAACAATCACAACAACCAATAAGATTTTGCAAAGTATTATATGTGATCTCACTCCCTCATCATTTAACATGTTGAATATTTTCAACATCAATTAACTCACATTACTTTCAACTCTTTAATCAATACCCCATTACACATATTCAACTATTGAATAATTTTTTTAACGTCCCCATTAAATACAGTCTACAAAAAAACAAAGTAGAAAAATATCTAACCATTGAAAGATTCCAAACAATAATTTAAGATTTAGATTTAGAAAATACAAAAAATGAACAATGACTACATTATTTTTCTAATAAAACAATACATGTTGGAATTCACAATTAAATCCCTCTTAATCTAAATTTAATTTTATTTAATTTCAGGAATATTTTTAACTTGAGTTAAATATGTTTTTTGGTTTCTATAAATATCTCAAATTTCATTTTTAATTTTTATTAAAAAAATAACATATTTTGGTTTTATAAACTTTTTATTCATGTAGTTTTAGTCCTTGTTTTTTTCTAAAATTTTGAAAATTGTTTAATTACCCTTATACTTTTAAATTTTTGAATAATTTTTTTCATACTTGTTTAAAATACTATAAGATGTTTCTTTACCAAATTTTAAATTTTTTTAAATGAGATGAATTAAATATAAATTTTTTAAATCTCAAAAGATATTGATGAAAGTAATGAAAATCTCAACTTAGAAATCAAAATTTTAAATTCTTTTTTTTTTCAACAAACTTTTTATAATGTTCTGAACATATTTGCAAAATAATAATTCACAAATACACATCAGTTTAATAGCAGAGACTAAAACTACGTGCATAATAATTTTGTATGGACTAAAATAAACCATATTTTGTATAGGGACCAAAAATAAAATTTGACAATTTATAGGGGCTAAAAACATATTTAACCCTTTTGACTTTGTATGCTATGGTTGATTGAGAGAAACCCATTATTTATTTCTGCTGATGTGTCATTTTGTTATGCTTTTGAATTTTTTTACACACTAAACTACGCATGCAAAAAATGGGAAGGCAAATCACTATTAAATTTCAAATGCATTTGTCTTCCTTCAATGAACTTTCACCCTCCTCAATGCATCGAGGAATGAAATGTCACATTGAGAGTTGTAGCCATTGAACATACTATTTAAATCTAAATTCTCTATATTATATTTCAAATAATCAATTCCATGTTCATCTCTTCCACCTCTTTCATTCAAGAACTCCCTCATCCATTTCTTCTGCCGTCATGACTTTATGCCATCGGTGAGTCACTTTGATGTTTTTCGATTTTAACCTAAATTTTATTCTTGAATGGTGTTACGTATTTTTTTCTCAATGATCATCCATTTTGTTGTATATGTGTTAAACATTGTACGAGTTTAGTGGTGTTCCATGGCATGTTCATGTATCATAGATGTTCGTTTTGTTTTGAATCTTGTATAATGTTCAATGGACATACAACTGAATGTATGGAAAAGTGATATAATTCTAAGTTGTAGTTGAAATTTGTATAACATTTCATATATTATGTAGTTGTTGTTCATTATATTTTGAAGGTTGTATAATGTTGAATGGACATGCGACAAACTGTATGGATAACGTTGTATAACTCTAATATGCAAGTGAAATTTGCATAACGTTCATAGATGTTGTACCTATCATTTATTTTGTTTTGAGTGTTGTATAAAGTTGAAGTTCAATTGTCCACAACTACAGATTATGATTCTGCTTGTGAGAATGCAGGCTCGACTTCGTCGAAGCGCTCTTTGGCTAATACATAGAGGATCAGGAGAATGTTCAATTGTCATGCAACAAGCAACAGTTAATAAGAATGATTCATTACAATTGTTACATGCAAGACCTTGAATCAATTTTTCTTTGAAACATCGTTTTAGACGGTTATCTATTAACCGCTTAAATTTTTAATCAATTGAATGTATTAAGCAATGTTTCAATTTTTGACAGTAATATAAATTACCAATCTCAATTTTATTTCACAAGCTTTTTATTTAATTTATACCAATAAATACTCCATTACTACATATTTTTAATTGTCCAAGCGCATAACATGGAATACTATACCAGGATTCAACATGAAAAAATTGGTCTTAAACATAATTCAACACAACTAACATGCCATTTATAACACTCCCCCTTGGATATCCATAAAGAATATGCCTCGTTAACACCTTATTAGAAAAAACCCAGTGAGAAAAATTCTAGAGAAGGAAAAGAGTACAACATTCTTTGTAAGGAAACTACCTCGTTACTAATCAATACATATTATTGCAAATAAGAAATAAAATTATAGGGAGACAGTCACCCATTATTCATGGCAATCCTCCTCGGACGTTTGTTCAGGACATGCCTCGTTAAAACCTTACTAGAAAAAATCCAGTGGGAAAAATCTAGTGAAAGAAAAAGAGTACATATCCTTTTAAGAAAAATTCATTTCTCCCTCTCAGCTGAACGAATTCAGCTCTCCCCCTCAGCTGAACAATCATTTCTTCTATGATGAAGGCCAGTCTTTTGCACTAAAAGGTCTACAAGATGAACAAGTTTGTTGGAGCTTAAATCACCATTTTGTTGAAGATCATGAGTGAAAAAGAAATTTAGAGAAATGTGTTTTGTTCGATATCCTTTAATGAAACCATCTTTTAGTTGAGCAATGCATGCGATATTATCTTCATAGATGGTTGTTTTATTTCTTTCTAGAAGTCAAATCACAAGTCTTTTGTGTAAGAACAGGAAGTGTTTCTACATCCGGCCTTGAGATTTTGATGATAACTTTACATGTTATCTTAGAGAACAATTATATACACTAATGGTTTTGTCTAATGTGTAGTTGCTGTTATAATATTCTGACTTTGGTATAGGGCGTGTGACATCATCAAGTTCTGAACATACACTTTAGAAGAAAACATGTGGTTACTGATAAGTGCAAATTGTAGTTATTTTTGTATATATTTTTTGTTGCACTTATCGACTCTTTGTTTGTAATATCATTGAATAAACCTAATTTTTGTGTAAATATATTTAGTTTGTGTTTATTTGTGTTTTTGTGTATATACTGTATCCTTTGGTGTTTTTCTATTCATTTTGTAGGTACTTATTGCATTTTGGAGCATTAAGGAATAAAGTGTCGAAGGCACGGCTCCGAATGCGCGTTTTTGGAATAAAAGACCAGTTTTAGGACTTGTTGTCCAGGAGAGCCCGCTTAGCGCGCAGAGGCCGCTAAGCGTGAGTGGCACTCAACGCATTTTGTAGTGTGCTACTTGCATTTACTGTTTTGGCAGAACCAAAGTTTTGAATCCTACTTAGCACAGATAGCGCGGTTTAGGTCGGTTTAATGTGTAAAATAAGCATAGCCCGCTTAGCACGCTGAGGCCACCCAGTGTGGTTGTTGTACCCCAAAATTTACCCTCTCATTTTTCAAGACATTTTCTAACAACGATTTTCAAAAGTTCAAATTTGCACAAGTACAATTGGATTTTTGATGCCCCATATAGTTTCCATGGATCACATTGGGCTTTCAAGCATCAAAATTGGAATAAAAACAAGCTTACTTCGATTCACAAAGCTTCAATTGGACTTTGGCTTCCTTCGAGCAAGCTTGGTTCATAAGCTTCGATTAAGCAATGATTTCCCGCAGACTTGCTTCAAATCATAAGGCAATGGCCTCCTTCAGGCTTGCTTCGATTCAGAAGGCAATGGCCTCCTGCAGGCTTGCTTCAATTCAGAAGGCAATAGTGTTGCACCACAAAATTTTCCCTCTCATTTTACTCAACACATGCTCATTGAGGTCTGTAAGTGTTTAGTTATTGGCATGTATTTTTGGTAAAACCAGGTGTATAAATGTCATGACTGATGTCATAACATTCTGGATTATTAGGTTCTTTTTGCAGAAAAAGTATGGCACACAGTAGCTACTGTGTATAAGTGTGTATCTGAGAATTTTGCAAAAGATCACATTTATTGCCTTCTACCAAAATCAGTAAACAGGAATTCTGATGTCATAACAAATGTTAAGACATCCTGTACTGATCTAACAGATATGCAGTTTGGTTAATTCTGAGATTTTTCAGGAAGATGGCTCATTCTTTCCAGAACAGAATCTCACGTGGACTTTAGGTTAACCTAGCTCAACCCTAATCTGGTTGATAAAGTCTTGTGACCAAGTCTTAAGGTTACACCTAATTAACCCTAGCTTTTTGTGGAAACCCTAACTGAAGAAACAGCTGCTATATATTCAACATGATTACTGTTTGGAAAGTAACTCTTTGACTGAAGACCAATTAGGAGCTGTATAGTTTTAACTGCTGTAATCCAAGCAAGTATCATTGTGATAAGTGACTTGGAATAGGTTTTGATTGTAAGGGTTTGTGTATCACTCAAAGCTTTGAAGCAAGAGTGTTTTGTGTCTCTTGACTAAAGCTTTGAAGCAAAGTCAAGTTAGGTTTATGTATCACTCAAAGTTGTGAAGCAAGAGTGTTTGTGTTACTTGATTAAAAAGTTGTGAAGCATAATCAAGTGTATATTCTAAAGAGTGTCTTCATTAATTCATTAGTCAATTGTTTTAAGTATCACTGCCGTGATTGAGGGGGAGTGAGTAGGAACTCAGGTTTAAGTTGAACTTAGATTGAAGTTGCATTGGGTAGGTCTTAAGTGAAGGAGATAAACTGGTTGGTTTATTCCTGAATTAATATCTCTTATAGTGGATTTCCTCCCTGGCTTGGTAGCCCCCAGAGTAGGTGTTGTTTCACACTGAACTGGGTAAACAATTGACTGCGTTCTTTACTGTTTTTATTTACTGTCTTGTAGAAAGTCAGATACGGTGTCATAACATTCACTGTGACATTGAGTATCTGCTGCCAGAATTTCAATTGGCATCAGAGCAGGCACCCTGCCTGTATTACTGGGTGAGATCTAGGGATATCACTTTCTGGCACTATGGACAAAGAAGGAGTTTTTGGAAATAGACCACCCATTCTGGATGGAACAAATTATGACTACTGGAAACCTCGTATGATTGCCTTTCTTAAAATCTATGGACAAAAAGGCTTGGAGAGCTGCTGACAAAGGATGGAACCATCCCACCATAACTGAGAAAGATGGGACAATCAGTCTGAAGCCTGAGGAAGAATGGAGCAAAGAAGAAGATGAGTTAGCCTTGGGAAATTCCAAAGCTTTAAATGCCTTGTTCAATGGAATTGATAGAAACATTTTCAGACTAGTACATCAATGTGAACTGGCCAAGGAAGTGTGGGACACTCTCAAAACTACCCATGAAGGCACATCCAAAGTAAAAATGTCAAGGCTTCAGATGCTGACTACAAAGTTTGAGAACCTAAGGATGAAGGAAGATGAAACCATTCATGAGTTTCACATGAACATCTTGGAGATTGCCAACACCTCAGGAGCATTGGGTGAAAAGATGTCTGAAGAAAAACTGGTGAGAAAGATTCTCAGATCCCTGCCTAAAAGATTTGCAATGAAGGTAACTGCTATAGAGGAAGCCCAGGACATCAGCATCTTAAAGGTGGATGAACTCATTGGGTCTCTTCAGACTTTTGAGATGGGGATCAGTGACAATGTTGTCAAGAAAAACAAGAGCATAACACTTGTATCCAACACTGAAGATGAAAACAAGGAGGATGAAGAAGAAAATATTTCAGAAGCTATAGCCATGCTTGGAAGACAATTCAACAAACTCATCAAGAGAATGGATCCAAAGTCAAGGTCAAATGTTGAGAACATCCCCTCTGGCATTAACATATCTTATGACTCCAGCAGAAGACCAAGGTCTGAAGAGAAGGGAAATCAAGGCAGAGGAATTCAATGCCATGGTTGTGAAGGATATGGGCATATTCGAGCTGAATGTCCTACCTTTCTTAAGAAACAAAAGAAAGGTATGACTGTTACCTGGTCTGACTGTGATTCAGAAAGTAATTCTGAAGAAGAATCTGCCAAACTAGTTACTGCACTAACTGGTATTTGTACCTCTGAAAGTGACGCTAGTGATGAGGAAGTGACATTTGAAGAACTGGCTGATACTTACAAGAAATTGTGTATCAGAAGTGCTGAAGTCTGTGTGCAAAATGAGAGACAAACAAAACTCATCATAAAGTTGGAGGCTGAAAAAAGGGCAGACCTTGAAACTATAAGTCATCTAGAAGGGGAAGTTCAAATGCTGAACTCAAAATTGAACCAGATGACCAAATCTGTCAAGATGCTGACAAATGGAACTGACAAATTGGAAGAAATCCTTCAGGTTGGACAAAATGTGGGAAACAAGTCTGGACTAGGATTTGTGGAAGCAAAGAAATCTGGTGCAGACAAGAAGATCAGGTCTGATAAACAAATGTCAAAGCAGATGTCACAACATAACACTCAACATCGGGAACAGAGAAATATGAAGAAAAAGTACCAAAGATGGAGATGTCATCATTGTGGGAGGTTTGGTCACATAAAGCCTTTCTGCTTCAGATTGTATGGATACCCTAATCAGAACCCAGGTGTCAAACCTAAGTCTAACAGGGTTCCACATACTCCTAAATGGAAGAAAAAGGCTATTGCCCTGATAGCCCACACTTCCCTGAGAGTCTCTGCAAAGGAAGACTGGTATTTTGACAGTGGGTGTTCTAAGCACATGACTGGAATCAAGAACCTTCTAAATAATGTTAAACCTCACACCACTAGTTATGTGACCTTTGGATATGGTGCTAGAGGTGAAATCAAAGGAGTTAGTAATTTGGACTGCCCTGGAGTTCCAAATCTGAATGAAGTACTATTGGTAAAAGGCCTGACTGCTAATCTCATTAGTATCAGTCAATTATGTGATCTAGGATTCAAGGTCAACTTCTCAAAATCTGAATGTCTTGTAATTAATGAAAAACAAGAAGTTGTAATGAAAGAAGTCAGATCTAAAGACAACTGTTACTTGTGGGAACCTGAGAACACTAATTACTCCACTGTGTGTTCTATTGCCAAAGAAGAAAAAGAGGTGAAACTGTGGCACCAAAAACTTGGCCATCTTCATCTAAGAGGAATGAAAAGGATTATCTCCATGGAGGCAGTCAGAGGGATTCCAAGACTGCAAATTGATGAAGGGAGAGTTTGTGGTGAATGTCAGGTTGGTAAGCAGACTAGGATGTCACATCCAAAGTCAAGACATCTGACCACCTCTAAGGTTCTAGATCTTCTTCATATGGGACCAATGCAGGTGAAAAGTCTTGGTGGAAAGAGATATGCCTATGTTGTGGTGGATGACTTTGAAGTTTTTAAAGAACTGTGCAAAAGAATTCAAAGAGAAGGGTGTATTGTCAGAATCAGAAGTGATCATGACAAGGAATTTGAAAACAGCAAGTTTAATAAGTTCTGTTCCTCAGAAGAAATTAGTCATGAATTCTCTTCTCCTATAACTCCTCAACAAAATGGAGTTGAAGAGAGGAAAAATAGGATCATACAGGAATTTGCCAGAGCTATGATACATGCCAAAAGACTCCCCTTTCATTTTTGTGCTGAGGCTGAATACATTGCATCTGGTAGTAGCTGTTCTCAAATTATCTGGATAAAACAGATGCTCACTGAGTATAATGTCTCACAAGATGTTGTGACATTGTACTGTGACAATCTGAGTACAATCAATATTTCCAAGAATCCTATTCAGCATAGCAGGATCAAGCACATTGACCTTAAACATTACTTTATCAGAGACCTTGTAGAGGAGAAGACAATTAAACTGGAACATATTGCCATTAAGCTACAGCTGGCTGACATTTTTACCAAGGCTCTTGATGCAAATCAACTTGAAAACTTGAGGGGCAAGTTGGGTATTTGCCAACATGAGAAATTGTAGCAATTAATTTTGCTCAAAACAAGGGTTGAAGGAGTTATTTTCGTTAAGTTTATTTTAAGTGGGTTAATCATATATTTCCCCAATTCTTTCAAAACTATTAAGAAGTTGAATAGACACACATTTGCCTCCTTCCTCTCTCGACTTTGCAACAACTCCCAATCTCTCAATCAAAGTTTTCTCTCTAGTTGGTACTGGTTTTCTAAGACTATCAAAATGTCTCAAACATCATCCTCATCCAAGACGACCGTTTCATCTTCATCATCTGATCAAGACTCTCGGGCAATCACCTCATGCATGGATTCTGAAGTCCTAGAGATTACTCCTCTTAGAGAAATGGCAACTAACCCTTCAAAGGTCAAAAAGCTGAGAACAAGGCATGCAGGAAGGTCTCAGGCTACTTCATCCGGTAATCCCTCTCAACCTTCATCTTCTGTACCAAATAGGGAAGGATCAGCTTATGTACATCAAGCAATAGCTAGGCTTGTTACAAGAATCCTGAGTGAGAACCACTCTGTACCGGGGATTTCTGTTCCATTAAATCAAGAATCAGCAAGCCCAAATGTTGAAGCAAATCCAGATGTCTCTGAGAATGTTGAGACATCAAATGACAACATTCAAAAATCATCTGAAAACCTTGATGATATTCAAAACGCCTCAGAAAAGAATGTTGAACCACCTGTTATTGATGTGGATGAGGAATACTCAGACAATGACCTGATTGCAAATATCAACCCTAGCATAGCTAGGAGAATGATGAACAGGAAGGGTAATCAAGATGCTGCAAAATGTCTGACCAAAGAGAAACCTGCTGATAAGAAAACCAGGTCTGAAGGCAAGACTGGTACTGTGAAGATTGGACTGTCCAAAGGGAAGGTGAAAGCCCAAGTGCATACTGGGAGTCTCTCAAAGCCTGCAAGACAACCAATAACAAAGAAGAGAAAAGAACCTGGGCCTACTGATTCTGATGAGGAATCAGAATTTGAAATTGACGCTGAAGACATTCCTCTCAGAAGGAAACTCCCTTCCAGCAAAATGGCTAGAGTTCCTGAAGTCCCCACTGACAACATTTCATTTCACCACCCTAAAAATGCCAACAGATGGAAGTATGTTTGCTTGAAGAGAATAGCCTTGGAAAGAGAACTAAACAATGGTGCCATGGATTGCAAGGAAATCATGGACCTGATCAAAGTTGCTGGACTAATGAAGACTGTGGTAAAATTTACCAAATGCTATGAAAATATGGTCAAGGAATTCATAGGGAATTTGTCTGATGAATGTGCTGATGGAAGGTCAGCTGACTTTGAATGTGTATATGTGAGAGGAAGAAGGGTTATTTTCTCTCCATCTGAAATTAACAAATTTCTTGGAAGATCAAATGAGGCTTGCCCTGAACTGGAAGTTACTGACAATGAAGTTTGCCAAACCATCACAGCAAGACAAGTCAAGTGCTGGCCCTCAAAAGGCAAGCTAAATGCTAGCAAGCTAAGCATAAAATTTTCCATCCTGCACAAGATTGGTGCAGCCAACTGGGTCCCTACAAACCATAAATCAACCATCTCTATAGGATTGGGGAGATTCATTTATGCTGTTGGTACCAGGACTGAATTTGACTATGGCAGGTACATTTTTGATCAAACTTTAAAACATGCTGGTAGCTATGCTGTTAAAGGCCCAATTTCCTTTCCCTCCCTCCTATGTGGAATCATCCTTGCTCAGTACCCTGATATCCTGGTGGAAAGAGACACTGCTTGCAAAAGAGCTCCTGCTCTTGGGTTACACTACAAGCTGTTTCAGGGATCTCATGTTCCTGACATTGTCATAACATCAGCTGAGACATCATCTGCAAAAACTCAGTCCAAGACATCTGATGTTATAGCTGTATTAAAAGAGACCTGCAAAGAGTTGGAGACAAGGAAAAAGACTCTAGAAAACCTAATTTCCAAATTAGAACAGGAGGAGACTGAAGGAAACAGAAGGGAAGAGGGTGCTGCTGAAGATCAGCTCAATGCTGAAGAAAGTAGCTCCTCTGAAGGTGACAGTGCTTAAAGTTTGGTGGAATTGACAAGCCTGATGTTGATGATGTTGATGCAAGTGTCTTCAGATTTTATTTGTTGTTTTTATTACTTTTTTGGATGACTGTATAACATTTAAGTACATGTATCTTTGGCCCATTTGTGGCTAAAGAGGGGGAGATATTTTGTGTTAATTACTTGGTAGACCTCATATTTTTTTTCTGCAGTCATATTCATTCTGCTGCTCTGATTGCTTAGGGGTTTTAGCCAAAAATCTGCCAAATGGGGAGTTTGTAAGTGTTTAGTTATTGGCATGTATTTTTGGTAAAACCAGGTGTATAAATGTCATGACTGATGTCATAACATTCTGGATTATTAGGTTCTTTTTGCAGAAAAAGTATGGCACACAGTAGCTACTGTGTATGAGTGTGTATCTGAGAATTTTGCAAAAGATCACATTTATTGCCTTCTACCAAAATAAGTAAACAGGAATTCTGATGTCATAACAAATGTTAAGACATCCTGTACTGATCTAACAGATATGCAGTTTGGTTAATTCTGAGATTTTTCAGGAAGATGGCTCATTCTTTCCAGAACAGAATCTCACGTGGACTTTAGGTTAACCTAGCTCAACCCTAATATGGTTGATAAAGTCTTGTGACCAAGTCTTAAGGTTAAACCTAATTAACCCTAGCTTTTTGTGGAAACCCTAACTGAAGAAACAACTGTTATATATTCAACAGGATTGCTGTTTGGAAAGTAACTCTTTGACTGAAGACCAATTAGGAGCTGTATAGTTTTAACTGCTGTAATCCAAGCAAGTATCATTGTGATAAGTGACTTGGAATAGGTTTTGATTGTAAGGGTTTGTGTATCACTCAAAGCTTTGAAGCAAGAGTGTTTTGTGTCTCTTGACTAAAGCTTTGAAGCAAAGTCAAGTTAGGTTTATGTATCACTCAAAGCTGTGAAGCAAGAGTGTTTGTGTTACTTGATTAAAAAGCTGTGAAGCATAATCAAGTGTATGTTCTGAAGAGTGTCTTCATTAATTCATTAGTCAATTGTTTTAAGTATCACTGCTGTGATTGAGGGGGAGTGAGTAGGAACTCAGGTTTAAGTTGAACTTAGATTGAAGTTGCATTGGGTAGGTCTTAAGTGAAGGAGATAAACTGGTTGGTTTATTCCTGAATTAATATCTCTTATAGTGGATTTCCTCCCTGGCTTGGTAGCCCCCAGAGTAGGTGTTGTTTCACACTGAACTGGGTAAACAATTGACTGTGTTCTTTACTGTTTTTATTTACTGTCTTGTAGAAAGTCAGATACGGTGTCATAACATTCACTGTGACATTGAGTATCTGCTTCCAGAATTTCAAGGTCCTCAATTTGCCCAAGGATGCCTAAGGATTGACCAGACAAATCCTCCTCCTAAGACAATGAGCCTTAAACTAGGGTTTCCATTTTTATCAAGATGTTTGAGTTCCAAGGGTCCCAAATGATTTCCATGGTCCTAATATATTCTCAAGATTATCCATGTCAAGTTTCATGCCTTGCACAAGAATTTTTCTCAGCCAATTGCTCAGATGCTTGAGAATAGACTATATTAGGTCAAAAGTCAATTGTGGCCCACATACAGTCAAACTTCAAGATTTTTGGTCAACACCAACATTTTGAAGTTATATTCATCATTTTATCAAGGGTTGATCATGATTCCTCAAGGAACTTCCCTAATTCATCAAAACTCAAAAGTTGCTAAATTAGGGTTTCTCAGGAAAAGTCAACCAAACTCTGACCAGGCATAACTTTCTCATACTTTATCATAAATTTCTCATCCAAGGCTCATTTTGAAGAGCATCCAATTCCCTACAACTCATCTTCATCCCTCAAGTTCAAAATATGCACTCATAAAAAGATATGAATTTCTACATTATAGGTCCTTTTGAAAAGTCAACAAAAACACTTTTTGGGTCAAAGCTTCTTACATGAACATGGAAGACCCAATTGAGATGAGACCAAAAGGGTTGTTTAGGGGACATACTAAGATTTATAAAAAGTCTAAGAACACTTCTCTAGGGTTAAAATGTGAAGAGTTATGTATTGTCAAATTTGACCATTTTTGGAAAATTGCCAAAAGTCAAATGTGCTTAAAAATGCATTTTTTTGCCAAAAGGGCCTAGCATTTTAGGATTGTATCTTGTTAAGAACACGGTCCACGACCCAAGTCAGCAACCACATCTTATTTTCTCCGTTTATTTATTTTATTATGATTTTTATATATTAAAAATCACATTAAAAGAAATAAATCACAAAAAATACCAAAAATTGTTATGAAGATCTGATTTTGATGGAAATCAAATCTAATTATGTTGGCCAAATCAAATCAAAACAAATCAAGGTAATTTGTGGCAAAAAGAGCATAATTTACATGGTTATGGAAAGATATCATATGGCAAGAGAATCTCATTCAATCTCCATAATTCCAAAGGATTCTGTTCCTTTTTGTTACACTAATTCTTTATACTACATATAATGTACGAAAACAAGGCAAGAGGACAAGGTTTTACCTCACGAAATTGACATAAGAACTTCAAAAATTTTCACAAAAAGTGGCAATCGGTTTGAAATTTGCAGAGGGATTCAAGAAGTTTTGACACTTGCAATCAATTCCTGGGCACATTTGGAAGCTAATTGGATCATTTGCACGCAATAAGACGTCCAAAACAAGCATCTACAGCATCACGGTTTGCTTCTTGTTCTTGAAATCAATTTTTCCAATATATGCGTTATAAATGAATTTTGAGTATGCATTCATGTTTATATGATCATTTAGAGCATGTTTGAATGATTAATTGTTTGTTTTGATGCGTGTTTGACCACTTGCCATTGTTAGGGTTTCAAGCTCCATTTTGGGGTTTTTCAGTATAGGCAAAATTAGGCCTAATGAAGGATACCATTGTGATCAGAGGATCAAACCCAATCGATCTGTGATCTTAAATCCTATTTATATTGCTTGTACGTGATTTTTGAAAGTAACTGTGTTATAGCCATGGAAGCTTGGCCGTAGGTAAAGGTTACAGGCCTAAAACGATGGACAGGGGAAGAAGAAGATACATGGCTAATCATCATTGGGTCATTCAAATAGCTGACGTGCGTTTTTTATTTTCCAGTGATCCACTTTGTTTTCATATATTATATATTGTTATTATCCTATTAACAATTGAACACATGTGATCCAGTGGCAAAGGCGTATGTTTGGAAGCGAAAGGACCTGGGTTCGACCCCAGATCCCAACATTTTGTTGTTTTATTACCATTTAATTGCAGACCACGTACACTATGCTTCCAAGAGCCTATCTTGCACTCCAGCAATCCAGCCAATGGATCATTTCTCTCACCAATCCAACGTCCCATACAAGAGGGGACCATGGTACGCCATCAAAAAGAGGGTACACTGAATCAAGTGCAGGGATTGGGCTTGAGCATTATTGGGCCTAGTAAATTCAGACTTGCACCTCCCTTTCCAGCTTCACAAACAGGCCCAAATATTTTTTTATATTTTATTTTCTTATTTTAATTATTTACTAATTATTTACTAATTATTTCCTTTTTTACAAAATAACCCAAAATCATTTTTTTTATTAAATCAAAAAATCACCAAAAACACAAAAAATCTTTTTTTCATAAAATGTTTTTATTTCTTTAATTAATTAGTTAGTGTAATCATTTTAGGGCAATTTAATTATTTTCCTGTATACTTTAAATTAATTAGAAATTAGGTTTTTGTGTACATAACTTAATTAATTTTTGCAAATAAAATAATAATAATAACCTAATTACTTTTCAATTAGACTTTTAGGTTTTCTTTAATTTTCGCATTTTAAATCGCTGCGCGCATTTTAATTCTTTTTATTATTATTGTAACTGTTTCGAGGTTGTAATAGTAATTAGGGCTTATATTCCGCATTTTTATTTTTAGTCCAAGATAATCATGTATCTGCAAAAGCCCTGTAATAGCATAGGACCTTTACCTTTTCTCTTTTATATTCTGCATGCTTGTATATAACTGTTGACAACTTAAGCGTGTATGACTAATGAACCAATCCTAGATCACTAAATTATAAGATAATTAACCAAAAAAATAAACTTGCACATATTCACTCCTAGGGTTTATTCCACTCGGTTGCCTCAGAAATAATGGTCGTGTCCCTCGAATGTAGGGATACCTTAGCAATGACCCACGATTCAAAGTCGTCATAAAGATCATAGTCCTTACTTGTCCCTCGAGTTGCCTACGAACTGATCTTATGACGATAGTCTCTTCGAAATGCTAAGGTATCCTTACTTGTCGCCTTCAGAGACCATTCCGTCCCTTCGAATGTCCTTTTAAAACTCCAACGATGATGCTACCTATTTCTCAATAATGGGATAGCATTGTCTAAAGGAAAATGAACAGTCTTTTTCGAGTAGGTAGATTAGTTCCTAGGTACTTGCTCAAACAAAAACACTTTTTTCACACCGAACACTTTTTCAAGCAAAGTTTTCAAAAAAAAAAACAACTTCGTAACACTCTTGAGGACAGAAACAAGGGTTAACATGAAGTTATACAAAACTTTTCAAAACAAGCACACACAAGCATTTTTCAAAATGAGCAAGTACCTAAGAGCCCGTGGAAAACCATGGATAGAAAGGGTGCTAACACCTTCCCTTTCTATAATCTACCCCCCGTACTCATAAATATTCTCGAAAAAGGTTTTTTCTGTTCTTTTTACTTTTCCTTAGTTGGATGAAATAAAATTCGATGGCGACTCTTGCTTACCGCGACATTTGCGAATACAAAATGTAAACCAGTATTAACAGTCGGTTCTGCCATCGTACCACAGAACTGGCGACTCTGCTGGGGATAATTAATAAAGTGGGGTTTACCTTAGGATCTAGGTCATTTTAAAATTGCTTTCTTGTTTGTTTTCTTTATTCTTAAAGGGTTTTGCTTGGGTTACTATAGATCCTACACCCGGATCTGGGGGCACTTTTTTAGGTAAACAACAATAGATCGTGGAGACTGTACGACATAGACCGATATGGTTTAAGTGATGGCTGTGTTGGTGTGGCACTTTGGTTGGTACCGGTATCCTTCGTAGGGAAACGAGGAGAATACGGGGCCGCCGCGTGGTGTCGTGAAGCACTAACGGACCTTAGAACCTTAGTTGAATGAACTTGGCCATTAGAAAGTAGTGAGATAGTCGGCCTCGGTATATAGCTGAGGGTTGGTTGATACTCGATGCTATACTCATTGAGATCATATTTTCGAGATATTTCAGCCGCAAAAGGATGGTCAGTGATATTGAGAATCTTTAGAACCTGGTTACTTTTCTAAGACAGGTTGAAACCAACTAAACTTTAAGAGGGTACTTACCTTTAACCTCATGCAAGCCTATAAACCTAGGGACTTGGTGTGATTTGTTTGTGTTTGATATACCTGTGATTTATCATGACATCATGCATCATAACATAACATCCATTCTTATTGCACTAACCATTTCAAGGACCAATGGAATTTATCTTTGTTCTTTTTTGCAGATCATGGCCTCCGTTCGTAGAAACACTATCCGAATCAGCTTTGTGAAGATACCTTCTCAACTCAAAGAGCTGGTATCAAAGGTTTCCGAAACTTCTGCGTTCACTAAGAGACATGGTCGACTTCTCAACCTGGTTACTTCAAAATTTGATGAAAAGATAATGAGTGTACTCTTTCAGTTCTTTGATCCCAAGCACCACTGCTTCACCTTTCCAAACTATCAGTTGGTGCCTACCATGGAAGAATTCTCTCAGCTGTTGGATATACCCATTCTTGAACAGTTGCCTTTCACGGGTCTGAAAGAAGTTCCTAAGCCAGAAGTCATTGCCTCAGCTTTGCATCTGAAACGGGCCGACATGGTATCGAATTGGGAAACAAGAAGCAGAGTCAAGGGTTTTCTAGCCAAGTTCCTGATAGACAAGGCCCAACTGCTTTGGGATGATATGGATTTTCAGGCTTTTGAGGAGGTCTTGGCCCTTCTAGTCTATGGGTTAGTACTATTCCCTAATCCAGACTTATTCATAGATGTGAATGCTATCAAGATCTTCCTCTCTTGCAACCATGTGCCTACCTTGCTTGGAGATATTTTGCACACTCTCCATACTCGTACCATGAAGAGAAGAGGGGTGCTTATGTGCTGCATGCCATTACTGTCGAGGTGGTTTATTTCTCACCTCCCTAAGTCCTTACTGAAAAATGAAGGTGTGGGTTGGTCACAAAGGATAATGTCACTCGCTCACATGGATATTCTCTGGTGTTCCCGAGCTATGGAAAACATTGCTATTATTGACCGCTGAGGGGAGTACCCTAATGTCCCGTTACTTGGCATCAGAGGGGGTATAACCTACATTCCTTGTTTAGCTCTACGACAATTTGGTTACGCTCGAAGAGATGGTCCCCATGAGTTAATTATCGTGGGAATTATATTCAACTATGAGGATGATGTTCAAGAGTATCGCCGGAGGTTCATACGAGCTTGGGGCATGGTAAACAGATATGGCGCCAAGGATTTGGGGCCAAAGGCTTCCATTCCCATGGAACCCTATCTCCAATGGGTACGAGCTCACGTCCAGAAACTTATAATGCCCTATATGGTCGTTCTACCAGTGATTATGGAACCCATTACCGAAGGGGGTATTCCTTACACGATTCTCTATCCTTATATGCCCACTGATCTTGGAGAATTACAGAGGTCTTGAATTCAGTTGAAGAAAGAGAGGGATACTTATAGGGATCAGTTCTATGCCCAGGAGAGGAAGGGATATAGAGCTCACAAAGCAGCTCCATAAGGAAAGAGGACTCAATGTCTATCTCGACACGAAGAGGAAGTATCCATGGGAATTTTGATTTTTTCTAGTTTTAGATTTGTTTTTAATTGTAACACCTAAAAGACATTTGAACTTTGAATTCAACTAATAAAATCTTTGTTTCATTTTGGTTCGCAAATTTAAATTTCCCAAAGTCTTTGAAATCATTGCATGCGCATCCCATTCATAACATTGCATGTACAGGTACCATTACAGGTTTCTCATCTTCTTAGTTGTTTATTTCAGCATAAATGTATTTCGAACAAAGCATCAAGGACCTTCAGGCACAAAATGCCCAGTTCCAGCAAATGTTCATAAATCTGGAAAAAGGGCAGGAGGATCTGAAAGCCCTCATCCTGAAAGAGAAAAAGAAAAAGAAGAAGGTTGCCGGTATTCTGAATATGGGCAGAAGGTTTAAAGGGCCATTGAAGCAACAAGTTGATATGACCTCTTCATCCAAGGAAGGGGAGAATCAAGAAGAAGAGACAAGGGAGAAGGATCCCAGTCCTAAAGTTTCTGACAATGATACCGACTACAATGATGAGCAGTATCCTCCCACTGAGGATAAATACAAGTAGTTGGAAGATTGCTTGAGTGCTATGGAAGTCCAGAGGATACATGGGCTGGATTTCAAATAATTGGGATTGGTGTCGGGAGTGGTCATGCCGCAGAAGTTCAAAGCTCTAATTTTTGCAAAGTATGATGGTGTTTCCTTCCCAAAACTCCATCTCCGCTCTTATGTCAGAAAGATCCAGCCCCACACCGCTGATAGAAATATGTGGGTTCATTTCTTTCAAGATAGTTTATCAGGGACTCAGCTTGAATGGTTCTACCAACTGGAGAGAGCCAATGTCCGAAATTAGGAAGATCTGGCTGCTGCTTTCTATAAGCAGTATCAATACAACGCCGACCTTGCTCCTACTCATACTCAACTCCAGAGTATGTCCATGGGGGCGAGTGAAGGCTTTAAGGACTATGCACATAAGTGGAGAGACTTGGCTGGAAGAGTCCAACCCCCGTTGTCTGATAGGGAGTTGGTTGATATGTTTCTGGGGACGCTATCTGGTCCATTCTTTAATCATTTGATCGGCAGCTCGTCAGCTAGTTTCACCGAGTTGATCTTGACTGAAGAGAGAGTAGAAGCTGGGATTCGGAGCAGCAAGATACAGAAGGATGATTCTTCGAGTTCGGTAAAGAAGCCTTTTGCTGGTAAGAAAGAAGCCAGTGCCATCTACATCCCGAGGGGCCAAAGCAGAGCTGAACATCGCCAGACAGTAAGTTTCGTAATGATACCTAGGCCTGCAGCCGCTTCACAATGCAACAATCAACCAAGGGTGGAAAGGCCACAACGGAAGTTTATCCGAATCAATATGACGTTGGCTGAAGTTCTACCTCATCTGCTGAGATCCAACTTAGCAACCTTGAAAGAGGCTCCCAAGAATCCAAATACCATATCTCCCTGATATAATCCAAATGCTCGGTGTGCCTATCATTTTGAGAGTCCTGGCCACGATACCAATGAATGTTGTGCTCTAAGAAATTAGGTACAAGATCTGATCAAAGCCAAGGAAATTGAGTTCGATGCTTCGGAAAAGGCCAATGTCATAACTGCTCCCATGCCTAAGCACGGTCGTGGAATTAATGTTGTTGATATCGACTTGTTTGTGACCTTGGTGGATGAAGTTTCTACTCCTCTCATGATTGTGAAGAAGAATTTGCTGTTGGCCGGTTTATTTCCGGGTTATGGTGAAGGTTGCCGCATGTGTTCATTTCTGCCTTCTGGTTGCCATTTGCTGAAGTCAGGTGTTCAACGCCTGATGGACAGCAAAGAAATTTTGTTTGAGAAAACTTTGGTTCCTGTTGTTCCATATGAAGACATTGCCATTATAACCATTTCCGCCAATCCTTCCAAGGTCTCCTCGAGAAGACCTGTTAGGATTACATCTTCTCTAAGAATCGCTCCGCTAATAATCATTATTCCTGGTCCTGTCCCGTATGCCTCGGACAAAGTTGTCCCCTGACATTATGGTGTCGATGTGTACTATCATGGCATCAAACAAGATCTGAAAAATGAAGAGGATGATCCTGATATTGGTAACATTGTCGGGACCAGCAAGGTTACCCGAAGTGGAAGGGTCTTCTCTCCCGAGATTTCCCCTAAGACTGTCAACATGCCTATTGTCATTCCATCTGCTGTTCCTGCTAGTACATTAACTACTACTCTTATTCTTACTCCAATTATTACCCCTGTCGGTGAATCGTCTAGTATCAGCGACAAAGAAGTTATAGTTGAGTCTTCCCGGACGGAGGCACCTAGAAAAATTGTCGTGGAAGCCTCGAAGCAAGAGATAGAGGAAATACTGAAAATAATCAAAAAGAGTGACTACAACGTGGTCGAGCAGCTGGGGAAGACCCCCTCAAAGATATCCATGTTGTCTCTGCTGTTGTGTTCTGAAGCCCATGCAAAGGCTTTGATTGCATTCCTCAAGACTGCGCATGTGCCGCAGGAGACCTCAGTTGACCAATTCAAAGATTGTGTGGCTAGCCTGACTGCTGACAATGGGTTGGGTTTTTCAGACGCGGACCTGACACTGAAAGGGAGGAAGCATAATGATGTTATGCATGTCTTGATTGAGTGTAGGGGCACCACTATGGCTCATGTGTTGGTAGATACTGGGTCTTTGCTGAATGTCCTTCCTAAGAAGGCGTTGGATCGGTTGGACTGTGATGGCTTGACCTTAAAGCCTAGTAACATTGTGGTGAGGGCTTTTGATGGGTCGAAGAGAACGGTGCATAGGGAGGTGGACATCCCTGTCAAAGTGGGATCTCAAACCTTTGAGTCTACCTTCTATGTAATGGACATCCGGCCATTATATTCTTGTTTGTTGGGTCGTCCTTGGATCCATGAAGTTGGGGCAGGCACTTCTACACTGCACCAGATGCTAAAATATCCAGTAAGAGGAAAGATTGTCACTGTGCAAGGTGAGGAGGAGTATATGGTGAGCCACCTCAATTCTTTCAAGTACGTAGAGATGGATGGGGAATTCATAGAGACTCTTTTCCAGAATTTTGAAGAGGTTCCCCAGATCTTGGCATCGGTTGAAGCTACTACCAGCAACAAACCTCCTCTGAAGATGGCTTCTCTCAAAGACGCGAGAGCCGTGATTGAAGAAGGTGGGTGTACCAATTGGGGACAACTCCCTAATTTTACTCACAAAACTGATAAGTTTAGTTTGGGCTTTACTTCAGGAGCTCAAAAGGATGTTCGACGAGCTCTGGCTGGAGGACCTCCCATACGCATCAGCAATCGGGAAATTAATGCCATTGAAGACGGCGAGGAAGACTCAAACATGGACAGTTGGATCTACCCAACTACCAACGGTGGACCGAGTAACTGGACGGCTAGGGACTTTATACCAGTTTCTTTTATTCCGCAGTAATTGTCTTACTTGTTTTTAAGATTTGTAATAAACAATTTGAAACTCTACGGCCTTGGCTTTTCCTGAGGCACATTGGCTTTGCTTGTGAGGGATATTATTTGTTATTTAATATATCATTAATAAAGCATTAGATGTTTCTTGCATACAAATTTTACGCTCTCTATTTTTCCTTTCTGTTTTCACTTTATCAAAACAACTATTATCTTACACACACTCACGTATCATACTGCAGATCCATATCCACTCTGGATCCCGTTGATATCAGCTCTGCTATTTCCAGTTATGACTTCGAAAATACGATCAACCAAGCCGAGGACGAAGGTGAGGATGATTGTGAGGTGCCTAGAGAACTTGCTAGACTATTACAACAGGAAGAAAGGGCTATACAGCCTCATGAAGAGCCGATTGAGACAATAAACCTGGGCACAGAGATAGATAGAAAGGAGGTCAAGATTGGTGCAAATTTGGAAGTTAAGGTCAAACAGCGGTTTATACAAATGTTGCACGACTACATTGAGATCTTTGCCTGGTCATATGAAGACATTCCAGGTTTAGACACTGATAATGTGGTTCATCGTCTGCCGACCAAAGAAGACTGTCCTCCGGTTAAATAGAAGGTTCGTCGTATGCGCCCTGAAATGTCAGAGAAGATCAAGGCAAAGGTCATAAAGTAGTTCGACGCAGGATTCTTAGCTGTCACTTCTTATCCATAGTGGGTTGGTAACGTTGTTCTGGTACCTAAGAAGGACGGTAAGGTGCAAATGTGTGTAGATTATATAGATCTGAACAGGGCAAGTCCCAAGGATGAATTCCCTCTTCCTCACATTGATGTTCTTGTTGACAACACTGCGCAACACAAAAACTTCTCCTTCATGGATGGTTTCTCTGGCTACAACCAGATCAAGATGGCTCCTGAAGACATGGAGAAGACAACCTTCGTCACACAGTGGGGCACCTTCTGCTATAAGGTAATGCCTTTTGGGTTGAAGAATGCTGGGGAAACTTATCAGCGTGCCATGGTCACTTTGTTCCACGATATGATTAACCATGAGATCGAAGTTTATGTTGATGACATGATAGCCAGGTCTCAAACTGAGGAAGAGCACCTTGATCATCTCCAAAAGTGGTTCGATAGGTTGAAGGTATACAAACTGAGGTTGAATCCAAACAAGTGCACCTTCGGGGTAAGATCCGGTAAACTTTTGGGTTTCATCGTCAGCGACAAAGGCATCCAAGTAGATCCTGCAAAGGTAAACGCTATATAAGAAATGTCGGCTCCCTGTACAGAGAATGAAGTTAGTGGTTTTTTGGGACACTTGAATTATATCGCCAGGTTCATTTCGCATTTGACTTCTACCTGTGAGCCCCTCTTCAAGCTTCTGAAGAAAGATCAGGTGGTGAAGTGGAATGATGAATGCCAGACCGCTTTCGAAATAATCAAAGAATACCTTCAAGAACCACCAATTCTTATGCCTCCAATTGAAGGAAGACCTTTGATATTGTACTTGACAGTGCTAGACAATTCAATGGGGTGTGTGTGCTGGGGAAGCATGACGAGTCTGGTTGAAAAGAGCACGCAATAACTACCTTAGCAAAAAGTTTACCGTCTGTGAGACACGATACTCACTGCTCGAGAAAACTTGATGCGCTTTGGCATGGGCTGCTCACCGACTAAGACAGTATATGCTGACCCACACTACTTTGTTGATATCTAAGATGGATCCGATCAAATACATCTTCGAGAAACCCTCCCTTTCTGGAAGAATAGCAAGATGGAAAATGATCTTAACTGAGTACGACATACAATATACAACCCAAAAAGTAATCAAGGGGAGTGTTTTGGCTGATCATTTGGCTCATCAGGTTGTGGATGACTACCAATCCATGAATTTTGAGTTCCCGGATGAGAATATTATGCTGGTGACTGACTACGAAGAACCTGGACCGGATGAAGGACCCGAGGAGGGATCCCGATGGACTATGTTTTTTGACGGAGCTTCGAATGCACTGGGTAATGGCATCGGCACTGTAATCATATCTCCTGAGGGATGTCATACTCCTTTCACTGCCCGGCTATATTTCAAATGCACTAATAACATGGCGGAGTATGAAGCTTGTATCATGGGACTCAAGGCCGTTATTGACCTCAGGATCAAATTCTTGGACGTTTTCGGGGATTCATCCTTGGTAATAAGTCAGATCAAAGGCGATGGGATACGAAGCACCTGAATCTCATCCCGTACAAAGAGTACGTATTGACATTGCTCCCACACTTTGAGGATGTTACTTTTGAACATTTCCCACGAGAGTAGAACCAGTTAGCAGACGCGCTAGCTACCATGTCTTCTATGTTCAAAGTTAGGTGGGACAATGAAGCTCCCCAAATCACCATTGAGAGGTTGGACGAACCAGCACACTGCTGTGAAATTGATACCGAAGAAGTGGCAGACAAACACTGGTTTCACGAAGTCAAAAGGTATCTTAAGGCTCAAGAGTATCCCGAAGGGGCATCTGTCAATGATAAGAAGTTTCTGAGAAGGTTCGCTTCAAAGTTCTTCCTCAGTAATGGAATCCTCTATAAACAAACCATGACTCCACACTACTATGGTGTGTATACAAGAGCGAAGCAGAGAGGATCATGACAGATCTACATGAAGGCACCTTCGGAACCCATTCCAGTGGACACACCATGGCTAAGATCCTACGGGCAGGATATTACTGGTCCACTATGGAAGCTGATTGTTATCAGCACTCTCGAACTTGTCATAAGTTCCAAATCTATGCTGATAAGGTGCATGTGCCTCTGGTCCCCTTAAACGTTATGACAGCTCCGTGGCCCTTTGCAATGTAGGGCATCGATATGATCGGAGAAATCATGCCCACCACTTCTAATGGACATCGCTTCATCCTAGTAGCCATTGATTACTTCACGAAGTGGGTTGAGGCAACTTCCTTTGCTACAGTAACCAATAACGTCGTGGCATGGTTTATCTGACATAATCTTATTTGTCGATATGGTGTGCCAGAGAGAATTATTACTGACAATGGTACGAATCTCAACAACACAATGATCACCGATCTCTGTAAACAGTTCAAGATACAACATCATAATTCTTCTCCCTACTGGCCAAAGATGAATGGCGCTGTTGAAGCAGCTAATAAGAACATCAAGAAGATTGTACAGAAGATGACGGTGACATACAAAGACTGGCATAAGATGTTACCATTTTCTCTTCATGGGTACCGTACCTCAGCACGGACGTCGACAGGGGCAACACCCTACTCTTTGGTATATGGCATGGAGGCAGTCCTACCCATCAAAGTCTAGATACCTTTACTCAGGATTATGAAGGATGCAAGTTTGAACAAAGACGACTAGATCCGAACCCGACTTGATCAGTTAAACCTAATTGATGAAAAGAGACTTACTGCTATCTGCCATGGTCAGACGTATTAAAAGCGAATGATCAAGACTTTTAACAACAAAGTCAGGTGTCAAGAATATCAAGTCGGGGATCTAGTGATTAAGCGCATCATACTGACACAAGGTGATCCTAGGGGCAAATGGACCCCCACGTACGAAGGGCCATTTGTGGTTAAGAACATTTTTTCGGGTGGAGCTATGATTCTAACCACCACGGACGGTGATGACCTTCCTTACCCTGTCAATGCAGACATATTGAAAAGATACTATGCCTAATCAAAAGACCCACTAGGTTGACTGGCCTAGGCAAAAATAAGGGCTTCCCGGCGAACCAAAAGGGTTCGGGAAAAAGTAAGGGATGAAAAGAAAAAATATGTACACCCGGCAAGTCGAAAACATGAAAGGGCGACTTGGGCAAAAAAGAGTATCCCGGTGGACTGAAAACTTGAAAGGGCAGTCCAGGCAAAAGTTAGGGGTATAAAGCGTATCACTATGTCTCGTTGGATCAACTTGCAACCAGATTTACGTATCGACTATCAAGCTCATACGACACTAATCAATATGATCAACTTTCAGCCAAGTAGCAAAGTGATGAGACGCTTGAGGATATAAGGGCAATAACAGAGTTGGAACCCAATGGGGTTGTTTCACATAGCTATTTTTCTTTTACACAAATTTTATAGCTTCTATTTTTCGGCGGCGCTCTCTTACTAGAGCGTCAGCCTCCTTGTACAAAAACGCCTATTACAGGCCAACTTCAGAAATCAATGCAAAATTCTTTTCACAAGAAACTTTGAGTTTGTTTTTATTTTTCTGTTTTGTTTCGCAACGTCCAATGATTTACTTTTGATATATGCATTTGAAAATGATTGCTGCTCATAAATATTTACATAAGAAACAAAAGACAATTATTCGTAATTCCAAAAACAGGGGCAAAAACAAGAAGTGCCAAACCCGACAGTTACTCCACCCAGCAGGTACCAGGACAGAGATAGGTTTGGAACATAATCAGCAGTACATACACTCCCCACAAAGTAAAAGTATTCAAAAGCATTGATGTCAGCTTTCTCGAAACAGGACATAACCTCCCCAACCAGGGTCATTTAGAAACCTGACAGCTATATCCCCCAGCCGAATTTCATAATCGCGGGCGGGTCAGTAAATTTCATCCCCCAAGCATAGTTTATTTCTCTGGATGCAGAGGCTCAATCCCTGACAGAGCTCGTTACTTCAGCTATAAAGATTCACTTTCTAAGTTTGTTCCCCGCAGAGTTTATTCTCAAGTAGAATCTCTTCCTGACAGAATATTCATAAATCTCCAGCAGTAGTCAGGGATTTATTTTTCCAAACCCGGACATACTCCGATAGCATTTCATGTACATACATCATGACAAACGCATACATGCCATATACATCATTATCTCATTTATTTTGAGAACATCATTCCACCATGCATTTCATGCATCACACATAATTAACCTTGTTATCGTTTCAGGAAAGACGATTAGCTTCAACAAATCCAGCATTTATACAGGTCACGTCTGCAGACGACGAATGGAAACCAAACGGGTCAACTAATCTACATTATCGCTTTGAAGTAACCCTACTATCCAGGTTCATTCTCATAGCCCTACTATCCAGGCTTTCATTTCGAGGTAACCCTACGACCCAGGTTCCTTCTTATAGCCCTACTATCCAGGCTTTCATTTTGAGGTAACCCTACTATCCAGGTTCCTTCTCATAACCCTACTATCCAGGCTTTCATTTCGAGGTAACCCTATTATCCAGGTTCCTTCTCATAGCCCTACTATACAGGCTTTCATTTCGAGGTAACCCTACTATCCAGGTTCCTTCTTATAGCCCTACTATCCAGGCTTTCATTTCGAGGTAACCCTACTATCCAGGTTCCTTCTCATATCCCTACTATCCAAGCTTTCATTTCGAAGTAACCCTACTATCCAGGCTTTCATTTCGAGGTAACCCTACTATCCAGGTTCCTTCTTATAGCCCTACTACCCAGGCTTTCATTTCGAGGTAACCCTACTATCCAGGTTCCTTCTCATATCCCTACTATCCAGGCTTTCATTTCGAAGTAACCCTACTATCCAGGTTCCTTCTTACAGCCCTACTATCCAGGCTTTCGTTTCGAGGTAACCATACTATCCAGGTTCCTTCTCATAGCCCTACTATCCAGGCTTTCATTTCGAGGTAACCCTACTATCCAGGTTCCTTCTCATAGCCCTACTATCCAGGCTTTTATTTCGAGGTAACCCTACTATCCAGGTTCTTTCTCTTAGCCCTACTATCCAGGCTTTCATCTCAAAGTAACCCTATGACCCAGGTTCCTTCTTATATCCCTACTATCCAGGCTTTCATTTCGAGGTAACCCTACTATCCAGGTTCCTTCTCATTGCCCTACTATCCAGGCTTTCATTTCGAGGTAACCCTACTATCCAGGTTTCTTCTCATAACCCTACTATCCAGGCTTTCATTTCGAGGTAACCCTACTATCCAGGTTCCTTCTCATAGCCCTACTATCCAGGCTTTCATTTTGAGGTAACCCTACTATCCAGGTTCCTCCTCATAGCCCTACTATCCAGGCTTTCATCTCGAAGTAACCCTACGACCCATGTTCCTTCTCATAGCCCTACTATGCAGGCTTTCATCTCGAAGTAACCCTACTATCCAGGTTCCTTCTCATAGCCCTACTATCCAGGCTTTCATTTCGAGGTAACCCTACGACCCAAGTTCCTTCTCATAACCTTACCATCCAAGTTTCTTCTCTCTTATCTCCAGACAACAGTTTACAACACTAAAAGACCTGGACCCGACCAAATATGGTTGATTTCACATTCCCCCAGTAAGTCATTGTGCAGCCTGGACCCTAACCAAATATGCAGTTTACTCCCACTTCCTCAATCAGGAGTTAATTCCCCAGTAGATTAATGGACAGCTGAATCTACTATACTCTATTTCCCAGGACATAAATCAACATTCCTCGGCGAAGTCCTCCTCAACGGCAGGTACAAGAATTCTCGTAAAGGAATCTCTTATGCAACCGATATCTTTTCTGGATGGCATCTTTAAGCCCATCTCTGATGATTATCTATCGAATTCCAAATGGAATCTATAAGCCCATTCCTGATATCACTAAATCAAGTATCACTTCATGCGAGTGTAAATTTCTGGGCACTCTAGTGTTCAATCATCTTCCACCTTCAAATCACGAAAGGCAGACCAACCAATCTACATCCTCAGGTTTAAGAAGATTGAACAGGGGCAGCTATTGCACCCCAAAATTTTCCCTCTCATTTTACTTAACACAGGCTCATTGAGGTCCTCAATTTGCCCAAGGATGCATAAGGATTGACCAGACAAATCCTCCTCCTAAGACAATGAGACTTAAACTAGGGTTTCCATTTTTATCAAGATGTTTGAGTTCCAAGGGTCCAAAGTTATTTCCATGGTCCTAATATATTCTAAAGATCATCCATGTCAAGTTTCATGCCTTGCACAAGAAGTTTGCTCAGCCAATTGCTCAGATGCTTGAGAATCGACTATATTAGGTCAAAAGTCAATTGTGGCCCACATACCGTCAAACTTCAAGATTTTTGGTCAACATAAATATTTTAAAGTGATATTAATAATTTGATCAAGGGTTGATCATGATTCCTCAAGGAATGCACCTAATTCATCAAAACTCAAAAGTTGCTAAATTAGGGTTTCTCAAGAAAAGTCAACCAAACTCCGACCAGGCATAACTTTCTCATACTTTATCATAAATTTCTCATCCAAGGCTCATTTTGAAGAGCATCTAATTCCCTACAACTCATATTCATCCCTCAAGTTCAAAATATGCACTCATCAAAAGATATGAATTTCTACATTATAGGTCCTTTTGAAAAGTCAACAAAAACACTTTTTGGGTTAAAGCTTATTACATGAACATGGAAGACCCAATTGAGATGACACAAAAGGGTTGTTTAGGGGACATCCTAATCTTTTTAAAAAGTCCAAGAACACCTCTCTAGGTTTAAAATTGGAAGAGTTATGTATTGTCAAAGTTGACCATTTTTGGAAAATTGCCAAAAGTCAAATGTTCTCAAAAATGCATTTTTTTGCCAAAAGGGCCTAGCATTTTAGGATTGTATCTTGTTAAGGACATGGTCCATGACCCAAGTCAGCAACCACATCTTATTTGCTCCATTTATTTATTTTATTATGATTTTTTTCTATTAAAAATCACATTAAAAGAAATAAATCACAAAAATTACCAAAAATTGTTATGAAGATCTGATTTTGATGGAAATCAAATCTGATTATGTTGGCCAAATAAAATCAAAACGAATCAAGGCAGTTTGAAGCAAAAAGAACATAATTTACATGGTTATGGAAATATATCATATGGCAAGAGAATCTCATTCAATCTCCGTAATTCCAAAGGATTATGTTCCTTTTTGTTACCTTAATTCTTTATACTACATATAATGTACGAAAACAAGGCAAGAGGACAAGGTTTTGCCGCACGAAATTGACATAAGAACTTCAAATTTTTTCATAAAAAGTGGCAATCGGTTTGAACTTTGCAGAGGGATTCAAGAAGTTTTAACACTTGCAATCAATTCCTGGGCATATTTGAAAGCTAACTGGATCATTTGCATGCATCAAGACGTCCAGAACAAGCATCTACAGCATCACAGTTTGCTTCTTATTCTTGAAATTGAGTTTTCCAATATATGCGTTATAAATGAATTTTGAGTATGAATTCATGTTTATATGATCATTTAGAGCGTGTTTGAATGATTAATTGTTTGTTTTGATGCGTGTTTGACCACTTGCCATTGTTAGGGTTTCAAGCTCCATTTTGGGGTTTTTCAGTATAGGCAAAATTAGGCCTAATGAAGGATACCATTGTGATCAGAGGGTCAAACCCAATCGATCCATGATCTTGAATCTTATTTATATTGCTTGTACATAATTTTTGAAAGTCACGGGGTTATAGCCATGGAAGCTTGGCCGTAGGTAAAGGTTACATGCCTAAAACAACGGACGGGGGAAGAAGAAGATATGTGGCTAATCATCATTGGTCCATTCAAATAGCTGGTACGCATTTTTTATTTTCCAGTGATCCATTTTGTTTTAATATATTATATATTGTTAGTATCCTATTAACAATTGAACACATGTGATCCAGTGGCAAAGGCGTATTTTGGAAGGGAAAGGACCTGGGTTCGACCCCAGGTCCTAACATTTTGTTGTTTTCTTACCATTTAATTGCAAATCATGTACATTATGTGTTGTACCCCAAAATTTGCCCTCGCGCTTTTCCACAAGAAATCTCAGCTTCAAACATTTCCTGACTTCTCAAACTGGCTCAAGAATCGGACAAACGGACTTTTTCTTGACAGTCAAGCAAAACTAGGGTTTTTACTGATTTTCATAGCTCTGAATTGTTTCATACAGTGGGCTTAGGGTTTGGTTGATTTTTGGTTCAATTTTGATCAAGCGAGCGTGATTTGGCATTTAATCGGGAATTAGGGTTTTATGGGCTTATTCTCAGAAGAATTTAAATTCCACAGCACTTTGCGTTTTATTTCAAGATTCGGATTAAAATTCGCGTTATCTTGGTTTAATCAGTAAAAGAGACAGTGGTTTGAATTCAGTACGTTTTGATTGGGCCAGTCAGATACAAGGTGCAGTTTTGAATTCACAGTGTTCATGTGTTGATCAGTTTACTTGGTTTAATTGCTGCTTTGCTTTGGATGTTGAATAAGACAGACTTTAATTGCAATGTTGTTTTATTTTAGTTATTTATTATTCTGAAATTAAATGATTGAATTTATTATTCAATTGTTTTAATTCTAAGAATTTTAAATAAATAAATAAACAATAAAGAAATTGGAATTAATTGGATAATTTAAACTTTTATTGATGTTTGAATTATTTGTACAAATTGTTGTTTATTACAGACAATAATTTACATTTAATTTAAATATTACATAGAATGAAAAATTATCCTATTTTCTAAACATTCTTCATTCTTCACTCCGCTCCGGTATTCTTTTTTTTCATCTGCAAAAAGAAATAAGAAAGTCAGAAAGCATTAAAATTAGCAGAGACAGTTAAAACTTGCTCATCATTAGGGGCCACTGACTGGGATCAGTTGACCCTCTCTGCAAATCACGGGATTTCTCCCGGTTCATAGAGAGGGAAGATTATTTTATCTCATGAAATGCAAATGTCAAAAATGCATAAGTTATGAAATTCAAGCTGCATAGAAATTCAAGATTCAAAATCCAATCTAAACTGAAAAAGTTCAATCCAAACTTTCAAATCCAAAACAAAGTCCACTCAAAGAAAATCAAAATAGTACATTTGCTGTCACAAGCTCAAAAGCTGTCATGGAAAGATTTTTGTCAAGATATCAAATGCAAAGTCAGACACAAATTGTCAAAAGAGAGATAAAGGAGATGCAGTAGTGTATTATGCAAGTGATCTTTTCATCATTTCCCACAAGGCCCCTTCAGAACAGTACAAATAAAAATCATATAAAAATCTTAAGCTGTACTTTGAGAGAGAAAAAAGAGAGATTAAAGCAGGCAGGGGTTTAGGCTCAGTTCAGACAAGACAATGCAGTAGCAGGAAGAAAAGATGCACAAAATCAAAGAAAGCCAAGGCAGCAGTTCAGTTAAAACAGAAGTAAGGTGAGAGAGGAGAGAGGCATACAAACTGAACAAGTCAAAAAAGCCTCATTACTGTCATAAAACACTCAACCCTGCAGAATATACAAAGGGCCACGCCAATGCAAGGCAGTTGAGAGAAAAAAGAGAGGTTAAGATAAGCAAACATGCAATCACTACTGTCCAGAACCCAAACCATCATCCAAAACCAACCCTGTCAAAAACACCATAACTCTGCAAAAGAAACCTGCTAATACAATAACTTTGCAAAAGAAACCTGCTAGCATCAGTCATAACCATAAAAAACTCTCACATACCCAAACCTATACCAGCATAGCAGAATAGAAAGAAAAGATATACTAACAACCATACTCATCATCAGAAAATACAAAGCAAACTCAGTTCAGAAGTGAAGAGGGTGAGAATAGAAGAAAATATACAAAAAGCATTCAAACCCATCAACAACCTCAAGCAAAAGTCACAAAACCAAGCTTCCAACAGTGAACCTGCACCAGCAAAAGCAAACCATAACCATCATCTGAACCTAACACATTTCAGGCCTAAAAAACCTGATATGCAAGCTTCATACCTGTCTCAAACACATCCAAACCTCAAGAGCCTGTCAAACACCCCAACATACTGTCAATAACTAACAGTTCTGGCCATTCAAGAACATTGTCAAAAAAATATCAAGAGGCTTTGCTATCCTTAGAACCAGAGGCAACATCCAACACCAAGCCTCAGAAGTGGATTCATCATAGGCAACAATTCAAAGGGCAACCCAATCTCACACCAATAATTGTTCAAAATCACTCAAGGCAATATCTGTTCAAAATCATTCAAGATAATCAAGGCAACAATTCACAAGCATCAAGAGAGCCTCAGAAGCAAGCTTCTTCATAGGCAAATCAGAAAAAAGAAACTCAGTGAAACACATCAAGGCAGCATCTCAGGCAACATACAAATCCAAAAGGCAACACGAAAGTGGAAGAGGTAAAGATACTCAGGCAATAATACTCAAGCAAATTCCCAAGATCAACACACAGTGGAAGAAGAAGAGAAAAAGAAAAGTGAATCTTAAGAAGGCTTCTCAGTACATATCATCATCAAAACCTTAAATCATAAATAGCAAGGAACGAAGTTACCAAGAAGGCGTCCAAGCAAGCTCTATCACCGCCGTTCCGGCCTCCTGAAGCATCACCCCTTTCTTCTCTCCTCCATCTCCAAAAGCAGGTAGCAATCTTCTCCCCCTTTCCTCTTCACCACATCATAACGGTACAAAGTCGGAAATCAGAACCCAAATTGAAACACAAATTCATAAAAAAGGAGATAAAAATATGAGGCATTGTAATCAAACCTTAAAGTCAAGAGCGCCAAAACCGTGCCTTGGAGGGAAGAAAGATGTGGAGGGTGATGTTGGTGGCCGGAGAAAACGCTCAGGGAATTGCTAATCGAAGAAGACGAACACGGCGCCGTCACCAAGCGAACCCTAACACTCGTTCTGGATAGCAAAGCGCCTAACCCTAATTTTCGCCTTTGTTCAACATGGGCTTAGCCTAACCCGTTCATACTTCCCTGAAGCCCATTTAAAACGCCTCTTTTCTTCTTTACAACATTAAACACTAACAACTCTTTTCATTTTTATAATAAAAAACAATATTTACTAACTCAATTATTTCATTGTTTCTAAAACATATACAATTTATTTCTTAATATTATTAAACATACTAACTTAAATACTTTTATACACAATTAACTTAAAAACATTTTTTGAAATACATTTGTACATATCATATAAGTTAAATTTGAAAATATTTTCTTAATACACATTTGCATATAAAATAACCAAATACTTTTTATACATAATTAAATTGAAGATATTTTCTAATTAAAACTTTTCCTTTTGTACATATTATACATTTATTACACATAATTAAAATTAAACTCTTTTTTTTAGTTAATATACATTTATGTACATAACAATTCGATACATTTTTCTTTAATATTTAAATTCACAAATATTTGGACTAAAATACCTTTTTAATTAAAACTTAACATCTAAACAAAGCACTTCATTCTTCTGTTGTACATAATTAACATACAAAAATCAAAATTCAGATTGAAACATATATCTAGGTCAAAACCCTAATACGCTCAACTTCACATTTCGCACTTGTACATATTTACATTTACACCATACATATACATTTGCACTTACACAATATATTGCCCTATACACACTTTATCTTATATTTGTATATTTGATATTCATTTTGATCGCACATTCGATTTGGTTGTAAATTATTGGGTACTATAAGTCTCATCCCCTTGTACATTTATACCCCCACTCCCGGACATTATTTTGTAATAGCGTAGATTTACATTCCGCAATTTACAGCTTTTCAATTATACCATGGTTAGACCTAGGGTTTGTATGTACATAAAATCAAACGCTAGATAACCTAATACAAGACAAATACATGTAATCAATACACAATCACACTTGCACCCCCCTAGGGTAATCCCACATGTTGCCTTCCAAAATGGGCCATGCTTGCACGTCGAATGTCTTTGGCAAAACAAAATCAAATGATCATAAGTCCCTCGATGACGCTTTCGAAAGTTGCCTAAACGGAATGATCATAGTCCCTTCAAAACAATTTGCCAAAAACACTTGGCATCATTGCATTCATGGTCTATGCGATGACCCGTACCCGTCCCGAATAAACTTCCTAAACGCAAGATTGTCCACCAATTTCAATGGTGGAACAAAATTGTTAAACGGGGTTAAAACACGACAAAAACCTTTGAGTACAATAGGGTAGACATAACTCTTAGTTACTTGAGATCAAACTTGCAAAAACACTTGCCTTCTTTTCAAAAAACCACAATCCACAAACACTTTCAAACAAACTCTCAAAACATTTGAAAACATCTTTTCGAAAAGATTCACACTTTTGTAAAACACTCAAACACGAGTCAAATACATTAGTTGCCTAAAACAAGGCATCTTTTTCTAAAACATTTTCAAAAAGCATCCACACATACACCATTTTCAAAACAATCGAAAAACAAGGCAAGTGATCTAAAAAACCAAGTAACTAAGAGCCCATGGATAACCATGGATAGAAAGGGTGCTAATACCTTCCCTTTCTATAATCTACTCCCCGAACCCAAGAAAACATCTCAAAAGGTTTTTGCTGTGCTTTTTAACCTTTCCTTAGGATAAAATAAAAAGTCGGTGGCGACTCTTGCTAACCGCACAAGTGCGAATACGAACGCAAACCTCAAGTCAGTTCTCCCACCGTATCACAGAACTGGCGACTCTGCTGGGGACTTTCTTAAAAGTGGGGTTACCTTAGGGTTTAGATCACCTTTACTTTTAATTGATTGCTTTACATTTGTGGGCTTTGTATCGGAGTTTTATAGATCCTAACCCGGATCTGGGGAAACCCTTTTAGGTAGCAACAAGGCTGTGAGGGAACTGTGCGGGGTATACCGACATGGTTGAAGCAGTCTGCTACGTTGATGTGGCACTTTGGTGTGTACCGGTAACCCTTGAGTTCAGTCAAGGAGAGTACGGGGCCGCCGCGTGGTGTCGCGAAGCATCAACTGACCTTAGAACCTTAATTGACCATCTTGGCCTCTTTAGGGTAGTGAGATGACTACTTTGGTGTACTCCGAAGTCGGTTGATACTCGATACTACACTCAGTTGAGGGTTGCTTTCCTGGGATATTTTGATCGCCAGTCAGTGGCTAAATCGAAACGATGAACAATGAAAGCAATCCAGTGATATTGGGACCTCTAGAACCCGGTTACTTTTGATAGGACAGGTTTTAACCAACAAACTGAAAGAGGGTAGTACCTGAACCTCATGCAAGCCTAAACCTAAGGCCTTGTGTGCTTTGTGTGAATATTGTTTGCCTGTACATACACTTACTTGCCTGTGCATACATAACATCATGACATCATACCATAGCATTTTAGCATTTTCAATAACCATTTCAAGGATCTCGAGGGTTCTTTTGATGCAGGATTACGTTGAACCAGACATCTATCAAGGAGCAAGAGGTTTCTCCTCTAACCAATCCAGTCAAAGTTCAAGTACAACAACTTGAATCAGCGGCTATGACCCACTCGACATGGTGAGCTTGATTCTCGTGGAAAGACATCCACCAACACAAAGCTCTCCAAACAAAGGTCAAGTACAACAACTTGAATCAGCGGCTATGACCCACTCGACATGGTGAGCTTGATTCTCGTGGAAAGACATCCACCAACACAAAGCTCTCCAAACAAAGGTCGAGAACAACAACTTGAATCAGTGGCTATGACCCACTCGACATGGTGAGCTTGATTCTCGTGGAAAGACATCCACCGATGCAAAGTTCTCCAACCAAAAGATCAAGTACAACAACTTGAATCAGTGGCTATGACCCACTCGACATGGTGAGCTTGATTCTCGTGGAAGGACGTCCACCGGTGCAGAGATCTCCAATCCAAGAGCAGAGTTCAACCTCTAACATTTTCTTGTGTTTACCCCAAGAGATCCTTGAAAACATGCATCCACATATCATGCATTTCATTTTGACAATCTTTCCTTTTTCAGGTTTCCTTACTCTCCTGCTGTTTATTTCAGCAAGAGATGGCTCTAGAACGGTCTGTCAAAGACCTCCAAGACCAGACTACTCAGCTGCAGGAGATGTTCCTGAACTTGTCCCTGGGGCAAGAAGAGATGAAAGCTCTCCTCACCAACGGCTTGGGTAATTCCAACAATGCCAGGAATGATTAGATTGCGGAGCTGCAGTTTGATCTGACAACACTGAGGACCCAAATGATGGGATATTTGGTGGGCCAGATGGCTCTCATCCAAGACCTATCTCAAAGACAAGAGGAACTCAGAGTTCTGGTCCGCCAACTGCTTCCAAACAACCAACTGGGGCAAACATCTGAGGTCGAAGAGCAAGTCACTGCTCAACCTCCATCAACTCAAGAAGACAAGGGGAAAGCTCCTCTGCTAGCTTCAGGGTCACAAACCCATCAACAACCTCGCCAGCGTCAGCGGGGCAATCGGCGTAAACAAGAAAAGACGGGAAGACAGTTTACGGAGACTGAAATACCATCATTCTTCATTCTGAAGCGCCTGTTGGAGGTCAACTTGCTCACCGTAAAGGACCCTCCTCAGAAGCTCAATACCTCCGCTCCTGACTATCATCCCGATGCATTTTGTGTTTACCATTCCTATAGCCCAGGACATGACACCGATAGCTGTTGGGCCTTGAAGAACAGGATTCAAGATCTGATTGACATTGGAGTGCTGAGGTTCATGCCAGACGGCGAGATGAAGATCTTCCGTTAAAGGGTTCTCCGCTTGAAGTGACGAGGCTCGAAGCTGAAAGACTTTTGCTTCTTTTTGAATTTTTTCAAAGTTGTAATTTTCTTTTGCTGTCAAACAATTATTTGTTGATGTTAAACTCTGTTTTCATTAATGCATTGCATATGTTTGTCTTGAATTCACCCATTCGTTTCACTACTCTTATGCTTTTCTTTATGATATTTGACTCTTGATAAAAAGCTGCAAGCCTTTAGAGGGAGGATGACGAAACAATACCGTGATCTTATACAGTATGTTTTTGAACGGACCTGGCTGATGATGTACAGGCATTTCTTTCAATTCCCAAACACTGGAGTTATAAGGAAGTTAATCCCTAGTCAACCCCTTCGAGCCAAAGAAGTAGGAGTTTCCTGTTCTAAACAATCAAAACCTTTGATATAAACCTGGGGCAGGGTAGTCTCTCAGTTAATTCAAAAGAGAACGCGCATTGAAGTCGCAAACTCTCAATTCATAATACAACGAACGACGTCAGAAAAAGAAAGCATTCCTGCGGAATCAAAAGACAAGGGTGGTTCCCTATCACATAGACAGTCAATCTCTCAAAAGAGAAAAGCCCACCAAGCCAAAACCTATGAAGGAGGCTTAAGAAAGCTGGGGCATCCCGCTGACAGTAATCCCGAATACGGTAACAGTCAGGCAAAAGTTAGGGATAACAAATCAAAATCAAAATAGTGAGGTCATTACAAAACCCTCAACAACATGAAAAGTGTTGAAAAAGAAAAAGGAGATGATGACTGTCTCCCAAAAGTTCAAACCGGTGAACCATCGCCCAAAAGTCGTTCCAAACTCAAAACAGAGTGCGACGCACAATTAACTGAGCTTAGGTTGAAGGACATCACGAAGAGCGGGTGGGTACAAATATACTTTGAGCCTTTATCCTTTGTTTCTTAAACCGTGAACCAGGCCACGTTACAACCCTTCAAAAGTCCTAATTGAAGCATGGGTTAGTTTGAAAGCATACTGTTACAAAAGGTATCCTGACTCCTGTAGGGCTTTGCTCTAAATCTTGTGTTAACTTGTCTTATGAAAAGTTTTTCTGCCAAAAAAAAACGCATTTTTCAAAACTTCGAGACAAACATAAACTTTGCATTGCTTGAATATCACTGTCTGTATTTAACCCCTTTTGTTTGACAGCAAAGAAGTTCATACAGCGAATGTTCAGAGGAACGAAAACTCTCTCAGTAAGTCAAAATCACTTCAAGAGAATAACACTTCCATTACAAATCTCCTATCAACAAGGGGCATGACATGTCGCAATCCAATTAACCTGGGGCAGTCCAGTCAAGGTCCAACAGATCTTTCAAAGTTCAATTAACCTGGGGCAGTCCAGTCAAGATTTCAAGAAATCTCTCAATATGCAGAGTAATCTGATTCAAGACTCCTTCTTCACCACTTGGGGCATTCGAATGTCAAAAGTGTTCAACACATCAACTCCAATATTTCCAGATTCGACTCCTGTATCCAGCCAGGGCATATCTGTTGATTACATTTCCAGACTCGATTCCTGTATCTAGCCAGGGCACGTCTGAAGAGTTCGAAGATTCGATTCCTGTATCCAGCCAGGGCATATCTGTTGACGACTATTTCCAGATTCGACTCCTGTATCCAGCCAGGGCATACCTGTTGATTACATTTCCAGACTCGATTCCTGTATCTAGCCAGGGCACGTCTGAAGAGTTCGAAGATTCGATTCCTGTATCCAGCCAGGGCATATCTGTTGACGACTATTTCCAGATTCGACTCCTGTATCCAGCCAGGGCATATCTGTTGATTACATTTCCAGACTCGATTCCTGTATCTAGCCAGGGCACGTCTGAAGAGTTCGAAGATTCGATTCCTGTATCCAGCCAGGGCATATCTGTTGACGACTATTTCCAGACTCGATTCCTGTATCTAGCCAGGGCATGTCTGAAGAGTTTGAAGATTCGATTCCTGTATCCTGCCAGGGCATATCTATCAACTATCATCTTTCCAGATTCGACTCCTGTATCCAGCCAGGGCATGTCTGAAGAATTCCAGATCAACACCTGCAACAACCCAGGAAACATCTGTGAACGACCGATTGTAGACCAACACCGGTAATAAACCAGGATTTTATCTACATCACCACTTGGGGCATTCGAATGTCAAAAGTGTTCAAACCCGATGCAGTTTTACGCAAGCTCATCATCAGGAAACCCTACACCGGTTCCTCTTCAAGACTTCTGAAACGAGTTTACGGATTCTTCCCAACAACGGACGCCAATCTACCGACTTGTTCAGATTCTTATCAAGACTTCTGAAAACAGTTCATGGATTCATCCCAACAACGGATGTTAATCTATCAACTTGTTCAGATGCAACCTTTGAATTCAGTTTACGGACGCTTCCCAACAACGGATGTTGCTCTATTGCTGATTCAACCTCAAGATTTCTGAAAACAGTTTACGGATTCTTCCCAACAACGGACGCCAATCTACCGACTTGTTCAGATTCTTATCAAGACTTCTGAAAACAGTTCATGGATTCATCCCAACAACGGATGTTAATCTATCAACTTGTTCAGATGCAACCTTTGAATTCAGTTTACGGACGCTTCCCAACAACGGATGTTGTTCTATTGCTGATTCCTCTATCAAGACTTCTGAAACAGTTTACGGATTCTTCCCAACAACGGACGCCAATCTACCGACTTGTTCAGATTCTTATCCAGACTTCTGAAAACAGTTCATGGATTCATCCCAACAACGGATGTTAATCTATCAACTTGTTCAGATGCAACCTTTGAATTCAGTTTACGGACGCTTCCCAACAACGGATGTTGTTCTATTGCTGATTCCTCTATCAAGACTTCTGAAACAGTTTACGGATTCTTCCCAACAACGGACGCCAATCTACCGACTTGTTCAGATTCTTATCCAGACTTCTGAAAACAGTTCATGGATTCATCCCAACAACGGATGTTAATCTATCAACTTGTTCAGATGCAACCTTTGAATTTAGTTTACGGACGCTTCCCAACAACGGATGCTGCTCTTTACTGATTCAACTTTAAGATCTCTGAAAACAGTTCACGGATTCTCCAAGTAAACGGATGTTAACCTATCGCTTGTTCAGATTCTTCTCAAAGCTAACAACCACGGAAGATCGCACTCGCCAGAATCCTCCTTATCCCCAGCAATAACTTATCTGTGCAAATCCCCAGCCAGGGAATCCCCCGGAATTCAATTCCCCTCAGAATTTAAACTTCCTTCAATCCCCAGCGGAGTCAGATTTTCAAACCTTCTCCCCACAGAGTTTTAGGAGGCAATCTTGAGTTCCCCAGTGAAGTCTCCAGGGTTACCTCCCATCAAACCGAAGACTCTCAATCTGGTCTCCCCGGCATGAGTCTACTAGTTTGGGACTCCCCAGTAGAGGTCATCAGGAATTCTCTTCCCCAGCAACAGCCAAGGATTTATTTTCCCCGGCAGCAGTCAAGACGCTTTTATCTTCGGCCATCTCGGAATCATGTATCCTTGGCAAGATTAGCTCATCAGCTTACATGTGCACTCATTACATTCATATCATAAAATGTCACATGCATTGCATCATGCATCATAACATTGCATACAACTAACCCTTTGCCTTTTCAGGTAAGATCAGTCGACAGACACAGATCAACTCCCAGGATTCGTCCAGAAATAGTTCAGATGTGACCCGGACACGGCGACATCTTGATACTTATTCCAGATTCATTCAGACGCATCAGCAGAAACCTTACACCAGTTCCTCTTCAACTTCTCAACTTCTGAAACAAGTTTACGGATTCCTCCCTACAACGGATGTCAATCTACCGATTTGTTCAGACTCTTCTCAATCTTTTGAAGACAGTTTACGGATTCTTCCCTACAACGGACGTCAATCTACCAACTGATTCAGACTCTTCTCAATAGGTAACGGACGCTGCCCAACAACGGATGCTGCTCCATTGCTTGTTCAGTCCCAACTCCTGAAAATAGTTTACAGATTCTCCAGACACGGACATCAATCTGTTGCTTGTTCAGACCCCAATTCAGAGATATTCCAAAACAGGGATGCCCTTCTGATACTCGTCCACTTACCAATGACGTACAGTTCAACATCACCATATGGCATCTATAAGCCCATCCTCCTACCAGCAGTCGCCGAATGGCATCTGTAAGCCCATTCTCAGATGGCATCTCTAAGCCCATCCCCCGACAAATTCTTTCGCACCAGATGGCATCTCTAAGCCCATCACCAAATGGCATCTTTAAGCCCATTCACCTCCACCGTCAAATCGACGAGTGCAAATTTTCTGGGCACATTAGTGTCCAATCTCCTTTTACCTTCAAGTCGCGAAAGGCAAACTTGCCAATCTAACTCTTCAGGTCAAAGAAGATTGAACAGGGGCAACTGTTGTACCCCAAAATTTGCCCTCGCGCTTTTCCACAAGAAATCTCAGCTTCAAACATTTCCTGACTTCTCAAACTGGCTCAAGAATCGGACAAACGGACTTTTTCTTGACAGTCAAGCAAAACTAGGGTTTTTACTGATTTTCAGAGCTCTGAATTGTTTCATACAGTGGGCTTAGGGTTTGGTTGATTTTTGGTTCAATTTTGATCAAGCGAGCGTGATTTGGCATTTAATCGGGAATTAGGGTTTTATGGGCTTATTCTCAGAAGAATTTAAATTCCACAGCACTTTGCGTTTTATTTCAAGATTCGGATTAAAATTCGCGTTATCTTGGTTTAATCAGTAAAAGAGACAGTGGTTTGAATTCAGTACGTTTTGATTGGGCCAGTCAGATACAAGGTGCAGTTTTGAATTCACAGTGTTCATGTGTTGATCAGTTTACTTGGTTTAATTGCTGCTTTGCTTTGGATGTTGAATAAGACAGACTTTAATTGCAATGTTGTTTTATTTTAGTTATTTATTATTCTGAAATTAAATGATTGAATTTATTATTCAATTGTTTTAATTCTAAGAATTTTAAATAAATAAATAAACAATAAAGAAATTGGAATTAATTGGATAATTTAAACTTTTATTGATGTTTGAATTATTTGTACAAATTGTTGTTTATTACAGACAATAATTTACATTTAATTTAAATATTACATAGAATGAAAAATTATCCTATTTTCTAAACATTCTTCATTCTTCACTCCGCTCCGGTATTCTTTTTTTTCATCTGCAAAAAGAAATAAGAAAGTCAGAAAGCATTAAAATTAGCAGAGACAGTTAAAACTTGCTCATCATTAGGGGCCACTGACTGGGATCAGTTGACCCTCTCTGCAAATCACGGGATTTCTCCCGGTTCACAGAGAGGGAAGATTATTTTATCTCATGAAATGCAAATGTCAAAAATGCATAAGTTATGAAATTCAAGATGCATAGAAATTCAAGATTCAAAATCCAATCTAAACTGAAAAAGTTCAATCCAAACTTTCAAATCCAAAACAAAGTCCACTCAAAGAAAATCAAAATAGTACATTTGCTGTCACAAGCTCAAAAGCTGTCATGGAAAGATTTTTGTCAAGATATCAAATGCAAAGTCAGACACAAATTGTCAAAAGAGAGATAAAGGAGATGCAGTAGTGTATTATGCAAGTGATCTTTTCATCATTTCCCACAAGGCCCCTTCAGAACAGTACAAATAAAAATCATATAAAAATCTTAAGCTGTACTTTGAGAGAGAAAAAAGAGAGATTAAAGCAGGCAGGGGTTTAGGCTCAGTTCAGACAAGACAATGCAGTAGCAGGAAGAAAAGATGCACAAAATCAAAGAAAGCCAAGGCAGCAGTTCAGTTAAAACAGAAGTAAGGTGAGAGAGGAGAGAGGCATACAAACTGAACAAGTCAAAAAAGCCTCATTACTGTCATAAAACACTCAACCCTGCAGAATATACAAAGGGCCACGCCAATGCAAGGCAGTTGAGAGAAAAAAGAGAGGTTAAGATAAGCAAACATGCAATCACTACTGTCCAGAACCCAAACCATCATCCAAAACCAACCCTGTCAAAAACACCATAACTCTGCAAAAGAAACCTGCTAATACAATAACTTTGCAAAAGAAACCTGCTAGCATCAGTCATAACCATAAAAAACTCTCACATACCCAAACCTATACCAGCATAGCAGAATAGAAAGAAAAGATATACTAACAACCATACTCATCATCAGAAAATACAAAGCAAACTCAGTTCAGAAGTGAAGAGGGTGAGAATAGAAGAAAATATACAAAAAGCATTCAAACCCATCAACAACCTCAAGCAAAAGTCACAAAACCAAGCTTCCAACAGTGAACCTGCACCAGCAAAAGCAAACCATAACCATCATCTGAACCTAACACATTTCAGGCCTAAAAAACCTGATATGCAAGCTTCATACCTGTCTCAAACACATCCAAACCTCAAGAGCCTGTCAAACACCCCAACATACTGTCAATAACTAACAGTTCTGGCCATTCAAGAACATTGTCAAAAAAATATCAAGAGGCTTTGCTATCCTTAGAACCAGAGGCAACATCCAACACCAAGCCTCAGAAGTGGATTCATCATAGGCAACAATTCAAAGGGCAACCCAATCTCACACCAATAATTGTTCAAAATCACTCAAGGCAATATCTGTTCAAAATCATTCAAGATAATCAAGGCAACAATTCACAAGCATCAAGAGAGCCTCAGAAGCAAGCTTCTTCATAGGCAAATCAGAAAAAAGAAACTCAGTGAAACACATCAAGGCAGCATCTCAGGCAACATACAAATCCAAAAGGCAACACGAAAGTGGAAGAGGTAAAGATACTCAGGCAATAATACTCAAGCAAATTCCCAAGATCAACACACAGTGGAAGAAGAAGAGAAAAAGAAAAGTGAATCTTAAGAAGGCTTCTCAGTACATATCATCATCAAAACCTTAAATCATAAATAGCAAGGAACGAAGTTACCAAGAAGGCGTCCAAGCAAGCTCTATCACCGCCGTTCCGGCCTCCTGAAGCATCACCCCTTTCTTCTCTCCTCCATCTCCAAAAGCAGGTAGCAATCTTCTCCCCCTTTCCTCTTCACCACATCATAACGGTACAAAGTCGGAAATCAGAACCCAAATTGAAACACAAATTCATAAAAAAGGAGATAAAAATATGAGGCATTGTAATCAAACCTTAAAGTCAAGAGCGCCAAAACCGTGCCTTGGAGGGAAGAAAGATGTGGAGGGTGATGTTGGTGGCCGGAGAAAACGCTCAGGGAATTGCTAATCGAAGAAGACGAACACGGCGCCGTCACCAAGCGAACCCTAACACTCGTTCTGGATAGCAAAGCGCCTAACCCTAATTTTCGCCTTTGTTCAACATGGGCTTAGCCTAACCCGTTCATACTTCCCTGAAGCCCATTTAAAACGCCTCTTTTCTTCTTTACAACATTAAACACTAACAACTCTTTTCATTTTTATAATAAAAAACAATATTTACTAACTCAATTATTTCATTGTTTCTAAAACATATACAATTTATTTCTTAATATTATTAAACATACTAACTTAAATACTTTTATACACAATTAACTTAAAAACATTTTTTGAAATACATTTGTACATATCATATAAGTTAAATTTGAAAATATTTTCTTAATACACATTTGCATATAAAATAACCAAATACTTTTTATACATAATTAAATTGAAGATATTTTCTAATTAAAACTTTTCCTTTTGTACATATTATACATTTATTACACATAATTAAAATTAAACTCTTTTTTTTAGTTAATATACATTTATGTACATAACAATTCGATACATTTTTCTTTAATATTTAAATTCACAAATATTTGGACTAAAATACCTTTTTAATTAAAACTTAACATCTAAACAAAGCACTTCATTCTTCTGTTGTACATAATTAACATACAAAAATCAAAATTCAGATTGAAACATATATCTAGGTCAAAACCCTAATACGCTCAACTTCACATTTCGCACTTGTACATATTTACATTTACACCATACATATACATTTGCACTTACACAATATATTGCCCTATACACACTTTATCTTATATTTGTATATTTGATATTCATTTTGATCGCACATTCGATTTGGTTGTAAATTATTGGGTACTATAAGTCTCATCCCCTTGTACATTTATACCCCCACTCCCGGACATTATTTTGTAATAGCGTAGATTTACATTCCGCAATTTACAGCTTTTCAATTATACCATGGTTAGACCTAGGGTTTGTATGTACATAAAATCAAACGCTAGATAACCTAATACAAGACAAATACATGTAATCAATACACAATCACACTTGCACCCCCCTAGGGTAATCCCACATGTTGCCTTCCAAAATGGGCCATGCTTGCACGTCGAATGTCTTTGGCAAAACAAAATCAAATGATCATAAGTCCCTCGATGACGCTTTCGAAAGTTGCCTAAACGGAATGATCATAGTCCCTTCAAAACAATTTGCCAAAAACACTTGGCATCATTGCATTCATGGTCTATGCGATGACCCGTACCCGTCCCGAATAAACTTCCTAAACGCAAGATTGTCCACCAATTTCAATGGTGGAACAAAATTGTTAAACGGGGTTAAAACACGACAAAAACCTTTGAGTACAATAGGGTAGACATAACTCTTAGTTACTTGAGATCAAACTTGCAAAAACACTTGCCTTCTTTTCAAAAAACCACAATCCACAAACACTTTCAAACAAACTCTCAAAACATTTGAAAACATCTTTTCGAAAAGATTCACACTTTTGTAAAACACTCAAACACGAGTCAAATACATTAGTTGCCTAAAACAAGGCATCTTTTTCTAAAACATTTTCAAAAAGCATCCACACATACACCATTTTCAAAACAATCGAAAAACAAGGCAAGTGATCTAAAAAACCAAGTAACTAAGAGCCCATGGATAACCATGGATAGAAAGGGTGCTAATACCTTCCCTTTCTATAATCTACTCCCCGAACCCAAGAAAACATCTCAAAAGGTTTTTGCTGTGCTTTTTAACCTTTCCTTAGGATAAAATAAAAAGTCGGTGGCGACTCTTGCTAACCGCACAAGTGCGAATACGAACGCAAACCTCAAGTCAGTTCTCCCACCGTATCACATTATGCTTCCAGGAGCCTATCTTGCACTCCAACAATCCAGCCAATGGATCATTTCTCTCACCAATCCAACGTCCCATACAAGAGGGGACCATGGTACGCCATCAGAAAGAGGGTACACTGAATCACGCGCAGGGATTGGGCTTGAGCATTATTGGGCCTAGTAAATTCAGACTTACACCTCCCTTTCCAGCTTCACAAACAGGCCCAAATCTTTTTTTCTATTTTATTTTCTTATTTTAATTATTTACTAATTATTTCTTTATTTACAAAATAACCCAAAATCATTTTTTTATTAAATCAAAAAATCACCAAAAACACAAAAAATCTTTTTTTCATAAAATATTTTTATTTCTTTAATTAATTAGTTAGTGTAATCATTTTAGGGCAATTTAATTATTTTTCTGTATACTTTAAATTAATTAGAAATTAGGTTTTTGTGTATATAACTTAATTAATTTTATCAAATAAAATAATAATAATAACCTAATTACTTTTCAATTAGACTTTTAGGTTTTCTTTAATTTTGGCATTTTAAATCGCTGCGTGCATTTTAATTCTTTTTATTATTATTGTAACTGTTTCGAGGTTGTAATAGTAATTAGGGCTTATATTCCGCATTTTTATTTACAGTCCAAGATAATCATGTATCTGCAAAAGCCCTGTAATAGCATATGACCTTTACCTTTTCGCTTTTATATTTTGCATGCTTGTATATAACTATTAGCAACTTAGGCGTGTATGACTAATGAATCAATCCTAGATCACTAAATTATAAGATAATTAACCAAAAAAATACACTTGCACATATTCACTTCTAGGGTTTATTCCATTCGGTTGCCTCGGAAATAATGGTCGTGTCCCTCGAATATAGGGATACCTAAGTAATGACCCACGATTCAAAGTCGTCATAAAGATCATAGTTCTTACTTGTCCCTCGAGTTGCGTACAAACTGATCTTATGACGATATTCCCTTCGAAATGCTAAGGTATCCTTACTTGTTTCCTTCAGAGACCATTTCGTCCCTTCGAACGTCCCTTTAAAACTCCAATAACGATGCTACCTATTTCTCAATAATGGGATAGCATTGTCTAAAGGAAAACGAACAGTCTTTTTCGAGTAGGTAGATTAGTTCCTAGGTACTTGTTCAAACAAATAAACTTTTTTCACACCGAACACTTTTTCAAGCAAAGTTTTAAAAAAAAACTTTGTAACACTCTTGAGGACAGAAACAAGGCTTAACACGAAGTAATACAAAACTTTTCAAAACAAGCACACACAAGTAGTTTTCAAAATGAGCAAGTACCTAAGAGCCAGTGGAAAACCACGGATAGAAAGGGTGATAACACCTTCCCTTTCTATAATCTACCCCCCGTACTCAGAAATATTCTCGAAAAAGGTTTTTTCTGTTCTTTTTCCTTTTCCTTAGTTGGATGAAATAAAAGTCGATGGCGACTCTTGCTTACCGCGAAATTTGCGAATACAAAATGCAAACCAGTATTAACAGTCGGTTCTGCCACCTTACCACAAATAGCCTCATATAATCTTGCTTCGATTTAGAAGGAAATAGCCTCTTGCAGGCTTGCTTTGATTCAGAAGGTGATGGCCTCCTACAGGCCTGCTTCGATTCAGAAGGCAATGGCCTCCTTCATTGATTGCTTCAATTCAGAAGGCAGTGACTTCCTTCATGATAGCACCCACAAAGCAATGGCGTCTTTCCTGCTTGCTTTGATTTATAAGGTAAGGGCTTCCCTCATGCTAGCAGGTACAAGGCAATGACTTCCTTCTGCTAGCACCCACTAAGCAGTGGCGTCTTTCCTGCATGCTTCGATTCACAAGGCAAGGGCTTCCCTCATGCTAGCATGCATGTGATATGGTGTCAGAACCGACTGTTATACTGGTTTTGCGTTTGTATTTGCAAATTTTGCGGTAAGCAAGAGTCGCCACTGACTTTTCTTTTATCCAACAAAGGAAAGGGTGAAAAGAACAGAAAAATACCTTTTGAGATTATTTTTGAGTAAGGGGTAGATTATGGAAAGGGAAGGTGTTAGCACCCTTTCCATCCGTAGTTATCTACGGGCTCTTAGATGCTTAGCTCATTTTGAAATACCTTGTGCTTTGTGTGTTTTTGAAAAGTATTTTGAAAGTGCCTTAGTAAGGCAATTTTCTTTATGATAACTCTTGTATCAGTCCTCAAGAGTGTTGATAATGCATTTGAAAATGTTTTTGAAAGTGTTTGTGTGTGTGAAAAAGCTTGTTTTGAGTAGGTAGCCTCGTCGTTGGATGTTTGAGGGACATTCGAATGGACGTTTATAGTCACAAAGGTAACTAGGCAAGAAACCTTAGTAACTACCCTAGGGTTTTAAGATCATTGTTAACCGAGGAAACGTCGAGAGGATCATCGAGGGACTTATGATCTTTTAAACCAGATGGGTAGCCACTAAAATCTCTCACGTTTCGAGAGTTATGACTATTTTTACAAAGGCAACCGAAGTGGGAGTACCCTAAAGGTGTGCATGTGCAAGTGCGTTTTTTTCCAGTTAATTTTCTTTGCATTTAGGTTTTCTAGCATTTGATTATTATGTTCTTGCCATACAATCCTATTAGTCATGCATCTAAACAGTTAATATATGTACATGAAACATAAAGTGCGGGAATTGTAAATCCTAGCTATTACATGGTGTGATCGGTGGAAATAGAACTGACTGTTTTAAAGCTGGTTCGTGAAATGTCGCGGTAAGCAAGAGTCGCCACCGTCTTTTATGTTCTCCAACATGGAAAGGACAAAAGCACAGCAAAATTCCTTCTTTGAGATGTCTCTCGGTTCGGGAGGTAGATTTATAGAAAGGGAAGGTGTTAGCACCCTTTCTATCCGTGGTTATCCACGGGCTCTTAGGTACTTGCTCTTATGTTTTCAAAATGTGTTTGCTTTTCAAAATGTGAGTGGGTTTGAAAAAAGTTTCATTGAAAGATTTCTGAGTGACTCTTGTATCTGTCCTCAAGAGTGTATGAAATATTTGTTTGAAAACTTTTTGAAAGTGTAAGTGTGAAAAGATGTTTTTGTTTGTTTGAAAGAGCAAGTACCCACGAGAATCTACCTACTCTAAGGAATTAGGCTGTGTAAGAGTCTTTTAGACAGTACTATCCCACTATTGAGAAGTAGGTAGCACCGTCGTTGGAGGTGTTCGGGTCAATTCGATTGTAGGGACAGTGTGGTCACCGAAGCAATAGTAGGACACCTTAGAAGTAACCCTAATGTCCTAGATCCTTTTTATCCGAGGCAACCGTTTCGAGGAAACTGGATCTTAGACAGGAGGGCGACCTCTAAAATACCCTATACTTGACGACCACGTTCGAAGGTAAGGCAACAGTGAGGCGTACCCTAAGAGTGGTGTGTGAATTTGTGTGTTGTTTTCATGTTATGTTTTATCTTGTACATGTATCATGGTGATCTACGCTTGTTTTTAATTTAGGCCATACATTCTTTCATGCGATTATAATTTAAAAGTGCGGAAAGTAAAATCCTACGCTATTACAAGGCGCGGGTCTATACATCGCCAAATTAACAAAGACCCGTTTTGAATAAAAATGCGGAAAGTAAAACCTAGTTACTATTACATGGCTTGAGCAATTACATAATATTCGGAAGGAAATAAATTAACGTGCGAAAAGAATAAAAATAGAACGTTCGAGGGCGTTGGACCCTTTTGAGATTAAATTGAATTAAAAGTTAATTAATTATTTAATAAAAGGAAAGAAATGTTTTTTATGTTTTTGGTATTTATGAGATAAAGAAATTAAAATTGAAGAGAAACCCTAATTCTAAGTTGTTTTTAATTATTAATGAAAAAATATCAAAGTTTAACCTAATTTACTAAATATTTAATGTACATGTTTATTTACAAAATATTTAGTAATTAATAATAATAATAATGATGAGAAGATTATTTATTAAAAGAAAAGATGAGAATGTTAAAAAAACCTAATTTCTACATATTTTATTTATTAAGAAAAGTATTAAAATTGAAACCTAAATTAATCTAAATTAATTATTTAAATTCTATTTATAAAAATAATAATGGTGAAATTAAATATAATTAAAAAATAAACATTTTTAGTTTCTGATTTTTTATTGTGAAATTTATTTTATGGAATTAAAGAAACAATTAAAAAAAAAATTAAAAGAATCAAAACTGAAAAAGAAAATAAAATTGAAGAATGCAAACCAGGGGGGGTTTCAGGCCCATTAGGGAGGTTTTTGAAGCATTTTGGCCCATCAGAATGAAGCCCTTTTTTGACTTTCCAGGATCACATGCTTGATGGTTGACCCAGGTGTATGGTGGTCTTCACGTTCTGGCCTTTGGATTGATCATTCAGATTATGTGGCAAACTAGCATGTGAATGCGTATGGTGGACCTTTGGCTGGAAATTGCATGGGAACATATTAAAGCAAAAATTATCAAATATGTGGGGGGACCTGGGAATCAAACCCAGGTCCCAATACCTGCCAGGCACCTCAGCCACCAATTGAACCATTGCGTTTATTTGTAAGGTTAGTGGAACATAAATAATATAAAAGAAAAGCACGTTAATGATATGGAACGAACAAAAGCGCGCCAGATTTCAAACGCTCCAATCATCATAGGCCACGTTCATCTTCTTCCTTATTTTCCCTGTAATTATAAAACAGATAGCGGGGGGTTTAAACCCCCACTAAACAAGACATGCAAAAATAGCGAATAGCACATGGACAAATATAAAAAGGGCGCGAGTAGTCAGTTTGCTTCGTCTGGACGTCACGAATTCAATGGCATAGGTTTGGTGGCCTGATTTTTCCATATGAAGAAACCCCTAATTTTGAGCTTCTGAAAACCTAATATCCATCAATGGTAGATTTTGATATAGGCATTGTTAGTTCAATTAAATGGTACCATTCACTTCAGAACATCAATATTAGCAAGAATCAACATTTAAAACATATGGATAATGCATGAGAATTAAAGAACGATAATGGACATGTTTGTGACAAGCACGATGTTGTTCTACCATTTCTTTGAGGGTGGAGGCGTGTTCTTGATCGCAATCTATTCCTGGAAGGTCCAACAACACAATGGAATACTTGTTATGCTTTGAAACACCCTGCAACTATGATTTCAGATTCCAAAATTTTTGTCAAAAGTTGCAATTTGGTTATGTCTTTTTGAGCAGCTTTTTGCGTCCAATGCCTTAGGTTTTTGTTGTCCCTTTGTACATGAAGCAAATTAGGTTAAAAAACCAAGCCCAAAGTCCATGTATTAATGTTTTCAATCTTTGATTTTTTCACATCTTTTTCCAATCTTTTTGCCATGGAAACTTGCCAAATATGGATGATTTTGTCCCCTTGAGATAATGCACGAAATCTTTTGCATATGTGGAAGATATTTGCTGCACAAAAAAGATTTAAAAACATGATTTGATATTTTTCTCATATTTAAAACTAATTAAATGAATTAATAATAATAAAAACTCAAATAATTAATCAAAAATAAGAAAATAAATCCCTTTGAGCTTAATGGGTCGTGCATAGCCTTTGGGTAATGATTCATGGAAGAATTTGTGGCCCATTAGCAATTTTGAAGCTTTTGAAGCAAAGTTGACTTTTCAAAATGCCCAAAAATTTCCCAACTTCTACAAGGCATATCTTGCTCAATTTTGAAGATATTATCATGTTCTTTGACATTTTGGAAAGGTCTTGAAGTCCTATAACCAATGCCTTTGGTACCATGTCATTTTTATTTACCAATCTCAAGTTATGGTCTTTGACTTAAAGTGCCTTTTTGTTGACTTTTGAAAATGACCTATAATGTTGAAATTGATAACTTTTTGTGAGAGCATTTCTTGGACTTTGAGTGTGAAAATGAGTTGTAGGAAATGTAATTCCCTTAAAAATGAGCTTTGGATGGGATTTTTCTGATAAACCATGAAGAAGTTATGCCCTGGTCAATTTGTAGTTGACTTTTCCAACTGTCCAAAAATAGAAACTTTTGCATCTTGAGACTTTTTGAGCCATGCTTTGAGAATCATGATCAAGAATTGATCAAATGATGTTTGTGGCTTCAAAATAAGATGTTGACCAAAAATTTTGACTTTTGACTGTCAAATGACCATTTTGCCCCTGCAGTTGACTGTGGAGCAATTAGGGTTTTTGAATGTGCAATTTGATGCTGTGAGTCTTGAAACTTGGCATATGGATGTTTGACAATGTATGTAGGCATGTGGGACTTGATGGGACCCTTGGAAACTTCAATTTCTTTGCCAGAACCAAAACCCTAATTTTGACTGTGTTAGGAGGTAATTGGACTGTACAACCCTTGAGAGATTTTGAATCATCTGGAGATTGATTTTGGTAAATCTTGAAGAATATGGGAGGGAAAATTTTGGGGTACAACAGTTGCCCCTGTTCAATCTTCTTAAACCTGAGGATGTAGATTGGCTTGCGTGCCTTTCATGATCCGAAGGTGGAAGATGATTGAACACTAGAGTGCCCAGAAATTTGCACTCACATAGTAGAGTATCAGCAGTGTGATAGCGGGAATGGGCTTACAGATGCCATTTGGAGAGATGATGGATAGGAGTGGTGATGGGCTTATAGATGCCATATGGAAGTGTGACTGAACTTTGTCGGGAATAGGCTTATAGATGCCATTTGGAGACTGTTGGTATATGGATGGTCTTATAGATGCCATCGGTAGGTTGTCGATCGCGTAAGAGATTCCTTAGAGAGAGCTTGCGTACCTGAGAAAGAAAGATAATTATCTGGCCTGTTACAGGAGTTGATCTTCAAACTCTTTATGTAGATGTGCCCTGGCTGGATACAGGAATCGAATATTCAAACTCTTCAGACGTGCATTGGCAATATACAGGAATCGAGTCCGGAGAATAGTCGTCAACAGATACACCCTGGCAAGATACAGGAATCAGATCTTCAAACTCTTCAAACGTGCCCTGGCAAGATACATGAATCGAGTCTGGTAATGTAGTCGTCAATAGATACACCCTGGCAAGATACAGGAATCAGATCTGGAGTTGCGAAAGTTGATAGGTAATTTTTGTAAGTTGAAAGAGGGAACCTGTGTAGGGTTTACTGATAATGAGTCCGTATAAGACTGCATCTGAAAGGGAGAAGGAACCTGTGTAGGGTTGATTGATGATGAGCTCGTGTAAAACTGCATCTGAAATGGAGAAGGAACCTGTGTAGGGTTACTTTGATGACGAGTCCGTGTAAAACTACGTTTGGAGTTTAAGGATGGAACCTGTGTGGGGTTTCTGGTGACGAGTCCGTGTAAAACTTCATCTTTGGAAAGGGAGAACCTGTGTAGGGTTTCTTTGGGATAAGTTCGTGTAAAACTTCTTGAGGAACCGGGGTAAGGTTACCTTGGGACAAATCCGTGTAAGACTTTGGGGGGAACCGGTGTGGGGTTACCATGAGATAAGTCCATGTAAGACTTCTGGAGGAACCGGGGTGAGGTTACTGCAGGGTAAGTTCGTGTAAAACTTCTTGATGAACCAGGGTAAGGTCATCTTGAGATAAGTCCATGTAAGACTTCTTCTGAAAGAAAAGGAACCGGTGTAGGGTTACTTTGATGATAAATCCGTGTAAGACTTCGTCTAATAATTGAGAAGGAACCGGTGTAGGGTTGCCTGATAATGAGTTCGTGTAAAACTTCTGGAGGAACCGGGGTAAGGTTACTTCGGTGATAAGTCCGTGTAAGACTTCTGGAGGAACCGGGGTAAGGTTACTGCAGGATAAGTTCGTGTAAAACTTCTTGATGAACCGGGGTAAGGTCATCTTGAGATAAGTCCGTGTAAGACTTTTTCTGAAAGAAAAGGAACCGGTGTAGGGTTGCCCGAAGATGATCAAGTAGATAATCGTCCTGTTTGGTTTCGGATATTAACCCACGATCAGTCGTCCACTGATTTTTCCTGGCTTGTTACCAGTGTTGATCTGGAACTGTAGAGGTAGATGGTAATCATCTTTTGATTGACCTTTTCCTGAAAAGGCAAAACGTTAGTTGTATGCAGCGTCATGATGCATGAACTGCATGATTTTAAGATGTTCTCAAGCATAAATGAGATTTGTGTTGTATGATGCGTATGCATGCTATAATGTATGAAGATGCGATGTTTATGAATGTATTCTCGTCTGGGAAAATAAATCCTTGACGAATGCCGGGAAGTTTTTTGAATCCTGGGCTGATGTTGCAAGAATACCGGTAGGAGAAGATGGCTCCGTTGGGGAATAAACCTGGTGAATAGATTACTCTGCGGGGAGTGAACTCTGTGGGGAAAGAGAGGTACTTTGTCGAGGTTGATGATAACTCCGCTGGGGATATCGTTGTCGAGTTCCGTTGGAAGATTTGATGAACTTCGCTGGGGATAGGAAGACTTCGCCGGGGACGATCTTTCCGTGGTAATTAGCTGAGGATAACCCAGTTATATGCTTTGGTGGGGAATAACCTTGAATAAAGCCGGGGAGATGCGTTCGTGCTCTGCAGGGGATAAGCTTTAAGACCTGTTGGGGATATGGATTCCACTCTCCTCGGGAGACTTTTGGGATTGGAATGGGGAATGACTCCATTGAACGTCTGGTATACCGCCGGGGAACAATCTTAGATTAAGACTGCCGAGGATGCTTGTTAAGAATGTTTGTATGCTCCTAGGGAATGTTGAGGTCTGCTGGGGATACCCAATTTCCTTAAGGCTGACAGTATGTTAACTTTGCTTGGGAAGAGTGTTGCTGACTTGCTGGAGATATTGTGCCTTGTTCATGGCTGATGGGAGACCAACTCTGCTCGGGGGAGAGTATGGCTGAACCTTGGCTCACTCTCTAGGGAATTAAGGCATCTTGGTTACATTCTTCAGCCGAACTTACCTTGGTACCTTGGTGGACAGAGCCATTTGCATTGTTTGGACAATTCTTATTGCCCCAGCTTCCGTGGGAGAAGGAGGTAATGGACAAATCTTCTGGTGGATAGGTGACGAGGTGCCGGGACATAGTCGTACGCTTTGATCCCTAACTTTTGCCTGGACCGCCCTTTCGGGTTTTCAGTCCACCGGGATACCCATTTTTGCCCAAGCCGCCTTTTCAGGTTTTCGACTTGCCGGGTGTACAAATTTTTTTTATTTCATCCCTTATTTTTGCCCGAACCCTTTTGGTTCGCCGGGAAGCCCTTATTTTTGCCTAGGCCAGTCAACCTAGCGGGTCTTTGATTATGCGCATTATTTTTTCGACTATGTCCATGCTTTCAGGGCGCAGGGAGTTGTCATTGTCAGTAGTGTTGCGTTGCCATACCACCAGAAGATCTTCGTTTGATCGTCCAATGCCCCTGGTGATCCAGATGGAGATTTGCCCCAAGTTGGTTGGCCTTTTGAGAGATTCTTCGAATCTTGACTTAACTGCCCCAGATGATGGACAATGATCATGTCGTGCCCCTTGATTGGAGATGCTTTTGTTCATTAGACATTCGTCGTGCGAACTTCTATGTTGTTCAAACAAATAGTCATATGCAAGCAATGTTATATTAAAAATGCAAAGCTTATGTCTGTCTTGATGTTTTTGAAAATGCATTTTTTCATAAAAACAAGTGAATTTTGTAAACTACGATGTCAACTCGTTGTTTTACCGCAAGCCTTAAGGAGTCAGGACACCTTTCGTAACAGTATGCTTTCGAACTAACCCATGCTTCAGCTAGGACTTTTAAGGGTTATAACGTGGTCTGGTTCACGGTTTAAGAAACAAAGGATAAAGGCTCAAATTATATTTGTACCCACCCGCTCTTCGTGATGTTCTTCAAACCTAAACTCAGTTGATCTTGCGTTAGACCTTGTTTGAGTCTTTGCTTTGATATACCAGTGATGGTTCAGATATTGACAGTATATTTTGAGCAGGCAGTCATTTCTCTTTTTTTGTTTGAGGGTTTGTAGGACCTCTTTCTTTTTTTGATTTTGTTATCCCTGTTTTTTTTGTCTGAACTGTTCCTTTTTGTGATTACAGTCAGCGGGATGCCCCAGTTTTTGTAAGTCTCCTTCATAGGTTTTGACTTAATGGGTTTTTATTTTGAAAGATAATGACTGCATGTCTTTACGATTGTTCGGAACCATCACTGTCTTTTTCTTTTGGAAGACTCTTTTGATGCTATTTGTTGTGCCCCTGGATCAACTGAGAAGACTACCCTGCCCCAGGTTATGATTAAGGGTTTTAATTTTCGAAAAGAGAAACTCCTACTTCTTTGGCTCGAAGGGGTTGACGAGGGATTATCTTCCTTATAACTCCAGTGTTTAGGATTTGAAACAATGCATGTACCTCATCAGCGGGGTCTGTTCAAAAGCATATTGTATATTGTGGTATCGTTTTCGTCATCCTCCCTCAAGAGGCTTTAGAATTATTAAACGAGAGTTGAACATAAAAAATAAAAGCAATTTTGAATATAGTGAACATAATTACTTCAAAACAGACACGTGTAATGCATTAATGAAATAACCAAGTTTGACATGAAATAAAATGTTTGAACAATCAAAGAAAATTACAATTAGAATATTCAAATGAACAAAAGTTTTTCAACCCTAGCCATGTTTTGGCAATGGAACAGTGATCACATTGGGAGTCTCAGCAGGCTCGAATTCGACCTCTTTAGCATCGATCATATTCTGGATCTTGTACTTCAGCGCCCAACAATCCTCAGTATCGTTCCCCGGGCTATCAGAATGATAAGCACACCTCGCTTCTGGGTTGTAGTTTGGAGAGGAGGTCTTGGGATTTGCAGGAGGGTTGATCACCGCGATCAGATTCATCTTCAACATGTGCTGCAAAGCTTGTGACCATGGCATGTTGATGTTGGTGAATTGTCTCTTAGGCTCGTCTGGCCTTCGCTGATTTCCCTTTTGTGGTTGTCGGCGTGATGCAGAACCAGAGATCATGACTGCCCCTGCATGTTGGTCATGACGACTCTTTTGACTGTATGCAGAATTAGACTCTTTCTTCCCCATGTAAGGGTTTTTGTGAGTATCAGAGGGTGCGGCCTCTTGAATCTTCCCAGCCTTGATGCCAGCTTCGATTCTTTCCCCGGTCAAGATTAAATCTGTAAACCCAGCAGAGGAATTCCCAATCAGATGGTTGAAGAAAGGTCCGGACAGGGTCCCCAAGAACATGTCTACAAGCTCACGGTCAGTTAGAGGTGGCTGCACCCTTCCAGCAAGGTCTCTCCACTTTTGCGCATATTCTTTAAAGCCTTCGCCTGCACCCATAGACATTCCCTGAAGCTGAGTGCGCGTGGGAGCAAGGTCGGCATTGTATTGGTACTGCTTGTAGAATGCAGTGGCCAAGTCTTCCCAGCTGCGGATGTTAGCTCCATTCAGTTGATAGAACCAGTCGAGTTGGGTTCCTGACAGACTGTCCTGAAAGAAGTGAATCCACAAATTCTTGTCAGCCGTGTAGGACTGGATCCTCCTTATGTAAGACCTGAGATGCAGCTTAGGGCAGGAGGCCCCGTCGTACTTGGCAAAGGCAGGTGCCTTGAATTTGTGCGGGATTACTACCCCAGAAGACAGACCTAGATCTTCGAAGTACAGGCCGGGCACTTTTTGTATCTCCATAGCACTTAGCCGGTCTTCCAACTGTTTATACCTGTCCTCAGCTGGAGGGTACTGTTCATCATTATAATCGGTCTCGTTGTCGGAGACCACTGGACTAGGAACCTCTCTTTCATGGGGACTTTCTTTCCCAACAGACGGGGTAGTCAGCTCAACTTCATTTTGTGACCCATTCCCAGATTTGCGTCTCGGGTTGAACAACACCGTCCTCTTCTTCTTCTTCTTCGAGAGCAGAGTCTTCAGATCTTGTTGCCCCTGGGCCAAACTCATGATCAGCTCTTGGAACTGGGCGTTCTGAGCCTAGAGGGCCTTGATGGATTGCTCATTAGATGATTCAGGATTCATGACGATCGGCTGAAATAAACAACGAAGAAGGTAAGTGACCTGTCAAAAGGGTACCTGTAATGCAATGATGTGTATGTATGCATGCAATGTTTTCAAGGATCTCGCGGGGTAAACAAGTAAATTGTTAGAGTTGGAATGTTGTAGCTTGATTGAAGGAACTGTATATTATAGAGAGTCCTTCTTCAAGAGTCAAGGCTCACCATATCGAGTGGGTCATATCCCCTGACTCAAGTTATCAACCTTGGCTAGAGGAAAATAAATCCCCTTTTCCCCTTGCTAGACAGTTGGTTCATCCTGACCTGCATCACAAACCCTTGAGATCCTTAAAATGGGTTAGTCCTTATGCAGGATGCATGCAATGGTATGATGTTATGATGTTATGCTATGCGTGGAGTAATGTAGGTAAACCCTGTTATGAGTCCAGATTAAGGACTGTAAACAAAACCTGCAAGAAACTCAAGTGTCAGATAACAAGCATGCAAGTAGTCAAGTTTGAAGGCACACAAGTCACACAAGACAGCCCTTAGAGTTTAGGCCAGCATGAAGTTTAGGTACTACCCTCTTGAAGTTGGTGGGCTCAAACCTGTCCTATCAAAAGTTACCGGGTTCTAGAGGATCTCAATATCACTGACTACCCTCAATCGGTCATAACTCCAGCGTCGCAATCTTTTCTTGCGGCTAGAACCATCGCGAGAGTTTAGCCTCAATGAGTGTAGCATACTGCTACTGTTCTATGGCCAAGTTGGGTCAATTTAGGGTTCTAAGGTCGGTTGGTGCTTAATGACTCCTAAGAAGACCCATATTCTCCTCGTTGCAACACAAGGGATATCGGTACAGACCAAGGTGTCACACCAACGTAGCCACTGCTTCACCCGTGTCGGACTACGCCAGACAGGTCCCTCACAGCTTATGCTACCTAAAAGGGTATTCCCCAGATCCGGGTTAGGATCTATGAAACTCCGATGCAAGCCCAAAAAAATTAAAGCAATCAAAGCAAGCAATTGAAAACATAAGTATGATCTAATCCTAAGGTACACCTCACTTTTATCAATATCCCCAGCAGAGTCGCCAGTTCTGTGATCGGTGGAAATAGAACTGACTGTTTTAAAGCTGGTTCGCGAAATGTCGCGGTAAGCAAGAGTCGCCACCATCTTTTATGTTCTCCAACATGGAAAGGACAAAAGCACAACAAAATTCCTTCTTTGAGATGTATCTCGGTTCGGGAGGTAGATTTATAGAAAGGGAAGGTGTTAGCACCCTTTCTATCCGTGGTTATCCACGGGCTCTTAGGTACTTGCTCTTATGTTTTCAAAATGTGTTTGCTTTTCAAAATGTGAGTGGGTTTGAAAAAAGTTTCATTGAAAGATTTCTGAGTGACTCTTGTATCTGTCCTCAAGAGTGTATGAAATATTTGTTTGAAAACTTTTTGAAAGTGTAAGTGTGAAAAGATGTTTTTGTTTGTTTGAAAGAGAAAGTACCCACGAGAATCTACCTACTCTAAGGAATTAGGCTGTGTAAGAGTCTTTTAGACAGTACTATCCCACTATTGAGAAGTAGGTAGCACCGTCGTTGGAGGTGTTCGGGTCAATTCGATTGTAGGGACAGTGTGGTCACCGAAGCAATAGTAGGACACCTTAGAAGTAACCCTAATGTCCTAGATCCTTTTTATCCGAGGCAACCGTTTCGAGGCAACTGGATCTTAGACAGGAGGGCGACCTCTAAAATACCCTATACTTGACGACCACGTTCGAAGGTAAGGCAACAGTGAGGCGTACCCTAAGAGTGGTGTGTGAATTTGTGTGTTTTTTTCATGTTATGTTTTATCTTGTACATGTATCATGGTGATCTACGCTTGTTTTTAATTTAGGCCATACATTCTTTCATGCGATTATAATTTAAAAGTGCGGAAATTTAAATGCGGAAAGTAAAATCCTACGCTATTACAAGGCGCGGGTCTATACATCGCCAAATTAACAAAGACCCGTTTTGAATAAAAATGCGGAAAGTAAAACCTAGTTACTATTACATGGCTTGAGCAATTACATAATATTCGGAAGGAAATAAATTAACGTGCGAAAAGAATAAAAATAGAACGTTCGAGGGTGTTGGACCCTTTTGAGATTAAATTGAATTAAAAGTTAATTAATTATTTAATAAAAGGAAAGAAATGTTTTTTATGTTTTTGGTATTTATGAGATAAAGAAATTAAAATTGAAGAGAAACCCTAATTCTAAGTTGTTTTTAATTATTAATGAAAAAATATCAAAGTTTAACCTAATTTACTAAATATTTAATGTACATGTTTATTTACAAAATATTTAGTAATTAATAATAATAATAATAATGATGAGAAGATTATTTATTAAAAGAAAAGATGAGAATGTTAAAAAAACCTAATTTCTACATATTTTATTTATTAAGAAAAGTATTAAAATTGAAACCTAAATTAATCTAAATTAATTATTTAAAGTCTATTTATAAAAATAATAATGGTGAAATTAAATATAATTAAAAAATAAACATTTTTAGTTTCTGATTATTTATTGTGAAATTTATTTTATGGAATTAAAGAAACAATTAAAAAAATAATTAAAAGAATCAAAACTGAAAAAGAAAATAAAATTGAAGAATGCAAACCAGGGGGATTTCAGGCCCATTAGGGAGGTTTTTGAAGCATTTTGGCCCATCAGAATGAAGCCCTTTTTTGACTTTCCAGGATCACATGCTTGATGGTTGACCCAGGTGTATGGTGGTCTTCACGTTCTGGCCTTTGGATTGATCATTCAGATTATGTGGCAAACTAGCATGTGAATGTGTATGGTGGACCTTTGGCTGGAAATTGCATGGGAACATATTAAAGCAAAAATTATCAAATATGTGGGGGGACCTAGGAATCGAACTCAGGTCCCAATACCTGCCAGACACCTCAGCCACCAATTGAACCATTGCGTTTATTTGTAAGGTTAGTGGAACATAAATAATATAAAAGAAAAGCACGTTAATGATATGGAACGAACAAAAGCGCGCCAGATTTCAAACGCTCCAATCATCATAGGCCATGTTCATCTTCTTCCTTATTTTCCCTGTAATTATAAAACAGATAGTGGGGGTTTTAAACCCCCACTAAACGAGACCTGCAAAAATAGCGAATAGCACATGGACAAATATAAAAAGGGCGCGAGTAGTCAGTTTGCTTCGTCTGGACGTCACGAATTCAATGGCATAGGTTTGGTGGCCTGATTTTTCCATATGAAGAAACCCCTAATTTTGAGCTTCTGAAAACCTAATATCCATCAATGGTAGATTTTGATATAGGCATTGTTAGTTCAATTAAATGGTACCATTCGCTTCAGAACATCAATATTAGCAAGAATAAACATTTAAAACATATGGATAATGCATGAGAATTAAAGAACGATAATGGACATGTTTGTGACAAGCACAATGTTGTTCTACCGTTTCTTTGAGGGTGGAGGCGTGTTCTTGATTGCAATCTATTTCTGGAAGGTCCAGCAACACAATGGAATACTTGTTATGCTTTGAAACACCCTGCAACTATGATTTCAGATTCCAAATTTTTTGTCAAAAGTTGCAATTTGGTTATGTCTTTTTGAGAAGCTTTTTGCGTCCAAAGCCTTAGGTTTTTGTTGTCCCTTTGTACATGAAGCAAATTAGGTTAAAAAACCAAGCCCAAAGTCCATGTATTAATGTTTTCAATCTTTGATTTTTTTACATCTTTTTCCAATCTTTTTGCCATTGTAACTTGCCAAATATGGATGATTTTGTCCCCTTGAGATAATTCACGAAATATTTTGCATATGTGGAAGATATTTGCTGCACAAAAAAGATTTAAAAACATGATTTGATATTTTTCTCATATTTAAAACTAATTAAATGAATTAATAATAATAAAAATTCAAATAATTAATCAAAAATAAGAAAATAAATCCCTTTGAGCTTAATGGGTCGTGCATAGCCTTTGGGAAATGATTCATGGAAGAATTTGTGGCCCATTAGCAATTTTGAAGCTTTTGAAGCAAAGTTGACTTTTCAAAATTCCCAAAAATTTCCCAACTTCTACAAGGCATATCTTGCTCAATTCTGAAGCTATGATCATGTTCTTTGACATTTTGGAAAGGTCTTGAAGTCCTCTAACCAATTCTTTTTGTCCCATGTCATTTTGATTTACCAATCTCAAGTTATGGTCTTTGACTTAAAGTGCCTTTTTGTTGACTTTTGAAAATGACCTATAATGTTGAAATTGATAACTTTTTGTGAGAGCATTTCTTGGACTTGGAGTGTGAATATGAGTTGTAGTAAATGTCATTCCCTTCAAAATAAGCTTTGGATGGGATTTTTCTGATAAACCATGAAGAAGTTATGCCCTGGTCAATTTGCAGTTGACTTTTCCAACTGTCCAAAAATAGAAACTTTTGCATCTTGAGACTTTTTGAGCCATGCTTTGAGAATCATGATCAAGAATTGATCAAATGATGTTTGTGGCTTCAAAATAAGATGTTGACAAAAAATTTTGACTTTTGACTGTCAAATGACCATTTTGCCCCTGCAGTTGACTGTGGAGCAATTAGGGTTTTTGAATGTGCAATTTGATGATGTGAGTCTTGAAACTTGGCATATGGATGTTTGACAATGTATGTAGGCATGTGGGACTTGATGGTACCCTTGGAAACTTCAATTTCTTTGCCAGAACCAAAACCCTAATTTTGACTGTGTTAGGAGGTAATTGGACTGTACAACCCTTGAGAGATTTTGAATCATCTGGAGATTGATTTTGGTAAATCTTGAAGAATATGGGAGGGAAAATTTTGGGGTACAACACATGGTTTTGGGGAGAGGGATTAATTACACATCCAAAACATTAGGGGAAATAAAGCAGAAAAAGTAAATGTCCTAATTTAAAATATTACATCCCAGTAGGCAATTACAATAATATGAAAAACAATAATACCAAATAAAATCGTGCGCGAATTAGAAATACGTATAAAACCTTAAGAAGAGTCCTTTTGTTTGTTTTTTATTTATTAAAAGAAAAATATAAATCTAAATCTACTTAATTTTAATTTAAAAAAATGTTTAAGTAATTAATAATCAATTAATGAAATTAACTTTTATAAAAAAGACTAAAACCTAATTTTATGTGATTTTTTGATTTAATGTTGATTTAATGTTGATTTAAAGAGTAAAGCCAATAAAAGAAATGAACAAAACAAAAAAAATACAAATGGTCCTTCAATCCAGGGAAGGAGATTGTCCTTCGATCCAGGGAGGGAGGTTATCCTTTCAATGTAGGGAAGGAGGTTATCCTTCGATCCAGGGAGGGATGTTACTTTTCGATCCAGGGAAGGAGGTTGTCCTTCGATCCAGAGAGGGATGTTGCTGAAAGCGTGTGATGGATTGCCTATGGAGGGTATTGGATCTGCAAGAAAACAAACAGAAAAAAATCATTGCAAGAGGTAGGGATCGAAACCCCTGCCTCTGCATACACGTAACACCTTATCCTTCTTGTCCCTAATTCAAATCTTCTGACCTCAGGTCTAAGCTTATTTTGGCTCGAAACAACCTAAACCCAGGGATTCGAAGGAAATCTCAGATCGTGCCCTAGCAATGGCACAATCTCATTCATGTTAAACTTGTACTATTAATAGCCCTGAACATGAATCAAACAAGTTTAAAGTACTAATATGCCATAAAAATGCAGTTTTTTGGATTTGCAAACCCTTACCAATCGAAGATGCTTGGATCTATGGCTTTAGGCGTGGAACTGCTTGCTTAGGAGCCTGAAAGTCTTCCTGGGAATCTCAGGAGAGGGATAGGATGTTTGGTTTTGAGCGAGGAGGCATGCAAAGTATGCTTCGATTCTGGCAGCTTTGCGATCTTTTTATGATTTTCGTGTGGCTCTTTGGAATGATTTGTGCGTGTAGGCAAAATGTTTCTTTTTTTCCTTCTTTTGCAATATGTCTTTAGCTCTGTATTTATAGAGGGTAGTGGTGAGTGGAAATGGCAAGAGACAGCCATTAATCAGGCTTTAAAGGCAGAATCGAAATCCTTAAACAGGTTGCCTTTTTTGAGGATTTTCTACCCTTTTGGGTTTTGAATGAACCTGGACATGTTTCACTCCATGACTCCTTCGAATACCCTCAAGCCTTGTTCTTCGATTGGCTCTGAGTGGCTTCCTTCGATGGCTTTGGGCTTCAACATTGTGGCTTCTTCGGTTGAGCCACTATCTGCCTTAGTTACTTAATCTGAAACTATCCAATTAGCCCAATCGAACACTTCATTCTCGCCAGTCGAAGATTCTTTTGTTATTTCCTTCGAATGTAATTGTGTAGGAGGCTTGGGCTTGGCAGCATGTAGGCCTTTTACCAGCAAGCATCTTGAACCAAGACTCATCAAAAGACAAAACAAACTTGTTTCCAATAATTATGTGTCCTTCAAATGGACCAATTGTATGTCCTTTGAAGGCACCACTTGTGTGTTCTTAGAATGGGCCACCAATGTATGTCCTTCGAAGGCACCACTTGTGTGTTCTTTGAATGGACTAATTGTATGTCCTTCGAAGGCACCACTCATGTGTTCTTCGAATGGACCACATGCACCACTTGTGCGTTCTTCGAATGGGCCACCAATGTGTGTTCATAATGTAGAAATTGTGTCTTAAAGGGTTCAGAGGTGGAATCAAAGCAAGCCGTTTGAAAGGGAGCCATTGCCCAATTGGAGCTAGCACAAAGGAAGACAGTGCCTTGTGGATTCTAGCACGAGGGAGGCCATTGCTTTATGGATCAAAGAAGGAACAAAGGAGGCCATTTTCTAGTGAATTGAATCAGGAACGAAGGAAGTATTTGCCTTGTGAATCGAAAGCAAGTTGCTTCGAAGGAATATTTTTTCTTTGTGAATCGAAAGCAAGTTTGAAGGATGTACTTGCCTTGTGAATCGAAAGCAAGTTACTTCGAAGGAATCCTTTTTCTTTGTGAATCAAAAGCAAGTTTGAAGGATGTACTAGCCTTGTGAATTGAAAGCAAGTCCAGAGGAAGTCTTTTCCTTGTAGATCGAAAGCAAGTCCAGAGGAAGTCTTTTCCTTGTGGATCGAAAGCAAGTCCAGAGGAAGTCTTTTCTTTGTGGATTGAAAGCAAGTCCAAAGGAAGTATTTTCCTTGTGGATCGAAAGCAAGTTGAAGGAGGCCAAAGTCCAACCGAAGCTTGGGAAATTGAAACAAACTTGAAGGAGACCAAAGTCCAGTCGAAGATTGGGAACTTGAAGCAAACTTGATTTTTCTTTGATTTGATGCCCGAAGGCCCAACTTGATCCATGGAGACTATATGGGGCATCAAACATCCAATTGTATTTGTGAAAACTTGGACTTTTGAAAATCCTTGTGAGAAAATGTCTTGAGAAAAGTGAGGGCAAATTTTGGGGTATAACAACTGCCCTTGTTCAATCTTCTTAAACCTGAAGATTTAGATTGGCTTATTTGCCTTTCGTGATCTGAAGCTGTAAGATGATTGAACACTAGACTGCCCAGAAATTTGCACTCAATGATGTGATGGTTGATTGTGTAGGGAATATGCTTAAAGATGCCATTTGGAGAAGATAACTGAGAGTTGTCGAAGATGGGCTTAAAGAGGCCATCTAAAGTAGATGATGACTTCATAAGAGGTCTCTTTATGGGGATTCCTGTTGTCTAAGGAGGACTCCGTTGGGGAAAGTTGATTTATGTTGTTCTCCTGCCTAAGGAAAACTCCGTGGGGAATAGATTCTAGGAGCTTTAGTTGTCCATGGCCCTACTGAGGAGTTATCTCTGGACTGGAGAGATGAAAATTTTCTATTTTCTAGTTGAAATCATGGCTTCACAGTAACTTGCTGGGGAGAATGAAATTAACTGCTGCCTGGAAATGTATTAGAAGGAACCTGTGTAGGGCTGTTTCAGGATGAGTCCGTGTTAGACTGCATCTGGAGATTAATGAGAAGGAATCTGTGTAGGGTTACTTCAGGATGAGTCTGTGTTAGACTGCATCTAAATATATATGAGAAGGAACCCGTGTAAGATTGCTTCAGGATGAGCCCATGTAAAGCTGCATTTGGAGAGAAGAAACCCATTTAAGATTGCTTCATCTGGTCTTGTAGATAGTCACCCTGTCTTGTTTCGGAAATTTATCTACAATTAGTTGTTCACAGATAATTGTTGTGATCGGTGGGAAAGAGAACTGACTGTTTTGGAATGTTGGTTCGCGTTTTGCGTTTGTTTTCGCAAAATGTCGCGGTAAGCAAGAGTCGCCACCGTCTTTTATTTTATCCAACAAGGAAAGGACAAAAGCACAAAAAAATTCCTTTTTGAGATATTTCTCGGGTTCGGGAGGTAGATTATAGAAAGGGAAGGTGTTAGCACCCTTTCTATATGTGGTTATCCACGGGCTCTTAGGTACTTGCTCATTGTGTTTTCAAAAGTTTGCTTTTCTTTGTGTTTGTGGGTTTGAAAAGAGTTTTTGTTTTGAAGAGATTGTAAGTGCGAAAAGTTTTTGTTTTGTTTTAAAAGGAGCAAGTACTTAAGAACCATCTACCTACTCGAAAAAAGGAATTAAACGGTGCTAATGTCCTTTAGACAATGCTATCCCACTATTGAGGAGTAGGTAGCATCGTCGTTGGAGTTTTTGGGTCAATTCGATTAAGGGACGTGTGGTCACTAAAGCAACGTTAGGACGCCTTAGCGGTAACCCTAATATCCTAGATCATTTTATCCGAGGCAACCGTTTCGAGGCAACTTATGATCTTTGGACAAGAGGGCGACCTCTAAAACTTCTTATACTCAATGACCACGTTCGAGGCAACCAAGTGAGGTGTACCCTAAGAGTGGCATGTGCGAGTGTGTCAGTTCAGTTAATTTATCTTTGTACATGTCATGGGTGAGCTATGTTGATTTTAAGTTCATACATTGGATCTTGTCATGCATTCCCTATTATCAAACATCTAACATTGTATAGTTGCGGAAATTAAATTTACGGAAATTAAATCTAAACTATTACAAGGCGTCGGGTATTTACATCGCCAAAAGAAACCCTTTAATTTAAATTGCGGAAAATAAAAATAAAGCGATAAATTAAAGTCCTATTAAAACTATTACATGCCGGGAAACAATTACAATATTGGATCAAATGATACGCGTGCAAGAAATTAAATCGGCGCATTTTTTAGGGTTTTGACCCTTTTTGGAAAAGGAAGCATTTTTTTTTGTTATTTTTAATTTAAAGAAATTAAACCTAAACTAATTATTAATTAATTAATAAAAAAAGATATTTTTGGATTTTTTAATATTTAAGGAAATAAAATAAAAATGATTAAAAGTTAATTAAAAACCTAATTCTACATTAGTTTTAATTTATTACAAAAATGTTAAAATTGTACCTAATTAAAAAACTAAGTCAATTAAATTATTATTTATTTACAAAAATAAAATGGTGAAATTTAAAAAAAAAAATTATTTTCTGATTTTTTATGAGGAAAAGTTATTGGTTAGTAATAATAATAATAATTAATTAAATAAAGCAAATAAATAAAAGAGAAAATATAAAGAAATAAACCCATGGGGGGTATTGGGCCCAATTTGGAGGTGAATCTGGCAATTCCAAGCCCAAAACGTCCAAGCCTGCTTTGACTTTTCCAACTCCCTATGCGCTGGTTGACTAGAGTTCATGGTAGGCGCTCAATCTTGCCCTTTGGATTTGGCCTGAAGGCCATCTGGCATTTGATCTTTGCAAGCGTATGGTGGATCACACTTGATGAAGCACGCCTGAATACCTAGAACAAAATAATAATAAGCAATTTGGGGGACCTGGGATTCGAACCCAGGTCCCATTAGATCAAGCACTAACACCTCTACCAGTTGAGCTATCTGTTCTTTTTGTTAATAAGATAAACAATGAATATTATATGTACAACCATCAATTATGCCTGAATAAAAAAAAAAATAAAAGCGCATAATTTTGAATTAGCCAATTGGGAGAGGACGCGTGGTCGTCTTCTCCAACAAAAGCCTGGTTTATTTCCTGCGGATTTGAATCCGTAGCAACATCCCTAGGTTAGTTCTAAAATGCACTACAGGCCATGAAAATGCAGACGGGGACCATCATCATGTCCGTCCCTCTTCCCTGAATACAACCATGTCCATGGTTTGTCTTGATTTTACCTGTACAGGCTACAAGAATGAAATTAAATATTGTAGAAAGGTTGGAAATTATGCAAGGATCAAGAATATATCAATATTTTGACAAAAAGATGCAAGAATCCAAGGTTGTGAATTCGTGCACAGGGCCGTGTTTAGGATGACTTACAGTGAGTTTGGGGATGCTTCAAGGCTTGATTTTGATCCCAATAGCTTCGTTGGATCTCAGGCAAGGAGGCCATGTGGAGATTTTGGATTGAATCGTGCTCTAAGTATGATTTTAGTTTCCACTTTTTCCAAGCTTTTTTCAACTTTTGTTTGGCTGTTTTGGGCAGCTTCAGGTCGTGTTCTTGATATGCCTAGCTTGTGTGTGTATAAGGGAATGAATTAGGTTAATCTTTGGGCCTTGAATCCATATGCATTGAAGATGGAAGATATGATTTGATCACCATTAACAAAGCTTCCATATTTGTCTCAAATCCAAGATTTTGTGCATGTTATGGCTTGGCACGAATTTGATTATGTGTATCATGATATTTGAAAGTTGTAATCATCAAAAAGATATCAAACTATTAAGATTTGGATTTTATTTTGATTTAAATTGATTAAAAATAAATTAAATCAATAAAAATTAAATAAAATAAAAAAATTAATAATTGGTCATGAAATTGAAGATAGGACACGTGTGTGGTGTGACAAGATCAAATCAAGTGGAAAAAAGTGGGCCCTTTTGTCAAAAATTGGAGTTTTGAGGATAGTTGACTTTTGGCACTTTTGGAAAAATGCCCAACTTCAACAATGCATAACTTCTTCAATTTTTAACTTTTGGAAGTGTTCTTGGACTTTTTAGAATCCTTGAGATGTTCTATAACCAAAACTTTTTGTCTCATATCATTTTGATATTCCATACTTAAGTTATAAGCTTTGGAAAAAAAAAGGTGTTTTTGTTGACTTTCAAAAATGACCTATAATGTCCAAATTTGTAACTTTTTGTGAGTGAATTTATTGATCTTGGGGTGTGAAGATGGATTTTAGGAAATTTAATCCTATTAAAAATGAGCTTTGGATAGGTCATTTATAATAAAGTATGAGAAAGTTATGCTTGGTCAAAGTTTAGTTGACTTTTCCTACAAAACCCTAACTTGGCAACTTTTGAATCTTGATGAATATTAAGAAATCCTTGATGAATCATGATCAACCCTTGATAAAATGATGAATTATCCTTCAAAATGAGAATGTTGACAAAAAATATTGAGGTTTGACTATTTGTAGGCCACAGTTGACCTTTGCCCTAGCACAGTCGATTTTTGGACCTCTTGAGCAATTGACTGACCAAACTTCCTCTACAAGGCTTGAAATTTGACATGGATGAACTTAAGAACATATTAGGACATTGGGAAGAACTTGAGGTCATTTGGATGTCAGGACCTTGATGCAACACAAAACCCTAATTTTGAATTGACTGCCTTAGGAGATGATTTGACTGTCCAATTCTTGAGCCATCTTGAGCAACTTGAGATTATTCTTGACATGTTTTGAGAAATATGGGAGGGAAAATTTTAGGGTACAACAGTTGCCCCTGTTTAATCTTCTTAAACCTGAGGATATAGATTGGCGTTCGGGCCTTTCGTGATCCAAAGGTGGAAGATGATTGAACACTAGAGTGCCCAGAAATTTGCACTCGCATGACGTGGTATCAGCATTGTGATGTTGGGAATGGGCTTACAGATGACATTTGGAGATTGTTGGTAGGTGGTTTTGTCTTTGTTGACGGGTTGTCTCTATTGACGGGTTGTCTCCATTGACGGATTGTCTCCATTGACGGGTTGTCTCCATTGATTGGTTGCCTCCATTGACAGGTTGTCTCCATTAACGGGTTGTCTCCATTGACAGGTTGTCTCCATTGACGGGTTGTCTCTATTGACGGGTTGTCTCCATTAAGAGGTTGTCTCCATTGACAGGTTGTCTCCATTGACGGGTTGTCTCTATTGACAGGTTGTCTCCATTGACAGGTTGTCTCCATTGACAGGTTGTCTCCATTGACAGGTTGTCTCCATTGACGGGTTGTCTCCATTGACAGGTTGTCTCCATTGACAGGTTATCTCCATTGACGGGTTGTCTCCATTGACAGGTTGTCTCCATTGACGGGTTGTCTCTATTGACGGGTTGTCTCTATTGACGGGTTGTCTCCATTGACTGGCTTCGCCTCAGAAAAATCTTTAGGAATCGATTTAACTGATTTTGTCTCCATTGACTGGCTTTGCCTCAGAAAAATCTTTAGGAATCAATTTAACTGATTTTGTCTCCATTAACATAGTTGAGAATTTAACTGCATCTTTCCTAAAAGGTAAAGGTCAGTCATATGCAATGCATGATATGGATCAAGCAATGATGTTCTCAACATAAATGAGATTGTATGGTATGATGCGTATATGCATGTATTATGATGTATGGACATGTAATGCTTTAGCTGGGGAAAACAAATCCCGGAACTGCTGGAGAATATAGTTGAGTTCTTCGTTTCCGCTGGGGGTGATGAACAAAGATGACTGTGAAGATAAACCTGCAGGAGGAGATGACTCAGTTGGGGAATAAACCGATGAAGAGATTACTCCGAGGGGAATTACTCTATGGGGAAGAGATGCTCTGCTGAGGATTTTAACGATAAACTCCGCTGGGAATTCCGCTGATAAACTCCGCTGGGGATGGGTTACCGTTGCTGGTGATATTGAATCTGTTGGGGATTGAATTCCTGTTGGGGGGAAAGAAAGAACTTTGCTGGGGGATGATCTTTCAATTGCAACTTGCTGGGGATAATCCTGTTAGACTCTTGTGGGGATAACCCTCTGAATTTGGCTGGGGAGATTTATTATACTCCGCCGGGGATAAACTTCCAGAGTCTACTGGGGAAGATGATTCAACTCTGTTGGGAAAGCTTTTTTTTAGATTGTGCTGGGGAAATGGCTCCACTGGGGGTATCTTGTATTCCGCCGGGGAACATTCTTATACTCCGTTGAGGAATATTAAGACTGTCGGGGATGCTCTTATACTCCGTTGAGGAATATCTTTATACTCTGCTGGAAAATTAAGACCTTCTGGGAATACCCAACCTTTTTAGGGCTGGTGGTAGGCTAACTCTGCTTGAGGGAGAGTATTGCTGATTTGTACCTAACTGCAAGTCTCAGTTGGGAGAGCTACCATTACTGTCTTGCTCTGCGGGGAGTGAAGGTATCATAGTCATATTCTTCAGCTGGATCTACCTTGTACCTGGTGGACGAAGCAACTACACAGCTTGGACATTTCTTATGCCCCTGTTTCTGATATTACCAGTAATTCATCCTTTGTTTCACATGTAAATATTTATGATCAACAATTAATGTCAAATGCATATATCAAAAATGAAACTTTGGATGTTCTTTGCAAAACAAAACAGGTAAAGGAAAAACAATTTGAAATTTGTGTGAAAATGAACTTGTATCGATTTTGAAGTTTGCCTGTAAATAGGCGTTTTTGTACAAGAGGCTGACGTCCTAGTAAGAGAACACCGCCGAACAAAAAGAATTTATACAATTTGTGGAAAGAAAACAAAACAACTATGCGAATAATCCCACTGGGTTCCAACCCCGATATTGCCCTTATGTCTTCGAGCATCTTATCACTTTGCTACTGGTTGAAGATGAATCAGACTGATCAGTGCCTTCCGAGTTTGATAGTTGATACCGAAGTCTAGATGCAGGGTGATCCAATGAGACATTGTATTACGCTTTAATCCCTAATTTTTTCCTAGACGCCCTTTCGGGTTTTCAGTCCACCGGGATACCCTTTTTTGCCCAAGCCGCCTTTTCAGGTTTTCGACTTACCGGGTGTACAGATTTTTCATTTTCATCCCTTATTTTTGCCCGAACCCTTTTGGTTCACCGGGAAGCCCATATTTTTGCCTAGGCCAGTAAACCTAGCGGGTCTTTGATTATGCATAGTATCTTTTCACTGTGTCTGCATTGACGGGATGAGGAAGGTCATCACCATCCATGGTGGTTAGAATCATAGCTCCTCCTGAGAAAATGTTCTTAACCACAAATGGCCCTTCGTAAGTAGGGGTCCATTTTCCCCTGGGATCACCTTGAGGTAGAATAATGCGCTTGATTACCAGGTCCCCAACTTGATACTCTTGTCGTCTGACTTTCTTGTTAAATGCCTTGATCATCCATTTTTGGTACGTCTGACCATGACAAATAGCAGTGAGTCTCTTTTCGTCGATTAGGTTCAGTTGATCAAGCCGGGTCTGAATCCAGTCATCTTCGCTCGAACCTGCATCCTTCATGATCCGAAGAGAGGGTATCTGAACTTCAATAGGCAAGACTGCCTCCATGCCATATACCAAGGAATAGGGTGTTGCCCCTATTAACGTCCGAGATGAGGTACGGTACCCATGAAGAGCAAATGGTAACATCTCGTGCCAATCTTTGTATGTCACTGTCATCTTCTGCACAATCTTCTTGATGTTCTTATTAGCCGCTTCAACAGCCCCATTCATCTTCGGCCGGTAGGGAGAAGAGTTGTGATGCTGTATCTTGAATTGGTTGCAGAGCTCAGTGATCATCTTGTTGTTGAGATTGGTACCATTGTCCGTAATGATCCTCTCTGGTACACCATATCGACAGATCAGGTTGTGCCGAATGAACCGTGCCACGACGTTCTTGGTTACAGTAGCAAAGGAAGTTGCTTCAACCCACTTCGTAAAGTAATCAATTGCTACCAGGATGAAACGATGCCCGTTAGATGCCGTAGGTCTGATCTCGCCGATCATATCAATGCCCCACATTACAAAAGGCCAAGGAGCCGTCAAGATGTTCAGAGGAACTGGAGGTATGTGCACCTTATCAGCATAGACCTGGCACTTGTGACATGTCTGAGAATTCTGATAACAGTCAGCTTCCGTTGTGGACCAATAATATCCTGCCCGAAGGATTTTCTTTGCCATGGTATGTCCACTGGAATGAGCCCCAAAAGTACCTTCATGTAACTCCGTCATGATCCTTTCTGCTTCATTTTTATCCACACAACGCAGTAAGGTTGAATCATGGTTACGCTTGTAAAGGATGTCATTGCTGATGAAGAACTTTGCTGCAAACCTCCTTAGAAACTTCTTGTCATTAACAGATGCACCCTCGGGGTATTCATGAGCTTCAAGATACCTCTTCACCTCATGATACCAGGGATTTTCTGTTACCTCCTCAGTCTCAAGATCACAACAATGCGCATGTTCGTCCAATCTTTCAATAATAATCCGGGGAGCTTCATTGTCCCAATTGACTTTGAACATAGAAGACATCGTAGCCAACGCGTCCGCTAACTGATTCTCCTCTCTGGGGAAGTGTTCAAAGGTGATCTCCTCGAAATAGGGAAGCAAACGTCAACACATACTCCTTGTAAGGAATAAGATTTGGGTGTTTCATATCCCACTCGCCTTTGATCTGACTGATCACGAGAGCGGAATCTCCGAAGACACTCAGAAATTTAATCCTTGGGTCAATTGCTGCTCGAAGACCCATAATGCATGCCTCATACTCCGCCATGTTGTTGGTGCAGTTGAAACATAGTCGGGCGGTAAACGGAGTATGAGAGCCTTTAGGAGATATGATCACGGCACCAATGCCATTACCCAAAGCGTTTGAAGCTCCATCAAAGTACATAGACCATCGGGATCCTTCCTCAGGTCCTTCATCCCGTCCAGGTGTCTCACAATCAGTTATCAACATGATATTCTTGTCCGGAAATTCAAAGTTCATAGACTGGTAACCATCCACTGCCTGATGTGCCAAATGGTCTGCCAACACACTTCCCTTGATTGCCTTTTGGGTCGTATACTGGATGTCATACTCAGTCAAGATCATCTGCCATCTTGCTATTCTTCCGGACAAGGCAGGCTTCTCGAAGATATACTTGATTGGATCCATCTTTGATATCAACAGAGTAGTGTGAGTCAACATATACTGTCTCAGCCGGCGAGCAGCCCATGCCAAAGCGCAGAAAGTTTTCTCGAGCAGTGAGTATCAGGTCTCACAGTCGGTAAACTTTTTGCTAAGGTAGTAAATTGCATGCTCTTTTCGGCCAGACTCGTCATGCTGCCCCAGCACACACCCCATTGAGTTATCGAGTACTGTTAAGTATAAGATCAAAGGTCTCCCTTCAACTGGTGGCATTTGAATGGGTGGCTCTTGGAGATACTCTTTAATCCTTTCGAAAGTGGCCTGGCATTCATCGTTCCAACGTACCACTTGATCTTTCTTCAGCAGCTTGAAGATTGGCTCACAAGTAGCAGTTAGGTGCGAGATGAATCGGGTAATGTAGTTCAATCGTCCCAGGAACCCTCTGACTTCTTTCTCTGTCCTGGGAGCTGGCATCTCCTGTATAGCTTTCACTTTTTCCGGATCCACTTGAATACCTTTGTTGCTTATGACGAAACCCAGTAGCTTACCAGATCTCACCCCGAAGGTGCACTTGTTCGAGTTTAACCTCAGCTTGTACAACTTCAGTCTGTCAAACAGCTTCTGCAGATGGTCAAGGTGTTCTTCCTCAGTCTGGGACCTTGCAATCATATCGTCGACGTATACTTCAATCTCATGATGGATCATGTCATGAAACAAAGCAACCATGGCACGCTTATATGTTGCCTAAACATTCTTCAACCCAAAAGACATGACCTTGTAGCAAAAGGTACCCAACTGAGTAACAAAGGTCGTCTTCACCATGTCTTCGGGAGCCATCTTAATCTGATTATAACTGGAGAAACCATCCATGAAGGAGAAAACCTTATGTTGAGCGGTGTTGTCAACCAGAACGTCAATATGAGGTAGAGGGAAATCATCCTTGGGGCTTGCCCTATTCAAATCCCTGTAGTCAACGCACATTCGGACCTTACCATCTTTCTTCGGCACAGGAACCACATTGGCCACCCACTGAGGGTAAGAAGTAACTGCTAGAAAACCGGCGTCAAATTGTTTCATAACTTCAGCCTTGATTTTCTCAGACATTTCTGGGCGCATACGGCGAACCTTCTGTTTCACTGGAGGACAATCTTCCTTGGTAGGCAGGCGATGAAACACAATATCAGTATCCAACCCTTGCATATCTTCGTAAGACCAGGCAAAGATCTCAACATAGTCATGCAGCATTTGAATTAACCGTTGTTTCACACTAGCTTCTAGATTTGCACCGATCTTAACTTCCTTCTTGTCTGTCTCAGTACCCAGATTCACTGATTCCATCGGCTCTTCATGTGGTTGAATGGCCCTTTCTTCTTGGAGTAACAGTCTTGCAAGTTCACCAGGCACTTCGCAATCATCTTCACCTTCGTCTTCGGCTAAGTTGATCGGATTTTCGAAGTCATAATCGGCAGTAGCAGAGTCGTTACCAGTGAGATCCAGAGTGGATGTAGACCTGTATACGTGAGTGTGTGTAAAATAGCTGTTTTGCAATATATAATAAAGAAAAAACAAGGAGCGCAAAATTTGAAATGCAAAAAACGTCCAATGCTTTTATTAATGATATTCGAAAATGACACACAAAAGCCCTCACAAATGAAGCCACGGTGTCCCGGGTAAGACACCAGGCCATAAAGTTCAAAACATTGTCTGTTACAAATTCAAAACAAAAAAGTTTCATTACTGGGTGATAACTGAAACAGGCATAGAATCCTTCGTTGTCCAGTTTCTTAATCCTTCATTGGCAGTCGGGTAGATCTAACTGTTGATATCAAACTCTTCATCGTCGTCATCCCTGATAGCATTTACCCCTGCCTCTAGTTTAGGCTTCTCTGGTGCTCCGAACTCAATCTCATTTGCATCAATCAGGTCTTGTACCTTATTTTTCAGACTCCAACAATCATCTGTATTATGCCCCGGGCTATCGGAGTGATAAGCACAACGGGCGTTAGGGTTATACCTTGGTGACGTTGTATTTGAATTCTTGGGGGCTTCCCTTAGAGTCACTAGATTAGTCTTCAACAACTGTGGCAGAATCTGAGATAAGGTCATGCTGAGACGAGTGAATTGCCTCTTAGGTCTCTCGTCCTTTTGTTGATTGTTGTACTGAGGAGCACCAGCGGGTTTTGAAATAAGAACCGCATTAACAGCTTGGCAGTGTTCAGGTCTATTCTGTCTTTTCGAACTATAGACAACACTGAACTCTTTCTTAAACGGCTTCTTCTCGGTGCTTGATGAAGCACCATTCTGTATCTTACCAGTCTTAATACCAGCCTCAATCCTCTCACCAGTCAAAATAAGATTTGTAAACCCAGATGAAGAGCTTCCAATTAGATGGTTGAAGAATGGACCATACAGGGTCCCCAAAAACATGTCAACAAGTTCCCGATCAGCTAAGGGTGGTTGCACCCTTCCGGCGAGGTCTCTCCACTTTTAAGCATAATCTTTGAATCCTTCACCCGTTCCCATTGACATACCCAGGAGTTGGGTACGCGTAGGAGCGAGGTCGGAGTTGTACTGATACTGCCTGTAAAATGCAGTAGCCAAATCTTCCCAACTGCGGATACTGGCTCCGTCCAAATGATAGAACCACTCAAGATGAGTCCCTGAGAGACTGTCTTGGAAGAAATGGATCCATAAGTTCTTATCAGCAGTGTAAGGCTGAATCTTCCTCACATATGACCGGAGGTGCAGCTTCGGACAAGAAACTCCGTCATACTTAGCAAAGGCTGGTGCCTTGAACTTGTGGGGAATCACTACCCTAGATGATAGACCTAGATCAGCAAAGTCCAGACCGGGCACCTTCTGAATTTCCATAGCGCTCAAAAGGTCTTCCAGTTGTTTGTACTTATCCTCAGCAGGAGGATACTGTTCTTCATCGTAGTCTGTCTCGTTGTCGGAGACCACAGGGCTAGGAGCCCTCCTTTCTTGAGGACTATCTTTCCCTTCAGATGAGGTGGTCATATCAACTTCATTCTGTAGCCTGTTTCCAAACCTAGGACCAGTGTTGAACATGACTGCCCTTTTCTTCTTCTTCTTCTTCTCTTTCAGAATCAAGGTCTTCAGGTCCTGCTGACCCTTAGCTAGGCCCATGAACAACTCTTGAAATTGGGCATTCTAGGCCTGGAGGGCCTTGATAGCTTGCTCATTCGAAGGTTCAGCAGACATGTTGAGCGCTGAAATAAACATCGAAGAAGATAAGAGACCTGTAAAGAGTACCTGTTTATGAAGTGCATGGGATGAGATGCGTATAATTATGATTTCAAATACAATTGAGATTCAAATTTGTAAACAAGAAAGGAAACACACTTTATTAGATAACTTTGTAATTTAAATTGTTCAACAAATTGCCCTTAAGGCGTTACAAGAATGGAAATACTGAAAAGTAAAAATAAAACTGGAAAGGAAATCATCAAAGTCCTATCAATGCTCTCATGGTCTCTTCTTATCAGTGCGGACATAGTCATTAAGAATCCGCTCGTTCTCCAGTTGCCTAGTCAGCTTCTGGATCTTCTGCTCTTGCTCGTTGAACTTCTCTCGGTAAGAATCCCGTTCATCCCTCAGCTGCATCCAAGACCTTTTCAGCGCCCCAATGTCAGTGGGCATATAAGGATAGAGGATGGTTGGAAGAACCCCTTCTTCATTAGCAACTTCAAGAGTGACAGGCCGGACAGCTTCATATGGCATACCCAGCTTTTGGGCACGGATACGGTCTCATCTGTGATATGGCTCCATCGGGAGTGAAGTCTTTGGACCCAACTCATGTGGATCAGATTGGTGAAATCTATCCCAGGACCTTATGAATCTGCGACGCTGCTCTTCGCTATCCCCTTGGAAATCAAAGATGATATGAGGCAATAGCATCTCATGAGGTCCTTCTCTTCTGGCTCTTCCAAACTGACGAAGAGCTAAGCATGGGTTGTAAGAAATTCCTCCATGGGTTCCTATCAACGGAACATTAGGATACTCTCCGCAGCGATCAATGATAGTCATCTCGTCCATACCCATGAGAGTCCATATAATGTCATTATGAGAGAGAGAGACATCACCTTATAAGCCCAACCCATTCCTTCTTTTTTCTTCAGTACTAACTTAGGGAGGTGCGAAATAAACCACCTCGACAATAATGGAGCACAACACATTAAGGTTCCCCGCTTTCGGGCAGTACGAGCATAACGCTGATGAAGAATGTCACCCAAGAGAGTGGGTACAGGGTTCTGAGAGATGAATATCTTTATCGCATTCACATCAACAAAAGTGTCAGGATTTGGAAACAATACCAAGCCATAAATCAGAAGAGCCAGAATATCCTCGAAGGCCTTGAAGTCTAGATTATCCCATAAATAGTTAGCCTTACCAACCAGGAACTTAGTCAGAAAACCCTTAGCTCCACTCCTAGTCTCCCAATTAGCCATTACCTCCTCTTTAGTCAAATGAAGGGCTGCAGCAATTTCTTCGGGCCTAAGAGTCTTCTCCCAACCAGTAAACGGAGTCTGCTCCAAAACAGAGATACCGAGTAGCTCGGAGAACTCTTCTAGGGTGGGAACCAGCTGATAGTCTTGAAAAATAAAACAATGGTACAACAGATCATAGAATTGGACCAGGACACTCATCATTTGCTCGTCCAATTTGAAGGTGACCAAACTGAGAAGAGAACCATGCCTCCTGATGAAGGAAGTAGTGTCAGGCATCTTGGCAACCAACTCTTTAAGCAAGGTAGGGACTTGGACAAAGTTGATCTGGATGGTATTCTTACGCATGGGCATCATGATGACCTACAAAACAGAACAAAGATGAATCCCTCATGTCTTTGAAATAGGTTAGTCCTTATGCAAGATGTATGCAATGTTATGATGTCATGATGTCATGATAGTAGGCACGCCACAAGTATCCACAAAAAGCAAACATGGTAAAGGCACACAAGTCACACAGAGAGCCCTTAGATTTCAGGCTGGCAAGGAGCTTAGGTACTACCCTCTTTCAGTTCAGTTGGTTTAAACCTGTCCTAAAAATAGTAACCGGGTTCTAGAGGATCTCAATATCACTGACTACCCTCAATCGGTCATAATTCCAGTTTAGCAACCTTTTCTTGCGGCCGGAATCATCGCGAGAGTTTAGTCTCAATGAGTGTAGCATACTGCTAATGTTCTATGGCCAAGTTGGTCAATTTAAGGTTCTAAGGTCAGTTGGTGCTTAATGACCCCTTAGAAGACCCATATTCTCCTTGTTCCAACACAAGGGATATCGGTACAGACTAAAGTGCCACACCAACGTAGCTACTGCTTTAACCGTTTCAGTCTACGCCGGACGGTTCCCTCACACTTTATTGCTACTTACCTAAAAAGGGTGCCCCCAGATCCGGGTTAGGATCTATAGAACTCCGATACAAGCCCACAAAATTAAAGCATACAAAACATACAATTGAAAACACAATGATCTAATCTTAAGGTACACCTCACTTATTAATATCCCGAACAGAGTCGCCAGTTCTGTGATTGGTGGGAATGAGAACTGACTGTTTTGGAATGCTGGTTCGCGTTTTACGTTTGTTTTTGCAAAATGTCGCGGTAAGCAAGAGTCACCATCGTCTTTTATTTTATCCAACAAGGAAAGGACAAAAGCACAGAAAAATTCCTTTTTGAGATATTTCTCGGGTTTGGGAGGTAGATTATAGAAAGGGAAGGTGTTAGCACCCTTTCTATCCGTGGTTATCCACGGGCTCTTAGGTACTTGCTCATTGTGTTTTCAAAAGTTTGCTTTTCTTTGTGTTTGTGGGTTTGAAAAGAGTTTTTGTTTTGAAGAGAGTGTAAGTGCGAAAAGTTTTTGTTTTGTTTTAAAAGGAGCAAGTACTTAAGAACCATCTACCAACTCGAAAAAAGGAATTAAACTGTGCTAATGTCCTTTAGACAATGCTATCCCACTATTGAGGAGTAGGTAGCATCATCGTTGGAGTTTTTGGGTCAATTCGATTAAGGGACGTGTGGTCACTAAAGCAACGTTAGGACGCCTTAGCGGTAACCCTAATATCCTAGATCATTTTATCCGAGGCAACCGTTTCGAGGCAACTTATGATCTTTGGACAAGAGGGAGACCTCTAAAACTTCCTATACTCAATGACCACGTTCGAGGCAACCAAGTGAGGTGTACCCTAAGAGTGGCATGTGCGAGTGTGTCAGTTCGGTTAATTTATCTTTGTACATGTCATGGGTGAGCTATGTTGATTTTAAGTTCATACATTGGATCTTGTCATGCATTCCCTATTATCAAACATCTAACATTGTATAGTTGCGGAAATTAAATTTGCGGAAATTAAATCTAAACTATTACAAGGCATCGGGTATTTACATCGCCAAAAGCAACCCTTTAATTTAAATTGCGGAAAATAAAAATAAAGCGATAAATTAAAGTCCTATTAAAACTATTACATGCCGGGAAACAATTACAATATTGGATCAAATGATACGCGTGCAAGAAATTAAATCGGCGCATTTTTTAGGGTTTTGACCCTTTTTGGAAAAGGAAGCATTTTTTTGTTGTTATTTTTAATTTAAAGAAATTAAACCTAAACTAATTATTAATTAATTAATAAAAAAAAGATATTTTTGGATTTTTTAATATGTAAGAAAATAAAATAAAAATGATTAAAAGTTAATTAAAAACCTAATTCTACATTAGTTTTAATTTATTGCAAAAATGTTAAAATTGTACCTAATTAAAAAACTAAGTCAATTAAATTATTATTTATTTACAAAAATAAAATGGTGAAATTTATAAAAAATAATATTTTGTATTTTCTGATTTTTTATGAGGAAAAGTTATTGGTTAGTAATAATAATAATAATTAATTAAATAAAGCAAATAAATAAAAGAGAAAATATAAAGAAATAAACCCATGGGGGGTATTGGGCCCAATTTGGAGGTGAATTTGGCAATTCCAAGCCCAAAACGTCCAAGCCTGCTTTGACTTTTCCAACTCCCTATGTGCTGGTTGACTAGAGTTCATGGTAGGCGCTCAATCTTGGCCTTTGGATTTGGCCTGAAGGCCATCTGGCATTTGATCTTTGCAAGCGTATGGTGGATCACACTTGATGAAGCGCGCCTGAATACCTAGAACAAAATAATAATAAGCAATTTGGGGGACCTGGGATTCGAACCCAGGTCCCATTGGATCAAGCACTAACGCCTCTTCCAGCTAAGCTATCTGTTCTTTTTGTTAATAAGATAAACAATGAATATTATATGTACAACCATCAATTATGCCTGAATAAAAAAAATAAAAGCGCGTAATTTTAAATTAGCCAATTGGGAGAGGACGCGTGGTCGTCTTCTCCAACAAAAGCCTGGTTTATTTCCTGCGGATTTGAATCCGTAGCAACATCCCTAGGTTCATTCTAAAATGCACTACAGGCCATGAAAATGCAGACGGGGACCATCATCATGTTCGTCCCTCTTCCCTGAATACAACCATGTCCATGGTTTCTCTTGATTTTACACGTAATCGAAACGCCTAAAAACAAAGAAACAAAACCCTAGCTTCGGGCATGGCTATACAGGCTACAAGAATGAAATTAAATATTGTAGAAAGGTTGGAAATTATGCAAGGATCAAGAATATATCAATATTTTGACAAAAAGATGCAAGAATCCAAGGTTGTGAATTCGTGCACAGGGCCGTGTTTAGGACGACTTACAGTGAGTTTGGGGCTGCTTCAAGGCTTGATTTTGATCCTAATAGCTTCGTTGGATCTCAGGCAAGGAGGCTATGTGGAGATTTTGGATTGAATCATGCTCTAAGTATGATTTCAGTTTTCACTTTTTCCAAGCTTTTTTCAACTTTTGTTTGGCCGTTTTGGGAAGCTTCAGGTCGTGTTCTTGATATGCCTAGCTTGTGTGTGTATAAGGGAGTGAATTAGGTTAATCTTTGGGCCTTGAATCCATATGCATTGAAGATGGAAGATATGATTTGATCACCATTAATAAAGCTTCCATATTTGTCTCAAATCCAAGATTTTGTGCATGTTATGGCTTGGCATGAATTTGATTATGTGTATCATGATATTTGAAAGCTTTAATGATAAAAAAGATATCAAACTATTAAGATTTGGATTTTATTTTGATTTAAATTGATTAAAAATAAATTAAATCAATAAAAATTAAATAAAATAGAAAAATTAATAATTGGTCATGAAATTGAAGATAGGACACGTGTGTGGTGTGACAAGATCAAATCAAGTGGAAAAAAGTGGGCCCTTTTGTCAAAAATTGGAGTTTTGAGGATAGTTGACTTTTGGCACTTTTGGAAAAATGCCCAACTTCAACAATGCATAACTTCTTCAATTTTGAACTTTTGGTAGTGTTCTTGGACTTTTTAGAAACCTTGAGATGTCCTCTAACCAACCCGTTTGGTATAATCTCATTTTGATATACCATGCTCAAGTTATAAGCTTTGGAAAAAAAGGTGTTTTTGTTGACTTTCAAAAATGACCTATAATGTCCAAATTTGTAACTTTTTGTGAGTGCATTTCTTGATCTTCGGGTGTGAATATGGATTGTAGGAAATTTCATCATCTTCAAAATGAGCTTTGGATGGGTCATTTCTCATAAAGTATGAGAAAGTTATGCTTGGTCAAAGTTGAGTTGACTTTTCCTACAAAACCCTAATTTAGCAACTTTTGAATCTTGATGAATCTTGAGCAATCCTTGATGAATCATGATAAACCCTTGATCAAATGATGAATTATCCTTCAAAATGAGAATGTTGACAACAAATCTTGAGGTTTGACTATTTGTAGGCCACAGTTGACCTTTGCCCTAACACATTCGATTTTTGGACCTCTTAAATAATTGACTGACCAAACTTCCTCTGCAAGGCTTGAAATTTGACATGGATGAACTTAAGAACATATTAGGACATTGGGAAGCACTTGAGGTCATTTGGATGTAAGGACCTTGATGCAACATGTGATCGGTGGATCTGGAACTGACTGTTTAACGCTGGTTCGCGAAATGTCGCGGAAGCAAGAGTCGCCACCGTCTTTTATTTTCTCCAAATGGAAAGGACAAAAGCACAGAAAAATTCCTTAAATAGATTGCTCTCGGTTCGGGAGGTAGATTATAGAAAGGGAAGGTGTTAGCACCCTTTCTATCCATGGTTATCCATGGGCTCTTAGATACTTGCTCAATGTGTTTTCAAAAATGTTTGTTTGCTTTTCAATGTGGGTTTAAAAAGTTTCTTTGAAAAATTTCAGTTCGACTCTTGTATCAGTCCTCAAGAGTGTTTGAAAAATTGCTTTCGAAAGCTTTTTGAAAATGTGTCGGTGTGAAAAGTATGTTTGAATTTTTGTTTCGAAATTAGAGCAAGTATCTAGAGTCGTCTACCTACCCTAAGGAATTCGTCTGTGTAGATGTCCTTTAAAGTAGTGCCGTCCCACCATTGAGAGGTAGGTAGCACCACCGTTGGAGGTGTTCGGGTCAATTCGAGGTTCGGGACATGGTGATCACCAGAGCAATGGGAAGACACCTTAGAAGCTACCCTCATGCCAGGTTCCCGGATCATGAGGACTTACTAAGACATCCTCTATTCGACGATCACCTTTCGAAAGGCAACAGTGAGGCGTACCCTAGGGGTGGTGTGTGCGAATTGTGTGTTATTTTCATTGATATTTGTCTTGTCATGTTTGTTGTGATCTACGCTTGATTTTATTTTAAGTCCATACATTCTTTCATGCTTTTGTTAACAGTTAAGATATTTGCGGGAAAGTAAATCTAAGGCTATTACAAATAGCGCGGGTCCACATCGCCAAAATTAAACCGGACCCGATTTGACGGAAAATAAATAAAGCGAATAGAAGTGCGAAAAGTATAAGTTACAACGCTTTGGGAGAGATACATAATGAATTAAGCAATAAAAATAAATATGCGACATTAAATAAATTAAAAACATGGGCGTTGGACCCTTTTACAAAATATTAAATTACATGAATTAATTAATATTAAAAGAAAACGTTTTTGGTATTTTTGTGTTTTTTAAGATTTAAAAGAAAAAGAATTTATTAAAATTAACTAACCCTAATTCTAATGGTTTTTAAAACTTATTATGAAAAATATTGAATTTTTAACTAATTTAAACCTAAGTTAATTTACATGCATTTTTTAATTTATGAAAATAAATAAAATAAATATTAGTATTGTAAAAAAGGAAATTAGAAGGAATAATATTAACAATTAAACCTAAATTCTATATTTTTTGGATTTTTAGTTGTTAAAAGAATTAAAATTGTAACCTAATTAAAACTAATAATTACATGTTAATTTATTTATGAAAATATTAAATTAAAATAATTTATTGTGTTTTTATCTTTTTTCTGATTTTTTTTGGGGTATTTTTTATATTGTAAAAATAAATGAATTAAATTAAAACAATAAATAAAATAATAGTTCAAAATAAAATAGAAGAAAAAAATAAGAAGATTTGCAAACCAAGGGGGTGGAGGTCCCCAACATGGAGGTATAGGCCTGAGATGCTGGCCCATTAAGCTTTGGTCCATCTTTGACTCTTTTGCTAGCCTGCTTCAGCGTTGACTGGAGTTCATCATGATCTCTAATCCATGGCCTTTAGATTGATGGAGCTAGACGCGTGTATGGCTCTGATCCAGGGGTGTATCATGGTCTTCAATCCAAGCGCTATACATGAACATTAATTGAAAAGAAATAAATGGAAAGGAAGAAGACCTGGGATCGAACCCAGGTCATTCACGTTGCAAACCACCACGTGCACCACTGAACCACTGCATATGCTTTTGTTATATAATAGTTAGTAAATATTATAAAAGAAAAGAACACGTTAACGAATTAAAACGCGCGAAATTCAAAACTACGTATCACACGCTGCCACGGGTTCGTCTTCTCCCTCATCCCTGTAAAACAAACAACATAAGCAACGGTTTTTACACCGTTGCAAAAAAGGTCTTTTCAGAAAATAGCGATTAGCGTCAGGGCCATCATAAATTAGGCGCAATAGTTGGTTTATGATCGTTTGAACATTCTGGAGCCAATGGTGGTGGTCCTGAGGGTTAATTTTCCCTCTTTGCAAAAGCCCCAAAATTACAACCTGTAAACCCTAGAAATCGCGCATGGTAGAATCACATATACAGCGTTATAATCAAATCAAAAGCATTGGTTAGCTTCGAAACATCACACTGAACAAGAATCCATAAATAAAAATGCAAAAAGATGCGTGAGTTATGATATACGATTCTGAAAATTGCTTGACACAGTTTGAGTTTAATCTACCAATTCTTTGTGTTTGAGTTGATGTTAGGGATTGGAATGCGTTCAGGAATTGCCAAGGAAGCTTTTGGAATCGATATTAGGACTTGAATCCACCTAGAACACTGATTTCAGATTTGAGTTCTATGGAAAATTTTTCAAGTGTGCAAAGTGTTCTTTAGCGCAGCTTAGGGTCCAATACAATTAGGTTTGTGTTCCTAGTTATGTAGTGAATGAATTAGGTTAAAAAGATTGATCAAAATCCATTGCTTTTATTGTTTTGCATATTTGATTTCCTTAAGATCTTTTTGAATCTTTTTCATGTGCATTTTTGTTCAATCATGCTCAAGTCAACCAAATCTTGCCATATTGGGATGTGCACGAGATCTTGAGTCTAGAATGTGTACAAAAAGATTTTTTAGGTCAAGTTTTATATTTTCCACATATTTATATAATTTAAATATTAATAGAAATTCAAATAAATAAATAAAAAATGAGAAAATACTTCCCTTTGGGCCAAGTGGTCGTGCACATGTTTAGAATGATGAATCATGGAAGAAAAATGGGCCCATTAGCAAATTTAGGTCATTTGAAGTAAAGTTGACTTTTCAAAATTCCCAAAAATTTCCCAACTTCCACAAGGCATAACTTGCTCAATTTTTAAGCTTTTCTCATGTTCTTGGACATTTTGGAAAGGTCTTTGAGTCCTCTAACCAATGCCTTTGGTTCCATGTCATTTTGATTTACCAATCTCAAGTTATGGCCTTTGACTTAAAGTCCCTTTTTGTTGACTTTTGAAAATGACCTATAATGTTGAAATTGATAACTTTTTGTGAGAGCATTTCTTGGACTTGGAATATGAGGATGAATTGTAGGAAATGTCTTTCTCTTCAAAATGAGCTTTGGATGGAATTTTTCTGATAATCCATGTGAAAGTTATGCCCTGGTCAATTTCAGTTGACTTTTTCAACTGTCCAAATATAGTAACTTTTGCATCTTTGATGATTTCTGAGCCAAATTTTGAGAATCATGATCAAGCATTGATCAAATGATGTTTGTGGCTTCAAAATGATATGTTGACCAAAAATTTGAACTTTTGACTGTCAAATGACCATTTTGCCCCTACAGTTGACTGTAGTGCAATTTAGGGTTTTGACTGTGCAATTTTGAGCTGAATGCCTTGAAACTTGATATGAGGATACTTGACCATCTTTGTAAGCATATGAGACTTGATTGGGCCTTTGAAAACTTTCAATTCTTGATCAGAACACAAACCCTAGTTTTGACTGTATAGGAGACAGTTGCACTGCACAACCCTTGGGGAATTTTGTGACTTGACTTGGCAATTTCTTGAAGAATATGGGAGGGCAAATTTTGGGGTGCAACACAACACAAAACCCTAATTTTGAATTGACTGCCTTAGGAGATGATTTGACTGTCCAATTCTTGAGCCATCTTGAGCAACTTGAGATTATTCTTGACACGTTTTGAGAAATATGGGAGGGAAAATTTTGGGGTACAACAGTTGTCCTATCTTGTTTCAAGTATTAATCTGGAACTTGTTTTTGTCGGTCATTGAGATAGTTGTCCTGTCTGGTTTCAGGTATTAATCTCTGACCTTAGAGAAAGAAAGATTGTTTCTCCGTCTTGTTTTGGGAGTTAATCTTCAATTTGCTCGTGTAGATAGTTTTCCTATTTGGTTTCATGTATTAATCTAAAATCAGTCGCCCGCAGATAGTTTTCCTGTCTTATTTCAGGTATTAATTTGGAACTTGTTTTTGTCAACTGTTGTGATACTTATCCTGTGTGGTTTCAGGTATTAATCTCTGATGTTAGAGAAAGGAAGATAGTTTCCCTGTCTTGTTTCGGGAGTTAATCTTCAATTTTCTCGTGTAAATAGTTGTCCTGTCTGTTTTTCGGTATTAATCTACAATCAGCCGTTCACAGATAGCTGTCCTGTCTTATTTCAGGTATTAATCTGGAACTTTTGAAAATTATTGATGATAGTCATCTGTCGATCTTTCCTGAAAAGGTAAAGAATCAGCTGCATGCAATATCATGATGCATGAAGTGTAGATGATGCTCTCAAAATAAATGAGATTTTGATATGTGCATTCGTGCTGCATATGTTATGACGCTTGTAAAATGGTGTATGAATGCAATGTATGAACGCGTCATTTGTTCTATTATTGTATTGTTGAACCAGGGAAACCAAATCTATGATTGTTACTGGGGATGAAGAGTGTAAGTCTTCAAATTTTGTTGAAGTTGAAATGTTGAGAGATGGATTTTCGTTGTTTAGAGAAATAAACTTTGTTAAGGAAGGGAAACTCCATGAACAGCTTGGGAATCCTGAAAATCTTGTGAGTCAGGTTAGGGAATTCTTTAAGATACCGGGGCAGTAATTGGATATTCTTGATCCTTCAGGGATATAAGAACACCTGACATCATTAGGTTGTATGCTAAGGATATGGCAATGACTTTATAGTAGGATGCCCTGCCTCTGTACCTGTTGGAGAAAGTATCTGCGAGGATTTTGTGGATGGCCTTTAGAAATTGTCCCATTTCTTAAAGCCATTAGTAACTGTCTTTCTATTTGTAAACGGTAATCACATTCAAATGCATATGTTCAAAAGTAATCACCGGACGTTTTCACAAACAAAATAGAAAAATAAAAACAAATAGTTTTACACTTTCCAAGAGATAGCTTCGTATTAATTTGAAGAAATTGTGCATATAATAGGCGTTTTTGTACAAGGAGACGATCATCCTAGTAAGAGAATGTCGTCGTAAAAAGGAAAACTATACAAAAATAGTATAAAAAGAAAAAACAACTATGTGAAATGATCTCAGTGGGTTCCCATTCTGCTATTGCCTTTATTTCTTCGAACGTCTCATCTCTTTTGTTGCTTGTCCGAAGTTGATTGGATTGATTAGTACCATTTGAGCTTGATAGTTGTTACCGAAGATTGATTGTAAGGTGATCCAACGGGACATAGTTATACGCTTAAAATCCCTAACTTTTGCCTGGACCTCCCTTTCGGGTTTTCAGTCCACCGAGATACCCTTTTTTCCCAAGTCGCCTTTTCAGGTTTTCGACTTGCCGGGTGTACACATTTTTTCCATATGTATATCCCTAATTTTTTCCTGAACCCTTTTGGTTCATCGGGATGCCCTTATTTTTGCCTAGGCCAGTCAACCTAGCGGGTCTTTGTTCATGCGTAATATCTTTTAACTATATACGCGTTTACAGGGTGCGGAAGGTCGTCACCGTCCATAGTGGTTAAGATCATGGCTCCACCAGAAAATATGTTCTTTATCATAAACGGACCTTCATATGTGGGAGTCCATTTGCCCCTGGGATCACCTTGCGGCAATATGATGCGTTTGATTACCATGTCACCAACCTGATATACCTGATGTCTGACCTTCTTATTAAAAGATTTAATCGTACGTCTTTGATACATCTGACCATGATAGACAACCGCGAGCCTCTTCTCATCGATCAAGTTTAATTGATCAAGTCAAGTCTGAACCCAATCGTCTTCATTCAAACATGCATCCTTCATGATTCTCAAGGAAGGGATCTGGACTTCGATGGGTAGGACAACTTCCATACCGTATTGTTGTACCCCAAAATTTTCCCTCCCATTTCTCATTGATTTCTCATCACAAAGCCCTTGGAGCTCAAGATCCAGTTAGGGTTTCATCTGCTCAAGACTTCTCCTTGCACTGTTGACCCAAATTAGGGTTTGTGTTTGCACAAAGATATTTTGACCAAAAATGCCTAAGATGACTTTCTTGCTTCATATTAGACTCCCAAGTTTATCCTCATCAGGTTTCAAGCCTTGATTCCAAACTTTGCCCAGTCAATTGGACAGTTGACCTAGAAATCAACTGTATTGGGGAAAAAGTCAATTGTGGCCAACTGACAGTCAAACCTCATGGAAATTGACCCACATCAACATTATGAACTCACATGAACCATTTGATCAAGTTTGGATCATAATTCCACAAGAAACTGGATCAGATCACCAAAAGGGCAAAATGGTCATTTTTAGGGTTTTGACTGCACAAAGGCAATTTTTGACTGTTTGACCTAGCCAATGGCAAACCAAGTTCACTTATGGACTCAAGGACCCCATGGAATTATCTTGACATGCTCAACAAGCTCAAAAGATCCCAAGTACACAAGATTGACAGTTGAATTTCCCAGTCAATTGATCAATTTTGACTGTATACTGAAAAGTCAAACTTTGACTTTTTGGTCAAAATCAAGAGTCAAGATTCATTTTTCATCAAAACATGCCAAATCATGAAACTTGTTCACCAAGAAATCAAAATTTGCAAATTAGGGTTAGAAATTAGAATTTTTCATAACTTAGAATTTTTCTAAGTTATGAAAAACCCTAATTTTTTTCCCAACTTTGCCCCACTTTCTCACCAAGATCCATTTGGATTCAAACAAAAGTCAAAATATGAAAGTTGTAGCTTGTTGCATAATCTACAACTTTGATTCACAAAGTTTTCCCAAGTGAGGCTTGTATCTCAAGTTACAAATTTTTGAATAAGGGCTCTAAACCATTCTTAACTTAGTGAAATTTTAACCTATTTTGACAAGGTTTTCTACCCAACTTCAAGGCCATTTTCCATATACTTCCACTTGGAATTTCAATTTGCATTTCAAAGATGGATTGTATTACACATTCCAAGCTTTCCAAAATATCCAAGAACTTCTCAAAGAACCTCATAACTTGAGAGAATCGAATTTCACAATATGGCAAAAGCTCACTTTTGAATTGGCCATTTTCCATGTTCATAATTTGTGCAAACTTCTCAAACCAGCATGCCACTTGATTATAGGTCCTTAAACCTTCCAACACTCAATAATTTAATGCATGCTCATTGTACTAAAGCATTGTTCTTTGATTTCAAGCATTGCATACAAGTTTAATCCATTTATGGAAAAAGCAAGATAACCATTTTTGAAAAGTTAAGCTTTATGTCCAATTGAAAATCCAAGAGGTACATATGAGATCTAATTGCCACAAGATTATGAGAAAAACACTCTGATCAAGGAGAGATTATGCAGCTCATTAGGGGGCCTCTACTAACCTAGAACACAACTTGGGCATTTGTTGCTTAAAGTGTAAGTAACTTGGCAGTTTGTAACACAACTCTCATATCAGCTTACAAACACTTAAGCAAACTTGTAAAACACATCCAGGACATCCCAACCAAGCTAGTACACGACCCTAACATCCCTCATACACTCCCAATCCCAGAATCACCTTCAAACTGCAAGAACAGGGCAAGGCCTGCAGTTTGAGTGTCATCTTTCATTCCTCTCAAGCTTTCTTGCCCAAACCAGTTCACACACCTTCCATACCATCTATGCAAGCTAACCAAAACCTAAAACACGACCTGTAATCCCTCTAACAAGTTCCACCATTTTCACTTTTTCATTTTACAGTTGAAGTGCTCTAGCATGATTCAAAAGCTTTCAAGACAAAGTAAAGCTTGGAACAGCATCCCTGGACCTCAAGGAAACTATCCCAATCATCACCTTGCATTGAAAGCTTCTCCATTGCCAGATAGAACTTCAACTGAACAGGTAAGTTTTTGAGTTCGTATCTCTCTTATTAGGCATTGTTAGCTTTAGGTTTGTGAAGAGAATATGTCACAGTCATTGCCCTGAACATGCCCATATAATTAGATTTTATTTATATTATATGTGCTGCAAGAATTTTGAGTCTGAACATGGAAGAAAATCTAGGTCAGGATTTGGGGGAGAAGAAATTCTCTCTCATCTTAGAGAGTTAGATCAAGTTCTGCATATGGTTGGATTCGTCTCTTGATGCTGAACATTTTTTATGTTATGAGTTTTCATTAATAAGCCAGGAATCAGGATGTTTGGATGGAAGAACAGGGCACATGTTTTTTTGAATAATATTGTTCAGAGGTTGAAGAAGGTTCCTCATGGGCTGGGCCAACTTTGGTTCTGCTTTTTGCACCATATTTTGTGATTCATACCCCCTTAGCCCATTTGTTTGATTTAATGTTTTTTTTATTTTTCCTTTTTCATTTTGACTCATTTATTTTTTCTAAAAATGTTTAAAACCTGAAAAATCATTTTTACACCATTTTTGCATTTTTAAGCATTTATTTGTTTATATATACTATTATACATAAATATATATATACTATTATTTAGAAATATTATTAATAATGTAAACATATTGTATTTCTGATTTTTATTTCATTTTTTCCTTTTGAAACATTTTGTATAAAAAATACTTTTTTATAAAAATTAAATATTATTATTTTTGTGCATATTTAATATATTTTGTAATAATATAAATATACATATATATATATACTAATACACTTAGGGTAAAATACCAAAAATATACATATTTTTATTTTTATTAATATTTAACACTAAAAATACATTTTTATAAATATACTATATTTTATTTTATTTTTGTATATAAATAGTAAATATTATATATATTAAATAATTAATACCCTTTTGATTAAAATTAGGGTTTTGCCCTAAATATGAATATATTCCAAAAATAATACCTTTTCATTTCTTTTTTAGTTAACATAAATAATACTTTTTTTATATACATATAAATTTTTTTTTTGCATTCTTGCATATTTGTTTTATTTCTATTTAATTTATGTTTTTTTTAATTATATTATAAATATTCAAAGAAAATGATGTAATAGCTAGGTTTAATTTCTTGTCTAAATCCCCCCATTTGAAACATTTGTACCCCCCTCCCCATATTATTGTGTTGTAATAGCGTAGGAATTTAAATTTCGCACTTTAATGCTTTCTAAACATGCCATGCTAGAGTTAGGGTTTGTATGCGAATAAAACGAACAAAATAGTTTGACCTAATCTCAAGATAAACAAGCATGAAAATGGACAACACATCTCACACTTGCACCCCTAGGGTATTCCACTTTGTTGCCTTCAAATAATATGGCCATATTGTATGTTAGGTTTCTTTGGGTAAAACAAACAATCAAATGATCATAAGTCCCTCGATGACGCTTTCAAAAAAGTTGCCTAAAATGATCAAATCCCTTTCAAAGAAAAATTGCCCAAAGACATTTAACACTATTGCAATTATGGTCTAAACGATGACCCGCGCCTGTCCCTTTCACCTCCTAATACAATATTGTCCACCAAATGCAATGATGGAACAAAATTGTCAAAAGGTTTAAAACATAACAAGAATCTTTGAGAAAATTTTAGGGGTAGATAACTCTTAGGTACTTGTCAATTGGCAAAGAAAACACTTGCCTATTTTCAAATCACACTTCACAAACACTTTCAAAACCAACTTTCAAAAAAAACCTTGAAACATCTTTTCAAAAGACAAAACACCTTCTGTAAAACATTCGAGTAAAGAATTGTTACAAGGGTAGCCTATACAAGGCATCTTTTCAAAACATTTTCAAAACCACACACCGAGCACCATTTCAAACAATTGAAAACCAAGGCAAGTTGATCTAAGAAAGTACCTAAGAGCCCATGGATAACCATGGATAGAAAGAGTGCTAATACCTTCCCTTTCTATAATCTACTCCCCGAACCCAAGAAAAATCTCAAAGGTTTTTGCTGTGCTTTTTAAACCTTTCCTTAGGATAAAACAAAAAGTCGGTGGCGACTCTTGCTCAACCGAAACATTTGCGAAAACAAACGCAAAACCCTAGTCAGTTCTCCCACCGTATCACAGAACTGGCGACTCTGCTGGGGATAATTTTAAAAGTGGAGTAACCTTAGGGCTCAGATCACCCTCTTGCATGACTAATTGTTTGAATTGATTGCTTTATATCTTGGCTCTATTGTTTGGGTTTACAATCCTACACCCGGATTTTGGGAAACATTCATAGATAGCAATACGTTATGGAAACTGTGCGGGGTATACCGACACGGTCGAAGCAATAGCTATATTAGTGCGACATATTTGTGAGTACCGGTAACCCTTGAGTTCAATCAAGGAGAGTACGGGGCCGCTGAGTGATGTCACTAAGCACTAGTGACCTAGAACCTTACTTGACCATCTTGGCCTTTTATTAGGGGTAGTGAGATGACCGGCTTTGGTGCAGTCCGAAGTTGGTAGATACTCGATACTACACTCATTGAGGGTTGTTTTCTTGGAATATTTTGGTCGCTAGTTAAGTGGCTAAACCAAAACAATGAACAATGAAAACAATCCAGTGATATTGAGCTCCTTAGAACCCGATTACTATTTATAGGACAAGTTTTTAAGCCAACTACACTCAAGAGGGTACTTACCTATGAAACCCCATGCAAGCCTGAAACTAGGGTTTGGTGTGATTTGCTTGTACATATGTTTTGTGCATACATCATAAACATCATAAACATCATAAAACATCATATGCATTCACTAACCATTTCAAGGGTTTTGGATCTTCATCTTTGTTCTTGTTTTGTAGGACATGGAAATTCCTCGCAGAAATACCATTTAAGTCAACCTTGTAAGAATCTCTCCTCAACTCTAGGAGCTCACCTCAAGAATTCCGGAAAGCTCATCCTTCAGTGAAAGACATGGTAGATTGCTCAGCCTAGTCAATACCAACATTGAAGAAAACATGATGAAAGTGCTATTCCAGTTCTTTGACCCTCTTCACCACTGTTTCACTTTCCCTGATTATCAGTTGGTACCCACTTTGGAGGAGTTTTCTCAACTCCTGAGAATTCCTATCCTTAATCAACTACCCTTCAATGGTACGGAAAGGGAACCAAAGCCGGAAGGTGTTGCTCGAGCATTACATCTACAACCATCCGACATCAAGGGGCATTAGGAAACCAGAAGCGACGTCAAGGGATTCTTAGCAAAATTCTTGTTTGAAAAGGCACAAGAATGTTGGAATTCATTGGACCTACAAGCCTTTGAAGAGATTGTGGCACTCCTTATCTATGGGTTGGTCTTGTTCCCAAATCCTGACCAATTGGTAGATATCAACGCCGTCAAAATCTTCTTGTCCAGAAATCCAATACCAACATTGCTGGGGGACATCCTTCACTCATTTTACACACGAACAATGAGAAAGAGGGGTGTTCTCATGTGCTGTACTCCTCTCCTTGCAAGGTGGTTTATTTCACACCTTCCACAATCTGTCTTGAAGAATGACCAAGGTTCAAGGTGGTCCCAACGGTTGATGACTCTTACTCACTCTAATGTACATTGGTGTTCTCGGTCCAGAGAAAATGTCATCATCGTCGATCGTTGCGGAGAGTTTCCTAATGTTCCTTTACTTGGAATCAGGGGAGGTATCACCTACAACCCTTGCCTAGCTTTGAGGCAATTTGAATATGCACGGAGGGATGGCCCTCATGACATGTTGATTCCTGACCTAGTTTTTGACTTCGACAACGATGCGCAAGGACTTCGCCAAAGATTCATCAGAGCTTGGGGAAAACTCAACAAGGTTGATAGCAAGACTCTGGGACACAAGAACTCCATCCCTCTTGAGCCCTATCTCAAGTGGGTACGAGCCCGAGCCCAAAATCTAATGATGCCTTATCCTCATGTACTCCCAGTGATTAAAGAGCCCGTCAATGAAGGAGAGGTTCCCTACACCATCCTACATCCAGACATGCCTACATCGTGGGAGGAAATGCAGAAAAGTTGGATTCAGCTCAAAGAGGAACGGAATACTTTTGAAGCTAGCTTCTACGCCAGTGAAAAGAAGGTTCTAGAGCTTACCCGCCGACTCCATGAGCAAGATGCCCTCAACACCTACACCGCACCAAAGAGGATGCGCAACGTCTTTTTGCCTTAAGAAGTTATTTTGTAATATTTGGCCCATGGGGCATTTATGTACTAACAAATTTCTTCTTATTAATATGACGTGCGTTCTTCTTTGTCTAAAACAATTTTGAATGTTCTAAATCCTTGAATGCATTGCATACATAAGCATACCATTCATCATGTGCATAAGCAGGTCTCACTCCAGGTTTCCTTATCTGTCTGCTGTTTATTTCAGTAGGATGGATCTCGAGCAAACAGTCAAAGACCTACAAGCTCAGAATGCACAGTTCCAGTAACTCCTGATGACCTTGGCTAAGGGTCAGGAGGATATCAAGACTCAATTGGGGAATAAGGACCCAGTGAAAAAGAAGAAAAAGAGGATTGGGGTGGCTACTTTGGGGAGAAGGTTTGACGGAGAAGCTCGGAGAGTGCTTGAATTTCCTCCTACTTCTGATGAAGGGACCAGTAAAAGAGATGGAGCTGCAGTGCCTTCCGAGTCTGATGCGGAAGAAGAAGAGGTTGAAGAGGATGAAGATTATTCTGACCAGCAATACCCTCCAGCTGATGATAAATACAAGGGTTTAGAAGACAGATTGGCCGCCATGGAATTACAAAGAGTACCGGGTTTGGATTTTGAAGACTTGGGTTTGGTTGCCGGGATTGTGATTCCCCCAAAATTCAAAGTGCCAGTATTTGTGAGGTATGATGGGCTGTCCTGTCCAAAAATGCATCTCAGGTCCTACGTGAGAAAGATTCAACCCTATACGGCAGATAAAAACCTCTGGATTCATTTCTTTCAAGACAGCCTTTCAGGAGCTCAGTTGGAGTGGTTTTATCAGCTAGAAGGAACCAGTGTCAGAAATTGGGAAGATTTGGCCACTGCTTTCTACAAACAATACCAGTATAATTCTGATCTTGCTCCTACTCGTACCCAACTTCAGGGTATGTCGTTAGGAACCAGCGAGGGATTCAAAGAATATGCACAAAAATGGAGGGATTTGGCTGGCAGGGTGCAGCCTCCTTTAACCGACCGTGAACTCGTTGATATGTTTCTTGGGACCCTATCTGGGCCATTTTTCAATCATCTAATTGGTAACTCTTCCGCGGGTTTTACCGATTTAATCTTAACAGGCGAAAGAATAGAAGCTGGCATCAAGTCAGGAAAGATTCAGAAGGGTGTTGCTGCAAGTGTTGAGAAGAAGCCTTTTAAGAAGGAAACAGCTGTGGTATATTCTCAGAGAAGAGCAGGGAAGACGGGGCGTCGGCCAACTGTGGGGGCCGTAATGATTCAAAACACTCCAAGTGAGCAGCCTCGCTATAACCAGTCCAGACCAAATCAACAACGAGTGGAACGGCCACAACGGCAATTCACCCGTATTAACATGACCCCAGCGCAAGTGCTTCCCCATCTGTTGAAGTTGAATCTCGCCACCATCAAGGAGGCACCAAAGAATGTGAATACGTCCTCTCCGCATTATCATGCTAATGCTAAATGCGCCTACCATTCAGACAGTGTTGGACACGACACCAATGACTGTTGGGCACTCAAGCATAAAATCCAAGACCTGATAGAGGCTAAGGAGGTAGAGTTTGACGCTCCAGAGAAGCCTAATGTGATATCTGCACCCATGCCGAAGCACGGCCGAAATGTCAATGCCATTGAAGAAGATTTGTACGTTGCTGATGTCAACGATCTGACTACTCCATTGCTAACCATTAAGTTGAATCTGTTGAGGGTCGGGATCTTCCCGGGATGTAAAGAAGACTGCTATTGTTGTTATTCTCTGCTGTTTGATTGTCCGTTACTGAAGAAAGGCATCCAAGGCCTTATGGATAGTCGACAAATTTTGTTTGAAAAAGTTTCTGCTGTTCCAGTTCATACTGAAGATGTCTCAATCATAACCATTCACGCCAATCTTTCCAAGGCCGTCAAAAAGCCTGTTAAGATTACACCAACTACGAAATCTGTTCCTTTGAAGATAACAATGCCAGGGCCTGTTCCCTATGTTTCTGAGAAGTCGATACCTTGGAACTATGGCGGTGACGTCTACTACCATGGTATCAAACAAATAGAAATAACTGAAGAAAGTTCGGATGATGAAGAAGCCAGCATTAGTAACATTGCGGGCACTAGCAAAATCACCAGGAGCGGGAGAATATTTTCTCCAGAGATTGCTCCTCCAAGAGCAGTCTTTGGACCCTCATCAGCTGACAAGGTCATCCCTGCACCAATAAAACTTTCTGCTAGAACTCCTTTGATTGAAGACGTTGTTGTTCCTAGTACCGTCTCTCCTACCGCTGCTGACAAAGGTAAGGGAATCCAAGATGAGCCCGTCAGGACGAGGGCTCAACCCTTGGTTATCCCAGAAACCTCCAAGAAGGAAATGGATGAGATTTTGAGGATAATCAAAAGAAGTGATTACGATGTGGTAGAACAGCTGGGGCAAACCCCCTCCAAGATCTCCATGCTGGCACTACTACTTTGCTCGGAAGCACACGCTAAAGCTCTGATAAAATTCCTGAAGGCAGCTCATGTGCCCCAGGAAACCTCTGCGAATCAATTTCAAAATTGCGTGGCTAGCCTGACTGCGGACAATGGATTAGGTTTTTCTGATGCCGACCTAACTCCTAAAGGTAGAAACCACAATGAGGCTTTGCACATTTCAATCGAGTGTCGCGGAACTACTCTTGCACATGTTTTGGTTGATACTGGTTTGTCGCTGAATGTTTTGCCTAAAAAGGCCTTGGACCGACTAGATTGTGAGGGGTTGGAATTGAAGCCGAGTGATATTGTTGTCAGAGCTTTCGATGGTTCGAAGAGAATGTTCCATGGAGAGGTTGAAATTCCCATCAAGATAGGTACTGAGGTGTTTAAATCCACTTTCTACGTGATGGACATCCGTCCATCATACTCTTGCTTGCTGGGTAGACCTTGGATACACCATGCTAGGGCAGTCACCTCCTCCTTACATCAGATGTTGAAGTATCCTGTCAAGGGAAAGATCATTACTGTCCATGGCGAAGAAGAGTACATGATTAGCCACTTAAATTCTTTCCGGTACGTGGAGGTTGAAGGAGAATTCATTGAGACACCGTTTCAACATTTCGAAGAAGTCCTTCCTGAAATAACAGTAGCGAAGTTGGCAGCTGAGACACCGAGACAGATGGCCAGGATGGCATCTCTGGAGGACGCAAGGGCCGCAATAAAAGAAGGGAAGAATTCAGCATGGGGGAAGTTACCTGACATTCCACATAAGACGGAAAAATTTGGGTTAGGGTTCACAGCCGCAGGCCAGAAAGCTATGCGCCGTGCGAAGATTGAAAGGGCGCCAGTCAAGATTTCTCCCTACGGAATCAACGCTTTGGAGGATGAGGACAAGGAGAGCAACATTGAAGAGTGGATTTATCCAACTGTCAAAGGAGGATTGAGCAACTGGGAGGCAAAAGACTTTGTCCCCATCACTTTTATTCATCAGTAATTTATCTGTTAAATATTTCTTATTTGGCCTGTAATATTTACTTTCAAACAATCCGTACACTATCTTTTCACCTCATGCCTTGCCCGGGGCATGTAGGTCCATTTGTAAGGGTTTTGATTATTTTTCATATCCATATGCCATGTTTAATGATTCATTGGACGTTTTTCATTTGATAAACTGCTTGTTCTCATTTTCTTTCCTTTTGCATTTTTTTGTTTAAGGATGGCTATCCCTTACACACACCCACACTCACCAATGCAGGTACCCATCCACTCCGGATTCCATGGGTGACTATTCTGCTATATCTTTCAATAACTATGAAGATCTGGTCAATCTAGCCGAGTATGAAGATGACGAAGGTTGTGAAGTACCCGGGGAACTAGCCAGACTTCTGCAACAAGAGGAAAAGGCCATCTTACCGCATGAAGAGTCATTAGAAACTGTCAACTTAGGGACCGAGGAAGACCGGAAGGAGGTGCAAGTGGGTGCCAATCATGAACCAAGAGTCAAGGAAAGCCTGATACAGTTGTTGAATGAGTATGTTGAAATTTTCGCTTGGTCTTATGAAGACATGCCGGGTTTAGACACGGACGTCGTGGTTCACCGTCTCCCCACAAGAGAAGACTGTCCACCAATCAAGCAAAAAGTTTGCCGAATGAGGCCTGACATGTCTGAAAAGATCAAAGCAGAAGTAATGAAGCAATTCGATGCTGGCTTTCTGGCTGTTACGTCCTATCCTCAATGGGTCGCTAACATTGTGCCAGTACCTAAGAAAGATGGCAAAGTCAGGATGTGTGTGGACTACCGGGATTTGAATAGGGCCAGCCCTAAAGATGATTTCCCGCTACCTCATATTGACATCTTGATCGACAATACAGCTCATCACAAAGTGTTTTCCTTCATGGATGGATTCTCGGGCTACAATCAAATCAAAATGGCCCCCGAGGATATGGAGAAAACAACTTTTGTCACACAATGGGGCACTTTCTGTTACAAGGTGATGCCGTTCGGGCTGAAGAACGCAGGGGCAACTTATCAACGCGCCATGGTAGCTTTATTTCATGATATGATACATCATGAGATTGAAGTTTACGTAGACGATATGATAGCTCGGTCGCAAACAGAGGAAGAGCACCTTGAACATCTAGAGAAGCTGTTTGCTAGGTTAAAAGAATACAAGCTCAGGCTGAATCCAAGTAAATGCACTTTTGGAGTTAGGTCTGGTAAACTCCTGGGATTCATTGTAAGCAACAAAGGCATTGAAGTCGACCCCGCAAAAGTAAAGGCAATACAAGAAATGCCTGCTCACCGTACTGAGAAGGAGGTTAGAGGATTCTTGGGGCGTTTAAACTATATTGCCAGATTCATCTCACATCTGACTTCTACCTGTGAGCCAATAATCAAACTCTTGAAAAAAGATCAGGTAGTCGAGTGGAACGATGATTGTCAAGCTGCTTTTGATAGAATCAAGGAGTATTTGCTAGAGCCTCCTATTCTGATGCCACCCGTCGAAGGAAGACCATTGATCATGTATTTGACCGTCTTGGATAACTCAATGGGGTGTGTTTTGGGCCAGCATGACGAGTCTGGTCGAAAAGAGCATGCTATTTATTACCTTAGCAAAAAGTTTACCGACTGTGAGACTCGCTACTCACTGCTCGAGAAAACTTGCTGCGCTTTGGTATGGGCTGCTCGCCGACTAAGACAGTATATGTTGACTCATACTACCTTGTTGATCTCCAAAATGGATCCTATCAAGTATATCTTCGAAAAGCCCGCTTTATCTGGAAGGATAGCTAGATGGCAAATGATCTTAACTGAGTATGACATCCAGTACACCACCCAAAAAGCTATAAAAGGGAGTGTACTAGCTGACCATCTGGCTCATCAGGCTATCGAAGATTATCAACCCATGAGATTTGATTTCCCGGACGAGGACATCATGAATTTGGACAACATTGAAGGTAACGGACCGTATGACGGACCCGAAAAGGGATCCCGATGGACCCTGTACTTTTATGGTGCTTCAAATGCACTTGGAAATGGTATCGGCGCAGTACTCATTTCTCCAGAAGGTTGTCACACTCCTTTCACGGCCCGACTTTGCTTCAGCTGCACAAACAACATGGCTGAGTATGAAGCTTGCATCTTTGGTCTCAAGGCTGCTATAGACTTGGAGATCAAATCTTTGATCGTATTCGGGGACTCGGCTTTGGTTATCAGTCAAATCAAAGGAGAGTGGGATACCAAGCATCCTAATCTTATCCCATACAAAGAACATGTCTTGACATTGTTGCCTCATTTCGAGCAAATTACCTTCGAGCATTTCCCGCGAGAAGAGAATCAGCTAGAAGATTCTCTGGCCACAATGTCCTCCATGTTTAAACTCAACTGGGATAACGAGGCTCCCCAAATCACCATCGAGCGAATGGATGAACCTGCGCATTGTCACGAGATTAATACCGAAGAAGTAGTGGAACAACCCTGGTTCCATGAAATCAAAAGGTATCTCGAGACTAGAGATTATCCTGAAGGAGCTTCCGTAAATGACAAGAAGTTCTTAAGGAAATTCGTTGCTAAGTTCTTCCTGAGCAACGACATCCTTTACAAACGAATCCATGATTGTGTATTACTCCGATGTGTAGATAAAGCTGAAGCAGAGTTGATCATGACTGATATACACAGCGGCACATTTGGCACTCACTTGAGCAGGCATACAATGGCTAAAAAGATCCTAAGGGCAGGCTATTACTGGTCTACCATGGAAGCTGACTGCCATCAACATTCCCGTACTTGCCACAAGTGTCAAGTCTATGCTGACAAAGTTCATATCCCTCCGGTTCCTCTCAACGTCCTGACTGCTCCGTGGCCCTTTGCAATGTGGGGCATTGATATGATTGGAGAGATCAAGCCCACGGCTTCCAACGGACATCGCTTCATCCTGGTTGCCATTGAATATTTCACCAAATGGGTCGAAGCAGCTTCCTTCGCCTCTGTTACTAAAAATGTGGTTGCCCGCTTTATCAAGCAAAATCTCATATGTCGGTATGGTGTTCCAGACAGGATCATTACGGACAACGGTACGAATCTGAATAACACGATGATCACTGCATTGTGCGAACAGTTCAAGATTTATCATCACAATTCATCTCCCTATCGGCCGAAGATGAACGGTGCTGTTGAAGCTGCGAACAAAAACATTAAGAAGATCATTCAGAAAATGACAGTCACTTACAAAGACTGGCATGAGATGTTACCGTTTGCTCTACATGGATACCGTACGACAACACGTACTTCAACTGGGGCAACCCCATTTTCTTTGGTTTATGGAATGTAAGCTGTTTTGCCTATGGAAGTCCAGATCCCTTCCCTAAGGATTATGAAGGATGCAGGTTTGAATGAAGATGATTGGATGCAGACCCGACTTGATCAACTCAATCTGATCGACGAAAAACGACTTGCTGCTATATGCCATGGTCAGACGTATCAAAAGCGGATGATCAAGGCCTTCAATAAGAAAGTCAGGCGTCAAGTGTATCAAGTCGGAGATCTCGTAATCAAGCGGATTATCTTTCCGCAAAGTGATCCCAGGGGCAAATGGACTCCTACATATGAAGGACCATTTGTGATCAAGAGCATATTTTCTGGTGGTGCAATGATTCTGACCACCATGGACGGCGACGATTTGCCGCACCCTGCGAACGCAGACATAGTCAAAAGATACTACGCATAAAATGACCCGACAAGTCGAAAACCCGAAAGGGCGGCTTGGGCAAAAATGGGCATCCCGGTGGATCGAAAACCCGAAAGGGCGGTTCAGGCAAAAATTAGGGATAAAAACAAAAAAAAATTTGTACACCCGGCAAGTCGAAAACCCGAAAGGGCGGCTTGGGCAAAAAGGGGTTTCCCGGTGGATCGAAAACCCGAAAGGGCGATTCAGGCAAAAGTTAGGGAATAAAAGCGTATGACTATGTCTCGTCGGATCACTTCAAGGACAATCTCTTCATCAACCGGTTCCAGGCTTCTGATCAACCCAGTCGTCGGCCAACGAAGCATTGAATGGACAGATATTCAGAGATGTGAAAGCTATAGCGGAATGGAATCCCATGGAATTATTTCACATAGCCATCCTTATTTTGTATAAATCTTTCAAATATTTACGACAAAATCCTCTTACTAGGATGATTGTCTCCTTTGTACAAATATACTCATAAAAATCAATACAGATACTTTTCCCAGAAATTTGTGTCATTTCCTTTTCTTTTTCTCTTGCACTATTTGTTTTATTTTGAGAAACGTCCAATGTTTTGTTAAATAGGCATATGCATCTGAACATAATCATTTCCTTATGAACCAAGAAAGAGGATTACTGATAAGTCGAAAGGTACAATTGGATATCTTGATACCCCTTCAAAGGAAATCCCCAGTAGATTCTGGAAGCTTATCCCCTACGGAGTACGGACGTCTCTCTCGAGTTTTATTCAAAGTTATTCCTCACAAGGGCTTATAACTGGGTTATCCTCAACTTACAATCACGGAAGATCACACTCGCCAAAATTCTTCCTATCCCCAACGGAGTTCATCAAAATTCCCCAACAGTAATTCCCCAGCCAGAAGGTCCTCAGGAATTCAATTCCCCTCAGAGTTTAAGTTTCAGAATCCCCAGCGAAGCCAGGCTAATGAACCTTCTCCCTACAGAGTTTTAGGAGAGTAAATCTTGAGTTCCCCAGTGAAGTCGCCAGAGATGTTTCCCGCCAAACTGAAGATTCTCAGTCTTACATCCCCAGCATGAGCCTACTAGATTGGTACTCCCCAGTAGAGGTCATCAGGAATTCCCCAGAGATTTGGTATACAACCCAAGCTCCTTATTCCCCCAGTAACAGCCAAGGAATTATTCTTCCCGGCAGCAGTCAGGATGCTTTTATCTTCAGCCATCCAGGATTCTTCTATCCCAAGCGAGACAGCTCTTCAGCTTACATGCGCATTCATTACATTCATATCATAAACATTGATATAACGTATATTGCATCATACATTTCATGCAACATAATTTTGTGTTTAGCTAACATTTTGTCCTTTTCAGGATAAGAATAAAAAGCCATCCTTAACAGTTTCAGATGCAGTTTTACACGGACTCATCATCAAGCAACCCTACACCGGTTCCTATTCAACTTCAAGATTTCTGAAAACAGTTTACGGGTTCGTCAAGTAACGGATGTTAACCTATCGCTTGTTCAGTTTCTTCTCCAGACCTTTTGAAAACAGTTTACGGACGCTTCCCAACAACGGATTCTGCTCTATTGCTTATTCAACTTCAAGATTTCTGAAAACAGTCTATGGATTCTTCCCAACAACGGATGTTAATCTATCACTTGTTCAGATGCAACCTTTTAAAAACAGTTTACGGACGCTTCCCAACAAAGGATGCTGCTCTATTGCTTATTCAACTTCAAGATTTCTGAAAACAGTTTACGGGTTCGTCAAGTAACGGATGTTAACCTATCGCTTGTTCAGTTTCTTCTTCAGATTTCTGAAAACAGTCTATGGATTCTTCCCAACAACGGATGTTAATCTATCACTTGTTCAGATGCAACCTTTTGAAAACAGTTTACGGACGCTTCCCAACAACGGATGCTGCTCTATTGCTTATTCAACTTCAAGATTTCTGAAAACAGTTTACGGGTTCGTCAAGTAACTGATGTTAACCTATCGCTTGTTCAGTTTCTTCTTCAGATTTCTGAAAACAGTCTATGGATTCTTCCCAACAACGGATGTTAATCTATGACTTGTTCAGATGCAACCTTTTGAAAACAGTTTACGGACGCTTCCCAACAACGGATGCTGCTCTATTGCTTATTCAACTTCAAGATTTCTGAAAACAGTTTACGGGTTCGTCAAGTAACGGATGTTAACCTATCGCTTGTTCAGTTTCTTCTCCAGACTTCTGAAAACAGATTACGGATTCCTCCCAACAACGGATGTCTATCTATTGCTTATTCAGACCCCCAGTTCGAAGATGGTCCAAAGCATGGATACCTTGCTGATATTCATTCCAGATGGCATCTTTAAGCCCATCCCCGACAAGTTTCTGTCACTCCTCCCGATGGCATCGTTAAGCCCATCTCCAAATGGCATCTCTAAGCCCATTCCCGCATCCATTGCTTTGATGAGTGCAAATTTAAGGGCACTCTAGTGTCCAATCTCCTTTTACCCTCGAGTCGCGAAAGGCAAACTTGCCAATCTAACTCTTCGGATTCAAGAAGATTGAACAGGGGCAACTGTTGTACCCCAAAATTTGCCCTCCCATTTCTCATTGATTTCTCATCACAAAGCCCTTGGAGCTCAAGATCCAGTTAGGGTTTCATCTGCTCAAGACTTCTCCTTGCACTGTTGACCCAAATTAGGGTTTGTGTTTGCACAAAGATATTTTGACCAAAAATGCCTAAGATGACTTTCTTGCTTCATATTAGACTCCCAAGTTTATCCTCATCAGGTTTAAAGCCTTGATTCCAAACTTTGCCCAGTCAATTGGACAGTTGACCTAGAAATCAACTGTATTGGGGAAAAAGTCAATTGTGGCCAACTGACAGTCAAACCTCATGGAAATTGACCCACATCAACATTATGAACTCACATGAACCATTTGATCAAGTTTGGATCACAATTCCATAAGAAACTGGATCAGATCACCAAAAGGGCAAAATGGTCATTTTTAGGGTTTTGACTGCACAAAGGCAATTTTTGACTGTTTGACCTAGCCAATGGCAAACCAAGTTCACTTATGGACTCAAGGACCCCATGGAATTATCTTGACATGCTCAACAAGCTCAAAAGATCCCAAGTACACAAGATTGACAGTTGAATTTCCCAGTCAATTGATCAATTTTGACTGTATACTGAAAAGTCAAACTTTGACTTTTTGGTCAAAATCAAGAGTCAAGATTCATTTTTCATCAAAACATGCCAAATCATGAAACTTGTTCACCAAGAAATCAAAATTTGCAAATTAGGGTTAGAAATTAGAATTTTTCATAACTTAGAATTTTTCTAAGTTATGAAAAACCCTAATTTTTTCCCAACTTTGCCCCATTTTCTCACCAAGATCCATTTGGATTCAAACAAAAGTCAAAACATGAAAGTTGTAGCTTGTTGCATAATATACAACTTTGATTCACAAAGTTTTCCCAAGTGAGGCTTGTATCTCAAGTTACAAATTTTTGAATAAGGGCTCTAAACCATTCTTAACTTAGTGAAATTTTAACCTATTTTGACAAGGTTTTCTACCCAACTTCAAGGCCATTTTCCATACACTTCCACTTGGAATTTCAATTTGCATTTCAAAGATGGATTGTAGTACACATTCCAAGCTTTCCAAAATGTCGAAGAACTTCTCAAACAACCTCATAACTTGAGAGAATCGAATTTCACAATATGGCAAAAGCTCACTTTTGAATTGGCCATTTTCCATGTTCATAATTTGTGCAAACTTCTCAAACCAGCATGACCCTTGATTACAGGTCCTTAAACCTTCCAACACTCAATAATTTAATGCATGTTCATTGTGCTAAAGCATTGTTCTTTGAGTTCAAGCATTGCATACAAGTTTAATCCATTTATGGAAAAAGCAAGATAACCATTTTTGAAAAGTTAAGCTTTATGTCCAATTGAAAATCCAAGAGGTACAGATGAGATCTAATTGGCACAAGATTATGAGCAAAACACTCTGATCAAGGAGAGATTATGCAGCTCATTAGGGGGCCTCTACTGACCTAGAACACAACTTGGGCATTTGTTGCTTAAAGTGTAAGTAACTTGGCAGTTTGTAACACAACTCTCATATCAGCTTACAAACACTTAAGCAAACTTGTAAAACACATCCAGGACATCCCAACCAAGCTAGTACACGACCCTAACATCCCTCATACACTCCCAATCCCAGAATCACCTTCAAACTGCAAGAACAGGGCAAGGCCTGCAGTTTGAGTGTCATCTTTCATTCCTCTCAAGCTTTCTTGCCCAAACCAGTTCACACACCTTCCATACCATCTATGCAAGCTAACCAAAACCTAAAACACGACCTGTAATCCCTCTAACAAGTTCCACCATTTTCACTTTTTCATTTTGCAGTTGAAGTGCTCTAGCACGATTCAAAAGCTTTCAAGACAAAGTAAAGCTTGGAACAGCATCCCTGGACCTCAAGGAAACTATCCCAATCATCACCTTGCATTGAAAGCTTCTCCATTGCCAGATAGAACTTCAACTGAACAGGTAAGTTTTTGAGTTCGTATCTCTCTTATTAGGCATTGTTAGCTTTAGGTTTGTGAAGAGAATATGTCACAATCATTGCCCTGAACATGCCCATATAATTAGATTTTATTTATATTATGTGTGCTGCAAGAATTTTGAGTCTGAACATGGAAGAAAATCTAGGTCAGGATTTGGGGGAGAAGAAATTCTCTCTCATCTTAGAGAGTTAGATCAAGTTCTGCATATGGTTGGATTCGTCTCTTGATGCTGAACATTTTTTATGTTATGAGTTTTCATTAATAAGCCAGGAATCAGGATGTTTGGATGGAAGAACAGGGCGCGCGTTTTTTTGAATAATATTGTTCAGAGGTTGAAGAAGGTGCCTCCTGGGCTGGGCCAGCTTTGGTTCTGCTTTTTGCACCATATTTTGTGATTCATACCCCCTGAGCCCATTTGTTTGATTTAATGTTTTTTTTTATTTTTCCTTTTTCATTTTGACTCATTTATTTTTTCTAATAATGTTTAAAACCTGAAAAATCATTTTTACACCATTTTTTCATTTTTAAGCATTTATTTGTTTATATATACTATTATACATAAATATATATATACTATTATTTAGAAATATTATTAATAATGTAAACATATTGTATTTCTGATTTTTATTTCATTTTTTCCTTTTGAAACATTTTGTATAAAAAATACTTTTTTATAAAAATTAAATATTATTATTTTTGTGCATATTTAATATATTTTGTAATAATATAAATATACATATATATATATATATATATATATATATATATATATATATATATATATATATATACATATATATATATATATATATATATATATATATATATATATATATATATATATATATATATATATATATATATATATATATATATATATATATATATATATATATATATATATATATATATATATATATATATATATATATATATATATATATATATATATATATATATATATATATATATATATATATATATATATATATATATATATATATATATATATATATATATATATATATATATATATATATATATATATATATATATATACTAATACACTTAGGGTAAAATACCAAAAATATACATATTTTTATTTTTATTAATATTTAACACTAAAAATACATTTTTATAAATATACTATATTTTATTTTATTTTTGTATATAAATAGTAAATATTATATATATTAAATAATTAATACCCTTTTGATTAAAATTAGGGTTTTGCCCTAAATATGAATATATTCCAAAAATAATACCTTTTAATTTCTTTTTTAGTTAACATAAATAATACTTTTTTTATATACATATAAAAACTTTTTTTGCATTCTTGCATATTTGTTTTATTTCTATTTAATTTATGTTTTTTTTAATTATATTATAAATATTCAAAGAAAATGATGTAATAGCTAGGTTTAATTTCTTGTCTAAATCCCCCCATTTGAAACATTTGTACCCCCCTCCCCATATTATTGTGTTGTAATAGCGTAGGAATTTAAATTTCGCACTTTAATGCTTTCTAAACATGCCATGCTAGAGTTAGGGTTTGTATGCGAATAAAACGAACAAAATAGTTTGACCTAATCTCAAGATAAACAAGCATGAAAATGGACAACACATCTCACACTTGCACCCCTAGGGTATTCCACTTTGTTGCCTTCAAATAATTGGGCCATATTGTATGTTAGGTTTCTTTGGGTAAAACAAACAATCAAATGATCATAAGTCCCTCGATGACGCTTTCAAAAAAGTTGCCTAAAATGATCAAATCCCTTTCAAAGAAAAATTGCCCAAAGACATTTAACACTATTGCAATTATGGTCTAAACGATGACCCGCGCCTGTCCCTTTCACCTCCTAATACAAGATTGTCCACCAAATGCAATGATGGAACAAAATTGTCAAAAGGTTTAAAACATAACAAGAATCTTTGAGAAAATTTTAGGGGTAGATAACTCTTAGGTACTTGTCAATTGGCAAAGAAAACACTTGCCTATTTTCAAATCACACTTCACAAACACTTTCAAAACCAACTTTCAAAAAAAACCTTGAAACATCTTTTCAAAAGACAAAACACCTTCTGTAAAACATTCGAGTAAAGAATTGTTACAAGGGTAGCCTATACAAGGCATCTTTTCAAAACATTTTCAAAACCACACACCGAGCACCATTTCAAACAATTGAAAACCAAGGCAAGTTAATCTAAGCAAGTACCTAAGAGCCCATGGATAACCATGGATAAAAAGGGTGCTAATACCTTCCCTTTCTATAATCTACTCCCCGAACCCAAGAAAAATCTCAAAGGTTTTTGCTGTGCTTTTTAAACCTTTCCTTAGGATAAAATAAAAAGTCGGTGGCGACTCTTGCTCAACCGAAACATTTGCGAAAACAAACGCAAAACCCTAGTCAGTTCTCCCACCGTATCACACGTATACTAAAGAGAAAGGAGTTGCCCCTGTTGATGTGTGCACTGTGGTACATTAACCATGAAGAGAAAATGGTAATATCTCGTGCCATTCTTTGTATGTCACTGTCATCTTCTGTATGATCTTTTTGATATTTTTATTAGCAGCTTCTAAAGCGCCATTCATCTTCGGCCAGTAAGGAGAAGAGTTATGATGCTTGATCTTAAATTGTGTGCAGAGCTCGGTGATCATAGTATTATTGAGATTGGTACCTGTGGTACGGTGGGAGAACTGACTTGAGGTTTTGCGTTTGTGTTTGCAAATGTTGCGGTTAAGCAAGAGTCGCCACCGACTTTTCTTTTATCCAAAAGGAAAGGTGAAAAAGCACAGGAAAGACCTTTAGAGATGTTTTCTTGAGTTCGGGGGGTAGATTATGAAAAGGGAAGGTATTAGCACCCTTTTCATCCATGGTTTTCCATGGGCTCTTAGTTACTCGCTAGATCACTTGCTTTTGTTTGAATGTGTGCTTGTGGTGTATTTTTTGAAAGTATTTTGAAAAGGTGCCATTGTTTAGGCAAACTTTGTAATAGTTCTCGTTCGTAAGAAAATATACAAAATGTTGAGCTTTTGAAAATATTTCGAGTTTTGGAAAGTGTATGTGATTGTTTTCGAAAATAGCAAGGATATTTGTTTTGAAATTGAGCAAGTAACTAAAAGTAATCTACCTACTCAAAAGGTTCTAGATGTGTTTTTCCTCCTCCTTTAGATGTTGCTATCTTACCACTGATTTGATAAGAAACCCCATCGTTGGATGTGAAGGGACGGGCGTTGGGTCATCAAATGACCATGATAGAAATGTTGTGAGATGTCTTAGCACTTTTCTTTAGGGACTAAGATCATTTTGAAAGGCAACTTTGACAGCGTCATCGAGGGACTATGATCTTGTATTTTTCGATTCGTTTGTGCTAAGACATCCCACATGCATAACATGGACATTTTTATAAGGAAACAAGTGGAATTACCCTAAGGGTGCATGTGTGCAAGTGTGTTTGATTGCATGCGTTTGTCTTTGATTTTTAGTGGTCTACTTGTTGGTTTTATCTTGCCATACACACCTAATTACTATATAGTATAAGGAAAACAGTAAATTGCGGAAAATAAAATTCTACGCTATTACAATATTTAGGGGATGGGGTACATATTTATGAATGGGGATTGCAAGTAAAAATAAGTCCTAAATTACTATTACAACCATATTGAAATGCATAAGAATGTACAAGGAAATGTGAATTGAACTTGTTCTGTTTTAAGAAAACATTTTTGATCTTTAGCTTTAAGAAATAAAATAAAGTGTGAAAAAATGTTTTTGGTGTCTATTGATTAATGGAATAGAAAATGATAGCGAAAATAATGAGAAAAAGGGAAAATAGAATCAGCGTATTGCTGATTAAGGCAAGTCAGAAGTTCTGACTCTAGCGCACTGCAAAACAAAATTCCTGTTAGTAAAAAGAAAATAAGTAGAGTCAGAAGTTCTGAGTCCACTGGGAGAACATTAACTTTCAGAAGTTCTGATACCACCAGCAACAAAATAGGTTTCAGAAGTTCTGATATCATTAGTAACAAAGTGGATTTCAGAAACTCTGATACCACTGGCAGAACTTGGTCTCTCTTTCCATGCTTGTCAGAACATCTGCAACTTAGTCATTTCTTCACAAAACAGAAGATGTGCATATGACAGTTATGGAAGGTTTCATAGTATTTCAGAAACAAGAAATATCAGAACCATAAATCAGAGGCAAGTGTAAATTTTCTAATCCTAATTCTGAGTTCTAATTTCTTCCAGAAGTTTTGAAACTGATTTATTCCCTACTTAGGCAGACAGATGCATGAAATCTAAGAATATGTACATCATCAGAAACATGATATCTACATTGTATTTTGAGCATGTAAATATGGTAATGCTTTAAGTATCATGATAAGAGTCAGCAGGAGCTTACCTTGCAGCTAAAAAGATTCTATGGGACAGAGGTTGATCCTGAATTTCTGGTGAGGTTCTGAGCAACTTCTCCGCGTACTCAGCAGGTTGATCCTGAATTTCTGATGAGGTTCTGAGCAACTTCCAACGTGTAGATCAGAAACTATGTGAATGGTTTTTTAGTCAAGAAATATTTGAGAACAAATGGAGCTTAAATGCAAGGAATCAAAAGTTAACAAGGTTTTATGTGGTGTGTTTACAGTTCTTGGAGCTCTTGGAATTTTGGCAGGGGTTCAAGGCTTTTCTTTCTCAAATTTCCCCCCTTTTTCAATGGCCAAGGGTGTTCTATTTATAGGCAAAGATTTTGTAGTTTTTGAGAGGTCCAGTAGCGCCAACATTATACGCTAGATGCTGACTTGTTCTTGAAGCAAGTTCAAAAAAAAGGGTGTGATAGTTGACAGTTTTTTAGCCTAGACTGGATTAGAAAGCAGGGATTAAGGAAAAGTAATCCCACAAGCAAAAAGTAACGCATGGGCCCTCCCATACTTCTGTATAAAAGTTTGCTTTTAAGGATAACAAGAGTATTTCTATGCCACACGTGGAGAGGTCCTTTGGACAAAGACTCAAAAGTGGTTGTGAGCATTAATGAGCATTAAATGATGATGAGATTTGTCAAAATCAGAAATCCTGTAATTTGAGATTTTGCATCATTGCTTAATTCTGGATCATAAGTTCTAACTAGGACAAACATCCAATTTCTGATCTTTGTACTTTGTTGCCTCAGCATGTTCTGAAGGAGTTTTCAGGCTTCGTATTACGCTTTATTACCTTCTTTGCATTACCCTAGCAAACTCTGACTGAACTTACGTAGATGCTGAAGAGCCATGTTCTGACTGAAGACTATGTGCTGAACCATGTTTACATCTTCTGACTGCACCTTCCTGGAGGCTGGCTCAGAAGTTCTGAAGTGTCATTTTTCTTAAATACTTAGAAAAAATCCCAAGTATTTAGAAATTTGGCTTTTCCATAGTAAATTTGACTTTGAAATTTTTGGTGATACAAACTTCATATTCCAACATGTCTTGATGAAATATGATTCTTGAAACTTGGTTTTGGTCAAAAAGTCAAAGTTAGACTTCTCAGCATGCAAATGACCATTTTGCCCTTGTGAATGGTTTGCTTGGAAAAAAATGATAATTCAAGGCTTGGAATTGTATGAGAGAAAACTTGAGAATCCAGGGTGATTCCCTGAGAAATGAGAGGGCAAATTTTGGGGTACAACAGCTGCCCCTGTTCAAACTTCTTGAACCTGAAGAATTAGTTTGGCGGATCCGCCATTCGCGACTTGAAGGTGAAAGATGATTAAACACTAGAGTGCCTAGAATTTGCACTCGAAGGTGGATAGTGAATGGGCTTATAGATGCCATTTGGAGGAATGTTGGGAAACGCTTGGAAGAAGTATCAGCAAAAATCTCTTGTTGATCTATACTAAACTTGATGTTTTACCTGGGAGAAAAGGGGTTAGTAAAATGCAGATGTTAGCATGATGTTCACCAGATGTGGTATCATGCTAAATGCATATGGTATGTACATGCTGTGATATATGAATGTGAGATGTATTTTTCTGTCTGGGAAAATAAATCCCCGACTGCTGCTGAGGAAATCCAGGGAGGTTGAATCCCTGATTGCTTGTTGGAAATGAAGAACATGCATATCTTCAAATCTTGTTGAAAGGGTGCTTTTTCTGGGGAATATCGCTCAGGCTTCAGTTGTTATCTGGTCAGATTCGGGCTTCACAATTGTTGAGGATGAAGTAATTGGCTGCCATCCGGTTGGATCCGAGCTTCGTGGCAACTTACTAGAAGAGGAAATGAATTAACTATTATCTGGTCGGATCCAGGCTTTGCATAAAATTCCTTGAAATTGAATAGTTATCTGGTCGGGTCTAGGCTTCACAACAACTTACTGAGGACGTGAAGGTTAACTGTTATCTGGTTGGATCCAGGCTTCACAGTAACTCTTTGAAAACTGTTATCTGGTCGGGTCCAGGCTTCAGTAATAACTTGAAAATTGTGCTAATATCTTGTCGGATCCCGACTTTATGGTCTTTTGGAAATTTATACTATTATCTAGTCGAATCCAGGCTTCATAGTGTATTTTTGGGGATCATGGTTAATTGTTATCTGGTCGGGTCCAAGCTTCACAATAAACGACTTGAAAAACTGTTATCTGGTCGGGTCCAGGTTTCGCAGATTTCTGAGGTCGATGCAGTCAATTGCTATCTGGTCGCGTCCAGGTTTCATAATAAACTGCTTAGGGATTTAGTTGTTATCTGGTCGGTTTCCAGGTTTCACAATGAATCTCTAAGGATGATTGCTATCTGGTCTAATCCAGGCTTCACAACGACTTTCTTGAAAGGATGGAAATGAGGACTGATATTTGGTCGGGTCCAAGTTTCTCAACCATTTGTTGGGGATAGAGAGACAACTCTACTGGGGAAAAGAAATTAAACCTTGGTCGGATTTAGTTTAGGTTTTTCTATATATTTAAAGAGTTAGGCTATTATCTGGTCGGATCCAGGTTTCATAGCATTTTGAAATCATCTGTTATCTGGTCGGGTCCAGGCTTCAGTAATTGAAGAAGTCAAACTGTTATCTGGTCGGGTCCAGGCTTCAGTAACTTAAAAATTGTGCTAATATCTGGTCGGATCCAGGCTTCAAAGCATCTTGTAAATAATAAAGGCTTTGTCGAAGGCTTTACTAGGGATCAGGGGTTATGGCCCTGTGATTTGCAGTCATTTGAAAGGGAAATTCAAACTGGAGAGTGTAGACTCAGTCGGGTATGATAGACTCAGTTTGGGGAGGATACATCCAACTGGGGATGACGGGCTCAGTCGGGGATGATGGGCTCATCCGGGGATAAAAGACCTTGGTTGGAAGATATACTCCGCTGGGGATGAAAACCTCGGTTGGAGATATACTCAACTGAGGATGAAGGGCTCAGCCGGGCAATTTGGACTTATTGGGGAGTATATACTCAGCTAGGGAAATAACTCTATTGGGGAAGTAAACTCTGTTGAGGAGGTGAATTCCCTTTTAGGAAGAGATCTCCTAGGCTTTAGCTGGGGATAAAGTTGTTAAGAGGTTGAGACCCTGGGCGAGGATTATCCCGTGTAAGGAGATTTTGTGGGAAACTCCGTTGGGGTAAGGTCTATTGTCACCACCCTGGTGGGGATAATGATGATAAGATAACTCTGTGGGGCTATTTCATATATATTAAAGAGATGCTTAAAGTTGTTGCGTGTTGTTGCTCTGTCGTTGATGTTCTGTTTAGCAGGACACATGTGCCAAAAGTTTTAATTATGTTCATATGCATATATTCATTCAATTTTAGTCATTGGACAAATTTCCATTCAAAATGAAAATAGAAAATTCTGCACTTCAAAGTGTATTTGTATTGATATTTCTCCCCTGAATAGGCGTTTTTGTACATAGAGACGGAAATCCTAGTAAGAGGAAATCGTCAAAAAGGAAAACAATTTTGAGAATGAAAACAAATAGCCATGTGAAATGGTCTCATTGCCTTACAGTCCTACTATTGCCCCATATGTCTTTGAACATCCTTTGCCGTTGATCGAAATTGATTGAACTTATCCTGGACCATTTGAATTTGGACCTTGGTGATGGAATTGACTGTGTTGATTTCGCGGGACATAGTCATACGCTTTCAATCCTTAATTTTTGCCTGAACCTCCCTTTCGGGTTTTCGGTTCACCAGGATACCCTTTTTTTACCCAAGTCGCCCTTTCGGGTTTTCAACTTGTCGGGTGTACAAACTTTTGCATATATCCCTACTTTTTTCCCAAACCCTTTGGTTTATTGAGATGTCCCTTTTTTGCTTAGGTGTGTCAACCTAACGGGTCTCTTATGCGTAGTATTTTTTGACTATGTCTGCGTTTACCGGATGCAGGAAATCTTCGCCATCTATGGTAGTCAGCATCATGGCACCGCCATAGAAAACTCTCTTGACAACAAATGGACCTTCATAGGTGGGAGTCCATTTTCCTCTGGGGTCACCTTGTGATAAAATGATGCGTTTTATCACCAAGTCACCAACTTGATATACTCGGGGCTTGACCTTTTTGTTGAAAGCCTTAATCATCCATTTTTGATACGTTTGACCATGGCAAATAGCAGCTAATTGTTTTTCGTCAATCAAATTCAACTGATCCAATCTCGTTTGAATCCACTCGTCAGCTTCTTTTATGATCCTTAGGGAAGGAATATGAACCTCTATGGGTAAGACAACTTCCATGCCATAAACCAGAGAGAAAGGAGTTGCCCCGGTTGATGTTCGAGCCAAAGTGCGGTAGCCGTGGAGGGAAAATGGTAACATCTCATGCCAGTCTTTTTATGTTACCACCATCTTTTGCATAATCTTCTTGATATTTTTGTTGGCAGCTTCCAGTGCGCCGTTCATCTTAGGTCTATACGGAGAATAATTGTGATGTTTGATTTTGAATTGAGTGCAAAGCTCAGTAATCATAGCATTGTTGAGATTAGTCCCGTTGTCTGTAATGATCCTTTCAGGAATTCCGTAATGGAAGATGAGGTTATGTTTGATAAACCTAGCTACCACATTCTTGGTTACTGAGGCATATGAGGCAGCTTCGACCCATTTGGTAAAATAGTCGACGGCGACAAGGATTAAACGGTGTCCGTTGGAAGCGGTTAGTTTGATTTCCCCGATCATATCAATGCCCCACATTGCGAATAGCCATGGAGCGGTCATGACATTCAGAGGGATTGGAGGAACATGGACCTTGTCAGCGTAGATTTGGAATTTGTGACAAGTCCTTGAGTGTTGATGGCAATCAGTCTCCATCGTTGACCAGTAGTAACCCGCTCTTAAGATTTTCTTAGCCATCGTATGTCCACTGGAATGGGTTCCAAAGATGCCATTATGCATATCTTCCATAATTTCCTCTGACTCCTTCTTGGCCACACATCGGAGTAGAGTAAAATCGTGGTTGCGTTTATATAGAATTACATTGCTAAGAAAGAATTTAGTCGAAAATCTTCGCAAGAACTTTTTATCATTGATGGAAGCCCCCTCGGGATATTCTTGTACCTCAATATACCTCCTCACCTCATGATACCATGGTTTTTCTTCGTCGGTGGAGCGCTCATTGCAATGCGTAGGTTTGTCAAATCTCTCAATCATAATCATGGGAGCTTCATTGTCCCACTTGACTTTGAACATAGAAGACATAGTGGCCAAAACATCAGCCAATTGATTCTCTTCTCTAGGAAAATGCTCAAAAGTGATCTCTTCAAAGTATGGTATCAGAGTCAACACAAGCTCTTTGTAAGGAATGAGGTTAGGATGCTTAGTATCCCGTTCCCCCTTTACTTGGCTAATTACTAAAGCAGAGTCTCCAAAAACACTCAAGTGCTTGATTCTCAAATCAATGGCAGCTTTCAATCCCGGGATACACGCTTCGTATTTCGCCATGTTATTCATACAATCAAAGCATAATCTGGCTGTGAAGGGAGTATGGCAACCCTCAAGAGAGATAATTACATCATCTATTCCATTTCCCAGAGCGTTGGAAGCCCCGTCAAAAACCATGGTCTATTGGGATCCTGGTTTAGGTCCGTCATACGGTCCAGGTTTTGCACAGTCGGTCACTAACATAATGTCTTCATCCGGGAAGTCGAAATTCATAGATTGATAATCATCAACAGCCTGGTGAGCCAAATGATCTTCCAATATGCTTCCTTTGATGGCCTTTTATGTTGTGTATTGAATATCGTATTCGGTCAGAATCATTTGCCACTTAGATATTCTTTCGGATAGGGCTGGTTTCTCGAAGATGTATTTGATAGGGTCCATCTTAAAAATCAACAGAGTAGCGTGAGTAAGCATATACTGCCTTAGCCAGCGAGCAGCCCACGCTAAGCACAACAAGTTTTCTCGAGCAGTGAATATGTGGTTTCACAGTCGGTAAACTTTTTGCTTAGGTAGTAAATTGTGTGCTCTTTTCGGCCAGACTCGTCATGCTGACCTAACACACACCCCGTAGAGTTCTCTAGTACCGTAAAATACATGATTAATGGTCTTCCTTCCACTGAGGGCATCAGAATAGGAGGTTCTTGCAAGTACTCTTTGATTTTATTGAAGGCAACCTGACAATCGTCATTCCACTTGATTACTTGGTCTTTCTTCAAGAATTTAAAGATCAGTTCACAAGTAGCAGTCAGGTGGGATATGAAACGGGCGATGTAGTTAAGGCGACCCAGGAATCCTCTAACCCTCTTTTCAGAACAAGGAACAGGCATTTCTTGAATGGATTTTACCTTGGAAGGATCAAATTCGATGCCTTTATCACTGACAATAAAACCTAAAAGTTTCCCAGATCTTACTCCGAATGTACACTTATTAGGGTTCAATATCAACTTGTATTTCTTCAACCTCTCAAATAGCTTCTGCAAGTGATCGAGATGTTCTTCCTCGGTTTGAGACCTTGCAATCATATCGTCCACATAGACCTCTATTTCATGATGGATCATATCATGAAACAAATCTACCATAGCTCTTTGATATCTTTCCCCTGCATTCTTCAATCCAAACGGCATGACTTTGTAGCAAAAGGTGCTCCATTGCGTAACGAAAGTTGTCTTCTCCATGTCTTCGGGAGCCATCTTGATTTGGTTGTATCCAGAAAATCCATCCATAAAGGAAAAGACTGTGATGAGCGGTATTATCAACCAAGATGTCAATATGAGGTAGAGGGAAGTCATCCTTGGGGCTTTCCCTATTCAGATCCCTATAATCTACACACATGCGGACCTTTCCATCTTTCTTTGGCACAGGAACTACATTTGAAACCCATTGAGGATAAGATGTGATAGCCAGAAAACCTGCATCGAACTGCTTCATTACTCAGCCTTTATCTTCTCAGACATATCTGGTCGCATCCGACAAACCTTTTGTTTAACAGGAGGGCAGTCTTCCTTCGTAGGCATACGATGAACCACGATATCGGTATCTAACCATGGCATATCTTCATATGACCAAGCAAATATTTCCATGTAGTCATGTAGCATCTAAACCAATCTGATTTTGATACTGTCTTCTAGGTTGGCGCATATCTTGATCTCTCTCCTGTCTGTCTCAGTACCTAAGTTGATGACTTCAATTGGCTCTTCATGAGGTTGAATAACTTTCTCTTCTTGTATTAAAAGTATATCTAGTTCCCCTGGTATTTCACAATCTTCCTCGCCTTCGTCTTTGGCTTGGTGAATTGGATGCTCGAAATTATACTTGGAAATAGTAGAGTTGTTGACAATAAGATCCATAGTGGATGATGATCTGCAAATGTGTGTGTGTGCACATGTAAGATACATGGCTATTGAAAAAGTAATAAAGTAAGTGAAAGACAATGAACATAAAATTTGAATGCAAAGAGGTCCAATGGTTTATATTAAATGATCATATGATAGATGAAACATGAGCAAAACCCTTAACAAATGTACCAAAGTGCACCGGGCAAGGCACATGGCTTAGAAGTCGTTGTTTAAAAATAATATTACAGACATAGAGTTCTTGAATTGACAGAAAAAGTAAACAGTAATTACTCCTCAGTGAAAGAAACTGGGATGAAATTCTTTTCATGCCAATTGTTGAGCTTCCCTTTGGCTGTTGGGTAGATCCAGTCTTCGAAAGCACACTCATCATCAGAGTCTTCTACAACATTCACTTCAAGATTTTTGAGGTGGAGAGGCGGCTTTCCAGCACGAGCACTTCTTACTTCTTTCTAAGCTTGGGATGTCGAGGAGTTGACCCCATATCTCATTGTTTCTTTCTTCTACCACAGCACGGGCATCCTTAAGAGAAACCATCTTGGGAATAACTTAATCAGCTCTTGGAATGTCGGAGGAGATTTTAGTGGCGGCCACAACTTCAAATGTCTAGCAAGGAGTTTCTATGAATTCGCCATCCATTTCTACGTATTTGAAAGAATTGAGATGGCTTACCATAAATTCTTCCTCGCCGCAAACAGTGACAACCTTCCCTTGAACCGAATATTTTAACTTCTAGTGGAGAGTAGAAGTGACCGCACTTGCTCCATGGATCCATGGGCGTCCAAGAAAACAAGAATACACAGGCCGTATGTCCATTATATAGAATGTGGATTTGAAAATCTGTGAACCAACCTTAATTGGGAGATCCACCTCTCCATGAACCATCATTCTCGACCCATCAAATGCCCTCACAACAATATCACTTGGCTTCAAAACCAAACCTTCACAGTTTAGCCGATCTAAAGCGCCTTTAGGTAACACATTTAAAGATGAGTCGGTATCCACCAATACATGAGCCAAAGTTGTCCCTTTACATTCAACAGAAACATGTAAGGCTTTATTGTGATTCTTTCCCATGGGAGTTAAATCTGCGTCGGAGAACCCCAGACCATTGTCAGCTGTCAGACTTGCTACACATTTCTCAAATTGATCGGTTGTGGTTTCTTGAGGCACATGAGCCTTCTTCAAAAACTTAATTAAAGCTTGTGCATGGGCGTCAGAACATAGCAATAAGGACAACATTGATATTATAGAAGGGGTTTGCCCCAACTGCTCTACTATTTTGAAGTCTCTTTTCTTGATGATCTTCAGAATCTCCTCCATCTCTTGAGTGGATGGTTCTTCCATAATAAACTTTTTATCAAGTGCCTCTTCCCTATCAGGCTCACCTTATTTCATTTCCCTCTAGTACTGGTACCAGCATTGTCGTTGGTTATGCGGGTTGGAACTGTGGTAGTGGTTGGTGGTGAGATAACAGGGGGAAAGATCCTTCCTGTTCTTGTGACTTTACTAGAGCCAGTAATATTAGTAACAATAGCTTCATTATCATCAATCTAAGAATCTTGTTTTACCCCATGGTAATAAACCTCGGCACCGTAATTCAATGGCACTGCTTTATCAGAGGCGTAGGGAACAGGTCCGGTAGCAGTGATTATGAGAGGAGCAATGATCGGTTCATTCGAAATCCTGATAGGACCTTTGGACGAGATCCTAAAAGGTTTGTTTGAAATTGTTATGATGGACAAATCTTCAGCTTTGTTGGTTGAATTTTTTATGGTGGGGATCTTTTCGAATTGAATCTCGCGACTATTTATCAGGCGTTGCACACCTTTCTTCAGTAGATCACATCCATTTTCTAGTTGATCACAACAGGCACAACTTTTGGAACATCTAGGAAACACACCGGATTTTTACAAATTAGCTTTCACAATGGTCAAGGGAGTTGTTAAATCTTTGACAGAAGCGATAAAAGTAACATCATCAATGGCGTTAACCCCTTCGCCATGCTTTGGCATTGGCGCGGTTATCACATTTGGAGTAGCGGGTGGATCAAACTCAATTGTCTTGTTATCTATTAGATCTTGAATTTTGTTTTTCAATGCCCAGCACTGATCGGTCTCATGGCCGGGGCTGTTGGAATGGTATGCGCATTTCGCATTCGGTTTGTAATTAGGTGAGGAAACATCAGGGTTGGATGGTGGATTGCAGAGTCATCAAATTGGCCTTTAGCAGATGTTGTAAGGCTTGTGATAATGACATGCTTATTCTTGTAAATTGTCGTCGGGGAATTTCAGGTCTCCGATTGTTGGAGGGTTGCCTTTGAGTAGGTTGAGGGTTGGAAATTAATACAACATTTACAGATGAATGGTGATCCTTCTTGGTATGGGCTCTTGCCCCATACACAACATTTGCTTCCTTTTTTCCAGTGAAAGGCCTTTTGACGGAGTTGGATGTGGAACCAGATGCCATAGGAATTTTGTTGCTTTAAATACCGCTTTCAATCCTTTCACCAGTTACAATCAACTTGGTGAATTCAGACTAAGAACTTCCAATTAATAGGTTAAAGAATGGACTAGTTAACGTACCCATAAACATATCAACTAGCTCTCTTTCAGTCAAAGGTGGTTAGACCCTACTGGCAAGGTCCCCCCATTTTTGGGCATATACTTTAAACCCTTCGTCACTTCCCATGGTCATATTCTGAAGCTGAACTCTCGTTGGTGCCAGGTCGTTGTTGTATTGATACTGGTGATAAAAGGTAGTGGCCAAATCCTCCCACGTATGGACGTGGGAACTTTCTAATTGATAAAACCACTCTAGCTGAGTTCCAACTAGACTCTCCTGGAAAAATTGAATCCATAACTTTCTGTCAGCAATGTGTGGTTGTATTTTGCGTACATAAGATCTTAGATGTAGTTTAGGAAAGGAGACCCCATCATACTTGGCAAAGACTGGTGTTTTGAACTTATAAGGAATGACGACCCCAGGAACTAGGCCCAAATCACTAAAATCCAAGCCAGGCACAACTTGAATTTCAACTGCCTTTAGCCTATCCTCCAATTCTTTGTACTTTTCCTCACCAGCAGGTGGGTACTGTTCGTCAAAGTGATCCTCATCTTCAGAAACCATATCATTCACACCTTCAACACGAGTGTTTCTTGCCTCTTATGCTTGGGTATCATCCTCCTCAGAGGAATCTTCGACTACTTGCACCTGGCGAATCTGTTCTCTAAATCTCTTCCCCATGTTGATGAGGGCCTTCTTTTTCTTCTTTTTGGTTGTTAATGTTGTCATTAGCTCTTGTTTCCATTTGGCCAAAGTCATCAGGGTGACTTGGAATTGAACGTTCTGAGCTTGTAAGTCCTTCACTGTATGTTCGAGATCCATCCTTACTGAAATAAACAGTTGAAAGATGAGGAAACTTGTCGTGAAAAGCTTGCTTATGACATGATGCATGAATATGTATATGCGAATGATTTCAAGGATTTAAAGAATTTAAATTTGTATAGACAAAGAGTGAACAAGCATTAACTTGCATTAAAGAGTTCTGATTTGAATTCAAACATGCCTCTTGGGCTTACAACAAAAGAAATAAACATAAAGTAAACTCCTAAGACAGAAAAGTTGTGCGCATCCTCTTTGGCGCAATGTAGGTGTTTAAAATCCTTTCTTCATGAATCTCCCTTGTAAGTTCTAATATCTTCTTCTCGCCCTCATAAAATTTAGCTTCAAAGGTGTCTCTCTCTCCTTTTAACTGAATCCAAGCATTTTGCAAATCTTCAAGAGAAGTAGGCATATCAGGATAAATGATAGTATGTGGAACGTCTCCCTCAGCTACTGGCTCCATGATAACAGGTAAAACGGCTTCATAAGGAATCTTAAGACTTTGAGCGTGAGCCCGCACCCATTTAAGATAAGGTTCCAAAGGAATGGAATTCTTACGCCCCAACGTCTTGCTATCGACTTTGTTAACCATACTCCAAGCTCGTATAAATATTTGACGGGAACCTTGGTCTTCTCTGCCATAGTCGAACACCAAACCTTGAATGAGCATTTCATGAGGAGCGTCCCTTCGGGCATACCCAAACTGTTGAAAAGCTAAACAAGGATTGTAAGTGATACCTCCCATAATACCAAGCAAAGGAACGTTAGGGAATTCCCCACAGCGGTCAATAATGGAGACGTCTTCCAAGGATCTTGAACACCAACAAATGTCAGAATGGGTGAGGGACATTATCCTTTGAGACCATGTCAATCTTTGCTCGTTCTTCAGTACTGATTGGGGTAGATGTAAGACAAACCATTTGGCGAGTAAGGGAATACAACACAAGAGAGTGCCTCTTTTCTTCATGGTGCGGGCATGAAGGCAATGCAAGATGTCTCCCAATATGGTAGGTATGGGATTGCGAGAGAGAAAGACTTTGATGGCATTAATATCTATAAATTGGTCCGAGTTGGGGAACAGAACCAAACCATAAATGAGGAGAGCCAGGACATCTTCAAAAGCTTGGAAATCCATGTCGTCCCAGAATGAACGAGCCTTCTCTAATAGAAACTTGGCTAGGAAAACTTTGACCCCACTTCTTGTCTCCCAATTGGCTATGACGTCAGCTCTTTTTAGATGCAAATTTTCCGCGATGACTTCAGGCTTTGGAATCCCTTCTAGGCTGGTGAACGGTATCCGATCAAGCACGGGCACCCCTAAGAATAGAGAGAACTCTTCTAATGTAGGTACCAACTGATAGTCCGGGAGAGTGAAACAATGATGTACGTGATCAAAGAATTGGAATAGTACACACATCATCTCTTCTTGGAAGTTGGATGTAGCCAAACTGAGGAGTCGACCATATTTCTTGGTAAAAGGAGAATCCTCGGGCACTCTTGAGGCTAACTCATGAAGTTGAGGGTGTGCTTTTACAAAGCTGATTCAGATGGTGTTTCTTCGGCCGGGATTCATGACCTACAAAACAAAAACAAAGATAAATTTCTAAATCCTTGAAATGGTTAGTGAGTATGCGTATGATGCTTTCTGATGTTTATAATGTTATGTACAAGTAAGTATATACACACAAAGAAAACAAATCCCTATGTTTTAGGCTTGCAGGAAGTTTTATAGGTAAGTACCCTCTTGAAGTTTAGTTTGGCTTAACCTGTCCTAGTAATAATGATCGGGATCTAAAGGATCTCGATAACACCGACCTTTCCTTTAGGCATTGTCTCAGCACAATCAATCTTTTCTTGCAGCCGAGATATCCCAAAAGTCTAGCCTCAATGAGTGTAGTATCGAGTATCAACCAGTTTTCAGCTTTACACCGAAACCGGTTATCTCACTACGTCCTAATGGCCAACTTGTTCGATTAGGGTTCTAAAGTCAATTAGTGCTTCACGATGCCACTCAGCGGCCCCATATTCTCCTCGATTCACCACGAGGTATACCGGTACCCACAAATGCGTCACACTAACATAGCCATTGTTTCAACCATATCGGTCTACGCCGTATAGTTTCCACAATCTATTGCTATTTACCTAAAAGGTGCCTACGGATCCGAATGGAGGATCAAAGCAAGCCCAAATAAAGAACCAAAATGTAAAGCATACAAATCAAACAATGTAAGCAAGTAAATGTGATCTAACCCTAAGGTAACCCTACTTTTAAGATTTTATTCCCCAGCAGAATCGCCAGTTCTGTGGTACGGTGGGAGAACTGACTTGAGATTTTACGTTTGTGTTCGCAAATGTTGAGGTTAAGCAAGAGTCTCCACCGACTTTTCTTTTATCAAAAAGGAAAGGTGAAAAAGCACAGGAAATACCTTTAGAGGTGTTTTCTTGAGTTAGGGGGGTAGATTATAAAAAGTGAAGGTATTAGCACCCTTTTCATCCATGGTTTTCCATGGGCTCTTAGTTACTCGCTAGATCACTTTCTTTGGTTTGAATGTGTACTTGTGGTGTATTTTTTGAAATTATTTTGAAAAGGTGCCATCGTTTAGGCAAACTTTGTAATAGTTCTCGTTCGTAAGAACATATACAAAATGTTGAGCTTTTGAAAATATTTCGATTTTTGGAAAGTGTTTGGAAAGTGTATGTGATTGTTTTCAAAAATAGAAAGGATATTTGTTTTGAAATTAAGCAAGTAACTAAAAGTAATCTACCTACTCAAAAGGTACTAGATGTGTTTTCCTCCTCCTTTAGATGTTGCTATCGTGCCATTGATTTGATAAGAAGCCTCATCGTTGGATGTGAAGGGACGGGTGTTGGGTCATCATATGACCATGATAGCAATGTTGTGAGATGTGTTAGCACTTTTATTTAGGAACTAAGATCATTTTTAAAGGCAACTTTGACAGCGTCATCGAGGGACTATAATCTTGTATTTTTCTATTCGTTTGTGCTAAGACATATCACATGCATAACATGGCCATTTTTATAAGGCAACAAGTGGAATTACCCTAAGGGTGCATGTGTTCAAGTTTGTTTGATTGCATGCATTTGTCTTTGATTTTAAGTGGTCTACTTGTTGGTTTTATCTTGCCATACACGCCTAATTACTATATAGTATAAGGAAAACAGTAAATTGCGGAAAATGAAATTCTACGCTATTATAATATTTAGGGGATGGGGGTACATATTTATGAATGGGTATTGCAAGTAAAAATAAGTCCTAAATTACTATTACAACCATATTGAAATGCATAAGAATATACAAGAAAATGTGAATTGAACTTGTTTTGTTTTAAGAAAACATTTTTGATCTTTAGCTTTAAGAAATAAAATAAAGTGTGAAAAAAATGTTTTTGGTGTCTATTGATTAATGGAATAGAAAATGATAGCGAAAATAATGAGAAAATGAAAAAATAGAATCAGCGTATTGCTGATTAAGGGAAGTCAGAAGTTTTGACTCTGGTGCACTGCAAAACAGAATTCCTGTTAGTAAAAAGAAAATAAGTAGAGTCAGAAGTTCTGAGTCCACTGGGAGAACATTAGCTTTCAAAAGTTCTGTTACCACCGGCAACAGAATAGGTTTCAGAAGTTCTGATACCATTAGTAACAAAGTGGATTTCAGAAGCTCTGATACCAATGGCAAAACTTGGTCTCTCTTTCCATGCTTGTCAGAACATCCGCAACTTAGTCATTTCTTCACAAAACAGAAGATGTGCATATGACAGTTATGGAAGGTTTCATAGCATTTTAGAAACAAGAAATATCAGAACCATAAATCAGAGGCAAGTGTAAATTTTCTAATCCTAATTCTGAGTTCTAATTTCTTCCAAAAGTTCTGAAATTGATTTATTCCCTACTTAGGCAGACAGATGCATGAAATCTCAGAATATGTACATCATCAGAAACATGATATCTACATTGTATTTTTGAGCATGTAAATCTGGTAATGCTTTAAGTATCGTGATAAGAGTCAGCAGGAGCTTACCTTGCAGCTGAAAAGATTCTATAGGACAGAGGTTGATCCTGAATTTTGGTGAGGTTCTGAGCAACTTCTCCACGTACTCTACAAGATGGAGGTTCTCAACTTCTGGTACAACAAAGAGGTGATGTTCTGATTTCTTTGAGCAGATGGATAAAGAATGTGAGGTAGTATGAATACAGAAGTTTAGGCAGTTTCCAAAGTGTAGATCAGAAATTGTGTGAATGGTTTTTTAGTCAAGAAATATTTGAGAACAAATGGAGCTTAAATGCAAGGAATCAAAAGTTAACAAGGTTTTATGTGGTGTGTTTACAGTTCTTGGAGCTCTTGGGATTTTGGCAGGGGTTCGAGGCGTTTCTTTCTCAAATTTCCCCCCTTTTTCAATGGACAGGGGTGTTCTATTTATAGGCAAAGATTTTGTAGTTTTGGAGAGGTCCAGTAGCGCCAATATCATACGCTAGATGCTGACTTGTTCTTGAAGCAAGTTCAAAAAAAAGGGTGTGATAATTGACAATTTTTTAGCCTAGACTGGATTAACAAGCAGGGATTAAGGAAAAGTAAACCCATAAGCAAAAAGTAACGCATGGAACCTCCCATACTTCTGTATAAAAGTTTGCTTTTAAGGATAACAAGAGTATTTCTATGCCACACGTGGAGAGGTCCTTTGGACAATGCCTCAAAAGTGGTTGTGAGCATTAATGAGCATTAAATGATGATGAGATTTGTCAAAATCAGAAATCCTGTAATTTGACATTTTGCATCATTTCTTAATTCTGGATCAAAAGTTCTAACTAGGACAAACATCCAACTTATGATCTTTGTACTTTGTTACCTCAGCATGTTCTGAAGGAGCTTTCAGGCTTTGTATTACGCTTTATTACCTTCTTTGCATTACCCTAGCAAACTCTGACTGAACTTGCGTAGATGCTGAAGAGCCATGTTCTGACTGAAGACTATATGCTGAACCATGTTTACATCTTCTGACTGCACCTTCCTGGAGGCTGACTCAGAAGTTCTGAAGTGTCATTTTTCTTAAATACTTAGAAAAAATCCCAAGTATTTAGAAATTTGGTTTTTCCATTGTAAATTTGACTTTGAAATTTTTGGTGATACAAACTTCATATTCCAACATGTCTTGATGAAATATGATTCTTGAAACTTGGTTTTGGTCCAAAAGTCAAAGTTAGACTTCTTAGCGTGCAAATGACCATTTTTCCCTTGTGAATGGTTTGCTTGGAAAAAAATGATAATTCAAGGCTTGGAATTGTATGAGAGAAAACTTGAGAATCCAAGGTGATTCCCTGAGAAATGAGAGGGAAAATTTTGGGGTACAACAACTGCCCCTGTTCAATCTTCTTGAACCTAAAGAATTAGATTGGAGGATCCTCCATTCGCGGCTTGAAGGTGAAAGATGATTGAACACTAGAGTGCCCATAATTTGCACTCGAAGGTGGATAGTGAATGGGCTTATAGATGTCATTTGGAGGAGTGTTGGTAAACGCTTGGAAGAAGTATCAGCATAAATCTCTTGTTGATCTATACTAAACTTGATGTTTTACCTGGGAGAAAAGGGGTTAGTAAAATGCAGATGTTTGCATGATGTTCACCAGATGTGGTATCATGCTAAATGCATATGGTATGTACATGCTGTGATGTATGAATGTGAGATGTATTTTTCTGTATGGGAAAATAAATCTCTGATTGCTGCTGAGGAAATCCAGGGAGGTTGAATCCCTGATTGCTTGTTGGAAATGAAGAACATGCATATCTTCAAATCTTGTTGAAAGGGTGCTTTTTCTGTCATAATCTTTTCTGCTTCACTTTTGTCCATACACTGAAGCGTAGTAGAATCGTGGTTGCACTTGTAGAGGATTCTGTTACTAAGAAAGAACTTGGTAGAGAACCTTCTTAGGAACTTTTTATAATTGTCTGAAGCACCCTCAGAATACTCTTGGGCTTCGAGATATATTTTGATTTCATGGAACCAAGGTTTGCCCATTACTTCTTCAGTATCAATCTCATGACAATATGTTGGTTCATCCATTCTCTTAATAGTGATATGAGGAGCTTCATCATCCCACCGGACCTTGAACATGGATGACATAGTAGCTAGTGTGTCCTCTAGTTGATTTTCCTCTCGTGGAAAATGCTCAAAAGTAACTTCTTCAAAGTGTGGAATCAGTGTCAACACATGCTCTTTGTAAGGGATGAGATTAGGATGCTTTGTTTCCCATTCTCCTTTGATTTGACTGATTACTAAGGCCGAGTCTCCAAATACACTCAAGAATTTGATCCTCAGGTCGATAGCAGCTTTGAGACCCATAATGCATGCTTCATATTCAACCATATTGTTGGTACAATTGAAACATAGCCTAGCAGTGAAAGGAGTATGGCAACCTTCAGGATATATGATCACAACACTGATGCCATTTCCAAGTGTGTTGTAAGCTCCATCAAAAACCATAGTCCATCAGGATCCTTTCCCAGGTCCTTCATCCGGTCCAGGTTCTTCACAATCAGTTACTAACATGATGTTCTCATCTGGGAACTCAAAATTTATGGATTGGTAGTAGTCCACAGCCTGATGATCCAAATGATCAGCTAATACACTTCCCTTAATTGATTTCTAGGTTGTATACTGAATGTCGTATTCAATCAGGATCATTTGCCATCTTGCTATTCTTCCGGAGAGAGCGGGCTTCTCAAAGATGTATTTGATAGGATCCATTTTAGATATCAATAAGGTAGTGTGAGTCAACATATACTGTCTTAGTCGGAGAGCAGCCCATGCCAAAGTGCAACAAGTTTTTTCGAGCAGTGAGTATCTTGTTTCACAGTCAGTAAACTTTTTTCTAAGGTAGTATATTGCATGCTCTTTTCGACCAGACTCGTCATGCTGCCCCAGCACACACCCCATTGAATTCTCTAACACTGTAAAGTACATGATCAAATGTCTTCCTTCAACCGGCGACATCAAAATTGGAGGATCTTGAAGATATTCCTTGATTTTGTCAAAGGCGGTCTGGCAATCGTCATTCCACTTTACTGCTTGATCTTTCTTTAGTAATTTGAATATTGGCTCACAAGTAGCAGTTAGATGGGAAATGAATCTGGAAATGTAGTTTAGACGTCCCAAGAATCCCCTAACCTCCTTCTCAGTGCGAGGAGTTTGAATTTCTTGTATAGATTTAACCTTTGCAGGGTCTACTTAAGTACCTTTGCCGCTGACAACGAAGTCTAATAGCTTACTAGATCTTACCCCAAAAGTGCACTTATTCGGGTTCAGCCTCAGTTTGTACTTTTTCAGTCTTTCAAACAGCTTCTGCAGGTGATCAAGGTGCTCCTTTTCAGTCTGAGACCTAGCTATCATATCATCAACGTAGACCTCTATCTCGTGATGGATCATATAATGAAACAAAGCTACCATGGCACGCTGATAGGTTTCCCCGACGTTCTTTAACTCAAATGGCATAACTTTATAGAAGAAAGTGCCCCACTGCGTGACGAAGGTTGTTTTCTCCATATCTTCATATGCCATTTTGATCTGATTGTACCCGGAGAAACCATCCATGAAGGAGAATACCTTATGCTTTGCTGTGTTGTCGACCGAAACATTAATACGGGGAAGCGGGAAGTCATCCTTTGGGCTTGCCCTATTCGGGTGTCTGTAATCCACACACATGTGTACTTTACCGTCCTTCTTAGGTACCGGAACAACATTAGTAACCCATTATGGATAAGAGGTAACAACTAAGAAACCGATGTTGAACTGTTTCATGACTTCAACCTTGATATTTTTTGACATCTCAGGATGCATACGACTAACCTTTTGCTTCACTGGATGGCAGTCTTCTTTCGTTGGCAGAAGATGAACCACAATATCAGTGTCCAGCCCTGGCATATCTTCGTATGACCAGACAAAGACCTCAACATAGTCATGTAACATCTGATTTAACCGTTTTTTGACACTATGCTCCAGATCGGCACCTATCTTGACTTACTTTTTATCCTCCTCAGTACCAAAGTTTACCGTCTCGACCGGCTCTTCATGAGGCTGTATTTCCCTTTACTCTTGTTGTAACAGTCTGGAAAGTTCTCCTGGTACTTCACAGTCTTCCTCACCTTCGTCCTCGGCTTGGTAGATTGGATTTTCAAAGTCATAATTGGTAATAGTAGAACCGTTATCGATGGGATCCAGAGTGGATATGTGTGATACGGTGGGAGAACTGACTAGTGTTTTGCGTTCGCATTCGCACTTGTGCGGTTAGCAAGAGTCGCCACCGACTTTTTATTTTATCCTAAAGGAAAGGTTAAAAAAGCACAGCAAAAACCTTTTGAGATATTTCGTGGGTTCGGGGGGTAGATTATGAAAAGGGAAGGTATTAGCACCCTTTTCATCCATGGTTATCCATGGGCTCTTAGTTACTTGGTTTTTTAGATCACTTGCCTTGTTTTTTGATTGCTTTGAACATGGTGTGTGTGTGGGTGCCTTTTTGAAAATGTTTTGGAAAAAGATGCCTTGTCTTAGGCCAACCTTGTAATAATTCTTTACTCGAATGTTTTACAAAGGTGCATATCTTTTCGAAAAGATGTTTCAAAAGTTTGAAGAGTTGATTTTTGAAAGTGTTGTGGATTGTGGTTTTTGAAAAGAAGGCAAGTGTTTTTGCAAGTTTGATCTCAAGTAACTAAGAGTTTTGTCTACCCTATTGTACTCAAAGGTTTTTGTCATGTTTTAACCCCTTTTAACAGTTTTGTGCTACCATTGAAATTGGTAGACAATCTTGCATTTAGGAAGTTTATTCGGGACGGGTGCGGGTCATCGTATGGACCATGAATGCAATGATGCCAAATGTCTTTGGCAATTTGCTTGAAGGGACTTGATCATTTTGATAGGCGACTTTCGAAAGCGTCATCGAGGGACTTATGATCATTTGATTTTGTTTTGTCAAAGACATTCGACGTGCAAGCATGGCCCATTTGGAAGGCAACATGTGGGATTACCCTAGGGGGTGCAAGTGTGATTGTGTATTGATTACATGTATTTGTCTTGTATTAGGTTATCTAACGTTTGATTTTATGTACATACAAACCCTAGGTCTAACCATGGTATAATTGGAAAACTGTAAATTGCGGAATGTAAATCTACGCTATTACAAAATAATGTTCGGGAGTGGGGGTATAAATGTACAAGGGGATGAGACTTATAGTACCCAATAATTTACAACCAAATCGAATGTCGCAATCAAATGAATATCAAATATAAATGTAAGATAAACATGTGTATAGGATAATGTGAATGTAAGTGTACAAGTGTATATGTATGTGTAAGTGTAAGTGTAAGTATGTACAAATGCGAAATGTGAAATTGAGTCGTATTAGGGTTTTGACCTAGATATACGTTTTAATCTGTATTTTTGATTTATATGTTGAATTATGTACAAAAGAAAAATGAAGTGTTTTGATTGGAATGTTAAGTTTTAATTAAAAAAATATTTTAGTCAAAATGTTTATGAGTTTCAATATTAAAAGATGTATTGAATTATTATGTACAAAAAAGAATGTTAACTAAAAAAAGGAGTTTAATTTTAATTATGTATGAAAAATGTATAATATGTACAAAAAAGAATGTTTTAAAATGTATGTACAAATATGTATTTTGAGTAAGAAAGTATTTTCAATTTAATTATGTATAAAAAGTATTTGGTTATTTTATATGCAAATGTGTATTAAGAAAATATTTTCAAATTTAACTTATATGATATGTACAAATGTATTTCAAAAAAAATGTTTTTAAGTTAATTGTGTATAAAAGTATTTAGATTAAGTTAGTATGTTTAATTAAATTAAGAAATAAATTGTATATGTTTTAGAAACAATGAATTAATTGAGTTAGTATATAAAAAAGTAAACATTGTTTTTTTATTATAAAAATGAAAAGAGTTAGTGTTTTATAAAATAAGGTTAGTGTTAGAAAATGAGGTGATTTCTTGTTGGGCTTCAGAGGAGATTAGCAGCGGGTCTGGCCCAAGGTTTGAAACAGAATTAGGGTTAGGCAATTTGTTTCAGTTTGGAGCGAAGGCAGCGGCGCCGTGCGTAAGCTCATCTTCTTCGTTCTTCCTCATCTCCCTGCGTGCTGAATGTGATGCCTAGTGATGCCGAGCCAACCCAACGCCACCTCCGGTTCCTCTCATCTCCGCGATTGGACTAAACCTAAACGAACAGGGTAACGATCTCACCTTCTCTATCTTAGAATTTTCACTCTTCTTCTTGCTTAGTCTGAGTTATAATCTTACTCGTTATTATCGTTTGTTTTTCTTTTCTTGAGATTGAGAAGGGGACGAAAAGCTACCTTAATTTGGGAAGATGGAGGAAAGGGAACCGGAACTGGAGGCGTTGAGGAGGAGGCCCGGTGGCGGTGATGGAGCTTTGAGCTTGCTTTGCTTCGGGTATTTTCGTTCCCTTGATATATTTAGGGTTTGATGATGACGCTAGACTGAGAACCTTAATGTGCACTTCTTTTACCTCTTCTTCTTCCACTGTGATGCCTATGATTTGTTTCACTTTCGTTTTTCTGATTTGCCTATGTGTGCTTGCCTATGATGAAGCTTGCTTCTGAGGCTCTTTGAACTGCCTTTTGAGATTGCTACTGTTGAAACGATTTTTTTTGACTAGCTTTCTTCTTGTTGCCTTTGTGTTGTTGCCTTGGGAATTTGTATGCTTCTCCTTCTCTCGTTGCCCTGTGATGACCTCAGAGGTCTGAGGGTCTCATTTGCCTTGAATCTTTGCTTCTGAATGATTTTGGAACAGTTATTGCCTTGAGTGGTGGATGCTATGGTTTTAGACTGGTTTTGCAAGGTTATGGTTTTAGATTTTATTGGGTTCCAATGTTTGAAAACTTTTACAGGGTTGATGAAGTTTCATGGTTTAGGGGTTAGACAGGTTTGGGGTATTTTTGAGGAGGATGCAGGTTTATGAGTTTTTTGGATTGAACTTGGTAGCAGGTATGTTATGCTGTGTGGTTTGGATATGGTTATGGCATTTGATGAAGTCTGATGGCTAATGCTGATGCAAGTTATATTTTAGTATGTCATGTTGTTCTACTTATCAAGGTTAGAGGTTGTGGTGTTTTTTTAAGGTTGAGGCTAATGCTGGTTTGATGGTCTTTGTTTTTGGTTATGTTGGACTGAGTTTGTATTGGCTTCTCCTCTTTTTTTTTGAAACTGATGCAGGTTTGGATCCAGTTTTGTGGACAGTAGGCTGGTTCTTTTATTTAGGCAGAGTTGAGTGTTTTATGCAGATGCTTGCTTTTGACAGTAATGAGCTGTCTTGACTTGTTCAGTTTTTTGTATCTTTTCCTCTTGCTATCTTTTCTGCCTTGTATATTTTCTTTTCTATCCTCACCTGCTATGCTGCCTGCTGAACTGCTATGCTGTGCCTAAACCCTTGCTGCTGAACTGCTATGTTGAACCTGAACTAGGCTTGCTTTATCTCTTTTTTTTCTCTCTCTTAAAGTACAGTCCAAGAATTTTATATGTTATATCTGTACTGTGTTCTGAAGGGGCTGACTAGGGAAATGATGAAAAAGACTCTTGCATAAAACACCATTGCATCTTTATCTCCAGCTTTTGTGCTTTGCTCTGACTTTGCATTTCTTTGATATCTTGGGACTTTGTGATATGTCCCATATCTTTCTTTGACAGCCTGTATGCTTGTGACAGCAAATGCATTTTTGAAATCTTTGATACCTTTGGCATTGGACTTTCAGTTTAGTTTTGAATGGGAAGTTTGGATTCTTATGTAGCTTGAATTTTATAACTTATGCATTTGCATTTCATGAAATGAAAATCTTCCCTCTCTGTGAACCGGGAGAAATCCCGTGATTTGCAGAGAGGGCAACTGATCCCAGTCAGTGGCCCCTAATGATGAGCACTTTTTATCTGTCTTTTAATTAAATGCTTTCTGACTTTTTCTTGTTTCTTTTTGCAGATGAAAGATGGAATGCCGGAGCGGAGTGAAGAACGAAGAGTATTTAGAAAATAGGATAGTTTTTTCATTCTATGTAATATTTAAATTAAATGTAAATTATTGTTTGTAACAACAATTTGTAAATAATTCAAATATCAATAAAAATCCAAATTATCCAATTGGTTCCATTTTCTTTATTGCTTATTTAATTATTTAAAATTCTTAGAATTAAAACAATTGAAAAATAAATTCAATCATTTAATTTCAGAATAATAAATAACTAAAATAAAACAACATTGATCCAATAAACCTGTCTTATCCAACATCCAAAGCAAAGCAGTAATTAACTTAAATGGACTGATCAAACGCAAAAGCACTGTGAATTCAAAACTGCATCTTGTATCTGACTGGCCCAATCAAAACGTACTGAATTCCAACCACTGTCTCTTTTACTAATTAAACCAAGATAACGCGAATTTTAATCCGAATCTTGAAATAAACCGCAAAGTGCTGTGAAATTTAAATTCTCCTGAGAATATGCCCATAAAACCCTAATTCCCGATTAAATGCCAAATCACGCTCGCTTGATCAAAATTGAACCAAAAATCAACCAAACCCTAAGCCCACTGTATGAAACAATTCAGAGCTCTGAAAATCAATAAAAACCCTAGTTTTGCTTGACTGTCAAGAAAAGTCCGTTTGTCCGATTCTTGAGCCAGTTTGAGAAGTCAGGAAATGTTTGAAACTGAGATTTCTTGTGGAAAAGCGCGAGGGCAAATTTTGGGGTACAACAGTTGCCCCTGTTCAATCTTCTTGGACCTGAAGAGTTAGATTGGCAAGTTTGCCTTTCGCGACTTGAAGGTAAAAGGAGATTGAACACTAATGTGCCCAGAAAATTTGCGCTCGTCGATGCGACGGTGGAGGTGAATGGGCTTATAGATGCCATATGGTGATGTTGAACTGTACGTCAATGGTGAGTGGACGAGTATCAGAAGGGCATCCCTGTTTTGGGACATCTCTGAATTGGGGTCTGAACAAGCAACGGATTGACGTCCATGTCTGGAGAATCTGTAAACTATTTTCAGGAGTTGGGATTGAACAAGCAATGGAACAGCGTCCGTTGTTGGGAAGCGTCCGTAACCTATTTTCAAAAATTGAGAAGAGTCTGAATCAGTTGGTAGATTGACATCCGTTGTAGGGAAGAATCCGTAAACTGTTTCAGAAGCTATGAAGAGTCTGAACAAATCGGTAGATTGACATCCGTTGTAGGGAAGAATCCGTAAACTTGTTTCAGAAGTTGAGAAGTTGAAGAGGAACCGGTGTAAGGTTTCTGCTAATGCGTCTGAATGAACCTGGAATAAGTATCAAAACGTTGCCGTGTCCGAGTCACATCTGAACTATTTTTGGAGGAACCTCAGGAGATGATCTGTGTCTGTCGACTGATCCTACCTGAAGAGACAAAGGGTTAGTTGTATGTAATGTTATGATGCATGATGCAATGCATGTGACATTCAATGTTTATGATATGAATGTAATGAATGCACATGTAAGCTGATGAGCTAATCCTGCCGAGGATACATGAATCCGAGATGGCTGAAGATAAAAACGTCTTGAATGCTGCCGGGGAAAATAAATCCTTGGCTGTTGCTGGGGAAGAGAATTCCTGATGACCTCTACTGGGGAGTTCCAACTAGTAAACTCATGCTGGGGAGGTCAGACTTGAGAATCGTCAGCTTGATGGGAGGTAACTCTGGAGACCTCGCTGGGGAACTCAAGATTTGTCCTTCCAAAATTCTGTGGGGAGAAGGTTTAAAAGTCTGATTCCGCTGGGGATTGTCCATTTGAAGCTCTTGATCTGCTGGGGATACTGAAGCTTAAACTCTGAGGGGAATTGAATTCCGGGGAATTCTCTGGCTGGGGATTTGCACAGATAAGTTACTGCTGGGGAGTTTTGATGAATTCCGCTGGGGATAGGGAGAATTCTGGGAGATGCGATCTTCCGTGGTTGTTAGCTTGAGAAAAATCTGAACAAGTGATGGGTTAACATCCGTTTACTTGGAGAACCCGTGAACTATTTTCAGAAATCTTGAAGTTGAATCAGTAATAGAGCAGCATCCGTTGTTGGGAGGCTTCTGAATTCGAAGGTGCATCTGAACAAGCTGATAGATTAACATCCGTTACTTGGGAAGAATCCATGAACTGTTTTCAGAAGTCTTGGGAAGAATCTGAACAAGCGATAGGCTAACATCCGTTTACTTGGAGAACCCGTGAACTGTTTTCAGAAATCTTGAAGTTGAATCAGCAAAGAGCAGCATCCGTTGTTGGGAGGCTCCTGAATTCAAAGGTGCATCTGAACAAGCTGATAGATTAACATCCGTTACTTGGGAAGAATCCATGAACTGTTTTCAGAAGTCTTGGGAAGAATCTGAACAAGCGATAGGTTAACATCCGTTTACTTGGAGAACCCGTGAACTGTTTTCAGAAATCTTGAAGTTGAATCAGTAAAGAGCAACATCCGTTGTTGGGAGGCTCCTGAATTCAAAGGTTGCATCTGAACAAGTTGATAGATTAACATCCGTTGTTGGGATGAATCCATGAACTGTTTTCAGAAGTCTTGGCGAGAATCTGAACAAGTGATAGGTTAACATCCGTTTACTTGGAGAACCCGTGAACTGTTTTCAGAAATCTTGAAGTTGAATCAGTAAAGAGCAGCATCCGTTGTTGGGAGGCTCCTGAATTCAAAGGTGCATCTGAACAAGCTGATAGATTTAACATCCGTTACTTGGGAAGAATCCATGAACTGTTTTCAGAAGTCTTGAAGGGGGAACCGGTGCAGGGTTTCCTGATGATGAGCTTGTGTAAAACTGCATCGGGTTTTGAACACTTTTGACATTCGAATGCCCCAAGTGGTGATGTAGATAAATTCCTGGCTTATTACAGGTGTTGGTCTACAATCGGTCGTTCACAGATGTTTCCTGGGTTGTTGCAGGTATTGATCTGGAATTCTTCAGACATGCCCTGGCTGGATACAGGAGTCGAATCTGGAAAGGTGATAGTTGATAGATATGCCCTGGCAGGATACAGGAGTCGAGTCTGGAAATGTTGTAGTTGATTTGTTGAACACTTTTGACATTCGACTGCCCCAAGTGGTGAAGAAGGAGTCTTGAATCAGATCACTCTGCATATTGAGAGATTTCTTGAAATCTTGACTGGACTGCCCCAGGTTAACTGAACTTTTGAAAGCTCTGCTGGATCTTGACTGGACTGCCCCAGGTTAATTAGATTGTGACATGTCATGCCCCTTTGTTGATAGGAGATTTGATGGAAGTGTCATCCTTTTGAAGTGATTTTGACTTACTGAGAGAGTTTTCGTTCCTCCGAACATTCGCTGTATGAATTTCTTCGCTGTCAAACAAAAGGGGTAAATACAGACAGTGATATTCAAGCAGCGCAAAGTTTATGTTTGTCTCGAAGTTTTGAAAAATGCGTTTTTAGCAGAAAACTATAAGACAAGTTAACACAAGATTTAGAGCAAAGCCCTACAGGAGTCAGGATACCTTTTGTAACAGTATGCTTTCGAACTAACCCATGCTTCAATTAGGACTTTTGAAGGGTTGTAACGTGGTCAGGTTCACGGTTTAAGAAACAAAGGGTAAAGGCTCAAAGTATATTTGTACCCACCCGCTCTTCGTGATGTCCTTCAACCTAAGCTCAGTTAATTATGCGTCATACTCTGTTTTGAGTTTGGAACGACTTTTGGGTGATGGTTCACTAGTTTGAATTTGGGAGACAGTCATCATCTCCTTTTCTTTTCCAACATTTTTCATGTTGTTGAGGATTTTGTAATGACCTCACTATTTTGATTTTGATTTGTTATCCCTAACTTTTGCCTGACTGTTACCATTTTCGGGATTACGGTCAGCGGGATGCCCCAGCTTTCTTAAGCCTCCTTTAGGTTTTGGCTTGGTGGGCTTTTCTCTTTTGGGAGATTGACTGTCTATGTGGTAGGGAACCACCTTTGTCTCTTGATTCCAAGGGAACGCTTTCCTTTTTGGCGTTGTTCGTTGTATTACGAACTGATAGTTTGCGACTTCAATGCGCATTTTCTTTTGAATTAACTGAGATACTACCCTGCCCCAGGTTTATATCAAAGGTTTTGATTGTTTAGAACGGGAAACTCCTACTTCTTTGGCTCGAAGGGGTTGACTAGGGATTAACTTCCTTATAACTCCAGTGTTTGGGAATTGAAAGAAATGCCTGTACATCATCAGCAAGGTTTGTCCAAAAGCATACTGTATAAGATCACGGTATTGTTTCGTCATCCTCCCTCTAAAGGCTTGTAGCTTTTTATCAAGAGTCAAATATCATAAAGAAAAGCATAAGAATAGTGAAACGAATGGATGAATTCAAGACAAACATATGCAATGCATTAATGAAAACAGAGTTTAACATCAACAAATAATTGTTTGACAGCAAAAGAAATTACAACTTTGAAAATTCAAAAAGAAGCAAAAGTCTTTCAGTTTCGAGCTTCGTCACTTCAAGCGGAGAACCCCTTTAACGGAATATCTTCATCTCGCCGTCTGGCATGAATTCCAGCACCCCAATGTCAATCAGATCTTGAATCTTGTTCTTCAAGGCCCAACAGTCGTCAGTGTCATGCCCAGGACCAAAGGAGTGGTAGGCACACCTTCTATTGGGATGATAGGTAGGAGCGGAAGTGTTGGGATTCCGGGGAGGATCCTTTAGAGTAAGTAGGTTGACCTCCAACAGGCGCTTCAGTATGAAGGACGATGGTATCTCAGTCTCAGAGAAACGTCTCCCAGGTACATTTTGCTTGCGGCGATTTCCCTGTTGATGCTGGCGAGGTTGTTGATGGGTTTGTGACCCTGAAGCATGCAAAGGAGCCTTCCCTTTGTCCTCTTGAGTGGAAGGAGGTTGAGCGGTGACTTGCTTTTCAACCTTAGATGTCTGCCCCAGTTGGTTGTTCCGAAGCAGTTGGTTGACGAGGACCCCGAGCTTTTCTTGTTTTTGAGCCAAGTCTTGGATGAGAGCCCTCTGACTCGCCAGCTCTCTTTTCAGTATGGCTACTTCAATGTGTAGCTCCCACTGGTCACCTCTGTCGTTCCTAGGACTTCCCATGATCATGCCCCTGGCAAGGAGCGTTTTGACCTCTTCTTGCCCCTTGGATAGGTTCAAGAACATCTCTTGAAGTTGAGCGCTTTGGGCTTGGAGGCCCTGGAGAGTCTGTTCTAGAGCCATCTCTTACTGAAATAAACAGTAGGAGAGTAAGGAAACCTGGAAAAGAAAAGGTTGTTAAAATGCAATGCATGATATGTGGATGCATGTTTTCAATGATCTCTCGGGGTAAACACAAGAAAATGTTAGAGGTTGAACTCTGCTCTTGGATTGGAGATCCTTGTACTGGTGGACGTCCTTCTACTAGAATCAAGCTCACCATGTCGAGTGGGTCATAGCCACCGATTCAAGTTGTTGTCCTCAATCTTTGTTTGGAGAGCTTTGTGTTGGTGGATGTCTTTCCACGAGAATCAAGCTCACCATGTCGAGTGGGTCATAGCCACTGATTCAAGTTGTTGCACTTGATCTTTGACTGGATTGGCTAAAGGAGAGACCTCTTGCCCCTGGATAGGCGTCTGGTTCAACGTAATCCTGCATTAACAGAACCCTCGGGATCCTTGAAACGGTTATTGAAAATGCTAAAATGCTATGGTATGATGTCATGATGTTATGTACATGTATGCACAAACAAGTAAGTGTACATACAGGCCGACAATATTCACACAAAGCACACAAGGCCTTAGGTTTAGGCTTGCATGAGGTCTGGGTATTACCCTCTTTCAGTTTGTTGGTTAAAACCTGTCCTATCAAAAGTAACCGGGTTCTAGAGGTCCCAATATCACTGGATTGCTTTCATTGTTCATCGTTTCGATTTAGCCACTGACTGGCGATCAAAATATCCCAAGAAAACAACCCTCAATTGAGTGTAGTATCGAGTATCAACCGACTTCGGAGTACACCAAAGTAGTCATCTCACTACCCTAAAGAGGCCAAGATGGTTCAATTAAGGTTCTAAGGTCAGTTGATGCTTCGCGACACCACGCGGCGGCCCCGTACTCTCCTTGATTGACTCAAGGGTTACCGGTACACACCAAAGTGTCACATCAACGTAGCAGACTGCTTCAACCATGTCGGTATACCCCGCACAGTTCCCTCACAGCCTTGTTGCTACCTAAAAGGGTTTCCCCAGATCCGGGTTAGGATCTATAAAACTCCGACACAAAGCCCACAAATGTAAAAGCAAACAAAGCAATCAATTGAAAACAAAAGTGATCTAAACCCTAAGGTAACCCCACTTTTGGAACTCCCCAGCAGAGTCGCCAGTTCTGTGATACGGTGGGAGAACTGACTAGAGGTTTTGCGTTCGCATTCGCACTTGTGCGGTTAGCAAGAGTCGCCACCGAATTTTTATTTTATCCTAAAGGAAAGGTTAAAAAAGCACAGCAAAAACCTTTTGAGATATTTCGTGGGTTCGGGGGGTAGATTATGAAAAGGGAAGGTATTAGCACCCTTTTCATCCATGGTTATCCATGGGCTCTTAGTTACTTGGTTTTTTAGATCACTTGCCTTGTTTTTTGATTGCTTTGAACATGGTGTGTGTGTGGGTGCCTTTTTGAAAATGTTTTGGAAAAAGATGCCTTGTCTTAGGCCAACCTTGTAATAATTCTTTACTCGAATGTTTTACAAAGGTGCATATCTTTTCGAAAAGATGTTTCAAAAGTTTGAAGAGTTGATTTTTGAAAGTGTTGTGGATTGTGGTTTTTGAAAAGAAGGCAAGTGTTTTTGCAAGTTTGATCTCAAGTAACTAAGAGTTTTGTCTACCCTATTGTACTCAAAGGTTTTTGTCATGTTTTAACCCCTTTTAACAGTTTTGTGCTACCATTGAAATTGGTAGACAATCTTGCATTTAGGAAGTTTATTCGGGACGGGTGCGGGTCATCGTATGGACCATGAATGCAATGATGCCAAATGTCTTTGGCAATTTGCTTGAAGGGACTTGATCATTTTGATAGGCGACTTTCGAAAGCGTCATCGAGGGACTTATGATCATTTGATTTTGTTTTGTCAAAGACATTCGACGTGCAAGCATGGCCCATTTGGAAGGCAACATGTGGGATTACCCTAGGGGGTGCAAGTGTGATTGTGTATTGATTACATGTATTTGTCTTGTATTAGGTTATCTAACGTTTGATTTTATGTACATACAAACCCTAGGTCTAACCATGGTATAATTGGAAAACTGTAAATTGCGGAATGTAAATCTACGCTATTACAAAATAATATTCGGGAGTGGGGGTATAAATGTACAAGGGGATGAGACTTATAGTACCCAATAATTTACAACCAAATCGAATGTCGCAATCAAATGAATATCAAATATAAATGTAAGATAAACATGTGTATAGGATAATGTGAATGTAAGTGTACAAGTGTATATGTATGTGTAAGTGTAAGTGTAAGTATGTACAAATGCGAAATGTGAAATTGAGTCGTATTAGGGTTTTGACCTAGATATACGTTTTAATCTGTATTTTTGATTTATATGTTGAATTATGTACAAAAGAAAAATGAAGTGTTTTGATTGGAATGTTAAGTTTTAATTAAAAAAATATTTTAGTCAAAATGTTTATGAGTTTCAATATTAAAAGATGTATTGAATTATTATGTACAAAAAAGAATGTTAACTAAAAAAAGGAGTTTAATTTTAATTATGTATGAAAAATGTATAATATGTACAAAAAAGAATGTTTTAAAATGTATGTACAAATATGTATTTTGAGTAAGAAAGTATTTTCAATTTAATTATGTATAAAAAGTATTTGGTTATTTTATATGCAAATGTGTATTAAGAAAATATTTTCAAATTTAACTTATATGATATGTACAAATGTATTTCAAAAAAAATGTTTTTAAGTTAATTGTGTATAAAAGTATTTAGATTAAGTTAGTATGTTTAATTAAATTAAGAAATAAATTGTATATGTTTTAGAAACAATGAATTAATTGAGTTAGTATATAAAAAAGTAAACATTGTTTTTTTATTATAAAAATGAAAAGAGTTAGTGTTTTATAAAATAAGGTTAGTGTTAGAAAATGAGGTGATTTCTTGTTGGGCTTCAGAGGAGATTAGCAGCGGGTCTGGCCCAAGGTTTGAAACAGAATTAGGGTTAGGCAATTTGTTTCAGTTTGGAGCGAAGGCAGCGGCGCCGTGCGTAAGCTCATCTTCTTCGTTCTTCCTCATCTCCCTGCGTGCTGAATGTGATGCCTAGTGATGCCGAGCCAACCCAACGCCACCTCCGGTTCCTCTCATCTCCGCGATTGGACTAAACCTAAACGAACAGGGTAACGATCTCACCTTCTCTATCTTAGAATTTTCACTCTTCTTCTTGCTTAGTCTGAGTTATAATCTTACTCGTTATTATCGTTTGTTTTTCTTTTCTTGAGATTGAGAAGGGGACGAAAAGCTACCTTAATTTGGGAAGATGGAGGAAAGGGAACCGGAACTGGAGGCGTTGAGGAGGAGGCCCGGTGGCGGTGATGGAGCTTTGAGCTTGCTTTGCTTCGGGTATTTTCGTTCCCTTGATATATTTAGGGTTTGATGATGACGCTAGACTGAGAACCTTAATGTGCACTTCTTTTACCTCTTCTTCTTCCACTGTGATGCCTATGATTTGTTTCACTTTCGTTTTTCTGATTTGCCTATGTGTGCTTGCCTATGATGAAGCTTGCTTCTGAGGCTCTTTGAACTGCCTTTTGAGATTGCTACTGTTGAAACGATTTTTTTTGACTAGCTTTCTTCTTGTTGCCTTTGTGTTGTTGCCTTGGGAATTTGTATGCTTCTCCTTCTCTCGTTGCCCTGTGATGACCTCAGAGGTCTGAGGGTCTCATTTGCCTTGAATCTTTGCTTCTGAATGATTTTGGAACAGTTATTGCCTTGAGTGGTGGATGCTATGGTTTTAGACTGGTTTTGCAAGGTTATGGTTTTAGATTTTATTGGGTTCCAATGTTTGAAAACTTTTACAGGGTTGATGAAGTTTCATGGTTTAGGGGTTAGACAGGTTTGGGGTATTTTTGAGGAGGATGCAGGTTTATGAGTTTTTTGGATTGAACTTGGTAGCAGGTATGTTATGCTGTGTGGTTTGGATATGGTTATGGCATTTGATGAAGTCTGATGGCTAATGCTGATGCAAGTTATATTTTAGTATGTCATGTTGTTCTACTTATCAAGGTTAGAGGTTGTGGTGTTTTTTGAAGGTTGAGGCTAATGCTGGTTTGATGGTCTTTGTTTTTGGTTATGTTGGACTGAGTTTGTATTGGCTTCTCCTCTTTTTTTTTGAAACTGATGCAGGTTTGGATCCAGTTTTGTGGACAGTAGGCTGGTTCTTTTATTTAGGCAGAGTTGAGTGTTTTATGCAGATGCTTGCTTTTGACAGTAATGAGCTGTCTTGACTTGTTCAGTTTTTTGTATCTTTTCCTCTTGCTATCTTTTCTGCCTTGTATATTTTCTTTTCTATCCTCACCTGCTATGCTGCCTGCTGAACTGCTATGCTGTGCCTAAACCCTTGCTGCTGAACTGCTATGCTGAACCTGAACTAGGCTTGCTTTATCTCTTTTTTTTCTCTCTCTTAAAGTACAGTCCAAGAATTTTATATGTTATATCTGTACTGTGTTCTGAAGGGGCTGACTAGGGAAATGATGAAAAAGACTCTTGCATAAAACACCATTGCATCTTTATCTCCAGCTTTTGTGCTTTGCTCTGACTTTGCATTTCTTTGATATCTTGGGACTTTGTGATATGTCCCATATCTTTCTTTGACAGCCTGTATGCTTGTGACAGCAAATGCATTTTTGAAATCTTTGATACCTTTGGCATTGGACTTTCAGTTTAGTTTTGAATGGGAAGTTTGGATTCTTATGTAGCTTGAATTTTATAACTTATGCATTTGCATTTCATGAAATGAAAATCTTCCCTCTCTGTGAACCGGGAGAAATCCCGTGATTTGCAGAGAGGGCAACTGATCCCAGTCAGTGGCCCCTAATGATGAGCACTTTTTATCTGTCTTTTAATTAAATGCTTTCTGACTTTTTCTTGTTTCTTTTTGCAGATGAAAGATGGAATGCCGGAGCGGAGTGAAGAACGAAGAGTATTTAGAAAATAGGATAGTTTTTTCATTCTATGTAATATTTAAATTAAATGTAAATTATTGTTTGTAACAACAATTTGTAAATAATTCAAATATCAATAAAAATCCAAATTATCCAATTGGTTCCATTTTCTTTATTGCTTATTTATTTATTTAAAATTCTTAGAATTAAAACAATTGAAAAATAAATTCAATCATTTAATTTCAGAATAATAAATAACTAAAATAAAACAACATTGATCCAATAAACCTGTCTTATCCAACATCCAAAGCAAAGCAGTAATTAACTTAAATGGACTGATCAAACGCAAAAGCACTGTGAATTCAAAACTGCATCTTGTATCTGACTGGCCCAATCAAAACGTACTGAATTCCAACCACTGTCTCTTTTACTGATTAAACCAAGATAACGCGAATTTTAATCCGAATCTTGAAATAAACCGCAAAGTGCTGTGAAATTTAAATTCTCCTGAGAATATGCCCATAAAACCCTAATTCCCGATTAAATGCCAAATCACGCTCGCTTGATCAAAATTGAACCAAAAATCAACCAAACCCTAAGCCCACTGTATGAAACAATTCAGAGCTCTGAAAATCAATAAAAACCCTAGTTTTGCTTGACTGTCAAGAAAAGTCCGTTTGTCCGATTCTTGAGCCAGTTTGAGAAGTCAGGAAATGTTTGAAACTGAGATTTCTTGTGGAAAAGCGCGAGGGCAAATTTTGGGGTACAACAATATGGATATGCAATTTTGATATGTGTGTGTGTGTGTAAGAGAGCATAGCTATTTTGATAAAGTAAAGAGTAGAAAAGAAAAAAAAAGAGCGTAAAAATTTGCATGCAAAACGTCCAATGATTTATTAATGACATATGAATATGAAATAATAACCCTCACAAATAGACCATTATGCCTCGGTAAGACACAAGGCTTTAGAGTTTCAATTGTTCAAATATTACATATCCCAAAAAAACTAAAAGACAATTCTCTTTAATAAAAGTAATAAGAACAAAATCCTTGGCCTCCCAATTGTTGAGTCCACTGTCGATAGTTGGGAAGATCCACTTGTCCATGTCGCAGTCGCTATCACTGTCTTCCAGAGGATTGACTCCATGGTTGCTGATGCGTAGTGGTGGTCCCCCGGCACGAGCACGAAGAACCGCTCTTTGTGCCCCTGAAGTAAAATCCAAACCAAATTTGTCAGATTTGTAGGGAATATCTGGAAGTTGGCCCCAAATGTTACACCCACCTTCCTCGACTGCTGCTTTGGTATCCTTCAGAGAATCCATCTTCAACGGAGGTCTGGTAGTCTTCGGGACATTGGTAGCAGCCTTGGTTGCAACAACTGTCTAAGGAACCTCCTCAAAGTTCTAGAAAGGGGTGTCAATGAACTCGCCGTCCATCTCAACATACCTGAAAGAGTTCAGGTGGCTCACCATGTATTCTTCCTCACCATGGACCGTAATAATCTTTCCGTTAACTGGGTATTTCAACATCTGATGCAAAGTAGAAGTAACAACACTGGCCCCATGGATCCAAGGTCGACCCAATAAACAGGAGTAAGACGGGCAGATGTACATCACGTATAAAGTTGAGTCAAAAGTCTGGATACCAACTTTGACAGGGATGTCCACTTCCCAGTGCACCATTCTCTTTGAACCATCAAAGGCCCTCACCATAATATTACTGGGCTTTAGTGCGAGTCCTTTACAATCTAATTTGTCCAAAGAATTCTTGGGTAAGACATTCAACGATGAACCTATATCTACCAGAACATGAGCTAGGGTAGTGCCCATGCACTTAATGGAGATATTCAAGGCATCATTATGCTTTCTTTCCTTGGATGCCAAATCTGCATTAGAGAAACCCAGTCCATTGTCAGCTGTCAAAATAGCAACGCAATTCTCGAATTGATCGGCAGAGGTATCTTGAGGCACATGGTAAGACTTTAAGAATTTTACCAAAGCCTTAGCATGGGCTTCAGAGTATAAAAGTAAGGCCATCATTGATATTTTTGAAGGGGTCTGCCCCAACTGATCCACGACGTTGTAATCACTTTTCTTTATCATCTTCAGTATCTCTTCCATCTCTTTTTTAGAAGCCTCAGGAGTGACTTCTTTGTGCGCCTTCGTCCGGACAGGCTCAACCAGTACCTCTTTTCCCCGAGTCTCGGTTGAATCAGTAGCAGGGATAACAACATGGATAATAGTAGGAGTATCAATGGGAGTACTAATAGGAGTAGCAGTGGGAATAATCAAAGGAGTAGAAAAAATCTTCGGAGAGATTTCGGGAGATAAAACCCTTCTGCTTCTCATGATTTTACTGGTCCTGACGATGTTGTTGATGTCAGGATCAATATCTTCCGCCACTTTATCTTTAATAGCCAATTAGTCTTGCTTGGCACCATGGTAGTAGGCGTCAGCCCCATAAGTCCAAGGAATAGCTTTATCAGAGGAATATGGTATCGGCCCAGGAAGGGTGATAATCAAGGGAGCAAACTTGGGAACAGATGTAGTCCTGACGGGTCTTTTGGTAGAGACCCTGGGAGGATTGTCAGAAATGGTGATTATTGATACATCTTCGCACAAATTTCTTGCAAGGGGAACTTTCTCAAACATAATTTCTTTAACAACAAACAACCATCTGGAAGAGACATACATAAGTGGCAACCCTCACCATAACCCGTAAATAAACCGGCTCGTAACAGATTCTCTTTAACAATCAAAAGAGGAGTAGTTAATTCATCTACAGAAGAAACAAACAGGTCGTCGTCAACAACATTGACACCCTGACCATGTTTGGGCATTGATGCAGTTATTTCATTAGGTGTCTCCGGAGGGTCAAACTCAATCTCCTTCGCCTTGATAAGATCCTGCACCTTATTTTTCAGAGCCTTACAATCGTTTGTATCATGTCCCGGACTTTCGCAATGGTAGGCACATCGAGCATTTGGGTTGTTGTGGGTAGATGCAATATTGGGATTCTTGGAAGCTTCCTTTAGAGTCACCAGATTAGACTTCAACAAGTGTGGCATAACTTGGGATAAGGTCATGTTGATCCGGGTGAACTGTCTTTTGGGTGCATCCGGCTTGTGCTGATTGTTTCGTTATTGGTTTGATGCAGGATTGGAAATCATAACAGCCCCTACCGTCAGACGAAGTTCAGTTTTACTTTGATTTCTCTGGAAATAAGCAACACTGATCTCCTTCTTTCTAGTGAAGGGTTTCTTTACTGTATTGGAGGATGCATCCCTCTGGATCTTACCACTCTTGATACTACTTTCTACCCGCTCGCGAATTAAGATCAGCTCAGTAAACCCAGTTGAAGAGCTTCTAATCAGATGGTTGAAGAATGGACAAGATAATATGCCCAAGAACATGTCTAGCAGCTCTCTATCAAACAGAGGAGGCTGGACTCTTCCCGCAAGATCCCTCAATTTTTGGGCATAATCTTTGAAACCCTCGCTGGAACCCATAGACATACTTTGCAATTGTGTACAAGTTGGAGCGAGGTCAGCGTTATATTGGTACTTCTTGTAAAAAGCAGCAACCAGATCTTCCCAATTACGAATGTTAGTTCTTTCCAGTTGATAGAACCATTCCAACTGCGTCCCTGACAAACTTTCCTAGAATAAATGTACCCACAGATTCCTATCAGTAGTGTGAGGTTGAATCTTCCTAACATATGACCTTAAGTGCAGCTTAGGACAGAAGGCACTGTCATACTTAGCAAATGTGGGGACCTTGAATTTTTGTGGGATGACCACCCCTGAGACCAATCCTAGATCTTCAAAATCCAGCCCGGGTACCCTCTGAATCTCCATAGCATTGAGGCAATCCTCCAACTGTTTGTATTTATCATCAGTGGGAGGATACTGTTCCTCAGAGTAATCAGCCTCTTCTTCATCACTCCATGGATTGTTGTTTTCTTTTGTTGGCTTCTCTTCTTAATTGTCCCCCTCATTTGACGGGGTTGAGAAATCTAGAGCTCACTTAGCCGGTCTTCTAAACCTTCTTCCCAAATTCAAGACACCAGCTGGTTTATTTGCCTTCTTTGTCTTGTCATTGATGATAAGAGCTTTCAGATGTTCTTGCCCCTTAGCCAGAGCCAGGAACATTTGTTGGAACTGAGCGTTTTGAGCTTGAAGATTCTTTACTGTTTGTTCAAGATCCATTTCTTTTTCCTGAAATAAACAGCGAAAAGAATAAGAAACCTGTCTCAAAATACCTGCTTATGTAATGACATGCATGATATGCTTATGCAATGTTTTCAAGGACTTTTAAGATTTTAAATTTGCTTAAACAAAGGGAGAAAAAACATTAATTATATTCATAAGAATAAATTATTACAACAATGTCTCTTGGGCTTAGAAGGAAGTAACAAATATAAAACAAAACTCCTAAATCAAACAGGACTCAGACTTCCCATGAGCGCATCCTCTTTGGTGCAATGTAGGCATTCAAAATGTGTTCTTCATGCAGTTGTATTGTAAGCTCAAAAACCTTTTTCTCGCTTACGTAGAACTGGGTTTCAAAGGTGTCTCGTTCCTATTTGAGTTGAATCCAAGATCTTTTCAATTCCTTGAGAGTAGTCAACATGTTAGGATGGAGAATAGTATGAGGTACATCTATCTCGGCAATAGGTTCCATAATAATAGGCAGGATGGCGGGGTAAGGCATCATGATATTTTGAGCACATGCTCGTACCCACTTAAGATAAGGCTCCAAAGAGATGGAGTTCTTATGCCCCAATGTCTTGCTATCCACTCTGTTTACCATGCCCCAAGCTCCGATGAACCTCGTACGGTACCCTTGGACATCGTTCTCATAGTCGAATGTAATTCCCTGAACCATTGCATCATTAGGACCATCCCTTCTAGCATACCCAAACTGTCGCAACACCAAACAAGGGTTATAAGTGATTCCTCCCCTAATGCATAGGAGATGGAAATTAGGTAATTCTCCACAACGATCAATGATGGTAACGTCATCCATAGATCGAGGGCACTAGTGAATATTCGAATGCGTGAGAGACATCAACCTATTAGACCACTTCATGCCTTGCTCATTCTTCAACAGAGATTGAGGTAGGTGAGAAATAAACCACCTAGCAAATAGAGGAGTGCAACACATAAGGGTTCCTCTTCTCTTTACGGTGCGAGTGTGAAAAGAGTGCAAAATGTCTCCAAGTAAAGTAGGCACCGGGTTACGAGACATGAAAACCTTGACCGTATTCACGTCTATGAGTTGGTCCGGATTAGGGAACAATATCATTCCATAGATGATATGGGCTAACACCTCTTCAAAGGCTTGTAAGTCCAAAGTATCCCAAAAATGGTGAGCTTTCTCAAACAAAAACTTGACTAGAAACCCTTTGACACCGCTTCTTGTTCCCCAATTTGTCACAATATCGGACCGTTGTAAATACAGGGCTTGAGCGATCTCCTCAGGATTTGGGTCTCTTTCCATACCGTTGAAGGGTAATTGATTGGGAATATGCACTCCCAATAACTGAGAAAACTCTTTCATGGTAGGCACCAACTGGTAATCGGGAAATGTAAAGCAATGATGTAAAGGGTCAAAGAACTGTGTGATCGGTGGGAACGAGAACTGATTGTTTTTGGAATGTTGGTTCGCGTTTGCGTTTGTTTTTGCAAAGTGTCGCGGTAAGCAAGAGTCGCCACCGTCTTTTATTTTATCCAACAAGGGAAAGGATAAAAGCACAGAAAAATTTCTTTTCGAGATGTTTCTCGGGTTCGGGAGGTAGATTATAGAAAGGGAAGGTGTTAGCACCCTTTCTATCCGTGGTTATCCACGGGCTCTTAGGTACTTGCTAACTATGTTTTCAAAAGTTTTACTTTTCTTTGTGTTTATGGGTTTTGAAAAAAAGTTTCGTTTGAAACTTCAATTTAACTCTTGCTTCTGTCCTCAAGAGTGTATGAAGTGTTTTTTTTTGAAAACTTTGTTCGAAAAGTGTAAGTGTGAAAAGTTTTATTTTGTTTTTAAAAGGAGAAAGTACTTAAGAACCTCTACCTACTCAAAAAAGAATTAAACTGTGCAAATGTCCTTTAGACAGTGCTATCCCACTATCAAGTAGGTAGCACCGTCGTTGGAGTTTTCGGGTCAATTCGATTTAAGGGACTTGTGGTCATTAAAGCAACATTAGGACGCTTTAGTGGTAATCCTAATGTCTTAGATCATTTTTTACCGAGGCAACCATTTCGAGGCAACTTATGATCTTGGGACAAAAGGACGACCTCTAAAACATCCTATACTTAATGACCACGTTCGAGGCAACCAAGTGAGGTATACCCTAGGAGTGGCATGTGCAAGTGTGTCAATTTTCAGTTATTTTATTCTTGCATGTCATGGTGAGCTACTGTTGATTTTAAGTTAAGAGTTAATCTTGTCATACAATCCTAGTTAGCATACATCTAAACAGTTAATATATGTACAGGAATTTAAAGTGCGGGAATTGTAAATCCTACGCTATTACAAGGCTTCGGGGAGGGGGATTATTTACATGTCCAAAATTGGGGAAATAAAAGCAATAAAGTAAAAGTCTTAGCTAAGTTATTACAAACCAGTAGGCAGTTACGATAAAATAAGCGCGCGCGAATCTGAAAATAAACTCTAAAAATTCTAAGAATAAAATCTTTTTGTTGTTTTATTTTATTTTGGGAAAATAATCTAAATCTATTTAATTTTAGTTTTTTTTGGAAAAAATGTTAAGATAATTAAAAAGGTTAATTAACAAAGTTAATTTAATAGAAAAAGAACTAGCCTAATGTTTTTGTGTTTTTTATTTATTTTAATGTTAATTAATTAAAAAAGATAAAAAGAAGTCTATGAAAAACAGAAATAAAATGCAAATGGGATCCTTCGATCCAAGGAAAATGGAGTTTCGACCCAGGGAGGGAATAGAAGCTTCGATCCAGAGAGGGTCCTGGTCCTTTCGATTGGGCCATATAGCAAGGCGTGAGTAGCCTTTGATCCAGGGAAGAGAATGATCATGGAGGTCATGGCTTTCGATCCAGGAATAAGATGCTTCCTTTGATCCAGCATGTTGATGGGTTCGATCCAGAGAAGGTGTCTCCTTCGATCTGGGATGTTATACCTGCAAAAGTATGTTAGCGAAATAAAATGCAGGGCCTGGGTATTGAATCCCAGGCCCTTCGATCCTGCACTTGTTGGGGTCTCTTCAGGCTAAATCTGCAGCAAGTATTAGAAAACGAAAAAACATGACCTGGGTGTCAAACCCAGGCCCTTTGATCCTGTCTAGGATGGAAAATTGAAAGTAACAACAAGTATGAATGTATTATGCAAATATGAGGTTGGATAGTTTACCCTTTCTTACCAACAGATTGGACTTTTAATTTGGGCGCTTCCTGGATGTAGGAACCTTCGATCTGGGCACTTCCTGGATGTAGGCACTTTTGATTTGAGGGCTTCTGGGCGTGGGCACCTTTGATCTGAGGGACTGCTTTGGCTTGGAAAATTCTGGGCAGCGTCTCTCCAATGTTTTGTTCACCTGCAGATTTTTTGTGTGTGTATAATTTTCGTTCTATGATTTTCGTCTAATTTTCGTGTCCTTGTAATGTGCCACTGGCCTCTGTATTTATAGGGGTGTGAGGGTGCAGTAATGGCAAGAGACAACCATTAAACAGGCCACTAAATGCCATGAGACAAGAAACAGACACATTAAATAACTTCCTTTTTTGAAACATTTGTGTCTCTTGAATGAACATGGACATGTTGATTTGGGCGCCCTCTTGATGACCTCCTTCGAATGCTTTTCGAAAGCTTCTTCGAATGGACCCTTTGAATGCCTCTTCGAATGGACCTTCTGGAACTCCAATCGAAGGACACTGTTATAATGCCAATCGAAGTACTTTGTCTATAATGCCAATCAAAAGGCTCCTTCAGAACACCAATCGAAATGCTCCTTCAGAATACCAATCGAAGGGTCTTTCAGAATGCCAATCGAAGTGCTCCTTCAGAATGCCAATCGAAATGCTCCTTCAGAATGCCAATCGAAGGGTTTTTCAGAATGCCAATCGAAATGTACTTAAAGCACCACTCAAAAATTTTCCTTTTCCTTAGGCAAGAGTTTATGATCAACCATGCAAGGGGAAGACTTTGGAAAACATGAGAGGGCAAATTTTGGGGTGCAACAAACTGAAAGAGAACTTTCACCATGTCTTCATCAGGGCTTAAGGTGACCAAATTGAGGAGTCGACCATGTCTTTTAGTGAATGGGGAATTCTCAAGAACCCTTGATGCCAACTCTTTGAGTTGAGGAGGCACCCTTATGAGGTAGACTTGGATATTATTTCTGCGAATGGGAGCTATGTCCTACAAAACAGACACAAAGATAAGTCCTAAAAGTCCTTGAAATGGTTAGTGTGACATGCCATGTTATGATGTTATGATGTTCTGTACAAACAAATATATACAAGCACACAAACAGATCCTTAGGTTTAGGCTTGCATGGATTCCATAGGTAAGTACCCTCTTGAAGTTTAGTTGGCTCAACCTGTCTTATTAATATCATAAAATTAATATCATAAAATGTTTAAATCGTCTACATGATTTATGTATTGATTCACAAATATCACCTTATATATGTTATATAAAACTGGTTTTACAAGTTTTACAAATAATATAATTTCAGATCATAATTCATCCAGGATGACCCAACCGATTATGCCAACAACATTCTTAAATTTGATTTATAAATTTCTGATTTACAATTATACTTGTTTTTAATTGTTCTAACTAATTTCAATAGTGAAAATATAATTGAAATTTTGTTGTTATCAAAATAAAAATAGATATTTTAAACAAGTGATTAATTTTTTATTTGATTTAATTCTTATAAATTAAATCTAAAGAATTAAAAAAAAACAATTATTCAATAATAATTAAACAAAATAAAAATACCACAAATACATTTCAATAGAGTAATATAAGAAATTAATAAAAATCAGAAAAAATAAAAACATAAAAAATATGTATAGAAATAATATAGTTTAATAGAAACTATTCAACCATAATTATAAAGACACTTTACTTGAACATTTCAATTTTAATGTATAAAAAAATAATTAATAAATAAATATTTATACAATATTTATTTAATTTCTTTTAATAAAATTATTAAATAATATTTAATTTAAGTTTATTAAAATCTATTGTGTTTAAAATTATTCGTTATTATAAGATCAAATTATTACACTTTCACGCCAAAGAAATATATAATCATTATTATATTTTTTTATTAAGGAAATCAAATTTTCAAAAACATAAATAATTTATTCACTTATAAGAATATAATATAATGTTCTTATAATATAATTCAATATGTGATTTTTAATATTATTTTTTGAATAATAAAAATCTGAATCACAATTATAAATTAATATTTCAAGATATTCTTGATAGTTTTGATTGTCTAATCCTTATAGAATTCAATCAAAATTCTTTATCAATAACAATTAGCAAAAATTATAATTCTTAAATATTTGATATTAAAATTTTAGTTCTTCTATAACAATTTCTCAATTATCATAAAAGATGATATATAAAAAAATAGTTGGGTAATCTTTAACGAAAATTATTCTTATATTATAATATAATTCTTTAAGATGATTTAATATTTTTATTTGTTTTAAAAAACTATACTCTATAACAATGTAAAATCTTTATTACAATATTATTAATATAATTATTTTATTAATTTTTAATATAATTGATATAATTCTTTTAAAATCTATTAATATCATAGAAAATTTTTTTATATTATAATATAATTCTTTAATAAGATGATTTAATATTTTTATTTGTTTTCAAGAACTATATATTCTATACAATGTGAAATCTTTATTACAATATTATTAATACAATTATTTTATTAATTTTTAATATAATTGATATAATTTTTTTTAGATCTATAATTTTATAGACGTAATTATTTCATATTATAAGTTTTATAATATGAAATAGAACATATAGATAGACAAAATTAATGTATATCTATAATCATATAATTTATAATATTTTTATATTTTTTCATAGAGCTCTTACAAAAATATTATCTCTATATAAGAAAATTAGATTTATTAAACACTTTAAATTAAAACGTGTAATGTTTCAACTAATGCTTTAAAACCCATATCATGATTGACTTAGTAAAATTATTGGGTCACTGGATTACTGGTCGGACCAGTGGGTCACTGGTCAGACCGCATGGCTTTTGACCCGGTTTCTATAAAAAATATATTCATTACTTGAAATTTGTAACTATAATAATATAGAAAATTATAAATTCAAATAATTTAGAATAAACAAAAGTATTAGTAACAATCAAAATAACTGATAGAAACTTAATGTAACAAATTATAAATTCAAAGAAGTGATAGAAACTTAACAATTCATAAGTTATAGTATTATAATAAGTCATAAAAATTCATACTCAACGATCCATAATTTTTTATGTCCATGAAGTTAAATTGTCATAATCTTGATATTCATATCCATCTTCAACTTCATTGTCTTCTCCACCAACTTCATCTTCTCTGGTGTTGATTTTTTCTTGATTCACAGTATCAACAATAGTATCTTGTGCATTACCCATATCTCTATCTTCATTCTCATCTAAATCTATTTGATCTATAACAATATTTTAAAAAATAATTAACAAAAAAATTTTAGTGATGGTAAATATGAGACATTAAATTGATTCACAACCACAAACTATATTATGATCATATTAGAACATACCAATATCATTTGAAATTGGTTGGATGATCATATTTGCAAGGTCATTCTGCAATACTTCCAACTCTTCATTGGTTAAGAGAGGTGGTGAATCCTCTAATACCCAACTAGAATGGTCAGTAATTGTTTCAATATTGATAGGATCATAACTCCCATTTCTTATTTTCCTAAGTACACATGAATTAAATCTAAGTATATGTATTTAAATATAAAAATATAATGATCAGAGAAAAATAACCATAATAATACCTATTTTGAAGTCTCAAGTTGTAACGATCAAACACTAAATCATTAAGCTTTTGATGCTTCAATCTATTTCTTTTTTTGGAATGAATATGCTCAAATATACTCCAATTGCATTCACAACCCGAAGCACTACAAGTTTGGCTTAAAATATGAATAACTAACCTTTGCAAAGTTGGTGTACAAGTGCCATAAGTTTCTCACCATTGATCTGTTTATACCATGTGATTAAATAAATTTATAAACATATTGAAATATAAAATAAAATATATATCAAGAGTTAGAAGTTATGAAATTACCTGCCCTCATAATGCATCGTTCATCCACGGTTGATTTCCTTCCAAAATCTAATTCACCGTCTTTGAATATTCTCATCTCATCTGTTAACTTCAATCGAAGTTCAGAATTTCCGTTAGCGTGTTTTTCAATGACATCTAAAAGTCCTGATGTTGTGGATGCATGTTTTTCAAATTCTACATCATTATATCTATAAGTTGGATTCAACCAATAACCGACAGCATGAAGATTTTTGCGGAGCTGTGAATCCCAACGTTTATCTAAGATTTTCAAGTAAGGATCCACTTTCTTCTTATTTCTTTGAAACCTCCTCACCATCTCCTCTCTAGCTTTGACTATAGATTTGTATAGAATGCCCATAGCAGGTTTATCTTCACTATCAACAATACGCAACACACACACAAGTGGTTCAGTGAGTTTAACTACATCAGCATATTTACTCCAAAATCCAGAATCTAAAACTTGATCCACAAACTGTTTTGCCTTTGCTTCTTTGGCATATGCTGAGCTTGTCCATTCTTTAGACATTACCATGGCTCTTAGTGAGTTTTTGTGAGACAAAATACTTTGCAAAGCAGTGAAATTAGTGGCAAATCGAGTTGGAGCAGGACAAAGGATTTCTCTTTCACCTGTTTGCTTTCTCATTAAATACAATACATAACAATGGTTATAAATATATTTGGTAACATTAGAAGCATGTGAAACTGTCTCACTTACTTCCTCTAATTTTCTCATGTCTTACAACATCAAGTTAATGCAATGTGCCGCATAAGGAGACCAAAATAAAGTAGGAAATTCATTTTCTAATAACCTTTCAGCAGCAACATAATTTGCAGCATTATCTGTCACTATGCGAACTACATTTTCAGGCCCAACATATAAAACCACCTCTCTAAAAAGCTTATACAACATATCTGCAGTTTTTGAAGCATGAGAAGCATCAACGGATTTTAGAAAATTAGTACCTTTGGAACAATAAACTAGAAAGTTTATAAGAGTTCTTCTTTTTCGATCAGTCCATCCATCGGCCATTAGAGTACAACCAGTTTTCTTCCAAATCTCATGATACTCCTCTATCAATTTGTTCACATCTTCAACCCATTTATTTAACAAATAGCCACGAAGACTATGCATAGTTGGAACTTTATATCCCAGACTCATGCTGCAAAGTGCATCAACCATATATTGAAAATACGCAAAATTAGTTGCATTGAATGGCACAGAAGAATCAATGAACCATCTTGCAATAGCTAGATCACACTTCTCCACCAATTCCTTACTTTGTAACACACTTTTTAAAGAAGGTTGAGCTCCAGGAGTTGTTCTAGGCATAAAATAATTACCAATGCGACTAGTATTCTTTCTCTTTTGAGACACAATCACCGAATTTAATCTTGATTGTTCTACATCCATTTCTACTACACCACCCTCTTGAGTAGTAAGATCAACATCAAAATTTTGTGCTTGGGTCTTTCTTCTCTTATTTGCACCTTCATCAAGATTTTGTTTCATTTGATATTGAACATCTGGAGGCACCTTTTTACATGTTTAAATTTGACCTTTTATTCCAACCAAATGGAATTTGAACCTATTAATCCCCCCTCCTCTAATAATTTATTCACATCTTCAACCCATTTATTTAACAAATAGCCACGAAGACTATGCATAGTTAGAATTTTATATCCCAGACTCATGCTGCAAAGTGCATCAGCCATATATTGAAAATACGCAGAATTAGCTGCATTGAATGGCACAGAAGAATCAATGAACCATCTTGCAATAGCTAGATCACACTTCTCCACCAATTCCTTACTTTGTAACACACTTTTTAAAGAAGGTTGAGCTCCAGGAGTTGTTCTAGGCATAAATAATTATCAATACGACTAGTATTCTTTCTCTTTTGAGACACAATCACCGAATTTGATATTGATTGTTCTACATCCATTTCTACTACACCACCCTCTTGAGTAGTAAGATCAACATCAAAATTTTGTGCTTGAGTCTTTCTTCTCTTATTTGCACCTTCATCAAAATTTTGTTTCATTTGATATTGAACATCTGGAGGCACCTTTTTACATGTTTAAATTTGACCTTTTATTCCAGCCAAATGGAATTTGAACCTATTAATCCCCCCTCCTCTAATAATTTTATCACAGTAAATACACAAATTAACAAATTTTCCTTTCTCTTCAATTTGTTTACAATGACCCCGAGTTATATCAGTTTTTCCCCTACTGCTCTGGAGTTGGGTTGGATTTTGAGATGTAACTTCTTCCGAAGTTATTACTTCAGCGGGTGATGCCATATCTAATATCAATCAAAATTTAAAAATACAAAACTATATTACAAAATATTAACAAAACACAATTCTAAACAAAAATTATTGAATTTACAAAAACATTATAAGAAACATTAAATATGTAGCATATCTAAATCCAAAATATATGAATATGTTATTGTATATTACATATAGACTACCAAACATCGTTACTGTGCATCACCATATATAATAAAAAAATAGAAACTTTGCTTTTCAGTCTTTGCTATATATTTTAGATTAATAAAATCCTGAAACTTTTCTTTGTTATATAATTTAAATTAATAAAAAATAAAAAATTTTGTCTTACTATATAATTTAGATTACATAGTTTTAAACCCAATTTCTATCTCCATAATATATACAACGACTATTACAGTAATATATATATATATATATATATATATATATATATATATATATATATATATATATATATATATATATATATATATATATATATATATATATATATATATATATATATATCCCAATTTTTATCTCCAATATACAACAACTTCATTACCGGTCTATAATAAGTTAATTCATAAAAGTATAAAACAGTTTCATTCATACAAATCCTATCTCAATTTGTTAAACTAAAATACCCAATTTTATAGAAAATGATCAAATTTAATCATCTATTTTCTATATCAATTAATCAATAAAATGAAACAATAATATTCATATTGAAAAACATCAATGCAAATTAGACCAAGTAAAAAAGAAATAACCTGTTTTTGATGTTTTGATGAAATTTTTGACGGCAAACAAGTCAGCAGCAAGTGGGAGTTTTTGTTGGTAGAGAAAATTTAGAATATAATTTCAATTAGAAAAAGAAAAGACAGAATAAAAAAAAACTTTTCAAATGCCTAGGTTTGAGAAACGAGAAAGCAAAATGTTTATGTTAATTTTTTTTTCAAAAATCCTAAAAAATAAAATAAATAGTCAAACCTGCCGGTTCAGTAAAAACCGTCGGTTCACTGATTTAACCGGTGATCTGGCTGGTTCACACCGGTTTCATCCGATTTAAATGAAATTCCGATCTTATCCTTTAATCGGACTGTCTGACCCACTGATTCTCGTTCAGACCGGTCCAATTGACCAGGTCGGACTGGATTTTAAAACACTGGTTTCAACTATCAAGAAATTTATGATTGTTTGGTCAAATTAAATGACATTAATGTAACTTACATCTAGATTAAAACATCAAAACCTATAATATTTTTCAGCAATATATAAAATAAAAATAAAAAAAGAATGAAAAATGATTTAGCCATTACGTAACTGTCCCAAACGGTTACAACGCATACGAAACGTCAAAAACTACCCTGTACACTGATTCGCTCAGAATCACTGATTTAGCCACTTTGCTTTTCTCTTTACACAGTTCTGTAAATCAAACGACTCCGATTTCCGTCGTCCACGTGAACTGATTGATTCAGGCTAAACATTGTACTTTCTTCTCTCGCTCGCTTCTTACCTATCACCACCCCAAACAGCTTCGGGTAATTATCCTCCACCACCATCTCCGCCGCGTCTTTGCCATCGCACCGCTTCTCCGGCAATGGATGAAGCGTCTTCGGTGCCATGGAGCAAGAATCTTTTCCTTGTGCACCGCTTTCCGCTTGAAACTTGGCATAGTTAGACATAAGATTGAATATATTATTGAAGAGGGATTTCATGTCCTCTATTTCCTTCTTTAACTTCATGTTCTCCTTTCTAAGCCTCTCGTTTTCTTCTAATAGCGTCGCCTGCTCAAACGGCGATGAATCCGAAGAAATCACCTGCTCCTCTCCCGATATTGACGGTGATACAATCGGCTTTGCAGAATGCAAAGGAGATGACACCACCGCTACTGTCGCGGTTGCACTGCCATTGGTAACCGCCGACGGCGATTTTGAAAGGATCTTCCGTCGCTGAATATCACATAGAAGGCGTTTCTCACCTCTTCGAAAGAATTCGTTAGAGAATTCCCACCGATCAGGCACAACTTTTTTAAATCCCTAAACATCAACCAAAACCAACACAAATTAAAAAATAAATTCAAATCCAAAAATGAAAAAAATTAACCAAACTACAATGATGATAGAAGAATTACATAAGTATTGAGTTGCCGAACGAAGCTGGAGAAGTTATTGTGCTTGAAATACTTAGGAAGCAAATCCCTCGCGAAAACGGTAGGGTTCCAAACGACGAACGATGTTCCAGTATCATTCCACGAAACGACGTCGTCGATGGCGCGGTCGTCGACGATCTGGTATGTCTTGGAGATAAACGGCGTCGGAGTTAGCCGTTGAGAGTCGCCGGTTGAGGAGTCGCCATTGTGTTCCACCGATGGAGCCATAGAGAGAGAGAATCTAGCACGAGAGACGCAATTATTATTTTTTATCGTGATAGGTCTAGACTCTAGAAGGTTCGCAAGGAGGTACAGAAGAGAATAAATAGAAGAATTATTGAAATATTAATGGAAGAAGAAGAAGAAACTAGAAGCATTATTAGGTTACGTATTTTTCTCGCCAAACATCTTTTCTGTGGGGACACTTTACTGGATTTTGAGTTAACATAAAGATATAGAAGAAACTTCTACACTTCTTATCACTTTAAGAAACAAACAAAATAGAAAAATATCTAACCGATTCAAACATTCCACAGACAAAATAATTTAAAATTTAGATTTAGAAAATGCAAATAAAGAACAATGAATTTCTTATTTTCTTCTCATGTTTCTAGAAAAGACGGTTAACATTTTACACAGCACAGCATCGAAATTCTAAAATAATTCTTTTAATTTTGTAAGTTGTTTATAAGTTAGAAGCTTCTCGCAAGAACTTAAAAACATTTCATATTAATATTTTTAATTCATGTTTATGACAACTATTTAAATTTAAAATTTGTAAATATTTTTTAAAATTATTTTGACTCAATGTATTTTGACATTAATTGTTAAACACTATTAATGAGAAATGTTTTACACTCTCAATTTATCATAATTAATTATTTGTATTACTTAATCAATGGATAAAATAAAAATTAAATATTTTATCATGCAACAATGTTCAAGAAAAAATTGTATAAATATAATGCAAAAAATATTTTAAAAATATAGAGCCTTAGACACTGATTTTATTGGACGTATCAATTTGTTTAGTGTGAAATTTGATAAATAACTATCAAATTTTTTAAAATATGATAATTCTGATTACTTACAAGATCGATTAAATTAATTCTAAGACTATAGTTTGTATTAATTTTTTAATAGATTTTTCTATATATTAGTCTATTCGACAATAAAAGTAAAATCGAAGATAAATGACGAATGAAACAACGAAATCAACGAATGAAAATGAAAAGGAAATAAAGGTTTCGACTAAAAATCTAAAGAAGTTGTAAATAATTTTTAAACATAAATTTGCATTGAATGATAAAAGTAGTGTTTCATACGTATATTCTCATAAACTCGTTTCTTGATTAACTTTGATACTTTGAGCGAATAGAGTAATTTGTACAATAATTTAACACACAGAATCCTAAAACTAAAGAATCATATTAATACTAATTCGATACGAACGGTCTTCTCATCAGAAGAGGACACGTTCTCGCTTGCATGTTCGCGGGCTTCCACGTGTGCCTTTTCAAAAAGAAACATGTAAACGGCAAATTCATTTCTTCAGCCTTATTTCAAATTATCCTTGTCGAACCCGCTTAAAACATCTTTCAAATGCTAAGCCTCGATTTCATACTATTTTGTCAAAAACTCTGGTCGAAAAGACCATCATTTGCTTCTATCGAAGCATTTTCTCAACACTCTTGATTTCTTTTCAAAAAAGTTGATGTTTTCATTTAATCTTTGAGCGTTGAATTTCCAGCCAACAAATTGCCCTCCCCCTAAAAAAAAACATCTTTTTCAACTATGATGAGAAAAGGGCATTTTTTGAAAGCCTTCGACGCGTCAACAATTGCTGATGTGACGTCATGGTCACGATGACCACTTTTCATAAACGTCTCATCGAGACGTGCATTGCGGCTAGCATCATTATCCCTAGAAATTAAGAGTGTGGAGGTAACTTGTATAGAAGTAATCGCTTATACATCCTCTTAGAACATTACACGTGTCCCACTAACTCCTTTATTCATCTTCCAAAGTGAAACTGAAATGTTTTTCTTCCTTCCTATAAATACCATCATCTTTTTATTTCAAAACTTTTCCAACTTTTTGCATTCTAAAAACTTGCGTTCTTGAGTTTCTTCTTCACAACCTTCACAAAATCTTCATCCTCTAAGCTTCCATCTTCAAAAATGGCGTCCAAAGTCAAAGTATCCAAGCAACCAAAAGAAGTTTCCATCCCAATCACCAAGATAGTAACACCGCTGCTAGCAGGAAATCAGGAATGTGTCCTTGAGCCCCATCTTCTTGAGGAAAACACAAAATTCATGAATCTCAGGTACTTGTTCCTCTAACAATTTTTGGTGAAACACATGCATACATGAGTCCTTTGCCTGACCCTAATACAGATGTAGAAAAAATAAAAGAGTTTTCCCCTGTTCACCATCGTATTAAACCCTTAGCTAGTAAACAAAAGCCTAATGATAAAGATAATAGAAAACTTAATACCCAAAAATTTACAAATAATCAAGCGAAGTCTTTGACTGACACTTTGAAAGCAGAAGATAAGATCAATCTAGATTATATGAGCAATGCTCTTAAAGTATTTCGCTCCTACCCTCTAATGAAAGACCCAGAATCATATATTTTTTGGTTTGCTAAGGTTGAAAGTCAAAAAAGTCAATTCTAGAAAGATATGGAGAATTACGACATGATTCAGCTATCGAAATCTAGTTCTGGGTATAGCCAAAGCATGTTAGTTGCTTCATTATATTTTTGGGATTCTACGCACAATACTTTCTATTTCCCTTATGGAATGATGACCCCAACTTTATTCAATGTCGCTGTTATCACTTGTCTTTGACCTATTGGGGAAACCTTCTGCCCCTTTGAGATGGATGAAGATACTATTGACTTTGCCAAAGGTAAACTTACTTTTACCAATTATATAGCTGACCATCACGACAAAACCACTTAAGAAGTTTCTGACGAAGAAAATATTTCCTTCTTGGCATTATGGTTATCACATTATGTCTTTTGCTCGGGCTCTCTTCAAGTAATGAAGAGATATCTCATCACGGAGAACCAAATTCATGATGGGCATAGGTTGTGTTTGAGCCAAATTATTTTAGGTTCCCTCTATGAATCGTAAGGAGAATCACTACAAGGAAAAATCTAATTTTCTAGGGGATAAACCCCTCAAAAATGGTAAATAAACCCTCACAATATGAAAATTGCGAGGGGAGTGGTCCCCTAGCAAAACAAGGGGTCACAAATTTATTTGGGAGGGGTTTTACACGTCGCTATTTTGCTTGGGGCTTACCCCCTCGCAAAATGCAATTTCATTTTTATAGCCTGCAACATGCAGAAGTAAGCGCAGCCTAGGTGGTCAACTGTTGTTGTAGTGCGTCCGAACTTTTGTTGGGGTTGAGCCCCTGGTAAAATGTAAATGCTTTTCTACTTGCTAGGGGTTAAGCCCCTGGCAAAATGCAGATGTTGACATTTTCCTTGAAATTTATCCGGTGGCAAATTGTAAAAAGATTTATAAAAAAATAATAATATTAATAGAACAAAAACCAATAATGATAATATAATAATTTTAATAATTTTAATAGAATTAATATAATAAATATAATTAAACATAATAAATATAATAATTAAAATTCAATCAAACATAATAATTAAAATAAAACTTCATGCAAATTACAATAAAGTTATTAAATTCAAAATAGTTGACATAAATTCTTTCATACAAATTAAAATAAACATCAAGTTTTCAAATTTAATTATTCTATTCTTGCTCATCTTGTTCTCCTTTATCTTCTTCTTCAACAATTCCCCCATATCCACTAGTTCCTCCAAATCCACCACAGGAATTTCGTGAAGCAAAAAATTGATCAAATCTTTGAATCCGCTCATTTGTAATCTGCATTGCTTCTTCTATTCCTGTGATTTCCTCCTCATTTCTTCCTGCAACTCTGTTTCTCTTCTCTGCACTTCTTGTTGCATCTCTAATTGTTTTTTCTTCATATCTTCAATTTATGTATTTCTTGTTGCTACTTGGAGTGCTGCCTTAATATTCACCAAGTTTCTCATAGTTTGAAGCATTTTGGCGGTTAATATAGGTTTAGTTTATGTTCCCTCTCCATCAACAAGTCTCATTATGAAACTCTTATCACGCCGCTTGATAGTTTTGGTGTACCCTTCAGTACCATACACTCTCCCATTTTTCTTCTTTCCACCTGAGACATCATACCATGTCTGAAAACCCACACTAGGATCAAAAGGATATCGCGATGGTGGTCCAGGTAATTCATGATGCTTTGACAACTTTAGGGAAAGTTGTCTATCAAACTCCTCCTGCAAAAAAAATTAAATGTTATAATGATTCAAATAATATAGGTACATATAAAATAAATATTTTTTTTATATAAGAAAAACTTACTTGAGTGTTTCTTGCGCGCTCGTGAACAAACTCTCCATTTCTCTTAAGATGAGTCTCCATATGGAGCTCATTAAGAAGTGGAATTCTAACCAACTCTTCACGCTAATTAAATAAGTAAAAAATAATTAGTTATACGTAATCTAAAATCTAAATGATAAATTAATTAAAAAATAAATAAATTTATGCATCATCCTTCGTGTAACTTCAGCAACACTAATACTACTCGCTGCGTAGTTGCAGCCACCAGCTTCATATGCTCTATTTTTCTTTGCCTTTTCAGATATTTTCTTAAAAAATTTCTGAACTCCAATGGGAAATAAGCTCTTGAAATAATTCTACTCCTATCCAACGTGGGTGTTGCTTTTTTCCCCATTTAATTCTAACATTCCTCATGGGGTCAGAAAATCGGGCACTACATTTTGAGTGAAAATTTTCTTCAATTTGGACTTCATCTCTAACATCCCAATAACATTTCTCCTGCATTGTTGTATGAATTCAAAATTAAGCAATAAAGAATCATGAATATCTCAAAAAATATAAAGGAAATTCCTCAATGAGTAAGTCAATTATACCTTAAATGCATTAAACCAATCTTTCCTGTCATCTTCAAGTACAACTCCATAACTCGGTCAAAGTTTTGTATACTTCTCTTTAATAATGCCTATTATGATCGATACTGCTTGATGAGGAAAGATCCTAAACACCAAAATCTTGAGTTAGAATTGATTAAATAAAACTCAAATTTAAAATAATATAAAACATATATAAACACTTATGATCCATAATTGGGCCAAATGACAAGTCTGCCATGATAATATCTAACTTTTTGCGGTTCATTTCTTCTCAAGATGCGATCCCTCCTTGTTTGCTCCTCACTAGCACTTGTATCTTCTTGAGCACTGATATCTCCATGAGCACTGATATTTCCATGATCATCCTCAGAAGGCATGGATCGGGGCATGCTAGACCCACCTGGCTCCATATGAATGGGTAATGATTGGGGAATTCTAGGTCCACTCAGCTGCATGGAAGGCATATGAAAATATGTGTTGGGCCAATAGGAAAATATGGTGTGTATCTAGTAGGACTAATAAAAATTGTCGGGGATATGGATGGAAATGGTGTGCATCCAGGAGGTGTGGATAGTAACCCAGTGAAAGATCCAGACATGGGTGAAGTAGGATGCTAGGAGGTGGATTAAGATGCATAGGATGTGAAGTAGGATGCATAGGAGGTGGGGTAGAATGTGGATGAGGATTATCCACTTGACTCAATTGTGGCATAAGAATAAATTAATCTAAATCAGAAACCTCCTCTATAATGTACCTGGTGCGGCAAGACTTTTGTTGGGTGAAATTTTTTTCTATTTTGAAAGAAAAATATTAAACAATGAATGTTACGTAAAAGATAATATTACACAAGATAATATTACACAATCTTATTGCACAAGAGTAATATTACATAATACATATTCAAATTATCCATCATTGTAATCTTCATTGTCTTCATCGGATCTGAAGTTATTGTCTTCAGACTCTCCTAGATCTTCATGCTCTTCTTCCACGGGATTTATTGACAACAAGATAGTTGCGTCAACTTGTAGACCGTCAACTACAGTATCAGACAAACTTATAATCTCCTCAATTTCAATTACCTCATTAACAGGTGAAATCTCATCATCTTGGTATCCAACATCTTCTATTACTTCGTTAGTCTCAATGTGACCCATTGGGTTGGACTTGATTACAACACACCATCCTCGTTTGCTTGGGATAATTGAAGGATAAGGTACATAATAAACTTTCCTAACATTGTGTGTCATTATGAAAGGGTCATACTCTTTGTACTTTCTATCTACTCAAACCTCAACGGTGTTATATTTTTTTATCAATTTTTGTTCCTCTGGAAGATGGATCATACTAGTCACAATAAAACAAGACAACTTTATTTTCCGAGTACATATGATTATAGACCAACTCATAAATATGTGTGATAACCCCATAGAGGTCGTCCTCACCATCCTCTGTAACTCCTTTTACGACTACACCACTGTTTACAGTTTCCTTCCTTTCACTCCATATCTCAGTGTGAAATTTGTAACCGTTTAAAAACTATGTGTGCCATTCATTCACACGTTGACGAGGGCCTTCAGACAAACTTCTCAAATGTATTATTTTAGGACTTGGTGCAACAATACATAATAATTGTTGTTTGAACCATGATGGAAAATAAGCATTTGTAACCAGTTGATGGTTGTTCGCCTGTGCTTTGATAATTGTAGGTACTAAATGCCCTATTTCGAGAAAAAATATAGGTTACAGAAGGTTACAAATTTTAACCAATAAAACATATATACTTAATTAAATATACTTACTCAAGATATGATTTAACTTCAACGCAGTTAATCAACACATGAACATGAGAAAATTACATTTCTTTTTTAGAAAGCTAATGCTCACTCGTCTTCCCTGAGGGACGCCGTGGACGACAAAAAACAGATAAGGTGAATTGACTTCTTTCACTAAAGTGAACTTCTTTCCTTATGATTCTTGAAGTCAACATCATGTGATTGAAATAATGAGAGCAAAAATGTGATGTTTCGTGATGTAAATAATGTGCACAAATTGATCCCTCAACTCTTGCCTTATTTTTCACTGATCGCTTTGAATCACCCATGAATTATTTAAATGGATACACCCATCTATATTGAACAGGTCCACCTAGGAAAGCTTCATAAGCAAGATGCACAGGGAGATGCTCTATAGAATCAAAGAAACCTGGTGGAATTATTTGCTCCAACTTGCAGAGAATGACAGGAATATTTTGGTCCAATTTAATGATATCGTCTACTCTTAAAGTTGACGCACAAATGTCTCTAAAAAATTGACTGATCCCAGTTAAATGATTAATCACATTCTTAGGAAGTTAAATGAGTGCATTTGGAAGCAATCGTTCCATAAAAACATGACAATAGTGACTTTTCATTCCATGCATCTTCCATGTTATGGCGTCAGAACATCTTGCCAATTTAGAAGAATAACCATCAGGCATCCTTGAATCATTTAACCATTGACAATCTGCTTTTGCTTCTTGGAGAGTAAGAGTGTAACAAGCCTTGGGTTTTAATAATTTTCCATCTGGTCGAGGTTTCAACTCCGGTTCTTTTAGATTACACAAAGGTTCCAAGTCTTTTCTAGCCTTCTCATTATCTTTCGTCTTCTCATTATCCATCACTGTGTTAAATACATTATCAAAAAAATTCTTCTCAATATGCATAACATCAAGATTATGTCACAATAAATTATCCTTCCAATATGGGAGGTCCTAAAAAAATACTTCTTTTTGTCTAATTGTGTGAATCCCCATATCCTTGAATTCTGTGTGCTTCACCATTATCTGTGAATTTTGGTAGGTAACAAACAATATTCCATACTTCAGTCGATAATAATCAAGGGGGGTAGGTATGTTACTTTTCCTCCTTTTCTAAAAGCATTCTTATTTCTTCTAAATTCATGGTTTGTAGGTAAGAACCTACGATGACATTCAAACCACGAACTTTTCCCACTCTTTTCCAAAGTAAACGCTTTTGTGTGATCCAAGCAATGCAGACATGCTATATTGCCATACGTACCCCATCTAGACGACATGACATATGCAGGAAATTCATTAATTATCCATATCAAAGTGTCATACCCCAAATTTTGACCTAAGATACCACCTCCCATTTGCATTATTACATAGCAAGCGTTCACAAGCGATTCGACCTTTTTTTGCCATTTTCTCGGGTCAGACTTCAAAAATTCATAACTTCTTCGAATTTCGACATTTTTTTAGTGGTTCTTTTACACATGATTCTCCTTGACAACAACTACAACTTTCCTTTAGAAGTCAAGAGATGATTATTTTTCGAAATGCCACGAAAGAATGAAAACGTTAGAAGTCGCTTTATGAATTTAATGAAATTTGATCATGTCTTGTCCAACCCTTACCAAATCGTGCATATCGCACATTTTTTTTCGTCTTGTATTTATCATTTTTGTATTATTTTAAAAAAAATCTAAAAAAATATGTATTTTAGTTCATGTCATTTTTTTTTACAAACGCATTATTAGAAAAATCACAAAAGTATTTATAATTAGCATTATAGTATTTTAAATTCGCAATTCTTAATACAAAAAATATAAAAAATTAATATAGTTTTATTGGCTCCATTTAGATTCATGTTTTAGTATAAATTTTAATCCAAAGAAAATCACAAAAATATTTATAATTAGCATTATAGTATTTTAAATTCGCAATTCTTAATACAAAAAATATAAAAAATTAATATAGTTTTATTGGTTCCATTTAGATTCATGTTTTAGTATAAATTTTAATCCAAAGAAAATCGCAAAAATGTAGTTAATATCTTTTTCCTTTATTTTACATTTTTTGATTATTTTTAGTCATTATAGTTTTAGTTTCTTTTAATCTAATATCAAAATTAAAATTAAATTAATTTTATTTGTATCTTATTATTATTATTATTATTATTATTCTATTTTTGTATTACTAACAATTTACCTTTTATCATTATTATTACTATTGTCTTTGTTTATTTATTTTTATGTCCAATAAAGTTGTGGTCCCAAAACCATATTTTTGAACATGGAAAACCAGTCCCTATCCTTATTGTTTGCTACACTCCAAAGCCTGCTGCCTACAAAAAACAGTGTTGTTGCCCTGCTATGTATCAGTCCAGAAATTTCACTAATTTAGCAAAACCAAAACCTTTATTAGAAAGGCAATAAATCAGAGTATCAAATATGTTCAAGTCTCACCTTTCCCCCCCTAAAAATCCATTATGATTCACTATACAAAGGGGGGAATACAGAGAACAAAAAAAAAATATGGGCAGACAAATCATCCTCAAATGACTTCAACCTTCTTCCAAATCACCTTGAACAACCACATCCAAACCGGAAGAAAATGAACAACAGTCCATAACTCGACACTATCAATAACTCGCGCTCAACACCGTCGTGAAATCACAACATCATAACATCAATATCAAAATGATAACGGGAAGCATTACAACCTGCAACGATACCGCTGATCTGTAGCCTGCAAACCATCATCAAAACCTTCAACTCACTCAACTCATTCTAATAACAAACATCATAGCATCAATATCAAAATGATAACGGGAAGCATTACAACCTGCAACGATACCGCTGATCTGTAGCCTGTAAACCATCATCAAAACCTTCAACTCACTCAACTCATTCTAATAACAACCTTTACAATATCCAAAATCTCATTCACCTATTAACCTTCATCTTCATTCAACATAATCGATTCATCTGTGAAATCTCTCAACCTCTGCTCAATATAAAAACCTACCATAAAACTCCAAATAATTCATCTTTCACACAACAAAAACTCTCCATATCTCCACCTTAAACCACTGAAACTTTCCAAACACTTTTGTCATAACAGTTCAACCCACAAGTAACAAGCAGCAAGATCATTTCTTTCTCAACAACACATAACAATGAAAGAAAATATTGAGCAGTGAAATCAACCGCGTTTTCTGAAAATAGAAGGGATTGAAACTCCAACAGGTACCATTTTTTTTCACCATTTCTTTTTGCGATAAAATAATCACATCCCCGTTTTTTGTTTCATTTTCTGAACCAATTGTTTTCTGTGAATCTTTGTGATACTTCTATTCCATTGTAGTTATTGAATAACTTGAACTGTAAAAAGAGAAACTGCAAGCCTGTGACAAATCGGAAAAAACCTGAGAGCTTAGTGATCGAGGAAAACTTGAAATTGTTGTTGTCATTGTTGCTCTACGGTAATCGATTCGACAAAGTAAATAAACCATATTGTTGTAGTGTAATTTCAAGAGGAGAAACGAGATCGTGGGAGCAGAGAGGCCATTTTCGTTGTTCGGGCTAAGCGTTGAAGTAGGAGTTGTTAGGTCGAGAAACAGAGTTGTGGTTATCAGGCGATTAAGAAAACCAAGATGAGGAACAAGAGTGAAACATGGATTTTGTCGATTGTTCTTGTTTCTGAATTTTGAAGCGAGAGATAACAGTGGGATAACGATTAGAGATTCTTTTTTTTATAGTTGTTTTCGGATGATTTGTTTGAGAAGAAAAATTTGAAGCATGGAATAGTGATGCGTTTGAAAGAGAGAGATAATCGTTAGTATTGTTTTATTCTCCAAGAATTAACTTTTAATTGGGGATATTAAAAGATTAATAATGAGGACCAAATCCCCTTCCCAAGACAACAGCGGCGGCTTGTCTCTAAGTATACTAGGGTTTCTTTTTGTCCCTCCTAATCCATAACCCGGTTGGCCCATTGGGCCCGTTTGGCTTAGCTTTTTCTAGTTCCTTTCCTTTTAATTTAACTGAGTTGTAGATATAACAGAAAGTGTTAACAGTTTAATTGACAAGGCATATTACCAACAATCTAAAGGTCCTTGTGAGGTTCTTTTTTATTTTGTTTTTGTTAACTCTTTAACCTTATTTAAAAAAAAAATATATATATATATATATATATATATATATATATATATATATATATATATATATATATATATATATATATATATATATATATATATATATATATATATATATATATATATATATATATATATTAGTAAATCTTATAACTAATTTAGTTTAGTATTAATTTAGATTTATTTTATAACTTTTTGTTTTAGCTTTAGTTTAGTAAACTTTAGAATTTTATGTGTTGTAGTATCATTTTAGTAACTTTAGGATTTTATTTCATTTAGATTTGACTTAGTAAATTTTAGAATTTTATTTATTTTAGTTTTAATTTAGTAAACTTTAGAATTTTATTTTGTTTTAGTTTTATTTTAGTAACTTTAGGATTTTATTTTATTTAGATTTGACTTAGTAAACTTTAGAATTTTATTTTGTTTTAGTTTTATTTTAGTAACTTTAGGATTTTATTTCATTTAGATTTGACTTAGTAAACTTTAGAATTTTATTTTGTTTTAGTTTTATTTTAGTAACTTTAGGATTTTATTTCATTTAGATTTGACTTAGTAAACTTTAGAATTTTATTTTGTTTTAGTTTTATTTTAGTAACTTTAAGATTTTATTTTATTTAGATTTGACTTAGTAAACTTTAGAATTTTATTTTGTTTTTAGTTTTATTTTAGTAACTTTAGGATTTTATTTTATTTAGATTTGACTTAGTAAACTTTAGAATTTTATTTTGTTTTAGTTTTATTTTAGTAACTTTAGGATTTTATTTCATTTAGATTTGACTTAGTAAATTTTAGAATTTTTTTTAGTAAGTAATCTTAAATTTTTAATTTAGTTTAAATAACTTCTTTAGATAATTAGTTACATTCTCTTTTATTTTATTTAAATATCTTTGTCATTTTAATTTCTCGATGCCTTTAGGTCATTAATCTGTTTCGTTATATTTATTTTCTTGTGAATTTTGATTGCTTATATTTTGATGTCTATTTTATTTTGCTCGCTCGATTTAATCCAAAGGAAATGTTTTAACTTTGTTGACTTCATGTTATCAAACACATCTCATCCAATCGTACGAATACCCTCATTCATCTTTTGTTTGTTTACTATTTTGTTAAACCTAAGATGATTTTCCCAAAAGATTCAATTTTTAAACTCACACCTTTTAAGTCAAAACTTCGACATTAGGTCGCTGTCTCTTCAAAATCTCATCCGTACCCATCTTTAGCCAAACAAACTATTTTAATCAAACAAACAATTTAAAAAAAAAAAAACAGATATTTCAAAAGGTTCCTATAGGATACTATAGATACATTGGGTGCTAATACCTTCCCCTTGTATAACCAACCCCCGAACTCTAGACCTCTTTTCAAAACGCCTTGTATTTTCATTACTTTTAAAAGTATTATTTTACATTGCATACTTTAGGGTTTTATTTCGCTCTTTTCCCTTTTCCCTTGGAAATAATAAAGCGCGGTGGCGACTCTTGCTTTTGTGAGACGAATTAATTAATAATTCGATCTCCGATTTACCCCGCTACATTTTTTATCGCTACAGAAATGACGACTCTGCTGGGGAAAGATTGACCTCATGCTGGTCCATCCCTAAGTGGGTTAAGCCTAGTTTGTCTTATTTGTTTTATTATTATTTATTTGATTTGTTTGATTATATGTTTATATTGGGGTTGTTTGGGTTTTTTGCAAAGGACGAATCCTATACCCGGATTAAGTTACACTTAAGAATAGGACGGGCGGTATAGTCATGTTAACTTTGAGGGAGTAATCCCGAAGAAGGAGGCATGAGATCCCCCACTCAGTGGAAGGCCCTTTTGAACGTAATATTTGTTTACCGAGTAATCGGGAAGACATTATTATTTTCGACCTGGGAGCCAGAGAAGCTGAGAACCGTAGAACCCTAACCCATCTTGGCCTTTTAGGTGTAGCGCGGAGACTATAATGGAGTAATCCGGAAGTAGTTGTTACGCGATGCTACGCTCGGATGAGTTTCTCTTGAGAATATTGCTAATTATTGAGTAATCAAGACGTTGGTAATATCCGAAGGAGGAATGTAGACTCTGGGAACTCTTAGAACCTTGTCTTACAGGTGTGATTAAATCGTAGTACATACCTTGGGGTGGGCTTTACCTTTGACTCCATGCAGGAACGTTGAACCTTTGAACCCCGTGTTTGTGAACTTGTATGTAACTGTTGCATTATCATTCATCCATGCATCCATTAACATTTTTGTAAAAAAAAACTTGTTTTTCAAGGAACTTAAGAATGATTTTTGCAGACGTCTCAGGTATTATGGAGTTTGGAAGAAGAAACACTCGAAGTTGATTCTGAGTGATCTTTAGTTCTTAGTTTTATTTTTACTGTTGTTATTTTGTAAAACTCTGTAAAAGGGCTTCATGTTCCAAAGCTGTAATTTACTGCTTTTATTATGGGCTTCATGTTCCAAAGTTGTAATTTATCGCTTTTGATTAATGAAATGAGTTTTTGTTGTTCCAAATTCCTCTACCATTGATGTGTGCAAAATTATCGAAGTATCTTGAAAAACAATCAAAATGAACGATCATCTGCATCGCATATCATGCATCATCCGACATTCTGCTTCACATGTTTTCTAGAGTCTTATCCTTGTTTCTTTTTCCACTCCGATAGATTGTCAAGCTGTCTCATCAATACGATACCCGAGCCAATCGTCAGAGGAAAATGGAAGATCTGGAACAGGAAAACCACGAGCTTCGCGAGGAGGTTGCTACCCTTCGTGTCGGAATGGAAAAGTTAACTGCGCTAGTGGAAAGTTTGATGGCTGCTCAGAATCAGCCATCGACTACAGCTGCTGAGATTCAGACTTCAACTACTGTGGTTTCTGAGATTGTCACTGTTCCAACATATGTGACTCAAATCAACTCTCTGATTCAACATCAGATGCCAAAAGGTTTTCCGTGGGGAATGCCTTATAACTTTGTGCCAGAAGCGTATCAGTCTGTCGTACAGCCTTTGGTTCAACCTACTATGTCTTTTCCTCAACCAGGGACAACTGCTATGCTGCCTGTAATCCCGTCTGTGGCACCTTTCCCTCAACCAGTGATGACAACTGTCGCTCCTGTGGTTCACTCTATGGCATATATGAGTGAACCTACTTATCCTGCCGAGCCTGCTGAAAGTCTGGGTCTTTTTGATAGAATGGAAGAATTTCAAGACCAGTTTCAAGAGATGCAGAGGGAGATCAGAGCGTTAAAGGGGAAGGATTTGTTTGGAAAGAACGCTCATGACCTGTGTTTAGTTCCGAATGTAAAGATTCTAGCAAAATTCAAAGTGCCGAACTTTGAAAGGTATAAAGGTGATTCGTGTCCTCGGAGTCATTTGACTATGTACGTGAGAAAGATGTCTACATATTCTGATGATCATGACTTGTTAATTCACTATTTTCAAGACAGTTTGACTGGTGCCGCTATAAAGTGGTATATGGGTTTGGACAGCACTCGGATCTGTAATTTCAACGATCTTAGTGAAGCTTTTGTTCACCAGTATAAGTACAATGTCGACATGGCGCCGGACAGAGATCAACTTCGGGCGATGTCCCAGAGAGACAGAGAGTCCTTTAAGGAATACGCCCAGAGGTGGCGTGAAATTGCTGCTCAGATCTATCCTCCTCTTGAGGAGAAAGAGATGACAAAGATATTCTTGAAGACTTTAGGTTCCTTTTACTATGAAAGAATGATTTCCAGCGCACCCAGTGACTTCACCGAGATGGTAAGTATGGGCATGCGGTTGGAGGAAGGGATTCGTGAAGGACGTTTGGTTAAAGAAGGAAGTCCGTCTAGCAGTACCAAGAAGTTTGGAAGTGTTTTCCCAAAAAGAAAAGAACAAGACGTCAGCGTAATCTTCCTAGGGAGACCAAGGAGAGGTTACTCACAGGTCGCGGCAGTCACTCCGGCTGTCCGCCCAACAATGGTGACCCCAACTCATCAAACCCCACCAACTCAGCAACGGCCATTTCAGCAGCAGCCTCGACAACAGGCTTATTAATTTAATAACCAGAATCGTTCACCAAGGAAACCGCAATTTGATGCCATTCCCATGACTTACACTGAGTTGTTCCCCGCTTTGATCAGAAAAAACCTCATAACGACGAAGCCTCCTCCTGTCGCACCAAATAGTACTTCTCCGTGGTACAAGGCAGATCAGTTTTGTGAATATCATCAAGGGTCACCGGGGCACAACATCGAAAATTGTTTTGCTCTAAAGGCGGACGTGCAGAGGTTGATTAAGAACGGTATCTTGTCTTTCAAGGATGTTAACCCAAATGTTAGAGATAATCCTTTGCCTCGACATGGGGCAGCATCAGTGAATATGGTGGAAGGTTGTCCAGGAAAGTTTCGAGTTTTTCAAGTTGAACACATAAAAGATTCGTTGATCAGGTTACATCAAAGCTTAAGAAGACTTGCCTTTTTTAGGCATCAGCATGATTATGATGTTTGTGAATTTTGTTCAAGAGAGGTTGATTGCCCTATTGTGAATGAGGATATTAAAAAATTGTTAGACCAAAGGGTTATCACTATTATATATGATAGAGATCCGGTGGATGAAGTGAATGTTATAATACCTCAATTCAACTTGCCTGAACCAATAGAGATCGTTTACGACAGTCAGACTGCACCTGTTTCTCCTTTGATCATTTATCCACCTGGTCCTGTGCCTTACAACTCAGACCAAGCTATACCGTATAAGTATAATGCCACAATGATTGAGAATGGGGTAGAAGTCCCTATACCAACAATGCCATCTTTTGTTAACATCGCTGATGTGAGCAGAGTTACGAGAAGCGGACGTGTCTTTGCAGCAGTACCTTTGAAGAGACCAGAAGTTCAAGTCAGGAGGCCCGTACCGGCAGAAATTCCAGCGAGAAATGTTGAACCAAGGGTTGAGATAGGCCGATCCAATGAACCTATCCCACATCCCGATGATGATGAGATTCTGAAGCTCATCAAGAGAAGTGAATATAAGATTGTGGACCAACTATTGCAAACTCCTTCCAAGATTTCCTTGCTTGCTTTACTGAGAGATTCTGGTGCCCATAGAGAAGCTTTGATGAAGGTCTTGGACCAGGCATTCGTGGATCATGATGTGACGGTTGACCAATTTGATGGAATTGTGGGAAATATTACTTCGTGTAACAATCTTGGTTTCAGTGATGAAGAGCTTTCGGAGGAGGGAAGGAACCATAATATGGCTTTGCATATCTCAATAAGTTGTGGAAATGATACTTTATCAAGTGTGTTGGTAGATACAGGTTCGTCGTTAAATGTAATGCCCAAAACTACATTATCTCGACTCTCATATCAAGGTGCTCCCATGAGACCTAGTGGGGTAATTGTCAAAGCGTTTGATGGTTCTAGGAAGACTGTCATTGGTGAAGTGGATCTTCCTATAATAATTGGTCCTCATACTTTTCAGATCATTTTTCAAGTAATGGATATTCGTGCCGCCTACAGTTGCCTATTGGGTCGTCCATGGATCCATGATGCAGGGGCAGTCACTTCCACGCTCCATCAAAGATTGAAGTTTGTAAGGCATGGAAAGCTGGTAATGATTGGTGGAGAGCAGGCTATGGTGGTAAGCCATTTGTCATCTTTCTCTTTTATTGATGCTGATGAGGATGTTGGAACCCAATTCCAAGCTCTATCTGTTGCTAATAATGAAGTGAAGAAGCAAGGGACATCTATTTCTTCTTTTGAGGATGCGCGACGAGTGGTTGAAAGTGGTTCAGCTGAAGGTTGGGGCCAGGTGTTGACTTTGCCCGAGAATAAGTCTGGAGAAGGTCTTGGTTTTCATCCCGTGTCTACAAGAGTCAAGCAGGAAGTAGTTACCCGTCCGATACAAGAAGTTTTCCGAAGTGCAGGTTTTATCCATCCGACTCCTCCTGAAGTTGATGCTATAATAGGAGACGATTCTGAAGAGGATTTACCCGATTTTGTAACGCATGGAGTGGTTTGCCAGAACTGGATTGCTGTTGATGTTCCTGTTGTGATGCACATTTCTGAGTAATGTTTTGTTTTATTTTTGAAAAAAAAATTTCGCTCTGCCCAAGGCGAAAAGTATTTGTGTCGGGCTATGTTGGAAATAAATCCTTTTTCTCTGCCCAAGGCAAAAGAGAAAATGTCTGGGCTCTTTGTTTCAAGTATTTCCCCTCATGAATAAAAATGTTATTTTGTCCACTACTGTTTTATTTTTTTCACTTTTTCTGGGAAATAGTAATGAAAATTAATTGGTAGTAATAGGAAAATATAATAACTTTTTGTTTTATTTGTACAAATCGATTTCTAAAATAAAGCATAATTATATGTGCAGATTAATCCATGACTTAACCATTGAAACAATGATCCTATGCCCCCTCCCAACTTTGAATTCCCTGTGTTCGGAGCTGAAGAAGAGGATAGCGAAGAAGTTCCCGATGAAATTTCCCGTTTACTTGAGCACGATGAAAAGACTATTCAGCCGTTTGAAGAACCTATAGAGATGATCAATTTGGGTGATGAAGAAGATAAAAAGGAAGTCAAGTTCGGAGCATTGCTTATCCCAGAGGTCAAAGAGAAAATGTTGGAGCTTCTCAAAGAGTATGTTGATGTGTTTGCTTGGTCCTACCAAGATATGCCAGGTTTGGACAACACTATTGTGGAGCATCGTTTACCGTTGAGACCTGAATGTCCGCCGATTAAGCAGAAGTTGAGAAGGACTCGTCCCGATATGGCTGACAAGATCAAAGAAGAAGTTCAAAAACAAATTAATGCAGGTTTCCTTGTTACATCGGTCTATCCTCAATGGTTAGCCAATATAGTGCCTGTTGCTAAGAAATATGGCAAGGTTCGAATGTGTGTAGACTATAGAGATCTGAATAGAGCTAGCCCAAAGGATGACTTCCCATTACCGCACATTGACGTATTGGTCGACAGTACCGCAAAGTTCAAAGTCTTTTCTTTCATGGATGGTTTCTCTGGTTACAATCAAATCAAGATGGCACCAGAAGATATGGAGAAGACAGCTTTCATTACACCTTGGGGAACATTTTGTTATCGGGTTATGCCGTTTGGTTTGAGGAATGCTGGTGCAACATACTAAAGGGCCATGATTGCTTTGTTCCATGATATGATGCATAAATAGATATAAGTGTATGTAGATGACATGATTGCCAAATCACAAACTGAAGAAGATCATTTGGAACATTTATTGAAGTTATTCCAGCGTTTGAGAAAGTATAAACTCCGTCTGAATCCCAACAAGTGCACTTTTGGTGTTCGTTCTGGAAGACTTCTGGGTTTCATTGTCAGCCAGAAAGGTATTGAGGTAGATCCTGATAAAGTCAAAGCTATTCGAGAAATGCCCGCACCCAAGACGGAAAAACAGGTAAGAGGATTCCTTGGGAGACTGAACTATATTTCTAGATTTATATCTCATATGACTGCTACCTGTGGGCCGATTTTCAAGCTTCTCCGAAAGAACCAAGGATGTGTGTGGACAGAAGATTGTCAGAGAGCTTTTGATAGCATCAAAGAATATTTACTTGAACCTCCCATTTTGATTCCTCCGATGGAAGAAAGACCTTTGATTATGTACCTGACTATATTGGAAGATTCCATGGGATGTGTGCTTGGTCAACAAGATGAGACTGGAAGAAAGGAACATGCCGTATATTATCTGAGTAAGAAATTCACAGACTGTGAGTCTCGATACTCAATGCTTGAGAAAACCTGTTGTGCTTTAGCTTGGGCTGCTCGCTGTCTGCGCCAGTATATGATTAACCACACCACTTGGTTGATCTCCAAAATGGATCCGATCAAGTATATCTTTGAGAAGCCCGCCTTATCTGGAAGAATAGCCCGTTGGCAGATGTTGTTATCCGAATATGACATTGAGTATCACAATCAGAAAGCAATCAAAGGGAGTATTTTAGCCGACCATTTGGCCCACCAACCAATTGACGATTATCAATCCATCAAGTTTGATTTCCCAGATGAAGATGTTATGTACTTGAAAGCTAAAGATTGTGAAAAGCCGTTACCCGAAGAAGGACCTGATCCCGAATCCCATCGGGGTTTAATATTTGACGGAGCTGTGAACTCTTATGGAAATGGAATTGGGGCAATCATCGTCACTCCCCGAGGTACTCATATCCCGTTCACGGCGAGATTGAAGTTTGACTGCACGAACAACATGGCTGAATATGAGGCATGTATTATGGGTCTCGAAGAAGCAGTGGATCTAAGGATTAAGATTCTTGATATTTATGGAGATTTGGCATTGGTAATTAATCAAATCAAAGGAGAATGGGAGACTCGTCATCCTGGTTTGATCCCTTACAGAGACTATGCTAGAAGATTGTTAACTTTCTTCAACAAAGTGGAATTACATCATATCCCTAGAGATGAAAACCAAATGGCTGATGCTTTAGCTACTTTGTCTTCAATGTTTCAAGTGAATGGTTGGAACAATGTGCCTACAATCCGGGTTATGCGCCTCAATAGACCTGCTCATGCGTTCTCAATAGAAGAGGTTACCAACGACAAACCGTGGTTCTATGACATTAAACGTGTTCTTCAAACTCAAGAGTACCCGCCTGGGGCATCCAATAAAGATAGGAAGACATTGAGAAGATTAGCAAGCAGTTTCTTCCTCAATGAAGAAGTATTGTATAAGAGGAATTATGACATGGTCCTACTCAGATGTGTAGACAGACATGAAGCAGACATGCTGATGCAAGAAGTACATGAAGGATCCTTTGGCACACATGCCAACGGACATGCGATGGCTAAAAAGATGTTGAGAGCTGGTTACTATTGGATGACAATGGAATCTGATTGCTGCAGATATGTGAAGAAATGTCATAAATGCCAGATTTATGCGGACAAGATACATGTGCCACCGACCCTCCTCAATGTTATCTCTTCACCTTGGCCTTTCTCTATGTGGGGAATTGATATGATTGGAATGATTGAACCCAAAGCTTCAAATGGTCATCGTTTCATCTTGGTAGCGATCGATTATTTTACTAAATGGGTGGAAGCAGCATCTTATGCTAATGTAACCAGACAAGTGGTAGTCAGATTTATCAAGAATCAGATCATTTGTCGATACGGCATCCCGAGCAAGATCATCACTGATAATGGTTCGAATTTGAATAACAAGATGATGAAAGAGCTTTGTGAGGAGTTTAAGATCGAACATCATAATTCTTCTCCTTACAGACCAAAGATGAATGGGGCTGTTGAAGCTGCTAACAAGAACATCAAAAAGATTGTCCAGAAGATGGTGGTAACTTATAAAGATTGGCATGAAATGCTTCTGTTTGCTTTACATGGATACCGTACTTCAGTTCGAACTTCAACAGGTGAAACCCCATTTTCCCTAGTTTATGGCATGGAAGCAGTACTTCCCGTGGAGGTTGAGATCCCGTCTATGAGAGTGTTGATGGAAGCTAAACTTTCTGAGGCTGAATGGTGTCAAAGTAGATATGATCAGTTGAATTTAATTGAAGAAAAGAGATTGACAGCATTGTGTCACGGTCAATTATATCAGCAGAGAATGAAGAAGGCTTTTGATAAGAAGGTTCGACCACGCGAGTTCAGAGAAGGTGACCTTGTGCTCAAAAAGATATTATCTTTCCAACCTGATTCTAGGGGAAAGTGGGCTCCGAATTATGAAGGACCGTATGTCGTTAAGAAAGTTTTCTCTGGAGGTGCCATGATTCTCACAAATATGGACGGTGAAGAGCTCCCGCGCTCCATGAACTCCGATGCAGTCAAGAAATATTTTACTTAGGTTTAAGTTGACAGTTTGCTAAGTTGAAAACCCGAAGGGGCGGCTTAGGCAGGCTTTTGGTCATCCCGGCTGTGGCATTTGAGCACATTTCGGAATTCGAAGTTGTTAGGGAGAATAGTGATCATTTTCTTTGTGTAACTTTTTTCTTTCATGTACTATTTCCCAAACTTTTGTAAACCGTTGGAGTCGCGTTGTTAGCGAACTACCATCTTATTAATGAAATTTGAGCATTTACCTTTTGTGGGCAAAATTTTAATTTTACGGCAATATTTGAAACAAAGTTATTTAAAGTTTTCTTATTTTAAAAATGTGTCGTTAAATACTGAAGGGAATATTAACAGTTGTTCCAAGGATGGTCAAGCCATGAAATGCAAAACAATACAGGGATTTATCCTTGCATGATGAACATGTTTTCTTTCAAAATCGTCACGAGGTGTTGGTTGTGTAAACTTTTGTTTCTAGTGGTACTAAGTTTGGTGACTCCCCAGTTTTTCCAGTTAAGCGTTGTTTTGGTTATCTTTATTTGGGCGATTTCTAAAGTGTGGTACGTTTTGTCTCATGCCAGTAGTCTATTGGTATTAGAAGATTGGATTTGAATACTTTTTCTCCTCAGAAGACTTGAGCCTTGTAGCGTGATACGCTCTGACGTTGCTTTGTGGTTCCAGTTCCAATTATTTTCCGTTTTTTTAAGATTGGCCGAGTATCTATTATTTCGTGACATCTTATCGTCTTCAAGATATTCCCTCTGTTCGTTTTGTCAGCATAACATTCATTTACTCATTTACACTTATATCACGCATGCATATTCACATTTGTCGTTGATTTTGGATTGTATACTTTGTTTATTAAGACAATGTACATGTTCTTTCCAAGTAGAAGGTTAGCTTAGGCAGAAAATGTGCTTCCTTTCTAAATTCCCCAACTGAGCTAATCCTCGTGGATGATTTTTTTGATTTAGCCTACCTTGTCCATTTCTGGATAGGATGAATCCCCCAATCAAGTTACTTTCTCATTGGGTGGAGTCTTGTTTGACTGTTTTCTCTCTGGTTTATTCCTGGAGGGAGTTGTTGTCTCTTGCATAGGCTATCTCATGATTTTCCCCAGTGAAGTCGCCACCTAGACGAATGGTGCATTTATTTTGCATATTTAAGTATTTGACCTCCTCAGGAAGGATCTATTCATGATTCCCTTTGAAAAAGAATTTTATTCTCTGGCAATGTTATCGCAACTTTCTTCTGAAATATTTTTGGAAAACGACAAGCGGCGGTCTCTTCATGAGCAACTTGTACGTTATAGACATCGTTAGAAAACGACAAGCGGCGGTCTCTTCATGAGCAACTTGTGCATTATTATTATTTTTGGAAAACGACAAGCGGCGGTCTCTTTATGAGCAACTTGTGCGTTATTATTATTTTTGGAAAACGACAAGCGGCAGTCTCTTCATGAGCAACTTGTGCGTTATTATTATTTTTGGAAAACGATAAGCGGCGGTCTCTTCATGAGCAACTTGTACGTTATTATTTTTGGAAAACGGCAAGCGGCGGTCTCTTCATGAGCAACTTGTACGTTATTATTTTTGGAAAACGGCAAGCGGCAGTCTCTTCATGAGCAACTTGTACGTTATTATTATTTTGGAAAACGGAAAGCGGCAGTCTCTTCATGAGCAACTTGTACGTTATTATTTTTCTGGAAGACAGCAAGTGGCAGCTTCTTTATTTGAGCAGCTTGTATGTTATAGTATTTTTGGAAGATAGGAAGTGACAACTTCTTTATTTGAGCAGCTTGTATGTTATTGACATCCCTGGACGACAACAAGTGGCAGCTTCTTTATTTGAGCAACTTGTATGTCATAGTATTTTTTTGGAAGACAGCAAGTGGCAGCTTCTTTATTTGAGCAGCTTGTACATCTACAACCATATTATTATTTCAGCATTAATTAGTATATCTCCGGAAATCTCACAGAGAAGTTTGTTATGAAATCTTTGCCTTCAGAAGTTGGTAGTCCATTATCAGCAAAATTGATACATCTTTTGTCTATCTTTGACCTTGAGTTGTGAACTCACTGTTATTTTGGGTCAATAATCTATTTTTGTGGCCTATGCAAGATGCCTTCTTTGTTAGGGTCAGAGGTCGTATTCCCTCAAATTTTTATTCGCCGTCAAGAGTCTATCATTTGAAGTCGATGGTTTATTTCCCCAGTAGTGTATAATCTATGTTCCTGTGATTTGTTGATGTTTGGCTTCTCCAGCATTATCTTGTCTCATACAATATCATTCTCTGTAAATTTAAATACTACATTCATATCACAAACATAATGGCGATATCTTAGGGCAAAAATTGCGTATTATGTATTTAAGTACCTTCAATCTCGTCGAAACGAAGATTTTAATCTTCATATCTCCAGATAGAAGAAACTTAAATAGGGGCAGCTGTCATACCCCAAATTTTGACCTAAGATACCACCTCCCATCTGCATTATTACATAGCAAGCGTTCACAAGCGATTCGACCTATTTTTGCCATTTTCTCGGGTCAGACTTCAAAAATTCATAACTTCTTCGAATTTCGACATTTTTTTAGTGGTTCTTTTACACATGATTCTCCTTGACAACAACTACAACTTTCCTTTAGAAGTCAAGAGATGATTATTTTTCGAAATGCCACGAAAGAATGAAAACGTTAGAAGTCGCTTTATGAATTTAATGAAATTTGATCATGTCTTGTCCAACCCTTACCAAATCATGCATATCGCACATTTTTTTTCGTCTTGTATTTATCATTTTTGTATTATTTTAAAAAATCTAAAAAAATATGTATTTTAGTTCATGTCATTTTTTTTACAAACGCATTATTAGAAAAATCACAAAAATATTTATAATTAGCATTATAGTATTTTAAATTCGCAATTCTTAATACAAAAAATATAAAAAATTAATATAGTTTTATTGGTTCCATTTAGATTCATGTTTTAGTATAAATTTTAATCCAAAGAAAATCACAAAAATATTTATAATTAGCATTATAGTATTTTAAATTCGCAATTCTTAATACAAAAAATATAAAAAATTAATATAGTTTTATTGGTTCCATTTAGATTCATGTTTTAGTATAAATTTTAATCCAAAGAAAATCGCAAAAATGTAGTTAATATCTTTTTCCTTTATTTTACATTTTTTGATTATTTTTAGTCATTATAGTTTTAGTTTCTTTTAATCTAATATCAAAATTAAAATTAAATTAATTTTATTTGTATCTTATTTTTATTATTATTATTATTATTATTCTATTTTTGTATTACTAACAATTTACCTTTTATCATTATTATTACTATTGTCTTTGTTTATTTATTTTTATGTCCAATAAAATTGTGGTCCCAAAACCATATTTTTGAACATGGAAAACCAGTCCCTATCCTTATTGTTTGCTACACTCCAAAGCCTGCCGCCTACAAAAAACAGTGTTGCTGCCCTGCTATGTATCAGTCCAGAAATTTCACTAATTTAGCAAAACCAAAACCTTTATTAGAAAGGCAATAAATCAGAGTATCAAATATGTTCAAGTCTCACATTTTTCCCCCCTAAAAATCCATTATGATTCACTATACAAACGGGGGAATACAGAGAACAAAAAAAAATATATGGGCAGACAAATCATCCTCAAATGACTTCAACCTTCTTCCAAATCACCTTGAACAACCACATCCAACCCGAAAGAAAATGAACAACAGTCCATAACTCGACACTGTCAATAACTCGCGCTCAACACCGTCGTGAAATCACAATATCATAGCATCAATATCAAAATGATAACGGGAAGCATTACAACCTGCAACGATACCGCTGATCTGTAGCCTGCAAACCATCATCAAAACCTTCAACTCACTCAACTCATTCTAATAACAACCTTTACAATATCCAAAATCTCATTCACCTGTTAACCTTCATCTTCATTCAACATAATCGATTCATCTGTGAAATCTCTCAACCTCTGCTCAATATAAAAACCTACCATAAAACTCCAAATAATTCATCTTTCACACAACAAAAACTCTCCATATCTCCACCTTAAACCACTGAAACTTTCCAAACACTTTCGTCATAACAGTTCAACCCACAAGTAACAAGCAGCAGGATCATTTCTTTCTCAACAACACATAACAATGAAAGAAAATATTGAGCAGTGAAATCAACCGCATTTTCTGAAAATAGAAGGGATTGAAACTCCAACAGGTACCATTATTTTTCACCATTTCTTTTTGCGATAAAATAATCACATCCCCGTTTTTTGTTTCATTTTCTGAACCAATTGTTTTCTGTGAATCTTTGTGATACTTCTATTCCATTGTTGTTATTGAATAACTTGAACTGTAAAAAGAGAAACTGCAAGCCTGTGACAAATCGGAAAAAACCTGAGAGCTTAGTGATCGAGGAAAACTTGAAATTGTTGTTGTCATTGTTGCTCTACGGTAATCGATTCGACAAAGTAAATAAACCATATTGTTGTAGTGTAATTTCAAGAGGAGAAACGAGATCGTGGGAGCAGAGAGGCCATTTTCGTTGTTCGGGCTAAGCGTTGAAGTAGGAGTTGTTAGGTCGAGAAACAGAGTTGTGGTTATTAGGCGATTAAGAAAACCAAGATGAGGAACAAGAGTGAAACATGGATTTTGTCGATTGTTCTTGTTTCTGAATTTTGAAGCGAGAGATAACAGTGGGATAACGATTAGAGATTCTTTTTTTTATAGTTGTTTTCGGATGATTTGTTTGAGAAGAAAAATTTGAAGCATGGAATAGTGATGCGTTTGAAAGAGAGAGATAATCGTTAGTATTGTTTTATTCTCCAAGAATTAACTTTTAATTTATTTTAATTGGGGATATTAAAAGATTAATAATGAGGACCAAATCCCCTTCCCAAGACAACAGCGACGGCTTGTCTCTAAGTATACTAGGGTTTCTTTTTGTCCCTCCTAATCCATAACCCGGTTGGCCCATTGGGCCCGTTTGGCTTAGCTTTTTCTAGTTCATTTCCTTTTAATTTAACTGAGTTGTAGATATAACAAAAGTGTTAACAGTTTAATTGGCAAGGCATATTACCAGCAATCTAAAGGTCTTGAGTTCAAGTCCTTGTGAGGTTCTTTTTTATTTTGTTTTTGTTAACTCTTTAACCTTATTTAAAATATATATATATATATATTAGTAAATCTTATAACTAATTTAGTTTAGTATTAATTTAGATTTATTTTATAACTTTTTGTTTTAGCTTTAGTTTATTAAACTTTAGAATTTTATGTGTTGTAGTATCATTTTAGTAACTTTAGGATTTTATTTCATTTAGATTTAACTTAGTAAATTTTAGAATTTTATTTGTTTTAGTTTTAATTTAGTAAATTTTAGAATTTTATTTTGTTTTAGTTTTATTTTAGTAACTTTAGGATTTTATTTTATTTAGATTTGACTTAGTAAACTTTAGAATTTTATTTTGTTTTAGTTTTATTTTAGTAACTTTAGGATTTTATTTCATTTAGATTTGACTTAGTAAACTTTAGAATTTTATTTTGTTTTAGTTTTATTTTAGTAACTTTAGGATTTTATTTCATTTAGATTTGACTTAGTAAACTTTAGAATTTTATTTTGTTTTAGTTTTATTTTAGTAACTTTAGGATTTTATTTTATTTAGATTTGACTTAGTAAACTTTAGAATTTTATTTTGTTTTTAGTTTTATTTTAGTAACTTTAGGATTTTATTTTATTTAGATTTGACTTAGTAAACTTTAGAATTTTATTTTGTTTTAGTTTTATTTTATTAACTTTAGAATTTTATTTCATTTAGATTTGACTTAGTAAATTTTAGAATTTTTTTAGTAAGTAATCTTAAATTTTTAATTTAGTTTAAATAACTTCTTTAGATAATTAGTTACATTCTCTTTTATTTTATTTAAATATCTTTGTCATTTTAATTTCTCGATGCCTTTAGGTCATTAATCTGTTTCGTTATATTTATTTTCTTGTGAATTTTGATTGCTTATATTTTGATGTCTATTTTATTTTGCTCGCTCGATTTAATCCAAGGGAAATGTTTTAACTTTGTTGACTTCATGTTATCAAACACATCTCATCCAATCGTGCGAATACCCTCATTCATCTTTTGTTTGTTTACTATTTTGTTAAACCTAAGATAATTTTCCCAAAAGATTCAATTTTTAAACTCACACCTTTTAAGTCAAAACTTCGACATTAGGTCGTTGTCTCTTCAAAATCTCATCCGCACCCATCTTTTGCCAAACAAACTATTTTAATCAAACAAACAATTTAAAAAAAAAACAGATATTTCAAAAGGTTCCTATAGGATACTATAGATACATTGGGTGCTAATACCTTCCCCTTGTATAACCAACCCCCGAACTCTAGACCTCTTTTCAAAATGCCTTATATTTTCATTACTTTTAAAAGTATTATTTTACATTGCATACTTTAGGGTTTTATTTCGCTCTTTTCCCTTTTCCCTTGGAAATAATAAAGCGCGGTGGCGACTCTTGCTTTTGTGAGACGAATTAATTAATAATTCGATCTCCGATTTACCCCGCTACATTTTTTATCGCTACACAAAGAAGCTCGCATATTAAAGTTTTGTTTACGAGACACATCATAAGACCACTCTCCCAGCCACAACCTCTTAAGATTATCAATTAAAGGTTGCAAATAAAAATCTATTCCGGCCTTTAGACTCGACGGTCCTGGAATTATGCATGTCAAAAACATGTAAGGTTTCGTCATGCACATCTCAGGAGGGAGATTGTACGGCGTGGCAATAACTGGCCAACAAGAATATACATTTGTTGACAAATTATAAGGAGTAAAGCCATCAGAGCATAATCCAAGTCTGACATTCCTGGGTTCTGCTGCAAATTCAGGATGAACTCTATCAAAGTGTTTCCATGCCTCGCCATCAGACGGATGTCGCATCATGCCAGAACTAATTATGTTGGTATGATGCCATGTTATTTGGCTTGCGTTGTGCATTGATGCAAATATTCTTTGCAAGCTAGGTATTATTGGAAGATAGAACATGAACTTCACTGCAACTCTTTTTTGCTTTCCATCAACTCCTTTACTGTGAGCTAAATACCCCGGACTATTGCAAAACTTATATTCCTCCAATTCCCCATCATTTGTACCAAACTCGTTGCCATAAAACAACATGCAACCTCTAATGCAACAATCAATCTTTTTTACTTCTAGTCCTAACTTCGACATCGACCTCTTTGCATCGTAATAACTTATAGGCATGTTTGCTTTCACAGGAGTCGCGTCCAACATCATTCGCGCAAAGAATTCCAAACACTGATCTGGAACATTCTAATTTGACTTTGCAGCCAATAACCTCACACACATTGATAGCCTAGAGTCAGTAGACCCCTTAAACAACAATATATTTATTTCTTTCAACAACTGATAACTTTTGCGCTTTCTCATTCGGGAGCTCTTCTACGTCAAAGTCTTTAGGTTCATCATATGCTGCATTCACCCCTCATGCATCACTGACCATATCCTCGACTAAATTAAATTGTTCATGGCATTGCATATGCGATGGACTACCTCGAGCATCTTGTCACACCCCAAATTTGGTCGCCTTTGTGCTATAGTCGAAATTATTTTCAAACTTGAGTTTTAAAATTATTTTGGTTTATTTACACTAACATTTTGGGTTTTATAAATATTCGTTTTCAAGTCTATTTAAAAATAAAATAGCTTATTTTAAAAGTATTTGTATTTTTAAATAGTAAACATTTTTCTACTTTCATATACTTTCAATTGGCTTTTATTTCGGATAAATTAGATAGCACAATTGGTAAAGAGGCGAGACTTGAAAATATAAGGTCATAGTCTTCTTTGCATTTTTTGCATTACTCTAAAAATATTATTAAAAAAAAGTGTTTTTTATTTATTTAAAAATAATTTTTCGTTTTCTTTTATTTTGTATTTTTAAAATATTATTATTTTTCATTAAAATCATGATTTTGTGCATTAAATAGTCAAATATTCTAACAAACAAAAAATTTCAATCAAATTAATTTACTTTTAGCATTTTTCAAATCTTGAGAAAAAAGTAAGAAATTTTAGGAAAATATCAATTAAATTATCAAATCAAATTAAATTTTAAATGGAATATCTAAATGATTGACTGATGTTTAATTATTTTTCTTATTTTTTTGACTTAGTTTTTACTATAAATAGATCAACAATTATCAACAATTACATCAATAATTTTCTATCTATTTCACAAATATTTTTTTTACACAACTCTTTTAGTTTATTTTAAAATTTTAAACAAAATATCTAAAAAAAAATTCTATCAACGATTGCTCAAACAACCTTATTTCACTCCTTCGAACTACCGTCGATCTAACACAATTATGTCTGCCGAAACCATCGAACTCGGTTTTGAGCACCTGGGAAGGTGCTGTTTTTTTTTTTTTTCCTTTTGCGTTTACATTCTCAAACTTATTAATCTCTCCGTATTTATATGTTTGTAGCTATCTAAATGTGAACCATTCCTTTTTTCTATGCCACTTTTTGTTTCATTATGTCTGTTAAAATTTTGATAATAAAAATGGAATGAACTAAAACACACACATGATCACTTTTTGAGGTTCACAAAGTTATTAATTTATTTTTACTTTTTGTTGGTTGTTCTTATTTTAGATGAAAGAAAAAATATGTTTTATTTTAGATACAATCAAATAGGAATGTCCACATAGCACCTTTATGTATTTAGTTCAATATATAATTAGTATGTCTTTTAAGATATATATAGTTTACATTAATTTGTCTAAAAAGTATACAAGTAATCACTAGTATAGTGACACGAGTCAATTAGCATGAAACACACAAAAAAACATTATGCATATATATATATATATATATATATATATATATATATATATATATATATATATATATATATATATATATATATATATATATATATATATATATATATATATATATATATATATATAAAACAAATACAAAAACAATAAAATATAATAATACAAATAATTTTTTTATTATTATTAGGTTTAAATTTCTCTGTAATTAATATAATTGTTAATTCGATTAAAATAATCATTCTTATATATAATTTTAAAATTCCTTTTTTAAGTCAAAAATTTACATCATTTATAAATCGATTTATTAACATGTATATAGATAAAATATTTTTTATAATCAAAATTAATTCAATATTTACAAAAATATGAAAACTCATGCAACTCACCAAATACTCTACCCGCGTCTTTCATGATGAACGACACGTGATCATTTTTGGCCATGTGATGAGGAGACTTTGACAGACTCCCTTCGTATCCTTAATGACGGGTGACACATGACCATTATCTAGCCACATGATGAGGAGACTTTGACAGACTTCCTCTGCTCTGTGTCCTACCATACTCGTTATCAATTAAACAATCAAAATAGCTAACCAATCTAAAACATTTTTCAACTAACATAATCAAATTCAAGAATATTTTCGAAAAATGATTAAGGAGAATTACTTTTAAAATTAATCGTGAACCGCGTCTACGCACTCTCTTTTCAAACCCAGACAAGGTTCAAAGATAATTCGAAAGCAATTCTAAGCAATCCTATAAAAATACAACCAAACACTACGATAAAAATTAATGGTGGCGACTCTCTATATTTTTTTGCCGGTTACGACAACTAGTGACTCTGCTGGGGATTTAAACCTAAGGTTTAGATTTTTCTTTTAGGTCTAGGGTTTTTAGGGTTTTGATCTTACCGGTTGATCAGAACCTACAAGATGACCGAATGATGATCTTCTGTCGGGCTGAAATGTCGAGGAGGAAAAAAGGGGGGTTGTACCTGCAAGGCACTCCGACGATCAAGTAAGAGTGAGAACAAAGATATACAAGCAAAGTGTTAGGATTTTAGTGGTGAATAGTGAATATTCGATATCTGGCTCTCACATGTGTGAGGGTTTATATAATGCCCATGGCGCGTGGCCAATGATTCCTATTTTTGGGCCTAGATATGCGGATCAATGAAAATAGGTAACTACCAGGACTTGGTCATACCAGACATGTGTGCCCGTAACTAGATGTTGGTTCCAAGAAGGAGATAGGTTACATGCAGCGGTCTAGTCGGTTCCTGTTTGTCTGGTCGAGTTTCTGGTCGGGCAGACTGAGAGGTTCTCGTCGAACATCGAAGGTCGGTGCCGGTCTGAGAGGGAAAATGATCGACGGTTCCCGACTGAGGGCACGGGAGATTCGAGCAGTGCCGTGTGTGCTCCACTGAAGGAGGACTCTAGACTGGGCCCACACAGGTTATCGGGCCAGTCCAGAACAGTTGCCTCCCAAGTTGCTGCTTATGGGCACATGAGTGGTGACTTTAGCACCTGCTTGTAGGATGGGCGCTTTTTCGAGAAATATAAGCGTTGCCTGTTTTTCCTTTCTCGCGGGGAGACAATGAGTTGGCCGTTTTGAGCTTTGAATCTGAAGAGGTAGCGTGTTTCGGGAATGCACTGACGAAGCAGCGCAATGATGGCCTAGGGGCTAGGGTGTAATGATGGCGACACTAGGGCTCCCTAGGCGCGTGTCTCTCATGCGCGGACGGTCCCAACTATAAATATGAGAGGAGTAGGGAATTCTGTACTTTTCATTCTTTTCTCATACTGCTCGTTGTTACTCGTCTGGTCGACCACCGCTGTTTCTTGGAGATTTGTTGCTCACCGCCGCCCTTTTCAGCCTTCTTTCTTCTCTGACTGGTAATATTTCAATTCTTCATTGTTATTAGGCCTTTGTAGTTCAGATGTTCGTGATTTTAGCCTTAGAAATGCATGCAGTTAGGGTTAGGATCTTTTCAGTTGGGGTGTTTTAGACGAGTGTTGGTAGCGAATGGTGGTTCTGCATTTTTAGAGACGCCGAAGCCGCCACAGGTTTTCTCCTAACATTCACGATGCGCTGTAGGTGACCCTTGATGATTTAGGCTATTTTCAATAACTGGGGCCTATCTTGTTGAAGAAGCGCTTGTTTGCTCAGATGCCTTAGTTAGGGTTCTGGTCAGGGACATAGTCCTTGCTTATTAGCGCCCTTTCACTTGATTAGTGGTGGAAGGGTGGTTCTGGCGATGATGTTGAACTCACCTCTATCCTCTATTTTCCATATACTATGGCCTACAATAATAGGGATGATTTTTCAGATGGACAAACTGGATCTTCTCAGAGCTCTACGGACAATACTTGCAGTACGTCGAGTGTCCAAGAGATTTCTGGGGGTGAACCGAACAGATCTGGTCAACAGTTAGGGGGAGAGGACGCGGAGATGGCCCATGTCGATCAGGGTGTCCTGTTTCCGCCCGACGAAGATGAGGACATGCGGTCTTGGGTCGCCCAAGATCCTTAGGATTGCGTTTCTTATTTCTTCGAACACTCTGATGAGGTTTTCACTGAGGTATACGCGCACGACTACGGGGTCGAGGGGATTAGTCGCTTTGGATCCCCAGGAAAGGCAGCTGGATCAACTCTAAATATAACAAGAGGCGGATCCCCATGTACGACATCGTGTTTTGGGAGATGGGCCTCCGACTCCCCTTTTCAGATTTCCAGGTGGCCGTATTTCGTCATCTTTGACTGGCCCCTTCCCAGCTGCATCTGAACAATCTTTCTTTTATGCGGGTGTTCGAGATCGTTTGTGACTACTTGAAGATTAGGGCCACCGTCCCTCTATTTTTTAATTTTTCCATCTCCAGAGGAGCAGGATTGATGGTAAGTGGGGATGGGTTGTCCTGAAGCAAGGCAACGGGAAGTTGTTCAAAGCTTACTTGGAGTTTGTCAGGCATTTTAAGGACAAACATATTCTGGTGCAACCCCTCTCGAGTAGAGCAATGCTGAACGTTTTTAGGACTGCACCGGTATATGATGAGGATGGGGTCCCCGCTTTGAACGAGTTAGGGGAACATGTGAAAAAGCTGGTTTACAAGTTTCCTTTCCAATGGACGAGGAAACATTTTGATAACAAATTAGGTTCCTATGTTTAGAAGGAGGGGGAGCTCGGTGCCGAGGACCAGGAGAGCTTTTCTGTCTTGACCGCTTTTGTGGGGCGGATCCCTTGGGTCCAGCCAGTGGACCGGGGAGGCAAACCGATAACGGACAAGAACGAGGAGGCCTTATACGAGCCTGATTTGATCGTTGTTAAGGAGCTTCTCGAGAGCGCGGATCCTGTCAAGTATTTGGGTATTTATGTTTTGAACAGTTGTATGTGGTAAACGCTTTTTGGGTCCTCGTTTTCTAACTCTGATTTTCTTATTTGTTTTGCAGATAGCATGAATCCTACTCAAGAGCGTATAGCCAGAAATCTTGCTGCTAGAGCGAAGAAAGCTGTGAAGAATACTCAGACATGTTTGGGGGCCGCTCCCATGTCAGGGTCGGGCAATTCATCTTCGGGCCAAGCTACAGTTTCTCTCTCTTCCGCTCCAGTATCCTAGAAGGCGAAGAGGCCGTGCGTCGAGGGAAGTGTCGATCTGACTGGGGAGAAGGGGAAAGGGACGTATGACCCGCCCTCTCCTGGCTGGAGAAGGATTTCTTTGAGGGCACAACTCTTCGACTTTCCCAGTCCGAGTCTCTTCACCTTGAGGGTTTGGATCTCCCTAAAAAGAGGGTGATGTTGGCACAGGATGCTGGTGCTCTAATGAGGATATTGGAGATGGCCATTGCTTATACCGAGGGAAGTTCTTCGCAAGAGGTTGAGCTGAAGAAGCTACGAGTTAAGCTGGTTGTGACTAAGAAGGGGCCGTGTGATAAGGAGAACGCTCAGAAGTTGGTCGATGAGGATTTAGGGAGGCTCTCTAAGGAACGCGGAACCCTATTGCTCGAAAATAAGGCTTTAAAGGAGAAGGTAGTGATCCTGACTGCCGAGGTAACGCCCGTGGAGGACGAGCTCGAGGACACAAAGGATTTGAGGACTAGGGCCAAACTTGTCGCTCATTTTTAACTAGAGGTGAATGACGCCCAAGCTTCCTATGAGGGAAGTTTCGAGAACACGGTGAAGCAGATATGCATGCTGAATCCTTGGGTCAAACTCAACACCTCTGGTATGAGGGTTAATTACTACGTGGTTGCTGGTAAGATCTTGGTCCTAGACTACCTTGAAGAGCTTGCTTCCCATCCTGTCTGAGGTCCTCCTCAGTTATCACCTGTTGTCGAGGAAAGAACAGAAGAATGTTGTTTTGATGATTTTCTTAGTACGTTTCGGCCTGCGCGCCGATATTTTGTAATCTTGTTATTAGGCATGTGTCCGTTTATGTAAATTTTTAACAAATGTGGTTCTTGTGACCATGATTTCATTTTGGATGTGGGGCCAGGGCCTCCTTTTTGTAAGAAGTTTGTACAATAGCAACCTCAACGGTCGTTTGTTTCTACATTAAATATTTATGTTTGCATGTTTGTTGTGATGCTTGTTTGCTGGAGATATATTATGTTTTTCTATGAGCTTGTAGCGGGGAACTTCTTGTTTAGTTTGTGTGCTCACCGGTATGGGTTAACTGGACAAACGACCAAGGAGAGTGTCGGGCGTGGGCCATAACTCAGGTTACATTTCAAGGACCTGAGCTTGGCGCTGTGAACTTCCCGTTGCGATCTGAGTGTTCTGCCTTCGTGGTATGGGGACGATGGAGTTAGATTGAGTTATCCATGTTGGGATGAGGATACCCTCGTTTAAAGAGTGGAGTCTTGCCCCTCCAATATAATTTGGGTGCTATGCTTATACCTAGGCATGCACGCGTGGCCGAGCCTGGATGAGTTTGTCGTCGACTGCTCAGTGTTTTAACTGTAATATTGTTTTAGCTTTTCAGTGTTCCATGATCGAATGAGTTGTTCCCCTTGTAGATTTTCTAAGTAATACACTATGGTCCCTATTTTGCGTAGATGCAATAAGGGCCTTCCCAGTTCGCTGCGACCTTGCCTTCGCGAGATTCTTTGAGATTTATCTTTAAGACAAGGCCACCGACCTCAAACTCTCGTCGTATGACTTTAGCGTCATAGCATATGGCTATATTTTGTTTTAGAGAGGCCTCTCGTAGGGTCGCTCCTGTTCTGATTTCTTCGACCAGATTTAATTCCTCTCGAAGGATGACATCGTTCATCTCCTTGTCTGGGAGAGCTTCAGTTTGTTTGGAGGGTTCCTCGATCTCCACGGGAATGATAGCTTTCGTTCCGTAAGTTAGTCGGAAAGGAGTCTCCCCAGTTGATGAATGTGCAGTTGTTTGGTATCCCCAGAGTACATTGCGTAACTCCTTGACCCATCTTTTCTTGGTGTTGTCTATTCTTTGCTTGAAGCCCCTGAAAATACCTTGTTTATGGATTCGGCCTGACCGTTCGTCTTGGGATGCTCGACATAGGCAAAGTGTTGGGTGGTGCCCAACTTGGCGACGAATTCCTGAAAGGTGTGATCTGTGAACTGGGTCCCGTTGTTAGTGACTATCAATTATAGGATGCCAAATCTAGCAAGGATGTTTCTTTTGTAGAAGTGAAGGACGTTTTGGGTGGTAATTTTGGTCAATGATTCGGCTTCTATCCATTTGTTGAAGTATCCGACCGCTAAAATCAAATATTTGTTTTGATTGGTCCCTACCACAAATGGACCGAGGAGATCCAATCCCCACCACGCGAAGGTCCAAGGAGAGGAGAGGGACTTGAGCTCGTTTGGGGGAGCTAAATGCATGTCCCCGTGTCACTGGCATTTTTCGCATTTTTTCACGTGCTCTTTTGCATCATGCTACATGGTGGGCCAATAATATCCTACTCGTAGAGCTTTCCTGGCAAGGGATCTTCTGCCCAGATGTTGGCTGTTAATCCCCTCGTGGATTTCAAGTAAGATATGATCCGCGCCGCTTTGTTCAACGCATTTGATGAGGGAAATGGAAAATCCTCTCCTTTAAAGTTTACCTTTGACCTAGACATACGAGCAAGCTCTCCGTTTGACAACAGTCGCTTCTCTCGAGTCAGCGGGCAGTTTTCCTTTTTTGAGGTAGTCATGTACAAGGGTCATCCAGTAGTCGTTGTCCCCTATGGCGATTACTTCCAAGGTAGAGGGGGTTTCTGGGTGCTTGGTCGAGGAAGGATTTCCTGTATCACCGACTTGTTCCCCCTTTCCTCTTCGTGCTCGCCAGTTTGGATAGGATATCTGTGCGGGCGTTATGCTCGCATGGAACATGCTGCACGTCCATGGATTTGAATTTCTTTTTCCTCTCCTGGACCAGGGCCCAATATTCATTGAGTTGGTCATTTTTCACCTGATATTCCCCTCGGACTTGGGACACAACCAACTGAGAGTCGGTGAAAATTTTCACCTCCTCAGCTTCCAGATCTTCGGCCAGGCGTAAACCTGCCAAGAACACCTCGTATTTGGCCTAGTTGTTTGAGGTTTGGAAAGATAATGCGAGGGATATTTCGATTAAGGTCCTTTCTTCGTTTTCTAATATGATTCTAGTGCCGCTTCCCGTAGAACTAGAGGCGCCGTCGATAAAGATCGTCAAGCAGCGTGATCCGTTCGGGCGTGCGGGCGAAGTTATTTCAGCCATGAAGTCGGCCATTTCTTGAGCCTTAAGGGCTTTCCTGCCCTTGTATTGGATATCAAATTCGAAGAGTTCTAAGGACCATTTCAGCATTCTGCCCGCCATGTCAGGTCTTCTGAGCAGCTACTTTATTGGTTGATCCATTCGGAAGACTACGGTATACGCTAGGAAGTAGTGCTTGAGTATCCTCGTCGTGTTAATGAGGGCTAGGGCCACCTTTTCAATTTTTTGATATCTCATTTATGGGCCTTGCTCGTAAAATATATTGGTCTTTGTTCTTCTGGGGTTTCTCTGATCAACGTCGCGCTTATTGCCTCGGAGGCGACGACCAGATAGAGATAGAGGATTTCGTCTTTCTCCGGTCGAGAAAGGATGGGCGGTTGCGACAACGCTTGTTTCAAGTGGGTGAGGGCCTGCTTGCATTCGGGCGTCCACTCGAAGGAAGCTTCCTTGCAAAGGATCTTGAAGAGGGGAAGCGCGTGTTGGGAATACTTTGCCATGAATCGAGAGAGAGAAGTGAGCATGTCGTTCATGATTTGAATGGAATTTTTCGAGGTAGGCGTTGGAAATTTAGAAAATGCTCAACATTTGTCAAGGTTTGCCTCAATGCCTCACTCTACTAGGTAGAACCCGAGGAACTTGCTTGCTCGCACGCCAAAGGTACATTTTTCTGGGTTAAATGGCATCTGGAACTTTTTGGCCTGCTCTAACACTTTCTTTTAGTGGAGGGCATGGTCGACCTCTTCCGTGGATTTGACGATCATGTCATCCATATAGGCTTCAAGCATGTCGCCTATCTCGTTGCAGAAAGCATTGTTCATCATGCGTTAATATGTAGCGCCCGCATTTTTTAGGCCGAAGGGAATTACATTGTAGTAATAGTTGCCCGACTGTGGCATGAAAGTGGTATATTTTTTATCCACTTTCGCCATTAGAACTTGGTTATAACTAGAATATGCATCCATAAATGATAGCAGTTTAAAACTGGTTGAGTTGTCGACCAGTTTATCAATATTAGGGAGGGGATAAGCATCTTTCGGGCAAGCCCGATTGAGATAAGTATAATCAATGCACATGCGCCATTTTCTATTAGAATTTTTCACAAGAGCTACATTTGAGAGTCAGTTGTGTACTGGGCTTTAGAAATAAAATATGTCTCTAGGAGGTCTTTTACAGCTAGTTCGGCAGCCTCCATTTTTTCGAGGGGCTATTTTCTCCTACGCTGGGCGACTGCCTTGAGGGTAGGATCTATGGTCAGGTGATGGCATGCAATTTCTGAATATAATCCGAGCATCTCGGTCACGCTCCAGGAGAATAGGTCAGCATTCTCCCTTAGGTAAGCCTTAAGTTTCCTCTTTGCCAAGTCGGGGAGGTCAGCTCCGATCTTCACTCCTCTGGTAGGGTCGTTCCCGAGGGCGACAAGTTCGAAGTCTCGTATGGGATAAGTCATGCAGGATCTGAGAGTTCTTCGTTATCTGTAGATGGGATTGAACCTTCACCTTCCACCATGGGTTCTTTCCCCTTCTTTCTCTGTTATGCATGATCCTCTTTGGAGAAACGGATGTCGAGGTCGATGGCGTCAACCCTTGGTAGTGGCTTGGCTTCCTCGGAGATGGAAGTTAGTGCGGCCCCATTGGTCATTCGAGGTTGAACGTTGATGGAACAAAGGTCTCTAGTCGAGGCTTCAAAACATCTTCTCGCTTCTTGGATGTCCCCGTGGAGGGTGGCGACCAAACCCTCAAGAACATAGTACTTCATCTTGAGGTGTACGATGGAGGGTACCACGATTAGTTCGGTGAGAGTGGGCCTCCCGAAGATACACCGGTAGAGAGACGGGAAATCCACTACCAGAAATCGGGTCTTGATGGCTCTGGCTGTCACTCATCTCCCGAAGGTGACGATTAGCTCGACATATCCCCAGGGTTTCGTACTGGCCCCGTTGAAGCTCTAGAGATCCAATCCTACATATGAAATCAGATGGCTTTCATTCAGCTGTAGGGTAGTGAACAGTTGGGTGTACATGATGTCTACCGCACTACCCTGATTGACCAAGATGCATCGCACGTCAAAATTTGCCATGCGATCCCTTATGAGTAGTGGGATGGTCGAGTTGGGGGCCCCTCCCAGTAGTTCTTCCTTGTAGAAAGCAAAGGGATTAGAGCCTCCTCGGAACTTGTCCAGTGTGGCATCTATGTCAGAATTGGCTTTGATGAGTTGATCGAATCTTCTTTTTACGGACCCCATTGTATGCCTGTTGAATTCCCTGTTGTAGATGACCATAGTAGCAGGGAACGACTCCCAAGGACTATGAGAGGAGAAATATACTGGAACGCTCCCCATGTCCGGACAGTAGAAATCTTCTAGCCGCGAGATGCTCATGGTGACCGGTATGGTGTTGATGTCGGGGGACTCCTTCCCTTCTTTGATATTTTTATTCTCTAGAGCTTCTTCACGGGAGCCCTCTTTCTTCTTGTATTGCTTGAGGTGCCCGTCTCGAATCAGTATCTCGATTGCATCCTTTAGATGGATGCAATCCTCAGTGTTGTGCCTGTGGCTTTTATGGAACCTGCAGTATTTTCTCTTGTCGGTCCCTGATTTAGAAGGCGTCTATCGGGGAATTTGTACCCCGACCTGTTTGAATTCGAAATTGGCGCATACAGATAGAATATGCTCTCTTGAAGTAATCAGAGGGGTGTAGTCGTGGAACCGACCAGCATGCCCCTTGTAGTCCTTGGAGTCCTGGTATATGTCTTTGCATTTCTTCTCTCCTCGACGGGATGTTGAGGGCTCGTCACTTCTCGAGGACTTGGAACTTTCTCTGTGCCTCGACTCCCTGGCGCTATTGGCGGCTTCTTTCTCCTTGTATTGTATGTATGCTTGAGCCTTGAGGAGGAGGGAGTCGAGCATGGCCGGTGATTCGATGCTTACTGCTTTGGCAAAGTCGATTCGGGGACAAAGCCCGCGCTCAAGAAGGTATTTCTTCATGTTGTCGATCATGGAGACCTGTACCGCTTCCTTGTTGAAGCGCTCGATGTATGCCCACAGAGGCTCATCTCTGCCTTGGATGATTGCTTCGAGTGAAGCCTCTGACTTTGGGTGTCGATGGGATGCGCTGAAGTGCCTCGAGAACATCCTTCCCAATTTCTTTCAGGAGGTAATAGATTCGTCTGGGAGACTTTTGTACCAATATATTTCTCCTTTCATGAGGGTGGTTGGGAATAACATGCATTTGATGGCGCCTATGACCCCTCTATATTTGAGGAGAGCGTCGATGTTCTCTATACATTCATCAGGATCAATCGTACCATCGTATGTTCCTAGTGGAGGTGGCTTCTCTAGGCCGATTGGGAGTTGGGCCTCTGTAATGTATCTTGATAACGGATTGCTGGGCTCATCATTATCGCTCTGTACTGGAGATGGATAAGGGGAGTGATAATTCCTTCTATGTCGGTGTTATGGCCTCGTCGGTGGAAAGGACTTCTCTATTGTTATCTTGGCTTAGGCGATGGTGATCGACCGTGGTTAATGTTAGTTCTCTTATTTTAGGATTGGCTTAATTTTTTGTAAAACAAATAATAGCAGCAATGAAGAATAGGATAAGAAGAACATGTACAACAAGAAGTCCTATTACAATGTCAGAACATGTTGTATTAAACTTCTTAACAATTGGAACAACATGTCGAAGAAGATTTCTTGACATCGCGCCTGCTGAGCTGGACTAATAAGATTCATCTTGTTCTCAACATTAGCAGAATATTCAGGAGAATTTTATGCATCCTATGTGGCGCATATTTAAAGGTCCAAAAAATTCAATCAGAAATTAAGGAGAATGAATGCTTTCTAAATAAGGAGATTATTTAGGAAAGTAAAGATTGAAGACCTTTCTTAGGGAAGAAGTTTCTCAGTTTGTTACAGTTGATTTGCTGTAATTGAAGGCCCAAAACCAGTTGGGTAACAGGTTATAAATAGAAGGGCTTATAATCCAGAAAAAGCACGACTCAAGATGTAGAAGTCTAGGGTTTTGTCAAGGTAAACCTCTCGGGTTGTGGGAAGGTTACCATGTTCACCTCAAAGCCTGTAGGTAAGAGGTGTATTATTCTTGGAGGAAGCTTTGAAGCAACTCTAGGATGTGTTAGGAGAAAATCTAACAAACAGTGGATTTTGGCTTAAAGAATTAGCTAGGTTGTCATGGAAGTATGTCTTCCAAACTGTTTATCTGTGTGATCAGAATCTTGGTGAAGGGCCGTCTATGCAGTGATTGAGGTGTTGAATGCTAGACATCATTGTGATGATTGGAAGTGGGATGGGGATATTCAATATCTAGGGAGTACCTAGGTAGAAGGGTTATTAGGTAGTGATTAAGTGCGTAGATCGTCAATGGGTGTGTTGGCTGTATGGTCTGCAAATTGATCCTACTGATAGTGGACTTCATTCCTGGCTTGATAGCCCCTAGAGTAGGTGTTGTTGTACACTGAACTGGGTAAACAATTCTGGTGTGTTTTTTATCTTTTCAATACTGTTTTGTCTTTCCTGTATGTTTATGTCAGATCATATGTCTCGACATCCTTATAGGACATCTGAGTCTGATGTGCCAGAATTTCAATTGGTATCAGAGCAGGCATCCTGTTCTGCTCTGGGTGAGATTCTGGGAAGATACTTTCTGGTCATGGGCAAGAACAAAGTATTTACCGAAAAGAGGTATGAACTTGGACAATTCATACTATTGTATGGATGATCTCTTGGCAAGGATCATTGGTTATATATGACAGGTAGTGTTCCTGGGTGTTGCCATCAGGCCTGCAACTTGGTGGGAAGATGTTGTCTATAGGGTTTATTTTTTCCTAGGTTGCCTTGCTTGTACTTGGATAGTGGTGTGTCTGAATATTGTTGAGGAGTTCGTTATATTCTGCTGCATATAACCATGAAAGTATGAGAAGGATACTAGGGTTGTTACCCTCAACATGATATATGCTGACATTTTCAACCGCATTAAAAGTGTCGAAGATACTTGAGATTTTCCTCAAGTCCACTCATAAAGACATTTATCAATAAGATTGATGATAATCAATTGATCAATGATGCTCATATACATCTGCATATTGACCTTGAAGACTGTCAAGGATGTTGTGCTCCAAGAAGAAGGAACTGATGTTCTATAGGATGTTAGAACATTACTTCAGCAGGTATGCAACTACCAGTTGAAGAACAGATGCTTTGGGTGCTGAACAAAAATATTGAATACTTTTTGTTTGGAACCTACTCCTGACCTGGAAGAGGAGACATCTGGTTTGTGCAGGTTGATTAGGACACAATCAACAGTTTATCTACTCCATGTGTCAGGATTATAGGAGTATAGAGGTTGAGCTCCATGCTCTTGAGAAGAACTCATAAAGGAATCTCCATAAGACCCTTTATGTATATGAGATGAGCTCGTATCTGGAAGATCCTTCTGATCAAAGGAACCAAATTCATGTGACCATAGAACAAATTATGTTTTGATCAAAGGAACCACAATGTTTGATGCTCCTGAGTATTGTTTTGATTGCCCTTGGGGAAGAGAATTTGTAATTCTCTTTGTGTACCCTCAGAAGTTGTTGAAAAAGATTCCCTTGTCAAGGGTTGATATGATGTCAAACAGAATGTCGTGATATCTTTGAAGATGTTAAAATTTGAAGGGCATTGTTTTTTAAGAATCAAGGGAAACAAATGTTTTGAAAATTCTCCTTTTTGTGTCATGCCTATTAGAGTCTGCTCCAGAGACCTAATAGAGGTAATTTCCTCTGTAGGTACAGACAATGGCATCCATCATCTCAAAGTCAGACATGAGGGCTAAAGAAAATCTTATTAAGATATGGCTCGTGCAATCCCCTGCATATGCTGGCAGTCTGATCCTGAAGATTGATCAGTTGTTATTGGTTTGTTTCCTTGTGTTAACCCCCACAAGAGTTGATTATAAGTTACTATGGAAGTTACCCCCAGAACCATAGTAATAATAGATGATGTCGTATCTGATGTCGGGACATCATTTCTAGGTGTGTGCTTCCTCTAAAAAGGAAGTTGTTGTGTAGATCATGTGGTGAGTATTGTTCACCAGTGAAGTTCAAAGTTGGAATGTTTGATCATGATGTAGCTGAAGACCAGTCTTTGACCAAATCTAGAATGTTGAAAGGATCCTCTTAAGTTTAACAATGAAGAAGAAGGATGTCAGTTCAAGTGCTCTAACATCATTTGAAAAAGGAGTATCATCTGCAGTTGTGTGTTTGGGGAAGTTTTTTATGACAAATATCCTGTCGGGAGCTGAGTACTTATCTGGGATATGGATGTAAATCTACTATCTGAACTGATGATTCAGATATTGTTGAGACTTTATTTCTCTCTGTGGTGATCAGGTGGTTGTATCAACCTGAATGAGTCGCAGAAGATGTAATCTTTTGTGATCTTCTCCTAAAAAGACTATCAAGCTTAATAATCTCTTTGGTTGATAAATCAAGAACTGAATTATTAGGATCTGTGAGGAAAGGTTGATATCCTAAATGATATTGTAACATCATTTTATAAAGGAAGGTTTAGGATCATGATTATGGAAGATTGAGGATCAACATGGTTGTCAGAAGAAGTAGTTACAACTTTTTGGATTAGAAGATGCAGATCTTAATCCTGTCATTAGTAGTATGCTTGGTGAATGCATAACTACTATGTTGAAGACTTCACTAGTACCAGCAATTGCTAGTGATTGTTAGAGCAAAGGTATATAAAAATAAGCTATTTGAGGGCTTGTGCTTGTATGATGTCCAAGTATGTGTTCACGATATCTTGACTATCCAAAGAGGTATGGAGATTTGTGTGGCCATGTATCAGACATGACCTTATAAAAGTCTGAAGACCTGGAGTTGGTATATCAGATTTAGGATGAGTTATTTTCACAAAAGTGTTTTAGTGAGTGCGTGAAGTCTCTTGTTTGTCTTTTGGTGCCCAAGTGTTCATCCTCAGCAAAAGCCTTGTTTGTCCATGATATGGGGGAGCTTAGAACTTATCTATGGTTATTGTTGTAGTAGTTATAGAGCTTGCGTGTAATTCAAGCTTGTGAATATTACAGGCAACATGTTGTGACATGTGGCTACTAGGTGTAACTGCCTATGATTCTGTTGAGTCTATGTGGTTCTAGTCAAGAGAAGCTAGCATACTCTGTTTTCTCAAAAGGTTGAGCTTAAGGTTAAGTCACTGGCCTAATATGGAATGTTTTTGCTGCCATGATTGGATGTCTTGTCGAAGATTCAATAAGTATCACAGGTGTGAAGAAGAAAGCTTTCAGTTTTACCTAGTGTGAGAAGCTTACTACAGAATATAGTGAGAGAATATTTTTGTTGTGTTGTTAATCTGAAGATGAGTCCTTGTGAGATCCTCTTATGAATGGGGAGTTTGTTAAAGGGCATGGATGGAAATAAGTCCCTTGGATGATGTTTCTAGAACCAAAGCAGATAAGCTCTATGGTAATGTTGTTGATGTCTCAAATGATATTGGAACATCATTTTTGATGATAGTCTATTAAAGATACTTGGAACTATGAATCTCAATATTCAAACTCCACAGTGGAAGTTCTGTCTATGGTGTTGAATAAGGAGATTCTGATTGAAGGAGAAGTATACTCAAGTAATGTATAACTATTATCTTGGTTTGAAGACTTTACTAGTGTTAGAAAATACTAGTAATGTGTAGAAGGAGGATTTAATTAGCACATTGGTTAAGGGGTACTCCTTCTGTTGGAAAGTCTGAATCTTAGTAAAGCTTTTAAGTACACTAAGAAATGGTTGGAAGTTAGTTTCAGACTATGTGTGATACGGTGGGAAGAACTGACTGTTTTTTTTGGAATGCTGGTTTGCGTTTTGCGTTTGTTTTCGCAAAATGTCGCGGTAAGCAAGAGTCGCCACCGACTTTTATTTTATCCAACAAGGAAAGGAAAAAAGCACAGAAAAATTCCTTTTTCGAGATATTTCTCGGGTTCGGGGGGTAGATTATAGAAAGGGAAGGTATTAGCACCCTTTCTATCCATAGTTATCTACGGGCTCTTAGGTACTTGCTCATATTGTTTTCAAAATTTGCTTTTCTTTGTGCTTGTGGGTTTGAAAAAAAGTTTTTGTTTTGAAACTTCGTTTGAAAAGTGTAAGTGTGAAAAGTTTTTGTTTTTTGAGAGAGCAAGTACTTAAGAACCATCTACCTACTCGAAAAAGGAATCGTTCTATGCTATCTTCCTTTAGACAATGCTATCCCACTATGAATGAGTAGGTAGCACCGTCGTTGGAGTTTGAGGGTCAATTCGAATTTAGGGACTTACGGTCACCAAAGCAATTATAGGACGCCTTAGTGGTAACCCTAATGTCTTAGATCATTTTTTTGAGGCAACAATATCCGAGGAACCATTTCGAGGCGACTATGATCTTTGGACAAGAGGGTGGCCTCTAAAACTTCCTATGCTTAATGACCGCGTACGAAGGCAACCAAGTGGAGTGTACCCTAAGAGTGCGCATGTGCGAGTGTGTCGTTTTCAGTTAATTTTGTCTTTGTACATGTCAATGGTTATCTATGTTGATTTTAGGTTAAACATTCATTCTTGTCATGCATCCCTATTATCAAACATCTAACAGTTTATAAGTTGCGGAAATTAAATTGCGGAAATTTAACTAACTATTACAAGGCGTCGGGTATTTACATCGCCAAAAGCAACCCTTTGAAATTTAAATGCGGAAAAATAAATAAAGCGATAAATGGTCCTAATTATCTATTACATTCCGGAAACAAATACAATATTGAAATAAATGGATCGCGTGCGGGAAAATAAATCGAGTGCGGGTAGGGTTTTGACCCTTTGTTATTTAAAGAAAAGATTTTTTTGTTATTTTTTTGAATTAAGAAATAAACTATCCTAAATTAATTATTAAATTAAATTAATTAATCTAATTAATAAAAATAGATATTTTTGGTTTTTTTGTTATTTAAAGAAAGAAATAAAATTGATCAATGTTAATAAAAACCTAATTAAGTCTAATTGATTTTAATTATTGAAAAAAATATATTAAAGTTAATGTCTAATTAATGGCCTAAGTTAATTAAAATTAATATTTGTTAATAAAAATTAAAATAATGAAATTTAAACTAATAAAGAAAAAATATTTTTTTGGTTTTAATTTTATTAAAGGAAAAAATTTGATTGGTTAATTAATAATAAAAAATATAATAAAACAATTAAATAAATAAATGAAAATAGAGAGATAGAGGTATATGGGCCTGGTTTTTGGAGGTCTGAATAGCAATTCCAAGGCCCAATTGGCGCAGGCCTGGTTGACTTTGTGAATTCCCTATGCGCCTTTTGACTTGGTCCCATGGTGGACCATCATCCTGGATCACCAGATCTGGGCTTGGGCCATCTGGCGCTTGATTGAGTGAGGGAGTAAGGTAGGCTATACGCTTGGATCTGCATGTGATAACTTGTAGAAAAATAACAAATGCAATTTGAAGGACCCGGGATTCAAACCCAGGTCCTGTGGGATGTGCCAATGTTCGCTTGCCACCAGGCTATTGTGTTTTAATTGTTATTGATATACAAAATAATGATAATAAAAGAAAACACGTGAATAACCAGAAAAAACAAAAATGCGCGAAAGTTGATTTAAACTGGCCAATGGGAGAACGACAGCTTGTCGTCTCCTACCTCTGAACCCCGTACATGTTACCTGCGGATTTGGATCCGCAGCTGAATGCGTAAGTTCACTCTAAAATCCATTCCAGTCCATGAAAATCAATTCCAAGCACATGGCTGAGTTCGTCTGGGCTTCCTGATTAACCCCATGCCCTTCTTGAGTCTTGATTTCTCCTGAAAAAGAAAACCCTAAAACACGAACGAAGAACCCTAGCTATGGGGGTTCTTCATCTAGGCCAGAAAAACACAATTGGCTAATGCAGAAAGTTTGGAAACATGATGAGGATCATGAATATGCAAATAGTTTATACAAAAGATGCAGGAATCAAGATTTGCAAATTCAAAAGAAGAGCGGTTTTTTGAGATACTTACAGAGCTTTTGAGCGTGTATGGGAGCTTTCTAGGGATTGGTTCTGACTCAGTGAACCTCCAGCAATCGATTGGTGTCAAGCTTTGCTTCTGAAATTGCCTCTAGACACGATTTTGGTTTCACACTTTTTACCACTTTTTTCAAGTTTTGTTTGGTTTGTTCTTGCAGCCTCTAGCCCTCAATTCCATGCCCTTTCCTTCTATATGTATCATGGAATGTATTAGGTCAAGAATTATGGTCCAAATCTTCTCCCATCATGGCTTGCATATTTGATTTGATTTCCATTTAAAAGCTTTCCAAATTTGTCAAATCTCCATCTTTTTGTACATGATATGCTTGATACGAATTTTGATGATGATTATGATGACAATTAAAACTTGAAACAATCAAAAGATATCATGTAATCAAAGCTTTGGATTTTTTTATGATTTAATTTGATTAAAAATGAAATAATTCAAAAAAAAAATCAAATAAAATAATAAAAATAAGATATGGGCTCATGGCTGGAGCTAGGACACGTGGACAATGCTGCAAGCTCAAATCAAGTGGAAAAGAATGGGCCCATTTGACAAAATTTGAAGTTTTGGGGATAGTTGACTTTTGGCAATTTTGAAAAAATGCCCAACTTCAACAATTCATAACTTCTTCAATTTTGAACTTTTGGAAGTGTTTTTGGTCTCATCTCATTTTGATATTCCATGCTCAAGTTATAAGCTTTGGAAAAAAAGGTGTTTTTGTTGACTTTCAAAAATGACATATAATGTCCAAATTTATAACTTCTTGTGAGTGCATTTTCTGATCTTAGGGTATGAAGATGGATTGTAGGAAATTTCATCCTCTTAAAAATGAGCTTTGGAGGGGTCATTTCTCATAAAGTATGAGAAATTTATGCTTGGTCAAATTTGAGTTGACTTTTCCTATAAAACCCTAATTTAGCAACTTTTGAGTCTTGATGAATTTTGAGCAATCTTTGATGGATCATGATCAACCCTTGATCAAATGATGAAATATCCTTAAAAATGATAATGTTGACAAAAAATATTGAAGTTTGACTATATTTGGGTCACAGTTGACTTTTGCCCTAGCACAGTCAACTTTTGGACCCTTTGAGCAATTGACTGAGCAAACTTCCTCTGCAAGGCTTGAAATTTGACATGGATGATCTTGAGAACATATTAGGACATTGGGGAGAACTTGAGGTCATTTGGACTCAAGGATCTTGATGCAACACAAAACCCTAATTTGGGGTTGACTGCCTTAGAAGATGATTTGTCTGACCCACTCTTGAGCAAACTTGAGCAACTTGGAGATTTTTCTTGCAATGTTTTGAGAAATATGAGAGGGAAAATTTTGGGGTACAACACTATGGTTTCATGAAATCTTAGCCATCCAAAGAGTCATGATAATATGTGTAAAGGTGCAAGGGCATGAATCTGAGGTGTGCTTGTTATGTGACTAGTTCAGGGTACTTGAAGTTATTCCCAGTGAACTAGTGGGTGTTTAGTGTTGTATTTTCTACATAATTAAGTTTTGATTGTCCATGACATGAGGAGTCAGTGGACTAATTGGTTTATTTGGATCTTGTGGTGTTCGAGCATATAGAGTTATTTCCCTACAATGAAGATGGTGTTGGATAACATGCTGAGACATGTTTCTACAAGATGTAGTTGTTTATGTCCTTATGAGTCTCTGAAGACTCTAGCCAAATATTGCTAGAGTATACCATCCTTCTCCAAGAGGATGTGTTGGTTCTTCGAGAATTTATTTTTCTCTACAGTAGTGAATGGGATAAATAAGACTATCCTGCTGATTGTTAGGAGATGTCACATCCTCTGCCAAGAGTATCAAGAAGAAGACTGTATATAGTCCCCCAAATCCCTGGAGTAAAGAAATTCCTCCCTTCAACAAAAGAAAAGTTAGTCTTGAGAGCTTCTCAGATGATGATGAGGATGATGTCCATGACATCTCTCCTTTGAAGAAGTCTGCAAGCAAGAAGCTTTCTGTCAGGGTGCCTGATGCTCCTCTTGACAACATTTCCTTCCATTCTATTGGCAATGCTGAAAATTGGAAATATGTGTCTCAAAGAATAATTGCCATTGAAACAGAATTGGGAGCAGGTGCACTGGAGTGCAAAGATATTATGGAGATGATTCCTTTTGCTGGCTTATGCTGATCACATAAGTAAGAAATATAGGAAGGTGTTTGTGTTGAATTTTCCCTTGTTGCCATCAATAGTTATCTGGGCAGGTCTAAAGATGATTACTGTGAGTCGGATGTGACTGATAATCAGGTGTGCAAAGCCATTACTGCAAACCATACTGTAAAACATGCAGGAACCTGTGCACCGGCTGTGTGTTCTAATGTGAGCTTCTTAAAGGATTTCTATGCATAATGAGTCCTTTAAATGATTGAGAACGGGTTTGATTAGGTTCTCTATTATGGAGTTAATGTACCGCATGATGTCTTAACATCATGATTATTGATGGCTGTTTTGTTTAATGCTTGGGATTGTTCATGTGAAATTGGATGCTTAAGCATTATTGTGAGAAGTGGAATTTCTGACCATGTAGATTAGAATATGGAGAGTCTAATCCCGTCTACAGTAGCATGCTTGATGAATGCATTACTACCTTGTTGAAGACTCCACTAGTATCAGCAACTACTAGTGGATATAAAGGCAAAAGGTTGTTGACAGATAATGAGGTCTGAGCAGAGCATCTTGAAGTGGTATTTTTTTTGCTGCAAGTCACTCTAGAAAAGGTTTGATGATTTGGATATTAGTAAAGCTTTTAAGCAAACTATGAGTTTTGGAGTTTGTGAGTGATTTCACACCTAGTATGCATGACATCTTGCCTACTCAAAAGGTCATGATAAAGAGTGTGGTTATGAAAAGACAATGATCGAATGTTTCCTTGTGTTGTGAAGAAGTCAGAGTTCTTGGAAGTATTCTCAAGGAGTGAGAATATCTGACTCTGGTTTGACTCTACTGAGGGAGTCAAGGTTCAGCATATGCAGGAAGGGCTGAAGTTTCTCATCTAGTGCATAAGTCTTCATCTTCAGCTAGAGCATTAGTTACTCATGACAAAGGGAGTCATGTGGATATCTATAAATTTTTACTGCAATGATACAGGTATTATCAAGCCAGAATATTGTTCACTTTTATAAAGGTTCTATGAGGAAATGATGTTGAAACAACATGTTGTGACATTATGAAGTTATGGATAAACTTAACAAGACATGGTTGTTTCTAACTATGAGAAGCTTGGTGAAGATCAGAAGTTCACATATCTCTTAGAAGTTTAATGGGAAGTCTGGGAGAATTTATTTTTCTCTATAGATTTTAAAAAGACTCCTTGAGGGTCTATATTATGAAGAGGTGTCACAAATGTGATATTTTGATATCTTAGTATATGTCACTAAGTCTAAGTGAAATAAGAACACTTAGAATCCAGTATGAACATGTGGATAATCTGGTGAAGCATCCCTCATTGGTGGGAGAAGATGTGTTGATCACTGAAATAAGAAGACAATGTCTGACTAAGTCTCAGGACATTATACAGAACATGTTCCTGCATGTCAACATAGGGTGAAGTGGCCTATGTGTTCAAACACGTGGCTGTAAACAGGGGGAGAAATTTTTTGTCTGACTATACATGTGTATGTATAGGAAGTAGCTATAGCATTCAAAGCCATTATGGACGGTGCACATTGATACTTGGATTTTTCTCCTCAAATACTGTTTCCTTTTGACCAAGATTGGTGCTACAATCTAGGATCATTATTTTCCAAGTAAAAATCCCAATTATTTATAGTGAGTTCTTCGTCTCTCTGTAACCCCGTGAGCTTCTCGAGTCCATAATTCTTATGGCTTTTATTCGAGTTCGGGTAAGCTGAGCTTGGGTCTGGTTTTGTGAAGGTCTCCTTTGGCAAGTTTTGGCTAAAAAGGGGGAGATAAAAGGTGAATTAGTTCAGATTTTACTGATTCCAGAAGTGATTATTATTAATGTTCACAGATGTCAAAATAAGATGTCAAGTGGTTATTATTTATGTGACATATGTTTGTGACCTGTGATCTGAGTTATAAACACATTTGTGACCTGTGTTTTGAGTTATCAGGGGCGGTGGTTGATTTGGTCTTAAGAAGTTATTGAGAGTTCTCTTATTCCACCATTGGTCTTCTATGTTTAGAAGATGTTCCTGAATTGAGGGGGGGGGGGGGGGGGGGGGTACAAGTTATCTTCTACTATCTTCTTCCTCGTGTGCATCAACCAAACTTCAGGACTTTCCTTCCTTTTATCCTGAAACTGTTGTTCGTTGGTGCTGATGCAATTGAGTTCTTTAGAGTGCTGCAAAGGAGATGTCTAATAAGATGTTGAGACATTATTTCCAACTGAAGATCTATTGTTGTGTAGTATCTTATGAATTGCTGTAATCTCCTATATTGCAATTGTTTTTAGATTATTTGTTTTAGCCAAAATTTGCCAAAGGGGGAGATTGTTAGTTCTCTTATTCTAGGATTGGCTTAATTTTTTGTAAAACAAATAATAGTAGCAATAAAGAATAGGATAAGAAGAACAGGTACAACAAGAAGTTCTATTACAATGTCAGAATATGTTGTGTTAAACTTTCTCAACAATTGGAACAACATGTTGAAGAAGATGTCTTGACATCGCGCCTGCTGAGCTGGATTAATGAGATTCAGTTTGTTCTCAACATTGGCATAATATTCAGGAGAATATTATGCATCCTATGTGGCGCATATTTAAAGGTCCATAAAATTCAATTAGAAATCAAGGAGAATGAAGACTTTCTAAATAAGGAGATTATTTAGGAAAGTAAAGATTCAAGACCTTTCTTGGGGCAGAAGTTTCTACAGTTTGTTACAGTTGATTTGTTGTAATTGAAGGCCCAAAACCAGTTGGGTAACAGGTTATAAATAGAAGGGCTTGTAACCAAGAAAAAGCACGGCTCAAGATGTATAAGTCTAGATTTTTGTCAAGGTAAACCTCCCAGGTTGTGGGAAGGTTACCATGATCACCTCGAAGCCTGTAGGTAAGAGGTGTATTGTTCTGGGAGGAAGCTTTGAAGCAACTCTAGGATGTGTTAGGAGCAAAGCTAATAAACAATGGAGTTTGGCTCAGATACTTAGCTAGGTTGTCATGGAAGTATGTCTTCCAAATTGTTTATCCGTGTGATCAAAATCTTGGTGAAGGGTCGTCTATGCAATGACTGAGGTGTTGGCTGCTAGACATCATTGTGATGATTGGAAGTGGGGGTGGGGATATTCCATATCTAGGGAGGACCTAGGTATAAGGGTTATTGAGTAGTTATTAAGTTCTTAGATCGTCAATGGGTTTGTTGGCTGTAGGATATGCAAATTGATACTACTGATAGTGGACTTCATTCTTGGCTTGGTAGCCCCCAAAGTAGATGTTGTTGTATACTGAACTGGGTAAACAATTCTGGTGTGTTCTTTATCTTTTCAGTACTGTTTTGTCTTGCATGTGTGTTTATGTCAGATCATATGTCTCGACATCCTTGTAGGACATCTGAGTCTGTTGTGCCAGAATTTCAGTTAACTTGGCGGTCGCCCTTCTTCTTCTTGGATGATAGAGCATCTTGGTCTTTCGTGGGAGTTGTGTGGTTGCATTTCTTGAAGAAAGAAACGTCGTGTCTATCTTTTCTTGGTGGATGGCCACGCCTAGGTGGAGATGTGCCGGGGGAATCTTGTCGTTGGAGTCTCTGAGGAGGAGACTTTGACGTGTTCTTCTCCCAGGCCCCTATCTTTTTGTTCTGATGCAAGATAAGGGCGTTGGTCTGGTTGATGGTAGCGAGCAATGATGCGATAGTCGGATCAACATTATGAGGAATGGGAACTGGTTGCAGGACTCCAGTAGCTCCTCGGCGGGGATCTTGGGATGTTGCTCGTCCAAGAGTTGTTGATCGTTACGCTGGGCGTCAATGGAATCTAGGGATGCAGTCCGACTATCGTGGAAGCCGAGGTTATCTTCGAGGTGATGATGTTCTTTACTTCTATTAGTCTTGTGCCTTAGGGAAAGTGAAACCTTTCTAGATAGGTGGTGATCGTCACGGTCAGCCATGATCGTTGAATAAAGAGGATCTTTGGTTTTCAGACTTTGAGGAATAGAAAATGGGGAAGATAGTTTCCCACAGACGATGCCACTGATCTTACCGATTGATCAGAACCTACAAGATGGTCGGATGATGATCTTTTGTCGGGCTGGAATGTCGAGGAGGAAAAAGGGGGTTGTACCTGTAAGGCACTCCGACGATCAAGTAAGAGTGGAAGCAAAGAGATACAAGCAAAGTGTTAGGGTTTTAGTGGTGAATAGTGAATATTCGATACATGACCCTCACATGTGTGAGGGTTTATATAATACCCCTGGCATGTGGCCATTGGTTCCTATTTTTGGGCCTAGATATGCGGATCCGCGAAAATAGTTAACTGTCAGGACTTGGTCATATCGGAAAAGTGTGCCTGTAACCATCCGTTGGTTCCGAGGAGGAGGTAGGTTACAAGCAACAGTCTGGTCGGTTCCTGGTTGTTTGGTCAAGTTTCTGGTCAGGCAGACTGGGAGGTGCTCGTCGAATATCGAAGGTCGGTGCCGGTCTGAGAGGGAAAATGATCGACAGTGCCTGACGGAGGGCGCGGGAGATCCGGGCAGTGTTGTGTGTGCTCCACTGAAGGAGGACTCTAGACTGGGCCTACACAGGCTGTCGGGCCAACCCAGAATCGGTTTCTTTACTATTTTTGATATGTTATTATTTCTATATTTGTTACCTTATTGGTTTATTTATTTGGTTATATTATTTGTTCATGTTATATTTATTATCATTTTATTTTATTGTGGTGCAATTTAAATTCAAAAGTACCAAACCTTAGAAAGAAGGACTATCAATTGGCCATGGGGGTTTAACATCCCTATGAGTTTTTGCGACAACTTTCCGTAGAATCGGTGGAATTCCTAAAAAGGAATATCTCTCAAGGGGCTAAACTCTTTAGGGGTAGTACTTTGGAACGAAACCTATAACTATTTGTATAACCATAAAAAAATCTCAGTGAGACCTTGTACGACCTAAGCGGCGAAAGTCTTAGTCTACAACGAGGCTCCACTTAAGGGAGGCCTTTTTGCCTTTTCCCTTTGGTGTTATCCATGATACCCTTAAGGAAGCCACATTTTTGAAGGGTAGAAAATATGTAGGACGAACTTATGAACCTACATACTAAGGAAACTATTGTTATCCAATCCTTCATAGGAAGCCTTCCTGCGAAGAACATTCTTTTGTAACTTTAAACCTACATAGGGTTACCCCTTATAGTTATTATACCCTAAATTTGTAGGGGTATTTCTTTGGTTTAACCCGTAGGGTTTTCTATTGACTCACAATTTCTAGCCTGTAGGAATTTTCTATGGTGTATCACAATCCCTAGCCTATAGAGATTTCTTTTTTTTATAATCCCTAGCGTGTAGGTATTCCCTTTTTTCTGTCATTATCCTTATAACCTTTATAGGATCTTGTCCTCATATGGAACCTTCCCACGAAGTATGTCCTTGCTGATGCACGCCACATGGCCTCTAGAAAGCCATGGAATATGGTGACTGTTGAACTGTCACTGTGTGCTCTCTTCCATGTTATTCCCTCAGTTAAACCTTCATCTCAACCATCCATTGGTCTATAATGATTCCTATCCTGTAGGATTTCCATTTGTCTATCGTAATTCCTAGTAGGACATCCTTTTGTCTATCATAATTCCTAACTTGTAGGAGTTTCTGTCTTTCTGTCATAATCCCTATCATGTAGGGGTTTCCCTTTCTATGTCATAATCCCTAGCCTGTAGGGGTTATCTTTTGTATGTCATTATCCATAGCCCTTAATGGGTTTCTTTATGTCTGTAATTATCCCTCCAGGTGTCCCTGTACTTGCAACAGTGGCCTTCAACAGGTCATGTGGGTCGATTGCTACCCAGTAATCCCATGTGTGCTCTTCCATATATACATTCATGCATTTGTATATCTTGTCCACTTTCTCCCTGATCCAATTGTCTATGCTATCTGATTTCCCGAGACTTGTAAAGAATTCGAGAAAGTCTCAAACTTGGGGAGATAAGATTAACTATTAGAGACTCAAATAAAATTGGTCCTATAAATCTTATTGATGAGAGAAGGAAACTCTTTTTCATAAAAGCTAAAGGCCTACAACGCCTCGAATGCAACTACCATTGGTGATTCCTCCGTATCAAAAGCAACGGTAACAATAAGAGCAAGAACCCTCTTAAAATAGGTATGCCCAACAAAAGAAGAGTCAAAGATCACCATACTTCTACAAGTCCAAGAACTAAGAAGTATATCTCCTAAAGTCAGGTGGATCAACAAAAAATCTCATCACTAGGATCATTAGACTTTATCAATTTCAAATTTTAATTTCTTTGTTGCTAAGTCGTATTTGGTGTAAACTTGTATCTTTGGATCAATAATTCTAATAAAATAAGCATGCATGTTTTTGAAATCAATCCATTCATTTCATCACTTTCCATATATAATCAACGACTTTTCCATTTCATCTTTCACCTTTAGCAAACTTTGAGGGAGAATGATGTAAACTAAATAACAAGAATTTGCTAATGTATGCTTTCAATGGTAAGACCGAGCTAATGATGTAAGGTGTTGTTTCAAATCCTAAACAGTGGAGAAATAAGGAAGTTAATCCATAGTTAACACTCTCGAGCCAGGAGTTGGAGTTTTGTTCTCTTTTCTAAAAAAACTTAATTTCAACCAGGGGCAGGGTAGATTTCAATTAATTCAATGGTGCATTCAAATCTCAGGAGAATCAGTTCATCTAAGCAAAGGTTCAAGCACACCCTCTTCCTCACATTCATCACCCAAGGTTGAGGAATCCATGAAGCTCTCAATATCTTCTTCCTCTGTACAACATTTAAGGTCGAGGAAGCAATGAAGATGAAGCTCACAAAAATCAACATGGCAGTCACAAACATTCAAAATCAAAAAAGAAAAAAAATCAAAAGGAGAAATCCCGCTAAGTATAAAAAAGAAATTAAAAAAATTAAAACAATTGACTTAGGTAAAAGTTAAGGAATCCCGATGGACCGACAAACTCAAAAGAACTGGTTCATGCAAAAATAAGGGATTGAAAAAAAAGAAATTTGAGAATAACCTCGTGATTGCCACCTCAAGAGTCATCAAGGCTTTTCATCAATACTTGGATCTTATCAATGCTTTTCATTGGTGCTTGGATCTTTACTAATGCTTTTGCTCATCATTACGACTACAAAAATTCTCTTGCAGACTGAATACATATGTTGGATTAATTGAACTTAGGATTGGAGAATATCAAGGAGAATGGGGTGGGATAAATAAATTTTGAGCCTTATATCCTTTGTTTCTTAAACCACGAACCATGGCTATGTTACAACCTTCAAAAGTCATAATTGAAGCTAAGTTAAATACAAAAGCATACTCGGGAAAATTTGTGTTAAACACTCATATGTTTGTTAAAATTATCTCTAACCACTTTGCTTATTCGAATCTTCATCTCTAACCATCCATTTCTTCTCCGTGAAAACTTTGATTTCAAAACTTGCATGAACATTAAAAACATAATTACTTTTCAAAATGTACAATTTTATATGCGAATCAATATTTAGCATCAAGGAGATCTCAAAAAGAATTGGTTTAGTCAAAAATATCCTTTCCAAGAAACTCCTAACTAGGGGCAAAACATCTAGGAATAGCCCTATGATTATAGGCAAGACTAATGATCGCAGGGGCATATGACATGAAGATCTTATTGACTAGGGGAAATCTTTCTAAGATTCAATCAACTTGGATCACATTTCAAAGCGCCAATCAATCGGAGGCATACATTTCCAAGGCCCTAATAATTAGGGGCATACCTTTCTAAGATTCAAATTCCAGGGGAATACTTTAGTCAAGTTCATGTCACAACATGGTAGGATTCGGGTTCCTCTTTCTTTAACTTCTCAAGGCCTTGAGGATCAGGGGAAACCTTTCAAGATTCAAATGTTGAGGGGGGGAAGTTTATACCAACTTCATCTTACAACATATAGGATCCAAGTCTTTTTCAAGCAACTTCAAGTACAAACTTTTCAAGATTTGGATACTTAGGGAAATCCATATCAAATTCATATCACATTGGTGAGATTGAAGGCTACTTCCTCGAGATCCTAGATATTGGGGGGCATACCTTTTAAAAATTTAAACGCGGGGACAGATCACTACAAGACTTGATCAAAAGGAGTTGATTCAAAATGGTTCATCATAGACAAATGCCTTTAAGAGTCCGTTAATCTGGGGCATAGTTCAAGATAGTGGGGTTACTCATATTATGATCAAACTACTTCCGGGATCATATCAAGAAGAATCTCTACAAATCGACAGATTGGGGAAAGACACTCCACAAAGGGGAAGCTCTCTGTGTACTTTCACTATCCCTAGTGAAATTCTCTCCTACGTCAGAAATATTCGATTTCGAAACGAGTAACAAGAAGTCATGCTAGCCTAATATCCTCTTACTTTTAGCAGCCTTGTTACTAGGCAACCTCTATTTCTATAAAGCCCAATTTACATTGGCAATTCAAAACCCAGTTCTCGTGTGGTAGTTAGTTCTTGCCTGACGCTTTATCTTTTTCACCAGTTATCGTCTGATAGTCAGTTCCTATCTAACGCCTATTCTTATTTCACCAGTTCTCGCCTGGTAGTAAGTTCTCGCCTGACAAATATTTCAAAATCATTTGTCAGTTCTTGTCCGACAAACCATTTTAAAGCCCATTTCTCGTATGGAAAATAATCTTAAGTTCCAGTTCATGTATGGTTGCCTACCTATAAATTGATAGTTCAGATAACTTGTGTATTGCATTGATCAATCATCCCATAAATAATCATAAAACATTTCAATCAAGACATGGCCCCAGGAATACTTTGATATAATTCAGGTCCTATTTACTAAGCTAATCTAAGTCACATGAGTAAATTACTAATTCAAATCTTAGATTTCATATTAGTACCAATAGCAACCTCAATTAAGAACAGACATAACAATTAGAGGAACTACAAACTAGATTACCTTAGGCGGCATACCTGCGACTTCAAGGAATTTCAAACTTTTCTTTCAAAATTGTCAAAATTCAAATTTCAAAGTTGGAAAATTCAATTTTCCAGATTTTAATTTTTCAAATTATCAAATTCGAAACTTTCAAGTTCAAATTCTTCAAGTGGTTAAACTCAACTTTTTCAGTCAAGTTCGAACTCTGCGATTGTCAAATTCAAACCTTTTTGGTCAAATGTTTCAAGTATCAATTTTTTGCAAATACAAATCTTTCATATTCAAAAACTTCAATTTCAAGTTCAAATTTCAAACTCGCATTATCTACCCCCTAGGTTGCGGTAGATAGGAAAAATCTGTGATATCTTGCTATATTAGTCCCAAGGCGTTAGTAAGTTCTTTTTCAAAACTCGTATTATCTATCCCCTAGGTTGTGATAGGTATACGAATCTGCGATATAATTCACTGTGTTAGTTTCTAAGTAACATTGAATTATCTACTCGATTTACCCCTTAGGTCATGGTAAATTTAGAATTTGCGATATCATTCATTGTGTTAGTTTTCAAGCATCAATAAATTATCAACTTTGTTTATCCCCTAGGTTGCAATAAATATACAACATATGTGATATAGTCTAATACATCAATCTCTCAACAGTAATAGATTATCTAAAGTTCGTACTATCTATCCCATAGGTTGTGATAGGTATACAAACATCTACAATACGACTTAATGCGTCTGTCTCCTAGCAGCAATAGATTATTTATTCAAAACTCCTGTTATCTACCCCCTAGGTCGTGGTAGGTACACAAAAATCCGCAATAATAGTTCATTATGTTAGTCTCTAAGTGGCAATGAATTATCAAGTCCGTGTTATTTATTCTCTAGGTCGTGATAAATGCATAAGTCTGCGTTATACCTTACTGTGTTAGTCTCTAAGCATTAGTAGGATATTTTCAACCTTTATCATTAATCCCTAGGTTGTAGTAGATGTACGAAATTGGTGATATAACTTGTTACATTAGTCTCCAAGCAGCAATAAGTTACATGTCTTTCTGCGATATAGTTCATTGTGTTAGTCTCCATGCGACAATGGATTATCAACTTTGTGTTATTCATCCCCTAGGCTGTGATGAGTAAACAAAATCTGCATGGCAAGCTTACTATGTTAGTCTCCAAGAGTTAGTAATTCAACTGTCAAAGTGGTGTTATTTACCCTCTAGGTCGTGGTAAATACACAATAATTGTAATGTAGCTTGTTGCATCAGTCTCAAGGTAGCACCAAGCTATCTATTTTCAAAACCAGTGTTATCTACCCCCTAGGTTGTGGTATATGTGCAAAATATGCAATGTAACTTATTGTGTTAGTCTCGAAGCAGCAATAAGTTATATGTTTTTAAGCTTGTGTTATTTATCTCCTAGATTACGGTAAATACACAACATCTATAATTACTTTTTCTAGGTGTTTATGATTTATCTGTGTCGTTACGTCTAGGTCAATTGTATTCTTTACTCAGGCATTGGTGAGTTAACTGCATCATCCTTGTCTATTTCTTACTCTTGGGTATACTTCCCAGTTTATCCTTTTTCAAATCTTTTGGTCAAATTTGGGATCTTCCATTATTTAATAACCCTCTTATCCGAATGTGCGAGACCTTCGAATACTCGCACGCTTCAATCAAAGAGTAATTAAATAGGGGCCCCTGTCATACCCCAAAATTTCCCGTCTTGGGGCTACAGTCGAAATTATTTTCAAACATGGGTTTTAAAATTCTCTTGGTTTATTTACACTAACATTTTGAGTTTTATAAATATTCGTTTTCAAGTCTATTTAGAAATATAATAGTTTACTTTTAAATTATTTGCATTTTTAATAGAAAATATTTTTCTACTTTCATATACTTTCAATTGACTTTTTATTTTGAATATATTAGATAGCACAATTAGTAAGGAGACGAGACTTGTAAATATAAGGTAATGTGTTTGAATCCCACTTCCCTAACTTTTAGTGTTCTATGTTATTTTTAGCCTTCTTTGCATTTTTGCATTTTTGCATTATTCCAAAAATATCATAAAAAAAGTGTTAATTATTTATTTAAAATTTTCGTTTTCTTTTATTTTGTATTTTCAAAATATTATTTTTTCATTAAAATCATGATTTAGTGCATTAAATAGTCAAAGGTTCTAACAAAAAATCAAAACACGAAAGTTTTGATCAAGTTGATTTATTTTTAGTATTTTTCAAATTTTGGGAAACGAGTAAATTTTTTTAGGAAAATATCAATTAAATCATCAAAATCAAATTAAATTTCAAATTAGATTTTTAAATATTTAATTATTTTTTCCTATTTTGTTGACCTAGTTTTCACTATAAATAGATTAATAATTATCAACAATTACATCAACAATTTTCTATCTTTCTCATAAATATTCTTTCTACGCAATTATTTTAATTTATTTTAGAATTTTAAACAAAACACATAATTTTTTTTATCAACCATTTCTAATCCAACACAGTTGTCTCGGAAACCACCGAACTCGGTTTTGAGCACCTGCCATGAGAAGGTGCTGTTTTTTTTCCTTCTGCGTTTACATTCTTAAACTTAATCTCTCGGTATTTATATGTTTGTAGCTATCTAAATGTGAACCATTCCTTTTTTCTATGCCACGTTTTTGTTAAATTGTAATTCATAGTGTCGAAAAGATTTGGCTTGTCTTAGATTTAAATAGATTTTATTTAAGTCTAGAATAGATTAGATTTGATTTAGTAACAAAATAGATATTTTGGGCTTTGGGCTTAGGGTGTAAGCTCAGTTATAAATAGAGGGAGTAACCCCTATTTTTGTAAGTAAGTCAAGCAAGTCATTCACAGTATTTTGCAGTTGCAAATTGAATAATAAAGTTTTCACAGTTTGTAAGCAGAGAGAAACTCTGCAAAAATTATTTGTCTTGTCTTCTTTCTTTATTTGCCTCATAATTAAATTGTCATTGTGGTAGAAATTCATCATAGAGTTTGGTGAGTTTCCAACATCTGGTATCAGAGTTTTGTTTCGATTCGAGGGAATTGTCAATCAAGAACGATTGAAGAATTTATGATGACAAGTTATGGGAATGCAAACTATCCAACAACCTTACCAATTCTGAAAGTTAACAACTATGAGAATTGATGCAAACATATGAAAGTCTTATTCAGGTGTCACGGTCTTTGGGACCTTGTAAAAGATTGAGTTGAAGCGCTTGGAGAAAATGCTTCAGAAGAAGAAAAGAAGAAATACACAGAATCTGAGAAGTTGAGTTATAAAGCATTATTTATAATTTATCAATGTGTCAGCCCAGACAACTTCGAAAAGGTTAGTGATTCAGAATCTGCAAAAGAAGCTTAGGAGATCCTTGAGAAGTCTTTTCGAGGCGCTGAGAAGGTGAAAGAAGTGATATTACAAACTCACAAAAGGACGTATGAACTGCTTCAGATGGAAGACAGTGAAAGCATATATGATTTCTTCACTAGAGTTACAAAACTAGTAAATCAAATCAAGATATGTGGAGAAACGTTAACAACAAGAGCTGTTGTTTCGAAGATCTTGATATCTTTAGCTCCTAAGTTCGACCATATAGTGGTGGCGATAGAAGAGGGGAAAGAATTGTCGAAATTGACAAAGGAAGAGCTTCAAGGGATGCTTGAATCTTATGAACAAAGAATGAATGAAAGAGCTGCAGGCAAATCAAAGAGTGATGTGACCCTGCAGGCACATTCAGCAAAAGAGACCAAAGACAAAGGAAAGTGTTTCGACAGAGGTAGAGGTGGCTATAACAAATCGAATGATATAGGAAACCAGATTGAAGGAAACATGTCGAATCAAATAAGGCCATACCAAGGCAACCAAGAGGTGGTGTTTCAAATAGAGAAAGAGGTGGTGGTCGAAAACCTGATAAGAGTCACATTCAATGTTACAATTGTCAAAAGTATGGTCACTATTCGAGTGATTGTCCAAAAAAACGAAAGAATCAAGAAAGTGATACCAAGCTTGCAAAACATGAAGAAGAAGAGATGATATTGATGGTCATAACAGGAGATGAAGATAGATTCAAGGACCAATGGTACTTGGATTCAGGATGCTCATCACATATGTCTGGAAGGAAATACTGGTTTGTCAGTATAAAGCCCTCAATGAAAAATATGGTAAAATTTGAAAATGACAATACCCTAGCAGCTGAAGGTATTGGTGATGTTATGATTATGAGGAAAGATGGAAAAAGTTCAGTAATCTCCAATGTGTGGTACATACCAGCCATGAAGAGAAATTTGCTCAGTATAGGGCAGTTGGTCGAAAAGAATTATAAAGTGTCAATCGAAGATAACATGATGAGAGTCATTGATGCAAATAGGAGATTAATATTGAAGGCTCCTATGTCTCAGAATCTAACCTTCAAGATTTAACTAAATGTGATGGAGCACAAGTGCCTTTCGACTGCAGCTGGCAGAGATGAATGAATACGGCATTATAGACTAGGCCATCTCAACTTCAGAGACATCAGAGATTTGAAGAGAAGAAATATTTGTTTCAGGATTGCCAGAAATCGACATTCCAAACAAGGTATGTGAGGAATGTGTGCAGGCGAAGAAACACAAGAATAACTTCAGCAAGGATGCAGGAAGCAGGTCGAAGGCTAGTCTTGAAGTCATATACTCTGATGTATGTGGACCAATCCAGGTGGATTCAATAGGAGGTAACAAAACTTTGTTACATTCATAGATGATTTTAGTCGAAAGCTATGGACTTACCTAATCAAGAAGAAAAGTGAAGTGATCGAAGTATTTGCCAAGTTTAAGTCTATGGTCGAAAGACAAAGCGGTCGAAAGCTCAAAGTTTTGAGAACTGATGATGGTGGAGAATATGTGTCGAACTACTTCGACAGGATATGTGAAAAGGAAGGGATTTATGCATGAGGTGGTGCCACCCTATACTCCACAACAAAATGGAATTGCAGAAAGGAAGAATCAAAACATCATGAATATGGTGAGAAGTATGTTGAAAGGCAAAAATTTACCTAAAGAGATTTGGGGTGAAGTTGTTTCGACTGCAACATATATTTTGAACAGATGTCCTACAAAGAAGCTAGAAGGAATTACTCTAGAAGAATGTTGGTCCAGTGTGAAGCATAACTTAAGTCATCTGAAGGTATTTGGATCTATTGCACATAGACATATTCCAGATCAGTTGAGAAGAAAACTTGATGACAAGTTAAGTCAAATGATTCTAGTTGGATATCATTCGACAGGAGGTTACAAGTTGTTCGATCCAGAAAACAAGAAGATTGTGATCAGCAGGGACGTGATCATAGATGAGTTTAAAGAATGGGATTGGACTGAAAATTTCAAGAAAGATTCAGTGAGAATCCTATTCGAAGAACCAGAAACTCAAGTCAAAAGAGAAGTTCGATAAGAGGAACCAGCAGATGTACCAAGTACAAGCAGACCTCAAAGAACAAGACGCATGCCTGCAAGATTGCAAGATTGTGTGATTACATCAGATGATGTAATAGATAATGAAGGTGAGCTGGTACATTATGCTTTCTATGAAGATGTCGAACCTGTTAATGCAGCTGAAGCATTGAAGGATTCGAAGTGGGTGAAAGCAATGAACGAAGAAGTGAAGTCTATCGAAGACAACAATACTTGGTCACTTGTCGAATTGCCTCAAGGCAAGAAGGAAATTGATGTCAACTGGGTATACAAAGTGAAAACAAATTCGAAAGGGAAAGTAACTCGACACAAAGCAAAGCTTGTGGCGAAAGGATTTCTACAGAAAGAAGGAATAGACTTCGATGAAGTTTTTCACCTGTTGCTAGGATCGAAACAATCAGGTTGGTTGTTGGTCTAGCAGAAATAAACAGTTGGCACATATGTCAGATAGACGTGAAGTGTGCATTCCTAAATGGACCCTTAGAAGAAGAAGTTTATGTTAAAAAACCAGTTGGGTTTGTGAAACATGACGAAGAAAGAAAGGTGTATAGGGTGCATAAAGCCCTGTATGGATTGAAACAAGCTCCAAGGGTTTGAAATAAGAAAATTGATAGTTTCCTAAGGGAGAAGAAATTTGTGAAGTGCACAACTGAACATGGAGTATATGTAAGAAGAAGCAAGAGTAAATTTCTTATACTATGTCTCTATGTAGATGATTTGTTGATAACAGGTAGTTGCAAGAGTGAGATCGAAGACTTCAAAGGTGATCTCAACAAGGAATTTGAAATGTCTGATTTGAGTGAGATTTCATATTTCCTTGGTATCGAATTCTACAAGAGCAGTAGAGGTTTGATGATGCATCAAACAAGATATGCAGGAGAAATTCTCAAGAGGTTTGAGATGGAAGAATGCAACTCAATTTCGACACCTACAGAATCAAGACTGCAACTACCGAAAGATGCAGATGAAGATGATGTTGATCCAACCCAATACAGAAGACTTATTGGATCATTGAGATACCTTTGTCATACAAGGCCTGACTTAGCATACACTGTAAGTATGATAAGTAGATTCATGCAAAAGCCAAAGGTATCACATCTAGCAGCAGTGAAGAGGATACTAAGGTATCTCAAAGGATATTTCAATTATGGCATTTTGTTTTCTGCAGCTGATAAATAAAAATAATGCAAGTTAGTGGAATACACTAATTCGAGTTGGTGTAGTGATGCTGAAGATCGAAAGTCAACATCAGGATATGTGTTTATGCTAGGTGGTGCACCAGTTGCTTGGAATTCAAGAAAGGAACCAGTAGTGACATTATCATCATGCAAAGCTGAATACATTGCTGCTTCTCTTTGTGCATGTCAAGCAACTTGGATGGTGAACTTGGTCGAAGAGATAACAGGGAAAGATCATGGAGCGATTACCATGAAGATCGGCAGCATGTCAGCTATCAATCTGGCGAAGAACCCAACAACACATGGTCGAAGTAAGCACATTGAAATGAGGTTCTATTATCTTCGAGAGTAGGTAGCAGATGAGAAGGTGATTTTGGAACACTGCAGAACTGAGAATTAGATTGCAGACATCATGACGAAGGGAATGCAAGTCGAAGTATTCAGAAGGCTAAGAGTCATGATGAATATAGATAGTTTAGACATAATAAATTAGGTGGTGTGTTAAATTGTAATTCATAGTGTTGAAAAGATTTGATTTGTTTTAGATTTAAATAGATTTGATTTAAGTCTAGAATATATTAGATTTAATTTAGTAACAAAATAGATATTTTGGACTTTGGGCTTAGGGTGTAAGCTCAGTTATAAATAGAGGGAGTAACCCCTATTTTTGTGAGCAAGTCAAGCAAGTCATTCACAGTATTTTACAGTTGTAAAGTGAATAATAAAGTTTTCACAGTTTTTGAGCAGAGAGAAACTCTGCAGAAATTATCTGTCTTGTCTTCTTTCTTTGTTTGTCTCATAATTAAATTGTCATCGTAGTAGAAATTCATCATAGACTTTGGTGAGTTTCCAACAATTTTGTTTTATTATGTGTGTTAAAATTCTAATAATAAAAGTGGAATGCACTAAAACACACACGTGAACATTTTTTGAGATTCACAAAGATATTTACTTATTTTTACTTTTTGTTGGTTGTTCTTATTTTAGATAAAAGAAAAAATATTTTTTATTTTAGATACAATCAAATTAAAATGTCCACATAGCATCTTTATGTATTTAATTCAATATATAATTAGTATGTCTTTTAAAATATATATAGTTTATATTAATTGTCTAGAAAGTATGCAAGTAATCACTGGTATAGTGACACGAGTCAATTAGCATGAAACACACAAAAAAAACATTATGTATATATAAAAAACAAATAAAATAAAATATGATAATATAGATAATTATGTCATTTAATTATTAAGTTTAAATTTATTTATAATTAATATAATTGTTAATTCGATTAAAATAACCTTTCTTATATATATAATTTTAGAACTTCCTTTTTAAGTCGAAAATTTACATAATTTATAAATCGACTCATTAACATGTATTTAAATAAAATATTTTTTATAATCAAAATTAATTCATTATTTTACAAAGATATTAAAACCCACGCAACTCGTAAAATACTTCACCTGCGTCTTTCATGATGAACGACATATGACCATTTCTGACCACGTGATGAGGATACTAGACTCCCTTTGTATCTTTCATAACGAGCAACTCGTAGTCATTCTCTAGCCACATGATGAGGAGACTTTGACAAACTCTCTTCGTATGTGTCCTACCATACTTGTTATCAATTAAACAATCAAAGCAACTAACCAATCTAAAATATTTTTCAACTAACATAATCAAATTAAAGAAATTTTTTGAAAAAGGATTAAAGAGAATTACTTTCAAAATTAACTGTGAACCTCATCTACGATCACTCTCTTTTCAAACCCAGACAAGGTTCAAGGATAATTGGAAAGCAATTCTACGCAATCCTATAAAAAACACCAACTAAACACTACAAACTACAAATTAAGACTCTGATTCCTCCTAAGAGGATACGTAGGCACGTGACTCAAAAAACAAGGCGAGTCCCCCAACTAAAAAACTAAAATCTTTTTTTGTTTTTCTAAGCTTTAACAATAACATACCTTTAGATAAGAAATCTCGATTTAACCCTAGACCTAAAAATAGAGCCCCTTGAGAACAAGTGAGGTGAAGGGTGCCTAACACCTTCCCTTCGTCTAATAAACTCAAGAATTTAGAATCTTTGATCAAATTAGGGTTATCTGTTAAATTCTCTTCCTTAGGATGAAAATTAATGGTGACGACTCTCTATATTTTTTGCCGGTTATGACACATCTCTATTTATATCTGGTCCAATATGTGTTTGACTGCTAAAAGCCTCCATATTCATCTCTGACATTTTTTCCCATTAGATGTCCAAACCTAATAATTTAGCCTAAAACTCACTCTCTCCAAGTGACGTGTCACTTCACTAGGATCACTAATTATATTTCTGCAACCACACTTTAAACACTGACACCTTACCCCTCCTTCGCCTCGACAACATTCTTGAGCAAACACATACGAGAGAAACGCGACAACTCCTTCCTTAAAATGTGGTTTAAGCTCACGTCTTCCAAGAAACATTCTATCATACATCCAACTATAGAATTGATAATATTCCATGTTGCACATTGTTCATGTTTATTTTAATTAAATAAAAGGGGAATTGATCTATCGACAAATTTTTAAATTTTTGTCGATAACATCATATATCTACTCTAATTAAACATTTTTGCATACAATATATCTACCTAATTATAATAATGTTTTTCAAAATTATTTAACCATATATTCTAAATATATATTTAACCAAAATAATATATCTACCTATTTATTCTAATTAAACATACTTTTTAAATATATTTAATCATGAAAATATACTTTGAAGAGTTTTCTTCTTTAAATGAGTATATTTACCATATTATACCTTCTAAAAAATAGTTATTTTTTTTCAAAAAAGCTACATCTTATATATATATATATATATATATATATATATATATATATATATATATATATATATATATATATATATATATATATATATATATATATATATATATATATATATATATATATATATATATATATATATATATATATATATATATTTGGTTTTTTCAATACTAATTTTTAAATTATAAGGCACAAACAGAAACACACCAAACAAATATATTTACATACAAAATCAATCTACTAGATAGACATATCATACCAAAAAATTCGGAAAATTTGTAAATAGTGTGTACCTGAATTCAAAAATTTCAAAACTTTACTCCAAAATCTTACTCCTTGAGATGAATCAATTGGTATATGAAATTGAAAATTGATAACAAAAATTAGATTATAAATTAATTCAGAAAATAAAATAGATACATAAGTGAATCATTAAATAAAATTACCTGAAACTAATTAGGCTGGAGTTGAGAAAATTGATGAACTTGATTTATGTTGAGAGGAAAAAGAAAAAAATATAAGTGGAAAAAGAAAAAAATATAAGTGATGGAGAAACTGTATATGCAGGATGGATAGAGAAGAAGAGAAAAAGTTATCTAAGTAAACAAACGGATATTGAATCAGTGGGTGGGTGGGTGAGTGAATTTATAATATTGACTAATGGCGACAGGGCTCCCCTAGCAAATGAAACAATCATAGATGGCGTGGGGCAGCCCTTTACAAATTGAACGCCTTGAAAAATGGAGACTACACGTGTAGTCTGCACACTGCAGTGATTTGACAAGTTAATTCAACTATGGAACTATTTATTAGTCCCAAGGGTCCACCCCTTGCAAAATAATATTTCAGAATTCAAAATTTCCCTCATTCCTATTTGTGAGGGGTAACCCCAAACAATTTTAATTTTTTATTTATTTCTAATTTTTACGTTACGAGGGGCTTTACCTCAAGCAACATTATTTTATTTTTTGTTTGGGGTTTAACCCCTGGCTAAATCCCCTGGAAAATCTGAGTTTTTCTTGTAGTGAGACTTCCAAAATCCTAATTTCGAGCCTTCACTCTCAACGCACAACAACATCAACGGAGAAGATGATGAAATAAAGACTTGGATGGTCAAAGGAACAACATTAGTCCAACTAACTCCAAGTGATGAAGGGACAATCTTACGATATTCCTTTACCGAGTTTGTAATGATGTTCTCCAAGAACTATAATTTCACTTCTTCGATGGATCCTTTTGCTCAAAGGACGCGTGTCCCTGAATGGTTTACACGTGAATTTCTTGTTCCTTCGAAGGATCAAGAAGCTGAGTCTATGGCCATCTAGGGATCTTTTCTCACCCCTCCATTTGTGGCCACTAGGTTGAGACCTTTGAATAACCAATTTTTTTTGTTAGCTATCAACATAGTATGGTTTCTCGATAATTTGGCCTTATTCAAGCAATGCCTAAGCCACATTATGAGAAGAATGGTGCTCTTTGTCTCCATAGCATGTGGTTTTCTGAACCTGACTGTGTAAAACAACTCACCCGCTATGCCAATATTACCATTCTTACTCCTATTTCATTTCGATCATCAACCCTTTGCACACTAGAGTTTGACACTTGGTGGAGAGAATACTACAAAAATTCAATCTTCGACGTAGCTGACATTTGAATCGTGCTTTTGATTCCATACATGAACGTTTCAAGAAAGGTAAAACAACTCACGTCAAAGAGATAAAAGTGTTCCAAAATTACTTTGAAACTATGTACATACCTAATGATCTTAGTCGAACCATTTGTGAAACAACCTCGATTTTAAAAGAAAAGTTCACAAAGAAACTCCTTTCTTTAAAAATCCCTTCACGCATAAAGCCCGAAAATAGGTATTTGTTAGCTTTTAAACTCCAACCACATAAATTCCTACCTTTGCCAAGTGCTACTTTTGGCTTGGAATTCAGACCTCCATTCTCAAAATGGTTCGTCTGTGGGTCTCAACTGAAACTTCTTTAACAGGATTCCAAAAAACTAGCCGAACGAGTGGTTCCGATTAAGCATTCTATGGACAGTTTCAAAGGCCACCTTCATATTGACATGGAACATGTTCGAATACTCTCTCCATCAGATGAAAGTTTGAAATGGAAGGCTCCTTCAATTTTATTCTTCAAAAATTTGTTACATGATTTCTTAACCTTAATCATTTCAATCCCTTGTTTTATTTTTAGTTTTTGAGAGGAAACAAAGCATAAAAGGCAAGGTTGCATACGTGGCTGCGAAGAAAGCTGCTGCTTCATCGAAGGACAACAACCAAGTTGATGGGCCTGTCTTGAAGAAGGCGACAATAAAGGTATTTCTATAAGACTTCAAAACTAAATCATTTACATGCATCAATCATTTTGCTAATCCTTTTCTCCATTTTAGACTACCCGAAAACCTCCACCCACTCCGAGAAAACAAAAATAAACTCAACCTCCATCATCCCAGTTGAATCAGATCTTGAATATCTCTCTCCAGACACAATAAAACCTGCAAAAAAGAAGAAGAAGTCAAAAATCAATGAATTCACCCCTAAACAAAAAATTGTTATTGCATCCAAGCCATCAAAGTCTATTGCTCACAGATCATTAAACATTGATCCCAAAAAAGCTCCAACTATTTCTGAACAGGCGGAAAGTGATAATTTTATCCTAGGGACTGAAGGAATTAAGGTATTTATATTTACTGTGTTTTGCTTTCATTATGCCTTATTATCTTTCGACTAATATGCATTTTTTTCTTTTTTACAGGGTGATCAAACTAGTACTGCAACTTCCATTATTAAGTCTGATGTCCTTGTGAGCAATGGTTCCCCTTCTATTCATCTAACATCCCAGAAAAGATCGAACAAAGGGTCTAACAGCAACGTCAAACTCCTTGGTGAAGTCCAACATAACAAACCAAACTCTATTTCTCCTCAATCAACTCAGTCATCTGACACCACAAGTGAGAGCGAAGATGGAGAGCATACTGAAATTGAAATCCAAGTCGAAGAATACCAAGGTCAAGAAAAGTCGGATAACTCCTCACCAATAATCCCTCAACATGACAAAACTCAATCGATCAAAAAAGATGAACACTTGTCCAACCTCGACATGGGAACTTAGACCTAAGAAGAAATCCAAAAAGAGAAGGCTCATCCAGACGCTGCAAGCGATCCTCATCAACCTTTTGGGAAAATTAAATATTACAAGGCCCTTTCGAACACCACTATAAATCCTCTTTCTCAAGAAGCATTAAATGACATGAAGGCCAATAATCCTGTTGGATATTTGAAGGCAATAACGAGTGCAAGGGTCAATTCTTCTAAGAAAGGTACCAATTCTTCGACTGCTTCTGGAAGCCAATCTTATACGCAACCTGTTGATAAACTCCTTCGAAAAATCAAGGAAAAATCCTTAGATATTGATTTAATTGAAGTGCTGGAAAATAATACTCATGCTTGTTACCCTAGAGGTGAATGTTTGAAAAGTGATTCAATTCATTTATTTTATCTTGATTAGGGTTATCTAGCATACAGTAATATGGAAAGCGGTAAATTGGGAAAGTAAATGTGCGGAAAGTAAACCTAACTATTACAGGGCTCCGGGAATGGGGATACAAAACCATAAAACTGGGGAAAATGTAAACCCTAATGAACTATTACATACTGTAGTAGATACATAATTAGGGAAAAAAACTAATGCAAAAGTAATAAAGAGCGTAGAGCGGTAAAAGAAGAAAATCGTATGATAAAAAAGTTTTGATAATCAACCTAAAGTTTAATTGATTTTTAATTGATTAAAAAAAGAATTGACCAATTAAGCAAAACCCTAAATTCTAGGTCGATTTTAAATTAATTGAGAAAACCTAAAAATTCAAATTAGGGTTGATTAAATAAAACCTAAAATTAAATTGATCAAACTAAAAAAACCTAAAATTAAATTGTTTGAGTTTATTGAATTTTTTTTTTATGTTAGGGTTTATTAAAAAAATATTTTTGAAAGAAAATGTTTTTAAAGAAAAGGGGGAAAAAGAGTGAGAAACATAGAAAATAAACCAAAGAGTAGAGGTGAGTGTTAAACCCACGCCCTCAAGCATTCTCCACACCCAGCATACCACAAGGCCAAGCGCTGGTTGGTGTCAAGATATCAGGTTCAATGCATCATATACTAAACCTACAAAAATAATGAAAACATGAAAAAATTGGCAAATTCGGGGATCGAACCCGTTGTCATACCCTAATTTTTGACCTAAGATCCCGCATTCCATCCGCTTCATTGCATAGAAAGGGTTCACAAGCAATTCGACCTATTTTTGCCAATTCTTGAGTTAGATTTCAAAATTTTATAACTTCTTCAAATTTCGACAATTTTAAGCGATTCTTTTGGCATATGATTCTCCTTGACATCATCTACAATTTCTCTTTACAAGTCAAGAGCTGATTATGCTTTGAAAAGCCACGAAAAAATAGAAACGTTAGAAGTCGTTTATGAATTTAATGAAATTTGATTTTTATTGTGTTTTATTCATGATTTTTTTCCATTAAAAAAATCACAAAAAAATGTACTTAGCATCATGTTATTTTTTTATTTATTTATTTACCTCTTTACAAAAAAATTATCAAAAATATGTTATTTTCTTAATATAAATTTATATATTGGTATCGTTTATTTCAAAAAAAATTTAGAAAAATTTATATAAGTCCTTTTACTTTCTTATATGTATTTTATTTTTTATCTTTTAATTTACACATATATTTTAATTTATTTTAATTCAAGAAAAAAATCATAAATAGTTCATTTAATGTCTCTTTTATTTTCTATTTTGTATTTATTATTATTACTAACACTTTTAGTTATTATTATTATTATTATTATTATTACTCTGTCCTTTTGTTTTTTTGTGTCAATAAAGAAAAGTTGGGACCACTATAATGTAGTACAAACACTTCACATGGATTGTCAACTTGTACTTATCAATGGTCAAAAATCATTCTCACACTTCACATGGATTGCCAACTTGGACTTATCAATAGCCAAAAACCGTTCTTATAAAATCACATGGATTACCACATCAAAACTCCCACCCTATTCACCCTATAAATAAGACCTTTCTTTCTTTTATTTGGGAGGAGAATACCACAAATCATTCACTAAACTAAGCCAAAACTCTCTTCTTTTTTCTCTTCATTTTCTTTCAAGTCATTTATTCCTTTTATTGAATAGGTAGGCTATTATACTTGTTCTTTATTTAATTCTATTGCATTTTTACTCTTTATTTATTTAGTACCATAATTATCACCATTTTGGAAAGAAACTCCATTCATTCAAAATCAAGAGTTGAAAAGTATTCTTGAACCTCCAAAAACAAAAGTGATTTATTGTTGTTTAATTTTCATTTTTTTCTATAATTTTTTGTTGTTTATTTACTTATTTTGAGCATGAACCCTTGATCGTGAGCTTGAGTAGATAAACTTTCATTATTTGTTTGTTTAATTTCATGAAAAATTGAGAAAATTATGACATTTATACTATTTTTATTATAGACTCCATCTCATTCTTCTTTATCTATTTTATTTTTTATTTTTATTTGGATCAATTTGGAAAGTATTTGAACTTTTTTAATTCATCTAAGCTTGTTGGATATTTGATGAACTTTCATCATTTCCAATCTACCTCTAAATGGTCCTTTGATCATTCAAGGTACTTGAAATTGATGCTAAGTTTGTCATAATGTATCTTCCTTGACTTTGTCTTGATCCCCCCATGTTTGTTAATTGTACTACATGTATAAGAGAATGAATTTCAAAGTGTCATTTCTCTAACATGTATGGGTACATACATTATAGACTCCATATGAAGTTACACTTATCCCAAATCAGATTATTAACTTTATATTGTACTAACTTTACTTTAATATCATTTATGTTTCCGCACTTTATATTTTCTTCTCTTTACTTTTATGCCATTTATCATTCGTAGCATTTTATTTTCTTTACTTTATACATTTTTTCTTTGCTCACTTGATTATTTATCTTCTCTTTAATCACTTGAGCTTCTTATTTTCTTTTGCTTTATTATAAACCACTTAATAAAGAAAAAAACCTAAAATTGTCTCTTTAATCCTTGGACTATGGTTACTATCCATTTTTATCTGATGCATGGTTCTTGTCCGATCTTCATCTAATTATTATCTTTGTGTTCGAATCCAAGAGAAATGATCCTCTCTTTGACTTTACGTTATTGCGAGTCTTTATATTTTTCCCTCATATCTGTTTCCCATTAGTTAAAACCTTTAAAACCCAATTTTCAAATTTACACCTATTTAAGCCAAAACCTCGATATTAGGTCGTTGCATTTTCAAAATTTCATCTCCCCGATCCTTTTTGCAAACAAACTTTTTAACCAAAAATACAGATATTTCAAAAGGTCCCTATAGGATACTATAGATACATAGAGTGCTAGTACCTCCCCTTTATATAACCAACCCCCGAATCTTCGATCTTTTCAAATGCATTGTATTTTTCTTTACTTTTAGTATTGCACTTACTTTGCATATTTATGGATTTTATTTCACACTTTTCCCTTTTCCCTTGGAAATAATAAAGCGCGGTGGCGACTCCTGCTTATTTGCAAGTCAAGTTAATTAATAGCCTGATATCCGATTTTCACCGCTACATAATTGGCGACTCTTCCGTGGAACAAAATTTCTAAGTGGGTTAAACCTAATTTGTTATATCTGTTTTTGTTATTATTTCTTGTTTGCTTATATGTGTTATTTTGTGGTTTCTTTGGGTGTTGATTACAATGGACAAGTCCTACACCCGGACTAAGTACACTTAAGATAAGACGGGCAATATAGTCATGTTAACTTTGAGGGAGTAATCCCAAAAAATGAGGCATGAGATCCCCCAATCAGTGGAGGCCGCTTTGACTGTAGTATTTGTTTACCAAGTAATCGGGAAGACATTGCTGCTCTCAACCTGGGAGCCAGATAATCTGAAACCCGTAGAACCCCTAACTCATCTTGGCCTTTTTAGATGTAGTGCAGAGACTATGACAGAGTAATCCAGAAGTAGTTGTCACGCGATGCTGCACTCAGACAAGTTTTTCCTGCGAATATTACTAATTACCGAGTAATTAGGTTGTTGGTAATATCTGAAGGAAAGATGTAGACTCTGGGAACCTTTTAGAACCTTGTTCGGCAAGTGATAAACCCTTAGTACATACCTTGCGGGTTGATTCTCACCCTTTGACTCTATGCTCGTGACGTTAAACCTTTGAACCTTGTATGTGTTTGTTGCATAGCCATACATTCATGCATTCATAAACATCGTGACATGCTTGTGACATACGTGGTCATTTCATTTCTAGGGAACTTTATCTTTGATTCTCGTATCAAGCTCATTACTCATAAATGGACACTAGAAAGAGGAGTACCATCAATTACAATGTTTGGACGCCAGTTCAAGTTAAGGTCATGAAGTCTAAAGATGAATATTATCAAGAATATTTTTACGGCCTTCAGCTCCAAGAAGAGGTTGATCATCTGGAAAGCATTATCAATAGGAATAATGTATTCTTCAAGGATCTAATTGAGAGATCAAAGATAGAAGCAACAAATTAGATCTTTATAAGGGCCTAAGAGCGGAGTAATGAGAATCTTGTTTGGGATATGTTGTACCCCAAAATTTTCCCTCTCATTTATCAAATAATCTCTCACAAGATCTCCTTTGGTTCAAGACTACACAAGGGTTGATCAGCTTAAGACACCTCCTCAAGCACTGATGACTGAATATTAGGGTTTGAGATTACACAAATACAAATGAACTTTTAATGCCTCATATGACTTTCATGGACCATTTTGGACTCTCAAGATTGCTCATGTCAAGTTTCAAGTCTTGGATCACATTTTTGCCCAGTCAATTGATCAGTTGACCTAAAATCAGCTATATTGGGGAAAAAGTTAACTATGGTCAATTTACAGTCAAACATCATAATTTTTTATCCATATCAACTTTATGAACTCACATATGTCATTTTATCAAGTTTGGACCATAATTCCTCAAGAAATTTGATCAGATCATCAAAAGGGCAAAATGGTCAAAATTAGGGTTTTGACTGAGAAGGTGCAATTTCTGATTTTTTACCTAGAAAATGATTGATTGGTTTGAGACATGATCTTAAGGATTCAATTGCTTAATTTTTACCTAATGACATGGCTCAAAACATTCCCCAAGTTCAATTGATTGATAATTAATTTTCAATCAACTGATCAAAAGTCAACTGTACACTGAAAAGTCAAACTTTGACTTTTTGGTCAAAATCAAGCATCAAAGATCAAAATTCATAAAAACATGTCAAAATATGAAACTTGTTCATCAAGAAATCAAAAATTTAAGATTTCATTTTGAAAAGTCAAAATTTCTAAACTTAGAAATTTTTCTAAGTGTTGAAAATTTCATATTTTTTCATAACTTTGAGGCAATTTTTCACCATGATACAAGATGATTCAAAGGAAACCTCCAACATGAAATTTGTAGATATAAATGATATATAAAACATTGTATAACACAACTTCTTCTAGAAATGCATGGATTTCAAGTTATGATTTTGTGAATACATGTTTATGAAACTTGTAAACTTAATAAAATTTTGCCCTAGTTTAGGCAGGATTTTGACCTAACTTCATGGAAATTTTTCACATAGTTCATAGGTGAATTTTAAAAAATATCCAACATAGAGGTTATAGAGGATGTTACAAAATTACTAAAATGTCCAAGAACTCATTGATATCATGCTTGAGCAAAGAGAATCGAAGGCAAGAAGTTAGGGTTTCATTCTTGAATTACAAGTCATTTCTTGATGAACACATAATTGAATTTCAATGTTAGGCTGCATAAGCTTGCTTTGCAGGCCTTCTAACTTGTGTATCTATCCAATTGGTTTAAGCTTTATCCAATTCACATTTCCATTTTGGGAAGAAAGTGAAGAATGTCATTCTTGAAAAGAAAGCTTTATGCACAAAGTCAACACTCCATCTACAAAGTCAGAAGCAAGTATGTTTAAAGCAGAAACACTCTATCTTAGCAAGTACACAAGACTTTGAAACTTGGATTTCTCAAAAATCACATGTTATGCTTAAACTTGTGATTTTGAATTCTGATCAACAATAAGCTTCCAAACTTGTTGCTTATAAATAGAGGAACTATTTGTGAGCTAGAACACGAGCATTAACACCCTAAAACTCACTCAAACTCCCTGAAAACTAAGATTGCACAAAAACTTCATTGTTGGGCAGAACCTGACTAAAAACTCCCATCTCTAAACCCCTCGCGCGTTTTCTCTCCAAATCATCTCAAAAGTTTCCTTACTTCAAATACAACTCATCGCAATCCCTGTTCCTAAACTGTAACACCATTTTCACCATTGTCCAAGCTTAAAAACAAGGGTCTGTAACTTGACTTCTCCAGGCCATTTCAGCCACTCTCAACTCAAGTTAAGTATTACATTAGCTTCCTAGAGACTCAAGGAAGCTAACCTGATCATTGCAGCACCTTGAATCAAACTCAAACTCATTTCACGATTTCCAGTTTCGAGGTATATTTTTTGAACTTCTATCTTCTCATTTAGGCATTGTTAGGCTTGCATTTGTGAAGATAAAATGTAGACATCATTTCCCTGAAGTTGTACATGTCCTTAATTTCATTTATTTTGATTGAGCTAGGAGAATTTTGAGTTTGAACTTGCTGAAATATTTAGGTCAGAATTTGGTACTTTTAGAAATTCATGCTCATCTTTGAGAATTAGCTTAAGTTATTTACATATTCAGAATCGTGAGGAAATTTCTAACAAGTTTGATGTTGGAAGTTTTGTGAATGGATGAGAAATGAATGAGTTACAAGATTCATGGCTATAGGTTGAAGATGAAGTTCATTCAGGACTTGATTTGTGTTATATGTTTATTATTTCACCAATGTTAACGGATGTATAGCCATCCCAGTGATACCCTTTTGTTTTTTTTCCACATTTTTTCCATTTTTTGTTTGAAACAGGCGCCTGGGCCTCTCCATTGGGCTTTATTGTTTTTACTTCTCCTAACCTCCTGACTACTCTTGCACCCCTGACCCAAATTTTATTTATTTCATTTATTTATTTTCTTTTTTTTTGTTTTATTTTTATTTCATATTTTCTTTATTATTATTATTATTATTATTATTATTATTATTATTATTATTATTATTATTATTATTATTATTATTATTATTATTATTATTATTATTATTATTATTAATAAAAAATCCAAAAATATTTTGTTTATTATTTACACTTATTTCTTTTACTTTCTTATAAAACAAAAAGACTAAAAAACATTTTCTATTAAATTAATTTATTTTATTAAATAATTAATATTTAGATAATTAGGTTTAATTATTATATTATTTCCTTGTAAATTAAAATTAACTTAGAATCTAGGTTTCTTTTTTTAATTAATTAATTTTCATATTATTTTTATTAATTTAAAACCTTTTCATAAAAAATCCTAAATTTTTTTTTAAATTTAATTTATTTCTTAATTAGTTTAAGTTTAATTTTGTTTATTTTTAATTAATCATTTTCTTTAATTAGGTTAAAACCCTTTCATTAAAAACAAAACAAAAATCATTTCCTTTTCCATTTGCATTTGTACATTATTTATTAAATTATTGTACATTTATTCAATATGGTTGTAATAGATAATTGGATTTGATTTTCTTGCAAAATCCTCATTTGTAAATTTGTACACTCCCTCCCCTAATAATGTAATAGCTTAGTATTTTTACTTTCCGCAATTTATCGCTTATATAAATGCTAGTAAATTAGGGTTTGTATGGAAAGACTAAAACCAACAAGTAGCAAACCCTAATTCAAGATAAACAAGCATGTAAATCAACACACTTGCATACTTACACCCTTAGGGTAATTCCACTTTGTTGCCTTGCAAAAATGGCCATCTTATGCATGTGGGATATCTTAGCGAAAAGCAATAAAAAATACAAGATCATAGCCCCTCGATGACACTATCAACGTTGCCTTTCAAAATGATCTTAGTCCCTCAAAGAGAAATGTTAAGATATCTCACAACATTGCTATCATGGATATACGATGACCCACGCTCGGCCCTTTACATCCAAAGATAAGGCTTCTTACCAAATCAATGGTAATATAGCAATATCAAAGGAAAGGAAGAAAGGAACTAAGACTTTTGATATGTATGACGCCTTACGAACGAGAACTATTACAAAGTTTGCCTAAATGATGGCGCCTTTTCAAAATACTTTCAAAAACCATACAAAGCACATTTTCAAACAAAAGCAAGTGATCTAGCAAGCAACTAAGAGCCCATAGATAACTATGGATGAAAAGGGTGCTAATACATTCCCTTTTCATAATCTACCCCCTAACTCAAGAAACAATCTCAAAGGTCTTTCCTGTTCTTTTCAGCCTTTCCTTTTGGATAAAAGAAAAGTCGGTGGCGACTCTTGCTAACCGCAACATTTGCGATAAAACAAAAAACACCCAAGTCAGTTCTCCCACCGTATCACAGAACTGGCAACTCTACTGGGGAGAACTTAAAAGTGGGGTTACCTTAGGGCTAGATCACCTTTACTTGCTTTTATTGTTTGAATTGATTGCTTTACATTTTGGTTCCTTGTTTAGGCTTATTCTAATCCTCTACCCGGATTTGGGATACCTTATAGGTAAGTAGCAATACATTATGGAAACTGTGCAGGGTATACTGACATGGTCTAAGAAATAGCTAAGTTAGTGTGACATATTTGTGGGTACCGGTAGCCCTTGAGTAGTCAAGGAGAATACGGGGTCGCTGAGTGATGTCATGAAGCACTAACTGACTTTAGAACCTTTACTTGACCAACTTGGCCATTAGGACGTAGTGAGATGTCCGACTTTGGTGCAGTCCGAAGTTGGTAGATACTCGATACTATACTCATTAAGGTTTGATTTTTGGGATATTTCAATCGCCGTAAAAGAGGCTTGCGCTGAAACAATGCCCGAGAAGACAAATCAGTGATATTGAGATCCCTTAGAACCCGGTTACTATTTATAGGACAAGTTTGAGCCAACTAAACTTCAAGAGGGTACTTACCTAGGGGACTCCATGCAAGCCTAAACCTAAGGACTTGTTTACCTTGTTTGTATATATTTACTTGTACATGACATCATAAACATCATAACATCATAACATCATACTCATACTCACTAACCATTTTAAGGATTATTTGGATTTATCTTTGTTCTGTTTTGTAGGACATGGCTTCTATCCGCAGGAATACTATCCAAGTTAATCTCGTAAGGATTCCTCCTCAACTTAAAGAGTTAGCATCAAGGGTTCCTGATAAATCTCCATTCACCGAAAGACATGGTCGCCTCCTAAACTTGGTTACCTCCAACATTGATGAAGATATGATGGAGGTTCTCTTCTAATTCTTTGATCCTCTACACCATTGCTTCACTTTTCCCGATTATCAACTTGTGCCTACTTTGGAAGAATTCTGTCAACTCTTGAGGATTCCTATTCTCAATCAACTACCCTTCAACGGTACGGAAAGAGATCCAAAACCTGAAGAGATTGCCCAAGCACTACACTTGCACCAATCTGATATCACAACTAATTGGGAAACAAGGAGTGGTGTCAAAGGTTTCTTAGCCAAGTTCTTGTTCGAGAAAGATCAAGATTGTTGGAACTCTTTGGACTTACAAGCTTTTGAAGAAGTCTTGGACCTTCTCATCTATGGGATGGTTTTGTTTCCAAACCCTGACCAACTCATAGACGTAAATGTTCTCAAAGTCTTCATGTCTCGCAATCCAGTGCCTACTTTATTGGGAGATATCCTTCATTCCGTTCACTCTCGCACTATGATAAAGAGAGGAATCCTCATGTGTTGCACTCCTCTCTTGGAAAGATGGTTTATTTCGCATCTTCTCCGATCTATGTTGAAGAATGAGCAAGGTTTGAGGTGGTCCCATAGGTTGATGATGCTCAGACATTCAGATGTTCATTGGTGTTCTCGATCCTTGGAGAATGTTACTATCATCAAACATTATAGGGAATTCCATAATGTCCCCTTACTTGGCATTAGGGGAGGTATCACCTACAACCCTTGTTTGGCCTTGCGACAGTTTGGTTACACCCGAAGGGATGGTCCACATGAGATGCTCATTCAAGGAGTGGTATTCGACTACGAGAGCAACAATCAGAGTTACCTCTAGAGGTTTATCCAAGCTTGGAGGATGGTGAGCGAAGTGGATAGAAAGACGCTAGGACACAAGAATTACATTCCCCTTGAGCCTTACCTTAAGTGGGTACGAGCTCGTGCTCAGAAACTTGTGATGCCTTATCCCTCCATCTTACCAATCATCACAGAGCATGTGGTTGAAGGAGATGTTCCCTACACTATCCTCCATCCCGACATGCCTACTACTCTCGAAGACTTGCAAAAAGGTTGGATTCAGCTAAAGGAAGAATGAGATACTTTCGAAGCACAATTCTATGCTAGCGAGAAGAGGGTCTTGGAGACAAAAGAGGATGCGTTCAATATTTTTATCTTAGAAAGTTATTTTTGTAAGCCCAAGAGGCATGTTGTAATCTTTTGAGCTAATTAATGAAAATTTACGTTTGTTCATTCTTTTGTCTATACAAATTTAAATTTCATCAATCCTTGAAATCATTTGCATATACATCTTCCATGCATCATAACATGACAGGTTTTCGCATAACATGTTTCCTTATCTGTCTGCTATTTATTTCAGCAAGATGGATCTAGAGAAAACTGTGAAGGATCTTCAGGCACAAAACTCTCAATTCCAAGAGACTCTACTAGCCCTATCCAAGGGGCAGTAAGATATGATGGAATTTTTGGCTGTCAAGAAGAAACCCAAGAAGAGAGCCATGGTCAACATGGGCAGAAGGTTCAAAGATTTGGTTTGTCAGATCCTGGTAATAGAAGACTCATTTGAAGAAGACGAGAATCAGATTGGTGAGGTTAAGAGTACCCAGGCTGATTGTGTTAATGATCAAGCGTTTGATGATGATTATTTTGACGAGCAGTATCCACCCGCCGATGTCAAATATAAGCAGTTAGAAGACAGATTGAAGGCCGTCGAGATCCAAGCCGTCCCCGGTTTAGATTTTGATGATTTGGGTTTGATCTCTGGGGTTGTTATTCCACACAAATTCAAAATACCAGTCTTTGCAAAGTATGATGGAGTTTCTTGTCCAAAACTTCACCTGGAATCTTATGTGCACAAGATACAGCCGCACACTGCTGATAAGAAACTCAGGGTTCACTTTTTTCAAGAGAGCTTGGTCAGAACACAACTAGAATGGTTTTATCAGTTAGATGGTTCCCACATCAATACTTGGGAGGATTTAGCTACCGCCTTCTACCATCAGTATAAGTATAACACCGACTTGGCACCAACAAGAGTTCAGTTGCAAGATATGACCATGGGAAAGAATGAAGGATTTAAAGAATATTCACAAAAGTGGAGAGAACTTGCTAGTAGGGTTCAACCACCTTTGACTGATAGGGAGCACATTGACATGTTTATGGGCACTTTATCTGGTCCATTCTTTAATCTATTAGTTGGCTGTTATTCTTCCGGTTTCGCCGAGTTAATCTTAACTGGTGAAAAAGTTGAAAGCGGCATTAAAAGTGAGAAGATCTCTGTGGCATCTGCCTCCACTTCCAATCCTGTAAAGAAACCTTTTTCTGCAAAGAAGGAAATCAATGTTGTGTACGGGGCAAGGGCCCATACCAAGAAGAATGATCATCCGTCTGTCAATGCTGTCCGAATCTCCAATCCAACTCCTACTCCAAGACCATATGCTAATCATCAACATTTTGAAACTCCGAGAAGACAATTTACAAGGTTAGGCATGTTACTGTCTCAAGCCTTACAACACTTACTCAACGCTAATTTGCTGACATTGCGCGATCCTCCTGCCAACCCAGATACCTCTTCACCAAAGTATAATCTGAGCGCTAAATGTGCTTACCACTCAAGTAGCCCCGGGTATGAGACTGACCAATGCTGGGCCTTGAAGAATAAGATTCAAGACTTGATCGATAATAAGACTATTGAATTCGATCCTCCTCCAACTCTGAATGTAATCACCGCGCCTATGCCAAAACATGACAAGGGTGTCAATGAAGTTAACGATGTGGGTGATTCTGATGAAGAAGCTGCATTTGAAGATTGAGTGTATCCAACTACAACGGAGCTGAAGAATTGGCATGCAAATGACTTCATGCCCATCTCCTTCATTGAGGAGTAATCTACTTGTTATTTATTTTCTTTCAATTCAAGAACATTTTGTCTGTAATATTTAATAATGACTTTTAAGCCATGTGCCTAGCCTGGGGAACTTTGGTCCATTTGTCAAGGGTTTTATTTATGTTCATCTAATAATATGATCATTCAATACAAATCATTGGAATCTTTTGCATTGAAATCTTTGTGTTCATTGTCTTTCTTTTCTTCAAATATATTTTTCAAAATAGCCATGTATCTTACACACACACACACACACACACACACACACACACACACTTGCAGGTCCTCATCCACTCTGGATCTTATTGCCAATGACTCTACTATTGTCGACTATGACTTCGAATGTCCAATTAACCAAGCCAAAGATGAAGGCGAGGAAGATTGTGAAATACCGGGAGAATTAACTAGACTTCTATTACAAGAAGAAAAAGCTATTCAGCCGCACTAAGAGTCCGTTAAAGTTATCAATCTGGGTACCGAGGCAGACAAGAAAGAGGTTAAGATCGATGCTAACTTAGAAGACAATATCAAGAGAAGGTTGGTTCAGATGTTACACGATTATGTGGAAGTATTTGCTTGGTCTCATGAAGATATGCCAGGGTTGGATACCGACATCGTAGTTCATCGTCCGCCGACAAAAGAAGATTGTCCTCCTGTCAAACAAAAGGTTCGTCGCATGAGGCCAGATATGTCTGAAAAGATAAAAGATGAAGTGATGAAACAATTTGATGCAGGGTTCCTAGCTGTGACATCCTATCCCCAATGGGTTTCTAATTTGGTTCCAGTACTAAAGAAAGATGGAAAAGTTCGCATGTGCGTAGACTATAGGGATCTAAATAGGGCAAGCCCCAAGGATGACTTCCCTCTACCACACATTGATGTCTTGGTCGATAATAATGCTCAGCATAAAGTCTTCTCTTTCATGGATGGCTTCTCTGGCTATAACCAGATAAGGATGGCTCCCGAAGACATGGAGAATACAACTTTCGTTATGCAACGTGGCATCTTTTTCTACAAGGTCATGCCATTCGGATTGAAGAATGCAGGGGAAACATATCAAAGGGATATGGTAGCTTTGTTTCATGATATGATTCATCATGAAATAGAGGTATATGTCGATGATATGATTGCCAGATCACAAACTGAAGAGGAACATCTCAATCACTTGTACAAACTATTCGAAAGGTTGGAAAAGTACAAGTTGAGGTTAAACCCTAACAAGTGCACATTTGGAGTACGATTTGGAAAGCTTCTAGGTTTTGTTGTCAGCAATAAAGCCATTGAAGTTGACCCTGGCATGGTAAATTCCATCCAAGAAATGCCAATCCCCCACTCTGAAAAGGAAGTTAGAGGATTCTTGGGTCGTCTCAATTACATCGCCCGCTTCATATCTCACTTGACTGCTACTTGTGAGCCAATCTTCAAACTCTTGAAGAAAGATCAGGTAGTCAGATGGAATGATGAATGCCAAGCTGCCTTCGACAAAATCAAAGAATATCTGCAAGAACCTCCTATTCTCATGCCTCCAATTGAAGGAAGACCCTTGATCATGTACTTGACAGTACTAGAGAACTCTATGGGATGTGTTTTGGGCCAACATGACGAGTCTGGACGAAAAGAGCATGCTATTTACTACCTGAGCAAAAATTTTACCGACTGTGAAACTAGATATTCACTGCTTGAGAAAACTTGCTGCACTCTGGCATGGGCTGCTCGCCGGCTAAGATAGTATATGTTGACTCATACCAATCTGTTGATTTCTAAGATGGACCCAATTAAGTACATCTTCGAGAAACCTGCCCTCTCCGGATGGATAGCCAGATGGAAAATGATCTTGACTGAGTACGACATTCAATACACAACATAAAAGGCCATCAAAGGAAGCGTACTAGAAGATCATTTGGCCCATCAAGCTGTCGATGATTATCAGTCCATGAACTTTGAGTTCCTGGATGAGAACATCATGCTGGTGACCGACTGTGCAAAATCTGGACTGTACGACGGACCTGAACAAAGATCCCGATGGACTATGGTCTTAGATGGGGCTTCCAACGCCTTGGGTAATGAAATTAGTGATGTGATCATCTCCCCTAAAGCTTACCACACTCCTTTCACCGCCAGACTATGCTTTGATTGCACGAACAATATGGCCGAGTACGAAGCGTGCATTTTGGGTCTGAAACCTGCCATCGACTTGAGGATCAAGCATTTAAATGTGTTTGGGGATTCCACTCTAGTGATTAGCCAAGTAAAATGAGTTTGAGACACTAAGCACCCTAATCTCATCTCTTACAAGGAACTTGTGCTATCCCTGATTCCCTACTTCGAAGAGATCACATTTGAACACTTCCATAGGGATGAAAATTAGTTGGCTAACGCCTTGGAAACCATGTCTTCAATGTTCAAGGTCAAATGGGACAACAAAGCCCTTATGATTACAATTGAAAGATTCGACGAACCTGCACACTACTGTGAGCTTGACACTGATATAGAAAATCCATGGTACCATGAGGTGGTGAGATATCTTGAAGCACAAGAGTATCCCGAGGGAGCATCCATCAATGACAGAAAAGTCCTTACAAAGATTTTTCGCCAAATTCTTCCTAAGTAATAGAATATTATACAAGCGCAACCATGATTCCACTCTGCTCCGATGTGTGGACAAGAAGGAGGTAGAGGAAATTATGGAAGACATGCACGATGGTCTCTTTGGCACTCACTCAAGTAGACATACGATGTCCAAGAAAATCCTAAGAGATGGCTACTATTGGTTAACAATGGAGACTGATTGCCATCAACACTCTAGAACTTGTCATAAATGCCAAATCTACGCTGACAAGGTCCATGTGCCTCCTTTCCCTCCGAACATCATGACCTCTCCGTGGACATTTGCAATGTGGGGCATTAACATGATTGGAGAAATCAAGCCCACCGCTTCCAATGGACACCGCTTTATTCATGTCGCTGTCGACTATTTCACCAAATGGGTCGAAGCCACCTCGTTTGCCTCAATCACCAAGAATGTGGTAGCCAGATTCATCAAACACAACCTCATCTTCCACTATGGTATCCCCGAAAGGATCATCACCGACAATGGGACTAACCTCAACATTGCTATGATTACTGAGCTTTACACCCAGTTTAAGATCAAGCATCATAATTCTTCTCCACATAGACCTAAAATGAATGGCACAGTCGAAGCGGCCAACAAAAATATCAAGAAGATTATGCATAAAATGGTTGTAACCTATAAGGACTGGCATGAGATGTTACCGTTTGCTCTACACGGCTATCGCACTTCAGCTAGAACATCAACTGGGGCAACTCCCTTTTCCTTAGTCTATGGCATGAAAGTTGTTTTGCCAGTGGAATTTCAGATTCCCTCACTAAGGATTATGAATGAGGCAGGCTTAGGGAAAGATGAGTGGATTCAGACAAGGTTGGATCAATTGAACTTAATCGATGAAAAGCGATTGGATGTTGTTTGTCATGGTCAGACGTACCAAAACGTATGATGAAGGCTTTCAACAAAAAGATCAAGCCTCGAGTATATCAAACTGGCGACTTGGTGATAAAGCGTATCATTCTGCCACAAGGCGACCCCAGAGGCAAGTGGACTCCCACCTACGAAGGGACATTTGTTGTCAAGAGAGTGTTCTCTGGTGGTGCCATGATGCTGACTACCATGGATGGTGAAGACTTACCACATCCTATAAATGCGGACATAGTTAAAAAATACTATGCATAAGAGACCCGCTAGGTTGACACACCTAGGAAAAATAAGGGCATCCCGGAAAACCAAAAGGTTTGGGAAAAAATTAGGGATATATGCAAAAGATTGTACACCCGGCAAGTTGAAAACCTGAAAGGGCGACTTGAGAAAAAATGGGTATCCTGGTGGGCTAAAAACCCGAAAGAGCGGTCCAGGCAAAAGTTAGGGATTGAAAGCGTATGACTATGTCCCTTGGATTCGCCATAGTCAACTTTATCACCAAGGTCCAAGCTCAAACGGTCTAAGATCAATCCAATCAACTTGTGTCAATGGCAAATGGCATTCTAAGACATTGGGGGAAATAGTAGAGTTGGAATGCAATGAGATCATTTCACATGGATATTTGTTTTGTTTTCAATCTTTGTTTTCCTTTCGACGATTTCCTCTTACTAGGATCTCCGTCTCTTTGTACAAAAAACGCCTATTCATGGGCAAAATATCAATACAAATATACTTTGAAGTGCAAACTTTCAGTTTTTGTTTTGAATGGAAACTTGTCCAATGACTAAAATTGAACGAACATATACATATGAACATGATTAAAAATGTTAGGAACATATGACCTAACAACAACAAGCATCTCTTTAATGTATATGGAATATCCCCACAGAATTATTTCATTAGCATTATCCCCACAAGACGCCTACAATAAAACTTCCTCAACAGAGTTATCCACAAAGTCTCTTTGCACAGGTTAATCTCTAACCAGAGTCTCAATCTCTTGACATCATAACTCCCCAGCCGAGTTAAAATTCCCCCGTCATGGTCTATCTTCCCCAGCTGAATTAGTTATCCCCAGCTGAGTATATCCTCCCCAAGCTGAGTATATCCCCCCAGGCTGAGTCTGCCTTCCCCGACTGAGTCCACACTCTCCAGCTTGAATTTGCCTTTCAGAATATTGCAAATCACAGGGCCACAACCCCTAATCCCCAGTAAAGTCGTCAACAAAACCTTTACTGCCTCCAAAAAGATGCTATGAAGCCTGGATCCGACCAAATATTAGTACAAATTTCAAACTACTATAGATCCTAGACTCGACCAGATAATAGTGAAAACCTTTCAAATACTATGAAACCTGGACCCGACCAGATAATAGTTTAAAATCTTCAAAATATAGAAGAACCTAGACTCAACCAGACCAAGGTTTAACTTATTTTCCCCAGTAGAGTTTGCCTCTACCCCCAATAAGTTATTTTGAAGCCTAGATCCGACCAAATAACAATTCCCTTAAAACATTCATTGTGAAACCTGGAACCCGACCAGATAAACGCTAAATCCCCAAGCAGTTTATTGTGAAACCTGGACCCGACCAGATGACAATTAACCTCATCCACCTCAGAAATCTGTAAAGCCTGGATCCGTCCATATATCAGCTCAACTTTGTCTTTTCAAGCAAGTTATTGTGAAGCCTGGAATCTGACCAGATAACAACTATCTACAATGCCAACAAGACACTATGAAGCCTGAACCCGACCAGATAATAATATAACTTTTCCAAAACCAAGAAGCCTGGACCCGACCAGATAGTAGTTACCACTTCAAGTTACAATGAAGCCTGGACCCGACATCATTTCAACTTCAGCCGTTCTGGAAAGTTATTGCGAAGTCTGTAATCTGACCAGATAACAATTAACTTCATTATCCCTAGCAAGTTGTTAAGCCTGGATCCGACCAGATAACAATTCAATTTCAAGAAACTTTCTACAAAGCCTGGAATCCGACCAGATAACATATAACTTATTCTTCCCCAGTAAGTTACCGTGAAGCTTGGATCCGACCAGATAACAGTTGACTTCCTTATCCTTAGCAAGTTGTGAAGCCTGGACCCGACCAGATAACAGCCAACATACAAGAGATATTCCCCAGCGGAAGTATCCTTTCAACAAAGTTTGAAGATATGTATATTCTTCATCCCCAACAGCGATCCGGGACTCAGCTTCCCAAAACTCCTCAGCAGTAGTCAGGGATTTATTTTCTCAGACAAACATGCATCTCACATTCATACATCATAGCATATACATACAAGATGCATCTAGCATAATACAACATCTTGTGAACATCATGCATACATCTGCATTTAACTAACTTCTTTTTCCCACAGGTAGAACATCAAGCTTTATTCTAAATCAACCAAAGATTTATGCTGATACTTCTTCCAATGTTCACCATCGTCCCTCCAAATGGTATCTATAAGCCCATTCCCAATCCAGATTCGAGTGCAAATTTTTGGGCACTTTAGTGTTCAATCATCTTCCACCTTCAAGTCACGAATGGCGAGTCCGCCAATCTAACTCTTCAGGTTTAAGAATATTGAACAGGGGAAGCCGTTATACCCTAAAATTTTCCCTTTCATTTAACAAATAATCTCTCACAAGATCTCCTTTGGTTCAAGACTACACAAGGGTTGATCAGCTCAAGACACCTCCTCAAGCACCGATGACTGAAAATTAGGGCTTGAGATTGCACAAGGACAAATGAACTTTTAATTCCTCATATGACTTTCATGGACCATTTTGGACTCTCAAGATTTCTCATGTCAAGTTTCAAGTCTTGGATCACATGTTTGCCCAATCAATTGATCAGTTGTCCTAAAATCAGTTGTATTGGGGAAAAGTCAACTATGGTCAATTTACAGTCAAACTTCATAATTTTTTATCCATATCAACTTTATGAACTCATATATGTCATTTGATCAAGTTTGGACCATAATTCCTCAAGAAATTTGATCAGATCATCAAAAGGGCAAAATGGTCAAAATTAGGGTTTTGATTGAGAAGGTGCAATTTTTGATTTTTGACCTAGCAAATGATTGATTGGTTTGAGACATGATCTCAAGGATTAAATTGATTCATTTTTACCTAATGGCATGGCTCAAAACATTCCTCAAGTTTAATTGATTGATAGTTAATTTTCAGTCAACTAATCAAAAGTCAACTGTACATTGAAAAGTCAAACTTTGACTTTTTGGTCAAAATCAAGTACCAAAGATCACAATTCATCAAAATATGTCAAAAATGTGAAACTTGTTCATCAAGAAATCAAAAAGTTAAGATTTCATTTTGAAAAGCCAAAATTTCTAAACTTAGAAAATTTTCTAAGTGTTGAAAATTTCATATTTTTTCATAACTTTGAGGAAATTTTTCACCATGATGCAAGATGATTCAAAGGAAACCTCCAACATGAAATTTTCATATCTCAACGAGATATAAAACATTGTAGAAAATAACTTCTTCTAGAAATGCATGGATTTAAAGTTATGATTTTGTGAATACATGTTCATGAAACTTGGAAACTTAATGAAATTTTGCCCTAGTTTAGGTAGGATTTTGACCTAACTTCATGACAATTTTTCACATAGTTCCAAGGTGAATTTTCAAAAATGTACAACATATAGGCTTTATAGGATGTTACAAGATTTCCAAAATGTTTAAGAACTCATTAATATCATGCTTGAGCAAAGAGAATCGAATGCAAGAAGTTAGAGTTTCATTCTTGAATTACAAGTCATTTCTTGATGAACACATAATTGAATTTCAATGTTAGGCTGCATAATCTTGCTTTGCAGGCCTTCTAACTTGTGTATCTATCCATACTTAATGGATTACACAAACTTTTGAGCTATAATCCAAGTGGTTTAAGCTTTATCCAATTCACATTGCCATTTTGGGAAGAAAGTGAAGAATGCCATTCTTGAAAAGCAAGCTTTATGCACAAAGTCAATTCTTGAGCCTCTAACTTGTTCCCTCTGATCACACTCCATCAACAAAGTCAGAAGCAAGTGTGCTTAAAGCATAACCACTCTATCTTAGCAAGTACACAAGACTTTGAAACTTGGATTTCTCAAAAATCACATGTTATGCTTAAACTTGTGATTTTGAATTCTGATCAACAACAAGCTTCCAAACTTATTGCTTATAAATAGAGGCACTATTTGTGAGCTAGAACACGAGCATTAACACCCAAAACTCACTCAAACTCCCTGAAAACAGAGGTTGCACAAAAACTTCATTGTTGTGCAGAACCTGACCAAAAACTACCATCTCTCAAACCCCTGTGTGTTTTCTCTCCAAATCATCTCAAAAGCTTCCTTACTTCAAATAAAACTTATCCCAATCCCTGTTCCTAAATTGTAACACCATTTCACCATTGTCCAAGCTCAAAAATAGGGGTCTGCAACATGACTTCTCCAGGTCATTTCATCCACTCTCAACTCAAGCTAAGCATTGCATTAGCTTCCTAGAGAATCAAGGAAGCTAAACTGATCATTGCAGCACCTTGAATCAAGCTCAAACTCATTTCACAATTTCCAATTTCGAGGTATATTTTTTGAACTTCTATCTTCTCATTTAGGCATTGTTAGGCTTGCATTTACGGAGATAAAATGTAGACATCATTACCCTGAAGTTGTACATGTCCATAAATTTCATTTATTTTGATTGATCTATGAGAATTTTGAGTTTGAACTTGCTGAAGTATTTAGGTCAGAATTTGGTACTTTTAGAAATTCATGCTCGTTTTTGAGAATTAGCTTAAGTTATTTACATATTCAGAATCGTGAGGAAATTTTTAACAAGTTTGATGTTGGAAGTTTTGTGAATGGATGAGAAATGAATGAGTTACAAGATTCATGGCTGGAGGTTGAAGATGATGTTCATTCAAGACTTGATTTGTGTTATATGTTTATTATTTCATCAATGTAAACGAATGTATAGCCACCCTAGTGGTAAAGGACGCGCCTGTTAACCTTTGGGACCTGGGTTCGAGCCCCAGTGGTACCCTTTTGTTTTTTCCCCACATTTTTTCCATTTTTTGTTTGAAATAGGCGTCTGGGCCTCTCCATTGCGCTTTATTGATTTTGCTTCTCCTAACCTCCTGACTACTCTTGCACCCCTGACCCAACTTTTATTTATTTCATTTATTTATTTTCTTTTTTTATTTTATTTTCATTTCATATTTTCTTTATTATTATTTTTATTATTATTATTATTATTGTTATTATTATTATTATTATTATTATTATTATTAATAAAAAATCCAAAAATATTTTGTTTATTATTTACACTTATTTCTTTTATTTTCTTATAAAATAAAAAGACTAAAAAATTTTTTCTAATAAATTAATTTCTTTTCTAAAATAATTAATATTTAGATAATTAAGTTTAATTATTCTATTATTTTCTTGTAAATTAAAATTAACTTAGAATCTAGGTTTCTTTTTTTAATTAATTAATTTTCATATTATTTTTTTTTAAAATTTAAAAACTTTTCATAAAAAATCCTAAAAAATGTTTTTTTTAATTTAATTTCTTTCTTAATTAGTTTAAGTTTAATTTTGTTTATTTTTAATTAATCATTTTCTTTAATTAGGTTAAAACCCTTTCATTAAAAACCAAACAAAAATCATTTCCTTTTCCATTTGTATTTGTACATTATTTTATTAAATTATTGTACATTTATTAAATATGGTTGTAATAGATAATTAGGTTTAATTTTCTTGTAAAATCCCCATTTGTAAATTTGTACACCCCTCCCCTAATGATGTAATAACTTAGTATTTTTACTTTCTGCAATTTATCGCTTATATAAATGCTAGTAAATTAGGGTTTGTATGGAAAAACTAAAACCAACAAGTAGCAAACCCTAACTCAAGATAAACAAGCATGTAAATCAACACACTTGCACACTTACACCCTTAGGGTAATTCCACTTTGTTGCCTTACAAAAATGGCCATGTTATACATGTGGGATATCTTAGCAAAAATCAATCAAAAAATACAAGATCATAGCCCCTCGATGACGCTATCAATGTTGCCTTTCAAAATGATCTTAGTCCCTCAAAGAGAAATGCTAAGATATCTCACAACATTGCTATTATGACTATACGATGACCCACGCCCGTCCCTTTACATCCAAAGATAAGGCTTCTTACCAAATCAATGGTAAGATAGCAATATCAAAGGAAAGTAAGAAATGAACTAAGACTTTTGAGTAGGTAGATTGTTCCTAGTTGCTTGCTCAATTTCAAATCAAACACTCTTGCTTATTTTCAAAACAAACACCAAAACTTTCAAAAACACTTTCAAAACATTTCCAAACATGAAACATTTTCAAAAGATCAACACTTTTTATACGTTCTTACGAACGAGAACTATTACAAAGTTTGCCTAAACGGTGGTGCCTATTCAAAATACTTTCAAAAACCACACAAGGCACATTTTTAAACAAAAGCAAGTGATCTGGCAAGCAACTAAGAGACCATAGATAACCATGGATGAAAAGGGTGCTAATACCTTCTCTTTTCATAATCTACCCCCCGAACTCAAGAAACAATCTCAAAGGTCTTTCCTGTTCTTTTCAGCCTTTCATTTTGGATAAAAGAAAAGTCGGTGGAGACTCTTGCTAACCGCAACATTTGTGATAAAACACAAAACACCCAAGTCAGTTCTCCCACCGTATCACAGGATACCCTTGCTGATGTAGAGTTTGGGGAAACATCTTAGGGTTTATGATTTATATTTTTGATGTTCACCGCAAGGTCTAATGATTGGGATCTCTTGGATTTATACCTTTATAGCCTTTAGGCTCTTAACTTTGTACTAAACTCAATTGTCACATTTTGTTGTTAATTATTTCTCGCTTGAAGCTTGAATCAAAATTTGAGGTCCTTATAAATGAACTGAACTTACCATTTGCATAATCATGCATCATTCTACATTTTTTTTCACTTTGGAAAGTCATTCTCGAGTCTTATTTTTCCTTTGATCGCGTAGTACAACGCTCGTGCTAAGAGAAGATGGAAAATATTGAACAAGAGAATCACGAGCTATGTGAGGAAGTTACTGCTTTGAGAGCTAGTATGGCCAATTTAACTGCTTTGGTGGAATCGTTGGTGGTTGCTCAGAATCAGCCACCGCCTACTCCTCCGTCTCCTCATGCTACTCAGCCACGATAGGAAACTGTTGCTTCTGAGGTTCCGTCGGTTCCCATTTTTGTTACTCCAGTTACTTCTGCTCAATATTGTATGCTTCAGGGTTATCCATGGGGAATGCCTGAAAACTTCATGCCAAAAGGTTATAATTCGGATGCTCAAGCTGCTGCTATTACTGTAACTCTTGTGGTGCACATTACTCCTGTTGCTAAAAATGAGATTCATTACACTGCACCTCCTACGGTTAATGCCATGCCATTTGTTAACGATGAAGTTTATCGTTCTGTTCCTTCACCAAGTGAAAGTGTGGGCTTCTATGACCGATTGGATGACTTTCAGGACCAATTCATTGAAATGCAGAAATAAATAAAAGCTCTTAGAGGGAAAGACTTATTCGGACAAAACGTCAATGAAGTCTGCTTACTTCCTAACATAAAAGTGCCAAGAAAGTTTAAGGTGCCAGAATTCGAGAGGTACAAGGTCAACCCTTTCCCCCATAACCACCTAGTAGATGTATATCAGAAGGATGTCCACTCATACGGATGACCAATGTTTGCTTATTCATTTCTTCTAGGATAGTTTAACTGGTGCTGCTTTGAAATGGTATATGGGATTGGATAGTAGCAACATTCACACATTCAATGATTTGGGTGAAGCTTTCATCAAACAATATAAGTACAACATATTTATGGCACCTGACTATGACCAGCTAAGAGCGATGACTCAGAAAGATGAAGAGTCATTTAAAGAATATGCACAGAGATGGAATGAAGTAGCCGCCCAGGTGATCCCTACAATAGAAGAGAAAGAAATGACAAAGATCTTCCTGAAAACTCTCAATTCCTTCTACTATGAGAAGATGGTTGCAAGTGCTCCCACTGATTTTGCTGAAATGGTAAGCACGGGAGTCCGTTTAGAGGAAGTTGTCTGCGAAGGCCTCTTATCTAAAGACGGGGACTCAAAAAATGGTTGTAAGAAGTATGGTTATAGTTCTAACAAAGATAAAGAGAAAGACTTATACGCTATACTTCGTGGTAGGCAAGAGAGATCTCATAATAGGAATCAACAAGTTGCTTATGTGACTCCAGTCATCAATGTGGCTCCGACTGCTATTGCATGTCAGAGGGCACCTCAACAAGGTAATCAAGGGCAAGGTCATCACAGGAAAATGAGCTTTGATCCAATTCTAATGACATACACATAGTTGTATACTTCTTTGTTAAAGAAGAATCTGGTTCAAACGTGAGCTCGACCAGTTGTTTTTGAAAATTTTCCAAAAGGATATAAGGCTGACGCTTCTTGTGCCTTTCATCAGGATGTTCCTGGGAGAGATTTAGAAGATTGCTTTGCTTTGAAGGTCGAAGTTCAGAGGTTGGTCCAAAGAGTTATCTTGTCATTTAAGGACATTGGCCCTAATGTTCAAAACAATCTGTTAGTAAAGCATGAATGAATCTCTGTTGTTGGTAGTTCCAAAGTTTGGGAAATGTTTCCTTCAGTGCAAGTCCAGATAAGAGAGTCTTATTAGTTTATTATCATTTTTACTGCTTTCTCATTTGTATTTTTTCTTGTTTATCATTACACTGTTTGCATGTAAGAACTGGTTTGCATTTGAACGTTTAATCTTAATACAACGAGTATGTTTTTCTTGAAGAAATTCATTCGTTTCACTCGTATTTGATTTCAATTTTAAATTTCTTTATGATACCAACTTGTCACTCATTATAGCGCCTAGGCAGATATTGGAGGGAGGATGATGAATTTAAAATGCAAAATTTCTGGTTGTATGCTTTTGGATAAAACCATGTTGACGATGTACATGCATTGTTTCAAATTTCCAAACACCAGAGATATAAGGGAGTGAAACCTTTGTTAACCCCTTTGAGCCTTGAAGTAGGAGTTTCTTTTTGTTCAGAAAAAATCCTCATTTTTAACTCAGGGCAGGGTAGTGTTCAGTTAATCTGATTGAGTATTCAAGTCTCACCAAGAGTGCACGTCTAAGAATACAACAATGGTTATCCTTCAAAAGGTTGAAGAAAGTCAAAATTGCAATGGTCAATCTTTGCCTATCAGTAGTGCGCATCAAAACAAGACGATATCCCAATGGGTATCTCTTGCACATCAAGAGATCAATAAATGACGATACCACAACGATTATCTCTCATCCACCAAGGACTCAGACAGTCACAATTCTTCCAACAAGTCACATACGACTCAAAGTCACACGACGTGTTCAAAAGGAAAGAAAAATGCAATGAATAAAAAATGATGAAAATAAGAAAGAGGCAAAAATCCCCACTAAGTCAGAACTTGAAAAAACATGTCGCTTAGGCAAAAGTCAGGGTGTCCCGCTGAACTATCAATTCAAAAGAATTAGTTCAGGCAAAAGTTAGGGAAAATAAAAATTTGCAAAGAAAAGATTACGAAGAAAAGTCCTCAGCAAAGAACAGATTCGCGTGATTACAAATACAAACACTAGAAGGGTGACTGCTACTCTTAAAGCCTTATCACTTCTTTAACCATCACAAAATCTTTTTCTGAGAAATGAACACTAGTATTAAATTAACTGAATATAGAACTGAAGAACATCATGAAGGGGGTGGGCACAAAATATTTTGAGCCTTAAAATCTTTTTTCTAAAAACCGTGAACCAGGCCATGTTACAAACTTCAAAATTCCTAATTGAAACATGGTTTATTTCATAAGCATACTCCAACGAGACAACATTCTAGACTCCCATAAGTTCTGTTAAAATATTTGTGTTGGTATCATATGCTTTAGTTATCTTTCATACAAAAATAAATAATGCACTAATTTGTAAGCTATGCGACATCTTTTCAAAAATCTTCAAGGCTTACATAATTGTTGCATTAGAATTTTCATTCTCAGAATAAACTTTTCTTCTTGTAAAATAATTGCTTAATGTCAAGGAAGCTTACATATAAGCACCAGTGGTGATTTTAATCTTTTGAGGTTCAAAACTTTGTTAAGTAATTGGAGAATCGTTTCTAAGAATGATCATAGCCAGGTGTTGTACCCCAAAATTTTCCCTCCCATATTTCTCAACACATGGCAAATGAGGTCCCCAAATTGCTCAAGGAAGTTTAAGAGTTGACCATACAAACTCTCTCCTAAGGCAGTATACCTCAAATTAGGGTTTCCACCTTCATCAAGATGTGTGAACCACAAAGGACTCAAATTCTCACAATTGTCCTAATATGTTCTCAAGATCATCCATGTCAAGTTTCAAGCCTTGCAGAGGAAGTTTGCTAAGTCAATTGCTCAAATGCCTGAAAATCAACTGTACTAGGTCAAAAGTCAATTGTGGCCCACATACAGTCAAACTTCAAGATTTTTGTCAACATCCTCATTTTGAAGTATTATCCATCATTTGATCAAGGGTTGATCATGATTCCTCAAGGATTGCTCAAAATTCATCAAAACCCAAAAGTTGTTAAATTAGGGTTTTATAGGAAAAGTCAACTCAACTTTGACCAAGCATAACTTTCTCATACTATATCAGAAATGACCCATCCAAAGCTCATTTTGAAGAGGATGCAATTACCTATAATTAATCTTCATCTCCCAAGTTCAGAATATGCACTCACAAAAATATATGAATTTTGACATTATAAGTCCTTTTGAAAAGTCAACAAAAACACCTTTTGGGTCAAAGCTTCATACATAAACATGGAAGACTCAATTGAGATGAGACCAAAAGGGTTGTTTATAGGACATCCTAAGCTTTCCAAAAAGTCCAATAACACCTTTCTAGGGTCATAATTGAGAGAGTTATGCATTGGCCAAGTTGAACATTTTTGCAAAATTGCCAAAAGTAAAATGTGCTCAAATTTGCATTTTTTGCTAAATGGGCCCAACTTTTTATGCTTGCACCTCAATTATAATGTGGTACATGACTCAAATGTTCACTCACCCATTATGTGCTTAATTTTCCAATTTATTTTGATTTTTCATTAATTAAAAAGTGAATTAAATCAAATAAATGATGAAAATTAACAAAGATATGATTTGATTTGTTTTTTGACAGTTTGGCAATCAAGATATGCTGAGTAAACATGATCAAATCGAATCAAGGGAAATTGGTACAAGAACGGCATGATTTGGCTCAAAATAGCAACATATCATATAGCTTGCAAATCAAATCAAATCTTGGATAAATGCAAAGATTCATTCCAAGTTTGTTAACCTAATTCACTCTAGGTTATATAATGAAGAATTCCAGATCAAAAAACGAGGGTTAGAGGTCGTGAGAAGCATAGAACAAAGCTGAAAAAAGTTGGCTAAAGTGTGAATTGGTTTCCACTACACAGGCCATCTCAAGCCATCCTAGCTATCCCAATCCATTGCTGGACGTCCCAGGAAGAAGTCCCAATCATTTACAACGCCTGAAACACCCAGAAACGCACGCTACAATTCTTGCATGATTAGCACTTTTGATTGTTATATTCGTGTTTGTCATCATGTTTGCAAGCTAACCATGCCATTTAATTGCATTTTTGATGCCTGTACAAGATGTTGCCATTGCTAGGGTTTCTGAGTTATGTTTAGGGTCTTTTTGTACAGGCAAAATTAGGCTTTGAATCAGGTACCGTGATGCTCGTGAGGATGAGACGAGTTGATTGGTACCATTGCTTTTCATTTATCTTGCTCGTATGCAATTTTTGAAATGTGCATGGTTATACCTACAGTGAACATCTGTAGGTAAAGGTTTCTTTTTCTAAAACAACGGTTTCTAGGAAGAAGACGCTTGTGTGTCAGCCAACCATTGGGACATTTGAATTTTGCGCGCTATGGAATCAGTTCTTTGGTTTTTCTTATATTATATTTTATTGTTATTGTAATTACAACTAACCATCATAGCTCAATTGGCAGCGTGGCATTGCATTTAAGCCCGAGGACCTAGGTTCGATCCCAGGTCCCAGCATTTTCTTTATTTTCCTTTCTATCAATAGATCCAGTGTCTCACATCCTCAAGCGCATTCCATACAACCTCAACATCCAGCCACCTGATATGCTCTTACCCAGATCCAACATGCCAGCAATGAAGGTCCATGGTGTGCTACAAAGTCAACATTGCACCAGATTAAGCATGGTCAACCAGGCTTGGAGTATTTGGGCCAAAGAATTCAGATTTGCACCCCAAACATTGCTAGCAACAACACATGCCCATTTTTATTTCTTTCTTATTTTTATTTCCTTATTTAATTATTTTGCTTAATTATTTTTTTCCACAAAACTAATCAATTTTTTTTTCATAAAATCATAAAATCAAGAATTCATAAAAATTAGGATTAAGTTTTTTTTTTATCAAATTTAATTTTGTTAATTAATTAGATTAATATTAAAACTAGGTTAACTTTATGTTTTTCACCATTAAAATTAAATTAGAAAATTAGGTTAACTTTTGATTTAATTTTCCCCTTTTTCTCAAATAAAACAAAAAATACAAAAATAGGTTGTTTAGAATTAATTAATTTATTTTCGAAAATTAACATTAATTAGAAATTAGGATTTTCTTTTAATTTAATTCTATATTATTTTCTCAAATAACAAAACATGACAAAAAAACATTTTTATTTTATCAATCGTAAGTAGGATTAGTCGAAGGGTCAAAACCCTAATCGCTTCACATTTAATTCACCGTGCGCTTGTTAATTATTTTGCCATTATTTTGTAACTGTTCAGGGTTTGTAATAGTTAACTTAGGGTTTTTTATTTACTGTTTAAATCCCCAATTTTTGGTTATGTAATTAATCCCCCTTCCCAAAGCCTTGTAATAGCTAGGTTTATTTTCTCGCATTTTTATTTCCTGCAAATATTTAACTGTCTAGATGTATGCTAATAGGATTGTATAGCAAGAATGCATGACAAAATTAAAATGGTTAGAAAACCCTAATGTGCAAAGATTAAATAACTGAAAATAAATCACTCGCACATATTCACTCTTAGGGTATACTCTCACTTCGACTGCCTTTGGTAAACGATCATTAAGCATAGGATGTCTTAGTGGTGGCCCTCCAGTCTAAAAGATCAAATTGTCCTATTCGAATGTTGCCTCGAAAATGTTATCTCAGAAATGTTTCCTCGGAAAGATCTTAAGACTCTAGGGTTACTACTAAGGTGTCCTAATATTGCTTTAGTGATCGTACGTCCCTTTCGAGTTGACCCTTACAACTCCAACGACGGTGCTACCTATTTCTTAATAGTAGGATAGCGTTGTCTAAAGGAAACAAGAATAGAAACGATCTTTTTTTCGAGTAGGTGGATGCTAGTAGGTACTTTCTCAAATCAAAACTTTTCATACTTGCACTTTTCAAACAAATTTTCAAAAACAACTTTGTCACACCCTTGAGGACTGATACAAGGGTTATCATGAAATAAAACATTTTCAAAAATGAGCACTCAAACACAAGAAATTTAAAAAATGAGCAAGTACCTAAGAGCCCATGGAAAACCATGGATAGAAAGGGTGCTAACACCTTCCCTTTCTATAATCTACCCCCCGTACTCAAAATCTCGAAAAAGGATTTTTTTCTGTACTTTTTTCCTTTCCGGTTGGATGAAATAAAATTCGGTGGTGACTCTTGCTTACCGCAACATTTTGCGAATAAAAAACGCAAAATGCAAACCAGTATTAAACACTCGGTTCTGCCACCGTATCACACCAGGGGAATGTTGCCTGAAGACCTTCAGCATGAACAAGTTACTACCTCATAGTTTGATTACCCTCGTGGGGTATATTTGAAGACTTTGTTTTTCCAAATACATTCTGTGATCGGTGGATCTGGAACTGACTGTTTAATGCTGGTTCGCGAAATGTCGCGGAAGCAAGAGTCGCCACCGTCTTTTATTTTCTCCAAATGGAAAGGACAAAAGCACAGAAAAATTCCTTATTGAGATTAGTTCTCGGTTCGGGAGGTAGATTTATAGAAAGGGAAGGTGTTAGCACCCTTTCTATCCATGATTATCCATGAGCTCTTAGATACTTGCTCATTGTGTTTTCAAAATTGGTTGTTTGCTTTTCAAGGTGAGTGGGTTTGAAAAAGTTTCTTTGAAAATTTCAGTTCGACTCTTGTATCGGTCCTCAAGAGTGTTTGAAAAGTTGCTTTTGAAAGCTTTTTGCAAAGTGTCGGTGTGAAAAGAAGTTTTTGATTTGTTTTTGAATTTAGAGCAAGTATCTACGAGTCATCTACCTACCCTAAGGAATTAGGCTGTGTAAATGTCCTTAAAATAGTGCCATCCCACCATTGAGAGGTAGGTAGCACCACCGTTGGAGGTGTTCGGGTCAATTCGAGGGTTCGGGACATTGTGGTCACCAGAGCAATGGGAAGACACCTTAGAAGCTACCCCCATGCCATGTTCATGGACATGAGGACTTACTAAAACATCCTCTACTCGACGACCACGTTTCGAGGGGCAAGGCAACAGTGAGACGTACCCTAGGGGTGGTGTGTGAATTGTGTGTCATTTTCAGTTATATTTGTCTTGTTCATGCATTGGTGATCTACGCTTTGTTTTTATTTTTGGCATTCATTCTTTCATGTGGTTATTAACAGTTAAAAGGTGCGGAATTAAAAGTCCTACGCTATTACAAAGGCGCAGGTCTACATCGCCAAATTAATCCAAGACCCGATTTGAATAAAATAAAAATGCGGAAAGATAAATATCCTAATTAATCTATTACAAGGCTTTGGGGAAAGTACATGAAATTTATAAAAGGTAAATGAAAGTAAACGAGCGAAAAGGAATTATAATCGAATGCGAGGGCGTTGGACCCTTTAAAGAAATTACATTACAATTAATAAATTAATTAAGTTTAAATAAAAGAAAGAATTTTTTGAAGTTTTTTTGTATTTATGGAGTTTAATGAGAAAATTAAATTGGAATTAAAAACCCTAATTCTAAGCTATTTTTAATTTATTAAAAAAAATGTTTAAGTTGTACCTAGTTTTAATCTAATTATTTAATTACAAGTTATTTATAAAAATAATTAATAATTAATAATGGTAAAAAAAAGGAAAAAGAATAAAAGTATAAAAAAATCCTAATTTCTACATTTTTTTGAGTTTATTTAAAAAGCATTAAAATTAAACCTAAAATTAAAACTAAGTTAATTATTAAAATTAAAATAGAACATTAGTGAATTAAATAATAAAAAATATTTTTATTTTTGACTTTCTGATTTTTTTGTATTTTTATATTATTTAAAATTAATTTAAAGAATTAAGAGAAAAGAATTAAAAAAAAAGAAAAGAAAGAATAAAGGAAGAAATACAAACAAAGGGGGTTTGTTGACCCTGTAGGAGGTGCATTGCAGGCAATCTGGCCCATGAGATACAAGCCCACGTGGACTTTCCTGGCTTGTGTGTGGAGGCGTTGACCAATGCGTATGATAGTCCTCCTATGCTGACCCTTGGATTGATGTTGTGGGACGCGTGGCCAGCTTGAGCGTAGGGTGCATGGTGGACTTCTGGGCGTGTTGGATACCTAATCATGTTATAAGAAAAAATAGAAGGAAATATGGAGGACCTGGGGATCGAACCCAGGTCCCAGCGCTTGAAGGACAACGCATCAACCAACCATCCAAGCGCATTCGTTTGTTAGATTAATGGGACGTAAATAATAAGAGAGAGAAAACACAGGTTAGTGGACAAAGTAGAAAAAGGCGCCAGCTATTTGAATCCACCAACCACAGGATGACAAACAACCTTCTTCTTCGTTTGTGTGTTTTTACCTGAGAAATAAAGAATGGATAGCGGGGGTTTTAAACCCCCACAATCTGAAATACAAAAAATAGCGAATAGAGATTGAACAAATATAAAAAAAGCGCGATGAATGTTTTAGATTCGTTGGAACGTCACGATTTCAATGGTATAAGTCTTGCTGGCTAATTTATCCATATGCAAAAGTCCCCAATTTAGGAGCTTTGAAAACCTAGAAAATTTCCATGGAAGATTCTCATACAGGGCACCAAAACTCAATTAAATGATGCCAACAGCTTTAGAATGTTCATGTTAGTGCAAAACAACAAGAAAAAGGCATGGATGATACGTATAAATCAAAACACGAATATGAACAAAATTGGAAGCAGGGCCACGTGATTCTACCGTTTCTTAATGTTAGAGGCTGTAGTTTTGATTGGAATAGATCCCTGGTAACCTTGGCAAGCTATTGGAATGATTATCTTGCCTTGAAATGCACTGAAACTGTGTTTTCAGTTTTGAACTTTTTGAAAAAAATGCAAAGTTTGTATTTTGTTTGAGGCGCAGCTTTCAGGTTTTTAGCATTAGGGTTGTGATCTGGCTTTTATGAGGAGTGTTTTAGGTTTGCAAAACAAGTCCAAAACCTTTGTAATCATGAATCAAATATTTGATTTTTAATGGTATCTTTTCCAATCTTTTCCATGTGAAGATCATGCCAATCATTTCCAATTCTTTCCATATTGAGTGTGCACGAAATCTTAGAGTTATGATAGACCTATTAGCTGCATAAAAAGATTTGCAAGGTGGCATGTAGTATTTTTTCATATTTAATTTAAATTAAATGAATTAATAGATTTAAAAATTCAATTAATAAATTAAAAATAAGAAAACAACTTCCCTTTGGGCCAATGGGTCGTGCATAGCTTTTGGGTGATGATTCTTGGAAGAAAATGAGGCCCATTAGCAATTTTGAGGCATTTGAAGCAAAGTTGACTTTTCAAAATTCCCAAATATTTCCCAACTTCCACAAGGCATATCTTGCTCAATTTTTAAGCTTTGATCATGTTCTTGGACATTTTGGAAAGGTCTTGAAGTCCTCTAACCAATGCCTTTGGTCCCATGTCATTTGGATTTACCAATCTCAAGTTATGGTCTTTGACTTAAAGTCCCTTTTTGTTGACTTTTGAAAATGACCTATAATGTTGAGATTGATAACTTTTTGTGAGAGCATTTCTTGGACTTGAAGTGTGAAGTGGAGTTGTAGGAAATGTCTTTCTCTTAAAAATGAGATTTGGATGGAATTTTTCTGATAAACCATGTGGAAGTTATGCCTTGGTCAAGTTACAGTTGACTTTTTCAACTGTCCAAATATGGAAACTTTTGCATCTTGAGACTTTTTGAGCCATGCCTTGAGAATCATGATCAAGAATTGATCAAATGATGTTTGTGGCTTCAAAATAAGATGTTGACCAAAAATTTGAACTTTTGACTGTCAAATGACCATTTTGCCCCTACAGTTGACTGCTGAGCAATTAGGGCATTTGACTGTGCAATTTTGTGCTGTGAGTCTTGAAACTTGACATGAGGATACTTGATAATGTTTGTAGGCATGTGGGACTTGTTTGGACCTTTGAAAACTTCCATTTCTTTGCCAGACCCAAAACCCTAGTTTTTGACTGTTAGGAGGCCTTTGAACTGTGCAACCCTTGGGGAGATTTTGAAGCAGGTTCTTTGCAAATCTTGAAGAATATGGGAGGGCAAATTTTGGGGTACAACAGTTTCCCCTGTTCAATCTTCTTAGACCTTAGGATGTAGATTGGCTGTCGTGCCTTTCGTAGTCCGAAGGTGGAACATGATAGAACACTAGAGTGCCCAGAAATTTGCGCTTAGGAATATCTTCAACTGGATAAGAATCAAGGAGATCTTAGGGTCGATCTGACTGAACCAGAGAAGGCCTTTAACTGGATAAGACTCAGGAAAATCTTAGGGTCGATTTAACTGAACCGGGCAAGGTCTTGGAATATCTTCAACTGGATAAGAATCAGGGAGATCTTAGGGTCGATCTGACTGAACCAGAGAAGGCCTTTGACTGGATAAGAATCAGAAAAATCTTAGGGTCGATTTAACTGAACCGGACAAGGTCTTGGAATATCTTCAACTGGATAAGAATCAGAGAGATCTTAGGGTCGATCTGACTGAACCAGAGAAGGCCTTTGACTGGATAAGAATCAGGAAAATCTTAGGGTCGATTTAACTGAACCGGGCAAGGTCTTGGAATATCTTCAACTGGATAAGAATCAGGGAGATCTTAGGGTCGATCTGACTGAACCAGAGAAGGCCTTTGACTGGATAAGAATCAAGAAATCTTAGGGTCGATTTAACTGAACCAGACAAGGTCTTGAACATAGCTGAGAACTTAACTGGATCTTTCCTGAAAGGTAAAGGTCAATCATATGCAATGCATGATATGGATCAAGCAATGATGTTCTCAACATAAATGAGATTTGTAAGATATGATGCGTATATGCATGCTATAATGCATGGAAATGTGATGTTTATGAACGTATGTTTTCGTCCTAGGAAAATAAATCCTTGACGGATGCGGGGAAGTCATATCCTGGAGAATAGTGCTTTGTTGTCTCCGCTGGGGATGATAGTTGCAAGAATACCGGTAGGAGAAGATAACTCCGTTGGGGGATAAACTTGGCGAATGGATTACTCTACGGGGGGAGAAAATTATTCTAGTGATCTTGTTGGGGAACAGTACTCTGTGGGGAGAGAGGTACTTTGCTAGGATATTGATGGTAACTTTGCTGGGGATACCGTTGTTATGTTGGAAGTTTTAATGGACTCCGCTGGGGATAAGAAGACTTTGCCGAGGACGATCTTTCCGTGGCTTTTGGCTGAGGATAACCCAGTTATATCCTGGTAGGGAAATACCCTTTGAATAAAGCCGGGAGACACGTTCGTACTCTGTAGGGGATAATCTTCCAGAATCTACTGGGGATAAGCTTACTGCTTGGGGAGATGGTTTCCAACTTTCCTGGGGAAATCTTGATTGGACTCTCCTGGGGAAATTTTTTGAACTGTAATTTTTGTAAGCCGAAAGAGGGAACCTATGTAGGGTTGCCTGATGATGATCTCGTGTAAAACCGCATCTGGGGAAGAAGGACACCTGTGTAGGGTTACTTTGAGGTTGGGCTCGTGTGGAGCTGCATTTGGAGTTGAAGGAAACCTGTGTAGGGTTTACTGATAATGAGTCCGTATAAAACTGCGTCCTTGAAAATAGAGGACCTGTGTAGGGTTTCTAGGTGACGAGTCCGTGTAAAACTACATCTGGAGTTTTGAGAAGGAAACCTGTGTAAGGTTTACTGATGACGAGTCCGTGTAAAACTACGTCTGGAAAGAGATAACCTGTGTAGGGTTACTTCGGGATAAGTTCGTGTAAAACTTCTGGAGGAACCGGGATAAGGTTACTGCAAGGTAAGTTCGTGTAAAACTTCTTGATGAACCGGGGTAAGGTTATCTTTGAGGTAAGTCCGTGTAAGACTTCTGGAGGAACCGGGGTAAGGTTACTGCAGGATAAGTTCGTGTAAAACTTCTTGATGAACCGGGGTAAGGTTATCTTGAGATAAGTCTGTGTAAGACTTCTGGAGGAACCGGGGTAAGGTTACTGCAGGATAAGTTCGTGTAAAACTTCTTGATGAACCGGGGTAAGGTTATCTTGAGATAAGTCCGTGTAAGACTTCTGGAGGAACCGGGGTAAGGTTACCTGTGGAGGGTGAGTCCGTGTAAGACTTCGTCTGAAAATTGAGAAGGAACCGGTGTAGGGTTACTTTGATGATAAGTCCGTGTAAGACTTTTTCTGAAAGAAAAGGAACCAGTGTAGGGTTGCCTGTGGATGAGTCCGTGTAAGACTTTGTCTGAAAGTTGAGAAGGAACCGGTGTAGGGTTGCCTGATGATGATTAAGTGGATGATTGTCCTGTTTGGTTTCAGATGTTAACCCACGATCTGGAATTTGTAAAGGTAGATGGTAATCATCTTTGTATTAACCTTTCCTTGGTACTTTGGTTGAAATAGCAACTGGATCGCCTGGACGACTCATTATTGCCCCTGTTTCTGAGGTGAGGGGAAAAGATATCTTGTGGAGGTGCTGGATGACTGCGGATTGACAAATCTTCCCTTTGGTAGGCAAGTGACGAGATGCCGGGACATAGTCGTACGCTCTTTATCCCTAACTTTTGCCTGGACTGCCTTTTCGGGTTTTCAATCCACCGGGATACCCATTTTTGCCCAAGCCGCCTTTTCAGGTTTTCGACTTGCCGGGTGTACAGATTTTTCATTTTCATCCCTTGCTTTGCCCGAACCCTTTTGGTTCGTCGGGAAGCCCTAATTTTTGCCTAGGTATGTCAACCTAGCGGGTCTTTTATCATGCGTAGTATTTTTCGACTATGTCCACGCTCTTAGAATGCAGGGAGGTGCCCCTGGCTGCTTGTGTTGCCATGCCACCAGAAGATCTTCGTTTGATCGTCCAATGCCCCAAGTGACTTAGACGGAGATTTTCCCCAGGTTATTTGACCTTTGAGAGATTCTCTGAATCTTGACCTGACTGCCCCAGATAATAGACATAATCACGTCTGCCCCTTGATTGGAAGTGCTTTTGTTCACTAGGTATTCATCGCGCGAATTTCCCTGCTGTTCAAACAAATAGTCATATGCAAACAAAGTTATATGAAAAATGCAAAGCTTGTGTCTGTCTTGAAGATTTTGAAAATGCATTCTTTTTCATAAAAACCAGTGAAAATTGTTTTTTGTAAACAGTGATGTCAACCCAAGATTTTACAGCGAGCCTTAAGGAGTCAGGATACCTTTCGTACATTATGCTTTCGAACTAACCCATGCTTCAGCTAGGACTTTTGAGGGTTGTAACGTGGCCTGGTTCACGGTTTAAGAAACAAAGGATAAAGGCTCAAATTTTATTTGTACCCACCCGCTCTTCGTGATGTTCTTCAATCCTAAACTCAGTTGATCGTGCGTTAGACCTTGTTTGAGTCTTTGTCCTGATATTCAGTGATGGTTCGGATGTTGATAGTTTATTTTGAATAGGCAGTCATTTTTTGTCGAGGGTTTGTAAGACCTCTTTCTTTTTCTGATTTTTGTTATCCCTTTTTTTTTTGCCTGAGCTGTTCTTTTGTGATTACAGTCAGCGGGATGCCCCAGTTTTGTAAGTCTCCTTAATGGGTTCTTATTTTGAAAGATAATGACTACCTTTCCTTATTGATTATTCGGAACCATCACTGTCTTTCTTTGTTTTGTAAGGACCTCTTTGGTTCCATTCATTATGCACTTGGATCAACTGAGAGAACTACCCTGCCCCAGGTTATGATTAAGGGTTTTAATTTTCGAAAAGAAAAACTCCTACTTCTTTGGCTCAAAGGGGTTGACGAGGAATTATCTTCCTTATAACTCCAGTGTTTAGGGATTGAAACAATGCCTGTACCTCATCAGCGGGGTCTGTTCAAAAGCATACTGTAATGACCGCGGTATCGTTTTCGTCATCCTCCCTCAAGAGGCTTAGAATTATTAATTGAGAGTTGACATCAAAAAAATGAAAGCAATTTTGAAAATAGCGAATGCGAATATATTGATTCAAAATAGACATAAGCGATGCATTAATGGAATAACAACGTTTAACATGAATAAATGTTTAAACAGTCAAAGAACAACACAACTTGAACATTCGAATGAACAAAAGTTTTCTAGTCTCAGGGCTTGTCACTTCAAATGGTGAGCCTTGGAGGGATGGTAGAAAAACTCAGCCTGACCATCTTGTGTGAACTCCAATGTTCCTTCATCAATCAGGTCCTGGATCTTGTTCTTCAGAGCCCAACACTCATTTGTATCATGTCCTGGACTGGCAGAGTGGTAGGCACACCTTTTATTGGGATGATAGGCAGGAGATGATGTGTTGGGGTTCAGGGGATGAGCCCTTAATGTGATCAGATTCAATCTCAACAGGTGTTGTAGAGCTTGAAACAACGACATATTGAGCTGGGTGAATTGCCTTCTGGGCTTGTCTGGCTGAAGCTGGTGAGGTTGATGCTGAATTTGTGACACTGGAGCCAATTGAGGAGCTCTCCCCTTATCTCCTTGTCTCAAAGATGGTTGAATGATGACTAGCTCTTTACCCTTAGACTTTTGCCCCGATTGGTTACCCTGAAGCAGTTGGTTGATGAGAACTCCGAGCTCTTCTTATCTTTGAGCTAAACCTTGAATGACAGTCACCTGCCCCAGCATCTGGGCTTTCAATGCATCCACTTCAGCTTGCAGATGTTTCAGCCGTTCATCCTCAGCGCTGTTCCTGACCAAAGTCCCCATGAGAAGTGCTCTCAGCTCCTCCTGCCCCTTGGATAGATTCAGGAGGATTTCCCCGAACCGAGTCTCTTGAGCAAGAAGGTCCTGGTTATTTTGTTGGGAAGCCATTGCTGAAATAGACAGCGTAGATGGTAAGTGACCTGTAAATAAAGGTACCTGTAATGCAATGATGTATATATATGCATGCAATGTTTTCAAGGATCTCGCGGGGTAAACAAGAAATTTGTTAGAGCTGGGATCCGGTAGCTTGATTGTAGGAACTTCCTGTTGTTGAGAGTCCTACTTCAAGAGTCAAAAGGCTCACCATATCCAGTGGGTCATAGCTCCTGACAACCTTGGCTAGAGGAAAATAAATTCCCTTTGCCCCTTGCTGGACAGTTGGTTCATCATGACCTACATCACAAGCCCTTGAGATCCTTGAAACAGATTAGTCCTTATGCGGGATGTATGCAATGGTATGATGTTATGCTATGCATAGGGTAATGTAGGTGTGATACGGTGGGAGAACTGACTAGAGGTTTTGCGTTTGTTTTCACAAACGTTTCGGTTGAGCAAGAGTCGCCACCGACTTTTTATTTTATCCTAAGGAAAGGTTTAAAAAGCACAGCAAAAACCTTTGAGATTTTCTTCTTGGGTTCGGGGAGTAGATTATAGAAAGGGAAGGTATTAGCACCCTTTCTATCCATGGTTATCCATGGGCTCTTAGTTACTTGCTTAGATCACTTGCCTTTTGTTTTCAATTGTTTGAAATGGTGCTTTGTGTGTGTGGGTTTTGAAAATATTTTGAAAAGAGGCCAATGTGGTGGCAACCTTTGTAATGATCCATGTTGGGATGTATACAAAGGTGTATGTCTTTTGAAAAAGTTTTCAATGTTTTTGAAAGTTTGTTTTGAAAGTGTATTGTGATGTGTTGTTTTTTTGAAAAAAATAGGCAAGTGTTTTGTTTTGCAAAATGGCAAGTAACCAAGAGCTATCTACCCTAATTTTCTCAAAGATTATTGCTATGTTTTAACCCTTTTAACAATTTTGTTCCACCATTGTATTTGGTGGGCAATCTTGTGTTAGGATGTGAGAGGGACGGGCGTGGGTCATCGTTTAGACCATAATTGCAATGGTGCCAAGTATCTTTGGGCAATTTTTCCTTTAAGGGACTTTGATCATTTTAGGCAAAAAAGCGTCATCGAGGGACTATGATCATTTGAGTTATTTCTTTTGCCCAAAGAGACCTAACATGCAATATGACCCAATTTTTGAAAGGCAACAAGTGGATGTAACCCTAGGGGTGTTAGTGTGCAAGTGTGTTTTATTGCATACAAGAGTTTTTTTTTCTTCTTTGAATTAGGTTTTTCTATTTCATTGATTTTATCTTGCCATACACGTCCTAATTACTAGTAATAAGAAGCGGGAATGTAAAATCCTACGCTATTACAACAATTAGGGGAGGGGGATACACATTTGTACATGGGGGGTTCAACGAGAAAAATAGACAAAAAAGAAAATAGCAAAAAACAAGATATATAGAGAGAGAGAGAGGGAGGGAGTCCGCACGCTGCTGGGAGGTCATCAGAAGTTCTGACTCAGATCCGCTGCCAGATGATCAACCTGTTAGTGAAACTGGATGAGTCAGAACTTCTGATTCTAGCACCTGCAAAACAGAACCTTGTTAGTGGGGAAACCAGAAGTTCTGATTTCCCTGTGCTGCAAGACAGAAGTTTGTTAGTGGAGAAACCAGAAGTTCTGATTCTGCTGAAAAGGCAATAACTCTCAGAGGTTCTGATATCATTGACAGCAAAACAAGCTTCAGATGTGTTAACGTCAAAGTCAGCACTTGGCTTTTTCCTGTACTAATCAGAACATCTGCAATCCTGTTGTTACTCCACAAAACAGGAAACATATTTGGAACAGATCCAGCAAATGCAAAAATGTTTCAGAGGTCAGAGTCAACAAGGTCACAGGCAGATCCTATACTGGCTCAGAATGTTCTGAGGTATGAAAATCCTCAGAACATAAACAGCAATAACGTGAATATCTACATTATGTTACTTGAATATGCACAGCTGATGATGCTTAACAGTGTGATGAGGGTCAGCAGGTGCTTACCTGACTGTTGGGAGAGTTGGTGAGTGAAAGTTTTAGCTTTTGGTTCTGGTTCTGGTGGTGTTCTGGACAGATTTTGAAAAGGGGAAGTAAAGGTGTATACGTGTGTAGGGTCAGAAGTTTGGAAAGGGTGTCTTTTGGTTTATAGAAGAAACTGGATATTTGATGAAGTTGAAGGTGAGAAACTCAAAGTTATGAAACAAAACTGGAGATTTTGGCAGAGTTTCAGAATGCTGTGTTGCTAAGAGTTCTGTTTCTCTCTTTAGCAATTTTTCTGTTTCTTTTCTTGAACGTTTTTTTGCAGTGGTGAAGCCTCTCTATTTATAGGAAAAGTTCTTGTGGACGCCTTGAACATTTAAAGCGCCAACAGAGTTTGAATTTGTTCTTTGACAGAAATTCCTGGGAAGTTGTGATATAGATAGCTTTCAGCCTAGGTTGCAGCAGCAGGCGTAGATTGGGGAGAAGTGACCTCTGAAGTGGGCGGTGGCGTGAAGACCCATGCCAGAATCTGTGCAAAAGCGTTTTCCAAGCCACACGTGAATGCTCAGGAGTGGTTGGAAGCATTAATGGGCATTAAATGGTGACAAGACCTGTCAATACCAACATTCTGGTAATGGAAACCAGCGTTGAATCAGCAGCGTAAACCATGCTCTGGCCTTGGCTACCTGTTGTCTTAGTAAGCTCTGGAGATTCTCCTGGTTTTCTGGTACGTTCCTTGGATTTACTTCTGGACAATCTGGACTTAGAGATTCTGTATCAGTGTAACACCCATTCTTCTGACCTTTCATCTTCTGATTTCAACCTGTTCTGAAGGAGCCTTCAGACTTACCTGCTTCTCTTGCATTCCTTTAGCAAATTCTGACTGAACTTGTGTAACTGCTGAAGGGGCATGTTCTGTTTGAGGCTTACATTCTGAACCACGTTTACAACTTCTGATTGAACTGATGTAGCTGCTGAAGAGCCAACTTCTGACCACGCTGAGCCAAGCTTGCAACTTCTGACCGTCTTCATCTAGAATGAGTCCAGAAGTTCTGAAGCGCTGATTTTTCTAAAAAACACTTATTTTAGAGAAGCATTCTAAGTACTTAGAATTTGATTTTTCTCAAGATAAAAGTGTTGTTTCTGGAGTTCGTGAGATCATCTTGCTCTTGTAAGCGGCTTGCTTGGGCAAAGGGATAACTCAGGACTTGGATTTGTTTCAGAGGGACCTTGAAAATCCAAGATGGTTTCCTGAAAAAAGGGGAGGGCAAATTTTGGGGTACAACAGTTGCCCCTGCTCAATCTTCTTGAACCTGAAGAGTTAGATTGGCAAGTTTGCCTTTCGCGACTCGAAGGTAAAAGGAGATTGGACACCCGAGTGCCCGGAAATTTGCACTCGCATAGTAGAGTATCAACAATGTGATGGCGGGAATGGGCTTATAGCTTCCATTTGGAGAGATGGTGGACAGGGAGATGGGCTTATGGATGCCATCTGGAGATGTGACATAACTTTGTCGGAAATGGGCTTATGGATGCCATTTGGAGGTGATGATCACACAAGAGATTCCTTGGTGAGAACTTTATGTATCTGAGAAAGGAAGATGTTTTCCTGGCTTGTTACAGGTGTTTGATCTTCAATCTCCTTATGCAGATATGCCCTGGCTGGATACAGGAATCGAATCTTCGAACTCTTCAGACGTGCCCTGGCTAGATACAGGAATCGAGTCTGGAAATGTTGTAGTTGATAGATGTGCCCTGGCTGGATACAGGAATCGAATCTTCGAACTCTTCAGACGTGCCCTGGCTAGATACAGGAATCGAGTCTGGAAAGTTGTCAACAGATATGCCCTGGCTGGATACAGGAATCGAATCTAGAATTGTTGTAGTTGATAGATGTGCCCTGGCTAGATACAGGAATCGAATCTTCGAACTCTTCAGACGTGCCCTGGCTAGATACAAGAATCGAGTATGGAAATGTTGTCAACAGATATGCCCTGGCTGGATACAGGAATCGAATCTGGAATTGTTATAGTTGATAGATGTGCCTTGGCTAGATACAGGAATCGAATCTTCGAACTCTTCAGACGTGCCCTGGCTAGATACAGGAATCGAGTCTGGAAATGTTGTCAAAAGATATGCCCTGGCTGGATACAGGAATCGAATCTGGAATTGTTGTAGTTGATAGATGTGCCCTGGCTAGATACAGGAATCAAATCTTCGAACTCTTCAGACGTGCCCTGGCTAGATACAGGAATCGAGTCTGGAAATGTTGTCAACAGATATGCCCTGGCTGGATACAGGAATCGAATCTGGAATTGTTGTCAACAGATATGCCCTGTCTAGATACAGGTATCGAATCTGGAAATGTGATAGTTGATGGTAGTTGTCTTTTGGATTGTCTTTTTCCTGAAAAGGCAAAACATCAGTTGTATGCAATGTCATGATGTATGATATGCATGATGTTTTAACATGAGACAACGTTGTATGTACTTTATCATGTATGTAAGTGAAATGTTTATGAATGTATTTTCGTTTTAGGAAAATAAATCTTTGACGATCGGCCGGGGAGTTGCCCTGTGGCCGAGATACTTTGCTGAAGTTTTGATGAGAGGCCTGCTGAGGACGACTTTAATGATGAATTCCGCTGGGGATAAAAACTCCGCTGGGAAACACCAAAGGTAAACTCTGCTGGGGAATACCAAAGATAAACTCTGCTGGGGATACTGATGATAAACTCCGCTGGGGATTGAGAGAACTTTGTTGGGGGCGATCTTCCGTGGCAATTAGCTGAGGATAACCCAGTTATAAGCCCTTGTGAGGAATAACTCTGAATAAAGCTCGGGAGAGACGTCCGTATTCTGCAGGGAACAAGCTTCCAGAATCTACTGGGGGATAAGCTTTAAGACCTGTCGGGGAATGTTGTGCCTTTTTAGGACTTATGGGAGACCAACTCCGCTTTGGGGAAAGCATTGCTGAATCTTGTCTTACTCTGCGGGGCGTTGAGATGAGTTGGTCACATTCTTCAATCGAATCTACCTTGGTACCTTGGCGGACAAAGCAACCAGACTGCATCAGACAACTTTACATTCCCCCTATTTCTGATGTCACCTGTAATTAGTATTTTATTTCATATGCAAGTATTTATGAATCAGCAATTTAATGTCAAATGCATATATCAAAAATGGACATTGGACGTTCTTCGCAAGACAAAACAGAAAAAGGGGAAACAATGGCAATTTGTTTGGAAAACTGAATCTGTATTGATTTTGAAATTTGCCTGTAAATAGGCGTTTTTTGTACAAGAGGCTGACGTCCTAGTAAGAGAACGCCACCGAATAACATAGAGTTTATGCAATTTTGAAAAGGAAACAAAATAGCTATGTGCACAATATTCCCACTGGGTTCCAACTCTGCTATCGCCTTTATATCCCCAAGCGTAGTTGAAAATGAAGCTGATTGGTCGATGCCGAAATCTGAGCCAGATAGTTGATGCCGAATTCCGGATGCGAAGTGATTTAATGAGACATAGTGTTACGCTTTATCCCTAATTTTTGCCTGGACCGCCCTTTCGGGTTTTCAGTCCACCGGGATACCCATTTTTGCCCAAGCTGCCCTTTCAGGTTTTCGACTTGCCGGGTGTACAGATTTTTTTCATTTCATCCCTTATTTTTGCCCGAACCCTTTTGGTTCGCCGGGAAGCCCTTATTTTTGCCTAGGTATGTCAGCCTAGCGGGTCTTTTATTCATGCGTAATATCTTTTCACTATGTCTGCATTGGCGAGGTGAGGAAGGTCGTCACCATCCATGGTGGTTAGGATCATGGCTCCTCCTGAGAACACATGTTTAACCACAAATGGCCCTTCGTAAGTAGGGGTCCATTTGCCCCGGGGATCACTTTGAGGAAGGATGATGCGTTTGATTACCAGGTCCCCAACTTGATACTCTTGTGGTCTGACTTTCTTGTTAAATGCCCTGATCGTCCGTTTTTGATACGTCTGACCATGACAGATAGCAGTGAGCCTCTTTTCGTCAATTAGGTTTAACTGATCAAGTCGAGTCTGGATCCAGTCATCTTCATTTAAGTCTGCGTCTTTCATTATCCGGAGAGAAGGTATCTGGACTTCAATGGGCAAGACTGCCTCCATGCCATATACCAAGGAGAAAGGAGTTGCCCCGGTTGACGTTCTTGCTGAGGTACGGTACCCGTGAAGAGCGAACGGTAACATCTCATGCCAATCTTTATAGGTTACTGTCATCTTCTGCACAATTTTCTTGATATTCTTATTAGCTGCCTCTACAGCCCCATTCATCTTCGGCCGGTAGGGAGAAGAATTGTGGTGCTGTATTTTGAATTGTTCGCAGAGTTCAGTGATCATTTTATTATTGAGATTGGTACCATTGTCCGTAATGATTCTTTCCGGGACGCCATACCGACAAATCAGATTATGCCGGATGAAACGTGCCACGACGCTCTTGGTTACCGTCGCGTAGGAAGCTGCCTCAACCCACTTTGTGAAGTAATCGATCGCTACCAAGATGAAGCGATGCCCATTGGATGCCGTCGGTCGGATCTCACCGATCATATCAATGCCCCACATTGCAAAAGGCCAAGGTGCCGTTATGACGTTTAGAGGGACTGGGGGAATATGCACCTTGTCAGCATAGATCTGGCATTTGTGACAAGTTCGAGAGTGTTGGTAACAATCGGCTTCCATGGTGGGCCAGAAATATCCTGCCCTAAGGATTTTCTTTGCCATGGTGTGTCCACTGGAGTGTGTTCCGAATGTACCTTCATGAAGTTCTATCATGATTTTCTCTGCTTCAGCCTTATCCACACAACGTAGTAGAGTTGAATTATGATTCCGTTTGTAGAGGATGCCGTTGCTGAGGAAGAATTTTGCCGCAAACCTCCTCATGAACCTCTTGTCATTGACAGATGCACCTTCAGGGTATTCCTGAGCTTCCAAGTACCTCTTCACCTCATGATACCAGGGTTTTTCAGTTGCCTTCTCGGCCTCGAGGTCGCAGCAGTATGCCAGTTCATCCAACTTCCAGATAATGATCCGGCGAGCCTCATTGTCCCATTTAACCTTGAACATTGAAGACATCGTAGCTAGTGCGTCCGCTAGCTGATTCTCCTCTCTTGGGAAATGCTCAAAAGTTATCTCTTCAAAGTGGGGAAGCCAGGTCAACACATACTCCTTGTAAGGAATAAGATTTGGGTGTTTCGTATCCCACTCGCCTTTGATTTGATTGATCACGAGAGCGGAATCTCCGAAGACACTCAGAAATTTGATCTTTAAGTCGATTGCAGCTTGTAGACCCATGATACATGCCTCATATTCTGCCATGTTGTTGGTGCAGTTGAAACATAATCGGGCGGTGAGTGGAGTATGCGTTCCTTTGGGAGATATTATTACAACGCCGACGCCGTTACCCAAAGCATTGGAGGCTCCGTCAAAATGCATAGACCATCGGGATCCTTCCTCAGGTCCTTCATCCGGTCTAGGTACTTCACAGTCAGTTACCACCATGATGTCTTCGTCCGGAAAATCAAAGTTCAAGGATTGGTAATCGTCCACAGGTTGGTGTGCCAAATGATCTGCCAGTACACTTCCTTTAATTGATTTCTGAGTTGTATACTGGATATCATATTCTGTTAAGATCATTTGCCATCTTGCTATTCTCCCAGACAGAGCAGGCTTTTCAAATATGTACTTGATGGGATCCATCTTTGAAATCAACAAAGTGGTGTGAGTCAGCATATACTGTCTCAGCCGGCGAGCAGCCCATACTAGAGCACAACAAGTTTTCTCAAGCAGTGATTAACGAGACTCACAGTCGGTAAACTTTTTGCTCAAGTAATAAATAGCATGCTCTTTTCGGCCGGACTCGTCATGCTGTCCCAGCACACACCCCATTGAATTGTCAAGTACTGTCAAATATAGTATCAAAGGTCTTCCTTCCACTGGAGGCATAAGAATGGGTGGCTCTTGGAGGTATTCCTTTATCTTTTCAAAGGCAGCCTGACATTCATCGTTCCAACGTACTACTTGATCTTTCTTCAGTAATTTGAAGATTGGCTCACAGGTAGCAGTTAGATGTGAGATGAATCGGGCAATGTAATTCAGTCGTCCTAGGAAACCTCTGACTTCTTTCTCTGTCTTTGGAGTTGGCATCTCTTGTATAGCTTTTACCTTGGCAGGGTCCACCTGAATACCTTTATCACTTACAATGAAACCTAGAAATTTTCCGGACCTCACCCCAAAGGTGCATTTGTTGGGATTCAACCTCAGCTTGTATAACTTCAGTCGGTCAAATAGCTTCCTCAGATGATCAAGGTGCTCCTCCTCAGTTTGAGACCTTGCAATCATGTCATCAACGTATACCTCAATCTCATGATGGATCATGTCATGAAATAAAGCAACCATGGCACGTTGATAGGTTGCCCCAGCATTTTTCAATCCGAATGGCATGACCTTGTAACAGAAGGTGCCCCACTGAGTCACAAAGGTAGTCTTTTCCATATCTTCCGGGGCCATCTTGATCTGATTATACCCTGAAAAACCATCCATGAAGGAGAACACCTTGTGTTGAGCAGTATTGTCAACGAGAACGTCAATGTGAAGTAGAGGAAAATCATCCTTGGGGCTTGCCCTGTTTAAATCCCTGTAGTCAACACACATTCTGACTTTTCCGTCCTTCTTCGGCACTGGCACCACATTGGCAACCCACTGAGGGTAGGAAGTTACTGCTAGAAATCCGGCATCGAATTGCTTCATAACCTCGGCCTTGATCTTTTCAGACATCTCTGGGCGCATGCGGCGAACCTTTTGCTTTACCGGAGGGCAGTCTTCCTTAGTCGGCAGGTGATGAACTACAATGTCGGCATCCAAACCAGGCATGTCTTCATAGGACCAAACAAATATCTCCATGTAATCCTGTAGCATCTGGATCAATCGTTGCTTCACGCTGAGCTCTAGATTGGCACCAATCTTGACCTCTTTCCTATCTGTCTCAGTACCCAGGTTAACTGTTTCCACAGGCTCTTCATGTGGTTGAATAGCCCTCTCTTCCTGGAGTAGCAGTCTTGCGAGTTCACCAGGCACTTTACAATCATCTTCACCTTTGTCTTCGGCCAAGTTGATCGGATTCTCGAAGTCATAACTGGCGGTAGCAGAGCTGTTACCAGTGAGATCCAGAGTGGATTGAAACCTGTATAAGTGAGTGTGTGTAAATATAGCTGTTTTGCAATATATAACACAGAAAGAAAAAGAGCACAAGATTTGAAATGCAACAAACGTCCAATGTTTTGATTGATGATATATGGAAATGTCATACAAAAAGCCCTCACAAATGGAGCTACGATGCCCCGGGTAGGACACCGAGCCAATAAAAGTTTTAACACATTGTTTGTTACAAATTGAAAATCAAAAGAGTTAATTACTGCGTGACAAATGTGATAGGTGTAAAATCCTTTGCCGTCCAGTTGCTTGGTCCATTGCTGGTAGTCGGGTAGATCCAACTATCAAACTCTGCTTCCTCTACATCCTCCTCAATAGCAGTCACCCTTGGACTGGTGATAAATATTGGAGTCTTTCTGATCTTTTCCTTGCGCACAGCCCTCTGAGCCTCTGCAGTAAAGCCCAGCCCAAACTTGTCGTTCTTTTGAGTGAAGTCAGGAAGCTGACCCCAGTTCGCACAATTGCCTTTCTCGATTACAGCCCGGGCGTCCTTCAAGGATGCCATCTTCAACGGAGAGTCTTCTTCAACTACTGCTTCAGCTGATGCCAAAATTGGAGGTACCTCCTCAAAATGTTGAAAGGGGGTTTCAATAAACTCCCCGTCCATCTCGATATACCGGAATGAATTCAAGTGACTAACCATGTATTCCTCCTCACCCTACACGGTAACAATATTCCCTTTGACAGGATATTTGAGCTTTTGGTGTAGAGTGGAGGTTACTGCCCCAGCCTTGTGAATCCAGGGTCGACCCAATAAGCAGGATTAAGATGGACGAATATCCATTACATAGAACGTTGAGTCGAAGACTTGGGAACCCACACGAATAGGAATGTTTACTTCACCGTGCACCATCCTCTTAGAACCGTCGAAGGCTCTAACAATGATGTTACTAGGTTTAAATTCCAAACCTTCACAATCCAAGCGATCCAATGCCTTCTTAGGCAAAACATTCAGGGAAGAGCCGGTATCTACTAACACGTGTGCGAGAGTAATGCCCCTGCATTCTACGGAAACATGCAGGGCATCATTGTGATTTTTCCCTTTGGGGGTGAGGTCAGCATCCGAGAACCCCAAGCCATTGTCAGCTGTCAAATTAGCCACACAGTCCGTGAACTGATCCGCGGAGGTCTCTTGCGGCACATGGGCCGTTTTCAGAAAGGAAATCAGGGCTTTTGCATGGGCCTCTGAGCATAGCAGCAATGATAGCATAAAGATTTTGGAGGGAGTATGCCCCAACTGTTCAACAACGTTAAAGTCACTCTTTTTGATGATTTTAAGAATTTCCTCCATTTCTTGTTGGGAGGCTTCTACAACAGTCTTTTTTGGCGCCTCCGTCCTGGCAGGCAAATCGGTAGCAACTTCTTTGCCCCGAGTATCAGAGGACCCGGCGGCAGTAGTAGACACAGGAACTTGATTTGGAACATGCACACTTGCGGGTGTGATGGTGAGAGGTTTTCGGATAACTGGCGGTGCAATGTCAGGCGAGAAGAGCCTGCCACTGCGAGTAATCTTGGCGGGACCAGTGATGTTACTGATACTGGTATTGGTGCTGAACTCCTGCTTCACCCCAAACACATACACGTCGGCTCCATAATGCCATGGGACCGCTTTATCAGACTCATAGGGGAGAGGTCCCGGAACAGTAATAGTAATGGGTGCAACAGACATAATTCGGACTGGTTTCTTCACGGGAGCTTTGGCAGGATTGTAAATTGTGACTACAGATATTTCTTCAATGGAAACAAACGGAACAACAGTTTTCTTGAACAGAATTTCCTTGCTATCCATCAGGCTTTGGATGCCTGATTTCAGCAGTGGACAACCGGTAGGGGTAACAGCACACAGGAGGCAACCCTTACTACAACCTGGAAATAAACCGGCTAGTAGCAAGTCCCTCTTAACAGTCAACAGAGGGGTAGCAACATCATTCACTGAAACATCATACAACTCTTCTTCAATGGCATTTACTCTATGCTGGGGCATAGGGGCGGTTACAACATTCAGTTTTTCAGGCGCTTCAAACTGAATTTCCTTTGCGTCGATAAGATCTTGCACTTTGTTTCTCAAGGCCCAACAATCATCAGTAGTATGCCCGGGACTATCAGAATGATAAGCACACCGGGCATTTGGGTTATACTTAGGAGACGCAGTGTTGACGACCCTAGGAGCCTCTTTGATGGTCACCAAGTTGGTTGATAACAGTTGGGGTAAAATTTGTGATAAGGTCATACTCAGCCGAGTATACTGCCTCTTGGGTCTTTCACCTCTTTGTTAATTGTACTGCTGAGGAGCAGCAACAGGTTTTGAAATGACCAGAGCATTGACGGCTTGGCGACTTTCTGGCTTGACTTGTCTTCTAGGACCATAGACGACACTTGCTTCCTTCTTAAAAGGCCTCTTCTCAGTACTTGCAGCAACACCCTTCTGAATCTTTCCTGACCTGATGCCAGCTTCTATTCTTTCGCCTGTTAAGATCAAATCGGTAAACCCCGCGGAAGAGTTACCAATCAGATGATTGAAAAATGGCCCAGATAGGGTCCCAAGAAACATATCAACGAGCTCACGATCGGTTAAAGGAGGCTGCACCCTGCCAGCCAAATCCCTCCATTTTTGTGCGTACTCTTTGAATCCTTCGCCTGTTCCTAACGACATACCCTGTAGTTGGGTACGAATAGGGGCAAGGTTAGAATTGTATTGGTATTGTTTGTAGAAAGCGGTGGCCAAATCTTCCCAATTTCGAACGCTGGTTCCCTCTAGCTGATAAAACCACTCCAACTGAGCTCCAGAAAGACTGTCTTGAAAGAAATGAATCCAAAGGTTTTTATCTGCCGTATAGGGTTGAATCTTTCTCACGTAGGACCTGAGATGCATTTTGGGACAGGACAGCCCATCATACCTCACAAACACTGGCACTTTGAATTTTGGGGGAATCACAATCCCGACAACCAAACCCAAGTCTTCAAAATCCAAACCCGGTACTCTCTGTAGTTCCATGGCGACCAACCTGTCTTCTAGCCCTTTGTATTTATCATCAGCTGGGGGGTATTGCTGATCGGTATAATCTTCATCCTCTTCGACCTCCTCCTCTTCCGCATCAGACTCGGAAGGTACCGCAGCCCCACCTCCTTTGCTGGTTCCTTCATCAGAGATAGGAGGAAATTCAAGCACTCTCCGAGCTTCTCCGTCAAATCTTCTCCCCAAAGTAGCCACCCCGATTCTCTTCTTCTTCTTTTTCACCGGGTCTTTGTTTCCCAATTGAGTCTTGATATCCTCCTGACCCTTAGCCAAGGTCATCAGGAGTTACTGGAACTGTGCATTCTGAGCTTGTAGGTCTTTGACTGTTTGCTCGAGATCCATCCTACTGACATAAACAACAGATAGATAAGGAAACTTGGAGTGAGACCTGCTTATGCACATGATGAATGGTATGCTTATGTATGCAATGCATTCAAGGATTTAGGACATTCAAAATTGTTTCAGACAAAGAAGAACGCACGTCATATTAATAAGAAGAAATTTGTTAGTACATAAATGCCCCATGGGCCAAATATTACAAAATAACTTCTTAAGGCAAAAAGACATTGCGCATCCTCTTTGGTGAGATGTAGGTGTTGAGGGCCTCTTGCTCATGGAGTCGGCGGGTAAGCTCTAGAACCTTCTTCTCACTGGCGTAGAAGCTAGTTTCAAAGGTATTCCATTCTTCCTTGAGCTGAATCCAACTTTTCTGCATTTCCTCCCATGATGTAGGCATGTCTGGATGTAGGATGGTGTAGGGAACCTCTCCTTCATTGACGGGCTCTTTAATCACAGGGAGAATATGAGGATAAGGCATCATCAAACTTTGGGCTCGGGCTCGTACCCACTTGAGATAAGGTTCAAGGGGGATGGAGTTCTTGTGTCCCAGAGTCTTGCTGTCAACCTTGTTGAGTTTTCCCCAAGCTCTGATGAATCTTTGGCGAAGTCCTTGCGCATCGTTGTCGAAGTCAAAAACTAGGTCCTAAATCAACATATCATGAGGGCCATCCCTCCGTGCATATCCAAATTGCCTCAAAGCTAGGCAAGGGTTGTAGGTGATACCTCCTCTGATTCCAAGTAAAGGAACATTAGGAAATTCTCCGCAACGATCGACGATGATGACATTTTCTCTGGACCGAGAACACCAATGTACATCAGAGTGAGTAAGAGTCATAAACCGTTGGGACCACCTTGAGCCTTGGTCGTTCTTCAAGACAGATTGTGGAAGGTGCGAAATAAACCACCTTGCAAGGATAGGAGTACGGCACATGAGAACACCCCTCTTTCTCGTTGTTCGTGTGTAAAATGAGTGAAGGATGTCCCCAAGCAATGTGGGTATTGGATTTCTGGACAAGAAGATTTTGACGGCGTTGACATCTATCAATTGGTCAGGATTTGGGAACAAGACCAACCCATATATAAGGAGTGCCATAATTTCTTCAAAGGCTTGTAGGTCCAATGAATTCCAACATTCTTGTGCCTTCTCAAACAAGAATTTTGCTAAGAATCCCTTGATGCCGCTTCTGGTTTCCCAATGCCCCTTGATGTCAGAAGGATGTAGATGTAATGCTCGAGCAACATCTTCAGGCTTCAGTTCCTTTTCCGTACCGTTGAAAGGTAGTTGATTAAGGATAGGAATTCTCAGGAGTTGAGAAAACTCCTCCAAAGTGGGTACCAACTGGTAATCGGGGAAAGTAAAACAGTGGTGAAGAGGGTCAAAGAACTGGAATAGCACTTTTATCATGTCTTCTTCAATGTTGGTGTTGACCAGGCTGAGCAGTCTACCATGTCTTTCACTGAAGGACGAGCTTTCCGGAATTCTTGAGGTGAGCTCCTTGAGTTGAGGAGAGATTCTCACAAGGTTGACTTGAATGGTTTTTCTGCGAGGAACTTCCATGACCTACAAAACAGGAACAAAGATGAAGATCCAAAACCCTTGAAATGGTTAGTGAATGCATATGATGTTTTATGATGTCCATGATGTATGCACAGCACATATGTACAAGCAATTCACACCAAACCCTAGTTTCAGGCTTGCATGAGGTTTCATAGGTAAGTACCCTCTTGAGTGTAGTTGGCTTAAAAACCTGTCCTATAAATAGTAACCGGGTTCTAAGGAGCTCAATATCACGGGATTGTTTTCATTGTTCATTGTTTTGGTTTAGCCACTTAACTAGCGACCAAAATATTCCAAGAAAACAACCCTCAATGAGTGTAGTATCGAGTATCTACCAACTTCGGACTGCACCAAAGCCGGTCATCTCACTACCCCTAATAAAAGGCCAAGATGGTCAAGTAAGGTTCTAGGTCATTAGTGCTTAGTGACATCACTCAGCGGCCCCGTACTCTCCTTAATTGAACTCAAGGGTTACCGGTACTCACAAATATGTCGCACTAATATAGCTATTGCTTTGACCGTGTCGGTATACCCCGCACAGTTTCCACAATGTATTGCTATCTATGAATGTTTCCCAAAATCCGGGTGTAGGATTGCAAACCCAAACAAGAGAGCCAAAAAAAAAATATAAAGCAATCAAATCAAACAATTAGTCATGCAAGAGGGTGATCTAAGCCCTAAGGTTACTCCACTTTTAAATACTCTCCCCAGCAGAGTCGCCAGTTCTGTGATACGGTGGGAGAACTGACTAGAGGTTTTGCGTTTGTTTTCACAAATGTTTCGGTTGAGCAAGAGTCGCAACCGACTTTTTATTTTATCCTAAGGAAAGGTTTAAAAAGCACAGCAAAAACCTTTGAGATTTTTTTCTTGGGTTCGGGGAGTAGATTATAGAAAGGGAAGGTATTAGCACCCTTTCTATCCATGGTTATCCATGGGCTCTTAGTTACTTTCTTAGATCACTTGCCTTTTGTTTTCAATTGTTTGAAATGGTGCTTTGTGTGTGTGGGTTTTGAAAATATTTTGAAAAGAGGCCAATGTGGTGGCAACCTTTGTAATGATCCATGTTGGGATGTAAACAAAGGTGTATGTTTTTTGAAAAAGTTTTCAATGTTTTTGAAAGTTTGTTTTGAAAGTGTATTGTGATGTGTTGTTTTTTTGAAAAAAATAGGCAAGTGTTTTGTTTTGCAAATTGGCAAGTAACCAAGAGCTATCTACCCTAATTTTCTCAAAGATTATTGCTATGTTTTAACCCTTTTAACAATTTTGTTCCACCATTGTATTTGGTGGGCAATCTTGTGTTAGGATGTGAGAGGGACGGGCGCGGGTCATCGTTTAGACCATAATTGCAATGGTGCCAAGTATCTTTGGGCAATTTTTCCTTTAAGGGACTTTGATCATTTTAGGAAAAAAAGCGTCATCGAGGGACTATGATCATTTGAGTTATTTGTTTTGCCCAAAGAGACCTAACATGCAATATGGCCCAATTTTTGAAAGGCAACAAGTGGATGTAACCCTAGGGGTGTTAGTGTGCAAGTGTGTTTTATTGCATACAAGAGTTTTTTTTCTTCTTTGAATTAGGTTTTTCTATTTCATTGATTTTATCTTGCCATACACGTCCTAATTACTAGTAATAAGAAGCGGAAATGTAAAATCCTACGCTATTACAACAATTAGGGGAGGGGGATACACATTTGTACATGGGGGGTTCAACGAGAAAAATAGACAAAAAAGAAAATAGCAAAAAACAAGATATAGAGAGAGAGAGGGAGTCCGCGCGCTGCTGGGAGGTCATCAGAAGTTCTGACTCAGATCCGCCGCCAGATGATCAACCTGTTAGTGAAACTGGATGAGTCAGAACTTCTGACTCTAGCACCTGCAAAACAGAACCTTTTTAGTGGGGAAACCAGAAGTTCTAATTTCCCTGCGCTGCAAGACAGAAGTTTGTTAGTGGAGAAACCAGAAGTTCTGATTCTACTGAAAAGGCAATAACTCTCAGAGGTTCTGATATCATTGACAGCAAAACAGGCTTCAGATGTGCTAACGTCAAAGTCAGCACTTGGCTTTTTCCTGTACTAATCAGAACATCTGCAATCCTGTTGTTACTCCACAAAACAGGAAACATATTTGGAACAGATCCAACAAATGCAAAAATGTTTCAGAGGTCAGAGTCAACAAGGTCACAGGCAGATCCTATACTGGCTCAGAACGTTCTGAGGTATGAAAATCCTCAGAACATAAACAGCAATAACGTGAATATCTACATTATGTTACTTGAATATGCACAGCTGATGATGCTTAACAGTGTGATGAGGGTCAGCAGGTGCTTACCTGACAGTTGGGAGAGTTGGTGAGTGAAAGTTTTAGCTTTTGGTTCTGGTTCTGGTGGTGTTCTGGACAGATTTTGAAAAGGGGAAGTAAAGGTGTATACATGTGTAGGGTCAGAAGTTTGGAAAGGGTGTCTTTTGGTTTACAGAAGAAACTGGATATTTGATGAAGTTGAAGGTGAGAAACTCTAAGTTATGAAATAAAACTGGAGATTTTGGCAGAGTTTCAGAACGCTGTGTTGCTAAGAGTTCTGTTTCTCTCTTTAGCAATTTTTCTGTTTCTTTTCTTGAACGTTTTTTTGCAGTGGTGAAGCCTCTCTATTTATAGGCAAAGTTCTTATGGACGCCTTGAACATTTAAGGCGCCAACAGAGGTTGAATTTGTTCTTTGACAGAAATTCCTGGGAAGTTGTGATACAGATAGCTTTCAGCCTAGGTTGCAGCAGCAGGCGTAGATTGGGGAGAAGTGACCTCTGAAGTAGGCGGTGGCGTGAAGACCCATGCCAGAATCTGTGCAAAAGCGTTTTCCAAGCCACACGTGAATGCTCAGGAGTGGTTGGAAGCATTAATGGGCATTAAATGGTGACAAGACCTGTCAATACCAACATTCTGGTAATGGAAACCAGCGTTGAATCAGCAGCGTAAACCATGCTCTGGCCTTGGCTACCTGTTGTCTTAGTAAGCTCTGGAGATTCTCCTGGTTTTCTGGTACGTTCCTTGGATTTACTTCTGGACAATCTGGACTTAGAGATTCTGTATCAGTGTAACACCCATTCTTCTGACCTTTCATCTTCTGATTTCAACCTGTTCTGAAGGAGCCTTCAGACTTACCTGCTTCTCTTGCATTCCTTTAGCAAATTCTGACTGAACTTGTGTAACTGCTGAAGGGGCATGTTCTGTTTGAGGCTTACATTCTGAACCACGTTTACAACTTCTGATTGAACTGATGTAGCTACTGAAGAGCCAACTTCTGACCACGCTGAGCCAAGCTTGCAACTTCTGACCGTCTTCATCTGGAATGGGTCCAGAAGTTCTGAAGCGCTGATTTTTCTAAAAAACACTTATTTTAGAGAAGCATTCTAAGTACTTAGAATTTGATTTTTCTCAAGATAAAAGTGTTGTTTATGGAGTTCGTGAGATCATCTTGCTCTTGTAAGCGGCTTGCTTGGGCAAAGGGATAACTCAGGACTTGGATTTGTTTCAGAGGGACCTTGAAAATCCAAGATGGTTTCCTGAAAAAAGGGGAGGGCAAATTTTGGGGTCCAACAGTAGGTAAACCCTGTTATGAGTCCCAATTAAGGACTGTAAACAAAACCTGCAAGAAACTTAGTAAACCCTGTTATGAGTCCCAATTAAGGACTATAAACAAAACCTGCAAGAAACTTAGTAAACCCTGTTATGACTCCCAATTAAGGACTATAAACAAAACCTGCAAGAAACTCAAGTGTCAGATAACGAGCATGCTAGTAGTCAAGTTGGAAGGCACACAAGTCACACAAGAGAAACCCTTAGAGTTCAGGCCAGCATGGGGTCTGGGTATTACCCTCTTGAAGTTGGTGGGCTCAACCTGTCCTATCAGAAGTAACCGGGTTCTAAGGGTCCCAATATCACTGGATTGCTTTCATTGTTCATCGTTTCGATTTAGCTACTGAACTGGCGACCGAAATATTCCAGGAAAGCAACCCTCAATTGAGTGTAGTATCGAGTATCAACCAACCTCGGACTGCACCAAAGTCAGTTATCTCACTACCCTAAAGAGGCCAAGATGGTTCAATTAAGGTTCCTAAGGTCAGTTGATGCTTCATGACACCACATGGAGGCCCCGTACTCTCCTTGACTGAACTCAAGGGTTACCAGTACACACCAAAGTGCCACATCAACGTAGCAGACTGTTTCAACCATGTCGGTATACCCCGCACAGTTCCCTCACAGCCTTGTTGCTACTTTCTAAGAAGGTATCCCCAGATCCGGGTTAGGATCTATAGAACTCCCAAGACAGTCCCATAATTTAAAGCAAACAAGTCAAAGCAATTGAAAACACAGTGATCTTAGTCCTAAGGTACACCTCACTTTAAAAGTGTCCCCAGCAGAGTCGCCAGTTCTGTGATCGGTGGATCTGGAACTGACTGTTTAACGCTGGTTCGCGAAATGTCGCGGAAGCAAGAGTCGCCACCGTCTTTTATTTTCTCCAAATGGAAAGGACAAAAGCACAGAAAAATTCCTTATTGAGATTAGTTCTCGGTTCGGGAGGTAGATTTATAGAAAGGGAAGGTGTTAGCACCCTTTCTATCCATGGTTATCCATGGGCTCTTAGATACTTGCTCATTGTGTTTTCAAAATTGGTTGTTTTCTTTTCAAGGTGAGTGGGTTTGAAAAAGTTTCTTTGAAAATTTCAGTTCGACTCTTGTATCGGTCCTCAAGAGTGTTTGAAAAGTTGCTTTTGAAAGCTTTTTGCAAAGTGTCGGTGTGAAAAGAAGTTTTTGATTTGTTTTTGAATTTAGAGCAAGTATCTACGAGTCATCTACCTACCCTAAGGAATTAGGCTGTGTAAATGTCCTTAAAGTAGTGCCATCCCACCATTGAGAGGTAGGTAGCACCACCGTTGGAGGTGTTCGGGTCAATTCGAGGGTTCGGGACATTGTGGTCACCAGAGCAATGGGAAGACACCTTAGAAGCTACCCCCATGCCATGTTCATGGACATGAGGACTTACTAAAACATCCTCTACTCGACGACCACGTTTCGAGGGGCAAGGCAACAGTGAGACGTACCCTAGGGGTGGTGTGTGAATTGTGTGTCATTTTCAGTTATATTTGTCTTGTTCATGCATTGGTGATCTACGCTTTGTTTTTATTTTTGGCATTCATTCTTTCATGTGGTTATTAACAGTTAAAAGGTGCGGAATTAAAAGTCCTACGCTATTACAAAGGCGCGGGTCTACATCGCCAAATTAATCCAAGACCCGATTTGAATAAAATAAAAATGCGGAAAGATAAATATCCTAATTAATCTATTACAAGGCTTTGGGGCAAGTACATGAAATTTATAAAAGGGAAATGAAAGTAAACGAGCGAAAAGGAATTATAATTGAATGCGAGGGCGTTGGACCCTTTAAAGAAATTACATTACAATTAATAAATTAATTAAGTTTAAATAAAAGAAAGAATTTTTTGAAGTTTTTTTTGTATTTATGGAGTTTAATGAGAAAATTAAATTGGAATTAAAAACCCTAATTCTAAGCTATTTTTAATTTATTAAAAAAAATGTTTAAGTTGTACCTAGTTTTAATCTAATTATTTAATTACAAGTTATTTATAAAAATAATTAATAATTAATAATGGTAAAAAAAAGGAAAAAAGAATAAAAGTATAAAAAAATCCTAATTTTTACATTTTTTTGAGTTTATTTAAAAAGCATTAAAATTAAACCTGAAATTAAAACTAAGTTAATTCTTAAAATTAAAATAGAACATTAGTGAATTAAATAATAAAATATATTTTTATTTTTGACTTTCTGATTTTTTTGTATTTTTATATTATTTAAAATTAATTTAAAGAATTAAGAGAAAAGAATTAAAACAAAATAAATAAAAAAAGAAAGAATAAAGGAAGAAATACAAACAAAGGGGGTTTGTTGACCCTGTAGGAGGTGCATTGCAGGCAATCTGGCCCATGAGATACAAGCCCACGTGGACTTTCCTGGCTTGTGTGTGGAGGCGTTGACCAATGCGTATGATAGTCCTCCTATGCTGACCCTTGGATTGATGTTGTGGGACGCGTGGCCAGCTTGAGCGTAGGGTGCATGGTGGACTTCTGGGCATGTTGGATACCTAATCATGTTATAAGAAAAAATAGAAGGAAATATGGGGGACCTGGGGATCGAACCCAGGTCCCAGCGCTTGAAGGACAACGCATCAACCAACTAGCCAAGCGCATTCGTTTGTTAGATTAATGGGACGTAAATAATAAGAGAGAGAAAACACAGGTTAGTGGACAAAGTAGAAAAAGGCGCCAGCTATTTGAATCCACCAACCACAGGATGACAAACAACCTTCTTCTTCGTTTGTGCGTTTTTACCTGAGAAATAAAGAATGGATAGCGGGGGTTTTAAACCCCCACAATCTGAAATACAAAAAATAGCGAATAGAGATTGAACAAATATAAAAAAAGCGCGATGAATGTTTTAGATTCGTTGGAACGTCACGATTTCAATGGTATAAGTCTTGCTGGCTACCTTATCCATATGCAAAAGTCCCCAATTTAGGAGCTTTGAAAACCTAGAAAATTTCCATGGCAGATTCTCGTACAGGGCACCAAAACTCAATTAAATGATGCCAACAACTTTAGAATGTTCATGTTAGTGCAAAACAACAAGAAAAGGCATGGATGATACGTATAAATCAAAACACGAATATGAACAAAATTGGAAGCAGGGCCACGTGATTCTACCGTTTCTTAATGTTAGAGGCTGTGGTTTTGATTGGAATAGATCCCTGATAACCTTGGCAAGCTATTGGAATGATTATCTTGCCTTGAAACGCACTGAAACTGTGTTTTCAGTTTTGAACTTTTTGAAAAAAATGCAAAGTTTGTATTTTGTTTGAGGCGCAGCTTTCAGGTTTTTAGCATTAGGGTTGTGATCTGGCTTTTATGAGGAGTGTTTTAGGTTTGCAAAACAAGTCCAAAACCTTTGTAATCATGAATCAAATATTTGATTTTTAATGGTATCTTTTCCAATCTTTTCCATGTGAAGATCATGCCAATCATTGCCAATTCTTTCCATATTGAGTGTGCACGAAATCTTGGAGTTATGATAGACCTATTAGCTGCATAAAAAGATTTGCAAGGTGGCATGTAGTATTTTTTCATATTTAATTTAAATTAAATGAATTAATAGATTTAAAAATTCAATTAATAAATTAAAAATAAGAAAACAACTTCCCTTTGGGCCAATGGGTCGTGCATAGCTTTTGGGTGATGATTCTTGGAAGAAAATGAGGCCCATTAGCAATTTTGAGGCATTTGAAGCAAAGTTGACTTTTCAAAATTCCCAAAAATTTCCCAACTTCCACAAGGCATATCTTGCTCAAGTTTTAAGCTTTGATCATGTTCTTGGACATTTTGGAAAGGTCTTGAAGTCCTCTAACCAATTCCTTTGGTCCCATGTCATTTTGATTTACCAATCTCAAGTTATGGTCTTTGACTTAAAGTCCCTTTTTGTTGACTTTTGAAAATGACCTATAATGTTGAGATTGATAACTTTTTGTGAGAGCATTTCTTGGACTTGAAGTGTGAAGAGGAGTTGTAGGAAATGTCTTTATATTCAAAATGAGCTTTGGATGAAATTTTTCTGATAAACCATGTGGAAGTTATGCCTTGGTCAAGTTACAGTTGACTTTTTCAACTGTCCAAATATGGAAACTTTTGCATCTTGAGACTTTTTGAGCCATGCCTTGAGAATCATGATCAAGAATTGATCAAATGATGTTTGTGGCTTCAAAATAAGATGTTGACCAAAAATTTGAACTTTTGACTGTCAAATGACCATTTTGCCCCTATAGTTGACTGCTGAGCAATTAGGGCATTTGACTGTGCAATTTTGTGCTGTGAGTCTTGAAACTTGACATGAGGATACTTGACAATGTTTGTAGGCATGTGGGACTTGTTTGGACCTTTGAAAACTTCCATATCTTTGCCAGACCCAAAACCCTAGTTTTTGACTGTTAAGAGGCCTTTGAACTGTGCAACCCTTGGGGAGATTTTGAAGCAGGTTCTTTGCAAATCTTAAAGAATATGGGAGGGAAAATTTTGGGGTACAACACATTCAATATGGGGAAGTCACATAGAGATTCAATGAATCTCTCCAAGAGTTTGAAGACATTGGGGCATTTTGGATGCCAACTCTTTTGTAAAATCCTGTTGAGATTATTTCTTCTTGTAAACCATGTAACTTGGGGAATTTAAGGAGTGAAGTTATTCACAAAAATTGTCGTGCATCATGCAGTCTATTAGAAGTAAACCCGGGGCATCCAAAATTAGTTCCAGGAGGCAATCCAGATTTGTCAAGATATGTGATCTGCTTCACACACATTATCAGATGGTGGTGTTCCCTAGTATTTCCAGCTAAGCAAGATTTTTCTCTAGCTGGATCATTGTCATCCTTTCAATGGATTATTGATGTTAGAATATCGGACTTTGGGTTTTCTCCCAAAAATTATCTTCCTCTCCGGAGATATTAGACCCTTATAGCAGAAATATGCTTCGTCTATGGCTCTTGTTCTATCGCTAATAATGTTCCCATCTTTCCGAGATTAGCCGAGTATCTGTTTGTACTGCGATGTCTTTTCATCTCCAGTTTATCTATTTTTTCTATTTTGTCAGTGTAACATGGTGGGAGAACTGACTTGGTTTGGTTTGCGTTTGATAGCAATTGTTGCAGATAGATAGATTCTCCACCGACTTTTCTTTTATCCAATAAGGAAAGGGTGAAAAGAATAGGAAAGACCTTTGATATATTTTCTTGAGTTCAGGGGGTAGATTATGAAAAGGGAAGATGTTAGCACCATTTTCATCCATAGTTATCTATGGGCTCTTAGTTGCTTGCTAGATCACTTTGAAAATGCTTTGTTTGAAAATGTGTTTGTGGTGGTTTTTGAAAATATTTTTTAAAAGTGCCTTCGCTTAGGCAAACTTTGTAATGATTCTCGTCTCTATAAGAATGTATACAAAGTGTTTGGACTTTTGAAAATATTTCATGCTTTGGACGTGTTTGAAAAATGTTTTGTTTTTGAAAATGGATTGTGAGCAAGCAACTAAGAACATTCTACCTACTCAAAAGTCTTTTGTTCATTTCTCCCTTCCTTTGATATTGCTATCTTACCATTGATTGGTAAGCAACCTTATCTTTGGATGTAAAGTGGACGGGTGTGGGTCATCTGTATAGTCATAGAAGGAAACTTTATGAGACGTTTTAGCAATTTTCGTTTAGGGACTAGATCATTTACCGAAGGCAACACTGAGGGACATCGAGGGACTACGATCTTTTTATCGAAGGACTTTGCTAAAATGCCCATATTTGAGGGAGATGACTATATTCCGAGGCAACAAGTGAGATTACCCTAGAGGTGCATGTGTGCAAAGTGTGTTTGATTGCATGCATTTAGTCTTTTGATTTTGGGTTGTCTATTTGTTGGTTTATCTTGCCATACACCCTAATTACTAGCATTTAGTATAAAGAAATAAAAAATGCAGAAGGTAAATATCTTACACTATTACAACCTTATCGAATAGTAAGACAAAACAAAATAAAAGAAAGTAAAACAAGGCCTTCGATAAGGCAGCAACACCCTTCGATTTAGCTCTTCCTGGCTTCTTTTGATTCTGCCTTTTTTGCTTCTTTCGATTGCAGAAAGGTTAGTGTGAGCAAGTAAGCTTCGATTCACCCTTCTTGTTGCTTCTTTCGATTGGGTCTGGGAATTAACATGAGTGTGCGCCCTTTTTTTCTCCCTTCTTGCTCCTTCATTTGGACTGTGAAGCAGTATGGGGGTGAAGCTTAAGGCTTCATTTCACACATAACCTTTTGTTTCGTTTAAAGTCTATACAAGTTAGTTTCAACGTGTACTTGAACAAGAAAAGCATACGATCGAAAGTATAGAAACGAAAAGTGAACAAATGTTATTTACATGCTTAAAATGAAAGGGTTAAGGTCAGAATGATTTACCTTGCTTGAAGCTGGGATATGTGTGTTGAACCTAAGTTGCAGCCCTGGATGCTCATGGATTCGAAGGAAAGAAACAAGTGTGGTGTTTCTTTGACTGGATTCGAAGGAAGCAGAAACAAAGGGTGTGGTCACTTTTGGATTCGAAAGAGGAAAGAAACAAGTGTTGTGTTTCTTTAGATTATGGGTTTGAGAGTGTATTTAGTGTTTGAGAATCTTAAGAGTTTGAGAGTTTTTTTGAAGATTCTTCCCACACAGCCAAAATCTGCCAGCATTTTCTCTTGTTGCCTCCCAGCCTCCCAGCCTCCTTTTGATGTGCAAATGAACTCTCTATTTATAGAGAAAAAATTTGGAATGAGCAACTTTGTGAAAGAGTAAAATATAGTTTCTTTGAAAGGCCAACATCCACTTGTGTCAACATTTTATAATCCCAAGATAAGAGTACTAAAATCAATTGTTTAGATGGGTGGCTCCTAGTTTATAGGGGGAAAATATGCAGAAGAGACAGGCGCAAGGCTCAAAAACTTTCTAAAAAGGTAGTGATTTTATCAAGAGCAAGTTGGATTGAAAAACAATTTAATATGGAGTGAGGCACAAGTTGGAGGCCTATTTAGCCTGACCTATGGACAACTTGACTCTTTCAATCGAATCCTTCATCTTTCCATAACCTTCGACCAGAATCAACAAATCAGCATTCGTTTCCACCAGTTGTGTGTCCTTCGAATGGACCAACTATGTGTTCTTCGAATGGCTCCCTTCAGCTGAATATGCCACTTTGAGTCCTCTTGATTTTGATCACTTAGGCCCAAACCTTCGACTAGACTCAAAAGTAAGAAAAACCAATTATTCCCCAACCATAGCAAGTCCTTCGAATTGGCGACCAAGTTGTGTGTCATAATGCAGCACTATGTATGTTGAAGGGTCTGTAGATGGATTCGAAGGTGATATGAAGGTGATTCAAAACAATCCTGAAGGTGGATTCAAAGCTAGTATGTAGGTGTATTCGAAGGTGACATGAAGGCGTATTCGAATCAAACATGAAGATGAAATCGAAAGTCACAGGAAGGTAGCCATTCATCCAATTGAAAACATGTGAATCAAAGGCAAACAGGTGAGGGGCCAATGGTGCAATCCAAGCTTGCATGCAGGAGGTCCCTTCTTTGTGAATCAAAGAAAACATGTAGAAGGATATTGCTCTCTGAATCGAAGCTTGTATGCAGGATGTACTTGCCTCGCAGGCATGAAGGAAGTACTGCTAATGCTTGTGAATCGAAGGACGCATTTGGGAGGTTGATGCTGGTGAATTGAAAGATGCATATACAAGACCACTACTTGAATGAAGCTTGTGGACCAAAGGATGTATGAAGGAGCCCAGAGTTGGATTTGATGTATGTTTCTTTCGAAGGAAACCCATACTCCAATCGAAGCTTCGTGAGAAGGTAATACTTACCCAATCAAAGGATATATGAATCGAAGTAAGCTTGCTTTTCTTCAATTTTGTCAAAAAATCCTTTTTTATCTGTTTTCCCCTTTTTGTCTGCTTTGTAATTGTGCAAACTTTGAGCTTTTGAAAATACTTGTGATAAAATGTCTTGAGAAAAGTGAGGGCAAATTTTGGGGTACAACAACTTCCCCTGTTCAATCTTCTTAAACCTGAAGAGCAAGTATGGCACGTTGTTGTTCGTAGCTTGAAGGTAGAAGATGATTGAATAGTAGAGTGCCCAGAAATTTTCACTTGAAGATGTGGTGGTTGATTGTGTAAGGAATGGGCTTATAGATGCCATCCAAAGGTGATTATTAATAGAATTTAGACCAAGTATAAACTTGATTGTAACTGAGAGGAATGTCGGAATAAGTCTTTGGTTGATTTAACTCTGAATGATATGCTGGAACAGACCTGTGTTAAGTCGTGTCTGGAAATGTATTAGAAGGAATCTGTGTAAGATTACTTTATGATGAGTCTGTGTAGGGCTGCTTTAGGAGATATATGAGAGGGAAGCCTGGGTAGGGCTGCTTCAGGATGAATACATGTGAAACTTCATCTGGAAATGTATGAGAAGGAACATGGGTAGGGTTGCTTCATGATGAGTCCGTGTTAAACTTCATCTGGAAATGTATGAGAAGGAACCTGGGTAGGGTTGCTTCAGGATGAGTCAGTGTGAAACTTCATCTGGAAATGTATGAGAAGGAACCTGGGTAGGGTTGCTTCATGATGAGCCCGTGTAGAACTTCATCTGGAAATGAGAAGGAACCTGGGTAGGGTTGCTTCAGGATGAGTCAGTGTAAAACTTCATCTGGAAATGAGAAGGAACCTGGGTAGGGTTGCTTCAGGATGAGTTAGTGTAAAACTTCATATGGAAATGACAAGGAACCTGGGTAGGGTTGCTTCATGATGAGTCTGTGTAAAACTTCTTATGGAAATGATAAGGAACCTAGGTAGGGTTGCTTCAGGATGAGTCAGTGTAAAACTTCATGTGGAAATGAGAAGGAACCTAGGTAGGGTTGCTTCATGTTGAGTCCGTGTAAAACTTCATCTGGAAATGAGAAGGAACCTGGGTAGGGTTGCTTCAAGACGAGTCTGTGTAAAGCTGCATTTGGAAGTCAGAAGGAACCCGTATAAGATTGCTTCATTATGAGCCGGTGTGAAGTTGTATCTGGTCACGTAGGTAGTTGCTATGTCTTGCTTCAGAAACTAATCTTGGACTTGTTGAAAATTGTTGATGATAGATATCTGTTGATTGATCTTTTCCTAAAAAGGGTAAAGCATTAGTGGTATGAAATGTCATGATGTATGAAATGCATTGTGTAATGGTGTTCTCAAAATAAATGAGATGGTGCTATATGTGTCTCGTATGCATATGCTATGACATATGAAATGTGAAATGTTATTGGAATGTATCTTTGTCTGGAAAAATAAATCCTTGACAAATGCTGGTGAGTTTTGGGAAGTCGAATCCCGAACTGCCACTGGGGATGAAGAGCACGCTCCTCTTCAGACTTTGTTTTAGGATATTCCCGCTAGGGAATGTTGACTCGTTTGAGAAAACTCTGAGGAGAGTGTTGATATCTGCTTGGGAAAAAGAGTTCAGGACTTTCAGTTGTCTGTTTCTCTACTAGAGAATTATCCCTTGAAAGTTTAGTTATTATCTGGTCGGATTCCAAGCTTCACAACAACTTGTTGGGGACAAAGAAGTTACTATTATCTTGTCGGATTCCAGGCTTTGAAGCGACTTGTTGGAACAGTGGCAAACTCTACTAGGGAAGAAGATTTTTGTTTAGTGATTTATAAAAGTCAAACTGTTATATGGTCGGGTCCAAGTTTCAGCAATTGGAGAAATCAAGCTATTATCTAGTAGGGTCCAGGCTCTAGAAACTTGGAATGAGATTAACTATTATCCGGTCGAGTCCGGGTTTCAGCGACTCGAACTGGAGGTTGACTGTTATCTGGTCGGGTCCAGGCTTCAGCAACTAGAAATTATGGTTTACCGTTATCCGGTTGGATCCGGTCTTCAGTAAGTTGAACTGGTGGTTAACTATTATCTGGTCGGGTCCAGGCTTCAGTAACTTGGAAAAATGGGGTTGACTGTTATCCGGTCGGATCCAAGTTTCAGCCACTTGAACTGGAGGTTAACTATTATCTGGTCGGGTCCAGGCTTCAGCAACTTGGAAAAATGGTTTACTATTATCTGGTCGGATCCAGTCTTCACAGTAAGTTGAAATGATGGTTAACTGTTATCTGGTTGGGTCCAAGCTTCAGCAACTTGGAAAAATTGTTAACTGTTATCTGGTCGGGTCCAGGCTTTAACAACTTGGAAAAATGGTTTACTGTTATCTGGTCGGATCCAGTCTTCACATTAATTTGAGGGTAGGGTGAAGTTAAACTAGTATCTGGTTGGGTCCAGGTTTCAAAGTAACTTGCTTGAAAGGATGAAGTTGACTGTTATCTAGCCAGGTTCCAGGCTTCTCAACAACTTTCGGAGATAGCAAAGACTCTATTGGTGACTTTGCTGGGGATTAAGGATTGTGGTCCCTTAATTTGTAATAGCCTGAAAGGCAAACTCAGAATGGAGAGGACAGACTCAGCTGGGGAAGGCAGACTTAGCTAGGGAAGACAGACCCAGCTAGGGAATTTTATGTTTGTTGGGGAAATAAACCCTGTTGAGAGGAATATTTTACGAGCTGTTGAGGGATATGTATTCTTTGGATAGAACTCCTCAAGACTTCTTTTATGACCAACCCAGCTTGGAAGAGAGTTTTCCAGAGATTGAAACTCTTGTTGGGGATTTCCTGGATCCAACTTTGTAGGGGATATCCATAAATTTGGCCTCGAGGGGTTTGCACCCTTATTTGTGAAGATTATCCTGTAGGGATAACCTTATAGAGATGACTTCATGGAGACTTGACTGGGGATCACCCTATGAAAAGGACTTTGGGGGAATTTGGTCACAGCCCCAAGTAGTAAGTGTTGTAGTACTGTCAGAAAATATTTGCTTGGCTGTATGTGCCCCTTTGTTGGGGTTCATGTTCAATGTCCCAAGTGATAGAGATGCGGACCTGCCCATGGTTATTCAGCACTTCTTGAGAGATTTCTTGGAATATCGACTTGACTGCCACATATGAGTGATAGTGACATGTCATGTCCCCTTGCTTATATGAGATTCATCATTGAGAGTGTCTTCCAATTTGAAGTGGTTCTGTTTCTTGAGAATTTCTGTTCATTGGATATTCGTCGTGTGAATTTATCCGCTGTCAAAGAAATAGCTATATGCAAACAACATTATTAAAATGATGTAAAGTTTATGTTTGTCTTGAAGTTTTGAAAATGCATTTTAGAAGATAAAGAGTTTGGTAAGAATTTGAATTCAACTCAGGATGTATAGTAAGCCTTACACGAGTTAGGATACCTTTGGTAACAGTATAATTTTGAACTAACCCATGCTTCAATTAGGACTTTTGAAGGGTTGTAACGTGGCTTGGTTCATGGTTTAAGAAACAAAGGATAAGGCTCAAAGTATATTTGTACCAACCCGTTCTTCATGATATTCTCCAGTCTAAACTCAGTTAATTGTGCCTTTTTGAATTCCAATTGAATCTGGGATAACGTTTTGGTGATGGTTCAGACAAGTTAAGTTTTGTTGGATGGCAGTCATCATTTTTTTAAAAAACATTTTTCATGTTGTCGAGGATTTCTAGTGACCTCTTTTTGATTTATCATCCTTGATTTTTGCTTGATTGTTCTTGTTTTAAGATTACAGCCAGCGGGATGCCCCGGTTTTTCTTAAGTTACCTTCGTCGGTTTTAACTTAATGGGGTTTTTGTTTTGAGAAAACGACTGCCTATTTAGTAGGGAACTGTCACCATCTTTTGATTCCAGAGGAATGTTTTTGATGTCATTCATTGTGTATGAAGTGAAAGCTTACGACTGAATGCGCATTGGAATGAACTGAGAAACTACCCTACCCTAGGTTTGATTAAAGGTTTTAATTTGTGTGAAAAAAGAAAACTCCTACTTCTTTGGATCAAAGGGGTTGATTAGGGATTATCTTCCTTATAACTCCACTATTTGGGAATTGAAAGAACGCCTGTACATTGTCAGCAAGGTCCATTCAAAGCATACTGTATGAGAATATGGCATTGTATTCGTCATCCTCCCTCTAAAGGCTTGCAACTTTTAACAAGAGTTAATTATCATAAAGGGAGTAAAAAGCATATTTTAAATATAGTGAAAACAAATGGATGAATTCAAGACAAACATATGCAATGCATTAATGAAACAAAGTTTAACATTAATAGATAAGTGTTTGAACAACAAAAGAAATTACAATTGAAAATTCAAAATTAAATGGAACGCTCAATGATTTGGCATGGGAGTAGTGATCACGTTTAGAGTCTCATAAGGACCAAACTCAATCACCTTAGCGTCAATCATATTCTGAATCTTGTATTTCAGCGCCCAACAATCGTTAGTATCATGCCCGGGACTGCCGGAATGATAAGCACACATTGCATCAGGATTATAGTGAGGGGAAGAAGTTTTGGGGTTTGCATGAGGTCATATTAATGTGATCAGATTCATCCTCAACATGTGTTGCAATGCTTGTGATAGTGGCATGTTGATGTTGGTAAACTCTCTCTTGGGCTCTTCTTGCCTTCGCTGATTTCCCCGTTGTTGTTGTCGCACTGATGCAGGACTAGAGATCAGGACTTCCCCCATATGTTGGTCGTGGTTACTCTTGTTACGACCTTTTTGGATGTATGCAACATTTGACTCTTTCTTCCCATTGAAAGGATGTTTCTCTGCCCTTGAAGATGCACCCCTTTGGATTCTACCACTTTTGATGCCAACTTCGACTCTTTCGCCAGTCAGTATTAGCTCGGAGAACCCGACCGAGGAGCTTTCGATTATGTGATTGAAGAAAGGTCCTGTCAAAGTTCCCATGAAGATATCAATCAGCTCCATGTCAGTTAAGGGTGGCTGCACTCTGCCTGCCAGGTCTTTGAAGCCCTCGTTGGAACCCATGGTCATATTCTGCAACTGCACACGAGTTGGTGCAATATCAGTGTTGTATTGGTACTGCTTGTAGAAAGCAACAACTAGATCCTCCCAGGTGTTAATGTGAGAACCTTACAAATGATATAACCATTCAAGTTGAGTCCCAACTAGACTCTCTTGGAAGAAATGGACCCAGAGCTTCTAACCAGTGGTGTGTGGCTGAATCTTACGGACATAGGATCTTAGATGAAGCTTCGGACAGGAGACACCGTCATACTTGGCAAAAGCAGGGACCTTGAATTTGTAGGGAATTATCACCCCAGGAACCAAATCCAAGTCTCCAAATTCTAATCCAGACACAACTTGGATCTCTACAGCCTTTAGTCTGTGTTCAAGCTGTTTGTATTTTTCATCTGCCAGTGGATACTGCTCCTCAGAATAATCTTCGTCGTCAGTAGCTTGGTTAGTTCTAGTGCTTCTAGCTTCTTCTTCTTGATTGTCTTCTTCTTCAGAAGAAATATCTTCTTTTTGAGCTAGCTCGGCAGGTCCATTGAACTTTCTTCCTATTTTGAGGGTGACATCCTTCTTCTTAGTCTTCTTCTTACTCTCTTTGGTGAAGAGTGTTTTCAGATCTTCTTGCCCCTTGGCTAAGTTCATGAGTATTTGTTGGAACTGAGCATTTTGAGCTTGGAGATCTTTAGCTATTTGCTCTAGATCCATCTCTACTTAAATAAACAGTAAGCAGATGAGAAACGTGTGGGGAAAACCTATTATGCATGATATGTGGATGCAATGTTTTCAAGGATCTCTGAGAAAAATCCAAGAAGATGTTAGAAGTTGAACTTTGCTCACAAGAATGATTGGAGAACTTCGTATCGGTGGATGTCCTTCCACGAGAATCAAGCTCACTATGTCAAGTTGTTGTACTTTGTTCTTTGACGGCGTTTGGTTTAGAGGAAAATAAATCCTCTTGCCCCTTGATGGACGTTTGGTTCAACATGACCCTGCATCATAGGCCCTTGAGATCCTTGAAATGGTTATTGAAAAATGCTATGGTATGATGTCATGATGTTATGTACAAGTATGTAAAGCAAGCAAGTTTTTATGTACAAATAATCATATACACACAAAGCAGACATGTCCTTAGGTTTAGGCTTGCATGGGGTTTGTAGGCAAGTACCCTCTTGAAGTTTAGTTGGATCAACCTGTCCTATAAAGTAACCGGGTTCTAGGGGATCTCAATATCACTGATCCTTCTTAATTGGGCATTGTTTCTGTGCAAGCCTCTTTATTGGCGACCAAAATATCCTAAGAGTCAGATCTCAATGAGTGTAGTATCGAGTATCAACCAACTTCAGACTGCACCATAGCCGGCCATCTCACTACTTCCTAATGGATAAGTTGTTCAATTAAAGGTTCTAAGGTCAATTAGTGCTTCATGACACCACACAGCGGCCCCGTATTCTCCTTGACTACTCAAGGGCTACCGGTACCAACAAATGTATCGCACTAACGTAGCCATCGTTTCAACCATGTCGGTATATCTTGTACAGTTTCCCCGATCTATTGCTACATACCTAAAAGGTGCCTCAAATCCGGGTAGAGGATCCAAACAAACCCAAACAAGGAACCATAATGTAAAGCAAGCAAATCAAATAATGAAAGCATGTAAATGTGATCTAGCTCTAAGGTAACTCCATATTTAAGTTCCTCCCCAGCAGAGTCGCCAGTTCTGTAACACGGTGGGAGAACTGACTTGGTTTGTTTTGCGTTTGATCGCAATTTATGCGGATAGCAAGATTCGCCACCGACTTTTCTATTATCCAATAAGGAAAGGGTGAAAAGAATAGGAAATACCTTTGAGACATTTTCTTGAGTTCGAGGGATAGATTATGAAAAGGGAAGGTGTTATCACCCTTTTCATCCATAGTTATCTATGGGCTCTTAGTGTCTTTCTAGATCACTTTGAAAATGATTTGATTGAAAATGTGTTTGTGGTGGTTTTTGAAAATATTTTTGAAAAGCGCATTCGCTTAGGCAAAATTTGTAATGATTCTCGTCTCTATAAGAATGTATACAAAGTGTTTGGACTTTTGAAAATATTTCATGCTTTGGACGTGTTTTAAATTTTTATTTTATTTTTGAAAATGGATTGTGAGCAAGCAACTAAGAATGTTCTACCTACTCAAAAGTCTTTTGTTCATTTCTCCCTTCCTTTGATATTTCTCTCTTACCATTGATTGGTAAGCAACCTTATCTTTGGATGTAAAAGGGACGGGCGTGGGTCATCTGTATAGTCATAGAAGGCAACTTTATGAGACATTTTAGCAATTTTAATTTATGGACTAGATCGTTTACCGAAGGCAACACTGAGGGACATAGAGGGACTACGATCTTTTTATCGAGGGACTTTGCTAAAACGCCCATATTCGAGGGACATGACTATTTTCCAGGAAACAAGTGAGATTATCCTAGAGGTGTATGTGTGCAAAGTGTGTTTGATTGCATGCATTTAGTCTTTTTTATATTGGGTTGTCTATTTGTTGGTTTTATCTTTCCATACACCATAATTACTAGCATTTTGTATAAATCAATAAAAAATGCAGAAGGTAAATATCCTACACTATTACTACCATATTGAATAGTAAGACAAAACAAAATAAAAGAAAGGAAAACAAGTCCTTCGATCAGGCAGCAACACCCTTCAATTCAGCTCTTCCTAGCTTCTTTTAATTCTGCCTTTTTTGCTTCTATCGATTGCAGGAAGGTTAGTGTGAGCAAGTAAGCTTCGATTCACCCTTCTTGCTGCTTCTTTCAATTGGGTCTGGGAATTAATGTGAGTGTGCGCCCTTCATTTCCCCCTTCTTGCTCCTTCATTTGGACTGTGAAGCAGTATGGAGGCGAAGCTTAAGGCTTCGTTTCACACATAACTTTTTCTTTCGTTTGAAGTCTGTACAGGTTAGTTTCAACGTGTACTTGGATAACAAAAGCATACAGTCGAAAGTATAGAAACGAAAAGTGAACAAATGTTATTTACCTGCTTAAAACGAAAGGTTTAAGGTCATAATGACTTACCTTGCTTGAAGCTGGGATATGTGTGTTGGACCTAAGTTGCAGCCCTAGATGCTCCTGGATTCGAAGGAAAGAAACAAGTGTGGTGTTTCTTTGACTGGATTCGAAGGAAGCAGAAACAAAGGGTGTGGTCACTTTTGGATTCGAAAGAGGAAAGAAACAAGTGTTGTGTTTCTTTAGATTATGGGTTTGAGAGTGTATTTAGTGTTTGAGAATCTTGAGAGTTTGAGAGCTTTTTTGAAGATTCTTCCCACACAGCCAAAATTTGCCAGCATTTTCTCTTGTTGCCTCCCAGCCTCCTAGTTTATAGGGGGAAAATGTGCATAAGAGACAGGCGCAAGGCTCAAAAACTTTCTAAAAAGGTAGTGATGTAATCAAGAGCAAGTTGGCTTGAAGAACAATTTAATATGGAGTGAGGCACAAGTTGGATGCCTATGTAGCCTGACCTATGAACAACTTGACTCTTTGAATCAAATCCTTCATCTTTCCATAACCTTTGACCAGACTCAACAAAGCAGCATTCGTTTCCACCAGTTGTATGTCCTTCAAATGGACCAACTATGTGTTCTTCGAATGGCCCTCTTCAGCTGAATATGCCACTTTGAGTCCTCTTGCTTTTGATCACTTGGGCCCAAACCTTCGACCAGACTCAAAAGTAAGCAAAAACAATTATTCCCCAACCATGGCATGTCCTTCGAATGGGCCACCAAGTTGTGTGTCATAATGCAGCACTATGTGTGTTAAAGGGTCTGCAGATGGATTCGAAGGTGATATGAAGGTGATTCAAAAAAATCCTGAAGGTGGATTCGAAGCCAGTATGTAGGTGTATTCGAAGGTGACATGAAGGCATATTCGAAGCAAACATGAAGATGAAATCGAAATTCAGAGGAAGGTATCCATTTGTCTAATTTAAAACTTGTGAATCAAAGGCAAACATGTGAGGGGCCATTGGTGCAATCGAAGCTTGCATCCAGGAGGTTCCTTCTTTGTGAATCAAAGCAAACATGTAGAAGGCTTATGCTCTCTGAATCAAAGCTTGCATGCAGGATGTACTTTCCTTGCAGGCATGAAGGAAGTACTACTAATGCTTGTGAATCGAAGGACGCATTTAGGAGGTTGATGTTGGTGAATCGAAAGATGCATATAGAAGGCCACTACTTGAATGAAGCTTGTGGACCAAAGGATGCATGAAGGGGCCCAGAGTTGGATTCTACGTATGTTGCTTTCTAAGGAAACCCATACTCCAATCGAAGCTTTGCGGGAAGGTAATCCCTGCCCAATCGAAGGATGTATGAATCGAAGCAAGCTTGCTTTTCTTCAATTTTGTCAAATAATCCTTTTTTATCTGTTTTTCCCTTTTTGGCTGCTTTGTACTTGTGCAAACTTTGAGATTTTGAAAATCTTTGTGATAAAATGTCTTGAGAAAATAGAGTGAAAATTTTGGGGTGCAATAGTCAGCATATACATGAAATTCATTTATTCATTCACACTTACATCATTCATGCACATTCTCATTTCTCTATGTTTTTAGGTCCATCTCCGTTGGTCGTGTTTATCCCCAAGTAACTTATTTCCTCTTTCCAAATAGAGTGACAACTTAAGCAGAAAGTGTACATCCTTTTTAATTCCCCACTGAGTTTATTCCTCGTGGAAGGGTTTTTGTTTTAGCCTTCCTTTCATCTCAGGATAGGATAAGTCCCAGTTGAGTTTATTCCTCATCTGGTACAGTCTTGTTTGACTATTTCTCTCCATTTTTGTTCTTGGATTGAGCTTCGTCTCCTACAGATGTTACCCTGTGGATTTCTCTAGGCTGTGAAACCTAGATTGAGAGTGCATTTAATTTTGTGCATGTAAATACTTTGTCTCGTCAGGTAGAATCCATTCATGGTTCCCACTAAATATTCTTTGTTTCGCAGTAGTGTTGTTGCAACACTCTTTTGGAATCTCAACATGACAACAAGTGGCAGACTCTTTATTTGAGAAGCTTGATTATTTCTAGATTTCCTCTTTTATGGAAAATGCAGGTCTCTGCATGAGTAGTTTGTCTATCCCTGATGAAGTTATTGATTCTCATTTCCAACATTGTCTTCATAACACTATATTGTAATCTTTTTCCTAGCAGCAAGTGGCAGCCTCTTTATTTGATCAGCTTGTGTATTTCCAACATACTTTTACCTTATGACAAATGGAGGTCTCTTCATAAGCAGTTTGTATGTCTCCAACATATCAACTCTGATTTACTCAGCAAAAGGCATTTCTTCAGAAAAGTCCCATGGGGAAGTTTGTATATTATCCTTATCAGGGGGAAGACTTGATTAAGAAGAAACTGAGATCAGTTTGTGGCTTATGACCAGGTTCTTGGGGAGGTTTACTCAGAAAACATAATCTCTTTGGAAAAGTTCTATGGGGTAGTTTGTATATTATCCTTATCAAGTGGAAGACTTGATTAAGAAGAAACTAAGACCAGTTTGTGGCTTGTGACCAGGTTCTTGGAAAGGTTTATTATTAGAAAATTGTAACCAATTCGTGTCTTATGACCAGGTTCTTAGGGATGTTTAGTCAACAAAGGGCATCTCTTCGGAAAAGTCCCGTGGGGAAGTTTGTATATTATCCTTATCAGGTGGAAGACTTAATTAAGAAGAAACTGAGACCAGTTTGTGGCTTATGACTAGGTTCTTGGGGAGGTTTACTCAGCAAACGATATCTCTTTGGAAAAGTCCTGTGGGGAAGTTTTTATATTGTCCTTATCAGGTGGAAGACTTGATTAAGAAGAAATTGAGACCAGTTCATGGCTTATGACCAGGTTCTTGGGGAGGTTTACTTAGCAAACGACATCTCTTCAAAAAAGTCATGTGGGGAAGTTTGCATATTATCCTTATCAGGTGGAAGACTTGATTAAGAAGAAACTGAGACCAGTTCGTGGCTTATGACCAGGTACTTGGGGAGGTTTACTCAGCAAGCGGTATCTCTTTAGAAAAGTCCCATGGGGAAGTTTGTATATTATCCTTATCAAGTGGAATACTCGATTAAAAAGAAACTGAGACCAATTCGTGGCTTATGACCAGGTTCTTGGGGAGGTTTACTCAGCAAATGGCATCTCTTCGAAAAAGTCTCGTGGGGAAGTTTGTATATTATCCTTATCAGGTGGAAGACTTGATTAAGAAGAAACTGAGACTAGTTCATGGCTTATGACCAGGTTCTTGGGGAGGTTTACTCAGCAAACGACATCTCTTCCGAAAAGTCATGTGGGGAAGTTTGTATATTATCCTTATCAGGTGGAAGACCTGATTAAGAAGAAACTGAGACCAATTCGTGGCTTATAACCATGTTCTTGGGGAGGTTTACTCAGTAAATGACATTTCTTCGGAAAAGTCCTATGGAGAAGTTTGTAAATTGTTCTTTTCAAGTGGAAGACTTGATTAAGAAGAAACTGAGACCAGTTCATGGCTTATGACCAGGTTCTTGGGGAGGTTTACTCAGAAAACGACATCTCTTCGGAAAAGTCTGATGGGGAAGTTTTAATTTTATCCTTTTCAGGTGGAAGACTTGATTAAGAAGAAATTAAGACCAGTTCATGGTTTATGACCAGGTTCTTGGGGAGGTTTACTTAGCAAACGACATCTCTTTGGAAAAGTCCCGTGTGGAAGTTTGTATATTGTCCTTATCAGGCGGAAGACTTGATTATGAAGAAACTGAGACCAATTTGTGGCTTATGACCAGGTTCTAGGGGAGGTTTACTCAGCAAACAACATCTCTCTGGAAAAGTCCCGCAGAGAAGTTTGTATATTGTTCTTTTCAAGTGGAAGACTTAATTAAGAAGAAACTGAGACCAGTTCATGGCTTGTGACCGGGTTCTTGGGGGAGGTTTACACAGTAAATGGTATCTCTTTTGAGAAGTTTTCTCATCAACGGTAAATGGTATCTCTTTTGAGAAGTTTGCTCACCAACAGAAAATGGTATCTCTTTTGAGAAGTTTGCCCATCAACTGCAAATGGCATCTATTTTGAGAAGTTTGCTCATCAATGGAAAATGGTATCTCTTTTGAGAAGTTTGCTCATCAACAACAAATGGTATCTCTTTTGAGAATTTTTCTCATCAACAGTAAATGGTGTCTCTTTTGGGAAGTTTTCTCATCAACAACGAATGGTATCTCTTTTGAGAAAGTTTGCTCATCAACAACAAATGGTATCTCTCCAGAAAATTCTCGCAGAGAAGTTTGTATATTATCCTTTTCAAGTGGAAGACTTGATAAATAAGAAACTGGAACCCGTTCGTCGTGAAAAAGTTTTTTTATCTTTTCTACGTTCGTCTATTGAGTTGGTAGTTTACCGTCATATATGAGTCGATATCTCTTACTTTTCTACCTTCATCTATTGAGTTGGTAGTTTACCGTCATCTGTGAGTCAGTATCTCTTACTTTTATACCTTCATCTATTGAGTTGGTAGCTTACCATCATCTGTGTGTCGATATACCTTACTTTTTTACCTTCATTCATTGAGTTGGTAGTTTTCCGTCATCTGTGAGTTGATATCTTTTTCGATCCTACCTTCGACCATTGAGTTGGTAGTTTACCGTCATCTGTGAGTCGGTATCTTACTTTTATACGTTAATCTATTTAGTTGGTATTTTACCATCATCTAAGAGTCGGTATCTTATCGATCATCTACATTCAACTATTGAGTTGGTAGTTTATCGTCATTTGTGAGTCGGTATCTTACTTTTCTACCTTCATCTATTGAGTTGGTAGTTTACCGTCATCTGTGAGTCGGTATCTTGTTTGATCTTCTACCTTTAACTATTGAGTTGGTAGTTTATCGTCATCTATGATTCGATATCTTATCGATCTTCTACCTTCAACTATTGAGTTGGTATTTTACCGTCATCTGTTAGTTGGTATCTTATTGATCTTCTACCTTCAACTATTGAGTTGGTAGTTTATCGTCATCTATGAGTCGGTATCCTTTTTGATTTTTCTACCTTTGACACTGAGTTGGAAATTTACCATCATCTTGATTTAGTATCCATTTATCTCTTCACAACCTATGCAAGGCATCTTCCCTAATAGAGTCAGTAATTATTTCTTCTCTCGAAGTTTTCCCCCAATAAGAGTCTCTCAACCGAAGTCCGTGGCTATGTTCTGCAATGGATTTATAATCGCTTCCCCCGTGGGATTACTTTATCACGTGCTTGGTTTCTCTAGCGGTAATTTGTCTCATGTGGCGTCATTCCCTATGAAATTTAGAGCATTGCATCCATATCATATCATAAACATCATTGTGGTATCTTAGGATCAAAAATTGTGTATTATATATTTAAGTATCTTCAATCTCGTCGAAACGAAGATTTCAATCTTCATATCTACGGATAGAATAAACTTAAATAGGGGCAGTTGTCATACCCTAATTTTTGACCTAATATCCTACCCTCCATTTGTATCATTGCATAACAAGTGTTCGCGGGTGGTTTGACCTATTTTTTTTTTCCAATTCTTGAGTTAGATTTCAAAAATTTATAACTTCTTCAAATTTCGATATTTTTTTAGCGGTTCTTTTTGCATATGATTCTCCTTTACATCATCGACAATTTCTATTTACAAGTCAAGAGCTGATTATGCTTTGAAAAGCCACTTAATAAAGAAAAAAAAAACCTAAAATTGGTTCTTTAATCCTTGGACTATGGTTACTATCCATTTTTATCTGATGCATGGTTCTTGTCCGGTCTTCATCTTATTATTATCTTTGTTTTTGAATCCAAGGGAAAGGATCATCTTGTTGACTTTATGTTATTGTGAGTCTTTATATTTTGTCCCTCATATTTGTTTCCCATTAGTTAAAACCTTTAAAACTCTATTTTTGAATTTACACCCTTTTAAGCCAAAACCTCGACATTAGATCGTTGCATTTTCAAAACTTCTCATCTCCCCGATCCTTTTTGTAAACAAACTTTTTAACCAAAAACACAAATATTTCAAAAGGTTCCTATAGGATAATATAGATACATAGGTTGCTAGTACCTTCCCTTTGTATAACCAACCCCCGAACCTTCGATCTTTTCAAATGCATTGTATTTTTATTTACTTTTAGTATTGCACTTACTTTGCATATTTATTGGTTTTATTTCGCAATTTTACCTTTTCCTTTGGATATAATAAAGCGCGGTGGCGACTCTTTCTTATTTGCGAGTCAAGTTAATCAATAGCGTGATCTCCGATTTTCACCGCTACACCCGTGACCTGGGAGAGGAGTGACTTAGCGCGCGCGTTTCTGCCACTGGGGTAGCTATACATCCGTTTATATAATTGAATAAAAATATATATAATATGTAAACAAATATATTGGCCGGAGAAGCGCCGGAGCCCTAGCTCCAATCGTCTTCTCCGACGAGCCAATTCTTGCACTTACGAAAATAACAAACGTTAACGAATGAAGAGGACTCTACCCCCCTAAATCAAGTCTTCTGAATCCAATGGTGGTGGCCATTTGGCCTGAATATGCTTGTACAATAAGATACGAAGAAAAAACCTCCCCTGACCTAGTAATGGCAAAGCGTTATTCCTGCGCTAAACCTCACAAGTAACACGTCAAAAAAATTCCAAACATTGATATGAACATTAATATATGCATTAATTCAATGTAAATAACATGGTTTAAACATTTGGTTTCACGAAACTTTACCCAACCGGCGTGCTTGAAAGAGGGAGTTCTGGCGTGCTTCAGGCTTGAGAAAGGGTATGGATCGCCTCCTGGGAACTTCAGGAATGTGTTTGGATGCCTAGAATTGATTGACAAGGGCTGGAGATGAGAGTTTGACTTTGCCCTAATTCTTTGAAAATTTGAGAATTTTGCTAGGGATTTTTGAGGCAGCTTTCACGTGTCCTTTGCATTGATATTTGTTAGGTATATATAGGACATGAGATTAGGTAAACAAAAATTAAAGAAAATCTTGCATTAAGAGGTGAAGATTTGAAATTCTGGTACATCAGACTCAGATGTCCTATAAGGATGTCGAGACATCTGATCTGACACAAACATACAGGTAAGATAACACCTAATCTGAGGACTACCAAGCCAAAAGTGAAGTCCACTATCAGCAATACCAATTTGAATACCCTACAGCCAACACACCCGTTGACGATCTACGCACTTAATCACTACCCAATGACCCTTCTACCTAGGTCCTCCCTAGATATGGAATATCCCCATCCCACTTCCAATAATCACAATGATCTCTAGCAGTCAACACCTTAGTCACTGCATCAACGACCCTTCACCAAGATTCTAATCACACAGATAGATAGTTTGGAAGATATACTTCCAGGATAACCTAGCTAAGTCTCCAAGCCAAACTCCACAGTTTGTTAGCTTTTCTCCTAACATACCCTGGAGTTGCTTTAAATCTTCCTCCAAGAACAATACACCTCTTACCTACAGGCTTCGATGTGAGCATGGTAACCTTCCCACAACCCGGGAGGTTTACCTTGACAAAACCCTAGACTTCTACATCTTGAGCCGTGTCTTTTCTAGGTTACAAACCTTTCTATTTATAACCTATTACCCAACTGGTTTTGGGCCTTCAATCATAGCAAGTCAACTGTGTAATCGGTGGCAGAATCAACTGTTTGAAGTGCTGGTTTGTGTTTTACGTTTTTTGTTCGCAAGGTAAGCAAGAGTCGCCATCGACTTTTATTTCATCCAATCGGAAAGGAAAAAAGTATAGAAAAAAATATTTTTTCGAAATTTTGAGTACGGGGGTAGGTTATAGAAAGGAAGGTATTAGAACCCTTTCTATCCATGGTTTTCCATGAGCTCTTAGGTACTTGCTCATCTTTTTAAAATTTCTTGGGTGTGTGCTTGTTTTGAAAATGTTTTACTTCGTGATAACCCTTGTATCAGTCCTCAAGAGTGTGACAAAGTTTGTTTTAAAAATTGTTTTAAAAAGTGTAAGTGTGAAAAGTTTTTGATTGGAGCAAGTACCTACTAGCATCTACCTACTCGGAAAAAAAGTTTGTTTCTATTCTTGCTCCTTTAGACAGTGCTATCCTACTATTGAGAAATAGGTAGCATCGTCGTTGGAATTTGTGAGGGTCAATTCGAAAGGGACGTACGGTCACTAAAGAAACGTTAGGACACTTTAGTAACAACCCTAGAGTCTTAAGAACATATTTGAGGAAACATTTTCGAGGCAACATTTTCGAGGCAACATTTGAATGGGACATTTGATCTTTGTTATACGGGAGGGAAACTACTAAGACACCCTATGCTTAATGATCATTTATCAAAGGCAACCTAAATGAGAGTATACCCTAAGAGTGATATGTGCGAGTGATCTGTTTTCAGTTATTTATCTTTGCACATTAGGGTTTTCTAACTGGATTAATTTGTCATGCATTCTTATCATACAATCCTATTAGCATACATCTAAACAGTCAAATATTTGCGAGAATTAAAATGCGAGGAAATAAATCTACGCTATTACAAGGCTTCGGGGAGGGGGATTAATTTAATATCCAAAAACCAAGGGAAAAGCGATAAGTAAAAGCCCTAAATTAACTATTACAAACCAGTGAGCAGTTACAACAATATTTTCAAAATAAATAGTAAGCGCTAGGCGAATCAAATGCGAGACGATTAGGGTTTTGACCCTTGACTAAACCTATTGACGATTTGATTAAAAAAATGATATTTTTGTTATTTAAGAAAATAAGGAAACCATTGAATTTTAAAAGGAAAATCCTAATTCTAATTAATTTTAAATTAAGAAAAATAAATTAATTTTATTCTAAAAAACCTATTTTTTGTATTTTTTATTATTTGAGAAAGAAAGAAAAATTAAATCAACAGTTAACCTAATTTCTGATTGAATTTTAATTATGAAAGAAATTAAAATTGTCCTATATTAATTAAACTAATCAATTAAAATATTTATTAAGAAAAATAAATTTTTTATTATCTTAATTGGTTGATTTAAAATAAAATGATTTTTGTGTTGATTAAAAAAACAAAATAATTAAAGAAAAGAAAATAAAGAAATATAAATAACCGAATGAGCCTGCTGTCAGCAGATCTGGTTCTGACTGATGGGATCAGAAGATGTTGCTCTCAGAAGGTGAGGGTGCGCTGGATCTGATTCTGGATGGTGGATCAGAAGATGGTGACCCTCAGAAGATGGGCGACGCTGGATCTGGTCTTGGCTGGTGGATCAGAAGATGGTGACCCTCAGAAGATGAGGCGCTGGATCTGATTCTGGCTGATGGATCCAGAAGGTGATGCGCTTCAAAAGATGCATGTGCTGGATATGATGAAAACAAAGGAGAAAGTACCAAAAGCTCACTCCTGGGATCGAACCCAGAACAATGAGCTTCTGACTTCCTTCTTCTGACCAACTGCACTGGAGGTCAACTTGTTAATATAATAAAAACAAATAATATATCAGAACAATAGGTTTCTGGCCAGAACAACGCGCCAGAATTTGAATCAACCAATCAGGTTGTGACACGTTGTTGTCTTCTTTCTTGGAACTGTCGTTTTAGGTTCTGAACCTTTACCTACAGACGCAGGCCTGTTGCTGTAACCCGTGTCATTCAAGAATCAAGCATATGCAATATAAATTCAGCTGGGGACCATGGATCAGCTGGGTTTGAAATTCTGATCGTCATGGTACCCATTATCCTGTCTAATTTCGCTTGATAACCAAAACCCCAAATTGGAGCACGAAACCCTAACAATGGCAAAAGCTTATTCCTGCACTGTAACTCAAATCAAACTATCCAGAAACATTGCAAACATGATAATGAATATAAATATGCAATTAAAACATGCTGAACATGCAAGAATTACAACAAATGAAGGTGGATAATTTTGCAAACCGTGAGAATGATATGAGGAGATTCTGGATGTTCTGATGCCTGCAACTGATTGGGAATGCTTCCTAAAACGTCAAGGAATTGATTTCTGGCCTTGAATTGCTCTCCAAGGTCCTCTATTCCAGAATTTGGATCTCCACTTTTCTTGAATTTTTTTGAGTTTTCTTCTTCTATTAGGTCAACAAAAACGACTTCAATCTTGCTCATCATGAAGATTTGGTTTTATCTTTCATAACATATGATTTCTTTCCAATTTTGCTCAAATCCAATCTTTTTCCAACCAACTTAGCCTTGCACGAGTTGATTCTCAATTGTCAGCATATAAGATCTTCTTTCAATGCAAAAATCATCCCTAAAATACAATATATGATTTATTAGGATTTATTTGATTTTATTTGAATTTTAAATGAATAAAAATCAAAATAAATTAAATAAATGAATAAATAAAGCATGGAGGGTACCATAGGTCTTGGACTATGTTAGGAATGAGATGCAAGCATAAAAAGTTGGGCCCATTTAGCAAAAGATGCAAATTTGAACACATTTGACTTTTGGAAATTTTGCAAAAAAGGTCAACTTGGCCAATGCATAACTCTCTCAATTTTGACCCTAGAGAGGTGTTCTTGGACTTTCTAGAAAGCTTGTGATGTCCTATAAGCAACCCTTTTGGTCTTATCTCAATCGAGTATTCCATGTTCATCTATGGAGCTTTGACCCAAAGGTGTTTTTGTTGACTTTTCAAAATGACCTATAATCTCAAGATTCATATATTTTTGTGAGTGCATATTTTGAACTTGGGAGATGAATATGAATTGTGTGGGATTGCATCCTCTTCAAAATGAGCTTTGGATGGGTCATTTCTGATAAAGTATGAGAAAGTTATGCTTGGTCAAAGTTGAGTTGACTTTTCCTGTAAAAACCCTAATTTGGCAACTTTTGGGTTTTGATGAATTGAGAGCAATCCTTGAGGAATCATGATCAAACCTTGATCAAATGATGAATAATATTTCAAAATGAGGATGTTGACCAAAAATCTTGAAGTTTGACTGTATGTGGGCCACAATTGACTTTTGATCTAGCACAGTCGATTTTCAGGCCTTTGAGCAATTGATTGAGAAAACTTCCTCTAGAAGGCTTGAAACTTGACATGGATGATCTTGAGAACATATTAGGACAATGGGGAGCATTTGGGATCCTTTGGACTCAGTCATCTTGATGCAAAATGAAACCCTAATTTGAGGTAGACTGCCCTAGGAGAGAGTTTGTCTAGTCAACCCTTGGACTTCCTTGAGCAATTTGAGGACCTCACTTGACATGTATTGAGAAATATGGGAGGGAAAATTTTGGGGTACAACAGCTACCCCTGTTCAATCTTCTTAAACCTGAGGATGTAGATTGGCTTGTCTGCCTTTCGTGATCTGAAGGTGGAAGATGATTGAACACTAGAGTGCCTAGAAATTTGCAGTCGCATGAAGTGATACTTGATTTGAGATATTGGGAATGGGCTTATAGATGCCATTCATAAGGTTCTAGAGAATTGTCAGAGATGGGCTTAAAGATGCCATCCGAAGAAGTTTCGATCGCATAAGAGATTCCTTTGCGAGAACCGTATACCTGTTGTTTGAGGAGGACTCTGCTGTGGAATGATGGTCTCTGTCTTGAGAGAAATAGAGTTTTAGGAGCTTCAGTTGTCCGTTATTCTATTGGGGAACAATTTTGGTTTGGGAAACGGAAGCGAACGACGTATCTGGTCGGGGTATATGCTGCACCGTGACTTACTGGGGGAGTGCGAAACCAATCGTGTTTGATCGGGTCCCGGTCTTACAATGTTGTGGACTGCTGTCTGGGGATAAGAGAGAAAGAACCCGGATAGTAAGGTTATGAGAAGGAACCTGGATAGTAGGGTTGCCTTGGTATGAAAGACTGGATAGTAGGGTTGTGAGAAGGAACCTGGATAGTAGGGTTACTTTGATGTGAAAGCCTGGATAGTAGGGCTGTGAGAAGGAACTTGGATAGTAGGGTTATGAGAAGGAACATGGATAGTAGGGTTGCCTTGGTATGAAAGCCTGGATAGTAGGAATGTGAAAAGGAACCTTGATAGTAGGGTTACTTCGATGTGAAAGCCTAGATAAGAGGGCTGTGAGAAGGAACCTGGATAGTAGGGTTATTTCAATGTGAAAGCCTGGATAGTAGGGTTGTGAGAAGGGACCTGAATAGTAGGGTTACTTCGATATAAAAGCCTGGATAGTAGGGCTGTGAGAAGGAACTTGGATAGTAGGGTTACTTCGATATGGAAGACTAGATAGTAGGGCTGTGAGAAGGAACCTGGATAGTAGGGTTACTTCGAGATGAAAGCATGGATAGTAGGGCTGTAAGAAGGAACCTGAATAATAGGGTTACTTCGATATGGAAGCCTGGATAGTAGGGCTTTTCGGAATGAGTTTGGGTAAAACTGCAGAGGGAACCTCAGTAAGGTTGTTCTTATCCCGCCGATGATTAATCTGTTTAGCTTCGAGAGTTGATCATGAACTGCTCGAAATTGTTGATAATAAATGTCTTTCCTGAAAGAAATACGGGGTTAGTTATATGCGATGCATGAAATGCATTGTATAATGACATTCTCAAAATAAATGAGACTATGTTATACGTGATGTATGCACATGTCATGATGTATGAACATGAAATGCTGTTATAACAATCTGAATCTAGGAAAATAAATCCCTGATTTGCTATAACACCCATAGCTCCTATACTCTTTTCGGGAATGGTGAACAAAGATGACCATGCTTGGGATTTTATCCTTGGCTGGTGAATATTCTTCCGGAGGGGCCCTGTCTGAGGATAACTCTGCGGGGAATAACTCTGTTGGAGAGGAGATACTCTGTTGATAGATCTACTGATTCGGAGACATAAACTCAGCTGGGGAAGAGTTTTCGTTACTAGTGATAATGAATTCTATATGGAGACTGAATTTCTGCTTGTGAGAAATAAACTCTATTTGAGGAATAATTTACTGATTCACCCGCGATTGTGAACTTCAGTAGGGGAGAGTTATGTCTTGTTCAGGAAAGCTAACATCACTGTCTTTGGATATTTTTTACTCCGTGGGGAGTGTATGTACTACTTATCATGTTCTCAAGCTGGCTCTATCCCTGTACCTGATGGGTAGAGTAACTGTAAGGTTTTGGACACTTCTTTCCTATTTTTGGAATTACGAGTAATCGTCTTTTGTTTATTATGTAAATATTTATGAGCAACATTTATTTTCAAATGCATATATCAGAAATAAATCGTTGGACGGTCTTGTGAGACAAAACAGAGAAAGAAAAATAATTTGAAATTTCTTGTGAAAATGAATTGTATTGATTTTTCAAAGTTGGCCTGTAATAGGCGTTTTGTACAAAGAGGCTAACGTCCTAGTAAGAGAACGCCGCTAAAAATACAGTAATTTACAATTTGTGTAACAGAAAGAAAAAACATCTATTTGAAATAATCCCATTGGTTCCAACTCTGCTATTGCCTTTATATCTTCAAGCGTCTCATCACTTTGCTGTTTGGTAGAAGGTGGATCAGATCGATTGGCGCTGTCTGAGCTTGATAGTCGATACCGAAGCCTGGTTGCAAGATGATCCAATGAGTCATAGTTTTACGCTTTGATCCCTAATTTTTTCCTGGACTTGCCTTTCGGGTTTTCAGTCCACCGGGATACCCTTTTTTGCCCAAGTCGCCTTTTCAGGTTTTCGACTTTCCGGGTGTACAATTTTTTCATTTTCATCCCTTACTTTTGCCCGAACCCTTTTGGTTCACCGGGAAGCCCTTATTTTTTCCTAGGCCAATTGACCTAGAGGGTCTTTGATTATGCGTAGTATCTTTTCACTATGTCTGCATTGACGGGGACCACTTGATCTTTCTTCAGGAGCTTGAAGATTGGCTCACAAGTAGCCGTCAGATGTGAAATGAATCTGGCGATGTAGTTCAGACGTCCCAAGAAACCTCTAACTTCTTTTTCTGTGCGGGGAGCCGACATCTCTTGTATGGCTTTTACTTTTGCAGGGTCTACCTGAATACCTTTGTCACTAATAACGAAACCCAAACGTTTACTAGACCTTACCCCGAAGGTACACTTGTTCGGATTCAACCTCAGCTTGTACGTCTTCAACCTATCAAACAGTTTCTGGAGATGATCAAGGTGCTATTCCTCAATCTGGGACCTGGCTATCATGTCATCAACATAAACCTCGATCTCATGGTGAATCATATCGTGGAACAAAGCGACCATGGCGCGCTGATAATTTGCCCCAGCATTCTTCAACCCAAAAGGAATTACCTTGTAACAGAAGGTGCCCCACTGTGTAACGAAGGTTGTCTTCTCCATGTCCTCAGAAGCCATCTTAATCTAGTTGTAGCCAGAAAAACCATCCATGAAGGAGAAGACCTTGTGCTACGCGGTGTTATCAACCAGAACATCGATGTGAGGAAGTGGGAAGTCATCCTTGGGGCTTTCCCTGTTTAGATCTCTATAGTCCACACACATACGTACCTTACCGTCCTTCTTAGGTACTGGAACAACATTGGCAACCCACAGCGGATATGAAGTGAGATCTAGGAACCCTACGTCGAACTGTTTCATGACTCGGCCTTGATTTCTTCTGACATTTCGGGGCGCATACGGTGAACTTTCTGCTTTACTAGAGGGAAGTCTTCTTTAGTTGGCAGTCGATGTACCACAATATTAGTGTCTAACCCAGGCATGTCTTCATAGGACCAGGCGAAGATCTCAACATAGTCGCGTAGCATCTGTATTAACCGTTGTTTGGAACTAGGCTCCAGATTCACACCTATCTTAACCTCTTTCCTGTCTTCCTCTATACCCAAATTTACTGACTCAACTGGCTCTTCATGAGGCTGTATGGCCCTCTCTTCCTGCTGTAACAATCTAGCAAGTTCTCCAGGCACCTCACAATCATCCTCACCTTCGTTCTCGGCTTGTTTGATAGGATTTTTGAAGTCATAACTGGCAGTAGCAAAGTTGTTATCAATGGGATCCAGAGTGGATATGGATCTGCATTATGATACGTGAATGTGTGTAAGAGTATAGCTGTTTTGATAAAGTGAGAAACAAAAAAGAAAAACAAGGAGCGAAAAATTTGTAATGCAAGAAATGTCCGATGTTTTATTAATGATATATGAAAATGACAAGTAATAAGCCCTCACAAGCAAAGCCAAAGTGCCTCGGGCAAGGCACCGGGCCGTAAAGTTTCAAACTATTTATTACAAATCTTAAAATAAAAGTCAATTACTGCGGAATAAAAGAAACATGTATGAAGTCCTTCGCTGTCCAGTTGTTCAGTCCACCATTGGTTGTTGGGTAGATCCAGCTGTCGATGTCTGAATCTTCATCACCATCTTCAATTGCATTAACTCCCTGATTGCTGATGTGCAGAGGAGGTCTTCCAATCCGTGCGCGCATAACAGCTCTTTGAACCCGTGTAGTAAAGCCCAAACCAAATTTGTCAGTTTTGTGGGTGAAATCAGGGAGCTTACCCCAATTGGTACACCCACCTTCTTCAATTACAACCTTGGCATCCTTAAGAGAAGCCATCTTCAGTGGAGGTTTGCTGGTAGCAACTTCAGTTGACGCCAAAGTCTGAGGGACCTCTTTGAAGTTCTGACAAGGGGTTTCTATGAATTCCCCGTCCATCTCCACGTAGCGGAAGGAATTGAGATGACTCACCATATACTCCTCTTCACCTCGTACCATGACAATCTTCCCTTTTACCAGATATTTCAACATTTGATGGAGTGTGGACATAACTGCCCCAGCTTTATGAATCCAAGGACGACCCAGCAAGCAAGAATATGATGGCCTGATATCCATCACATAGAAGGTGGATGCAAAAGTCTGAGAGCCAACTTTAACAGGGATGTCCACCTCCCTGTGCACCATTCTTTTTTATCCATCAAAAGCCCTTACCACGATGTTACTCGGCTTTAGAATTAAACCTTCACAATCCATACGGTCTAACGCTTTCTGTGGCAGAACATTTAGTGAGGACCCGGTATCTACCAGCACATGGGCCATAGTGGTGCCCCTGCACTCGATCGAGACGTGCAGAGCATCATTATGATTTTTCCCCTTAGCAGTCAGATCTGCATCTCAAAATCCTAGCCCATTGTCAGTAGTCAGACTAGCTACGCAATCTTTAAACTGATCGGATGAAGTTTCCTGCGACACAGACGCAGTCTTGAGAAATGTAATTAAAGCCTTTGCATGGGCTTTAGAACACAATAACAGGGACAACATGGAGATCTTTGACGGGGTCTGCCCCAATTTCTCGACCACATTGTAGTCGCTCTTCTTGATAATCTTCCGTATTTTCTCTATCTCTTGTTTAAAGGTTTCTACAATGATCTTCTTAGGTGCCTCTGTCCGGGCAGGCTCACCTATGATTTTTTTGCCCCGAGTCCCAGATGGCTCGGCGACAGGGGTGATAACTGGAATAGGAACTGGGACAGTAGTTGATGTATTGGTAGATGGAATGACAACAGGTTTGTGGATAGCCGGAGGGGAAATCTCGGGAGAAAATAGTCTTCCACTTCTGGTGACCTTGCTAGCCCTGACGATATTACTGAAATTAATATCAGCTTCTTCATTCTTCGAGTCTTGTTTAACACCATGGTAATACACATCAGCACCATAGTGCCAAGGGACAACCTTATCCGAAGCGTATGGGATGGGACCAGGAACAGTGATTATTAATGGAGCAATTCTTGGAACAGGTGTAATCCTAACAGGTTTTCTCGAGGAAACCTTGGAAGGATTGGTGGAAATGGTTATTATGGCAATGTCTTCATTTGGAACTAACGGAATCATAGTCTTCTCAAACAAAATTTCTTTATTATCCATCAGGTGTTGAACACCTGACTTCAATAAACAGCAACCAGTAGGCGTAATTGAACACGTGTGGAAACCTTCACCACAACCCGGAAATAAACCGGCCAACAACAAATTCCTCTTAACCGTCATCAGAGGGGTAGAAATCTCTTCCACAGAGGTCATAAATAAATCATTGTCAACAGCATTTACTCCATGACCATGTTTGGGCATGAGAGCAGTTATAACGTCGGGCTTCTCCAGAGCGTCAAACTCAATCTCTTGGGCTTCGATCAGATCCTGCACCTTATTTTTCAAGGCCCAACAGTCGTTTTTATCATGAACTGGACTTTCGGAGTGATAGGCGCAGCGTGCATTCGGGTTATAGCGGGGAGATGTGGTGTTGGGGTTCTTCGGGGCTTCCCTCAGAGTTACCAGATTGGTCTTCAACAATTGTGGTAAAATTTGAGACAGAGTCATATTGAGCCGGGTGAACTGCTTTTATTGGTCTTTCCACTATTTGTTGATTATTGTGTCGTGGAGCAACTGTTGGTCTTGATATCACTACAACATTTACCATTTGATGTTGTTCAGATCTGTTTTGGCCCCTCGGGACGTAGACTGCACTAGCTTCCTTCTTACTGGTGAAAGGCTTCTTTGCTGCACTTGACGAAGCATCCTTCTATATTTTACCACTTCGAATGCCAGCTTCTACTCTCTCCTGTCAAAATCAACTCAGTAAACCCAGATGAAGAATTGTCGATCAAGTGATTGAAAAATGGACCAGATAGCGTCCCTAGAAACATGTCAACCAACTCCCTATCAGACAAAGGGGGTTGGACTCTTCCAGCTAAGTCTCTCCACTTTTGAGCATAATCTTTAAAACCTTCACCTGCACCCATGGACATACCCTGGAGCTGAGTATGAGTGGGAGCAAGGTCGACATTATACTGGTACTGCTTGTAGAAAGCAGCAGCAAGATCTTCCCAGTTTCGGACATTGGCTCCTTCCAACTGGTAGAACCATTCAAGCTGAGTCCCTGACAGAATCTTGAAAGAAATGCACCCACAAATTTCTATCAGTAGTGTGTGGTTGGATTTTCCTGACATAAGAGCGGAGATGGAGTTTTGGGTAGGATACTCCATCATATTTAGAAAAAACTGGAGCTTTGAACTTATGAGGGATGACCATTCCCGATACCAGTCCCAACACTCCAAAGTCCAAACCAGGGATTTTCTGAATCTCCATAGCACTCAGACGGTCTTCTAGATGCTTGTACCTATCTTCAGCAGGAGGGTATTGCTCATCTTCGTAATCAGTACCGTCTTCAGAAACTGCAGGACTAGGGTCCTTTTCCCTTTCTTGGTTCTCTCCATCCTTGGATGAGGAGGTCAGATCAGCTGGTTGTCTCAACCTTTCTCCGAATCTTCTACCCATATTCAGAATACCGACCTTCTTCTTCTTCTTCTTCTCTTTCAGAATAAGGGTCTTCAGATCCTCCTTCCCTTTAGCCAGACTTATGAACATCTGTTGGAATTGGGCGTTCTGTGCCTGAAGATCTTTGATGGCTTGATCGGAAGATATTTCTGCTATGATAAACAGCGAAGAAAATGAGAAACCTGTAAGGGGACCTGTAATGATGTGCATGATAATGGGATGCACATGTAATGATTTCAAAGACTTTGGGAGATTTAAGTTTGCAAACCTAAAATAAACAAACTTTATTAGATTAACTTGTAAAAGGTTCAACAATGCCTTTTATTTCGTTACAAAGAAGTAAATGAAACAAAACCTAAAACTAGAAATAGAAAAATCAAAAGTCCCATGGACGCTTCCTCTTTGTGCCGATATAGTCATTGATCACTCTTTCTTCCTCGAGCTGCCTGGTGAGCTTCAAAATCTTCCTTTCTTGTTCATGGTACTTTTCCCGGTAAGTATCCCGCTCATTCCTCAGCTGAATCCAAGACCTCTGCAACTCCCCAGGATCGGTGGGCATGTAAGGATAGAGAACCGTATAAGGAATGCCTTCTTCATTAGTGGGCTCTACAATTACTGGTAATACAGCCTCATAGGGAATCCCAAGCTTCTGGGCACGAGCTCGGACCCATTGGAGGTAAGGCTGCATAGAAAGAGAATTCTTTGGTCCCAACTCTTGGGGGTCAGCTCTATTCACCATGCCCCAAGCTCGTATAAACCTCCGGCGGTGCTCCTTAATGCCCTCCTTGTATTCAAATACAATGTCCTCAAGAAGTAACTCATGGGGACCATCTCTCTGAGCACGACCAAATTGTCATAAAGCTAGACAAGGATTGTAAGTTATACCCCCTCTGATTCCAAGCAATAGGACATTAGGGTATCCCCCACAACGGTCAATAACGGCAGTGTTTTCCATAGCCCGGGAACACTAAAGAATATCTGTATGAGCAAGTGACATGATTCTGTAGGACCAACCCAAACCTTCTTCGTTCTTCAGCACAGACTTAGGGAGGTGAGAAATAAACCACCTCGACAGCAGCGACATACAACACATAAGAGTCCCTCTTATCCTCACGGTACGAGTATAGAGGGCATGCAAGATATCTCCCAGCAAGGTAGGCACAGGGTTGCGAGAAAGGAAAATCTTGACAGAATTCACATCTACAAAGGAATCCGGATTCGGGAAGAGAACCAAACCATAGATAAGGAGAGCCAAGACATCTTCAAAAGCCTTAAAATCCATATTATCCCAGAACAGCAGAGCCTGGTCTATCAGAAAATTTGGATAGAAAACCTTCGACCCCGCTTCGTGTTTCTCAATTGGATACTACATCAGCCCGTTTCAAATGCAAAGCTGAGGCAATGTATTCTAGTCTAGGAATTTCTTCCATACCTGTGAAGGGTACCTGTTCAAGGATGGATATGCCCAATAGATGAGAGAACTCTTCCATGGTGGGAACCAACTGGTAATCTGGAAAGGTGAAGCAATGATGCACAAGATCAAAGAACTGGAAAAGTACACTCATCATCTGCTCATCAAGATTTGAAGTGACCAGGATGAGAATTTACCCGTGTCTCTTAATGAACATAGAAGTCTCAAAAACTCTTAAGGCTAGCTCTTTAAGTTGGGCAGGTATTTGAACAAAGTTGACTCGGATGATATTTCTATGTACGGAAGCCATAATCTGCAAAACAGAACAAAGATAAATTCCCTTGGTCTTTGAAATGGTTAGTATAATGAAGCATGAATGCCATGTTATGATGCATGATGTCATGATAAACCACATGTATAGCAAACATAGATATTGCAAACGCGGATATTGCAAACATAGTCAAACCACACAAAATCCCTTAGGTCTAAGGCTTGCATGAGGTCAAAGGTAATACCCTCTTGAAGTTAAGTTGGTTTCAACCTGTCCTAGAAAAAGTAACTGGGTTCTAGAGGATCTCAATATCACTGACCATCCTCCATCGGTCATGGTTTTAGCTCACACAATCTTTTCTTGTGGCCGGAACTATCTCGAGAGTATGGTCTCAATGAGTGTAGCATTGAGTATCAACCAGTTCCCAGCTTTACACCGAGGCCGGCTATCTCACTACTTTCTAATGGCTAAGTTGGTCGGTTAAAGGTTCTAAGGTCAGTTGATGCTTAATGACACCATGCAATGGCCCCGTATTCTCCTCGTTTCTCCACAAGGGATACGAGTACCAACCAATGTGCCACATCAACCTAGCTACTGCTTCAACCGTATCAGTCTACGTTGTACAGTTCCCTTACAATCTATTGCTACTTACCTAAAAGGTGTCCCTAGATCCGGGTTAGGATCTATAGTAACTCCCAAGCAAAACCCTTAAAAGTAAAGCAATCAAAGCAATCAAAGCAATCAAGAAAAGCAATTATGATGAGCTAGATCCTAAGGTATACCCCACTTATAAACAATCCCCAACAGAGTTGCCAGTTCTATGATACGGTGGCAGAACCGACTGTTTGAAGTGCTGGTTTGCGTTTTACGTTTTTTGTTTGCAAAATGTCGCGGTAAGCAAGAGTCGCCAATGACTTTTATTTCATCCAATCGGAAAGGAAAAAAGTACAGAAAAAATCTTTTTTCGAGATTTTGAGTACGGGGGGTAGATTATAGAAAGGGAAGGTATTAGCACCCTTTCTATCCATGGTTTTCCATGGGCTCTTAGGTACTTTCTCATATTTTTAAAATTGCTTGGGTGTGTGCTTGTTTTGAAAATGTTTTACTTCGTGATAACCCTTGTATCAGTCTTCAAGGGTGTGACGAAGTTTATTTTAAAAATTGTTTTAAAAAGTGTAAGTGTGAAAAGTTTTTGATTGGAGCAAGTACCTACTAGCATCTACCTACTCGAAAAAAAAAGATCGTTTCTATTCTTGTTCCTTTAGACAATGCTATCCTACTATTGAGAAATAGGTAGCACCGTTGTTGGAATTTGTAAGGGTCAATTTGAAAGGGACGTACGATCACTAAAGCAACATTAGGACACTTTAGTAACAACCCTAGAGTCTTAAGATCATATTTGAGGCAACATTTCCGAGGCAACATTTCCGAGGCAACATTTGAATGGGACATTTGATCTTTGTTAGACCGGAGGGCAACTACTAAGACACCCTATGCTTAATGATCGTTTACCGAAGGTAACCAAAGTGAGAGTATACCCTAAGAGTGATATGTGCGAGTGATCTATTTTCAGTTATTTATCTTTGCACATTAGGGATTTCTAACTGGATTAATTTGTCATGCATTCTTATCATACAATCCTATTAGCATACATCTAAAAAGTCAAATATTTGCGAGAATTAAAATGCGAGGAAATAAATCTATGCTATTACAAGGCTTCATGGAGGGGGATTAATTACATAGCCAAAAACCCAGGGAAAAGCGATAAGTAAAAGCCCTAAATTAACTATTACAAACTAGTGAGAAGTTACAACAATATTTTCAAAATAAATAGTAAACGCGCGGCGAATCAAATGCGAGACAATTAGGATTTTGGCCCTTGACTAAACCTATTGACGATTTGATTAAAAAAATGATATTTTTGTTATTTAAGAAAATAAGGAAACCATTGAATTTTAAAAGGAAAATCCTAATTCTAATTAATTTTAAATTAAGAAAAATAAATTAGTTTTATTCTAAAAAACCTATTTTTTGTATTTTTTATTATTTGAGAAAGAAAGAAAAATTTAATCAACAGTTAACCTAATTTCTGATTCAATTTTAATTATGAAAGAAATTAAAATTGTCCTAAATTAATTAAACTAATCAATTAAAATATTTATTAAGAAAAATAAATTTTTTATTATCTTGATTGGTTGATTTAAAATAAAATGATTTTTGTGTTGATTAAAAAAACAAAATAATTAAAGAAAAGAAAATAAATAAATATAAATAACCGAATGAGCCTGCTGTCAGCAGATCTGGTTATGACTGATGGGATCAGAAGATGCTGCTCTCAGAAGGTGGGGGCGCGATGGATCTGATTCTGGCTGGTGGATCAGAAGATGGTGACCCTCAGAAGATGGGGGGGCGCTGGATCTGGTCCTGGCTGGTGGATCAGAAGATGGTGACCCTCAGAAGATGAGGCGCTGGATCTGATTCTGGATGATGGATCCAAAAGGTGATGCGCTTCAGAAGATGCATGTGCTGGATCTGATGAAAACAAAGGAGAAAGTACCAAAAGCTCACGCCTGGGATCGAACCCAGAACAATGAGCTTCTGACTTCCTTCTTCTGACCAACTGCACTGGAGGTCAACTTGTTAATATAATAAAAACAAATAATATATCAGAACAATAAGTTTCTGGCCAGAACAACGCGCCATAATTTGAATCAACCAATCAGGTTGTGACACGCTGTTGTCTTCTTCCCTGGAACCGTCGTTTTAGGTTCTGAACCTTTACCTACAGACGCAGGCCCGTTGCTGCAACCTGTGTCATTCAAGAACCAAGCATATGCAATATAAATTCAGTTGGGGACCATGGATCAGTTGGGTTTGAAATTCTGATCATCATGGTACCCATTATCTTGTCTAATTTCGCTTGAAAACCAAAACCCCAAATTGGAGCACGAAACCCTAACAATGGCAAAAGCTTATTCCTGCACTATAACTCAAATCAAACTATCCAGAAACATTGCAAACATGATGATAAACATAAATACACAATTAAAACATGCTGAACATGCAAGAATTACAACAATTGAAGGTGGAAACTTTTGCAAACCGTGAGAATGATAGGAGGAGATTCTAGATGTTCTGACGCCTGTAACTGATTAGGAATGCTTCCTGAAACGTCAAGGAATTGATTTCTGGCCTTGAATTGCTCCCCAAGGTCCTCTATTCCAGAATTTGGATCTCCACTTTTCTTGAATTTTTTTGAGTTTTGTTCTTCTCTTTTACAATTGCTCTCCCCCTCTTTATGCCTTGGCTTGCTTCTGTATATGTAATACAAACTATTAGGTCAACAAAAACGACCTCAATCTTTCTCATCATGGAGATTTGATTTGATATTTCATAGCATATGATTTCTTTCCAATTTTGCTCAAATCCAATCTTTTTCGAACCAACTTGGCCTTGCACGAGTTGATTCTTAATTTTCAGCATATAAGATCTTCTTTCAATGCAAAAATCATCCCTAAAATACAATATATGATTTATTAGGATTTATTTGATTTTATTTGAATTTTAAATGAATAAAAATCATAATAAATTAAATAAATGAATAAATAAAGCATGGAGGGTCCCATAGGTCGTGGACTATGTTAGGAATGAGATGCAAGCATAAAAAGTTGGGCCCATTTAGCAAAAGATGCAAATTTGAACACATTTGACTTTTGGCAATTTTGCAAAAAAGGTCAACTTGGCCAATGCATAACTCTCTCAATTTTGACCCTAGAGAGGTTTTCTTGGACTTTATAGAAAGCTTGTGTTGTCCTATAAGCAACCCTTTTGGTCTCATATAAATTGAGTCTTCCATGTTCATGTATGGAGCTTTAACCTAAAAGGTGTTTTTGTTGACTTTTCAAAATGACCTATAATATCAAGATTCATATCTTTTTGTGAGTGCATATTTTGAACTTTTGAGATGAAGATGAATTGTAGGGGACTGCATCCTATTCAAAATGAGCTTTGGATGGGTCATTTCTGATAAAGTATGAGAAAGTTATGCTTGGTCAAAGTTGAGTTGACTTTTCCTACAAAAACCCTAATTTGGCAACTTTTGGGTTTTGATGAATTGTGAGCAATCCTTGAGGAATCATGATCAACTCTTGATAAAATTATGAATAATATTTAAAAATGAGGATGTTGACCAAAAATCTTGAAGTTTGACTGTATGTGGGCCACAGTTGACTTTTGACCTAGCACAGTCGATTTTCAGGCCTTTGAGCAATTGATTGAGCAAACTTCCTCTACAAGGCTTGAAACTTCACATGGATGATCTTGAGAACATATTAGGACAATGGTGAGCATTTGGGATCCTTTGGACTCAGTCATCTTGATGCAAAATGAAACCCTAATTTGAGGTAGACTGCCCTAGGAGAGAGTTTGTCTAGTCAACCCTTGGACTTTCTTGAGCAATTTGAGGACCTCGCTTGACATGTATTGAGAAATATGGAAGGGAAAATTTGGGGGTACAACAGCTGCCCCTGTTAAATCTTCTTAAACCTGAGGATGTAGATTGGCTTGTCTGCCTTTCGTGATCTGAAGGTGGAAGATGATTGAACACTAGAGTGCCCAGAAATTTGCACTCGCATGAAGTGATACTTGATTTGCGATATCGGGAATGGTCTTATAGATGCTATTCGGAGGTTGCTAGAGAATTGTCGGAGATGGGCTTAAACATGCCATTCGAAGAAGTTTCAATCACATAAGAGATTCCTTTGCGAGAACCGTATACCTGTTGTTTGAGGAGGACTTCGCTGGGGAATGCTGGTCTCTGTCTTGAGAGAAATAGAGTTTTAGGAGCTTCAGTTGTCCGTTACTCTATTGGGGAATAATTTTGGTTTGGGAAACGGAAGCGAACGGCGTATCTGGTCGGGGTATATGCTGCACCGCGACTTACTAGGGGAATGCAAAACCAATCATGTTTGATCGGGTCCCGGTCTTACATTGTTGTGGACTGTTGTCTGGGGATAAGAGAGGAAGAATCCAGATAGTAAGGTTATGAGAAGGAACCTGGATAGTAGGGTTACCTTGGTATGAAAGCCTGGATAGTAGGGCTGTGAGAAGGAACCTGGATAGTAGGGTTACTTCGATGTGAAAGCCTGGATAGTAGGGCTGTGAGAAGGAACCTGGATAGTAGGGTTATAAAAGGAACCTGGATAGTAGGGTTGCCTTGGTATGAAAGCCTGGATAGTAGGACTGTGAGAAGGAACCTGGATAATAGGGTTACTTCGATGTGAAAGCCTGGAGATTAGGGTTGTGAGAAGGAACCTAGATAGTAGGGTTACTTCGATGTGAAAGCCTGGATAGTAGGGCTGTGAGAAGGAACCTGAATAGTAGGGTTACTTCAATATGAAAGCCTGAATAGTAGGGCTGTGAGAAGGAACTTGGATAGTAGGGTTACTTCGATGTGGAAGCCTGGATAGTACGGTTGTAAGAAGGAACCTGGATAGTAGGGTTACTTCGAGATGAAAGCCTGAATAGTAGGGTTGTGAGAAGGAACCTGGATAGTAGGGTTACTTCGATATGAAAGCCTGGATAGTAGGGATTTTCGGAATGAGATTGGGTAAAACTGTAGAGAGAACCTGGGTAAGGTTGTTCTTGTCGCGCCGATGATTACTCTGTTTAGCTTCGAGAGTTGATCATGGACCTGCTGGAAATTGTTGATAATAACTGTCTTTCCTAAAAGAAATACGAGGTTAGTTATATGCGATGCATGAAATGCATTGTATAATGACGTTCTCAAAATAAATAAGACTATGTTATACATGATGTATGCACATGTCATGATGTATGAACATGAAATGCTGATATAACAATCTGAATCTGGGAAAATAAATCCCTGATTTGCTATAAAACCCATAGCTCCTCTACTCCTGTCGGGAATGGTGAACAAAAATGACCATGCTGGGGATTTGCCCCTTGGTTGGTGAATATTCTGTCGGAGGAGGCTGTGATACGGTGGCAGAACCGACTGTTAATACTGGTTTGCATTTTTTGTTTGCAAAATTTCGCGGTAAGCAAGAGTCGCCACCGACTTTTATTTTATCCAATCATGGAAAAGGAAAAAGAACAAAAAAAAACCTTTTTTTTCGAGATTTCTGAGTACGGGGGGTAGATTATAGAAAGGGAAGGTGTTAGCACCCTTTCTATCCATGGTTTTCCATGGGCTCTTAGGTACTTGCTCATCTTTTAAAATTTCTTGTGTGTGTGCTTGTTTTTTGAAAATGTTTTACTTCGTGATAACCCTTGTATCAGTCCTCAAAGGTGTGAGGAAGTTGTTTTGAACATTTGTTTGAAAAGCGTAAGTGCGAAAAGTTTTGATTTGAGCAAGTACCCACTAGCATCTACCTACTCGAAAAAAGATCGTTTCTATTCTTGTTTCCTTTAGATAACGCTATCCTACTATTGAGAAATAGGTAGCACCATCGTTGGAATTTGTAAGGGTCAATTCAAAAGGGACGTAATGGTCATTGAAGGCAACATGTAAGGATACCTTAGCATTTCGAAGGGACTGTCATCATTTATTCGTAGGCAACATCGAGGGACAAGATCATTTTCTCGTAGGCAACTCGAGGGACGTTAAGGGACTATGATCTTTATGATGACTTTTAGATTGAGGGTCTTTTGCTAAGATATCCCTACGTTCGAGGGACATGACCATTATTTTCCGAGGCAACCAAGTGAGGAGTACCCTAGGAGTGAACATGTGCATGTGTTTGATTTCAGTTATTTAATCTTTGCACATTAGGTGATCTACCTTTTTAATTTTCAGTTTGTCTTTCCATAAAATCCTATTAACATACATCTAAGCAGTTTATAGTTTGCGGAATTAAAAGCAAGAAAGTTTAAAGTCCTAGCTATTACAAGGCTTTTGCAGATACATAATCATCTTGGACTGAAAATAAAGATGCGAAATTTAAACCCTAATTACTATTACAACCTCGGAGCAGTTACATAATAATGAAGAGTGTGAGAAAGAAATCCTAAAACTATTATATCCCGGAAGCAATTACATAATTAGAAAAAAATGCGAGAAAAGATAAATCTACCCTATTACATTGATAATGCGACCTATACAATTTTCCTAGAAATTAAAATGTAAAAGAATAAATAAAAAGAAATTAAGGAAAAATTAAAACCTAAAATTCTAAGTTAATGTTTTTGGTGTTTTTTTGTAAAAAATAATTTTAAGTTAATTAAAAAACCTAATTCTAACTAATTTTAATTAAAAAAAAAGTTAATTAACTTAATTTATTAATAAATAAAAAAAATCCAAAAATTCAGTTACTAGCTAAAACAAAAACCTAATCCTAATTTGTTTGAATTAAAAAAAAGGTTAGTTTTTAAAAAAATGGTTAATTAGAAAATCTTAAAACCTAATTAATTTTAATTAATAAAAAAGGTTAATTTTGAAAAAAAAGTTAATTAAAAAAACCTAAAACCTAATTAATTTTAATAAAAAAAAGGTTTTTAAAAAAAAGTTTATGTCTAATGATTAATAAAAAATATTAAGTTTGCCAAAAAAATAGATAGGGGAAGAAACATCAATGAAAAATAGGGTTAGAAAATAAAAATAAGGCAAATATCATGGGTGGTTGTTGACCCGAAAATTAATTTGAAACCTAAAATTAAATTAAAAAAACCTAACATTAATTATTCGAGTTTATTATGAAAAATCAAACGTTTGTGAAAAATATTAGGTTTTATGAAAAAGTTTTAAACAGATGGTTGCCTTAACCTCCTTAGGATGTCTGCCTTGCCATACATTGGTGGTTGTTATGATCCAACCTCAGTGTTTTGTAATAAACCTGCATGGGACCATAATAGTCAAACCTGTTGAATCTCATAGCCACATTAAACAAATTAGTATATATCATGAAATACAAATAAAAGAAATATATGAAAAAAATTTAATGTTAAAACCGATATGGCATATATGAATGATTATACCCTTTTGATCATGGAGATAAAACCAGCCTTACCCTTACTGGAGAAGTAGTAAGATGAATGTTTCTATGCTCTTTTGATCATGGAAATCAAACCAGCCTTACCCTTACTGGAGAAGTAGTGAGATGTGAGTTTGTGACAAGGATGGCTTGTTTGTAGTGAGATGAGGATTTGTAATAAGGATTTCAAGGTTTTAGGGTTCTTGAAAGAATTTGATATTCTGATAACGTTGTAGCAAAGGCTTTTTTTCCTTCTCTTCTGTTTGTGTGAAAAAAGTGAGATTATATAATGGAAATTAGAGAAAAAAAGGGCTTTAAATGTGCAATTGGGCCTCCAATGTTCACTTGAGTCCGTCACATTACAGGCTAAATCACAGGGGCTTAAGTGCAATTTTTGAAGTTGAAATGTGAAAAAAAATGTAGCCAACATCAAGAACTAACTCCTGTCCAAAAATGGGCTCAATCGGATAAACGGTGAGTTAGTTATGAATTTTTGAAGTTTCAGCTCAGACAAACTTATATTTGGCTCCAGTGTCGACTCTGACACGTTCTTTAATAAAAAAATGGTATTGATCGGAGCATAACCCGGTCTCGACTTTAGAAGAAAAGTTGTAGGTCTCTGAGTCAGTGACCTTGTGTAAAAAGATGGGCCCGATCCGATAAAAATTGACCGAGTTATGGATTTTCGAAGTTTCGACCCAGATGAAATAATATTCAGCATTTAGGACTTTCGGAACGTCACATGCACTCTGAGCAAAAAACGAAGGCCTTTTGGATACTGTTCGAACTCAATACCTCCTTCGAAAACTTAGCCAACTCAATTTTTGAAATTTTGGCGCCAGAACCAGCTCGATACGATTAAAATTGACCAAGTTATGATTTTCTGAACATGACGCAAATAAACTTCTGTCACAAATTTTTTGTACGAAAATACTTGATATATCCGCATTTTTGAAGTCAATCTGATCGAAATTGGCTTCCAGCCGTGAGAGATAAAAACCTAGATGACGTCAATACGAAATTTTGGCCACCAGAACAGGTTCAAAATGAGCGACGATCTTCAAGTTATAAATTTTTTAGCGCGTAAAAACTGCACTTTTAGCACACTTTTTCACCACATTTCTTCGAGGAAACTCACACATTCAGATACCTTCTTTAAAGAATTGACTCTTGAGCCGAACCTGAATTTGAGAATACATTATCAGAGATATCTTGGCGAAAGAACACCTGAATATGACACACCGGGTTGGACTTGTGAATCTTTGAACCCCGAATCGTTGCAAAACGGAGAACCGATCTTCAGCATGGAAAATACTCTGAGAATATCCATTGACGAAATAAACGTCACTTGTAACCTGAAGAAGCTTGATAAATATAACTTTATTCCATAACCATAAAACCAATAATATGCGTGTATGAAAAGAGAGCAAATTTCGGGGTACAACAGAGGCTCTGTCTGAGGATAACTCTGTGGGGAATAACTCTATTGGAGAGGAGATACTCTATTGATAGATCTGCTGATTCGAAGACATAAACTCAGTTGGGGAAGAGTTTCCGTTGCTGGTGATAACGAATTTTATATGGAGACTGAATTTCTGCTTGTGAGAGAAATAAACTATGTTTGGGGAATAATTTACTGATTCACCCGCGATTGTGAACTTTAGTAGGGGAGAGTTATGTCCTGTTCGGGAAAGCTAACATCACTGTCTTTGGATATTTTTTACTCTGTGGGGAGTGTATGTACTACTTCTCATGTTCTCAAGCTGGCTTTATCCCTGTACCTGATGGGTAGAGTAACTGTAAGGTTTTGGACACTTCTTTCCTATTTCTGGAATTACGAGTAATCGTCTTTTGTTTCTTATGTAAATATTTATGAGCAGCGTTTATTTTCAAATGCATATATTAGAAATAAATCGTTGGACGTTCTTGCGAGACAAAATAGAGAAAGAAAAAAACAATTTGAAATTTCTTGTGAAAATGAATTTTATTGATTTTTCGAAGTTGGCCTGTAATAGGCGTTTTGTACAAAGAGGCTGACGTCCTAGTAAGAGAATGCTGTCGAAAAGACAGTAATTTACAATTTGTGTAACAGAAAGAAAAAACAGCTATGTGAAACAATCCCATTAGTTCCAACTCTGCTATTGCCTTTATATCTTCAAGCGTCTCATCACTTTGCTGCTTGGTAGAAGGTGGATCAGATCGATTGGCGCTGTCTGAGCTTGATAGTCGATACCGAAACCTGGTTACAAGATGATCCAATGAGTCATAGTGTTACGCTTTGATCCCTAATTTTTTCCAGGACTGCCCTTTCGGGTTTTTAGTCCATCGGGATACACTTTTTTTCCCAAGTCGCCTTTTCAGGTTTTCGACTTGCCAGGTGTACAGTTTTTTCATTTTCATCCCTTACTTTTGCCCGAACCCTTTTGGTTTTCCGGGAAGCCCTTATTTTTTCCTAGGTCAGTCGACCTAGCGGATCTTTGATTATGCGTAGTATCTTTTCACTATGTCTACATTGACGGGGACCACTTGATCTTTCTTCAGCAGCTTGAAGATTGGCTCACAAGTAGCGGTCATATGTGAAATGAATCTGGAGATGTAGTTCAGACGTCCCAAGAAACCTATAACTTCTTTTTCTGTGTGGGGAGCCGGAATCTCTTGTATGGCTTTTACTTTTGCAGGGTCTACCTGAATACCTTTGTCACTGACAACGAAACCCAGAAGTTTACCAGACCTCACCCCGAAGGTACACTTGTTCGGATTCAACCTCAACTTGTACGTCTTCAACCTATCAAACAATTTTTGGAGATAATCAAGGTGCTCTTCCTCAGTCTGGGACCTGGCTATCATGTCATCAACATAAACCTCGATCTCATGGTGAATCATATCGTGGAACAAAGCGACCATGGTGCGCTGATAAGTTGCCCCAACATTCTTCAACCCAAAAGGCATTACCTTGTAACAGAAGTTGCCCCACTGTGTAACGAAGGTTGTCTTCTCCATGTCCTCAGGAGCCATCTTAATCTGGTTGTAGCCAGAAAAACCATCCATGAAGGAGAAGACCTTGTGCTGCACGGTGTTATCAACCAGAACATCAATGTGAGGAAGTGAGAAGTCATCCTTGGGGCTTGCCCTGTTCAGATCTTTATAGTCCACACACATTCGTACCTTACCGTCCTTCTTAGGTACCGGAACAACATTGGAAATCCATTGTGAATATGAAGTGACATCTAGGAACCCTGTGTCGAACTGTTTCATGACTCGGACTTGATTTTGTCTGACATTTCGGGGCGCATACGGCAAACTTTCTGCTTTACCGGAGGGCAGTCTTCTTTAGTTGGCAGTCGATGTACCACAATATCAGTGTCTAACCCAGGCATGTCTTCATAGGACCAGGAGAATATCTCAACATAGTCGCGTAGCATCTGTATTAACCGTTGTTTGACACTAGGCTCCAGATTCACACCTATCTTAACCTCTTTCCTGTCTTCCTCTGTACCCAAATTTACTGACTCAACTGGCTCTTCATGAAGCTGTATGGCCCTCTCTTCCTACTGTAACAATCTAGAAAGTTCTCCAGGCACCTCTTAATCATCCTCACCTTCGTTCTCGGCTTGGTTGATCGGATTTTTGAAGTCATAACTGGCTGTAGCAGAGTTATTATTAATGGGATCCATAGTGGATATGGATCTGCATTATGATATGTGAGTGTGTGTAAGAGCATAGCTGTTTTGATAAAGTGAGAAACAAAAAAGAAAAACAAGGAGCGCAAAATTTGTAATGCAAGAAACATCCGATGTTTTATTAATGATATATGAAAATGACAAGTAATAAGCCCTCACAAGCAAAGCCAAAGTGCCTCGGGCAAGGCACCGGGCCGTAAAGTTTCAAACTATTCATTACAAATCTAAAAACAAAAGTTAATTACTGCGGAGTAAAATAAACAGGTATGAAGTCCTTCGTCGTCCAGTTGTTCAGTTCACCATTGGTTGTTGGGTAGATCCAGCTATCGATGTCTGAATCTTCTTCACCGTCTTTAATTGCATTAACTCACCGATTGCTGATGTGCAGAGGAGGTCTTCCAATCCGTGCGTGCCTAACAGCCCTTTGAGCCCCTGTAGTAAAGCCCAAACCAAATTTGTCAGTTTTTTGGGTGAAATCAAGGAGCTGACCCGAATTGGTACACCCAACTTCTTCAATTACAGCCTTGGCATCCTTGAGAGAAGCCATCTTTAGCGGAGGTTTGCTGGTAGCAACTTCAGTTGACGCCAAAGTCTGAGGGACCTCTTCGAAGTTCTGACAAGGGGTTTCTATGAATTCCCCGTCCATCTCCACATAGCGGAAGGAATTGAGATGACTCACCATATACTCCTCTTCACCTCTCACCGTGACAATCTTCCCTTATACCGGATATTTCAACATTTGATGGAGTGTGGACGTAACTGCCCCAACTTTATGAATCCAAGGACGACCCAACAAGCAATAATATGATGGCCTGATATCCATCACATAGAAGGTGGATGCAAAACTCTGAGAGCCAACTTTAACAGGGATCAAAGTGTCTCAGAAAGTATATGATGACTCACACTACTCTTTTGATATCTAAGATGGATACAATCAAGTACATATTTGAAAAGCCAACTCTCACTGGAAGAGTAGCCCGTTGGTAGATGATTTTAACAGAATATGACATCCAGTATACTACCCAAAAAGCTATCAAAGGTAGTGTGTTGGATGATCATCTTGCTCATCAGCCCATGAAAGACGACTACCAGCTGATGAAGTTTGAATTTCCTGATGAAGACATCATGTACATACGGAATTGTAACATCTCAGGCCCAGAAGAAGGACGCGAACCAGGTCCGTGATGAAAGATGGTGTTCGATGGTGCCTCCAATGAATTGGGTAATGGTGTCAGTGTTGTGATTACTTCTCCTGAAGGTTTCCATAATCCTCTTACTGCCAGAACTTGCTTTGATTTTACAAACAATATGGATGAGTATGAAGCTTGTATATTTGGGTTAGAAACTGCTATTGATTTACGAATCAAGATCTTGGAAGTATATGGGGATTCTGCTCTTGTGATTAGTCAAATAAACGGAGATTGGTAGACTCGTCACCCAAATTTGATTCCGTATTATGATCATGTGATGAAGCTGACCCCTTATTTTGATGAGATTACTTTCAATCATATTCCAAGGGAAGAGAACAACTTAGCAAACGCATTGTCTACTCTGCCATCCATGTTTAAAGTTAGATGGGAAAATGAGGCCCTTTTATCACCATTCCGAGGTTGGATGAGCCAGTGTTTTGTTATGAAATAGAAGAAGATTTTGTTGATGAGAATACTCTGCGGAAATATGAAACCAAGTTTTTCCTTGATGGGGATGTTTTGTACAAGAGAAACTATGATTCCGTTTTGCTCAGATGCGTGGATAGACACGAAGAAAATAGGATCATAGAAGAAATTCACGAAGGTTCCTTTGGAACGCATTCTAACGGGCATACTATGGTCAAGAAAATCTTGAGAGAAGGTTATTATTGGTCAACAATGGAAAATGATTGCTATAATCATTCTAGGATCTGTTACAAGTGTCAGATCTATGCTGATAAGATGTATGTACCGCCCAATCCTCTGAATTCCTTGACATCACCTTGGCCCTTCGCAATGTGGGGTATTGATATGATTGGTAGGATTGTGCCGACTGCTTCCAATGGGCACCGTTTCATTCTAATGTCCATTGACTACTTCACAAAGTGGGTCAAAGCAACATCTTATGCCAACTTCACTAAGCAGTTGGTTGCTTGTTTCATAAAGCATAATTTCATTTGTTGATATGGGGTTTTCGAGAAGATTATTACCGGAAATGGGTCGAATCTCAACAATAAGATGATGAAAGTGTTACGCGAAAGCTTTAAGATAAAGCGTCACAATTCTTCTCCTTATCGTCCTAAGATGAATGGCGCGATTGAGGCAGCTAACAAGAATATTAAGAAGATTGTGCAGAAAATGGTTGTCACCTATAAGGATTGGCATGAGATGTTGTTGTTTTCTTTACATGGTTATCGTACCACTGTGTTCACTTCGACTGAGGAAACTCCCTTCTCGCTTGTTTATGGTATGGAAGCAGTCCTGCCTGTGGAATTGGAAGTTCCTTCTTTAAGGGTAATGACATATGTACAGTTGGATGAGGCTGAATGGGTTTAGAATAGATTTGACCAGCTGAATGTCATTGTCGAGAAGAGATTGACGACTATTTGCCACAAGCAATTATACCAGAGAAGGATGAAGAGAGCTTTCAATAAGAAGGTACATTCGCGAAATTTTTAAGCTGGTGATCTTGTGCTAAAGAAGATCTTGCCTCCCAACAATACAGATTCTAGGGGTAAGTGGGCTCCTAATTATGAAGGATCGTATGTTGTAAAGTATTTTCAGGAGGATCTATGATGCTCACAACTATGGATTGAGAAGATTTCCCTCACCTATCAATGCAGATGTAGTGAAAAAGTACTTCGCATGAAATGACCGCTGAGTTGACTGGCTCAGGAAAAAAAGGCATCCCCAGCGAACCTATGCGAGCATAGGTTCGGGCAAAAGTTAAAGACAAAAGAAAGAGTCAATGAGTAGAAAATAACTGTACACCCGCTAAGTTGAACCTGTCAAAGGAAATTTAGGCAAAAAAGGGTATCCCAGTGGATTGAAAATCCGGAAGGGCAATCCAGGAAAAAGTTAGGGATTAAAAGTGAATACTACAGTCTGCGTTACATATGTAATATCAACTTACATTGTTGTTGGGTTGGATCGGGGAGCATCAGTCCAATCAGATTATTCTGAAAGCAAGATACTAAGGATCTTTGAGGTCATGAGAGCTATAACAAAGTTATACTCGTTAAAACCGAACTTACATTGCCATCTTTGTTTTCTCCTCTGTATGCTTTGTATGAAATTGCCTCTTTTCAGGAACCGCTTCTTAATGTAAATGCCTATTTACATGCCAATCAATTAATAAAAGTTTTTTTGAGTTGTGCCAATTTGTTTTTATTTTACTGTTTTGATTGCAAAAGATGTTCAACATTTTTGATAAACTTTGCATTTAAAAACATTAAAAGCTTTACAACACATGATACAATTAAATGAAATTGCTTAGAGTTATAGGTGTCTGATGTGACGGCTAAGGTAGCCATCCCATACTGGGGCATGTTGTTGTGATTTACACGTTGTGTAGAATGCAATCCAATATCCCCACTGAACGCTCATTTCTACTCAGGACAGAATCATGTGTCCCCAACAATGTTCGTGTCGTCGTTGGAGTAAGCTCTTTCTCCTCATTGCAGTTTGTTCATTCTCGTTTTATTGAAGGATTATTGATATCCTCCCCTTGAAGTCGACATTTTACGGCTTCTCCTGCGAGATTATCCCTTGTCTTTCCCTTGAAGTACATATGCTACTCCTCAATGAAGTGTACACTCTCTTCCCCGGTGTGATCTGCTTGCCTCTGAGTTTTCTTGAAGAGATTCCCAAGTACCCATGGGATATTTTGGTTTGGTATTCCCATGGAGGCAGATTTTTGCTGCCCGATTTGAATTGATTTCAGCTCCCCAGTGCCAATCTTTGATAGTGAGGATTTTGCTAAAATGATTATCTCCAACGGTTGATGTTGTTGATATCATTATCTGAAGCTTCTCTATTACTCAGGGGAATAAGTAGCTTTTATCCCCAATCGAAGTCGAATTTCAGGGATATTCTGGATTAATTTGCCTTTATCCCCTAATGAAGATTTCTCTCCCCAGTGTGGTGTGCGTGATGGTGCCATTCATAACTCTTCCATCCCCGATAGTAAAAAGATGTTTGTCTCTTCTTAAGTGAATATTTCTATCCTGGTGGTGTTATTCCCAGTGAGGTTGATGTTTGACTCCTCGTGAAGTTTGTTTTTCCCTAGGGAATTTTTCCCTACCAAGTGTTTTAAAGAGATGATTGATCATCAGGCCTGCTTACTTCCCAGTGGGTCAAGTCCCTTGCTTTTTCTGAAGTAATATGCATTGACGTGTGTTGTTTAAGGGTCTCTTATCCTCAGTAGGAGTGTATTGCTGGAAAGTTCCCTGGTGGAGTTCCAAATTTCAGGTTGTGGTTCAGAGGTTTTCTCTTCTTTCCCAAGTGGAGTTTATCACCTCTAGTTGTTATCCCCAGTGTGGTCTTAATAGAATTCTTTTCATTCAAGAATTTCTATGATCCCCAGTAAAAGTTTCTATTCCTAGTGAAGTTTTCCTCATCGGGGGGGATTAGATTTGTTCTCCAGGGAGTTGAGAATTTGATCAGAGTTTAAGTTTCTTCCAAAATGGATATTTATGTTTGCAGTTTTCTCCCCATGAAGTTATTTTCCCAGTGATAGCCATCTTCAGAAGCTGTTGGGTCTGAATTGTGATTCCCCATTGAAGTTCAGGTTGATTTCTCTTTGTAGAAGATCAGATGTGCAAAGGCAATCATTCAGGAGTTCATTGTCTTCTCATCAACCGATTATTGATATGCTTTCCTCATGCACCGCTAAAACATGCATCATCCTATTGCATCTACCAAAACGCGCAGCGTTTCCATTTAACGGAGCATTACATTAAAAAAATTCAAACATGCATAAGTATAAGCCAATTGTGTTTAATTGCAATAACAAGATCTTTATGTGCTCAAATTTGATTTATCTCCACAACAAGCCTATGGTGATTCCATTATGTTTCCCTAACAGAGTCTGTTTGATTTACCATCAGTCGAGCCTTTGGTATATTCCATTTCCCTAGTGAGTTTGTGGTTTGTTCTTGCCCTTGCAAGCCCTTGGTTACTTTACATGTGTTTGCTTTTATCGTTAGATTGCGAGCAAGAGTCAAAGTATAACCTTTCTATTTCCTCAAGTATTTAAGTAACCATACTTGGTGTGTGGTAATTCAGATAATTTCCACTCTTGAAGAATTACAACCCGCTTTTGGCTAGAGGGTTTTTGTAGTTCTTGCATATTTCAATCTCTTTAAGCCCAACGTGTGTTGAAAATCCTTGTTTAGAGTCCCTACAGTTGGTCTTTATTTTTTTAAATCACAAGTTCGCTTTTGGCCAGCGTTCTATTTGGGTTTAATACAAACGTGAATCCCCGGTAAGTTCTTTCCCCAGGAGTCCTCTTCGGTTGGTATTTTTTTCTTTGTAAGTTCGTCTTTGATTGGTGTTCTATTCAGATTCAATGTCATGTTGTATCCCCGAAAATTCCACCTTTGGTAAGCATTCTCTCTCCAAAAGTCTACCTTCGGTTAGTCTTCTTTTCATTATGGAGTTCGCCTTTGATCGGTCTTGATTTCTTAGGAGTATACCTTTAGCTAAACTTCCATGTTGATTCGACTTTGTGCAGGTATCCTTTGTTAAGAGTCTACTTAGGTCGGTCTCTTTCTTATATGTGTTTAACTTTGACCAGACACATATATTTTACCCCTAGTTCGCCTTTAATCAGTGTTCTTTCTCCAGGAGTCTATCTGCCGTTAGTATTCCTTGTTTGATATATCTGGTCGAGGTCACTTTGTTAGATCTCTTCCATCTCTGATATCTTTAGTCGAGTCCGTTGTGTTAGGTCTCTTTGGTTTAAGTTATTGTGTTATATTTCTTCCTTCCTTGATATATCTGATCGAGATTGCTTTGTTAGATCTCTTCCATCTTCGATCGAGTCTGTTGTGTTAGGTATCTTCCTTCTTTGATATCTTTGGTTGAAGTCGTTGTGTTAGATTTCTTCCTTCCTTGATATATCTGGTTGAGATCACTTTGTTAGATCTCTTCTATCTCTGATATCTTCAGTTGAGTACGTTGTTTTAGGTCTCTTCCTTCTTTGATATCCCTGGTTTAAATTGATGTGTTAGATTTCTTCCTTCCTTGATATATCTGACGAGATTGCTTTGTTAGATCTCTTCCATCTTCGGTCGAGTCCGCTGTGTTAGGTCTCTTCCTTCTTTGAAATCTTTGGTTGAAATTGTTGTGTTAGATTTCTTCCTTCCTTGATATATCTGGTCGAGATTACTTTGTTAGATCTCTTCCATCTTCGATATCTTCGGTCGAGTCCGCTGTGTTAGGTCTCTTCCTTCTTTGATATCTTTGGTTGAAATTGTTGTGTTAGATTTCTTCCTTCCTCGATATTTCTGGTTGAGATTACTTTGTTAGATCTCTTCCATCTCCTATTTCTTCGGTTGAAATCATTGTGTTAGATTTCTTCCTTCCTTGATATATCTGTTTCAGATCACTCTGTTAGAACCCTACCATCTCCAATATCTCCGGTTGAAATCGATTTGACAGATTTCTTCCATATTTGATATCTGATTTAGTCGATTTGACAGATCTCTTCCATCTTGGATATCTTTTCCGTATATCAGCTATCGACTCGGGACTATATATCTTCTGTATCTCTTTTGTATGTGTCTACTATCAACTCTATGCCTCAAGTTTGCAGCACTGATATATCAATTTAGGTTTGGAATTGGCACAAGGGCAAAATGGTCAAAATGCACACTGAAAAGTCAAACTTTGACTTTTAGATCAAAATCAAGTTTCAAGAATCATATTTCATCAAGACATGTTAGAATATGAAGTTTGGTTCATTAAGAAAATCAAAAGTTAAAATTACTTTGGAAAACTCAAAATTCTAAACACTTAGAAATTTTTCTAAGTGTTAAGAAAACATGATAAGTTCAGAACTTCTGGCCAGATTTTCATCATGATGCAAGCTGATTCAGGAAGAACTTCTGACACAAGAATTGAAGATCTCAATGAGATCTGAAACATTGCAGAATAGAGCTTCTCCTAGAAATGCTGGTATTTCAAGTTATAAACCCTTGAAGACACGTCCACAAAACTAAGACACTTAGTAAATTCTGAACATTTCCAAGTCAGAATTTTGTTAGAACTTCTGGGCCAGTTCTCACGTAGGTGAGATCAGAGTTTGCAAAAGTAATTCAAAGAGGGTTTCAAAGCACGTTACAAGCCTTCTGGAAAGTCTGAGAACTCCAGATCATGCTGGAGCAGGGAGATTCAAAGATCAGAAGTTGGACATTTGTTCTTAATTTGAGTTACATGTATGCTGAACTTCTAATCCAGATTCAAGCTATGCTGCACAATCTCATGTTGCAGACTTTCTTGCTTGTTAGATCTTATCATAATTTAATGCTCACACCCATTTTTGAGTCTTTATCCAAAGGATCTTCCCACGTGTGGCATAGAAGTACCATTGTTGTCCTTGAAAAGAAATTTTTTGTACAAAGTTCATTTTGAGCCCATACTTTACTTTACTTCTGAGTGTACTTCCCCATAAATCCTTCCTACAAACTCAAATTAAGCGTGATTAAAGCTGCTAACCCCTACCTTGCTTTGATACATGCTTGTCCAAACTTGCTTCAAAAACAAGTCAATGATCCATAACCCATGATGGATATACTCCTAATTTCTCTAAGCTTCTAAATCTTTTGCCTATAAATTCACCTTATCTTGCAAATTGAAAAGGGTCGAAGACATTAGAAAAAAGCCTTGAAACCTTGCTGAAAATTCGAAGAACCCGAAACTGCAACACAAATACAAAACCTGCTAGTTTCTGATTTTTTCATTCAAACTCCAATTTTCCTTAAGTGTTTCTTGACCAAATCATCAATACAGCCTCTGATATACACATAGAGGCCTCCCCAACTTCTGTTTTCAAACTGTAACACAATCTTCACCAACCTCCATTTCAAAAATCAGAACTTTTCTTCTTGGCTGCTCCAGAACATTTCAGCCATCCATAACTCAAGTTAATGTTTGCTTCAGCTTTCAGAGAACGTGAGGAAGCTGACCAGAACATCATAGCAATCTGAACCAGGCTTTCACTCACAGAACAATATCCAGAAGCAAGGTAAGTTTATTTTGACTTTTATCTCATTACTTAGACATTGTTAGGCTTGCATTTTCAAAAATACAATGTAGATATTATGGCTCTGATTCTGTACATATTTATAGATTTAATTTGTATGGCCTAAGTAGAGAGAATTTCAGATCAGAACTTCTTGAGGAAATTAGGGTGCATAACTAGGATTAGCAAAACTCATATTTTGCTTCTGGTTTACAGTTCTGGTGCTTTGTATTTCTGAAAACATGATAAAATTTGCCATAACTTCTATGTTTGCATTTTCCATTTTTGTTGAGAAATGACTATGTTGCAGATACTCTGACTGGCGTGGAGAAGGAGATGAAGTTCATCATCAGAACTTACTTTGTGATACATGTTTATGCTTTTGTTTCTAATACCAGATGTACAGCCACCCCAATGGTTGAAAGCGTGCACATAAGATATCAGTGCTAAGGGTCCTGGGTTCTAGCTCCAGAAGCGTCTTTTTAGGTTTATTTATTGACATTTTTTACCCCATTATCTGTCAAACAATATTCCTAGACCCGGACTTCTAGATATCCTCACCCAACAACATTATCACCTCACTCTCTCAACAACCAGAACTTCTAGACTCCTTCAACAATCAAAACTTATAACCTTCCAGTAATACTAGAACTTCTAGGTTCCCAGTTGCATCAGAACTTCTAGAATCTCTCAGCAATCAGAACTTCTAGGCTTTCCTTTATTCCCAGCAACCCCAGAACGTCAGTACGTCTAGCTCCAGAACTTCCGACCTTCCTTGTTTTGCTAACATTTGCTTTCTGATTTGCAACACGCCTGAGTCAGAACTTCTACTCTTCCTTCTTTCAGCAACACGATGATTCTGACTCTTATTCCCTTATTATTTTTATCATCACTTTATTTTCATTAATCAAAAACACCAAAAATACTTTATATTCACATGCTTTATTTTATTTCTTTTAAAATAAAAAGAATAAAAATATTTTCTTAAGCAAATTTATTTCTTCTCTTAACAAAAACAAAACAAATCTAATCTACATTTCTTGGACATTATTTCAATGTGGTTGTAATAGATAATTAGGACTTTAATTTCTTGCAATCCCCATTTGTAAATTTGTACACCCCATCCCCATGTGATTGCAATAACATAGGATATTTACTTTCCGCAATTTATCGTTTTCATATAAATGCTAGTAATTAGGATTTGTATGGAAAGATAAAAATAACAAGTAGACAACCCCTAATCAAAGACTAAATGCATGCAAGTTAAACACACTATTCACACATGCACCCCTAGGGTTAACTCCACTTGTTGCCTAAAAATGGTCATGTTATGCATGTGAGACGTCTTAGCAAAACAATAAAAAATACAAGATCATAGTCCCTCGATGACACTTCGAATGTTGCCTTTCAAATGATCTTAGTCCCTCAAGAGAAATGCTAAGATATCTCATAACATTGCTATCATGACTATACGATGACCCACGTCCGTCCCTTTACATCCAAAGATAAATCTTCTTACCAATCAATGGTAAGATAGTAACATCTAAAGGAGGAGGAAAAGAACAAAGACTTTTGAGTAGGTAGAAACGTTCTTAGTTGCTTGCTAATCTTCAAATACAAACATCTTTTCAAACACACCAACACTTTCCATGAAATACTTTCAAAAGTCCAACACTTTGTATATATTCTTATAGAAACGAGAGTCATTACAAAGTTTGCCTAAACGAAGGCGCTTTTCAAAAATACTTTCAAAATCCACCACAAAGTACATTTTCAAACAAAAGCAATGATCTAGCAAGCAACTAAGATCCCATAGATAACTATGGATGAAAAGGATGCTAACACCTTCCCTTTTTATAATCTACCCCCCGAACTCAAGAAGAAAAATCTCAAAGGTCTTTCCTGTTCTTTTCACCCTTTCCTTTATTTGGATAAAAGAAAAGTCGGTGGCGACTCTTGCTATCCGCAACAAATGCGATCAAATGCAAAACATCCCAAGTCAGTTCTCCCACTGTGTTACAGAAGGCAACATTAAAGGGTCACCGAGGGACTACGATCTTGCATTCGAGAGTTTTTGCTAAAGCATCTCACGTTCGAGGGACATGATTGTTTTATTCTAAGGCAACAAGTGTGGGTTAACCCTAGAGGTGCAAGTGTGCAAAGTGTTTGTTTTTATGCATTTTTATCTTGAATTTAGGGTTATCTACTTGTTGATTTTATGTCTTGCCATATAAATCCTAATTACTAACAATAATATGGAAAGCGATAAATTGTGGAATGTAAAAGTCCTACGCTACTACAATACTTAGGGATGGGGATACAAATTTACAAATGGGGAATGAAAGCAATTAAACCCGAATTACTATTACAACCATATTTAATATCGCTAAATAATGTACAAGAATATAAAGATAAAGTGAAATTGGGAAGAAGATTATTTTTATGTTTTTGTGTGAAAAAATTCTCTAGTTAAACTAGTAAAAAAGAAAGAAAATAATTAATTAAATTCCTAGATTCTAAGTTGAAAGAAAATTAAAATAAAACTAAGTCCAATACTAATTCAATTAAATTTAAGAAAAGAGAAAAGAAATTAAATTTGTTAGGAAAATATTTTTTAGGTTTTTTATATATTTGAGAAAAGAGTTTGAAATTTGAAATGAAAAGAAATTAGAAACTTAAATCTAATTTTAATTATTTACAAATTGATTAAAAAAAGTGTGATAAATTATTTATTTGTGAAAATATATTAAACCCTAAAATGTTCTAAATATTTCAGGAAAATAGTTTATTTGTTTTGTTTAAGAAAATATTTTAATGTGTAAAAAATAATAATGACAAACCTAGTTCTAATTAACAAAACAAAGAGGTGATTAAAATAAGTTAATTTTTATGTCAAAAAATTAGTTCAATTAAATGAAAACCTAAATCTAATATTTTTGTGATTTTATGATATTAAATAAACAAAATGTTTAAACAAAAATAATTAAATAAAATAAGAAAAAGAAAATGTTTTGGGCCTATGTGTGAAAGTAAAAGAGGGGTAAGAATTTGGCAAAATTCAGGTCCATTACAGTGAGCCCAACGCTTGTTTTTGTATCTAGTGGGGGAGGCCCTTTGAGGTCCACCATGAGGAAGCGTGTGGGGAATTGGATATGGTCTGGGATGATGATCAGAAGGTATGGAGATGAGGTGCATGGCATGCATGTTAACTGACTTGTATTGGATCCTTTAAGAAAATGTTAGAAAAATACAAAAGGGTACCATTGGGGCTCGAACCCAGGTCTCTATAGTCACAGGCGTGTGCTTCTTATCACTGGGGTGGCTATACATCCGGTGTTATAAACAAAACCAAACATATATATTATAAAACAAGTCATGAATATGACTTCATCTTCTTCCTTGCGCCAGAAGTTACAACACCATTTTTGAAAACATTATCTCCTTCATTTGTCAACCATTTGCAAAAGTATAAACATGAAACTTGCCCAAATTCATCACGAGTTCAGTCATATATATAATAAAGCTATAAATAAAAGATGATCATGAATTTTAATGTTACCAAATTTAACCTAATTTTTCCAGAAAGTTCAACTCTAAAATTATCACTACTCAGGCAACATAAATGAATTCTAAGGACATGGTCAGTTTCAGGGCTATGATGTCTACATTTTATCTTTGAAAATGGAAAACTAATAATGCATATACGAAGAGTTCAAAAGTCAAAAAACTTACCTTGAAAATGGAATTCGTGTTTTGAAAATGAGCTTTTTTCAAGATGCTGCAATGATCACATTAGCTTCCTTGGTCCTCTAGGAAGCTAATGCAATGCTTAGCTTGAGTTGAGAGTGGCTAAAATGGTCTGGAGAAGTCAAGTTGTAGACCTATGTTTTTGAGTTTGGACAATGGTGGAAATGGATTTACAGTTGGGAAACATGTATTGGGATGAGTTGTATTTGAGGTATATAAGCTTTGAGAACGATTTAGAGGGAAAATGCACGAGTGGATTATGAGATTGAAGTTTTTGGCCAGAAATGACAAGTTATGGAGTTGTGGATGCACTTCTGGTTTAGAGGGAGTTTCATGGTTTTTAAGGGCTTGTGAATTCGTGTTAGGTTGCAAATGACCTCTCTATTTATAGGCAAGACGTTTGACATCTTGAAGTAACCAAAATTTTGAGATAACATGTTATGGTTTGGTTAAAAATGAGAAATCAAGTTGAAATGGATTTTCATAGTTCCTAGGCTCAAGTACAAGCATGACCTGAGTTTGTTGGGTGCAATGAGGTTGCTTCTTCAATTTAAAATGGAGTGTGATCAGAAGATACAAGTGAGGAGCTCAATGCATTGACTTTATGTAAAAGCTTGCTTTACAAGAATGGAATGGTAACTTTCTTCCAAAAATAGAACATTTCTTTGGATAATAGCTCAAGCACTTGGATAATGGCTCAATCAAATGCGTAAACATTAAATTAAGGAGTGAAACACAAGTTAGGAGGCCTACAAAGTGAATTTATGCAGCATAGCTATGGTTTAGGTCAAGTGTTCTTCATGAAAAATGCCTTGTAATTCAAGTTTGAAAGCCCAACTACTCCTCTTCTATTCTCCTAGCTCAAAAATGATCTTATTGAGTTCTAGGACATTTTGGAAAGCTTGAAACATTCTCTACAAATTTCATGTTTTCCACTTTTGAAAAAATCCAATTTGAACTATGTGAAAAATGGCCAAGAAGTTAGGCCAAAAATCTACCTAAACTAGGTCAAATTTTCACCTTGTGTTTTAGAAAAAGTGCATGACTTCATGAATTTATAACTCAAAATAAAAACACTTCCAGGACTTGATCAGTAAATAAAAGTTGTAGATATCATCAAGATCTACAACTTTCACGTTGAAAGTTTTCATTGAATCATCTTGCATCTTGGTGAAAAAATGACATGAAGTAATGGAATTATCATGTATAAAACACTTAGAAAAATTTCCAAGTCTTGAAAAGTTTGACTTTTCACATTGAATTTTGACTTTCTTGATTTCTTGATGATCAAGCTTCATATTTTTGAATGTATTTATGAATTGTGATCTTTGAAATCAAATCTTGATCAAAAAGTCAAAGTTTGACTTTTTGTGCATCAGCTGACCTTTCATCAGTTGATCAAATTTCAACTATCAATTCAATAATCTTGAGAAATGTTTTGAGCCATGAAATTAAATCAACATGTTGTGTTTGAATCCTTGAGATTATGCTTCAAGCCATTAGATCATGCATTAGGTAAAAAATCATTGATCAGTCAAATATAGTCAAAACCCTAATTTTGACCATTTTGCCCTTTTGATGATTTGATTGTGTTTCTTGAGGAATTATGATCCAAATTTGATAAATTGATGAATATAACTTCAAAATGTTGACAATAATTTCACCACAATTGACTTTTTACCCAATACAATTGATTTTCAGTCATCTGGTCAATTAATTGAGCAAATTTATTATTCAAGACTTGAAAATTGACATGAGTATTATTGGAGGTATATAATCATCCATGAAGGTCATTTGAGGCATTATAATTCCAATTATTCTTGTGAAAATTAAAACCCTAATTTGAGGCATCAGTGTTTTAGGAGATGGTTTGACCTAGCCAAAACTTGTGCAAACTTGAACTTTTGGAGATCTTTTGAGAATTATCTTGAGAAAGGAGGGGGAAAATTTTAGGGTACAACAGCTGCCCCTGTTCAATATTCTTAAGTCTGAAGAGTTAGATTGGCGGGTACATCATTCATAAATTGAAAGTGGAATGTGATTGAACACTAGAGTGCCAAGAAATTTGCACTCATACGAAAATAATGATGTTGGTTGATTGTGTCGGGAATGGGCTTAAAGATGCCATTTAGAGAGGTGATGAAGATTTGTCGGAGATGGACTTATAGATGTCATCCAAGGTGATCGTTGGTAGGGATTGGAAGAAGTGTCAAAATAAATCTTTGGCCGACTTTTACTGAACCAAGCAGAAGTCTTAAATAAACTTCAATTGGATAACGAACCAATATGAATCTTCTGAGCAATTTAATTGAACCAAAGAAAGTGTATAAATGGAACGGAATCTGGATAAATCGTTAGTCGATTTAAACTGAACCGACAGAGGTCTTGAATAATCTTTAACTGGATAACGAATCAGTATAAATCTTATGAGCCATTTAACTGAACCAAAAGAGATCTTGAATAACCTTTAACTGGATAACGAATTAGTATAAATCTTTGGAGCAATTTAACTGAACCAGCAGAGGTCTTGAATAATATTTAACTGGATAACGAATCAGCATAAATCTTCGGAGCGATTTAACCAAACTAGAGAAAGAGTCTACCGGAACGAAATCAGGATAAATCATTAGTCGATTTAAACTGAACCTAGCATAAGTCTTGAATAATCTTTAACTGGATAACGAAGCAGTATAAATCTTTGGAGCGATTTATCTGAACTAGAGAAATTGTCTTCTGGAATGGAGTCAAAATAAATAATTGATTGATTTAAACCGAACCAACAGATAAATTTTTTGTTGTTGATGGTATTCATTTGGTGACTGATATTTCCTGAAAAGGTAAAGAATTAGATGTAATGCAATGTCATGATGCATGTATTATTTAATGATGTGCTCAAAATAAATGAGATTGTGCTATATGTATTTTGTATGCATATGTCATGATGTATGAATGTGAAATGTTATTTGAAGTGTATCTTTTGTCTGGGAAAATAAATCCTTGACAACTGCTGGAGAGCTAAATCTCGGACTACTGCTGGAGATGAAGAGTATGTATCTCTTCAACCTTGTTTAAAATGCTTCCGATGGGAATTCCTGTTTACTGTTTGAGGAAACTCTGCATGGAGTGTTGATTTCTGTTTGGGAAGTAGAGTTTAGGAACCTTGATTATCCATTGCTCTATTAGGGAATTTAATTCTCATATGCTCTACTGGGGATAAAAGAGATGATAAGACTTCTGATCGTCTAGTGGAGATGAAGTTAAATGGTATCTGGTCGGGTTTCAGGCTTCGCAACAACTTTTTGGTGATAGTATCAATTCTGTTGGGGACAAGGGGTGTTGTCCGTTGAGAAGTAAACTTAAGCCGGGGAGATTATAGTCCATTGGGGAAATAAACCCTGTCGAGGAAGGTATTCTGAAGACCTTACTGGGGAAATGTATTCATCTGAGGACGAATTTTTGCAGGGTTTCTTTTTCAGCTTTGGAAAACCAAACTCAGAAGAGAATTTCTAGGAGATATACTGATTGGCACTCTGGATGGAGAATGTATGAATTTACTCCGTGGGGATAATGTTATTTAAGTAACTCTGTGAGGACATCCCAGATCCTTAAGTAAATGCTTATTACTGTTCTTGTACATACATTGATTAACAAATAATCATGTTCATATGTATATGTTCATTCAATTTTAGTCATTAGACGTTTTTGCACTCAAAAAAAAAAGTTTACACTTTAAAGTATATTTGTATTGATAATTTTCCTAAAATAGGCGTTTTTGTACAGGGAGACAAAAATCCTAGTAAGAGGAAGTCGTCGAAAAATGAAAAGAATACAAAGTGAAAACAAAAATTGTGTAGCCATGTGGAAGTGATCTCATTGGGTTCCAACTCTGCTATTGATCATATGTCTTCGAACAACATCCCTTTTTGTTGAAAGAAGTTGATTGGATTTGATCTCGTACCGTTTAAACTTTTGATTTTGGTAATAAAGATGACTGTTAGTGATTCGACGGGACATAGTCGTACGCTTTTTATCCTTAACTTTTGCCTGGACCGCCCTTTCAGGTTTTCAGTCCACCAGGATACCCTTTTTTGCCCAAGCCGCACTTTTAGGTTTTCGACTTGTCGGGTGTATAATATATTGTTTATATCCCTAATTTTTTCCCGAACCTTTTTGGTTCGTCGGGATGCCCTTATTTTTGCCTAGGTATGTTAACCTAGTGGGTCATTCTTTATGCGTAGTATTTTTTTGACTATGTCCGTGTTCGTAGGATGCAGGAAATCTTTGTCGTCCATAGTGGTTAGCATCATAGCTCCGCCAGAGAATAATTTCTTGACAACAAATAGCCCTTCATAAGTGGGAGTCCATTTTCCCCTGGGATCGCCTTATGGTAAAATGATGCGCTTTATTACCAAGTCGCCAGCCTGGTATACTCGAGGTTTGATCTTCTTGTTGAATGCCTTGATCATACGCTTTTGATACGTTTAACCATGACAGACAACAACTAGTCTCTTCTCTTCAATCAAATTCAACTGATCCAATCTTGTCTGAACCCATTCATCTTCGCCTAAGCCCGCTTTTTCATAATCCTCAGAGAAGGAATTTGAACTTTGACGGGCAGAACAACTTCCATGCCACAGACTAGAGAGAAAGGGGTTGCCCCAGTTGATGTTTGAGCCGAGGTACGGTAGCCATGAAGATCAAATGGAAGCATCTCATGCCCGTCTTTATAGGTTACCACCATCTTTTGCACAATCTTCTTTATGTTTTTGTTGGCGGATTCCACTGCGCCATTCATCTTAGGTCTGTATGGAGAAGAATCATGGTGCTTGATTTTGAACTGCATGCCGAGTTCAGTAATCATGGAATTATTGAGGTTGGTTCCGTTGTCGGTGATGATCCTTTCAGGGATGCCGTATCAGATGATGAGGTTATGCTTGATGAATCGGGCTACAATGTTCTTAGTGACTGAGGAAAATGAAGCAGCTTCGACCCATTTGGTTAAGTAATCAATGACGATGAGGATGAAATGATGTCCATTAGAGGAAGTGGATTTGATCTCTCCAATCATGTCAATGCCCCATATTGAAAATGTCCACGAGGCAGTCATGACGTTCAAGGGTATTAGAGGCATATGAACCTTGTCGGCATAGATTTGACACTCATGGCAAGTCCTCGAATGGTGGTGACAATTAGTTTCCCTGGTTGACCAATAGTATCCAGCCCTCAGAATTTTCTTGGCCATAGTGTGTCCACTATAATGAGTTCCAAAGATACCGTCATGATCTCTTCCGCCTCCTTCTTATCCACACAACGGAGCAGAGTTAAATCATGGTTACATTTGTACAAAATCCCATTGCTTAGGAAGAATTTGGCTGAGAACCTCTGCAAGAATTTCCTATCATTGATTGAAACTCCTTCAGTATACTCTTGTGCTTCAAGATATCTCTTTACTTCATAGTACCAAGGCTTCTCCTCATCAATGTCGATCTCATAACAGTGTGCAGGTTCATCAAATCTTTCGATGGTAATTCTGGGAGCTTCATTGTCCCAATTGACCTTGAGCATAGACGACATAGTTGCTAAAGCAACTACCAACTGATTTTCTTCCCTCGGGATATGCTCAAAAGTGACCTTCTTGAAGTAGGGGATCAAAGTTAGCACAAGCTCTTTGTAAGGGATTAAGTTTGGATGATTGGTATCCCACTCCCCTTTAACTTGACTTACCACCAGGGCTGAATCTCTGTATACGCTTAAGAATTTGATTCTTAGATCAATGGCAACATTTATACCCAATGTGATACAGTGGTAGAACCGACTGTTAATATTGGTTTTCATTTTTTGTTCGCAAAATGTCGCGGTAAGCAAGAGTCGTCACCGACTTTTATTTCATCCAATCATGGAAAAGGAAAAAGAATAGAAAAAACCTTTTTTCGAGATATTTTGAGTACGGGGGGTAGATTATAGAAAGGGAAGGTGTTAGCACCCTTTTTATCCATGGTTTTCCATGGGCTCTTAGGTACTTGCTCATTTTTCAAATTGCTTGTGTGTGCTTGATTTTGAAAATGTTTTATTTCGTGATAACCCTTGTAGCAGTCCTCAAGGGTGTGACGAAGTTTGTTTTGAAAAATTTGTTTTGAACGGTGTTTGTGTGAAAAGTTTTGTTGAGCAAGTACTTAAGATTCTACCTACTCGAAAAAAGGTTCTTTGTTCTCATTTCCTTTAGACAGCGATATCCTACTATTAAGGAGTAGGTAGCCTCGTTGTTGGAGTTTGTAAGGGACGTTCGAAAGGGACAAGTACAGTCACCAAAGCAACAGTTAGGAAGCCTTAGTAGTAACCCTAAAGTCTTAAGATCCTTCCGAGGCAACATTTCTGAGGCAACATTTTCGAAGCAACATTCGAATGGGACATTTTGATCTTTTAGACTGGAGGGCAACCACTAAAATCTCCTATGCTTAATGACTGTTTACCGAAGGCAACCGAAGTGAGGCAAACCCTAGGATGAATATGTGCATGTGAAATTTTCAGTTATTTAGTCTTTGTACATTAGGTGACCTACCGTTTTAATTTCAAGTAATCTTCTCATACAATCCTATTAGCCATGCATCTAACATTTAAATATTTCCAGGAATTTAAAGTGCAAAAAATAAACCTAGCTATTACAAGGCTTTGGCAGTTACATAATCATCTTGACTGAAAATAAAATGCGGAAGCTTAAAACCCTAATTACTATTACAACCTTGAAACAATTACAATAATAATAAAAGAATTAAAATGTGTGCGGTAAATTAAATGCGAGAAAAAAATTGAAAACCCTAAAAATCTAATTAAAAAAAATTTAAGTTATTTTTGAGAAAAGACTTAATTAGGTTATCTACAACTAAAACCCTAATTCTAATTATTTTTAATTATAAAAAGAACTTGCAATTAACCTAATTTACTAAATTAAATAATCCAAGAAAATAAAATATGTTATAAAAAAGATTTTATGTGTTTTTTTGTGATTTTTATTTGAGAAAAACAATTTAATTACAAATTTAAAACCTAATTTCTAATTAGTTTTATTTACAAAAAAAGAATTAAATTAACCTAGTTTCTAATTAAATTAATTAAAGAAATAAGTATTTCATGAGAAAAATGATTTTTTTTTATTTTTGTGATTTATTGATTTTATGATTAAATAAAAAAAGGTAACTGATTTTTATTGAGAAATAATTAAACAAATCAATTAAAATAAAAGAAATAAAAAAAGAGAGAATTATGGGCCTGTTTGCATTGCTGAAGGAGGGGATGTGATTCTGAAATTTCTAGGCCCAGTAGCCATCCAAGCCCAGCCAGCGCCTGGTTCCATGTGGCGTTGACCTGAGAGTGTACCATGGGTCCTTCATTGTTATGCGTTGGATCTGGAGAGGCTGTGATCTATTGGTGATGATTTGAGGAGTATGGAAGGCGTATGCAAGGTTGATGCACCTGATCCTGCACAGTGAGAGCAAAATAAAGAAAATTGTTGGGACCTGGGATTGAACCCAGGTCCTCATACTCCCCACCAAGCGCTTTTACCACCGGGCCAATCTGATTTGTTGTACATAGAATGAAAACCAAATATAATATAACAAAATAAACGAGTTAGTGGGAAACACGCGCAAGATTCAAATGGCCCAATGGAATTACGCCACATATCTTCTTCTTCCTGGAACCTTCGTATTATGTATATACCTTTTACCTACGGTTGAGAGTTTGTAGCTATAGCCCTGCGAATTTCCAAAAATGCACAAGACACATGATAAATTACTTCCAACTATATGGATCAATTCGTCTTGATCTCGTAAACATCATGGTGTTCTTCTCTTGGCCCAATTTAACCTGTGTGACAAACCCCTAAAATGCACATGAAAATCCTAATAATGGCAAAGGCACATATATGCGTCAAAAATTCAATTAAATCATCCAGTCAGGTTACAAACATGTCAATGATCACAAATATATCACTTAAATATTCTAATGATGTAGGAAATTCAGTAATCGATTTATAAAAAATAAGCAAACCGTGAGAGCTGTAGTGCGCGATTCTGGATGCTTCAGGCCTTGCAAATGCTTGCTACACGTTCAGTGAATACATAGGGGTATGACTTGATCTTTAGAAACGCTTGAAACGGCCTATGGAGCAAGATTGGATCTGCACTTTTCTTTGAAAATTTGAAACTTTGTTCTTCCTTTTCACGCCTGCCAACCCTTGTCTCATGCCTTGTACATGTTCCATATATATGTTAGAATGAATTAGGGTTATAAAATTGGCTTGAATCTTTGCAATTATGGAGGATTTGATTTGATTTCCATGCCATATGTAAACTTTCTATTTTGAGCCAAATCATCCCTTTCTTGTACCAATTATGCTTGATTTGTTTTGGTCTTGATATCTCAGCATATTTTGATTGCCAACCTGTCTAAAAATCAAATCAAAACATATCTTTGCTATTATCCATCAATTATTTGATTTAATTTAATTTTTAATTAATAAAAAATCAAAATAAATTGAAAAATAAAGCAAATAATTTGTGGGTGAATATTTGGGTCGTGGACCATATTATAAGTGAGGTGCAAGCATAAAAAGTTAGGCCCATTTGGCAAAAAATGCACTTTTGAGCATATTTGACTTTTGGCAATTTTGCAAAAAAGGTCAACTTTGACAAGGCATATCTCCTCCAATTTTAACCCTAGAGAGGTGTTATTGGACTTTTTAGAAAGCTTGGGATGTCCCCTAAGCAACCCTATTGGTATAATTTCAATTGGGTCTTCCATGTTCATGTAAGAACCATTGACCCAAAAGGTGTTTTTGTTGACTTTTCAAAAGGACCTATAATGTAGAAATTCATATCTTTTGATGAGTGCATATTTTGAACTTGTGGTATGAATATGAGTTGTAGGTAATTGAATCTTATTAAAAATGAGTCTTGGATGGACATTTTTTGATAAAGTATGAGGAAGTTATGCTTGATCAAAGTTTGGTTGACTTTTCCTAAGAAACCCTAATTTAGCAACTTTTGGGTTTTGATGAATTTAGGGCATTCCTTGAAGAATAGTGATAAACCCTTGATTAAATGATGAAATTCACTTCAAAATTTTTATGTTGACCAAAAATCTTGAAGTTTGACTGTATGTGGGCCACAGTTGACTTTTGACCTAATAGAGTCGATTCTCAAGCATCTGAGCAGTTGATTGAGCAAACTTCTTGTGCAGTGCTTGAAATTTGACATGGAGGGTCTTGAGAACATATTATGACCATGGAGAGCATATGATATCTTTGGAGTTCACCTATCTTGATGAAAATGGAAACTCTAATTTGAGACACACTGCCTTAAGAGAGAGTTTTTCTGGTCAACTCTTGGGTAAACTTGAGCAAATTGAGGATCTCTAGGAGTATGTATTGAGTAAAATGAGAGGGAGAATTTTGGGGTACAACACCCAAGATGCATGCTTCATACTCGGCCATGTTGTTTGTACAGTCGAAACAAAGTCTGGCAATGAAAGGTGTATGGCAACCTTCGGGAGAAATGATCACATCACCAATTTTGTTACCCAATGCATTAGAAGCTCTAACAAAAACCATAATCCATTAAGATCCTTGTTCAGGTCCTTCATACGGTCCGGGATTTTCACAATCAGTTATCACCATGATCTTCTCGTTTGGGAATTCAAAGTTCATGGATTGGTAGTCATCAATAACTTGATGGGACAAATGATCCACTAGCACACTTCCTTTGATTCCTTTTTATATAGTATACTGGATATCATATTCAGTTAAAATCATTTGCCATCTAGCTATTCTTCTGGAGAGAGTTGGCTTCTCAAAAATATACTTGATGGGATCCATTTTAGAAATCAATAAAGTGGTGTGGGTCAGCATATACTCTCTTATCCGGAAAACAGCCCATGCCAAAGCGCAACAAGTTTTCTCGAGCAATGAATATTTGGTTTCAGAGTCGGTAAACTTTTTGCTAAGGTAGTATATTACATAATCAGAGGTCTTTCTTCAACCGGAGGCATCAGGGTTGAAGGTTCTTATAGGTACTCCTTGATCTTGTCAAAAGCTTCTTAGCAATCGTTGTTCCATCTGACTACTTGATCTTTCTTCAACAATTTGAAGATTGGCTCACAAGTAGCAGTTAAGTGAGATATGAACCGGGAAATATAGTTGAGTCGACCTAAGAAACCTTTGACCTCCTTCTCAATATAGGGAGCCGACATCTCTTGTATGGCTTTGACTTTTTCAAGGTCGACTTCAATACCTTTTCCATTGACGATGAAGTCTAGGAGTTTTCCAGACCTCCACTCTGAAGCTGCACTTGTTTAGCTTCAGCCTCAACTTGTATTTCTTCAACCTCTCAAGTAGCTTGTGGAGGTGATCAAGGTGTTCTTCCTAAGTTGGAGACCTTGCAATCATGTAATAAGCATAAACTTCTATCTCATGATGAATCATATCATGAAATAAAGCTATCATAGCCCGTTGATAGGTTGCAGCTGTATTCTTCAAACTGAAAGGCATGACCTTATAACAGAAGGTGCCCCACTGTGTAACAAAAGTGGTTTTCTCCATGTCTTCGGGTGCCATTTTGATTTGGTTGTAACCGGAGAATCCACCCATAAAGGAGAAAACTTTAAGTTGAGCAGTGTTGTCAACCAAGACATTGATATGAGGTAATGGGAAATCATATTTGGGGCTTTCCCTATTCAGATCGTTGTAGTCTACACACATACGGATTGTACCGTCTTTCTTCAGTACTGGAACAACATTTTCCACCCATTAAGGGTATGACGTCACTTCCAGGAAACCTGCATCGAACTGTTTCATTACCTAAGCTTTTATTTTCTCGAACATGTCTGGCCGCATGCGACGAACCTTTTGCTTGACCGAAGGATAATCTTCCTTCATTGGCGGACGATGAACTACGATATCAGTATCGAGCCCCGTCATATCTTCATATGGCCAAGCAAACACTTCGACATATTCGTGTAACATCTGGACCAATCTTCTCTTGGCGCATCTTTCAAGTTGGCGTCGATCTTGACTTCCTTCTTGTCTGCCTCAGTACCTAGATTTATCACTTCAACTGACTCCTCATGTGGTTGAATGGCCTTTTCCTCTTGTAACAGAAGTCTGGTAAGTTCCCCCAGTATTTCGCAATCTTCACCACCTTCGTCTTCGGCTTGATAGATTGGATTTTCAAAGTTATAGATGGAAATAGCAGACTCATTGTCAATGAGATCCAGAGTGGATGTGGATCTGCAAATGTGTGTGTGTGTGTGTGTGCATGTAAGGTCACATGGATATTTTTTGAAAATGCAATAAAGTAAAGAAAGGCAAAGAGCACAAAATTTGAATGCAAAATAGTCCAATATTTCTCATTAAAATGAGAATATGGCATATGAAAATGACAATCCCTTAACAAATGGACCACTGTACCTCGGGCAAGGCACATGACTTAAAGTCACTGTTTTAATGGAAATTACAGACAAAGTTCTCAAAGTAATAAAAACAGTAAATGTCAATTACTCCTGGTTGAAGGAGATTGGAATGAAGTCCTTGGTCTTCCAGTTGTTGATCCCTCCGACATCAGTCGGGTAGATCCAATCATCAAAGTCACAATCAACATCAGAGTCTTAAAGGGAATTAATCTCATGGTTACCAATGCGGAGAGGTGGTTTCCCTATGCGAGCACGTCGAATCTCCTTTTCAGCTTCGAAAGTGAAGCCCAATCCAAATTTTTCTGACTTGAAAGGGAAATCAGGAAGTTGTCCCCAAATGGTACAACCTCCTTCTTTAATAACAACACACACATCTTTGAGAGAAGCCATTCTCGGTGTATCTTTAGCAGCTTTGGGAATGCCAGAAGTGGCCTTGGCAACAACAACCATGGGAAAGGCCACTTCAAAGGCTTGACAAGGAGTTTCAATAAACTCTCCATCCATTTTAACATACTTAAACGAATTTAGATGACTGATCATAAACTCTTCTTCTCTGCATACAGTGATAATTTTCCCCTTGACTGGATACTTCAGCTTTTGATGTAGTGTGGAAGTCACCGCGCCTACCCCATGTATCCATGGACGTCCAAGCAGGCACGAATAAGCAGGACGGATATCCATCACATATAATGTTGAGTTGAAGACTTGAGACCCAACCTTGATAGGGAGATCAACCTCTCCATGGACCATCCTCTTAGAACCATCAGAAGCCCTTACTACAATGTCGCTAGGTTTCAACACTAGTTCATCACAGTCTAGTCTATCTAAAGCTCCTTTAGGTAAGACATTGAGAGAAGATCTAGTATCCACTAATACATGTGCCATGGTAGTGCCCTTGCATTCTATGGAGACGTGGGGAGCTTTGTTGTGATACTTCCCCATCGGGGTCAGATCTGCATCAGAGAATCCTAAACCATTGTCGATAGTCAAGCTTGCTACACAGTTTTCAAATTGGTCGACCGTAGTTTCTTGTGGGACATGTGCATTTTTGTGGAACTTTATCAGTGCTTGGGCATGTGCCTCGGAACATAGCAACAAAGACAACATAGAAATCTTCTAGGGTGTTTTCCCCAACTGTTCCACTATATTGTAATCACTTTTTCTGATAATTTTAGAATCTCCTCCATCTTTTGGGTAGATGAGTCTTCAATGGTAATATCTTTTGTGGGGCCTCTGTCCTGGCAGGCTCAGTCATTTTTTCCTTTCCCCGAGTATCAGCAACAAGTTTAACAGTAGTAATACGAATGGGTGTAGTAGTGTTTGTCAAAGGTGAAATTTCTGGAGAGAAGATCCTCCCTGTCCTAGTAACTTTACTTGATCCAGCGATGTTTGTAATGTCAGTAGTTTCACCTTCATCAATCCACGAATATTGGTTGATACCATGGTAGTACACTTTCGCCCCATAATTCCAAGGCACAACCTTGTCAGAAGAGTAGGGGACTGGCCCCGATGTGGTGATAATTAGTGGAGCTATTCTTGGTTCAATGGGAATCCTAATAGGACCTTTTGAGGTGATCCTAATAGGTTTGTTTGAGATAGTAATGATGGACACGTCTTCAAATTCTTGAGATACAACTTCAGTCAAACTTTTCACGAATGGAGTTCTTTCAAATAGAATCTCATGGTTATCCATCACGTGTTGGACACATTTCTTCAGCCATTCACAACCATTAATTTGTACAGCATAGTAGCAATAGTCTTCAAGGCAACCAGGGAATACCCCGGCTTTCAACAAATTCTCTTTAACAGTCTTCAAAGGAGTGGTCAAGTCATTAACGGAGGAAACAAGAGAGGCATCTTCAATAGCACTAACACCCTTACCATGATTTTGCATGGGTGAATTGATTACATTAGTAGTTGGAGGAGGGTCGAATTTAATTGTCTTGTTATCAATTAGGTCTTGGATTTTATTCTTTAGAGACCACCAATCACTGGTATCATGGTCGGGATTGTTTGAGTGGTAAGCGCATTTGGCGTTGGGGTTATATTTTGGAGAAGCATTATTAGGGTTGGAAGGGGATCTCGCAAGGTCACCAAATCAGCTTTCAATAGGTGTAGCAGAGCTTGAGATAATTGCACATTGATTTTAGTAAACTGCATTCCTTGGATATCCAGTCTTTGTTGATTATTTTGTTAACATGGTCGTTGAGTTGGAGTTGGATTGGAAATCAGTAGCCCCTACTAAATGTTGACGGTCATTCTTAGCATGGCTTCTTGACCCATACACAACATTAGTATCTTTTTTACCAATAAATGGTTTTTTCACATCATTTGAGGTGGAGGGCATGGGTATCTTCCCGCTTTTGATCCAGTTTTTAACCCTCTCACCAGTCAAGATCAATTCAGTGAATCTGGAAGATGAACTTCCAATTAACAAGTTGAAAAACGGTCCATTCAATGTTCCCATAAACATATCTACCAACTCTCTATCAGTTAAAGGTGGCTTCACCCTACCAGCCAATTCTCTCCATTTTTAGCGTATTTTTTGAATCCCTCATTTGATCCCATGGTCATTCCTTGCAATTTCACCCTAGTTGGTGCAAGATCAGCGTTATATTGATGTTAGCGGTAAAAAGCAGTGGCCAAATCCTTCCAAGTATGGATGTTAGTCCCTTCCAATTGGTAAAACCACTCCAACTGCGTCCCAGATAGACTTTCTTGAAAAAAGTGCACCCACGGTTTCTTATCAGCGGAATGCAGATGAATTTTACAGACATAAGATCTTAGGTGAAGCTTCGGACATGAGACACCATCGTATTTGGAAAAAGCAGGGATTTTTAATTTGTGGGGAATGACTACCCCATGAACCAAACCCAAGTCACCGAAGTCCAAGCCAGGCACAACTTGGATTTCTACAGCCTTCAATCTGTCTTCTAGTTGCTTATACTTATCGTCGGCCGATGGATATTGCTCATCAAAATAATATTCGTCTTCAAAGATTTGATTGTTTCTACGCCCAGGACGGGTGCTCCTAGCGTCATCATCTTGATTTTCATCCTCTTCGGAAGAATCTTTTTCAACTTGGACTTATCTCGCGGTCCCTTTAAATATCTTCCCCATGTTGATTACGACTTTCTTCTTTGTATTTTTCTTCGTAGCAAGAAAAGCCATCATTTCTTGCTGCCCCTTTGCTAAGTTGAGCAGAGTTTCTTGAAATTGAGAGTTTTGAGTCTGCAAGTCCTTGACAGTTTTCTCGAGATCCATCTTATACTGAAATAAACAGTAAAAGGATGAGGAAAATTGTGTCGGAAAACCTGCTTATGATATGATGCATGTTGTGCGAATGCAATGTAGGCATTCAAGCTTCCCATGAGCGCATCCTCTTTGGTGCAATGTAGGCATTCAAACTTTGCTCTTCATGAAGTTTCCTCGTGAGCTCCAAAACCTTCTTCTCGCTTGCGTAGAACTGTGCTTCAAAGGTATCTCGTTCCCCTTTGAGTTGAGTGCACGATCTTTGCAATTCCTCGAATTCGGTACGCATGTCAGGATGAAGAAGAGTATAAGGGGTGTCTCCCTCAGTAATAGGCTCTATAATCATAGGTAGGATAGATGGGTAAGGCATCATGAGGCTTTGAGCACGAGTTTGTATCCATTTGAGGTAAGGCTCAAGAGGGATGGAATTTTTATGCCCTTCAAGTTTTCTATCCACCTTGTTCACCATTCTCCAGGCTCGTATGAACTTTTGACGATAGCCTTGGATGTCGCCTTCGTAGTCGAATACCAAACCTTAGATGAGCGTATCATGGGGCCCATCTCTTCGGGCATACCCAAACTATCGTAATGCAAGAGAAGGGTTATAGGTAATACCTCCCCTAATTCCAAAGAGTGTAACATTATGGAACTCCTCACAACGGTCAATAACGGTAATATCCTCCAAAGATCGGGAACACGAACCAATATCCGAGTGTGAGAGAGACATCATCCTTTGAGACCATGTTAAGCCTTGTTCATTCTTAAATGTTGATCGAGGTAGGTGCAAAATAAACCACATATATAGAAATGGAATATAACACTAAATAGTTCCTCTCTTCTTCATGGTGCGAGTGTGGAAACAATGTAGAATGTCTCCAAGCAAAGTAGGTACGGGATTACGAGATAGAAAAACTTTGACGGTATTCACATCTATGACTTGGTCCAGATTGGGAAATAGAACCAAACCATATATTAGAAGGTGAAATAAATTCCTAATTAATTTCGAAAATTCCTTATAATATTTTTCCCACTTTTATAATATATTTTTGTTATTAAAAAAAAGATAAAAGAAAGAATAAAAATATAAAAAATATTAAAAGAAAATAAGAGAATCAGGGCGTGCAATCGAAGCCAGGAGGTATGGCCCAACAAGTTGGGTGCTAGTGTGATACGGTGGGAGAACTGACTTGAGGGTTTTGCGTTTTATCGCAAATGTTGCGGTTAGCAAGAGTCGTCACCGACTTTTCTTTTATCCAAAAGGAAAGGTGAAAAAGCACAGGAAAGACCTTTGAGATAGTTTTCTTGAGTTCGGGGGGGGTAGATTATGAAAAGGGAAGGTGTTAGAACCCTCTTCATCCATGGTTTTTCATGGGCTCTTAGTTACTTTCTAGCTTACTTGCTTTTTGTTTTGAAATTGTGCTTGGTGTGGTTTTGAAAGTATTTTGTAAAAGAGGCCATTTGTTTAGGCAATCTTTGTAATGATTCTCGTTCGTAAGAATGTATACAAAGATGTTTGTCTTTTTGAAAATGTTTTCAATGTTTGTAAAATGTGTGTGTTTGTTTTGAAAAATAGCAAGGATAGTTGTTTGAAGATAGAGAAAGTAACTAGAAGCAATCTACCTACTCAAATTTCTTTCTTATGCATTTCTATTCCTTTGACAATGTTGTCTTACCATTGATTTGGTAAGAAACCCTATCTTTGAATGTAAATGGAACGGGCGTGGGTCATCGTATAACCATGATTAACAATGTTTCAAAGTATCTTAGCATTTTGAGGGACCAAGATCATTTTGTAAGGCAACTTTTGAATAGCATTATCGAGGGACTATGATCTTATATTTGTTTGTTTTGCCAAGATACTTCGCATGCGTAATATGGCTATTTTTGTATAAGGCAACCAAGTGGAGAAACCCTAAGGATGCTTGTGTGCAAATGTGTTATTTTCATGCTTTGATTTTGTCTTGGATTTAGGGTTTTCTGTTTGATTTGTTTTTATCTTTCCATACAAACCGTAATTACTAACATGGCATGTAAAGCGGTAAATTGCGTAATGTAAAGATTACTAAGCTATTACAATAATTTATGGGAGGGGGAATACAAATTTGAATGGGGATTTGCAAGAATGTAAATCGAAATAAGCTATTACAACCAAATATTCGTACGAATATTGGAATAAAAAAATACAATATTTAAATATGCAATATTATGTACATGCAAGAAAATATTTTGTTTTATTTTTTATGTGAAAAGGAATTTTAACCTCATCCTAAAGATATAAGGAAAAGAATTTAATTCTTGAAAAAAAAAATAAAGTTAACCCTAATTTCTAGTTTTAAAAGAAAATAAAGTTCTTATGTACTATTTTTATGTATTTTTTGTATTAAAAATAATGAATAATATTTTATGAAAATATAAAGTTTTTATATATGCCAAAATAAATATTTACAAGTATGGAATGAAAAGGAAATAAATCAAATTAAACTAAACCTATTTTATTTATGTTTAGGAGTTTATTAAGAAAAATAGTTAATATATAACTAAGTGAAAATATTTTTTAAAGAGAAAATAAAATAAAATAAACAAAAATATAAAGTTTATCAATTTTATATTTTTTTATGATTTTATAATATTTAAGAAAAGAATATTTCATGAAATAAAACAAAATAAAATAAATAATTTAAATGAATGGGCCAGGGGTATCCTGAGTAATCAGGAGGTGGATGTTAGAAAAAACATAAGGCCCGGCGTTGAGGCCCAAACCTGCAAAATAGCAAAAACTGAAAATGGAAAAATGTGAAAAAACAAAAGGTAGCGCCAAGGTTCGAACCCATGATCCGGGCCTCACCAGCGCGCTACCTTACCACTGGCTATACATCTGTTTATTTATATGAAACAATAAAAACATAACACAAACAATGTCCTTGCCCTGTACTTCATCTTCTTCCTCAAGCTGGCCAGAAGCTCTGGAACTTTCTCATCTCTCAATAAAAATGGAAACGGATAACATGAATGTTGTAGCATTTTGTCTCACGATTCTAACCATGTAAATCATGTAAGCTAACAATCAAAGATCAAAAGGAATTTTAAAAGCCATAAATTTAAACATAATTTTTCCAGGAACTTCAAGTTCAAAATTCTCTCAACTCAGGCCAAATAAATGCAAGTTATAGATATGTACAGCTTCGTAGCAATGAGGTCTACATTGTTTATTCACAAATCGTGGCCAATGGATGCCTGTATGAAGAGATAGAAGTTGAGATTTTTACCTCTTTTAGTTGAAATCGTGAATGGAGTTTGAGTGAGATTTATGAAGGCCTGCTGATTGCTTGAGCTTGCTTGAACCTCCCTGAGTGTGTTCCAACCCTTACCTTGCTTTGAAAATGTCTGAAACTCTCTATCCAAGTCAACTTGCAAGCTTTGAAAACAAAAATGGCATATGATGGAGAAGGAGTTACAGTGCAGGGATGATGGTCTGAATCACTTAGATATCAAGTAGGTAAAGTGTTTTGATGATTGAAACTTGAAACGCACGAGCCAAATGATAGATTGTTATGCTTATGCATAAACTACAAGTTTGGACAGTTTTTTTGGTGATATGGAGTGTTTGAGTGTTTCAGGCCATTAGTAATCATGTTCTCAACTGTAATGTGTTTGTGTATTAGTATGGGATAGGTTTCAAGTCAGCTCTTCAACAGATTTTTCAATCCTAGCCTTTTTGCACACTTCCTTGCTTTTGAAGCAAAGTGATGGGACAAGTCTTTACATGCTTGTACTGGATTGCTTAGGGTTCGTATAAGTTCTATATAAGTTGCGTTAGGTCTGTGATACTTATGTGTGCAGAGAAGACAAGTTCAATGCTCAAGAATTGGAAAGTTGCAAAAGTGAACCTTTTCCAAAATGGCAATGGTCACTTTATGCCATTTATGGAATTACAACTTGGAAAAAGGCTCTTGAGCTTGAATTAAAGATTTGTCAACTGAGTAAGCATTAAATTATGAAGTGAGAAACAAGTTTGGGACCTGTAAAGCATGGATTAGGCAGCATAGGTACTGATTTGAAATTTGTTCTTCATGAAAAGGCTTGAATTCAAAGTGAGAAATTTCCAACTTCATCTCTTCGATTCTCCCTACTCAAAAATGATCTCAAGGAGTTATTGGACATTTTGGAAAGCTTGCAATGTTCTCTATAACTCATATTTGAAATTCATTTCAAGATTCCTCTTGGAACTAGGTGAAAAATTGCCATGAAGTTGGGTCCAAAACCTTCCTAAAATTATATCTTGAGATCCAAGCATCTTTAGGGAAAATGTGTGAAGAAAAGTTGTAGATTTCATAGAGATCTACAACTTTCATTTTGGGAACTTTCTTTGAATCATCTTGTATCATGGTGAAAAAATGGCTTAAAGTTGAGAAAAAATAAGAAATTTTCTATACTTAGAAAAATTTCTAAGTTAAGAAAAATTCAAATTTTAAAATCAAATCTTCAATCCTTGATTTCTTGATGAACAAGTTTCACATTTTGACATCTTTTTATGAATTGTGACCCTTGGCACTTGATTTTGACCAAAAAGTCAAAGTTTGACTTTTTAGTGTACAATTGACTTTTGATCAGTTGACTACAAATTTCATTTGTCAACCCAATGAAATTGTAATGTTTTGAGCTATGTAATTAGGTCAAGATGATACAAATTAACCCTTGAAATCATGCTTCAACTCAATTGGTCATTTTCTAGGTAGAAAATCAGAAATTCCTCTTCCTTAGTCAAAACCCTAATTTTGACCATTTTGCCCTTTTGATGATTTGATCAAATTTCTTGAGGAATTGTAATCCAAACTTGATAAAATGATACATATGAGTCTAAAATGTTGATGTTGTCAAAAAATTATGAATTTTGACTGTAAATTGGCCATGGTTGACTTTTTCCCCAATACAGCTGATTTTTAGGTCAACTGTCCAATTGACTGATAAAAAATATGGTTCAAGGCTTGAAACTTATCATGAGTGATCTTAGGGGTCCATAATGATGTTTGAAAGTCATATGAAGCATTGATAGTCCAAAAATCCTTGTGCAATCTCAAACCCTAATTATGGGTCCTCGGTGCATGATGAGATGTCTTGAGCTGATCAAACCCTAATCCATTCTTGAATCAAAGCGATTTTGTGAGAATAATCTTGATAAATGAGAGGGAAAATTTTGGGGTACAATAGCTGGCCTGGTTAGTATGAAGCCCAATGCTGGGTTTTTTTAGCATAATATTGACAGGTTCCTCAAAAATGGTGGAATGGACTGAGGGCAAGAGAGTATCTGGTCCACTCAATTCAATTATCATCCAAACCCAATTCAGATTTCAACCCACTATCCCTAAGTTTTTTTTGTCACACTTGATTATTTAAAAAAAAAAGAAAAAAAGAATACAATTAAGAAAAAGAAAGAGGATTTAGGGATTTAGTACTGTGACGATCAACCTCCGTTGTTCCCCTTCTCAGTGAGAGAGTGCAGGAATTAGAGGTGATTGGATGAAGAACGAGGATTCTTCAAAAGGTTATTGAACAAATGAAGATTTAGGGAGAGTAGAGAGGTGAGTTTTTTCCTCTGGCCTTTTTCTGAGTTTTTGGTATTGGTAAATAATAATCTTTCTCTCTGTTGGATAATTATTGTTTATATAGGTTGTTACGGATGCGGAAGTTTGTTACAACTTGAAGTGATCTCGACCCTTAGTTTGATGAATTTGGTTAGGAAATGAAGGGGAGATAGAAATCCAGTTAGAGAGTTTTCTTCTGGTTCATGAATCGTGAATTTCCCTTCTCTTCTTCTTTTCTGGTTATGACTTCTGTTATATCTTTTTTGTAGTTCTGTTAGGAAGCTGTTAGAAGAGGTTTAGGAAGTTAGTTGAATCGGTTGGTTTTATGTTGGTTCCTGTTTTTGGCAGTTAGGAGGTTAGAAATTGTTTACAGTTAGTTAGAAAACTGTTAGGATGAGAAAACTTCTGTTACGGTAATTATGAGGTTTGGAATTAGTTAGAAAAATTGTTATAAAAAAGGTTAGGAATGAGCTGAGTTGGAAATTCTTTTTTCTGGTATGGTTTATCTGAATGCAAGTTTACGACATTAAACTGAAGTGGCGAGGATACTGGGATTATTAGTGACTAGTCTTCTGCAGACTATGGTTTTTTGAAACAAGGAATTCCTTTAACATCTTCAAGAACATGGAGTTCTTCCACATAGCCTGGTTTACTTGATTGTGCATTTCTAATGGCCTGCAAATCCAATTCAGAATTATCCAAACCATATCGGATTCTCTCTGTCGTAGCAGCCGCATCAGTTTTTATGTGAGATGGCATCATTTTCAAAATGTGAAGATATTGAATCAGTTCTTTGTATGCTGGTCTGACTTGGATGGTTTTAATTTTATCTTGGAAACTGGTTGTCAGTGGAAGTTAAATGTTGTCCATTAAGTGATCCGACGGGACATATTCATACGCTTTAATTCCCTAACTTTTGCCTGGACCGCCCTTTCGGGTTCTCAGTCCACCGGGAAACCCTTTTTTGCCCAAGTCGCCCTTTCGGGTTTTCAACTTGCCGGGTGTACAAATGTTTTTATTTTATCCCTAATTTTTTCCCGAACCTTTTTGGTTCGCTGGGATGCCCTTGTTTTGCCTAGGTGTGTTAACCTAGAGGGTCTCTTATGCGTAGTATCTTTTGACTATATCCATGTTCGCAGGGTGTGGTAGTTCGTCACCGTCCATGGTGGTCAAAATCATTGCCCCACCAGAGAATATATTTTTGATTACAAATGATCCTTCATAGGTAGGAGTCCATTTTCCCCTGGGATCACTTTGTGGCAAGATGATACGTTTGATCACTAGATCCCTAACTTGATAGACTTGGCGTTTGACTTTCTTGTCGAAAGCCTTGATCGTTCGTTTTTGATACATCTGACCATGGAAAACAACAGTAAGTCTCTTTTCATCAATTAAGTTCAGTTGATCAAGTCGAGTCTGGATCCAATTGTCTTCATTCAAACCTGCATCCTTCATAATCCTCAAAGAGGGGATCTGAACCTCAATAGGTAAAACAACTTCCATGCCATATACCAAATAATAGGGTGTTGCCCCAGTTGATGTGCGATCCACGGTACGATACCCATGGAGAGTGAAAGGTAGCATCTCATGCTAGTATTTGTATGTGACTGTCATTTTCTGTATGATCTTTTTAATGTTTTTATTTGCAGCCTCGACAGCACCATTCATCTTTGGCCGATAGGGGGAAGAATTGTGATGTTGAATCTTGAATTGCTCGCACAAGGCGGTGATCATAGTATTGTTAATATTTGTACCATTGTCACTGATGATCCTTTCTGGGATACCGTACCAGAAAATGAGATTTTGCTTGATGAAGCGGGCAACTACATTCTTAGCAACGGAAGCGAAGGAATTTGCTTCGACCCACTTTTTAAAATAGTCAATGGCCACTAGGATGAAGCGGTGTCCATTGGAGGCTGTAGGCTTGATCTCCCCAATCATATCAATTCCCCACATGGAAAAGGGCCAAGTAGCCGTCTAGACATTTAGAGGAACCAGAGGTACGTACACCTTGTCAGCATAAATTTGACACTTATGACAGTTTCGGGAGTGTTGATAGCAATCTGCTTCCATGGTAGACCAATAATAGCCTGCCCTTAGGATTTTCTTTGCAATCGTATGCCCATTGGAGTGAGTGCCTAATGTACCTTCATGTAATTCAGCCATAATCTTTTCCGCTTCAATCTTATCCACACACCGGAGCATAATGGAGTCATGATTGCGTTTGTACAAGATGCCATTACTCATGAAGAACTTAGCAGAGAATCTCCTTAAGAACCTTTTATCATTGATTGAAGCTCCTTCTGGATATTCTTGAGCCTCGAGATACCTCTTGACTTCATGAAACCAAGGCTGGTCCACTACCTCTTTAGTATTAATCTCGTGACAGTGTGTTGGTTCATCCATTCGTTCGATGGTGATCTGGGGAGCCACGTTATCCCAATTAAGTTTAAACATAGACGACATTGTGGCTAGAGTGTCTGCTAGCTAATTTTCTTCTCGCGGGAAATGCTCGAAGGTAATCTCCTCAAAATGTGGTAGCAATGTCAAAACATGTTCTTTGTAAGGGATAAGATTTGGGTGTTTAGTGTCCCATTCCTCTTTGATCTGACAGATGACCAAAGCTGAATCTCCAAACACATCTAAAGATTTGATTCCCAAGTCTATGGCAGCCTTGAGCCCAAAGATGCATGCTTTGTATTCCGCCATGTTGTTCATATAGTTGAAGCAAAGTCTGGAAGTAAAGGGAGTATGACACCTTCCGAAGATATGAGTACAACGCCGATACCATTACCGAGTGCATTGGATGCCCCATCAAAGAAAAGAGTCCATCAGGTTCCTTGTTCAGGTCCGTCATATGACCTGATTTCTTCACAGTTGTCTAATGTCATGATGTCTTCATCCGAGAATTCAAACTTCATGGACTGATAGTCTTCTACAGCTTAATGACCAAGATGATCAGCCAATACACTACCCTTTATAGATTTCTGAGTAGTATACTGTATATCATATTCTGTTAGGATCATCTTCCATCTAGCTATTCTCCCAGACAGAGAAGGCTTCTCGAAGATGTATTTTATCAGATCCATCTTAGATATCAACAAGGTAGTATGAGTCAGCATATATTGTCTTAGCCGGCGAGCAGCCCATGCCAGAGCGCAACAAGTTTTCTCGAGCAGTGAATATCTGGTTTCACAGTCGGTAAACTTTTTTCTCAGGTAGTAAATAGCATGCTCTTTTTGGCCAGACTCGTCATGCTGCCCCAGTACACACCCCATTGAGTTTTCTAAAACAGTCAGATACATGATCAGTGGTCTTCTCTTGACTGGTGGAATCAAAACAGGAGGCTCTTGTAGGTACTCTTTGATTTTGTCGAAAGCATTCTGGCATTCATTATTCCATTTGACTACTTGATCTTTCTTCAATAGTTTGAAGATTGGCTCATAAGTAGCTGTTAGGTGAGAAACGAATCTAAAAATATAGTTCAGGCGTCCCAAGAATCCTATGACTTCCTTCTCAATATGAGGAGCAGGCATTTGTTGTATTGCTTTAACCTTGGCAGGGTCGACCTCAATACCTTTGTTACTGACGACAAAACCTAAGAGTATACCGGATCATACTTCGAATGTGCACTTATTTGGATTCAACCTTAGCTTATACTTCTTCAACCTCTCAAACAACTTTTGCAAGTGATCAAGGTGCTCTTCTTCTGTTTTTGATCGGGCTATCATATCGTCTATGTAGACCTCTATTTCATGATGTATCATGTCATGAAACAAAGCTACCATGGCACGCTGATAGGTTGCCCCAGCATTCTTCAGTCCGAATGGCATCACTTTGTAGCAGAATGTGCCCCACTGTGTGACAAATGTAGTTTTCTCCATGTCCTCAGGTGCCATTTTGATTTGGTTATAACCTGAGAAACCGTCCATGAAGGAAAATACTTTGTGTTGGGCCGTATTGTCAACCAGGATATCAATGTGGGGGAGTGGAAAATCATCTTTAGGGTTGGCCCTATTCAGATCTCTATAGTCCATGCACATTCATACTTTGCCGTTCTTTTTAGGAACGGGAACAATGTTGGCAACCCATTGGGGATAGGAAGTGACAGCCAATAATACATCATTGAATTGTTTCATGACTTCCGCTTTGATCTTCTCCGACATGTCAGGTCTCATGCGGCAGAATTTTTGTTTTACTGGTGGATAGTCTTCTCTTGTTGGCAGACGATGTACCACTATGTCTGTATCAAGTCTTGGCATGTCTTTATATGACCAGGAAAAGATCTCAACATAATCATGCAACAGCTGAATCAGACGCTCCTTAACACTAGGCTCCAGATTGGCACCCACCTTGACCTCTTTTATATCCTCCTCGGTACCCAAATTGACTATATCCACAGGTTCCTCATGAGGCTGAATAACTCTTTCCTCTTGTTGTAGTAGTCTGGCCAATTCCCCTGGTACTTCACAATCTTCCTCACCTTCGTCTTCGGCTTGGTAGATTAGATCCTCAGAATCACAAAAGGCCATAGCAGTATCATTACCCGTGGAATCCTGAATGGAGGGGTACCTGCATTTGTGAGTGTGGGTGTGTATAAGGGTATAGCCATCTTTAAACAATAAAATGTAAAAGAAATACAATGAACACAAAAGTTTGTATGTGAAAAACTTCTATGATTCATTGAATGTCATATGAAGATGAAATAAAAACCCTTACAAATGGACCATTGTGTCTCGGGCAAGACACAAGGTTTTAAATGTGCGAATTGTTTGTGAATATTACAAGTCCAACAGAAATGTAAAAGATAAATTACTGAGGGATGAAAGTTATTGGGACAAAGTCTCTGGCTTTCCAATTGCGAAGTCCTTCGTTGACAGTAGGAAAGATCCAATCCTCCAAGCTGCAATCCTCTTCACCATCTTCCACTGCATTGACCTCGCGGTTGCTAATCTTCGAGGGTGGCCCTCCAGCACGGGCATGACACACAGCCTTCTGAGCACTTGAAGTGAACCCTAAGCCAAACTTGTCAGATTTATACGGAATATCCGGAAGTTGCCCCCAGATGGTGCATCCACCCTCCTCTACTACTGCCCTGGCGTCCTTTAGAGATGACATTCGGAGCGGAGGTCTTGTAATCTTAGGGATCTGGGACACCGTCTTGGTTATTACAACCTCTTGAGAGACTTCTTTGAAATGTTGAAAAGGAGTTTCAATGAACTCGCCGTCCAATTCTACATACCGGAAAGAATTGAGGTGGCTAATCATATACTCTTCCTCTCCGTGGATAGTGATAATCTTTCCATGGACCGGGTATTTCAGCATCTGATGCAGTGCGGAGGTGACAACACCGACATTATGGATCCATGGCCGTCCTAGCAGACAGGAGTAAGAGGTGTGGATGTCCATTACATAGAAGGTTGAGTTGAAAGTCTGAGTCCCAACCTTTATGGGAATGTCCACCTCCCCGTGGACCATCCTCTTTGAGCCATCAAATGCTCTCACGACTATGTTACTTGGTTTTAACATCAGTCCTTCGCAGTCTAATCTGTCGAGAACTTTCTTTGGTAAAACATTCAAGGATGAGCCAGTGTCCACCAAGACATGGGTTAGAGTTGTTCCTCTACATTCCACGGAGACATGCAATGCCTCGTTGTGCTTTCTTCCCCTTGGTGTCAGATCAGCATCAGAGAAACCTAGGCTGTTATCAACTGTCAAGCTGGCCACAAAATCTTGAAATTGGTCAGCAGACGTCTCTTGAGGCACGTGGGCTATCTTTAGGAATTTCACCAGGGCTTTCGCATGCGCTTATAAACACAGTAACAATGCCACCATGGAGATTTTGGAGGGAGTTTTCCCCAACAGTTTAACTACGTCGTAGTCGCTCTTCTTTATTATTCTCAGGATCTCCTCCATTTCCTTCTTGGAGGTTTCGGGGATAGTCAGTGGTTGAGCCTTCATCCGGACAGGCTCTTCTTGAATACTTTTTCCTCGAGTTTTAGCAGTAGAAGTGTTGGTAGGGATAACAGCATGGGTTGTATCGTCTTTGTCAATAGGGGCACTTGCAGATATGGTTATTGGTACGGAGGTAACCTTTGGAACAGCCACGGGTCCAAAAACTGCCTTTGGAGGGGAAATTTCAGGAGAGAAGATTCTACCGTTATGGGTAATCTTATTGTTTCCGGCAATATTGCTAATGTCAGAGTCTTCTTCTTCGGAGCTCATCTCTTCGGCGGCCAACCCATCTTGTTTGATACCATGGTAGTAGATGGCTCCACCGTAATTCCACAACACTGTTTTGTCTGATTCATACGGGACCGACCCGAGCATTGTGATTATAAGAGGAGTAGTTTTTGGAACCGATGTAATCCTAACGGGTCTTTTGGGGACCCTGGAAGGATTGGCGGAGATGGTTATGATTGAAACGTATTCAACAGGAATGGGTAAAACAGGAGTACTTTCAAACATAATCTCTTGGTTGTCTATCAAACGTTGAATGTCTGTCTTCAACAAAGGGAAAATAGTTGGTGAGGGTAAGCAAAGATGGCAGTCTTCATTACAACCCGGGAATACACCAGCTTTCAACAAGTTCATCATAATGATTGGGAGTGGAGTCAAGAGTTCATCAACTGTGGTAGCAAATAAATCTTCTTCGATAGCATTAGTGTTATGGCCATGTCTAGGCATGGGAGCAGAAATGACGTTTGGCTTCTCGGGTGCATCAAACTCAATCTCTTTTGCATCTATAAGGTCTTGAATTTTGTTTTTCAGGGCCCAACAGTTGTTAGTGTCATGACCCGAACTTTCGGAATGATATGAGTATCTGGCATTTGGGTGATAATGAGGGGATGTTGTGTTGGGGTTCTTTGGAGCTTCCTTCAGAGTTGCCAAATTGGATTTCAGAAGATATGGTAAAACTTGGGCTAGAGTCATATTGATTCTAGTGAATTGCCGGACTGGCCTTTCCAGCCTCGGTTGGTTACTTCTTGGTTGATCAGATGTGGGCTTTGGGATCATAACAGCCCCTACCGTTGGTCGACGTTCAGCTCTCCCTTGGTTCCTTTATGGATAAATAGCAGATACCTCCTTCTTCCCAGTGAAAGGTTTTCTCACAGCTGTAGAGGCAGATGAATCCTTCTGAATCTTTCCACTTTTTATGCAAGCTTCCACCCTCTCTCCGGTTAGTATTAACTTAGTAAATCCTACAAATGAGCTTCCAATCAGATGGTTGAAGAAAGGGCCTGATAGAGTGCCTAAGAACATATCCACCAACTCCCTTTCAGACAGAGGGGGTTGCACTCTCCCAACTAGATCTCTCCATTTATGCGCGTAATCCTTGAAACCCTCATTGGAAGCCATGGCCATATTCTGAAGTTGAGTACGGGTAGGCACCAAATCTGCATTATACTGGTATTGCTTATAGAAAGCTGCGGCCAGGTCTTCCCAGTTGTGGACGTCGGCCCTTTCCAATTGGTAAAACCAATCGAGTTGTGTTCCAGATAGGCTATCTTGAAAAAAAATGGACCCACAGGTCTTTATCAGCGGAGTGTGGATGAATCTTTCTCACATATGATTGGAGTTGCATCTTAGGACATGACACCCCATCATATTTTGCAAATAAAGGCACTTTGAACTTCGGTGGGATCACAATTCCCGACACTAGTCCCAATTCTTTAAAGTCTAGACCTGGAACTTTATGTATTTCCATAGCGCTCAGACGCTCTTCAAGATGTATGTACTTATCATCTGCTGGAGGATACTGTTCCTCGGAGTAGTCTTCCTCTTCTTCCTCCTCTTCAGATTCTGACAGAACCGCTGTTTCTTTTCCTTTCCCTTCTCCTTCCCCGGAAGTGGTTGCAAAATTCAAGGTTCTTCTAGTCTGTCCCTGAAACCTTCTCCCCATGTTCAAAACCCCAGTGGCTTTCTTTGTTTTCTTCTTTCTTTCTTCAGCTAACAGAGTCTTCAACTCATCTTGCCCCTTGGCTAGGGCCATGAGTAACTGTTGAAACTGCGTGTTCTGAACTTGAAGATCTTTGACTGTCTGTTCGAGTTCCATCTTACTGAAATAAATAGTAGAGAGATGAGGAAACTTGTTGCAAAAGACTTGTTTATGTTATGATGAATGATATGTACACATGCAATGTTTTCAAGGATTTTAAAGATTCAAGTTCGTTTTAGACAAAAAGAAACACAAGTTATATTAATAAGATAGAGTTTGAGTACATCAATGACCCTTGGGCAAAATAATACAACACTCTAAGATAAAAAAGTAGTGCGCATCCTCTTTGGTTCTATGTAGGCATTTAGAGTCTGCTCCTCATGAAGTAGCCTAGTGAGTTCCAAAACCTTCTTCTCGCTTGCGTAGAATTGGGCTTCGAAAGTATCTCGCTCCCCTTGAGTTGTATCTAATCCCTTTGTAGGTCTTCAAGAGATGTGGGCATGTCAGGATGTAGGATAGTGTATGGAACTTCTCCTTCCTTAACAGGCTCAATGATCATCGGGAGAATGGAAGGATTAGGCATCATAAGACTTTGAGCGCAGGTTCGTACCCACTTGAGGTAAGGCTCAAGAGGGATGGAATTCTTGTGTCCTAAAGTCTTGCTATCCACCTTATTTAGCATCCTCCAATCTCGGATGAATCTCTGGCGAAGACTTGATCGTCGTTGTCGTAGTCGAATACCAAGCCTTGAATCAACATCTCATGCGGGTCATCCCTTCGGGCATAACCAAACTGTCTTAGAGCTAAGCATGGGTTGTAGGTGATGCCTCCCCTAATTCCATGTAGAGGGACATTAGGGAATTCCCCATAACAGTCAATAATGATAACATTCTCTTTGGATCGAGAGCACCAATGAACATCTGAATGTTTGAGCGTCATTAACCTTTGTGACCACCTTAATCATTACTCATTCTTTAAGACTGATTGGGGAAGATGAGAAATAAACCATCTTGCCATGAGGGGAGTGCAACACATAAGGACACCTCTTTTCCTCATTGTGCGAGTGTGAAAAGAGTGTAAGATATCCCCTAGCAATGTAGGCACCGGATTGCGTGACATGAAGATTTTGACGGTGTTCACATCTATGAGTTGGTCAGGATTGGGAAACAAGACCATCCCATAGATAAGAAGAGCTACAATTTCCTCAAATGCTTGCAAATCTAAGGAATTTCAACAGCTTTGGGCCTTCTCAAACAGAAACTTTGCTAAGAAGCCTTTGACACCACTCCTAGTTTCCCAATGAGTTATGACATCAGATGAGTGCAAATGCAGAGCTTGAGCAATATCTTCTGGCTTTGGGTCTCTTTCCATACCATTGAAAGGTAGTTGATTGAGAATAGGAATCCTCAAGAGTTGAGAGAATTCTTCCAAAGTGGGCACAAGCTGATAGTCAGGAAATGTGAAGCAATGGTGCAAAGGATCAAAGAACTGGAAGAGCACATTCATCATATCCTCATCTGTGTTGGAGGTGACCAAGTTGAGTAGACGACCATGCCTCTCAGTGAATAGAGAGTTCTCAGGGATCCTTGAATCTAGCTCCTTAAGTTGTGGAGGAATTCTTACAAGGTTGACTTGGATAGTTTTCCTGCGAAGTGAATCCATATCCTACAAAACAAGAACAAAGATGAATCTCCAAAATCCTTGAAATGGTTAGTGATGCATATGATGCTCATGATATCCATGATTTTATGTACAAGTATGCATATATAAGCAAAGCAAACAAGTTATTAGTTTAGGCTTGCATGGGGTTTTATAGGTAAGTACCCTCTTGAAGTTTAGTTGGCTTAAACCTATCCTAGTAATAGTAACCGGGTTCTAAGGAGCTCAATATCACTGGATTGTTTCCTTGGTCATTGTTTCAGCTCAAGCCTCTTTAATGGCGACCGAAATATCCCAAGAAACCAATCCTCAATGAGTGTAGTATCGAGTATCTACCAACTTTAGACTGCACCAAAGCCGGTTATCTCACTACATCCTAAAGGCCAAGTTGGTCAAGTAAAGGGTTCTAGAAGTTCATTAGTGCTTCATGACATCACTCAGCGGCCCCGTATTCTCTTTGATTGACTCAAAGGCTACCGGTGCCCACAAATATGTCACACTAACATAGCTATTGCTTAGGCCATGTCGGTATACCCCGTACAGTTTCAATAACGTATTGCTATTTACCTATAATGTTTCCCAAATCCGAGTGGAGGATTCAAACCCAAACAAAGAACCATAATGTAAAGCAAACAAGTCAAACAATGTAAGCAAATAAATGTGATCTAGCCCTAAGGTAACCCCACTTTTATAATTATCCCCAGTAGAGTCGCCAGTTCTATGATACGGTGGAAGAACTGACTTGAGGGTTTTGTGTTTTATTGCAAATGTTGCGGTTAGCAAGAGTCGCCATCGACTTTTCTTTTATCCAAAAGGAAAGGTGAAAAAGCACAGGAAAGACCTTTGATATAGTTTTCTTGAGTTCGGGGGGTAGATTATGAAAAAGGAAGGTGTTAGCACCCTCTTCATCCATGGTTTTCCATGGGCTCTTAGTTACTTGCTAGCTTACTTGCTTTTGTTTTGAAATTGTGCTTGGTGTGGTTTTGAAAGTATTTTGTAAAAGAGGCCATTTGTTTAGGCAATCTTTGTAATGATTCTCGTTCGTAACAATGTATACAAAGATGTTTTTCTTTTTGAAAATGTTTTTAATGTTTGTAAAATGTGTGTGTTTGTTTTGAAAAATAGAAAGGATAGTTGTTTGAAGATAGAGCAAGTAACTAGAAGCAATCTACCTACTCAAATGTCTTTCTTATGCATTTCTATTCCTTTGACATTGTTGTCTTACCGTTGATTTGGTAAGCAACCCTATCTTTGGATGTAAATGGGATGGGCGTGGGTCATCGTATAACCATGATTAGCAATGTTGCAAAGTATCTTAGCATTTTGAGGGACCAAGATCATTTTGTAAGGCAACTTTTGAATAGCGTCATCGAGGGACTATGATCTTATATTTGTTTGTTTTGCCAAGATACTTCGCATGCGTAATATGGCTATTTTTGTATAAGGCAACCAAGTGGAGAAACCCTAAGGATGCTTGTGTGCAAATGTGTTATTTTCATGCTTTGATTTTGTCTTGGATTTAGGGTTTTCTATTTGATTTGTTTTTATCTTGCCATACAAACCCTAATTACTAACATGGCATGTAAAGCGGTAAATTGAGTAATGTAAAGATTACTAAGCTATTGCAATAATTTATGGAAGGGGGAGAATACAAATTTGAATGGGGATTTGCAAGAATGTAAATCTAAATAAGCTATTACAACCAAATCGAATTCGTACGAATATTGGAATAAACAAATACAATATTTAAATATGCAATATTATGTACATGCAAGAAAAGATTTTGTTTTATTTTTTACGTGAAAAGGAATTTTAACCTCATCCTAAAGATATAAGGAAAAGAAATTAATTCTTGAAAAAAAACAAAGTTAACCCTAATTTCTAGTTTTAAAAGAAAATAAAGTTCTTATGTACTATTTTTATGTATTTTTTGTATTAAAAATAATGAATAATATTTTATAAAAATATAAAGTTTTTATATATGCCAAAATAAATACTTACAAGTATGGAATGAAAAGGAAATAAATCAAATTAAACTAAACATATTTTATTTATGTTTACAAGTTTATTAAGAAAAATAGTTAATATATAACTAAGTGAAAATATTTTTTAATGAGAAAATAAAATAAAATAAACAAAAATATAAAGTTTATCAATTTTATATATTTTTTTATGATTTTATAATATTTAAGAAAAGAATATTTCATGAAATAAAACAAAATAAAATAAATAATTGAAAATGAATGGGCCAGGGGTATCCTGAGTAATCAGGAGGTGGATGTTAGAAAAAACATAAGGCCCAGCATTGAGGCCCAAACCTGCAAAACAGCAAAAACTGAAAATGGAAAAATGTGGAAAAAAAAACAAAAGGTAGCGCCAAGGTTCGAACCCATGACCTGGGCCTCACCAGCGCGCTACGTTACCACTGGGGTGGCTATATATCCGTTGATTTATATGGAACAATAAAAACATAACACAAACAATGTCCTTGCCCTGTACTTCATCTTCTTACTCAAGTTGGCCAGAAGCTCTGTAACTTTCTCATCTCTCAATAAAAATGGAAACTCATAACATGAATGTTGTAGCATTTTGTCTCACGATTCTAACCATGTAAATCATGTAAGCTAACAATCAAAGATCAAAACAAATTTTAAAAGCCCTAAATTTAAACCTAATTTTTCTAGGAACTTCAAGTTCAAAATTCTCTCAACTCAGGCCAAATAAATGCAAGTTATAGATATGTACGGCTTCATAGAAATGAGGTCTACATTGTTTATTCATATATCTTGGCCAATGGATGCCTGTATGAAGAGATAGAGGTTGAGATTTTTACCTCTTTCAGTTGAAATCGTGAATGGAGTTTGAGTGAGATTTATGAAGGTCTGCTGATTGCTTGAGCTTGCTTGAACCTCCATGAGTGTGTTCCAACCCTTACCTTGTTTTGAAAATGTCTGAAACTCTCTATCCAAGTAAACCTGCAAACTTTGAAAACAAAAATGGCAGATGATGGAGAAGGAGTTACAGTGCAGGGATGATGGTCTAGATCACTTAGATATCAAGTAGGTAAAGTGTTTTGATGATTGAAACTTGAAACGCACGAGCCAAATGATGGATTGCTATGCTTATGCACAAACTGCAAGTTTGGATAATTTTTTTGGTGATATGGAGTGTTTGAGTGTTTCATGCCCTTAGCAATCGTGTTCTCAACTGTAATGTGTTTGTGTATTAGTATGGGATAGGTTTCAAGTCAGCTCTTCAATAGATTTTTCAATCCTAACCTTTTTGCACACTTTCTTGATTTTGAAGCAAAGTGAAGGGACAAGTCTTTACATGCTTGTACTGGCTTGCTTAGGGTTGTTATAAGTTCTATACAAGTTGCGTTAGGTCTGTGGTACTTATGTGTGCAGAGAAGACAGGTTCAATGCTCAAGAATTGGAAAGTTGCAAAAGTGAACCTTTTCCAAAATGGCAATGGCCACTTTATGCCATTTATAGAATTACAACTTGGAAAAAGGCTCTTGAGCTTGAATTAAAGCTTTGTCAACTGATTAATCATTAAATTATTAAGTGAGAAACAAGTTTGGGACCTGTAAAGCATGGATTAGGCAGCATAGGTACTGATTTGAAATTTGTTCTTCATGAAATGGCTTTAATTCAAAGTGAGAAATTGCCAACTTCATCTCTTCTATTCTCCATACTCAAAAATGATCTCAAGGAGTTCTTGTATATTTTGGAAAGCTTGCAATGTTCTCTATAACTCATCTTTGAAATTCATTTCAAGATTCCTCTTGGAACAAGGTGAAAAATTGCCATGAAGTTGGGTCCAAAACCTGCCTAAATTACGGCAAAATTTCACTAAGTTATTTTAGTTCATGGGCATGTGTTAATAAAATTATATCTTGAGATCCAAGCATCTTTAGGGAAAAATGTGTGAAGAAAAGTTGTATATTTCATGGAGATCTACAACTTCCATGTTGGGAACTTTTTTTGAATCATATTGTATCATGGTGAAAAAATGGCTTAAAGTTGAGAAAAAATAAGAAATTTTCTATACTTAGAAAAATTTCTAAGTTAAGAAAAATTCAAATTTTAAAATCAAATCTTCAATCCTTGATCTCTTGATGAACAAGTTTCACATTTTGACATATTTTGATGAATTGTGACCCTTGGCACTTGATTTTGACCAAAAAGTCCAAGTTTGACTTTTCAGTATACAGTTGACTTTTGATCAGTTGACTTTAAATTTCATCTGTCAACCCAATGAAATTGCAATGTTTTGAGCCATGTAATTAGGTAAATATGATACAAATGAACCCTTGAAATCATGCTTCAACTCAATTGGTCATTTGCTAGGTCAAAAATCAGAAATTCCTCTTCCTCAGTCAAAACCCTAATTTTGACCATTTTGCCCTTTTGATGATTTGATCAAATTTCTTGAGGAATTGTAATCCAAACTTGATCAAATGATACTATGAGTCTAAAATGTTGATGTTGATAAAAAATTATGAAGTTTGACTGTAAATTGACCATGGTTGACTTTTTCCCCAATACACCTGATTTTTAGGTCAACTGTCCAATTGACTGATCAAAAATGTGGTTCAAGGCTTGAAACTTGTCATGAGTGATCTTAGGGGTCCATAATGATGTTTGAAAGTCATATGAAGCATTGATAGTCCAAAAATCCTTGTGCAATCTCAAACCCTAATTATGGGTCCTCAGTGCATGATGAGATGTCTTGAGCTGATCAAACCCTAATCCAGTCTTGAATCAAAGAGATCTTGTAAGAATAATCTTGATAAATGAGAGGGTAAATTTTGGGGTACAACAGCTGGCCTGGTTAGTATGAAGCCCAATGCTGGGGTTTTTTAGTATAATATTGACAGGTTCCCCAAAAATGGTGGAATGGACTGAGGGCAAGAGAGTATCTGGTCCACTCAATTCAATTATCATCCAAACCCAATTCAGATTTCAACCCACTATCCCTAAGTTTTTTTTGTCACACTTGATTATTTAAAAAAAAAAGAAAAAAAGAATACAATTAAGAAAAATAAAGAGGATTTAGGGATTTAGTACTGTGACGATCAACCTCCGTTGTTCCCCTTCTCAGTGAGAGAGTGCAGGAATTGGAGGTGATTGGATGAAGAACGAGGATTCTTCAGAAGGTTATTTAACAAATGAAGCTTTAGGGAGAGTAGAGAGGTGAGTTTTTTCCTCTGGCCTTTTTCTGAGTTTTTGGTATTGGTAAATAATAATCTTTCTCTCTGTTGGATAATTATTGTTTATATAGGTTGTTATAGATGCGAAAGTTTGTTACAAATTGAAGTGATCTCGGCCCTTAGTTTGATGAATTCGGTTAGGAAATGAAGGGTGAGATAGAAATCCGGTTAGAGAGTTTTCTTCTGGTTCATGAATCGTGAATTTCCCTTCTCTTCTTCTTTTCTGGTTATGAATTCTGTTATATCTTTTTTGTAGTTCTGTTAGGAAGCAGTTAGAAGAGGTTTAGGAAGTTAGTTGAATCGGTTGGTTTTCTGTTGGTTCCTGTTTTTGGTAGTTAGGAGGTTAGAAATTGTTTACAGTTAGTTAGAAAAGTGTTAGGATGAGAAAACTTTTGTTACGGTAATTATGAGGTTTGGAATTAGTTAGAAAAACTGTTAGAAAAAAAGGTTAGGCATGAGCTGAGTTGGAAATTCTTTTTTCTGGTATGGTTTATCTGAATGTAGGTTTGCGGCATTAAACTGAAGTGGCGAGGATACTGGGATTATTAGTGACTAGTCTTCTACAGACTATGGTTTTTTGAAACAAGGAATTCCTTTAACATCTTCAAGAACATGAAGTTCTTCCACATAGCCTGGTTTACTTGATTGTGCATTTCTAATGGCCTGCAAATCCAATTCAAAATTATCCAAACCAGATCAGATTCTCTTTATCGTAGCATCCGCATCAGTTTTTATGTGAGATGGCATAATTTTCAAAATGTGAAGATACTGACTCGGTTTTTTGTATGCTGGTCTGACTTGGATGGTTTTGATTTTATCTTGGAAACTAGTTTTAGCATTGAAATAGCATGTTGCAGCTTATGTTTGGATGAGATTTTTCACTTTCTTGCTGTATAATGAACTGCAAGGATAATTTTTTTGCTTTGTTTTGTCTTTATGATTTTTAGCAGCTGAGCTAACAAATGATCGGATGTTGGGATATTTGCAGAACTTGGGAATGAACCAACATCAGCTAAGACAAGATTTTTTACATCGACCAAAGGATTTTCATCAGAGCTGGAATCATCGGAGCATCGCCGATTATGTCTAACACGGGATGATGCTTCAGGTAAAGAGATAGTATCCCTTTCTTCATTATGTTTACATCGCGGCATTGGTTTAGGATTAGACGTTGAACTGGTGACATGCTGAACGTATACACGATGCTTACTTATTATCCTTTATAATAACTTTAGGATTACACGTAAAACTAGGATTAAGTTCGATTTTGAGTTTGGGCATAGTCTGAAATAATTTGATGAAGGTCTATTTTGGATTGTTTCATGGCAGCATTGTTCTAAGGTCTGAAACGACTTTTTTCTATTAATCTCGTTTTTAGACTGTTCAGTCATGAATTAGACTCGAGTATGGTTTACATTTATTTTGGTTTTAGGTTTTAATGTGATCTATTGGTTTCCTATATGTAGATATTGTTGTAGAATCTAAATGGCACAGAATTAACAAGTTTATAGTGAATTTAGTTTGAAGAAAAATGAAGGATGTGAGATGAGATGTATTGAAGATGACTCAAAGATGTGCCATGGTTGAAGTGTGTCAAGGTGTGTAAGATTTTCAAAGCATAAAATTGAACGGCACTAGGCTTTGGCAACACGAGACATGGGTGAAATTGAAGATTGGAATAAATCTTTGAGCAACCTTGTAATTTATTTTTTGTGGTTTTTCTTTGTGATGTAATATGAATTTGTCATGGTTGCAAGTGTAAATGAATTTGGCGTTTGTAATGTCTTGTGACGGAATTTGAAATACATAGAATTTACGTGAATGAACTTTGTAAGGACCCCGAATGGATTTAAATGTATATGGATGATTCTTGACTTTTGCAACTTGAGTGAATATTCATAGTGAACATGGACTTGAATGAAGTTGAATATCTTTTATAATGAAATGATTAAGTGTTGCACATGATGAATAAGATGAAGATGATTATGATGAATGAATGCTTTTCACTTGTACTTTGTTCCTTAAATCTCAAGAAGTCCAAATGCATTCCCTTTTCAACCTTGCGAATTCCCAAAAACTTTGATGAGTTGAACCAAATTTGAATTCATGGAATCATTTAAGTCCACTTCAACCTCAATCTAAATTAGCTCGCCTGGAAAGTAACAAACAATTTGAGAGAATGATGCCTTGATTATGATCCACATATTGAACTTGAATGAATATCTCAAATTAATCTTCCATTCTCAATGAATCCCTATATTCAATTCAATTTTCCAATCTTAAGCAAACTTTCTTGACAAGCAACAAGTATACGAAAGAATAATGATGTCTTTATTACAATGAATCCGCAAACTCATCTCTTACACCATGGCTTGCATTTCGCAATCCAATTCCACTATATCTCAACTTGATGAGTAACAAGATAGCCAATGCCTCGAATCCTTTGATAAAAGTAGGACTTGGAGCATAGTAGGATACCTTGACATGAAACCCAATGAACCTCAGTTGTTGAACATCAATAAGCTCAAATATGATGAGTAACAAACCCTAGTTCACTTGCTTTTGATGAAATTTGATAATCAAAGTAGCTTGAGGTGATGGAGGGAACTAAAACCTTAGCTTACAATTGAACTCTTGATGAAGCATGACAAGTTAAAACCCTAGAATCTTTCCCTTGATGAAGCATAACAAGTTAAAACCCTAGCATCTTTCCCTGCTTGTTAAAGAAGCAGCTTGAATCTCTTGGATGAAGATAAGAGTCTCAAAGCCTTAAAGAAACCCTAATTCTTCAAGATCATTTATCCTTGTACCAAGCCTTGTTGTTAGTGAATGCATGTTGTGTTAAATGACCTACTGGAGAGGATATATACATGAAGAGTATGAAATTTATAAGCCAAATGATTTAATAAAAAGGGGTAGGACAAATTTGGGGTATTACAACTGCTCCTATTTACTCGTCTTAAACCTAAAAGTACGATTGGCGCGTGCCTTTCAGAAGTTCATGGTTGAAGATGATTAAATACCAATGCTAAAAATTTGTTCTGGGAGAAAGTTTGAGTGTTTGTTTATTTTTGCAACATCCACTGAGGAATTAAAAGAGGTGGGACTAAACCGGAGGTATACGTCGATCATGACACGACGACATCCAAGTACATTGATCAGGACACGATGACCGAGAGGAAAACACCGACAAGGACACGGTGATTGAAAGGGAGACATCAATCAGGACACGATAACAAAAAGTGAGACATCGATAAGGATACGATGACAAAAAGGGAGACATTGATCAGGACACGATTGCTAGTAGGAATACATTGATCAGGACACGACGATTGAAAGGAAGACATCGATTAGGACACGATGGCTAACAGGAATACATCGATCAGGACACGATGATTCACAGGGGAGGTATCGATCAGGACATGATGGCTAACAGGAATACATCGACCAGGACACGATGATTAGCAAATGGAGGTATCGATCAGGACACGATAACCAAAAGGAAGACATCGATTAGGATACGATGGCTAAAAGTAATACATTGATCAGGACACGATGATTCGCAGAAGAGTTATCGATCAGGACACAATAACCAAAAAGAAGACATCGATCAGGACACGATGAATGTTTAGAAATTTACACGGCGAGTGTTAGAAGGTAGCATGATGCAAACACAAAGGCCTAAAAGACTTGTAACGTAACGTGATGCCAATACAGGGAAGAGATTAGACTTGTAATGTAACGTGATGCCAATACAAGGGAGAGATCAGAATTGTAACGTAGCACGATGCCAATACAAGGAAGAGATCGAACTTGTAACGTAGCGTGATGCCAATACAAGGAAGAGATCGAGCTTGTAACGTAGCGTGATGCCAATACAAGGAAGAGATCAGACTTGTAACATAGCATGATGTCAATACATGTAAGAGAACGGACTTGTAACGTAGCGTGACTCCAATAAAAGGAAGATATCAAATTTGTAACGTAGCGTAATGCCAATACAAGGAAGAGATCAGACTTGTAATGTACCGTGATGCCAATACAAGGAAGAGATCGAACTTCTAATGTAGCACGATGCCAATACAAGGAAGGGATTGGACTTATAATGTAGCACGATGCCAATACAAGGAAGAGATCGTACTTGTAACGTAGCATGATGCCAATACAAGGAATAGATCGGACTTGTAAAGTAGCACGATGCTAATACAAGGAAGATATCAAACTTGTAACATAGCACGATGCCAATATAAGGATGAGATCGCACTTGTAACGTAGTGTGATGCCAATACAAGGAAGGGACCTAACTTGTAACATATCATGATGCCATTACAAGGAAGGGATCTGGCTTGTAACGTAACACGATGCCAATACAAGGAAGAGATCAAACTTGTAACATAGCGTAATGCCAATACAAGGAAGGGATCAGACTTGTAACGTAGCATGATGCCAATACAAGGAAGAGTTCAAACTTGTAATATAGCACGATGCCAATACAAGGAAGAGATCGAACTTATAACGTAGCACGATGCCAATATAAGGATGATATCGCACTTGTAATGTAGCGTGATGCCAATACAAGGAAGGGACCGAACTTGTAATGTAGCATGATGCCAACACAAGGAAGGGATCTGGCTTGTAACGTAGCACGATGCCAATACAAGGAAGAGATCGAACTTGTAACGTAGCGGGATGCCAATACAAGGAAGGGATCAGACTTGTAACGTAGCGCGATGCCAATACAAGGAAGAGATCAAACTTGTAACGTAGCACAGTGCCAATACAAGGAAGAGATAACATGGATGATAGTTGGAATCAATGTAGACGATATCGAAAGAAGATATGGACGAGTATCAAGGAAGAGATAACACGAATGAGTGTTGGGATCAATACGGACGAGTATCGAAATAAGATACGGACGAGTATCAAGGAAAGGTTAAACACTGACGAGTGTTTGAATCAATACAGACGAGTATTGAAAGAAGATACATACGAGAATCAAAAGGTTAAACACGGACGAGTGTTTGAATTAATACAGACGAGTATTGAAGGAAGATACAAACGAGTATCCAAAGGTTAAGCACGGACGAGTGTTTGAATCAAAATGGACGAGTATTGAAAGAAGATATGGACGAGTATCAAAAGGTTAAATACGGATGAGTATTCAGGAGAATGACATGGATCAGTGTTTAGGAATTGACACAGACAAGTGTTTAGGAATTGACACAGACGAGTGTTTGGATCGATACGGATGGGTATTGAAAGAAGATACTGATGAGTATCAAGGAAAGTTTAAACACGGACGAGTGTTTGAGAGACTGACACGAATGAATGTTTATGAGTTGACACAAACGAGTGTTTAGGAACTGAATTATTTGTCAGGCAGGAACTGACTACCAGACGAAAACTGGGTTTAGAATGACAAGGTGTATTGATTTTATCGAGAATTGATGGAGGTGAAGGACACCAGCTGGGGATTTGGGAAGTGATATCCTCTTGTAGGGATGTTGAAATTCCTGGTATGTCACAGACTCAGGATGTCTAATGGAACGTTAAGACATCTGATCTGACATTAAGTGCTGTACAGGTAGAATAGGCTGTACTCTTGATATCTGTTCTACAACAGTCACAGGTTCTGATTTACTGAAGTTCAGAGCAGTTAAGATTAATCATATACATTGATGTCATGAGGAATGCTGTGACATCAAACAAATATCCAATGCAGAAAGTAAACCACACACAAAATTGTTCACCCAGTTCGGTTCAACCAACCTACATCTGGGGGCTTCCAAGCCAGGGATAAAGTTCACTATTAGTAGTATCAATTCAAAGACCCTACAGCCAACACACCCGTTGACAGCCTTCTCACTTAATCACTACCCAATGACACTTTTACCTAAGATCAAATCCTAGATATGAGACCCCTCTCACTCCCCCTCAATCACCGCAGTGATAACTTTCTACAGTACATAAACTGTTCAGAAGTTACTCTTCCATTACACATCTTGATCATGCTTAAAAGCTTCAATCAAGTACAATGCATACATCCTCTAACCTACAGGTTTCAAGGAGTATAGTGACCATCCCACAGCCCGGGTGGTTCACAACAAAACTAGCCCTAATGATTACATCTTGTCAATCCACGGTGTCCATAAATTAGGTTACAATACTTCTATTTATAACCCTTTTTACCCAACTGGATTTGGGCCTTCATATGACAGCAATGCAGCTTTAACGGCCTGCATAAAGTAAGCAGAAAACTTCTGCTGTAAGTTAGGTCTTCAATCGAGCTTTTCTCCTTATCCTTAGCTTCTGATTGAATCTTCTAGGGCTCCACATATGCCTTCAATTTTCGCTACTTGTTATGCATTCTATTTGGCAGAATATTCTGCATAACTTCAGGAACAGAACTGCATCAGACTTGACAGTTCAGTAGCTTGATGTCTGGTATGATGTTATGACATCTCTTGAGACATGTTGTTCCAGATGTTGATTTAAATCAACACAGCATGTTTAGGCATTTACAATAGGATTTTCAGGCTGTTCCTATTGTACATTACATTACATTACATTACATTATTGTTGTTACTATTTGTTTTACAAGAAATGAGCCAATCCTAAACAAAGGCACTTACAATCTCCCCCTTTGGCAAATTTTGGCTAAAACAAATACAACAATAAAAAAAATAAAAGTGTTCAGGATACACACAGAAGAGTGTCTTGACATTGATCTTGACATCTTTGGTTGTAACCACACTAACCATTCAGGACCTCTTGAAGCACAGGAGGAAGAGGATGCACCTCATTCCCTTTTAGACCACGAACCATTTCTTGTCACTGGTGGTGGAAAAAGAGGACCGTGGGAGATAAACTATCCTTTCAGAGGCATCAGAGAACCTTTAAGGAGTGACCAGAATATCTCCCTTGTAACTCAGAATACAGGTCACAACTGTGTTCATAACTCAGATCACAAGTCACAAAGAAATTCACGCCATTTGAATTTCTGCTGAATTTGTGACAAGTCTTTGTGATCAAAATTTTGAGTAGCTGCTGCAACGAGGGCAATGTCAAATAGTAACAGTACCCTTTCTCCCCCTTTTTGGCCAAAAATTGACAAAGAAAGCCCTCACAAAACCAGATCCAAGAACAGTTTTCCCAGATCCGTACAAACCCCATGATGGTTGTGAGAGAAAAGAATGTGTGACAGGAGGTTATATAAGGAGATACCAGGTTCAAGAAGATGGTAATATAAAAGAATGTGTGACAGGAGTTTATATAAAGAGATACCTGTTAAAGTTGTTGCATATTTCAGACTGACTGTGCATGCATTTGTTTGTTTCTGCCAAAAGAACCAGTCCTAATACATGCATAAGTTTGGGTCAAAACAATTCTTGAATAAAATCAGCCTTTGACCGACTTTTAACGCTGAAGATTTATTCCTTCTAGGAAACAAAATACCAATGACGTGGTGAAGTTATTTTCCACGTATTCTTCTTGATTTCCCCAAGGTTGCAATGTCGTTGGTAATGTCATGACACTTACTTAGACATTACCTTACATTCTTCAACAACAGCAGCCTTCTTTTTACTTCTCTCAGTTAGGCACAGAGAAGGACACTTTAACCAGCTAGTAGCAAGAGACTAGTAGCATTAAGCATGGCCATCAATCATGCTTTCTTAAGTGTTGCTGAGATCCAACACAATTACTTTCTACCTTCTTCCAGACAGCAAAATAATAAACCAGAAGACTCCAAGATGCTTCACAAGACATCACAGATTAGTTCTAATACACCAAATTCAGATGCCACTTCTATTTCTTGTAGTAAGAGAACCCCTTGAACATATGCTGAATATATCTGATTTACTTCTTTTGATCTCCATTTACTAGTAGTTGCTAGAGCTAGTGAAGTCTTTACCACAATAGTATTTCTGATTTTCCAGACCAAGTTGCTATTGATAAGATCTGAATCTTCCAAATTGCTCCAAAAGTATCAAAACTGCCACTTATGATACTTTTAAGAATCTCTGAGATTTTCTTCCTAAACCCAGACCAATAACAAAAGCAAATCTTCAATCTCCTGATGTTGAGACATTATCCATGACTTCACTTAGAAGTTCACAATGTCATATTATCAGAACACATAAACATCAGCATACCACCGTCCTCTTCTGACTTCTGATCTTCAGATTAAGTCCAACAATACATATACAAAGTCTCCCTTCAATGTATATTGTAATTGGGAAAAGTGCAACACTCAGTGACTTCCCTTGTTAAGGCCAATCAAAACAGTAGCGTGGAAACTAGTAGTACTAGCTCTGAGGTGGTAACTTCAAGCACCCTGAACCAGTCTTAGTACAGTAAGGACATCTCTGATTCATGCCCTTGCACTTCCACACTTATCATGACTCTCTGGATGGCTGAGAAATCATGTAGCCATAGTCTGAAACCAACCTCCAACCTTCTTAGTGTGCTTACAAGCTTTACTAAGATTCAGATTTTCTAGAAGGATTAACCTTTAATCAAAAATATATTTACTAGTAGTTGCTGATACTAGCAAATTCTTCATACCACAGTAGTAGTTATGCATTGTTAAGCATACCACTCTTAAACACAAGTAGAATCTACTTATTCCAACAATAGAATTGCCACTTCTGAATGAGGATTAAGATTCACATTCCCCAAGTCTCTGCCACAGACTTCTAGCAATAATAATGTTACAGCATCATCTGGGACATCAGAACCTATCTGCTTGGGCTCTGAAGTTAACATTCGGGGGATTGATGCCCTTTTATATTCCCCATATGAAAGGTATGATCTTCATCTTCAGCAATAGTTGCTCACCAGAATACCCTAGAGAGAAATAAACTCTCTACCAAGTTCTGAGAAATAGGTTCAGAATACAGCCTTGCATGCATATTATACAAACACTTAGTCTCCCATCAAAGTGCTTATATATATCTTTTATGCAAGATCCTAATGAATACTTAGTCTCCCGTCAAAGTATTCATTAATAGTTAGATTAAGCTACCTTCTCAAGGTAGGATAATTATTCTAACAATCTTCTGCTCCATGCATGAAGAGCCAACTGTTCCTTACAAGCTTCCTTTGCTGAAGAGGCCCTTCGTTTGAGATGATGTTGCAACATTGATCTCAACCATATGAGCCTGGCTTATACTATGGTTTTGGATGAACATCCATTGCAATCAAAGCACACTTTTCTTGTAGAAGATACAAGAGTACACCATAAGCTAATCATCCTTTAAGATCAGACCCATAACAACCACATAACCTGTTCTTATTCATGTCCTCCTTGGAAATCACTAGGATCATGAGAAATAAACTCAAGCATCTTACAGAACAAGGTAAGATGAACTCCCTTTCACATCAGCTTGATTATACTACTGCCTCTGAACAAAATGTTATCCAACTTTCCTCTTTATGGATACATTGTTGAGCTCTTTACTTTAGACACATAGTAAGTACTCTTTATTTGGAATTTGCCACGGGTTTCAAAATAAGAGTCCTTAGTTTGCTTGCTGTACAAGTTTCAGGTTGCCACATTCTGTAACTTGTACTAGAAGAAACTTCATTATCAATCATGAGGATGTTCACTAAATCTGGAACTTATCTGTCTTTCCTCAACAACTGATGTCTTCAACAGTTGTGATGTTGTACATCCTTTGTCATCACAAGCTTTAGAACTTTTGATTCTGATTTCCATATATTTATCACATAAAGATTCTGCTTCTATCATTTATTCAGTTAGAATTATCTAATCTCACTAGAGGATCCTGACTGATTACTTCTTCACGCTTGCTAAGCATATTTACTTGGCTGAAGACACAGAAATGATGTTCCATCATCCATCACATGAGGGGAAACCTGGAAATCACAGCTTTAAAGTCCTTTTAAGTGTATTTAGCTCAGCACATATACTCCCTTAAACTCACAACTGGAGTAGATGACATGTTGATTGTGTCCTGATCAATTATTTCAAAGCAGATGTCTCCTCTTCCAGATCAGGAGTAGGTTCCAAACATATGTACTCACATTACAAGTGTTTAGCACCCAGAACATCTGTTCTTCAACTGGCAGTTGCATGATGTTCTAACATCCTTAAGAACATCAGTTCCATCTCCTTGGAACACATCATCCTTGATAATCTTCAAGGTCTTCAAGCAGCTTGCAGATGTATATGAGAATCATTGATCAATTGATACTCATTAATACTAATAATAAAAGCCTTTATGAGTGGACTTGAGGAAATCTCAAGTATCTTTGACATTATTGATAGATTGCAAAATCTGCTTACGAATTTTGTTGAAAATAATAACCCTAGAGTTCTTCTTTCACTTTAGGGGTTGTATCAGTAGCTATGCAGCGGAATAGCAGTACTTCACCAGAACTTACACAATGCTTACTCCATATGGCAAGCATGACACATAAGGATTGAAAATAAATCAATCCTACAAGTTGTTTGCTTCTTCACCAAGCAACTTTCTAGACCCAACTCTACAGCTCAGTTAAAAGAAGGTTTTATAAACACATATGATGCCTTATCAATATCTTCACTCCCGCATGAAGGTTTTGATAATGTTCAAACACTTTCATCTTCCTTCAACATAGCTGATCTAGTTTCTCCCAAATTGGTCCATACTCCTAGGGACCAGACAATATGAACACCACTGGTTCAAACAATATTCTACCTTGTACACAACCGGAAAGTATCCCCCATGGATCTCATCCAGAGACAGACAGGATGCCTGCTCTGATACCAATTGAAATTCCTGGTATGTCACAGACTCAGGATGTCTAATGGAACGTTAAGACATCTGATCTGACATTAAGTGCTGTACAGGTAGAATAGACTGTACTCTTGATATCTGTTCTACAACAGTCACAGGTTGTGATTTACTGAAGTTCAGAGCAGTTAAGATTAATCATATACATTGATGTCATGAGGAATGCTGTGACATCAAACAAATATCCAATGCAGAAAGTAAACCACACACAAAATTGTTCACCCAGTTCGGTTCAACCAACCTACATCTGGGGGCTTCCAAGCCAGGGATAAAGTTCACTATTAGTAGTATCAATTCAAAGACCCTACAGCCAACACACCTGTTGACAGCCTTCTCACTTAATCACTACCCAATGACACTTTTACCTAAGATCCAATCCTAGATATGAGACCCCTCTCACTCCCCCTCAATCACCGCAGTGATAACTTTCTACAGTACATAAACTGTTCAGAAGTTACTCTTCCATTACACATCTTGATCATGCTTAAAAGCTTCAATCAAGTACAATGCATACATCCTATAACCTACACGTTTCAAGGAGTATAGTGACCATCCCACAGCCCGGGTGGTTCACAACAAAACTAGCCCTAATGATTACATCTTGTCAATCCACGGTGTCCATAAATTAGGTTACAATACTTCTATTTATAACCCTTTTTACCCAACTGGATTTGGGCCTTCATATGACAGCAATGCAGCTTTAACGGCCTGCATAAAGTAAGCAGAAAACTTCTGCTGTAAGTTAGGTCTTCAATCGAGCTTTTCTCCTTATCCTTAGCTTCTGATTGAATCTTCTAGGGCTCCACATATGCCTTCAATTTTCGCTACTTGTTATGCATTCTATTTGGCAGAATATTCTGCATAACTTCAGGAACAGAACTGCATCAGACTTGACAGTTCAGTAGCTTGATGTCTGGTATGATGTTATGACATCTCTTGAGACATGTTGTTCCAGATGTTGATTTAAATCAACACAGCATGTTTAGGCATTTACAATAGGATTTTCAGGCTGTTCCTATTGTACATTACATTACATTATTGTTGTTACTATTTGTTTTACAAGAAATGAGCCAATCCTAAACAAAGGCACTTACAGATGTATTGTTGACCATGAATGATTCAGGTCTTTCGTGTAGGGTACCTAATCTGGCTTATGCTTCGTATGCATGTTTCAATTTCTTTTTCCGCAAAGATCCATTCTGATGGATCGACTACGCGCTTTTGAGGATGCAATGTTATGCAGTGATAGCTATATGCAATGCCAATAAATAGACTTCATGGGGATAAGAGAAGGCCCGTTGGAAACTGTTACTCATCACTGGGGATGCCAATATATATCGACACTGGGAGCCTGCAGTACCGAGGACTGTTGGGGATATTGGTAAGAACTTGCATTAGGGAGCTCATGATACCGAAGATTGTTGATGACTCCACTGAAGGTTAAATTGCTGCCGAAGTGAGTCTTTAGGTACGCTGCTGAATTCTGAATTATGTTGTTGGGGAAGAGATAATTTGGCCAGACTTCCACACATCCTGAATCGTTAAGAGAATGGTAAAACTGAATACCCCGAAGAATGGATATTGAGCACCATGTGGATCTCTTCGAATATATACCCCAAGTTTACGCCACACTGGGGAATCATCACTTAAATCACTTGGGGATGAAAGATGGGCATGGACGCCTGTGAATTCCCCGGTTTAGCTCGGCGGATGCCCTAGTTTACTCCACTTGGATGGGCACTTGATTAACTCTACTGGGGATGCACTTGCACGTGCTGAGTCAAACGATGACTCTGGACTTTCTGGATTCACTTGGGGAATCAGGTTTGAAATTGTCTATAGCAGATGAAGGAAGCTTTGTGCGCTAGACAGGTCAGGGTGGCCATTATGATGCTTTTAGATTGATTCGTCTCGTACAACATAATTGGTTTGAACAACTTTGCTAGTACGGATACAGAATTCCCCTATTTGTGGGATTTCTGAGAAGATCTATGACGAATAGAGGGCCATAATATTTGCAGCATAATATGACATGAGGTGGCATGCCCCAATCTCTTGAACCATGAAATAAACTGCTCTTGATTACAGCTTTCTTGGAGAGATTTGTCGAATCTCGACGTAACTTCCTTAGGTTGAATGAATTCTTAATAGAATTCTTATTGTAATTGCCCCTTATCGACGACAACTTAAAGAGATTTATCGATGTGATAGTGTGATCCGGTGGGAGAACTGACTTGAGGTTTTGCGTTTGTTTTCGCAAATGTTTCGGTTGAGCAAGAGTCGCCACCGACTTTTTATTTTATCCTAAGGAAAGGTTAAAAAGCACAGCAAAAAACCTTTTGAGATGTTTTCTTGGGTTCGGGGAGTAGATTATAGAAAGGGAAGGTATTAGCACCCTTTCTATCCATGGTTATCCATGGGCTCATAGTTACTTGCTTAGATCACTTGCCTTTTGTTTTCAATTGTTTGAAATGGTGCTTGAGTGTGTGGGTTTTGAAAATGTTTTGAAAAGATTCCAATGTGGTGGCAACCTTTGTAATGATCCATGTGGGGATGTATACAAAGATGTATGTCTTTTGAAAAGGTTTTCATTTGTTTTTGAAAATTGTTTTGAAAGTGTAATGTTGTGTGGTTTTGAAATTAGGCAAGTGTTTTGTTTTGCAAGTTTGATTCAAGTAACTAAGAGGTTATCTACTCCTAAATTTCTCAAAAGATTATTGCTATGTTTTAACCCTTTTAACAAGTTTGTTCCACCATTGTATTTGGTGGACAATCTTATGTTAGGATGTGAAAGAGACAGGTGCGGGTCATCGTTTAGACCATAATTGTAACGGCGTTAAATGTCTTTGGGCAATTTTCTTTAAGGGACTTGATCATTTGTTTTTGTTTGTTTTGAAAAAGTTTTATCGAGGGACTATGATCATTCAAATTGTTTTCTTTGCCCAAAGAATTTCAACATACAATATGGCCCAATTTTGAAAGGCAACAAGTGGAATACCCTAGGGGGTGCAAGTGTGATTTGTGTGTTCATTTTCATGCTTGTTTATCTTGAGATTAGGTCATAACTATTTTTGTCGTTTTTCGCATACAAACCCTAATTCTAACATGTTATCATTAGAAAGCAATAAAGTGCGAAATTAAATTTACCAAGCTATTACAAAACCAAATATGGGAAGGGGGGTACAAATGTTCAAATGGGGAGATTGACAAGAATTTAAATCTAAATTATTACATCATTTTGAATATTTGCAATTTAATCAATGTACAAAAATTAAATAAGAATGCAAGATGCAAAAGAAATGTTTTGTATATGTATGAAAAAATATTATTTATGTAAAAGAGAAAAGAAAATAAAAATATATTATTTTTTGGAGTATTTTGAATTTAGGGCAAAAAAACCCTAATTTTGAAGAAAATGTATTTTTATCTAATTTAATACAAGTATTTATTTATTATTTATAAAAATAAAATAAAATGAAGTATATTATGAAAAAAAGTATTTTTGTATCAAATATTAATAAAAATGAAAAATTCAAGTATTTTTATATTTTAGCTTAAATATATTAATAAACATATATCTATATATATTAATTTCTTAAATATGCATTATACACAAAATAATATATATTTAATATTTTAACAAGATAAATAAAAAAGTATTTTTATGTGGGATATTTTCAGAAGGTAGATAAAAAATAAAAAAAATGTATTTACACTATTTTTCTATTTATTCTAATAATAGTATATATATAATATTTATATACAAACAAAAGGAATAAACCAAATAAATATGCCATATATTCAAAAAATGATGGAAAAAATATTTTTATGTTTTTTATATCATGAGAAAAAATAAACAAAGTCAACCAAAAAAGAAAAAGTCAAAAAGAGTCAAAAATGAAGCAAATGGGCTCAGGGGGTGTAATAGCAAATGTGTGGTGTGAATAAGAAATGATATACAGGCCCAGCCCAAGGAACACTGTCTTCAACCTTCAGCAACAAAATTCAAAAAAACGCGCGCCCCTGTTCTTCAATGTCCAACTCTCGATTCCTGGCTTTTCAGCAAAAACTCATAACACAACAAATGTTCAGCATGAAGAGACGGTTCTAACCATGTATGGAACTTGACCTAACTCTCTAAGATGAGGGAGAATTTCTCCTCCCCCAAATCCTAACCTAATTTTTCTGCCATTTTCAAACTCCAAATTCTCTCTACTCAGGAAAAAGAAATGAAATGTAAAGATATGTACATGTTCAGGGCTATGAGTAGAACCTTGTTTCTTCACAAACTTAAGACTAAAGATGCATGATAAGAGAGATACGAGTTCAAAGTTTTACCTGTGCAGTTGAACTTCTATCTGGAGAATGAGGAACTTCTAGTGCAAGGTAATGATTGGAAAAGCTTCCTTGAGGTCCAGGGATGCTTTTTCAGTGCTTACTTTGTCTTGAAACTTCTTGTATCGAGCTGTGGAACTTCAACTGCAAGAGGAAAAAATGAAAATGGTGGAAACTGTTAGAGAGATTACAGGTCAAGTTTTAGGTCATGGTTAGCTTGCATATATGCTAGGGAATGTGTATGGATTGATTTTGGTAAGAATGCTCGAGGGAAATGGGAGTTGGCACTCAAACTGCAGAGGCAACTCTGTTTTTGCAGTTTGAGGATGATTCTGAGATGGAGGGTGTTTGAAAGGTCAATGACTCGTGCCAAAGCTTGGATATGTTCTTTGGAATGTGTTTGATAGCTTTTGTGTTGTGTCTTTGTGCTGAGATGAGAGATGTGATAAGTTATGGACTTTTCTTGAACTTGAAGCAAACAAAAGCAAGTTGGCTTTCTAGGTCAGTAGAGGACCCCCTAATGTGCTGCATAATCCTCTCTTGATCAGTGTGTTATGCACATAATCTTGTGCCAAGCAGATTTTCCATGTACTTTCTTGATTTGCAATTGGACATAAAGTTAATCTTTTCAAAAATGGAAAGTTCACTTTATCTAGTTTAGGATTAATCTTGCATACAATGCTTGCACTCAAAGAACAACACCCTAACACATTGAATATGCATTAAATTATTGAGTATGGAATGGTTCAAGGACCTGTAATCAAGCATAAAGCAAGCTGAGTTCAAATTTGCAAAGTTATGAACATGTTTTGATGAAGAACAAAAGTGAATTTTTGCCAACTTGTGAAATTCGAATATCTCAAGTCATGAGGTTGTTTGATGAGTTCTTGGACATTTTGGAAAGCTTGGAATGTGTACTACAATCCATCTTTGAAATGAAAATTAAAATTCCAAGTGGAAGGGTATGAAAAGTGGCCTTGAAGTGGGGTAGAAAACCTTGTCAAAATAGGTTAAAATTTCACTAAGTTAAAAATGGTTTAGTGCCCTTATTCAAAAAATTGTAAATTGAGATACAAGCTTCAAATGAGAAAACTTTGTGAATCAAAGTTGTAGATTATGCAACAAGCTACAACTTTCATGTTTTTACTTTTGTTTGAATCCAAATGGATCTTGGTGAAAAGATGGGGCAAAGTTGGGAAAAAATTAGGGTTTTTCATAACTTAGAAAAATTCTAAGTTATGAAAAATTCCATTTTCAAACCCTAATTTGCATTTTGTGATTTCTTGGTGAACAAGTTTCATGACTTGGCATGCTTTGATGAAAAATGAATCTTGACTCTTGATTTTGACCAAAAAGTCAAAGTTTGACTTTTCAGTATACAGTCAAAATTGATCAATTGACTGGGAAATTCAACTGTCAATCTTGTGTACTTGGGATCTTTTAAGCTTGATGAATGTGTCAAGACCATTTCATGGGGTCCTTGAGTCCATATGTGAACTTGGTTTGCCATTGGCTAGGTCAAACAGTCAAAAATTACCTTTGTGCAGTCAAAACCCTAAAAATGACCATTTTGCCCTTTTGGTGATCTGATCAAATTTCTTGTGGAACTGTGATCCAAACTTGATCAAATGGTCCGTATGAGTTCAATATGTTGATGTGGGTCAATTTTCATGAGGTTTGACTGTCAATTGGCCACAATTGACTTTTTCCCCAATACAGCTGATTTCTAGGTCAACTGTCCAATTGACTGGGCAAAACTTGGAATCAAGACTTGAAACTTGGTGAGGATAAACTTAGGAGTTCCATATGAAGTATGAAAGTCATCTTAGGCATTTTAGGTCAAAACATCCTTGGGCAAACACAAACCCTAATTTGAGTCCACAGTGCAAGGAGAAGTCTTGAGCAGAGGAAACCCTAACTGGATCTTGATCTTCAAGGTTCTTGTGATGAGAAAATGTTGAGGAAATGGGAGGGCAAATTTTGGGGTACAACAGATAGCCTCTGATTGATAGCTTGGGGGAATGCCCCAAATTTGGCTGAACTTTGAGAGATCGACTCTGGACTTGATTGCCCCAGATTGGCGGAATCTGCTAACTTCATCCCTAAAGAGTACTCAGACTTTGAAACATGAAGATGTTTTCTCTGGACAAAATCACTGGTTAACATGCCCCTGGATAAGTCATTTCTCTTGTGACAGCTGACTCTTGCTTCAATAGAGTATTCAAGCCTCTCTTCTCTTGACAAGATTGGGCTCTTTACTGATGTTCATCATGTAAATTCACTTGATGTCAAGCAGTTGTTTTATATGCGGACGATATTATGAGAATGATAGTTCTAGTGCAACCGAAATGTAAGTCTTGAAGTTTGAAAAACTTTGAGTGAAATGATGTCACAGCTCTGTTGTGAAAGGATCACTAACTAGAGAGCAACGCTTGCAAATTATTTTTTTATGAAAGACAATGCAACCATATGATGCCAACAAACTATTTAAACATACCTCTTAGGAGTCAGTTAAACGCTATCTCGTTGTAGCATGCTTTTGAATTGACCCATGCTTCAGTTAGGACTTTGAAAGGGTTGTAACGTGGCCTGGTTCACGGTTTTAGAAAAAAGGATTTAAGGCTCAAAATTATTTGGTGCCCACCCATTCTCCATGATGTTCTTCATTCCTACGTTCAGTTGACCCGATACAAGCGTTCATCTCTCGAGAAGAGTTTGTGATGATTGAGGAACCACTGCAGTTTCTTAGACACGACAATCACTAAATTTTGATTTTGGTGTATGATCACACGACTTTGTTCTCTGATGAGGATATTCATTGGTAATCCTTTTCTCGCCTTTTAGGCTTTTCACTTTCTTTCTTGCTTTCCCTAATTTTTTCCTGGAAAAATTCTTTTGAGTTTCGATCTGGAAGTCCAGTGGGATGCCCTAACTTTTTCCTAAGCGACTTATTTTCAAGTTTCGACTTAGCAGGGCTTTTTGTTTCTTTCTTATTCGTATTTTCCATTTTGAACAAGTTGATGATCTTTGTGTTGCCTTTGATTTGTCAAAAGTGACCGTGACTGTCTGAGTCTTTGGTAGGTGAGGCATGACCATTATTGTACCGTCATCTAATCTCAGCTTGTGCAAGAGACACCCATTATGATATCATTAGTTGATGCATGTTACTGATAGATGAGGGTTAAACATTGTGGTTTTGACTTTCCTCAACATTTTGATGGATAACCATTGTTGTATCCTTGGATGTACACTCTTGATGAGTCATGAACGCTTGATCAAATTAACTGAACACTACCTGCCCCAGGGTTAAAATGAGGGTTTTTTCTGAACTGAAAAGAAACTCCTACTTCGAAGGCTCAGGGGGGTTAACGAGGGTCTATCTCCCTTATACCTCCGGTGTTTAGGAATTGAAATAAGGCATGTACATTGTCAGCAGGGTCTTACTCAAAAGCATACCAACCAGAGATGCGTTTTAGATTGTCGTCATCCTCCTTCCAATTCTTTACCTAAGCATAATACTTGGAAACTTTGCATCAATATGCAAGTAAAACATTTAAATAGTGATAATGAATGGATGAATAAAAATGAAAGGAACACTTTAAGACAAGCATACTTATTGCATTAAGATTTTCATTCAAAAACAGACAAGTTTCTACATGCAAGCAATGTTTAAACAAACAAGCAAGAATGCAAATGAAAATACACTAAACAAAACTAATGGATGCCATCATTGAGGAGACTTGACTCTGTATGGATTTATTGATTCTGACGACTTTCTGCAGTCTTTATGCTAGAATGAACTAGAGAATTCCCCTTCTGATCTGATGTGAACACAACAGTCTTTGCATTGATCTTGTCTTGGACCTTGTCTTTGGATGACATACCATCTTCAATCGAATGGTCGGGTAGAAGATTCTTTTTAGGAGAGCGAATGAATGCTTTACCAAGCGGATCAGTATGAACTACATCACCAAGCATATCACGCCACAAAGAAATAATACAATTCGTCTTCTATCAGAACAACAACAGAAATATCCACCTGGTGAGAAAGAGCCCGACAGTCGGACGAATAGGAAATAGACTTTTAGAAGGGACGCCAGACAGGTGATGGGCTTTATACTTCAACCCCTTTAAAGTTTTTAATATCAAAATTGGGTGCCTCAGATAGGAGATACATCTAGCCTATGTATTGCAATCAGAAGAGATGTTGGTGGGAGGAGGACCCCAAAAATCAGAGTTGGATACAACAGGATGTAATGCATTGGGCTTGTATCAGCATGCTCATCAGCCTTCTTCTATTTTTGCTTAAAATATTTTTTTCATGAATTCACTAGGGGAACAAAGACTGGCTGTTGTCGAACAAATCAGGGAACGTAAAGCTGTGGAGAGTGTCCTTAATTGAATAGTCGGATGCCTCGGTGTGGTAACCACATCTGACGCTGGTATCATGATCAGATCAACGGTCTGGTATAGCTTACGCACATGTAAGAACCAAGTACCCTGTAGATCCTCCTTTGTATGGGATTAAGGCTTCTAGAACCGGATGTTGTTGAGCCTTTTCTGAACATGCTGGGAATACCAAGATCGAAGGCCTGAATGAGCCTCCGAGTAAACCAGTCAGGAACTCAGAAAATAAATATGAGAACCCCATAGTCACCAACATAATATAGCATATGATAAGTTACCAACAGAAATCCAGAACATAACTATTAGAACCAATAGTCATTGTATGATCATAGTCACCAACTGAACATGAGTAACCATCTGAACATAGTCACCATATGTACCTGTAATAATAATTCCCTCCCAACTCACGGGTGAAAACTAGGTCAGGGTAAGGCAAGGGTAACTCGAAAATCATGGGTTCGCTTGAAAGTAAAATCATCGCAACACAGACATGCATGATGAAAATACCTCCAATTGAACCTCATCTGAGCGTGGTATATGACATGACTGCACTAATCGGACCACGTCCTATAGCCTTCATGCCCCCACTTTATTCCTAGTGTCCTAGTGCACTCTGGCCTGGGTACTGGGCTTTTTCCCTCAATAGTAACATCCCAACCCAATCAAGAAGCAGATCCAGTACATCAGTAATATATTGAAAAACGTAAAATGCAATGCATACATATGCCCAGGTATATAGAAAATGAATAAGCCATAAGCATATAAATAAACACCCAAAGAGAAGAAGACAAGATCTAGGAGTGACTCTAGGATGGACCATCATTTGGTCGACCAGTCCCTAGTGAAGTCGCCAGCTGTCACAACCGGCTGAAAATCATCAAACAATGAAGTCGCCATCGAACATCTTTTATCCCACATGGAGGGAAAGGTAAACATCGAGAAAACCTGAGAAGGGAGAAGTCACGGTCTTGTGACCGAGAGATCGGGTAAGGGAGTCTGTTACGTGAGGGGAAGGTATTAGCATCCCACACGCCCGTAGTACTCTATGGTATCCACTCTTGTTGTCTATCTTATGGGTGTGTTTAAACTATGCTTACTGTTTATTACTAAGGGAGAATGCATGCAAAATAAAGGAGAAAAGAATGTAGGGAAAATAAAATTGTACTCGCTTGGGCCCTACCCCAATGCCTACGTATCCTTTTTGAGGAATCAGAGCTATCGTAGTTTGGCTCACATGTTTTTGTTTGTTTGAGTTTTTTATGGATAACGTTAATTCTGCCTTCTGCCGCAGCTCGACCTTTGGAGACTTACACGTTGGCACATAAGTAAATTAATCGTGTCCTTGCTGAAGATGGTTTCAAGAGAAGGTGCTTGAGCGCACAAAATTTTTTTGAGTTGGTTTGCATTTTGTTGCAGATAATGACTAGCTGACCTCAAGAGAGAGATATTAGCCACTTTTCTACTTATCCATGAAAGGAGTCTTTGAGACTTGAACCACACCTAGGTTTGAAGTTTGAAAGGAAAAAGAAGCTTTTGTTGTTTTAAATGCATATGCAAAAGGAGAAAGAAAAGTAAAAGGGAGACTAGCATATTTCTAAACTTAGTGTTATTATGCATCATAGACTTAAAGTTGGAATTTCGAGGGAATTCTACCTAATGTTTACATGCTTGGATTTAGGAGCCTAATGTCTAATTTTTAGTTCAATTAAATCGAAGATTAAATTTGAACCAAAATCCTAAGGGACCATGAAAGAATATACAAACAAGTAAAATTAGGGAGCAAGTATCAAAGTATTGCATACAATCCATACCAAAAATCGCAAATGAAGTACATGACATAAAATGAGTAAAACTAGTGATTAAAATTGACTAAAAAGTTAGCAAAATGGGAAATAAATTCCTAATTAATTTCTAAAATGCCTTATAATATTTTTACCACTTTTATAATGTATTTTTGTTATTAAAAAAAAGAAGATAAAAGAAAGAATAAAAATATAAAAACTATTAAAAGAAAATAAGAAAATCAGGGGGTGCAATCGAAGCCAGGAGGTATGGCCTAGAAAGTTGGGCGCTGGCCTGGTTAGTATGAAGCCCAATGCTGGTTTTTTTTAGTATAATATTGACAGGTTCCCCAAAAATGGTGGAATGGACTTAGGGCAAGAGAGTATCCGGTCCACTCAATTCAATTATCATCCCAACCCAATTCAGATTTCAGCCCATTATCCCTAAGTTTTTTTTTTGTCACACTTGATTATTTTAAAAAAAAGAAAAAAAGAATACAATTAAGAAAAAGAAAGCGGATTTAGGGATTTAGTACTGTGACGATCAACCTCCGCCATTCCCCTTCTCTGTGAAACACAAATTGTGCCGCATCTATTCTCTCTGCCGTCTTCTCCTTCAATTGGCCTCTGTCTTCGAAGCTTCTTAACAAGCTTTGCATTGTCTCAGACCTCCACTTCATCTTCACTGTGGATTCACTTCAATTACCGTCTTCGGTCCGTTTCACTCTTTGTTCATCGCTTCAGTATGACACCGTCATCGCACTCGCTATCATCATCTTTCTGCCATGGCTTCAATGCGGTTTCCCTATGTATTTGCTATCCCTGATCTGATTCGCCTTTTTGATGCGCGTATTCGTTGTTGTGATGGTCTTTGTGGAATCTGAACAAGGATTTGAAGTGCGAAGGTGATGATGCAGATTGCGACATGTATACTCGTGATGTGCGATTCGTTGATGAAGATGGCAAACAATTGAAGGCGTTCTTGAAGCTTCAAGAATATGTGGAAGAAGATGATACTTGAAGAACATGAAGAGAAATGATGAAGGATATGCAGAGGAGTTTGCAGAAGATAACCTAGAGGTGAGTTCTTGATATTCTTCTCTCTGAATTTCTTTTTTGAAGATAGATATTGGTATTTGGAGTTTTCTCTGTGTGGATTGTAATGTTGTAGGACGGAAGTTCTGATGATGATTGATGGCGAAGAGTGAAGGTTGTTATAGCGGAGAATATTTGAAGAATCGTTGACGGGCGATGAAGAAAGTTCAGTTGCAATGCGATTCATTGGAGATGCGATGGAGATGAAGCTGAAGCGAGAGAATAGTACTGAGGGTTTCTTCTCTGGTGAGTTTTCTTGTTTTACTGTTCCCGTAAAATGAAGGTGATAATGCGGATTGAGAAGTTGGAGCTTTTATGGAACTTGAAGAAGATTCAACACAGTGAGAGAGTGCAGGAATTGGAGGTGGTTGGATGAAGAATAAGGATTCTTCAGAAGGTTATTGAACAATGAAGATTTAGGGAGAGTAGAGAGGTGAGTTTTTTCCTCTGGCCTTTTTCTGAGTTTTTGGTATTGGTAAATAATAATCTTTCTCTCTATTGGATAATTATTGTTTATATAGGTTGTTACGGATGCGGAAATTTGTTACAACTTGAAGTGATCTCGGCCCTTGGTTTGATGAATTCGGTTAGGAAATGAAGGGTGAGATAGAAATCCGGTTAGAGAGTTTTCTTCTGGTTCATGAATCATGAATTTCCCTTCTCTTTTTCTTTTCTGGGTATGACTTCTGTTATATCTTTTTTGTAGTTCTGTTAGGAAGCAGTTAGAAGAGGTTTAGGAAGTTAGTTGAATCGGTTGGTTTTCTGTTGGTTTCTGTTTTTGGCAGTTAGGAGGTTAGAAATTGTTTACAGTTAGTTAGAAAACTATTAGGATGAGAAAACTTGTGTTACGTTAATTAGGAGGTTTGGAATTAGTTAGAAAAACTGTTAGAAAAAAAGGTTAAGAATAAGCTGAGTTGGAAGTTCTTTTTTCTGGTATGGTTTATCTGAATGCAGGTTTACGACATTAAACTGAAGTGGCGAGGATACTGGGATTATTAGTGACTAGTCTTCTGCAGAATATGGTTTTTTGAAACAAGGAACTCCTTTAACATCTTCAAGAACATGGAGTTATTCCATATAGCCTGGTTTACTTGATCGTGCATTTCTAATGGCCTGCAAATCCAATTCAGAATTATCCATACCAGATCGGATTCTCTCTACCGTAGCAGCCGCATCAGTTTTTATGTGATATGACATCATTTTCAAAATGTGAAGATACTGAATCAGTTCTTCGTATGCTGGTCTGACTTGGATAGTTTTGATTTTATCTTGGAAACTGGTTTTAGCATTGAAATAGCATGTTGCAGCTTATGTTTGGATCGGATTTTTCACTTTCCTGCTGTATAATGAACTGGAAGGATGATTTTTTTGCTTTGTTTTGTCTTTATGATTTTTAGCGGTTGAGCTAACAAATGATCGGATATTTGTAGAACTTGGGAGTGAACCAACATCAGCTAAGACAAGATTTTTTACATCGTCCAAAGGCTTTTCATCAGGGCTGGAATCGCCGGAGCATCGCCGATTATGTCTAACAAGGGATGACGCTTCAGGTAAAGAGATAGTATCCCTTTCCGCATTATGTTTACATCGCGGCATTGGTTTAAGATTAGACGTTGAACTGGTGATAGATTGAACGTATACGTGATGCTTACTTATTCTCCTGTATAAGAACCTTAGGATTATGCGTAAAACTAGGATTTTGTTCGATTTTGAGTTTGGGCATGGTCTGAAATGATTTGATGAAGGTCTATTTTGGATTGTTTCATGGCAGCATTGTTCTATGGTGTGAAACGACTTTTGTTCTGTTAATCTCGTTTTTAGACTGTTCAGTCATGACTTAGACTCGATTTTGGTTTGCATTTATTTTGGTTTTAGGTTTTAATGTGATCTATTGGTTTCCTATGTGTAGATATTGTTGTAGAATCTAAATGGCACAGAATTAACAAGTTTACAGTGAATTTAGTTTGAAGAAAAATGAAGGATGTGAGATGAGATGTATTGAAGATGACTCAAAGATGTACCATGGTTGAAGTGTGTCAAAGAGTGTAAGATTTTCAAGGCATAAAATGAAGCGGCATTAGGCTTGGCAACACGAGACATGGGTGAAATTGAAGATTGGAATAAATCTTTGAGCAACCTTGTAATTTATTTTTTTGTGGTTTTTCTTTGTGATGTAATATGAATTTGTCATGGTTGAAAGTGTAAATGAATTTGGCGTTTGTAATGTCTTGTGACGGAATTTGAAATAGATAGAATTTACGTGAATGAACTTTGTAAGGACCCTGAATGGATTTAAATGTATATGGATGCTTATTGACTTTTGCAACTTGAGTGAATATTCGTAGTGAACATGGACTTGAATGAAGTTGAATATCTTTTATAATGAAATGATTAAGTGTTGAACATGATGAATAAGATGAAGATGATTATGATGAATGAATGTCTTGCAATTGTACTTTGTTCCTTAAATCTCAAGAAGTCCAAATGCATTCCCTTTTCAACCTTGCGAATTCCCAACAACTTTGATGAATTGAACCAAATTTGAATTTATGGAATCATTTAAATCCACTTCAACCTTAATCTAAATTAGCTCGCCTGACAAGCAACAAAAAATTTGAGAGAATGATGCCTTGATTATGATCCACATCTTGAACTTGAATGAATATCTCAAATTAATCTTCCATTCTCAATGAAGCCCTATATTCAATTCAATTTTACAATCTTTAGAAAACTTTCATGACAAGCAACAAGTATGTGAAAGAATAATGATGCCTTTATTACAATGAATCCGCAAACTCATCTCTTGCACCATGGCTTGCATTTCGCAATCCAATTCCACTATATCTCGACTTGATGAGTAACAAGATAGCCAATGCCTCGAATCCTTTGATAAAAGTAGGACTTGGAGCATAGTAGGATACCTTGACATGAATCCCAATGAACCTCAGTTATTGAACATCAACAAGCTCAAATATGATGAGTAACAAACCCTGGTTCACTTGCTTTTGATGAAATTTGATAATCAAAGTAGCTTGAGGTGATGGAGGGAACCAAAACCTTAGCTTACAATTGAAATCTTGATGAAGCATGACAAGTTAAAACCCTAAAATCTTTCCCTTGATGAAGCATAACAAGTTAAAACCCTAGCATATTTCCCTGCTTGTTGAAGAAGCAACTTGAATCTCTTGGATGAAGATAAGAGTCTCAAAGCCATAAAGAAACTCTAATTCTTCAAGATCCTTGATCCTAGTACCAAGCCTTGTTGTTAGTAAATGCATGTTGTGTTAAATGACCTACTGGAGAGGATATATACATGAAGAGTATGATATTCATAAGCCAGATGATTGAATAAAAAGGGGTAGGACAAATTTGGGGTATTACAGGCACCAATTGGTAGTCAAGAAATGTGAAGCAATAATGCGTAGTATCAAAGAATTGGAAGAGCACACACATCATTTCTTATTGGAAGTTTAAGGTATCCAAGTTGAGAAGTCGACTATATTTCTTAGTGGAGGGAGAATCTCCAGGCACCCTTGATGCTAACTCTTAAAGTTGAGGAAGCACTTTCACGAAGTTGACTCGAATGGTATTTCTAAGAGTGGAAGCCATGTCCTACAAAACAGAATAAAGATAAATTCCTAAATCCTTGAAATGGTTAGTGAGAGTGCTTATGATGTTATGATGTTTATCATGTCATGAATAATTAATCACAAAGTCCTTAGGTTTAGGCTTGCATGGGTTTCATAGGTAAGTATCCTCTTGAAGTTTAGCTGGTTCAACCTGTCCTAGAAAGTAAACGGGTTCTAGGGAATCTCAATATCATTGATCTTTCTTCATTGGCCATCGTTTTAGCATAATCATTATTTTCTTGAAGCCAAAATATCCCAAAAGTCTGATCTCAATGAGTGTAGTATCGAGTATCAACCAATCTTCAGCTTTACATCAAAGTCGGCTATCTCACTAATTCCTAATGGCCAAATTGTTCAACTAAAGGTTCTATGGTAAGTTAGTGCTTCATGACACTACACAGCGGCCCCGTATTCTCCTAGATTTAACACAAGGGATACCGGTACCAACAAATGTGTCAAAATAACGTATCCATTATTTCAGCCATATCGGTCTATATCGTACAGTCTCCACAATCTATTGCTACTTACCTAATGGTGTTCCCAGATCTGAGTAGAGGATATATACAAAACCCAAACAACCTTTTAAGAGTAAATCAAGCAATTCAGACAATGAAAGAGATTAAATGTGATCTAGTCTCTAAGTTAACCCCACTTTAATTAACAGTCCCCAGCAGAGTCGCCAGTTCTATAATACGGTGGGAGAACTGACTTGAGTGTTTTGCGTTTGATAGCAATTGTTGCGGATAGCAAGAGTCGCCACCTACATTTCTTTTATCCAATAAAGGAAAGGGTGAAAAGAACACGAAATACCTTTTGAGAATTTTCTTGAGTTCATGGGGTAGGTTATGAAAAGGGAAGGTGTTAGCCCCCTTTTCATTCGTAGTTATCTAAGGGCTCTTAGTTGCTAGCTCACTTTGAAAGGATTTGTGAAATGTGTTTGTGTTTGTTTTAAAAGTATTTTTGAAAAGTGCCTTTGTTTAGGAGAACTTTGTAATGATTCTCGTCTCTATAAGAATGTATACAAAGTGTTGAATTTTGAAAATACTTCATGAAAGTGTTGGTGTTTTTGAAAGATATTTTGAAATGTTGTAAGTAAGCAACTATGAACATTCTACCTACTCAAAAAGTCTTTGTTCATTTCCTCCTCCTTTAGATATTGCTATCTTACCATTGATTGGTAAGAAGCCCTATCACTGGATGTGAAGGGACAGGCGTGGATCATCGTACAGTCATAGAAAGCAACATTGTAGGATACCTTAGCAATTTATTATAAGGGTCTAAGATCTTTTATCGAAGGAAACATTGAAGGGTCATCGAGGGACTACGATCTTGTATTCGAGAATTTTTGCTAAAGTATCCCACGTTCGAGGGACATGACTGTTTTATTCTAAGGCAACAAGTGTGAGTTAACCCTAGAGGTGCAAGTGTGAAAAGTGTTTGTTTTCATGTATTTTTGTCTTGAGTTTAGGGTTATCTACTTGTTGATTTTATATCTTGCCATACAAACACTAATTACTAGCAATAATATGGAAAGCGATAAATTGCAGAATGTAAAAGTCCTACGCTATTACAATACTTGGGGACGGGGATACAAATTTACAAATGGGAGAATGAAAGCAATTAATCCCTAATTACTATTACAACCATATTGAATATCGCTAAATAATGTACAAGAATATAAAGATAAAGTGAAATTGGGAAGAAGATTATTTTTATGTTTTTGTGTGAAAAATGCTCTAATTAAACTAGTAAAAAAAATAAAATAATTTATTAAATTCCTAGATTCTAAGTGAAAGAAAATTAAAATAAAACTAAGTCCAATACTAATTCAATTAAATTTAAGAAAAGAGAAAAGAAATTAAATTTGTTAGGAAAATATTTTTTAGGTTTTTTATATATTTGAGAAAAGAATTTGAAATTTGAAATGAAAAGAAATTAGAAACTTAAATCTAATTTTAAGTATTTACAAATGTATTAAAATAAAAGTGTGATAAATTAATTTATTTATGAAAATAAATTAAACCCTAAAATATTCTAAATATTTCAGGAAAATAGTTTATTTGTTTTGTTTAAGAAAATATTTTTGTGATTTTATGATTTTATGATTTTATGATATTATGATTTTATGATATTAAATAAAACAAATTGTTTAAACAAAAATAATTATATAAAATAAGAAAAATAAAATGTTTTGGGCCTATGTTTGAAAGTAAAAGAGGGGTGAGAACTTGGAAAAATGCAGGCCCATTACAGTGAGCCCAATGCCTATTTTTGTATCTAGTGGGGGAGACCCTTTGAGGTCCACCATGAGGAAGTGTGTGGGGCGTTGGATCTGGTCTTGGATGATGATCAAAAGGTGTGGAGATGAGGTGCATGACATGCATGTTAACTGGCTCGTATTGGATCCTGTAAGAAAATGTTAGAAAATACAAAAGGGTACCACTGGGGCTCAAACCCAGGTCCCTATAGTCACAGGCGCGCACTTCTTACCACTAGGGTGACTATACATCTGGTGTTATAAACAAAACCAAACATATATATTATAAAACAAGTCATGAATATGACTTCATCTTCTTCATCGTGCTAGAAGTTACAACACCATTTTTGAAAACGCTATCTCCTTCATTTCTCAACCATTTGCAAAAGTATAAACATGAAACTTGCTTCAAATTTCATCATAAGTTCAGTCATATAAATAATTAAAGCTATAAATCAAACATGAGCATGAATTTTGAATGGTACCAAATCTAACCTAATTTTTCCAGAAAGTTCAACTCTAAAATTCTCACTACTCAGGCAACATAAATGAATTCTAAGGACATGGCCAGTTTCAGGGCTATGATGTCTACGTTTTATCTTTGAAAATGGAAATCTAACAATGCTTATACGAAGATTTCAAAAGTCAGAATATTACCTTGAAAATAGAATTCGTGTTTTGAAAATGAGCTTGTTTTAAGATGTTGCAATGATCAGGTTAGCTTACTTGGTCCTCTAGGAAGATAATGCAATGTTTAGCTTGAGTTGAGAGTGGCTGAAATGGTCTGAAGAAGTCAAGTTACAGACCTCTGTTTTTGAGTTTGGACAATGGTGGAAATGGAGTTACAGTTGGGAAACAGGGATTGGGATGAGTTGCATTTGAGGTATAGAAGCTTTGAGAATAATTTAGATGGAAAACGCACGAGTGGATTATAAGATTGATGTTTTTGGCCAGAAATGACAAGTTATGGAGTTGTGGATGCACTTCTGGTTTAGAGAGAGTTTCAGGGTGTTTAAGGGCTTGTGAATTCGTGTGTTAGGTTACAAGTGACCTCTCTATTTATAGGCAAGAGGTTTAACATCTTGAAGTAACCAGAATTTTGAGATGACATGTTATGGTTTGGTTAAAAATGAGAAATCAAGTTGAAATGGATTTTCATGGTTCCAAGGCTCAAGTACAAGCATGGTCTAAGTTTTTTGGGTTCAGGGAGGTTTCTTCTTAAATTTACAATGGAGTGTTATCATAAGAAACAAATGAGGAGCTCAATGCATTGACTTTGTGTAAAAGCTTGCTTTAGAAGAATGGAATGGTAACTTTCTTCCAAAAATAGAACATTGCTTTGGATAATAGCTCAAGCACTTGGATAATGGCTCAATAAAATGTGTAAACATTAAATTAAGGATTGAAACACAAGTTAGGATGCCAGCAAAGTGAAGTTATGCAGCATAACTATGGTTTAGGTCAAGTTTTCTTCATGAAAAATGCCTTGTAATTCAAGTTTGAAAGCCCAACTTCTCCTCTTTGATTCTCCTAGCTCAAAAATGATCTCATTGAGTTCTTGGACATTTTGGAAAGCTTGAAATAACCTCTAAAAATTTAATGTTTTCCACTTTTGCAAAATCCAATTGTAACTATGTGAAAAATGACCAAGAAGTTAGGTCAAAAATATGCCTAAACTAGGTCAAATTTTCACTAAGTGTTTTAGAAAAAAGTGCATGACTTCATGAATTTATAACTCAAATTCCAAACACTTATAGGACTTGATCAGTAAAGCAAAGTTGTATATCTCATCAATATCTATAACTTTCATGTTGAAAGTTTTCTTTGAATCATCTTGCATGTTGGTGAAAAAATGGCATGAAGTAATGAAATTATTATGTATAAAACACAAAAATTTATAAGTCTTGAAAAGTTTGACTTTTCACGTTGACTTTTGACTTTCTTGATTTCTTGATGATCAAGATTCATATTTTTGAATGTCTTGATGGATTTTGATCATTGAAATCAAATCTTAATCAAAAAGTCAAAGTTTGACTTTTTGTGCATCAGTTGACCTTTCATCAGATGTTCAAATTTCAACTATCAATTCAATAATCTTGAGAAATGTTTTGAGCCATGAAAATTAAATCAAGGTGTTGTGTTTGAATCATTGATATTATGCTTCAAGCCATTAGATCATGCATTAGGTCCAAAATTATTGATCAGTCAAATACAGTCAAAACCCTAATTTTGACCATTTTGCCCTTTTGATGATTTGACTGTGTTTCTTGAGGAATTGTGATCCAAATTTGTTTAATTGATGAATATAACTTCAAAATGTTGATGTGGACCAAAAATCTTGAAGTTTGACAGTAATTGGACCACAGTTGACTTTTTATCCAATGTGATACGGTGGCAGAACCGATTGTTTAATATTGGTTTTGCGTTTGTGTTTGCAAATATTGCGGTAAGCAAGAGTCGCCACCGACTTTTATTTTATCTAAATTAAGGAAAGGGTGAAAAGAACATAAAAAGACCTTTTCAAGATTTTCTGAGTAAGGGAGGTAGATTATGGAAAGGGAAGGTGTTAGCACCCTTTCCATCTGTAGTTATCTACGGGATCTTAGAGGTTTGCTCATTTTGAAAGTACTTTATGCTTTGTGTGTTTGAAAAATGTTTTGAATTGCCTTAGTGTGGCGATTTGCTTTGTGTTTAACTCTTGTATCAGTCCTCAAGAGTGTTGACAAAGCAAATGTTTTTGAAAATTGTTTTTTGAAAAGTAGTATTTGTGTAAGTGCAAAATGTATTGAGAAAACTTCTAACAGCTATCTACTTTGAACTCGAAAAGGTAGTTCTTTTCCTCCTATCCTTTAGACAGTGTTATTCTACTATTAGTGGGTAGGTAGCCCTATCGTTGGATGTATATGAGACATTCGAAGGGACGTTACAGTCACGAAGGTAACTTGTGGAGACGCTTTAGCAATTTTGTTTAGGGACTAGATCATTTACCGAGAGGCAACTGTAGGGTCATCGAGGGACTATGATATTTTTGATTTATGGGTCTTTGCTAAAGCGTCCATGTTATGAGGGACATGACTGCTTTATTTCTGAAGGCAACCAAAGTGGGGTACCCTAGAGGTGTATATGTGTAATGGTGTTTAATTCAGTTATTTATCTTGCGTTATTAGGTTTGCTAACGTTTTAATTTCAGTCTCGCCATACATGCCTAGTTACTAGCAGTAAATATGTACAGAATATAAAATGCGGAAGTATAAACCTATACTATTACATGGCTTTGTGGATGGGGATTTACACTGTACAAAAATTTGGGAGTGCAGAAAAAATAAAGAAAGCAAGTAAAATCCTATTAATTATTACATCCAGTAAGCAGATACAATGATATGAAAAATGCAAAAATAAATAATGCGCGAAAACTAAAAGTACGTCTAAATAATGCAAAAATAAGAAAATATTTTTATTATTCTTTTGTTCTGATTTAAGAAAATAATTAAAATTAAATTAAAGAAAATAGTCTAAATTCTTTCTGGTTTTTGTCTTATGAAAAGAAAATAATTAAAGTTAAATTAAAACCTAAATTCTAATTTATTTTAAATTAAGAAAATAGTTAAAATTATTTATTAATTTACCTACAAAAATAGTTTAATAAAAAAAACCTAAAACTAATATTTTTGTGATCTTTGTTTTGGTTTAAAGTTAATTTAAATAATAAAGGGAAACTAAGCAAAATAAATGAGTAGTGAAAAATAAAATTCAAAAAGCAAAAGCCTTTCGATCCAAAGAAAAAAGCTTTTGATCCAAATGGAGGGTGATCTTCGATCCAGGGAAGGACGTGGCCTTCGATCCAGCAGAGGATGTTGGAGGTGTATGCTATACTCCTACAGGAAATTTATTAGAGAAAACAAGATAAGGTCCAAACTTGGGTCGAATCTGGTCTTAGATTCAACAGTCTGTAGATGCACGATCCTAAATCAAGTCATCTGAGTCTGAATCGAAAACTACTTCAGCTTACAACCTTATGAACCCTGAGATTCAAAAGAAAATGTGGATCGTTCCCAAGCCATGGCACAATCTCAACCCCTGCGCTTAATCTTGCATGTAGCATAAACATTAGCAATAACATGAACGTATGATTAAAAATTGCACATTTAGCTAGATTGAGGTCGAAAGCAAATTAACAACGGACAGAGTATATCAGTGATGCTCCAGTACATGTTGGACCTGCCTAGTACTTGGGCACGCTTCTTGCAAACTTCAGGGAGCAAATGAAGTGTCGTGGAAAATTTGCTTCGATTTGGATTATTCAGGAGGTTTTTTTTGACAATTTTGGTGTGGCTTATGAGGCAGTGTATACATGTAAAACAATATGTGTCCTCTGGGCTTGTGTCTCTGGTCTCCTTATATAGAGGGGATGGAGGGGACAGAAAGGCAAAAGGGTAAACAACCATTAAGTTGGTGTTTTAAGGCCATGAATACTATTTTGAAACATTGCAAAAGTCATGGAAACTTGTCCCTTTTTGAATTTGAATGAACCTGGACATGCTTCCCTCTTTCGAATGCCTTCAATCCCTACCCTTCGATTGGCCTCAAATTTCCTCCTTCGACTGGCTCTTTTAAATGGACTTTTTGTGTATGCTTTATTCCCTCTTTGAATGGGCCACCAAGGTATGTCCTTTGAATGGCTCAAATCTCATCCTTAGGGCCTCTTCGATTGAGTCCCTATTTGCCTTGTTCTTTGACTGGCGCTGACACTATTTAACTAAACCAAATGAAAGACTTCATCCTGGCCAGTCGAAGCTTCCTTTGTCATAAATGTAGTGGTGCATGAGGCTTGGGCTGGGCAGCATATAATCTCTTGCCCAACAAGCAACTTGAACCAAACCTCATTAAAAGGCAAAACAAGTTTGTTTCCAACAAATATGTCCTTCGAATGGACCAATGGCACATCCTTTGAAGGCACCACTTGTGTGTTCATAATGTGGTAATCTTGTGCTTGTGAAACGAAAGCAGTCATGAGGAGGGAACCTTTTTCCTTGAACAAAGTTGGAATGCAGAAACCCACTGTTTTTGTGAATCCAAGTAAGCATGCAGGAGGTCATTGCTGGTGGATCAAAGGGAGCTTGCAGGGGATTCTTGCTTTGTGCGCTGAAGGCACGCATAGAGGGATAATTTGCCTAGTCAAAGCAGGAATCCAGCTTGCTCCAAAGACATCAAATGCCTAATTGAAGCAAGAATTAAGCTTACTCCAAAGAAACCAAATGCCCAAACTAAGCAGGAATCCAACTTGCATGCAGGTAGCCATTGTATTGTAAGTCAAGCCAGCATGAAAAGACAATGGTGGAATCAAAGGAACACTAACAGGAGGCCCTTCCCTTTTGGATCGAAGGATAATGTTTCAAAGGAAACATGTGCCCAGTTGATGCTTGTACACAACAAACAAGCAAAAAAGACACAGCTTCAGTTGAAAGCTTGGAAATTTGAGGCAAGCTTGGAGGAGGTTAGGCGCTCAATCTAAGCCTGTCCAGAAGGCAACCGAAAGGCCCTTTGACATGCCAATCGAATAACCTTGCCTATCTTCAAAAAAAATTATTTTTTCTTTAATCAAATGTTTGTAACCACCTATGTAAGAGAAAAATCTTGGAAAAAATGAGAGGGAAAATTTTGGGGTACAACACCTAATACAGTTGATTTTCAGTCATCTGGTCAATTGACTAAGTGAATTTGAGAAATGTCTTGAGAAAGGAGAGAGCAAACGTTGAGGTACAACATCTACCAACCCCAATTACGTGCTTTTGATATCTTTCTTGTCACGTGTTTGCTACCAATTACGAACAAATACTCTTTGATAACCAAGTTCTCTTTTGCGTGTCTAACCCTGTTCTATCCCCCGATAACCCCTTTAACCCAAAAAGCAAAAAAAAACAGAAAATACAGAAAACCAAAAATATAATAATACTTGATTGGCTTCAGAGTACAAATTTTCAAGTTCTTTTAGTATTTAATCTCCTTCCATCTTGAAAGTTTGAAAGGCTGGCGCCAATCTCACCTTCAGGTTTAAGACGATTAAATAGGGGAATTTGTTGCACCCCCAAAATTTTCTCTCCTACTTGTAAACAAAATAGCTTATGCTTCATCATCATATTCATCATTTTCATTGCACTAACTAAATGACATGGGATTAAGGGTTTTGGCTAGATGAGTGTATACTGCTCAAGATAAGGAGATATATATTCAAGGGTTGAACATCTGAAGCCTCTCCATCATAAACACCATCTCAAGTCACAAGATATATGATTTCAAGAGTTCTTCAAGATATCTCAGTTGGATTAGGGTTTTGAGCTATGGTCAACATCTCCCATCTTTTGTGATGCGAACTAGGGTTTTTGGTCAGTGGCATGATTTAACTGATTTTTCAAGCTTAAGATGATCTCGTGGTTCTCCATTTGTCTTAAAGTATCCATAGGTGGTTTATTAATCTTCACACCTTATCAGGAAATCAAGGTTGATTGAATAAGAAGAGATTTGAGTATGTGTGAACTTAAAATTCAGCTAACGTCAACTGTTGACTATAGGGATTTTTGGTCAATCATCAACTAAATATTCTTATTCCTATGTTCCATGAGCTATGGTGGCATAAATTCAAAGGGAAATGGTGAATTAGGGATAACTTGTCAAAGAAGTTATTTGGAGATTTGAATTTTGCTTAAGTGTTCATAGTACTGGATTTGGATTGGTTATAACTTTCTCAATAATTATTGGAAATGCACAAATATTACATGGTTGGAAATAGGATGAAAAGTTCTTCAACTTTGTCCTTTGTTGTACCCCAAAATTTTCCCTCCCATTTCCTCAACATTTTCTCACCACAAGACCCTTGGAGCTCAGGATCAAGTTAGGGTTTGCTCTGCTCAAGACTTCTCCTTGCACTGTTGACCCAAATTAGGGTTTGAGTTTGCACAAAGCTGTTTTGACCTAAAATGCCTAAGATTACTTTCATGCTTCATATTGGACTCCCAAGTTTATCCATACCAAGCTTCAAGCCTAGATTCCAATCTTTGCCCAGTCAATTGGACAGTTGACCTAGAAATCAGTTGTATTGGGGAAAAAGTCAACTGTGGTCAATTGACAGTCAAACCTCATGACTTTTGACCCACATCAACATTATGAACTCATATGGACCATTTGATCAAGTTTGGATCACAATTCCACAAGAAATTTGATCAGATCACCAAAAGGGCAAAATGGTCATTTTTAGGGTTTTGACTGCACAAAGGCAATTTTTGACTGTTTGACCTAGCCAATGGCAAACCAAGCTCACATATGGACTCAAGGACCCCATGGAATTGTCTTGACATGTTCAACAAATTCAAAAGATCCCAAATGCACAAGATTGACAGATGAATTTTCCAGTCAATTGATCAATTTTTGACTGTATACTGAAAAGTCAAACTTTGACTTTTTTGGTCAAAATCAAGTGTCAAGATTCATTTTTCATCAAGAAATGTCAAAATATGAAACTTGTTCATCAAGAAATCAAGAATCACAAATTAGGGTTTAAAATGAAGAATTTTCATAAGAAATTTTCTAAGTTATAAAAATCCTTAATTTTTTCCTAACATTGTCCCATTTTTTCATCAAGATATATTTGGATTAAAACAAAAGTCAAAACATGAAAGTTGTAGTCCATTGCAAAATCTACAACTTTGATTCACAAAGTTTCCTCAAAAGAAGCTTGTAGCTCAAGTTATGATTTTTGGAACAAGGGTGCAAAACATTCTTAACTTAGAGAAATTTTGACCTATTCTAGGCAGGATTTTTGACTAACTTCATGGCCACTTTTCACATGCTTCCACTTGGAATTTCAATTTGCATTACAAAGATGGATTGTAGTACACATTCCAAGATTTCCAAAATGTCCAAGAACTTCTCAAACACCCTTGTGGTTAGGGAGAATCGAATTTGGCAATATGGGCAAAAGTCACTTTGTTCATGAGCCATTTCCATGTTCATAACTTGTGCAATTTTTCAAATCAGCATGAGCAAGCTAGTTACAGGCCTCTAATCCTTTTCTTACTCAATAATTAAATGCCAATCCATTGTGCCAAGGCATTATTTTGTGCATTTGGTCATTGTATGAAGAATTAAGCCTTAAATAGAAAAAGCAAGATATCCATTTTTGAAAAGTTACACTTTATGTCAAATTTGCAAATCAAGTGGTACAATGCATATCTTTGGACACAAGATTCATGGAGATATCACACTGATCAAGAGGGATTGAGGCAGCATACTTGAGGGGCCTGCATGAGTCTAGAAACCAAGTTGACAATTTTTGCTTAAGTTAGAAGAAACATTGCATAACTTAACACATCTCACATTGCTGCAACCACAAGCCTAGACAAACTTGTTGAACACATTCCAAACATCATCACTGAGCTAAGGCACGAGCTAACTACCTTCCATACCTCCCTAAACCTCAAAACACCATTGAACTGCACAAAACAGGGCATCCCTGCAGTTTGAGTGGCACAACTCAATCCACTCGTGCGCCTTGACCAAAACCAGTTCATACACACTCCATACCACCTATGCAAACTATCCCAAGCATTGGACACGACCTGTAACACCTCTAACCAACTTCACCATTTTCACTTTTTCTGTTTTGCAAGCTGACTTCCATAGCTTGATTCATTTGGTTTTAAAGCAAGCTAAAGGTTGGAGAAGCATCCCTGACCTTCAAGCAAGCTATACAAGTCCTCACATTGCACTGAAAGTACCTCCATTGCCAGACACGATCCAAGCTGAACAGGTAAGTTCATGGACTTCTATCTCTCAATCTAGGAAGAGTTAGCTTTAAGTTTATGAATGAAAAATGCTCTACTCATGGCCCTGAAACTATACATATAATTACTTTCCATTTATATTGCATATGCTGAGAGAATTTAAGACCTGAATATTAGAAAAAAACTAGGTCAGGAATTGGGAGAGAAGAAATTCTGTCTCATTTCTGAGAGTTAGATCAAGTTCTTGGTATGTATTGATTCGTGGTTTGATGCTTGACATTTTTTATGTTATGAGTTTGTGCTGAAAATCAAAGAATCAGGATTTGTGGTTGAAGCAAGGGAGCGCGTGCATTTTCAAACATTTGTCTGGAGGTTGAAGACAACCTCTCTTGAGCTGGGCCTGAGATTGCTTTTTCTATTTGCACCACTGCATTTCACATGCACCCCCTGGCCCATTTTGAGTTTTATTTGTTATTTTTAACTTTTTCTTTTTGATTCTGATTTGTTTATTAAAATATAAAAAATATTAAAAATGTTTTTCTCACATTTTTTACATTTTATTTGATATTTATTTGGTTTCATTTAGTTTTATATGTAAATAAATACATAATACCTTTTATTTAAAAACACAAAAAAATAATACAAACACTTTTATTTTCTGATTTTTATTTTATTTTACCTTTGAAAACATTTTATAAAAAATATACTTTTTTTTGTAAATATTAAATATTTTATTTTTGTACATATTTAATATATTTGATAAATAATATAAATACTTATATATTTATTAGTCTATTTAGGTTAAAAACATAAAAATAATACATTTTTATTTTTATTAATATTTAACTTAAGAAATCACTTTTTGACAATATACTTCCTTTTTATTTATTTTTTATACATAATTAATAAATATTGCATATAATAAATAATTAATACATTTTATTTAGCAAAATTAGGGTTTTACCCTAAACCTAAAAAATCCAAAAATTAAACCTTTTTATTTTTGTTTATTTGACACATAAAAATACCTTTTTACATACATATAAAAAATCATTTTTTTTTGCATCTTGCATATTTATTATATTTTATTTAATTATTGTGCAATTAAATACCTTGTAAAAATTCAATTTGGATGTAATAGTTTAGGTTTAATTTCTTGCTAAAATATCCCCATTTGAATATTTGTACCCCCCATCCCATATTTGTGTTGTAATAACTTAGGACCTTTAAATTTCGCACTTTAAAGCTTTCCAATTATACCATGATAGACTTAGGGCTTTGTATGCAAAAATCAACCAAAAATAGTTTGACCTAAATTCAAGATAAACAAGCATGAAAATGGACAACACCAATCACACTTGCACCCCTAGGGTATTCCACTTGTTGCCTTCAATAATGGGCCATATTGCATTTTAGGTGTCTTTGGCAAAACAAAACAATATCAAATGATCATAGTCCCTCGATGACGCTTTCGAAAGTTGCCTAAAAATGATCAAGTCCCTTAAAGGAAAAATTGCCCAAAGACACTTGGCACCATTGCAATCATGGTCTAAACAATGACCCGCGCCCGTCCCGTTCACATCCTAACACAAGATTGTCCACCAAATACAATGGTGGAACAAAATTTTTAAAAGGGTTAAAACATAGCAAAGATCTTTGAGAAATTTAGGGTAGATAGCTTTTGGTTACTTGCCAACTAGCAAAACAAAAACACTTGCCTATTTTTCAAAACACACATCACAACACACTTTCAAAACAACTTTCAAAACATTGAAAACTTTTCAAAAGATAAGTACACCTTTGTATACATCCAAACATGGATCATTGCAAAGGTTGCCACCACATTGGCCTCTTTTCAAAACATTTTCAAACCCACACACACAAAGCACCATTTCAAACAATTGAAAATCAAGGCAAGTTGATCTAAGCAAGTAACTAAGAGCCCATGGATAACCATGGATAGAAAGGGTGCTAATACCTTCCCTTTCTATAATCTACTCCCCGAACCCAAGAAAACATCTCAAAGGTTTTTGTTGTGCTTTTTAACCTTTCCTTAGGATAAAATAAAAAGTCGGTGGCGACTCTTGCTTAACCGAAACATTTGCGAAAACAAACGCAAAACCAAGTCAGTTCTCCCACCGTAACACATCCTTGACACCTCAAGTCTAAAAAGTGATTATTTTTGGAGTTATCGGGCTTATAAGTTTCTGGACACTTAGTAATTTTCAAGATGTGTTCCAAAATGTTGCAAGTTTCATGGCTATTCTTAGGGTCTCATTTGGACTCAAATAAAAAATATTTAAATATAAAAGTTGGAGATCAGAGTCTCCTCTCTAATTTTGATTCAAGAATAATTTCATTTGGTGGCTTGTGGAGAGAGTTATGATGTTTATGCTTTGAAGGCTTGAAAGGAAAAATTTTGCCAAGACTTTCCCAGCCATGCCAGCATTTTATCGAACAGTGGCGTGCACATGTTCATGGTGGTTTTTCTTATGAATTTAGTTCTCATTTTGAAAAATGTTAAACATAAAAGTTGGATTATATTGTGTCCTCTTAAGTTTTGGTTTAAATTTCGGTTCATTTCATGCATTATGGAGAGAGATATTGAAGTTCAAAGTAGGGAGGTTGAAGTGGGAAAGACACAGGGTGTCACACACAAGGCTTGCCCAGCCAGGCCTGTAATTTTGTCGAACAGCTGTAGGGCATGTATTCATAACAAATTTTCTCCATGATTAAATCTATATTTGGATTGGAGATGAACTACAAACCTATTCTATCATTCGTCCTCTTTCCAACGGTTCCAAGTTCGCCTCATTTAGTTGGTTATTGAAGAAGTTAGAGGTTCACAAAGTAATGAAGATGAAATAAATAGTTTGACATTTGGTTTTGTAAAATATCAAAGGTTGCTTATTAGTTTTGATATCAATATTTCCTGATGATTTCGATGGGAGTTACGGTCATTATTTCCAAGAGCCATCAACATCATTATTGTTCATCCTGGTGTCGTCTTTCTATTGATCTCAAAACCTCATCTTGATGAGGTGCGTGTAGCAAGTTGCAAGAGCCTAAAGTTGGCTACATGTCCATGGGTTGACACCAGTATATGGACAAGATCTGCATTTTCTTGTTGGCTTTTTTCCTACGTGAATATGCATTACAAAATTGACACATGTGCATGCATACAAAAGTTACTTCTTTAAGCCAAGCAAGTGCTCACCATGCAGGCATAATGGAAAAGCATGCTTGAAATGAAAGATGCCATCAATGAACACCTCATGCTATGGAGTCTTCACAAAAAAATCAGTTACAAGTTAGTTACAGACACCGTAACCAACTCTCTCACTCGCTTTCATGTGACAAACTTTCTTTTTCTTCTTTCAGGACAGTAACAACTATAACAGATTTTCTCTCTCTCATCATAAAAAAACATACACTCCTTCTTTCGTTCATCACAATAGCAAACTGAAATAGTCTCCTTTCCATTTTCTATCATAGAAACCATAACAAACTCTCTCCTCCATTGATTCCATTCAAAAAACTCGCTCTTCCTTTCTCGTTCATACGCAACAACCTTCACTCCATTCTCTTTTCTGCACAATAACATAACCTCTTCTTAATTCTCTCTTCAAACTTTGATAAATTGTGCGAGGTACTTTGATAAAACTTTCAATTGGTATTTTGATTACTTCGTATTCAACTTTATTTGTAGGATACGAACTCGCTTCTGATACGATTTATCTGGACTCGTATTCTAAGAGATGCATATATGCAATATTGTGTGTTTTGTGCAATATTGTGTGTTTTGTCTGGTGTAATATGGTGGGAGAACTGACTTGGTTTTGCATTTTATCGCAAATGTTGCAGTTAGCAAGAGTCGCCACCGACTTTTATTTTATCCAATAAAAAAAGGTGAAAAGAACTGGAAAAACCTTTTAAGACTTTTATTGTACCCCAAAATTTGCCCTCTCATTTCTCAAGGGATTATCCTGGACCCTCAGGATTGCTTCTGTCAAGTTTCAAGTCTCGGATTACAATTTTTCAAGAAAGTCATTCACAAGGGAAAATGGTCAAATGCACACTGAAAAGTCAAACTTTGACTTTTTGATCAAAGTCAAGTTTCAAAAATCATATTTCATCAAGACATGAAGTTGGTTCATCAAGAAATCAAAAGTCAAAGATTACATTGAAAAGTCAAATTTCTAAACACTTAAAATTGTTTCTAAGTGTTAAGAAAATATGATAATTTCATAACTTTGGGCAAGATTTTCATCATGATGCAAGATGATTCAATCAGAACTTCTGATATGAAAGTTATAGATCTCAATGAGATCTAAAACATTGCATAATAGAACTTCTTCTAGAAAGGCTGGGCTTTCAAGTTATAAATCCATGAAGACATCCTTGAAGCTAAAACACTTAGTAAATTCTGAACATTTTTAAGTCAGAACTTCTGGGCCAATTTTCACACAAGTACAATCAGAATTTGCAAAAATGATTCAGAATATGACTCTTTGATCAGAACATATGGAAGTTGTTTTCTTTGATCAAAACATGACTCTTCAAATCTTATTCTTCAGCATATGGATATTATGTTCTATTCTTCGATCAGAACATCACCCTTCAAATCTCATTCTGGTCTTTCCATTCTTCGATCAGAACATCACCAAGCCCCAAAACCTCATTTTGAACAATCTGCTGCACTGCTATGGCACAGTCCTGCATCCAGCTGCCACAACACTCCAAATTGCTACTGATCCAGTCCAAGCCTGCATTTTCTCAAACCCCATATTTGCACCAAATTAGCACATAAAAGTTGTGTTTAAAAAGCAATGAAACAGCATGCCAAAAAGGCTTCAAATCCCATTTATCTTTCCCCGTAAAACCACAATAAACTCATCTATAAATAAGTGGTTCCATCACATGTCTAAGGGGAGGGATTTTGAAAATATAGAGTGATCAAACACAAAAAAAAAGAGAAAAGAAAACATTCAAACATTCTTAAATCCAGAATTCCTAAAACAATACATTTGTTCTTCCCTTTTGAATCAAAGAACACAACATTTTATGTTCTGTTTCTTGCTGACCCCAGAACATTTGAAGGCAACAGCTCAGGTCCCTAACACACGGTTCAGAATCAAGGTAAGTCATTCTGACTTTGAACTTTTCATTCAGAATATCATTAAACATGTAAATATCATAGTTTTGATACTGTCTATATCATTGCCTAAGTAGAAAAATTGTGGATCAGAACTTCTTGAAGAAAACTAGGCTCAGAATTAGGATTAGAACTTCTATAAATTGTCGTGCTATCTTTTGTCTATTTTGCTGTTGTTAAGAACTGAATAAGTTACAGATGTTATGACTAATGTAAAGAAGAAGGTGAAGTGCAACACAGAACTTCTGAGTTTTCTTTCCCACTATTTTAGCACAACACAGAACTTCTAGGTTTTCCCACTGTTTTAACAAGCACACAGAACTTCTAGGATTTCTTACTATTTTAACACACACATAACTTCTAGGCTTTCTTACTGTTTTGACACACACATAACTTCTAGGCTTTCTTACTGTTTTAACACGCATAGAACTTCTAGGCTTGCTTACTGATTTAACACGCATAGAACTTCTAGGCGTTCTTACTGTTTTAACACACGGAACTTCTAGGCTTTCTTACTGTTTTAACACACATAACTTCTAGGCTTTCTTACTGTTTTAACACACACATAACTTCTAGGCTTTCTTACTGTTTAAACACGCATAGAACTTCTAGGCGTTCTTACCATTTTAACACACACAGAACTTCTAGGCTTTCTTACTGTTTTAACACACACAGAAATTCTAGGATTTCTTACTGTTTTAACACACACAGAACTTCTAGGCTTTCTTACTGTTTTAACACACACAAAACTTCTAGGCTTTCTTACTGTTTAAACACACACAGAACTTCTAGGCTTTCTTACTGTTTTTAACACAACACACATAACTTCTAGGTTTTTCTCACTGTTATAACACAACACAAAACTTTTGGTTTCCTCTAATGTTTCTTTCAGAACTTCAGCGCGCAGCAACCCAGAACTTCTGGTCCCCTCTAACATTTCTTTCTGAACGACAGCATGCCTAGCATCAGAACTTTTGGTCCCTTTCATTTTTGTTTTCATCAACTGTTGGTCCTGTTTTTGTTATTTTTTTCCTTTTCTTTCTTATTCTTATTATTTTCAACATTAATATTATTTTTATTAATATAAAAAAGGCATAAAAAATATTTTCTTTTATTAACTAATTATTTTCCTTTTAATTTATTAAGACAAAAAACCATTTTCAAAACAAATCCTTTCCTTTTCTTGTGTTGTACAATTCAATATAGTTGTAATAAATAATTAGGATTTAAATTCTAGTAAATTCTAGTAAATCCCCATTTGTAAATATGTATCCCCATCCCTGAAATGATGTAATAGCTTAGGATTTATTTTCCACATTTTTATTTGCTTTCATACATTGTTAGTAATTAGGGTGTATGGCAAGAAGAAATCAACAAGTAGATAACCTTTAAATGCAAGACAAAATGCATGCAATCAAACACACTTGCACACTAGCACCTCTAGGGTAATCTCACTTTGTTGCCTTTCGGAAAATAGTCATGTCCCTCGAATATGGGCATTTTAGAAAAGACCCTCAATAAAAGATCATAGTCCCTCGATGACCCTTAATGTTGCCTTCGGTAAACGATCTAGTCCCTAAATGACATTGCTAAAACGTTCCATAGGTTTCCTTCTATGACTATACAAAACGTCCCACGCCCGTCCCTTCACATCTAACGATGGGGTTTCTTACCAAAACAATTGTAATATAACAACATCTAAAGGAGGAGGAAAATAATATTTAAGACTTTTGAGTAGGTAGGTTGCTCCTGGTTACTCGTTTGCTCATAATAAAAACATTTTATACACCTACAATTTCACCTTGAAACATTTTCAAAAGTTAAAGCACTTTGTATGTGTTCTTATAGAGACGAGAACCATTACAAAGACACTCCTTTTAAAAATACTTTCAAAACCCACATCACAAACACATATTCAAACAAAAAGCAAGTGATCTAGCAAGCAACTAAGAGCCCGTAGATAACTACGGATGAAAAGGATTCTAACACCTTCCCTTTTCATAACCTACCCCCCGAACTCAAGAAATAATCTCAAAAGGTCTTTCCTGTTCTTTTCAGCCTTTACTTTTGGATAAAAGAAAAGTCGGTGGCGACTCTTGCTATCTGCAACAATTGCGATCAAACGCAAAACACCCAAGTCAGTTCTTCCACCGAGTAACAGAACTAGCGACTCTGTTGGGGATATCTTAAAAGTGGGGTTACCTTAGGGCTAGATCACCTTTACTTGCTTTCCTTGTTTGATTTGTTTGCTTTACATTATGGTTCCTTATTTGGGCTTATTTTGATCCTCTACCCGGATCAGGGGGCACCTTTTAGGTAAGTAGAAATAGATTGTGGAAACTGTACGACATATACTGACACGGTTGAAGCAATGGCTACGTTAGTGTGATGCATTTTTTGGTACCGGTATCCCTTGTGTTGAATCGAGGAGAATACGGGGCCGCTGAGCGGTGTCGTGAAGCACTAACTGACCTTATAACCTTAATTGAACAACTTGGCCATTAGGAAGTAGTGAGATAGCCGGTTTCAGTGGAAAGCTGAAAATTGGTTGATACTCGATGCTACACTCATTGAGACCGGACTTTTGGGATATCTCGGTCGCAAGAAAAGATTGATTGAGCTGAGACAATGCCTAAAAGAAAGGTCAGTGATATTGAGATCCCTTAGAACCCGATTACTATTACTAGGACAAGTTGAGCCAACTAAAGTTCAAGAGGGTACTTACCTATAAACTCCATGCAAGCCTAAACCTAAGGACTTGTCTGCCTTGTGTGTATATGACTATTTGTACGTAACAACTTGCTTACTTTGCATACTTGTACATAGCATCATGACATCATACCATAGCATTTTCAATAACCATTTCAAGGATCTCAAGGGCCTATGATGCAGTGTTACGTTGAACCAGACGCCTATGAAGGGGCAAGAAGATTCATTCTTCAATCAAACTTCGTCAAAGACCAAAGTACAATAACTTGGGTCAGGGGCTATGAACCACTTGACATGGTGAGCTTGATTCTTGTGGAAGGACATCCACTGATATGAAGATCTCCAATCAAAGTTGTTCAACTTCTAACATTTTCTTGTGTTTATCCTGTGAGATCCTTGAAAACATGCATCCATATATCATGTATCATAACATGACAAGTTTCTCCCATACAGGTCTCTTTATCTTCCTACTGTTTATTTCAGTAAGATGGATATGGAACAAACGGTGAAGGATCTGCAAGCATAAAACGCCCAATTCTAACAAATTTTTCTAGCTATGGCTAAGGGGCAAGAGGACCTGAAGACTCTTCTTCTTAAAGACAAGAAGAAAAAGTCAAAGAAGTCAGTAGGCGTCCAGAATTTAGGAAGAAGACTTAGAGGACCAGTCAAGAGAGCTCTAGATATCTCAACTCCATCCAATGAGGGGAATAGTCATGAAGAAGATAACAGTCTGGGGAATGATGAAGTTGAAGCTGACTACTCTGAGGAACAATATCCTCCCGCTGGTGATAAATATAAACAATTCGAGGATTACCTTAATGCTATGGAGATTCAGAAGATACCTGACTTGGACTTTGAAGAGTTAGGTTTGGTTTCCGGAGTGGTTATCCCACCAAATTTAAAAATCCCTATCTTTGCCAAGTATGGTGGGATCTTTTGTCCTAAAATGCATCTGAGGTCATATGTCCGCAAGATTCAGCCTCACACTGCTGACCGGAAGCTATAGGTCCATTTCTTCCAAGAAAGTTTGGTTGGCACTCAGCTAGAGTGGTTCTATCAGTTAGAAGGTGTTAGAACATAGTTTGATTCTACAACCCTTGAGTAAAGTTTTGATGATAACAAAATACAAAGAATAGAATTATTTATAAGGTATATACAAAGAACAAATATGCTCCTGAAAATTATGCTATGTATATGCAGAAGCTCTGATAGAATCAGCACCAGAATAGAAGCAGCGTCAGAAGATCAGCAACCTATGTTACACGCTGAAACACTGAAGTTTGATGACCAGAATCTGCGCCTAATCTGATACACTCTGACTCTGATTAAAGACATCTTTTCCAAGTCATCTACACTCTGAAGCGTTATCAGCAGATACAACAAAGAAGATTCTGAAGCGTTACTAGGCATTCAAGACTGAATTAAATGCTAACGGCTTTCTTCAGACAAAGATCATCTACAAAAGGAAAGTGAATTATTATCATTAAACTTGCTTTATGGGCAACGTATCTTTGCTTGCCTATATAAACAGGACTGCTTATGAAAAGAAGCACGTACGTATGCACTCAAAATTGCTAAGCTATTCAAACCACGCTCACTCAAAGCTTTAGCAAAGTCACTTTATTCCAATCTTAGTTTGTGTAATTATCACAGTTGTGATATACAGTTTTGTAAGAAAACAACATACACACTAGTTCAATTCATTTGTAAAAGATTTCCTTGAGATAAACCGGTATGTGGTTGCACTCAAGAAGACTTTAGCAGTTGTTAAAGTAGCTATTGTAATCCTTTGAAAATAGTGGATTAAGACCTCGTTAGAGAGAGGATAAATCACCTTGACGGGTGGACTGGAGTAGTTTGAGATCAAACGAATCAGGATAAAAATACCGAGTTGTTAGATCTTTTGTTTTAAGTTTTACAATTCAACCCCCCCCCCCCCCCCTTCTTGTGTTTTTCACATCTTCAATTGGCATCAGAGCGCCTGGTTCTGAGCTTTAACACTTAATCGTGTCAGTACAAGATCCAGTGTCAGAAAAACACAATGGCAGGACCAAGTCAAAACATCAGCAATGACAACAATAAAGAAAGGGACAGATTCAGTGGCAAACCTCCAGTATTTGATGGAGAAAACTTTGACTACTGGAAAGACAGAATTGAGAGTTTCTTTCTGGCCCATGATGCTGATCTGTGGGACATGGTGATTGATGGATACACGCACCCAGTGGATGGACGTGGTCAGAAGATTGACAGGAAAATGATGTCTGATCAGCAAAAGCGTGAGTTCATAAATCATCACAAGGCCAGAACAATTCTTCTCAGCGCTATCTCATATTCAGAGTATGAGAAAATATCAAACAGAGAAACTACTAAAAATATGTTTGATTCTCTGAGAATGACGCATGAAGGCAACATTCAAGTCAAAGAAACAAAAGCCCTTGCGCTCATTCAGAAGTATGAGGCATTCAAGATGGAAGACGGTGAATCTATAGAAGCTATGTTTTCAAGATTTCAAATTCTTGTTGCTGGTCTAAAAGTTCTTGACAAAGGATATTCCACTGCTGATCATGTCAAGAAGATCATCAGAAGCTTGCCAAAACAGTGGAGGCCAATGGTCACAGCACTTAAGCTAGCCAAGGATCTCAACAAAATCTCTCTGGAGGAACTTATCAGCTCCCTCAGAAGTCACGAGATAGAGCTAGAAACAGATGAACCTCAAAAGCAAGGTAAGACATTAGCTTTAAAATCTAACAGAAAATCTGACTCCAAAGTTTTGCAGGCTGTGGAAGAAACCTCTGATGGATCCTCATCAGAAGAAGATGAATTGTCTCTTCTCTCCAGAAGGGTGAACCAACTGTGAAAGCAGATTCAACGGAAGTTCAGGAATCCCAGAAGATCAGAAAATCAGAATGAATCTTCCTCCAGATACAGAAGGTCACAATCCTCCTCTGGAAACAAAAGATCTGAAGGCTCCTCAGGATACAAAAAGCCAAACTACAAAGACGTCATCTGCTATGAGTGTAACGAGCAAGGGCACTACAAAAGTGATTGCCCGAAGCTTCAGAAGGAGAAGCCCAAAAAGTAGTTTGGCAAAGAAAAGAAGAAGAGTCTCATGGCTACATGGGATGATTCTGATTCATCTGAAGCTGACTCAGAATCAGATGATGTAAGAGCAAACATAGCTCTCATGGCAAACGTATCTGAAGACAGTGAAGCTTATGAGTCAGACTCTGAATCAGATACAGAAGAGGTATTCCCTGACTTTACTATTAATTTTACCAAGGCTGAACTAGCAGAAAGCCTTAATGAAATTCTGGAAAGGTATCAGCAGATCAGAGTCAAATTCAGAAACCTGAAAAGGAATCTTGCTTCTGACTCTGATAAGACTGAGAGTCTCAAATTGGAGAATTCTGAGTTAAAAGATAAAATTTCAAAATTAGAAAATCAAATGCATAACTCTCGGAAGGAAACAATCCCTGAAACTCCCAGCAATGCTGATGAGATCATCAAAGAGTATGATCACAGCTTTCAGAAGTTTCTAGCTAAAAACATAGACAGAAGCAAAATGGCTTCAATGATCTATGGAGTTAGCAGAAACGGCTTAAAAGGGATAGGATATCAAGGTAAGGTTCCTACACCAAAAAATGCCATGGATTTAGTTATAAAGCGTACTCCACTTGACTCACACTTTACATATGGGCACACACATGACATAAAATATACAAGTAGTGATTACTCTGTCAAACCAAAATTCAACTAGAGTTTTGGTAGAACTAACAAATCAGGACTCAAGAAAATATGGGTACCTAAGGATAAAATAATACATGTGGCAGATATCTTTAGCAGCAAAGCAAAAACACCAATCATGATAACTGGACTTTGGCTGCTCACGACACATGACGGGAAGAAGGCATATGTTCCAAAGCCTGGAACTTAAGCCTGGAGGCCACGTAGGTTTTGGAGGAAATCAGAGGGGAAAGATCATTGGCTCTGGAACAGTAGGTAATGAAAATCTTCCCTTTATTAGTAATGTTTTATTAGTTGATGGATTAATGCATAACATGTTATCCATAAGTCAATTAAGTGATAACGGTTATGATATAATCTTCAGTCAAAATTCATGCAAAGCTGTTAGTCAGAAAGATGGGACTATCCTATTTAATTGAAAGAGGAAAAACAACATTTATAAAATCAAACTTTCTAAACTGAAAAGTCAGAATGTAAAATGTTTTCTGTCTATTAACAACGAGCAATGGATCTGGCACAGAAGATTGGGACATGTTAGTATGAGAAGAATATCTCAGATTAACAAACTCAATCTGGTCAGAGGACTTCCTAACTTGAAGTTCAATTCAGATGCTCTGTGTGAAGCATGTCAGAAAGGCAAATTTGCAAAACCTGCTTTCAAATCCAAAAACGTTGTTTCCACCTCTAATCCATTAGAACTTCTGCACATTGACTTATTTGGTCCAGTAAAGACTGCCTCAGTCAGTGGTAAGAAGTATGGGTTAGTAATCGTAGATGACTATAGCAGATTGACATGGGTAAAGTTCTTAAGGCACAAGGACGAGTCACACTCTGTGTTTGTTACCTTCTGCAACCAAGTTCAAAACGAAAAGAATCTTAGAATTGTCAAAGTCAGAAGTGATCATGGTGGAGAATTTGAAAATAAAGATTTTGAATTATTCTTTAATGAAAAAGGCATTCTGCATGACTTTTCTTGTCCTAGAACTCCCCAGCAAAATGGAGTTGTAGAACGAAAGAACGGAACATTGCAAGAAATGGCCAGAACCATGATCAACGAGACTAACGTTGCTAAGATCTTTTGGGCAGAAGTAATAAACACAGCGTGTTACATTCAAAATAGAATCTCCATCAGACCTATTCTGGAAAAGACTCCATATGAATTGTGGAAGAACAGAAAACCCAACATTTCCTATTTTCACCCATTTGGATGTATATGTTTTATTTTGAATACAAAAAGTTATTTGAACAAGTTTGACTCTAAAGCACAAAAGTGTATTATGTTAGGATACTCTGAACTCTCAAGAGGGTACAGAGTATACAGTACAGAAACATAGATGGTTGAAGAGTCAATCAGTGTTCGGTTTGATGATAAGCTTGACTTTCAAAAGTCAAAGTAGAATGAACACCTTGCAGGTATGGAAGTTGGACTCACAGGTACTGTAGACAACTCAGAGTCTCTCAACAGAGACACTCCCTCAACATCAGAAAGAGTCACTACAAGCAACCCAGCGCCTTCTGTTGATCAACTCCAGAAAAGACCATCCAGAAGCAGAATTGATCACCCAGAAGAAACAATCTTAGGAAGGAAGGAAGGAAGATCCAATCAGAACAAGATCTACCTTTAGAAACTCTGAAGAATCCCTCATGGGACTTGTTTCTCTGATTGAACCAACAACAATTGATGAAGCACTTCTGGACAATGACTGGATTCTGGCAATGCAGGAGGAGCAAAATCAGTTCACAAGAAATGACGTATGGGTGTTCAGAAACAAACTGAACGAACAAGGTGAAGTCATCATAAACAAAGCATGGCTGGTAGCACAAGGTTATAGTCAGCAAGAAGGGACAGACTATACAGAAACCTTTTCTCCAGTCGCCAGGTTAGAATCTATCAGACTTTTAATTTCATTTGCTGTCAATAAAGGCATTACTCTATATCAGATGGATGTCAAGAGTGCATTCTTAAATGGCTATATAGAAGAAGAGGTTTATGTGCACCAACCCCCTGGTTTTGAAAGTTCCAAAAATCTAGAATATGTTTTCAAACTAAAGAAGTCACTCTATGGTCTGAAACAAGCTCCCAGAGCTTGGTATGAAAGACTAAGTAACTTCCTGTTAGAAAAGGAATTCACCAGAGGGAAAGTGGACACAACCCTGTTCAGTAAGACAGTTAAGAATGACATCTTAGTATGTCAAATTTATGTTGATGACATTATATTTGGATCCACTAAACCCTCTCTGGGAAGAGAGTTTGCTAAATGTATGCAGGCAGAATTTGAGATGAGCCTGATGGGGGAACTAAAGTTATTTCTGGGCATTCAAATTAATCAAACCCCAGAAGGAACCTACATTCATCAGAGCAAATATGTCAGAGAACTTTTGAAGAAATTTGATCTCTCAGAATGTAAGCCCTCAAGAATTCCAATGCATCCCACGTGCATTCTGGAAAAAGAAGAGGTAAGTAGCAAAGTAGAACAGAAGGTCTACAGAGGTATGATTGGTTCTCTTCTCTATCTGACAGCCTCAAGGCCTGACATTCTATTCAGTGTTTTCATTTGTGCTAGATTCCAATCAGATCCTAGAGAATCTCACTTAATAGTAGTTAAGCGAATTTTTAAGTATCTGAAAGGTACTACTAATCTGGGTTTGTTCTATAGAAAATCAAGTGATTACAGCTTAGTAGGATACTGTGATGCTGATTTTGCTGGAGACAGAGTAGAACGTAAAAGCACTTCTGGAAGCTGCCAGTTTATGGGAGAAAATCTGATCTCATGGTCCAGCAAAAGACAATCCACAATAGCCCTATCAACAGCAGAAGCTGAATACATAGCAGCAGCTGGATGTAGCACGCAAATGCTCTGGATGAAAAGTCAACTTGAGTACTTCAATATATTTGAGAGTAACATCCATATCCTCTGTGACAATACTTCTGCTATTTGTCTAAGTAAAAATCCTATTTTGCATTCTAGGGCTAAGCATATAGAGATAAAACATCATTTTATTAGGGACTATATTCAGAAAGGGATTCTAAATTTAAAATTTATTAACACAGACCATCAATGGGCTAATATCTTTATAAAAACTCTTTCTAAAGATAGGTTCAACTTCATTCTGAAACATCTCAGCATGAAGCTCTGCCCAGAATAAAACTGTTTTGCTTTCATATCTTAACCTTCATATCTTTGTTTATTTTTCTGTGAACTACTGATCAATCTTCCTTCAGATCTTTAGAAGTACATATTGTATCAGAATCTATCCATGAAGATCTGAGCGCTTCATTCCAAGGATAGAAATGTGCTATTCACTCAAGCAAACAGGTGTCATCCAGTCATCAGCTACTTTCTGAGGCTGAACACGCGTTCACGTTTCTGAAAGGTCAAAAGCGCTGATTGGATGCATTGGGACACATGTCAAGGGTAATCGTTCCAATATCTTTCTGAATCCCCCAAAACCAGCTGTCATTAAATGCTCATAATCATTATAATTTATTTCTCTCTCTTTCCGTTTATGTTTTCAAAATCTTTTTCAAAATCTATTTAAACACATTTCTCACTCTTTACACTCTTTCACTTTCACTTTCATTTTCTCTACAATCTAATTGATTTCAGTTTGCATCCTTTCTCAAAACCCTTTCAATTTCTTCTCAAAACCTTCTGTGTGAACATGGCTTCCTCAAGCAACCCTACTTCCAGTACCCAGAAAACAGATTCCTCCTAACAATATGAAGAACCCTTCAGAACTCTTCTCACACCCATCAAAAATCTAGAAGTACTCACAGAATTGATTGTGGACTTTAACAGTCTTCAAGAGAATGGGTTTAATCTCTCTGAAGAGGTAAAGGCTCAAGGCTGGAACAGATATTTTGACCGACTGGTAGGTCCAACATTCCCAATCCTTGTGAAGGAATTTTGGATTCATGCTTCATCTTCCAACCATCAAGTTACTTCATACATAATGGGGAAGAAGATAGTCATAACTGAGGACCTCATTGCAAGATTAATAGGCTACAATGGTGGTGGTGTACGATGGATTGACATGGCTGAAAGATGTGTTGATGTCGCCCTAATTGCTAGAGAAATCTTCACTCTGGGTCTTCCCTCCAGCAAGATAAGGGATCTAAAAGACCATCACAGAATATGGGCCAAGATTATTCTAGGATGCATAAACCACAGGAAGCCAACCAGCTCTCCTGACTACATCAATATTGATCAGCAATTTCTGATCTACTTCATCTCCCAGAAGATTAAGGTGAATCTGGCTCATCTGCTGTTCAACCATCTAAGGACTAGTGTTAAAGAAAACAGAGAAGAGGAGCGCGCAAAAAGGGACTGGATACCCCTAGTAAGGCTTATATCAGATATTCTAACAGAGAATAAGCTGATTGATCATCTAACAGAAGCTCAGGAAATCAGCTCTTTGGAAGCTACTGTTGGAAAACAGTTGAATGCAAAGAATCTGAAGAAGATGAAGTTAATTGAGAACATCAAGAAGGAACCTAGTGTCACTTCTTTTGCAACTATCTCCAGAAGAAGAATCCCTCTGGATAAATTTCCCATGTTCTCAGAGATTGATTCTAAACCTGAGATAATAGTCAGATATCTGGATGCATGCAAAGAGGATGGTACAGCACCAGATTTGAACATTCAGGATCTGCAGCAGAAGGCTTCAGAAGTTGTGCTGAAGAAAAACAAGAAAAGGAAGGTTGTATCAGAAGGATCATCCCAGCGGACTCCTAAAAAGAGAGGTAATCCTTCTTCTGTAACTGTTTTAAATTCAATTTCTGTATCAACATCTGTACCAATTCCCACTCAATCAGAAAACCCCACACCATAAACACTTGATGACTTTGACATTGAATTTGACCCCTCAGAAACCTTAACTCTTAGAGGATCTCACTCCCTACCTACAAATCCAAATACTGAAGTAACCCAACAAGAACTTGCAAAATTTCTATCAGATATAGAAACCTTTGACCAACATATATCTGCTCCCATACCAGTAACTCCAAACTCTGAAACCACTTCAGAAGCACCTCAACCAAAAATTCCACTCTCTCCACTACCAGAAACTCATCCACCTTCTCCACAACCTGAAACCTTACAACCAGAAGTACAAACTTCTGAGGTCCAACCCTCTGAATCCTGCGAACCAGAACTTCATCACCATCAATCCAACCAAACACTTGATTCTGATCCCATTCCCATTCCTGGAATCACTGAACCTCTAAACATCAGTATTCCCCAAATTCCCTCTTCACGAGAATCCACTCCACCAAAGACCCCAACTAGTCCAATAATCATTCTAGACTCTCCCACTTCCTCACCAAATATCAATCCAAGTGACCATACCAAAACTATCATTGACTTAACTGCTTTTGAACGCCTGGCTTCCATAACCAACAAAACAGCCATTCCAAAACCAAAACCATCTGAACCCAACCCAGATGTTAGTACCAGTTTATTGAAATTTGAAACAGAAGTGCAGAAATGGATCACTTCTCTGAAGCAAGCTAGTCTTGAGCTGATTGATCCTGCTGCATTAACTACCTTTGGACAAGGTTCAGAAGATGGGTATGTTCTGAAACCCATAAAATGCAATAACAGAGCTACGGACTAGTTCAACAGAACTTCAGTAACCTGTTAAAAGTTTTTGAAGATCAAGTTCTGAGCGAGCTACTTAAGGAAGAAGCTCTTCCTCTGGTCAATGCTCCCTGGTCTGAACATTATCCAGCAGACAGAGTTCAACCAGAGTCAAAAGATCTCAATCTGACTGCCACTTCAGAGAAGATAATTCTGGCTGAACAACTAGGTCAAAAAGAGGACATTGCAGAATTCTATGAGAAGCATCCAGTTGCTGAAGATCCTCAAGCTTCCTCCTATGAAAGGCAGACTTTAGAAGACCTAAAGAGATCTGATACTTTGATGAAGGAAAGAATGGATAAACAGGATGACAAAATTTCATAAATCAAGAACATGTTAACCAAGCAGGAGGAAACCAACATCCAAATCAAGGGCTTGTTGGAAGCTTTTTTCACGCGTCTTCCTCCTCCCTCTTAGATTTTGCTGTTTAAAATTTTTTTTCTGTAATATTCTCTACATAGTTCTTAACTCATCATTGATTCTGTTTTAATATAAACTTATTTTGGCTCTGATTATGTGTTCTTTTTTATACCTGATGTGATCGGTGGAAATAGAACTGACTGTTTTTAAGCTGGCCTCGCGAAATGTCGCGGTAAGCAAGAGTCGCCACCGTCTTTTATGTTCTCCAACATGGAAAGGACAAAAGCACAGCAAAATTCCTTATTCGAGAATGTTTCTCGGTTCGGGAGGTAGATTTAAAGAAAGGGAAGGTGTTAGCACCCTTTCTATCCTTGGTTATCCACGGGCTCTTAGGTACTTGCTCTTATGTTTTCAAAAATTGTTTACTTTTCAAAGTGTGTGGGTTTTGGAAAAAGTTCTTTTGAAACATTTCTAAGTAACTCTTGTATCAGTTCTCAAGAGTGTATGAAAAATTTGTTTGAAAACTTTTGAAAGTGTGAGGTGTGAAAAGTTGTTTTGTTTGTTTGAAAAGAGCAAGTACTTAAGAGAATCTACCTACTCTAAGGAATTAGACTGTGTAAGAGTCCTTTAGACAGTGCTATCCCACCATTGAGAGGTAGGTAGCACCATCGTTGAAGGTGTTCGGATCAATTCGATTATCGGGACAGGTGTGGTCACCGAAGCAATTGGAGGACATCTTAGAAGTAACCCGAATGTCCTAGATCCTTTGTATCCGGGGCAACCGTTTCGAGGCAACTGGATCTTTTGGACAGAAGGGCGACCTCTAAGACAACCTATACTTGATGACCACGTTCGAGGCAACCAGTGAGGCGTACCCTAGAAGTGGCATGTGCTTTGTGTGTTGTTTTCAGTTAATTGTCTTTGTACATGTTATTTGTGAGCTACGGATTGGTTTTATTTACATACATTCTTTCATGCATTATTAACAGTTAGGGGTGCGGAAAGTAAATTGCAGAAATGTAAATCCTAACTATTACAAGGCGCGGGTCTATACATCGCCAAAAAAACAAAGACCCGTTTTGTAAAATAAAGTGCGAGAAATTTAAATAAAGCGGTAAAATTCCTAATTAACTATTACATAGCTGGAGACAGTTACATAAATAATCAAAATAAAACAAATGCGTGCGAAAGAATTAAATCGGGAACGTCATGAGGGTTTTGACCCTTTTAAGAAAAGAATTGAATTTTTTTGTCCTTTTTGTGATTAAATGAAATTAAAATTAATTACTAATTAATTAATTTATTAAAAGAAAAATGTTTTTGTATTTTTATGTTTTTAATGAAATAAAATAAAAGGAAATAAAATTAAAAGTTAATAAAAACCTAATTCTAAATTTATTTTAGTTATTAAGAAAAAAAGGTTAAAGTTGCCTAATTAAAACTAATTCAATTTATTAGTATTTATTTACAAAAGTAAAATGAAATTAATAATAATAATAATATTAGTTATTTTTTTTTTATTGTGAAAGGGTTAAATAATTAATTTTGGTGATAATAATAATAATTAAAAAAAAGTTAATAACTAAATTAGAAAATATAAAAAGGAAAAGAAAAATAATAAACCAAGGGAGGGGGTCTGGGCCCAATATGGAGGTGAAAATTGGAATCTGAGGCCCATTACTCATCCAGCCACGTTGACTCCTTGGATCAAGTGTTTGTTGGTTGACTGAGTGCATGGTGAGGATCACTTCCTGGCCTTTGAACGCATGCCTGTAGCCACCTGGCGCTTTGGATTTGTGAGGCGCATGATAAGCCTTCTTTGAAGCCTGCACACAAGTACGTAAGAAAAAATAATATGGGATTTTGAGGGGACCTGGGAAAACTTACAGCGCAGTATGATGGACCTTAGGACGTGGCAAGGGTTGCTTTAGCTTCAGAGTATGGCAAAGAAGAGAGTCACGTTCTCCTTTTGGCCTGAAAATACTTGCAACACTCCTTTTGATCTCACACTTTTTTTTGACACTTTTTGGATTTTGCTCTGGCCGTTTGTGCACACTCTAGGTTGTGAATGAGGCTTGAAAGGCTTGTATATATAGTAATGAGTGAGAATAAGTCACATTTAGGAGCCTTTAACCATTGCAATTAAGCTTTGGATTTTGTCTTAACCACCATTAAAGGCCTTTCAAAGCTTGTTCAAAATTTGAATTTTCATGCCTAAATGAGCTTAGCACGAAATTGGTAGGTTGCAAATGCTTCATGAAGGCTATTCAAACCATAAGATACCATTTAATTAATTTTTTTAGATTTACTTGAATTATTATGGATTAAAATGAATTAAATCCATAAAAATTAAATAAAAATAGAAAAATAATTATTTGGTCTTGAAATTGATCATGAGACACGTGGGTGGAATGACAAAGATGAATCAAGTGGAAAAAAGTGGGCCCTTTTGTCAAAAATTGATGTTTCAAGGATAGTTGACTTTTGCCATTTCACAAAAATTTCCCAACTTCTCCAATGCATATCTTGCTCAATTTTGATGATATGAACATGTTCTTGGACATTTTGGAAAGGTCTTGAAGTGCTCTAACCAATGCCTTTGGTCCCATGTCATTTTGATTTACCAATATCAAGTTATGGTCTTTTACTTAAAGTGCCTTTTTGTTGACTTTTGAAAATGACCTATAATGTTGAAATTGATAACTTTTTGTGAGAGCATTTCTTGGACTTGGAATGTGAAGATGAGTTGTAGGAAATGTCATCCCCTTCAAAATGAGCATTGGATGGGATTTTTCTGATGAACCATGAAAAAGTTATGCCTTGGTCAAGTTACAATTGACTTTTCAGCTGCCCAAAAATAGAAACTCTTGACACCTTGATGATTTTTGAGCCATTCTTGTGAAATCATGGTCAAGATTTGACCAAATGATGATTGTGGCTTCAATATAAGATGTTTACCAAAAAATTTGACTTTTGGCTGCCAAATGACCATTTTGCCCCTACAGTTGATTGTGAAGCAATTAGGGTTTTTGACTGTGCAACTTGACCTTGTGAGCCTTGAAACTTGGCATGTAGATGCTTGACAATGTTTATGGGCATGTGGGACTTGATTGAGCCCTTGAAAGCCTCAATTTCCTTGCAAGAACCAAAACCCTAATTTGACTGGCATAGGAGGGTGTTTGAACTGTGCAACCCTTGAGTAAACTTGAGCCAATTGAGATGATGCTTGTCAAAACTTTGAAGAATATGGGAGGACAAATTTTGGGGTACAACACCTGACAAAAAGGGGGAGAAAGAAAAATATATTTTCAATAGCGGATTACTGAGACATAAGTCTCAAACATTCTAATCTACATAAATTCTCTTTTACAAAAAGCTTGAACATGTACAAAACTCTGCTGAAAGATATAGTAAGATTCTGATGCTCAAATATTCATGGAATTAAAAGGAAGTAATCAACTCAGGGGGAGTTTTTCTACTTAACTCTATACTTTTTGTTCCTTATTCTTTATTGAAAATATCTGGTTTTTGTCATCATCAAAAAGGGGGAGATTGTTAGAACATAGTTTGATCCTACAACCCTTGAGTAAAGTTTTGATGATAACAAAATACAAAGAATAGAATTATTTCTAAGGTATATACAAAGAACAAATATGCTCCTGAAAATTATACTATGTATATGCAGAAGCTCTGATAGAATCAGCACCAGAATAGAAGCAGCGTCAGAAGATCAGCAACCTATGTTACATGCTGAAACACTGAAGTTTGATGACCAGAATTTGCGCCTAATCTGATACACTCTGACTCTGATTAAAGACATCTTTTCCAAGTCATCTACACTCTGAAGCGTTATCAGCAGATACAGCAAAGAAGATTTTGAAGCGTTACTAGGCATTCAAGACTGAATTAAATGCTAACGGCTTTCTTCAGACAAAGATCTTCTACAAAAGGAAAGTGCATTATTATCATTAAACCTGCTTTATGGGCAACGTATCTTTGCTTGCCTATATAAATAGGACTGCTTATGAAAAGAAGCACATACGTACACACTCAAAATTGCTAAGCTATTCAAACCACGCTCACTCAAAGCTTTAGCAAAGTTACTTTATTCCAATCTTAGTTTGTGTAATTATCACAGTTGTGATATATAGTTTTGTAAGAAAACAACATACACACTAGTTCAATTCATTTGTAAAAGATTTCCTTGAGATAAACCGGTCTTTGGTTGTACTCAAGAAGACTTTAACAGTTGTTAAAGTAGCTATTGTAATCCTTTGAAAATAGTGGATTAAGACCTCGTTGGAGAGAGGCGAAATCACCTTGACGGGTGGACTGAAGTAGTTTGAGATCAAACGAACGAGGATAAAAATACTGAGTTGTTAGATCTTTTGTTTTAAGTTTTACAATTTCAACCCCCCCCCCCCCCCCCTTCTTGTGTTTTTCACATCTTCAGAAGGAACCGACATTCACACCTGGGAGGACTTGGCTGCTGCTTTCTACAAGCAGTACCAATATAACGCTGATCTTGCACTAACTCGTGTGCAATTGCAAAATATGACCATGCGTTCCAGCGAGGGCTTCAAAGAGTACGCCAAAAAATGGAGAGACTTGGCAGGCAGAGTGCAGTCACCCTTAACTGACAGGGAGTTGATTGACATATTTATGGGAACTTTGACTGGACCTTTCTTCAATCACCTAATCGGAAGCTCCTCAGCCGGATTCATCGAGCTAATACTGACTGGCGAAAGAGTCGAAGCTGGCATCAAAAGCAGAAAGATCCAAAGAGCTACATCCTCTGATGCTCAGAAAAAGCCATACAATTGGAAGAAAGAGCTCAATGTTGTTTACATCCAAAAGGGTCATAACAAGAGCAACCACGACCAACATGTGGGGGCAGTCTTGATCTCTGGTCCTGCATTAGTGCAACAACGTCAACAGGGGAATCAGTGTAAGGAGGTCGTGCCTAAAAGACAATTCACTAAGATCAACATGCCACTGGCTCAAGCGCTACAACACATGTTGAAAGCAGAACTGATTACGTTAAAGGCTCCTCTCCAGAATCCCCATACTTCTGCTCCTACTTATCATCCCAATGAAAGGTGTGCATACTATTCTGATAGTTCTGGACACGACACAAACAACTTTTGGGATCTGAAGAACAAGATCCAAGACATGATTGATGCCAAGGAGATTGAGTTTGACCCTCCATAGGCTCCTAACGTGATCACTGCTCCTATTCCAAATCATTGAGAGCGTCTTGTTCATTTTGAATTTTCAATTGTAATCTCTTTTGTTGTTCAAACACTTATCTATTAATGTCAAACTCTGTTTCATTAATGCATCGCATATGTTTGTCTTGAATTCATCCATTCGTTTTCATTATATTTAAACTATGCTTTTTACTCCCTTTATGATATTTAACTCTTGTTTTAAAAGTTGCAAGCCTTTAGAGGGAGGATGACGAAAACAATGCCATAATCTCATACAGTATGCTTTTGGACAGACCTTGCTGATGATGTACAAGAATTTGTTTCAATTCCTAAGCACTGGAGTTATAAGAAGGATAATCCCTAGTCAACCCCTTCGAGCCAAAGAAGTGGGGGTTTCCTTTTAACAAAATAAAACCTTTAATCAAAACCTGGGGTAGGGTAGTCTCTCAGTTAATTCAAATGCGCGTTCAGTCGCAAACTTTCACCTCGTATACAACGAGTGATATCAAAAACTTCCTTTTGAATCAAAAGACGGCGATGGTTCCTTATCACATAGGCAGTCATTATCTTTCAAGAAGAAAGGCCCATTAAGTCAAAACCTACGAAGGAGACTTAAGAAAAACTGGGGCATCCTGCTGACTGTAATCTCAAAACTGGAACGGTAAGGCAAAATCAAGGATAATAAATCAAAAGGAGGGCACTACAAATCCTCAATAACATGGAAAATATGGCAAAAATGACTGCCTTCTGACAAACTTAACTTGTCTGAACCATCACCAAAACGCCATTCCAGACTCAATTGGAGTTCAAACGCACAATTACCTGAGTTTAGGACTGAAGAATATCACGAAGAACGGGAGGGTAAAATTACACTTTGAGCCTTATCCTTTGTTTCTTAAACCGTGGACCAGGCCACGATACAACCTTTTCAAAGCCCTAATTGAAGAATGGGTTAGTTCAAAAGCATACTGTTACAAAAGGTATCCTGACTCCTGTAAGGCTTACTCTAAAACCCTGATTTGAATTCACATACTTATAAAATTCTTTTTCTGCTAAAACGCATTTTCAAAACTTCAAGACAAGCATAAACCTTGCATTATTTTGAATATCGTTGTTTGCATATGGCTAATTATTTGACAACAGAGAAATTCACACGATGAATATTCAGCAAAAGAAAGCTCTCTCAGTGAACAAAATCACTTCAAATGGGATGACATTCCCAACAAAAAATCTCCTATTAAGCAAGTGGGCATGACATGTCACTATCCATTTAGTTTGGGGAAAGCCAAGGCAAGATTCCAAGAAATATCTCAAGAAGTATTGAATAACCAGGGGCACATTTGCATCCGAGTCACTTGGGGCATTGAATATGAACTCCAACAAAGGGTTGTATACAGTCAAGCAAACATTTCCTAGCAATACTACAAACACTTGCTACTAGGGGCAATGACAAGTATTCCACAAAGTCCTTTTCATAGGATGATCCCCAGCCAGAGTTTCAATCTCGGAAAACTTCTCCCCAACTGAGTTGATCTCAAGAATCCTCGAGGAGTTCTGTCAAAAGCGCCCCTCCAGCAGATTCGTGACATGGTTTATTTCCCCAACAAATGGCAAGATTCACCAGCTTGAATTTTCCTCTCAAACTATCACACCTCAAGGGACCACAACTCCTCTTCCCTAGTAGACTTTCCCATAATCCCCAATAGCTCCCCAGTAGAGCAACGGACAACAAAGACTCCTGGACTCCTTTCCCCAAGAAGGAATTAACACTCCCATCAGAGTTCTCCTCAAAAAACAAAACAGGATTCCCCCAGCCGAAACATTTTAAGCAAAGTTTGAAGATGGGCATACTCTTCATCCCCAACGGCCGTCCGGGATTCAGCTTCCCAAAACTCCCCAACATTTGTCAAGGATTTATTTTCCAATACAAAAATACATTCCAATAACATTTCACATTTCATGCATCATATTACATACATGACAAGTGCATACGACACAATCTCATTTGTTTTGAGAACATCATTGCACCATGCATTTCATACATCATGGCACTGCATGCAGCTAACTCTTTACCTTTTCGGGAAAGACAAATCAACAGATAGCTATCATCAACGATATTCAAAAGGTAAAAGATTAATACCTGAAACCAGACAGGACAACTATCTCAAACGACCAACTTTTTCAAGTTCCAGATTAATACCTGAAACTAGATAGGACAACTATCTACTCAACTAGAAGAAGCAACCCTACCCAGGTTCCTTCTCATTTTCAGATGCAGTTATACATGAACTCATCATGAAGCAATCCTACATGGGCTCCTTCTCATTCAACTTTCAGATACAATTCAGATACGCTCCAGATACGGATGCCATTCTGATACTCATTTAGATTCAACTTTCAGATACAGTTCAGATACGCTCCAGATACGGATGCCATTCTGATACTCATTCAGATTCAGCTTTCAGATACAGTTCAGATACGCTCCAGATACGGATGCCATTCTAATATTCATTCAGCACATTTCTCAAATACAGTCCAGATACGATCTAGATACGGATGTCATTCTGACGCTCATTCAGTATATCTTTCATATGCGAGTCAGATACAATCCATTTATGGATATTTTTCTGATACTCATCCCACTACATCTACTATTTCAGTATAAATCAACCAGAGACTTATTCTGATACTTCTTCAAATTTTTTCCACCAATCACTTTTGGATGGCATCTGTAAGCCCATCTTGTTAGAATATAGTTTGATTATACAACCCTTAATTAGAGTTTTGATGATAACAAACACAAAGAACAAATATGCACTCTAAATTTGTGTTATTTTGTATGCAGAAGTTCTGACCAAAGCAGCATCAGAAGTTAAGTTATAAAAGCTTTCAAGCTGAGGTAATCAGAATTTGTGCTGAAGAATGATGATCAGAACCTGCGCTGAAGTGAAGAATACTACGATTCTGAACAGAAGTTTCATATACCATCAGATCCTCACATCTCTGAGTCATCAATGTTTTGAAGCAATTGCAGCATGCAAGATTCTAAGTTCTGAAGCGTTACTATTCAATCAAGAGAGCATCACATGCAACGGCTTCATTCAGACAAGAATCTTCTCAATATGGAAACAACATTAAATGTCCATTATCACGCTTTATGTTGGACAGGATTTCTATGGCTATATAAACAAGCTTAGAGGACAAATTGTTTACGATTTTTGACACCACTAGAACATATCTCTAAAAATGCTGCAAGCTTACTTATTCTTTTCTACGCTCAAAATTGTGTAAAATATCACAGTTGTGATACTGTTTTTGTAAAGAAAAACATCCATACACAGAATACTCTTTTATCTTGATTAAGCTAGTTTTCCTTGAGATTAACCGGGTTATGGTTGTACTCAAGAAGACTTTGGCAGTTGTTAAAGTAGTGATTGTAATCAGTTTTTGATTAGTGAATTAAGTCCTCGTTGGAGAGAGGCGAAATCACCTTGACGGGTGGACTGGAGTAATTTGAGATCAGACGAACCAGGATAAAAATATCGTGTCTACTGCTCTTTTGATTTTAAGTTTTCAATTCAACCCCCTTCTTGTGTTTTTCACTTCTTCAATTGGCATCAGAGCGCCTGGTTCTAAGTTCATACACTTAACCATGTCAGTACAAGATCCAAGCTTTAGAAAAACACTATGGTGGGACCAAGCCAAAACATCAGCAATGACTATCATGAGGACAGGGATATAATCAGTGGAAAACCCCCAGTCTTTGATGGAGAAAATTTTAACTACTGGAAAGACAGAATTGAGAGCTTCTTTCTGGCCCATGATGCTGATCTATGGGACATGGTAATTGATGGATACACACATCCAGTGGATGAAAGTGGTCAGAAGATAGACAGAAAAAGGATGTGTGACCAGCAAAAACGTGATTTCAGAAACCATCATAAAGCCAGAACAATACTTCTCAGTGCTATCTCATACTCAGAATATGAGAAAATCTCAAACAGAGAGACATCCAAACATGTTTGACTCTCTGATAATGACGCATGAAGGTAACATACAAGTCAAAGAAACCAAGGCCCTTGCACTCATTCAGAAATATGAAGCATTCAAGATGGAAGACAGTGAATCTATAGAAGCAATGTTCTCAAGATTCCAGATTCTTGTTGCTGGGCTGAAGGTTCTTGACAAAGGATATTCTACTGCTGATCACGTAAAGAAGATCATCAGAAGTCTACCTAAGCAATGGAGGCCAATGGTCACAGAACTTAAGCCATCTAAAGATCTCAATAAGATATCTTTGGAGGAACTTGTCAGCTCCCTCAGAAGTCACGAGATAGAGCTAGAAGAAGATGAGCCTCAAAAGCAAGGTAAGCCACTAGCATTAAAATCTAACAAAAAATCTGATTCTAAGGTTTTACAGGCTATGGAAGAAACCTCGGATGGATCCTCATCAAAAGAAGATGAATTGTCTCTCCTCTCCAGAAGGGTCAATCAACTATGGAAGCAGAGACAAAGGAAATTCAGAAACCCTAGAAGATCAGTGAATCAAAATGAATCCTCCTCCAGATACAGAAAGTATGAGTCCTCCTCTAGACACAGAAGATCTGAAGGTTCTTCAAGATACAGAAAGTCAAATAACAAGGACATCATCTGCTATGAGTGCAGTGAGAAAGGGCACTACAAAAGTGACTGTCCAAGGCTTCAGAAGGAGAAGCCCAAAAAGAAGTTCTTCAAGGAGAAGAATAAAAGCCTCATGGCAACATGGGATGATTCAGACACTTCTGATGCTGACTCAGAGTCAGATGATGAAAGAGTCAACATAGCTCTCATGGAAAACGTGTCAGAAGACAGTGAAGCTTCTGGTTCAGACTCAGAATCAGACACAGAAGAGGTATTCCCTGATTTCACTATTAATTTTACCAAGGCTGAACTTGCAGAAAGTCTGAATGAAATTCTGGAAAGGTATCAGCAAATCAGAGTCAAATTCAAGAACCTGAAAAGGGATCTTGTCTCTGACTCTGAAAAGACTGAGAGTCTTAGATTAGAGAATTCTTAGTTAAAAGAAAAGGTTTCAAAATTAGAAAACGATTTACAAAACTCTCAGAAAGAAATAATCTCAGAGACTCCCAGTAATGCTGATGAGATCATCAAAGAGTATGATCACAACTTTCAGAAGTTTTTGGCTAAAAACATAGATAGAAGCAAGATGGCTTCAATGATCTATGGAGTTAGAAGAAATGGCAGAAAAGGAATAGGATACCAAGGTAAGGTATCTACGCCTAAGAAAGTCATGGACCTTGTCATAAAATGCACACCACTAAAATCACACTTCACATATGGGCACACACATGACCTAAAATACACTAGTAATGATTACTCTGTCAAACCAAAATTCAACCAGAATTTTGGTAAAACTAACAAACCAGGACCCAAGAAGATATGGGTACCTAAGGACAAAATTATATATGTAGCAGATATCTTTAGCAGCAAGGCTAAAACACCAGTCATGGTACCTGGACTCTGGATGCTCTCGACACATGACGGGAAGAAAGCATATGTTCCAAAGCCTAGAACTTAAACCTGGAGGCTACGTGGGCTTTGGAGGCAACCAAAGAGGGAAGATCATTGGCTCTGGAATAGTAGGTAATGGAAATCTTCCTTATATAAATAATGTGCTCTTAGTTGATGGATTAATGCATAAGTTGTTATCCATAAGTCAATTAAGTGATAACGGTTATGATATAATCTTTAATCAAAATTCATGCAGAGCTGTTAATAAAAAAGATGGAACTATCCTTTTTAATGGAAAGAGGAAAAACAACATTTATAAGATAAAACTTTCTGAACTAAAGAGTCAGAATGTAAAATGTCTTCTCTCTGTTAACAATGAGCAATGGGTCTGGAACAGAAGATTGGGGCATGTTAGTATGAGAAGAATATCTCAGATTAAAAAACTCAATCTGGTCAGAGGACTTCCTAATCTGAAGTTCAACTCAGATGCTCTGTGTGAAGCATGTCAGAAAGGCAAATTTGCAAAACCTGCTTTTAAATCTAAAAATGTTGTTTCCACCTCTAAGCCATTAGAACTTTTGCACATAGACTTATTTGGACCAGTAAAAACTGTGTCTGTTAGTAGTAAGAAGTATGGGTTAGTGATCATAGATGAGTAGACATGGGTAAAGATCTTAAGACACAAGGACGAGTCACATTCTGTGTTCGTTGCATTTTGTAACCAAGTTCAGAATGAAAGGGATCTTAGAATTGTCAAAGTCAGAAGTGATCATGGTGGAGAATTTGAAAATAAAAATTTTGAAACATTTTTTAATGAAAAAGGCATCTTGCATGACTTCTCTTGTCCTAGAACTCCCCAACAAAATGGAGTTGTAGAACGAAAGAACAGAACACTGCAAGAAATGGCCAGAACCATGATAAATGAGACTAACATTGCTAAGATCTTATGGGCAGAAGCAATTAACACAGCGTGTTACATTCAGAATAGAATCTCTATAAGACATATTCTGGAAAAGACTCCATATGAATTGTGGAAGAACAGAAAGCCCAACATTTCTTATTTCCATCCTTTTGGATGAACCTGTTTTATTCTGAATACTAAAGATTACCTGAACAAGTTTGAATCTAAAGCACAAAAGTGTATTATGTTAGGATACTTTGAATGCTCAAGAGGGTACAGCGTATACAATACAGAAACATAGATTGTTGAAGAGTCAATCAGTGTTAGATTTGATGATAAGCTTGACCCTCAAAAGTCAAAGCAGAATGAATCTTTTACAGATATAGAAGTTGAATTCACAGGTACTGAAGCCAATCCATCAGAAGTTCCCAACAGAAACGCTTCAGAAAGAAATATTACGAGTGATCCTGTACCTTATGTTGATCAACTACAGAAAAGGTTATCCAGAAGCAGCATAGCTCACCCAGAAGATAAGATCTTGGGAAAGAAGGACGATCCAATCATAAAAAGATCAACATTCAGAAAATATGAATAATCCCTCATGGGACTGGTCTCTTTGATTGAACCAACAACAATTGATGAAGCTCTTCTGGAGAATGACTGGATTATGGCAATGCAGGAGGAATTAAATCAGTTCACCAAAAATGACGTATGGGATCTGGTTCCCAAACCAAAAGGATTCAACATCATTAAAACAAAGTGGGTGTTCAGAAACAAATTAAACGAGCAAGGAGAAGTCATCAGAAACAAAGCACGACTGGTGGCACAAGGTTATAGTCAGCAAGAGGGGATAGACTATATAGAAACCTTTGCTCCAGTCGCCAGGTTAGAATCTTTTAGACTCTTAATCTCATTTGCTGTAAACAATGGCATCACTCTGTATCAGATGGATGTCAAAAGTGCATTCCTAAATGGCTACATAGATGAAAAGGTATATGTACACCAACCCCCTGGGTTTGAGAATTCCAAACACCCAGAATATGTCTTCAAATTAAAGAAGTCACTATATGGTCTGAAACAAGCTACCAGAGCTTGGTATGAAAGACTAAGTAACTTCCTGTTAGAAAAGGAATTCACCAGAGGGAAAGTGGGCACAACCTTGTTTTGTAAGACATTTAAGAATGACATTTTAGTTTGTTAGATTTATGTAGATGATATCATTTTTGGATCCACTAAACCTTCTCTGGGAAGAGAATTTGCTAAGTGCATGCAGGCAGAGTTTGAGATGAGCTTAATGGGGGAACTCAAATTCTTTTTGGGCATTCAGATAAACCAAAATCCATAAGGAACTTACATTCATCAGAGCAAATATGTCAGAGAACTTCTAAAAAAATTTGACCTCTCAGAATGTAAGCCCTCAAAGACTCCAATGCATCCCACGTGCATTCTGGAAAAGGAAGAGGTAAGTAAAAGAAAGAACAGAAATCTATAGAGGTATGATTGGCTCTCTCCTTTATGTGACAGCTTCAAGGCCTGATATTTTATTCAGTATTTTCTTATGTGCTAGATTCCAATCAGATCCTAGAGAATCTCACTTAACAACAGTTAAGCAAATTTTCAAGTATCTGAAAGGTACTACTAATCTGGGTTTGTTTTATAGAAAATCAAATGAATACAGCTTAGTAGGATACTGTGATGCTGACTTTGCTGGAGACATAGTAGAGCGTGAAAGCACTTCTGGAAGCTGCCAGTTTCTGGGAGACAATCTGATCTCATGGACCAGTAAGAGACAGTCCACAATAGCATTGTCAACAGTAGAAGCTGAATACATAGCAGCTGCTGGATGTAGCACTCAAATACTCTGAATGAAAAGTCAACTTGAAGACTTCAACATATCTGAAAGTAACATTCCTATCTTCTGTGATAACACTTCTGCCATATGTCTCAGTAGAAATCCCATTTTGCATTCTAGGGCTAAGCATATAGAAATAAAACATCACTTTATTAGGGACTATATTCAGAAAGGAATTCTTACGTTAAAATTTATTGACACGGACCATCAATGGGCTGATGTATTTACAAAACCCCTTTCTGAAGATAGATTAAATTTCATTCTGAAACATCTCAGCATGAAGTTATGCCCATAATAAAATGTTTTATTTGTATATCTTAACCCTCAGAACTTTATTGTTTTCTGTGAACATCTGATCAACTTGTCTTCATAAGTTAGAAGTACAGTTGCCTCAGAATCTATCTATGAAGATCTGAACGTTTCATTTCAAGGATAGAGGCGTGCAGTTCACATCATCAAACATTTATCATCCTCTCAAAAGCTACCTTCTGAGGCTAAACACGCGTTCAAATTCTGAAGGGTCCAAGGCTCTGATTGGATGCATTGAGACACTTGTCAGTGGTAACTGTTCAATATCTCTCTAAATCCCCTAATTTCAGGTTTCATTAATGCATATAATCATTACTTATTTTCTCACTTACTGTTTACGTTTTCTAAAAACCTATATAAACTCAACTTTACTATTTCATTCATTCACGCTTTACCCTCTTCTATATTTTCTCTTGTTCTAGTTTCTTTTTCAAAAACCCTTTCCATTAATTTTTCTTCAAATAATCCGTGTGAACAATGGCATCATCATCAAGTCTCAAGAATCTCAGTGCTCCTGAATCTTCATCAACGGAACAATATGAAGATCCCATTAGAACGCTACTCACTCATGTTGACAAACTGGAAGTTCTCTCTGAATTGATCATTGATTTTGAAAGCTTACAAGAAAATGGGTTTAATCTGTATGAAGACGTAACTGCGCAGGGATGGAACAGATACTTTGATCGTCTGCTAGGTCTAAATTTTCCCATTCTCGTCAAAGAGTTATGGATTCATGCTACCTCATCCAACCACCAGGTCACATCATATGTTATGGGGAATAAGATAGTGATAACAGAAGATTTAATTGGGAAACTCATTGGATACAATGGCGATGGAGTCAGGTGCATTGATATGGCTGATAGGTGTTCTGACCTAAAATCTATTGCTCTTCACTTCTGGACAACCATCCAGCAAGATCAGAGACTTGAAGGATCATCACAGAATCTGGGCTAGAATAATTTTGGGATGTATCAATCACAGGAAGCCTACAAGCTCTCCTGATTACATCAATATTGATCAGCAGTTCCTGATTTACTTTATTGCAAAGAATATCAAGGTAAACCTTCCACACTTGCTCTTCAACCATCTCAGAACAAGTGTGAAAGAGACAAGAGAAGAAGAAAGAACTAAGAGGGATTGGATTCCTCTAGGAAGATTGATTTCAGATATTCTAACAGAAAACAGGCTGATAGAACATATGACAGAGGCTCAAGAAATCAGTACTCTGAAAGCAACCGCTGGGAAACCTTTGAATGCCAAGAATCTGAAGAAAATGAAGATTATTGAGAACATTAAGAAGGAACCAACAATTTCTCCTCATGAGGCCATCACTTCTAGGATAATCCCTCTGAAGGATTTTCCACTATTTTCTGAGATAGACGCCTCTCCAGAAATCATAGCCAGATACCTTGAAGCTTGCAAAGCTGATGGGACTATTCCAGAAATCAACATCCAAGATTTGCACAAGCCAGCTCTAGAGGTTGCGCTAAAGAAATCCAAAAAGAGGAAGGCAGCAGGAGAAGGATCCTCTCAAAAGACACCTAAAGCTGCGAAAAAGAAAGGTAACCCATCTTCTGTTTCTGTTGTAGAATCAATAGCTATTCCAACATCTGAAACCATTCCCCCTCAACCAACAGAAAATCCTTCACCCCAAACATTTGAGGATTTTGACATAGAGTTTGACCCATCTGTAACTCTTGGAAACTTTTTGAATGAACCTCACTCCCCCAATCCAAATCCAAATCCAGAACATCATCAACCAGAACTTGCTAAAGTTCTATCTGATGTTGACCTGTTTGATCAAGACTTTTCCTCACCACTCCTAGAAAATCTAAACACTCAAAAACAACCAGAAAATACACAACCACACTCTCCTCAACCAGAACATCTAAACCCCAACTCACCTCAACCAGAGAATGAAAACCCTCTCACTCCTCCTTCTAAAAACCCATCTTCTGAAATTCCTGAACCAAAAATTCAACATGCTACCGCAAATCAATCAGAAGACCCACCTTCAGATTCTGATACCACTATCCCAATCCCTGGAATAACAGAACCTCTTACGGTTATCTTACCTCTCACTATTCATGATATTCCAAAAATCCTCTCACCATATGAATCTACACCACCAAACACCCCTAACTCACCAATCCTAATTTCTGACTCTTCCACTCCATCACCCATCAACCGTCCAGCTGACAACCTCAGACTTGTCATTGACCCACAAGTGCTGGACTGTGATCGGTGGGAACGAGAACTGACTGTTTTTGGAATGCTGGTTCGCGTTTGCGTTTGTTTTCGCAAAATGTCGCGGTAAGCAAGAGTCGCCACCGTCTTTTATTTTATCCAACAAGGAAAGGACAAAAGCACAGAAAAATTCCTTTTCTAGATTGTTTCTCGGGTTCGGGAGGTAGAATATAGAAAGGGAAGGTGTTAGCACCCTTTCTATCTGTGTTTATCCACGGGCTCTTAGGTACTAGCTCACTATGTTTTCAAAAGTTTGTTTTTCTTTGTGTTTGTGGGTTTTGAAAAGAGTTTTTGTTAGAAACTTCGATTTAACTCTTACTTTTGTCCTCAAGAGTGTAATGAAGTGTTTTGAAAACTTTGTTCGAAAAGTGTAAGTGTGAAACGTTTTGTTTTTAAAATGAGCAAGTACTTAAGAACCTCTACCTACTCAAAAAGGAATTAAACTGTGCAAATATCCTTTAGACAGTGCTATCCCACTATTGAGGAGTAGGTAGCACCGTCGTTGGAGTTTTCGGGTCAATTCAGTTTAAGGGACGTGTGGTCACTAAAGCAAAGTTAGGACGCCTTAGTGGTAATCCTAATGTCTTAGATCATTCTATCTGAGGAAACCGTTTCGAGGCAACTTATGATCTTTGGACAAAAGGACGACCTCTAAAACATCCTGTACTCAATGACCACGTTCGAGGCAACCAAGTGAGGCGTACCCTAAGAGTGGCATGTGCGAGTGTGTCAATTTTCAGTTTATATTATCTTTGTACATGTTATGGTGAGCTATGGTTGATTTTAAGTTAAGAGTTAATCTTGTCATGCATAGCCTAGTTAGCATACATCTAAACAGTTAATATATGTACACGAATTTAAAGTGCGGGAATTGTAAATCCTACGCTATTACAAAGCTTTGGGGAGGGGGATTATTTACATGTCCAAAAATTGGGGGAATAAAAGCAGTAAAGTGTAAAAGTCTTAGTTAAGCTATTACAAACCAGTAGGCAATTACAATAAAATAAACGCGCGTGAATCTGAAAATAGCCTCTAAAAATCCTAAGAATAAAATCTTTTTGTTGTTTTATTTTATTTTGGGAAAATGATCTAAATCTATTTAATTTTAGTTTTGAGAAAATGTTAAGATAATTAAGAGATTAATTAACAAAGTTAATTTTAATAAAAAAAACTAGCCTAATGCTTTTGTGGTTTTTTGATTTTAATGTTAATTAAAAAAGATAAAAAAGATGTCAATGAAAACAAAAATAAAATACAAGGGGGGATCCTTCGATCCAGGGAAAAAAAGGAGTTTCGACCCAGGGAGGGAATGGAAGCTTCGATTGGGCCAGACAGTAAAGCGTGAGTAGCCTTCGATCCAGGGAAGAGGATTGTCTTTTGATCAGGGAGGCCATGGCTTTCGATCCAGGAATGAAATGCCTCCTTCGATCCAACATGCTAATGGGTTCGATCCAGAGAAGGTGTCTCCTTCGATCTAGGATGTTATACTTGCAAAAGTATGTTAGCGAAATAAAACGCAGGGCCTGGGTATTGAACCCCAGGCCCTTCGATCCTGCGCTTGCTGGGTCTCTTCAGGCTATGTCTGCAGCAAATATTAGCAAACGATGGACATGGCCTGGGTGCCAAACCCAGGCCTCTTGATCCTGTCTAAGATAGAAAATCGAAGGTAAAAACCAGTATGGATGTATTATGCAAATATGAGGTTGGATAGTTTACCCTTTCTTACCAGCAGATTGGACTTTTAATTTGGGCGCTTCCTGGATGTAGGCACCTTCGATCTAGGCACTTCCTGGATGTAGGCACTTTTGATTTGGGGCTTATGGGCGTTGTGATCTTTTGTTGAAGGATTGCTTTGGCCTGGATCACTTCTGAAAATGTTGACAACCTATGGTGGGCAGCATATCTCCAAATTCTCCCTGTTTCTTTTCTCTATTTTTTTTCTCTGTGTTTTTTCGTGTGTTCCAGATATGTATGCTGGCCTCTGTATTTATAGGGGTGTGAGGGTGCAGTAACGGCAAGAGACAGCCATTTAACCAAGCCTTTAATGCCATGAGACAAGAATCAGACACATTAAATAATTTCCTTTTTTGAAATATTCATGTCTCTTGAATGAACCTAGACACTTTTGAATTTCGAATGCCTTCAGGCCCTGCCCTTCGATTGGTCTTGATTTGCCTCCTTCGAATGGACTTCTTATGTACCCTTCGAATGGGCCTTCTGAATGCTTCTTCGAATGATCTTGAGTTACACAGAATCACTCTGGTCGAATCAGCTCTTTAGGAACAGAAAAGGCAAGAATCTGGCCTTTAACTCAGGAATTAAATCCACAATCAGCATTTAATTATTTCTATATTTGCAAGGGAAACATGCCATTTTCTCATGTTCAGTGTACCTGGACATGTTTTTTAAGTGCCCTCTTGATGGCTTTGTTAACAGGCCAATCAAAAGGTGCTGCTCATGCTAATCGAAGGACATGGTTCACATGCCTGTCGAAGCTTCCTTGACACAATGCTAATCGAAGTGCTTGTCCATAATTCCAATCGAAAGGCTCATTCAGAATATCAATCGAAGGGTCTTTCAGAATGCCAATTGAAGGCCTTGACATAATGCCAATCGAAGTACTTGTCCATAATTCCAATCGAAATGCTCATTCAGAATACCAATCGAAGTGTCTTTCAGAATGCCAATCGAAGGCCTTGACATAATGCTAATCGAAGTGGTTTATCCATGCCAATCGAAATGCTCCTTCAGAATGCCAATCGAAGGGTCTTTCAAAATGCTAATCGAAAGGTACTTAAAGCACCACTCAAAAATTTTCTTTTTCCTTAGGCAAGGGTTTCTGGTCAACCATGTAGGGGGAAGACTTTGGAAAACATGAGAGAGAAAATTTTGGGGTGCAACAGTTGCCCCTGTTCAATTTTCTTAAACCTGAGGATATAGATTGGCTTTCGATCCTTTCGTGATCCTAAGGTGGAAGATAATTAAACACTAGAGTGCCCAGAAATTTGCACTCGCATGGTGCAGTATCAGCATTGTAATGTCAAGAATGGGCTTTCAGATGCCATTTGGAGATTGTTGGTAGGAGGATAGGCTTATAGATGCCATTTGGAGATTGTTGGTGGTTGTCTTGAGAGAAATAGAATTTTAGGAGCTTCAGTTGTCCGTTACTCTACTGGGGAATTAACTCTGGAGGTGAACTGCATATCTGGACTGAGAAGGAACCTGGGTAAGGTTACTTCATGATGAGTCCATGTAAAACTTCATCTGGAAAGGAGGAACCTGTGTAGGGTTACTTGATGATGAGTCCGTGTAAAACTGCATCTGGAAAGGAGGAACCTGTGTAGGGTTTCTTGATGATGAGTCCGTGTAAAACTGCATCTGGAAAGGAGGAACCTTTGTAGGGTTACTTGATGATGAGTCCGTGTAAAACTTCATCTGGAAAGGAGGAACCTGTGTAGGGTTTCTTGATGATGAGTCCGTGTAAAACTGCATCTGGAAAGGAGGAACTTGTGTAGGGTTACTTGATGATGAGTCCGTGTAAAACTACATCTGGAATTGAGAAGGAACCGGTGTAGGGTTTCTTCGGGATAAGTTCGTGTGAAACTTCAGAATGAACCGGGGTAAGGTTACTGTGGGATAAGTTTGTGTGAAACTTCTGGAGGAACCTGGGTAAGGTTACTGGGAAATAAGTTCGTGTAAAACTTTAGGGTGAACCGGGGTAAGGTTACTGTGAGATAAGTTCGTGTAAAACATCAGGATGAAATATATGATAAAGGATCCGTGTAGGATTTTTTAGGATAAACCCGTGTGAAGTCTGTTTAGTTTCCGGAGTTAATCTTGAACTTGCGGGAAGTTGTTGATGATAACCATCTTTCCTGAAAAGGTACATGATTAATCGTATATGATGCATGACATGCATTGTATGATGATGCTCTCAAAATAAATGAGATTATGTTGTATGCAATATGTATGCGCACATCATGATGTATGAACATGAAATGCTATTGTGGTACATCCGAGTTTGGGAAAATAAATCCTTGATTGTTGTTGGAGAATAAAGAGTTTCACTCGCTGGAGATAACGACCGAAGATGATTGGGAGAATAATCCTGCAGGAGAGAATAACTCCGCTGGGGAATGGACTGACGAGGAAATGACTCTGTGGGGAGTATATACTCTGCTAGAATATCTGCTGATTTGGAGAAATATAACTCAGCTGGGGATGAATTATTGTTGCTGGTGACAGTGAACCCTGTTGGGGATTGAATTTCTGTCTATGAAAGGAATGAACTCCGCTGGGGATAGAAAGAACTTCGCTGGGGATAATCTTTCAGTTGCAACTTGCTAAGGATAACCCAGTTAGACTCTTGTGAGGATAACCTCTGAATTTGGCTGAGGAGACTTATTTGTGATTCACAGGGGACAAGCTTCCAGAGTCTACTGGGGAAGAGGAGTTGTGGTCCTTTGATTTGTAGTAGTCGGAGAGACAACCCAAGCTGGGGAATCCTGGTGTTGTTGGGGAAATAAACCATGTCGTCAGTCCGCTAGAGAGGTGACATCTTTGTTGGGGGAAGTCCTCGAGGATTCTTGAGGTTGATTCAGTTGGGGAAAGGTTTTCAGAGATTAAACCATTGCTGGGAGTCATCCTATGAGAAGGATTTTTGGGGATACTTGTCATTGCCCCTAGTATCAAGTGTTTGTGGCACTGCCTGGAAATGTTTAATTATACGTAACCCTTCACTGAGATTGATGTTCAATGCCCCAAGTGACGGAGATGGAGACTTGCCCCTGGTTACTCTGCACTTCTTCAGAGATTTCTTGAAATCTTGATTGGACTGCCCCAGGTGATGGATAATGATCATGCCATGCCCCTTGATTGGAAGGAGATTTGTCAATGGAAGTGTCATCTTTTTTGAAGTGATTTTGTTCACTGAGAGGGCTTTGGTTCATCGGATATTCGTTGTGTGAATTTCTCCGCTGTCAAACAAATAGCCAAATGCAAACAGTGATATTCAAATAATGCAAAGTTTATGCTTGTCTCGAAGTTTTGAAAAATGCGTTTTTTAGCAGAAAACTTTTTATAAGACAAATTCAACACAAGATTTAGGGCAAAGCCTTACAGGAGTCAGGATACCTTTTGTAACAGTATGCTTTTGAACTAACCCATGCTTCAGTTAGGACTTTTGAAGGGTTGTAACGTGGCTTGGTTCACAGTTTAAGAAACAAAGGATAAAGGCTCAAAGTATATTTGTACCCACCCGCTCTTCGTGATGTTCTTCAATCCTAAACTCAGTTAATTGTGCGTCAGACTCTATTCGAATTTGGAACGACATTTTGGTGATGGTTCACATAAGTTGGATTTTTGAAGGAAGTCATCATTTTTTTTGCAACATTTTCATGTTGTCGAGGATTTGTAATGACCTCATTCTTTTGATTTATTATCCCTAACTTTTGCCTGACTATTTCTGTTTTCAAGATTACAGTCAGCGGGATGCCCCAGCTTTCTTAAGCCTCCTTTATAGGTTTTGGCTCAGTGGGCTTTTCTTTTTTGAGAGATTGACTGCCTATAAGATAAGGAACCACCACTGTCTTTTGATTCCAGAGGAATGATTTTGATGTCGTTCATTGTATTATGAACTGAGAGTTTTGTGACTTCAATACGTATCTTTTGAATTAACTGAGAGACTACCCTGCCCCAGGTTTAAATTAAAGGTTTCAATTTGTGTTTAAAACAGAACACTCCTACTTCTTTGGCTCGAAGGGGTTGACTAGGGATTATCTTCCTTATAACTCCAGTGTTTAGGATTTGAAAGAAACGCTTGTACATCGTCAGCAAGGTCTGTCCAAAAGCATATTGTATGAGATTATGGCATTGTTTCGCTATCCTCCCTCTAAAGGCTTGTAACTTTTAGCAAGAGTTGAATGAGTAAAAAGCATAGTTTAAATGTAATTAAAATGATTGGATCAAATCAAGACAAACATATGCAATGCATTAATGAAACAAAATTTGGCATTAATAGATAATTGTTTGAATAACAAAGAGATTACAACTTGAAAATTCAAATGAAACAAAGACATTCTCAATGATTTGGCGTAGGAGCAGTGATTATGCTAGAGTCTCCGGGGGACCAAACTCAATCTCCTTGGCATCAATCAAATTCTGAATCTTGTACTTCAATGCCCAACAATCGTTAGTATCGTGCTCCGGGCTACCAGAATGATAAGCACACCTTGCATCTGGGTTGTAGTTAGGAGAAGAAGTCTTAGGGTTTGGATGAGGGTTTATCACCGTAATCAGATTCATCTTCAACAATTGTTGCAATGCTTGGGACAACGACATGTTGATGTTGGTGAACTGTCTTTTAGGCTCATCTGACTTTCGTTGATTTCCCTTTTGCTGTTGTCGGTGTGACGCAGAACCAGAGATCAGGACTGCCCCTACGTGTTGGTCATGGCGACCCTTTTGACCATACACAACATTGGACTCTTTCTTCCCATTTTAGGGATTTTTCTGAGCATCAGAAGGTGTAGCTTCTTGAATCTTCCCACTTTTGATGCCAGCTTCGACCCTTTCGTCGGTCAGTATTAGCTCGGTGAATCCGGCTGAAGAGCTTCCGATCAAGTGTTTGAAATAGGGACCAGACAAAGTCCCAAGAAACATGTCCACCAACTCCCTATCAGACAGAGGGGGTTGGACTCTTCCAGCAAGATCTCTCCACTTCTGAGCGTAGTCCTTAAAGCCTTCGCTTGTACCCATAGACATACCCTGAAGCTGAGTACGCGTGGGAGCAAGGTCGGCATTATACTAGTATTGCTTGTAAAAAGCAGCAGCAAGGTCCTCCCAATTGCGGATGTTAGCTCCTTCCAGTTGACAGAACCATTCAAGTTGAGTCCCTGAGAGACTGTCTTGAAAGAAATGAATCCACAAGTTCTTATCAGCAGTGTAACGTTGGATCTTCCTCACATATGACCGGAGGTGCAGCTTTGGATAAGAAGCTTCGTCGTACTTGGCAAAGGCATGTGCCTTGAATTTATGGGAAATCACCACCCCAGAGGATAGACCTAGATCTCCGAAGTCCAGACCGGGCACCTTCTGTATTTCCATGGCGTTCAAACGGTCTTCCAGTTGTTTGTACTTATCCTCAGCAGGAGGATACTGTTCTTCATCATAGGGCTATAGGGCTAGGAGCCCTCCTTTCTTGTGGATTGTCTTTCCCTTCAGATGGGGTGGTCAGATCAACTTCGTTTTGCAGCCCATTTCCAAACCTGCGTCCAGTATTGAACAGGATGGTCCTCTTTTTCTTCTTCTTCCTCTCTTTCAGAATCAGGGTCTTCAGGTCCTGCTGACCCTTAGCTAGGTTCATGACCAACTCTTGAAATTGGGCATTATGGGCCTGGAGGGCCTTGATAGCTTGCTCAGTGGAAGGTTCAGTAGACATGATGATTGCTGAAATAAACAGTGAAGAAGATAAGAGACCTGTACTGGAAGACCTGTTATGCAATGATATGTATGATATATGTATGCAATGTTTTCAAGGATCTCGCAGGGTAAACAAGAAACTGTTAGAATCTGAATCTGGTAGCTTGATTGAAGGAACTTCAGTTTGCTGAGAGTCCTTCTTCAAGAGTCAAGCTCACCATATCGAGTGGGTCATAGCCCCTGACTCAAGTTGTCGTGTTTGGATTTCTAGACAACCTTGGCTAGAGGAAAATAAATCCCTTTTGCCCCTTGCTAGCCATTTGATTTACCATAACATGCATCACAGACCCTTGAGATCCTTAAAATGGTTAAAGAAATGCTAAGGCATGATGTTATGATGTGTATGTTATGCGTTTAAGCATAAGTGTGAGGTGATGTAAGTAAACCCAGCAATAAGTCCAAATTATTGGATAAGGACTGTAAAAAAAACCTGCATGGAACTCATGTTGTCAGATAACAAGAATGTGCAAGTAGTTCAAGTTTGAAAGCACACAAGTCACACATAAGAGCCCTTAGATTTCAGGCTGGCATGGAGTTTAGGCATTACCCTCTTTCAGTTTAGTTGGTTTAAACCTGTCCTAAAAATAGTAACCGGGTTCTAGAGGATCTCAATATCACTGACTACCCTCAATCGGTCATAATTCCAGTTTAGCAACCTTTTCTTGCGGCCGGAATCATCGCGAGAGTTTAGTCTCAATGAGTGTAGCATACTGCTACTGTTCTATGGCCAAGTTGGTCAATTTAAGGTTCTAAGGTTAGTTGGTTCTTAATGACTCCTCAGAAGACCCATATTCTCCTCGTTTCAACACAAGGGATATCGGTACAGACTAAGGTGCCACACCAACGTAGCTATTGCTTCATCCGTATCGGTATATGCCATACAGATCCCTCACAGTTTATTGCTACTTACCTAAAGGGTATCCCCAGATCCGGGTTAGGATCTATAGAACTCCGATACAAGCCCACAAAATTAAAAGCATACAAAGCAATACAATTGAAAACACAAGTGATCTAATCCTAAGGAACACCTCACTTATTCTATCCCCAGCAGAGTCGCCAGTTCTGTGATCGGTGGGAACGAGAACTGGCTGTTTTTGGAATGCTGGTTCGCGTTTGCGTTTGTTTTTGCAAAATGTCCCGGTAAGTAAGAGTTGCCACCGTATTTTATTTTATCCAACAAGGAAAGGACAAAAGCACAGAAAAATTCCTTTTCGAGATTGTTTCTCGGGTTCGGGAGGTAGATTATAGAAAGGGAAGGTGTTAGCACCCTTTCTATCCATGGTTATCCACGGGCTCTTAGGTACTTGCTCACTATGTTTTCAAAAGTTTGTTTTTCTTTGTGTTTGTCGGTTTTGAAAAGAGTTTTTGTTTGACACTTCGATTTAACTCTTGCTTCTGTCCTCAAGAGTGTAATGAAGTGTTTTGAAAACTTTGTTCGAAAAGTGTAAGTGTGAAAAGTTTTGTTTTTAAAATGAGCAAGTACTTAAGAACCTCTACCTACTCAAAAAGGAATTAAATCGTGCAAATATCCTTTGGACAGTGCTATCCCACTATTGAGGAGTAGGTAGCACCGTCGTTGGAGTTTTCGGGTCAATTCGGTTTAAGGGACGTGTGGTCACTAAAGCAAAGTTAGGACGCCTTAGTGGTAATCCTAATGTCTTAGATCATTCTATCCGAGGAAACCGTTTCGAGGCAACTTATGATCTTTGGACAAAAGGACGACCTCTAAAACATCCTTTACTAAATGACCACGTTCGAGGCAACCAAGTGAGGCGTACCCTAAGAGTGGCATGTGCGAGTGTGTCAATTTTCAGTTTATATTATCTTTTTACATGTTATGGTGAGCTATGGTTGATTTTAAGTTAAGAGTTATTCTTGTCATGCATAGCCTAGTTAGCATACATCTAAACAGTTAATATATGTACAAGAATTTAAAGTGCGGGAATTGTAAATCCTACGCTATTACAAAGCTTCGGGGAGGGGGATTATTTACATGTCCAAAAATTGGGGGAATAAAAGCAGTAAAGTGTAAAAGTATTAGTTAAGCTATTACAAACCAGTAGGCAATTACAATAAAATAAACGCGCGTGAATCTGAAAATAGCCTCTAAAAATCCTAAGAATAAAATCTTTTTGTTGTTTTATTTTATTTTGGGAAAATGATCTAAATCTATTTAATTTTAGTTTTGAGAAAATGTTAAGATAATTAAGAGATTAATTAACAAAGTTAATTTTAATAAAAAAACTAGCCTAATGCTTTTGTGGTTTTTTGATTTTAATGTTAATTAAAAAAGATAAAAAAGATGTCAATGAAAACAAAAATAAAATACAAAGGGGGGATCCTTCGATCCAGGGAAAAAAAGGATTTTCGACCCAGGGAGGGAATGGAAGCTTCGATTGGGCCAGACAGTAAAGCGTGAGTAGCCTTCGATCCAGGGAAGAGGATTGTCTTTTGATCATGGAGGCCATGGCTTTCGATCCAGGAATGAAATGCCTCCTTCGATCCAGCATGCTAATGGGTTCGATCCAGAGAAGGTGTCTCCTTCGATCTGGGATGTTATACCTGCAAAAGTATGTTAGCGAAATAAAACGCAGGGCCTGGGTATTGAACCCCAAGCCCTTCGATCATACGCTTGCTGGGTCTCTTCAGGCTATGTCTGCAACAAATATTAGCAAACGATGGACATGGCCTGGGTGCCAAACCCAGGCCTCTTGATCCTGTCTAAGATAGAAAATCGAAGGTAACAACCAGTATGGATGTATTATGCAAATATGATGTTGGATAGTTTACCCTTTCTTACCAGCAGATTGGACTTTTAATTTAGGCGCTTCCTGGATGTAGGCACCTTCGATATGGGCACTTCCTGGATGTAGGCACTTTTGATTTGGGGCTTATGGGCGTTGTGATCTTTTGTTGAAGGATTGCTTTGGCCTGGATCACTTCTGAAAATGTTGACAACCTGTGGTGGGCAGCGTATCTCCAAATTCTCCCTATTTCTTTTCTCTATTTTTTTCTGTGTTTTTTCGTGTGTTCTAGATATGTATGCTGGCCTCTGTATTTATAGGGGTGTGAGGGTGCAGTAACGGCAAGAGACAGCCATTTAACCAGGCCTTTAATGCCATGAGACAAGAATCAGACACATTAAATAATTTCCTTTTTTGAAATATTCATGTCTCTTGAATGAACCTAGACACTTTTGAATTTCGAATGCCTTCAGGCCCTGTCCTTCGATTGGTCTTGATTTGCCTCCTTCGAATGGACTTCTTATGTACCCTTCGAATGGGCCTTCTGAATGCTTCTTCGAATGATCTTGAGTTGCACAGAATCACTTTGGTCGAATCAGCTCTTTAGGAACAGAAAAGGCAAGAATCTGGCCTTTAACTCAGGAATTAAATCCACAATCAGCATTTAATTATTTATATATTTGCAAGGGAAACATGCCATTTTCTCATGTTCAGTGTACCTGGACATGTTTTTTGAGTGCCCTCTTGATGGCTTTGTTAACAGGCCAATCGAAAGGTGCTGCTCATGCTAATCGAACGACATGGTTCACATGCCTGTCGAAGCTGCCTTGACACAATGCTAATCGAAGTGCTTGTCCATAATGCCAATCGAAAGGCTCATTCAGAATACCAATCGAAGGGTCTTTCAGAATGCCAATCGAAGGCCTTGACATAATGCCAATCGAAGTGCTTGTCCATAATGCCAATCAAAATGCTCATTCAGAATACCAATCTGTTGTACCCCAAAATTTGCCCTCCCATATTCTTCAAGATTTGCAAAGAACATGCTTCAAAATCTCCCTAAGGGTTGCACAGTTTAATGGTCTCCTAACAGTCAAAAACTAGGGTTTTGGTTCTGGAAAAGAAATTGAAGTTTTCAAGGGTCCAATCAAGTCCCACATGCCTGCAAACATTGTCAAGTATCCTCATGTTAAGTTTCAAGACTCACAGCACAAAATTGTACAGTCAAATGCCCTAATTGCTCAACAGTCAACTGTAGGGGTAAAATGGTCATTTGACAGTCAAAAGTTCAAATTTTTGGTCAACATATTATTTTGAAGCCACAAACATCATTTGATCAATTCTTGATCATGATTTTCAAGGCATGGCTCAAAAAGTCTCAAGATGCAAAAGTTTCCATATTTGGATAGTTGAAAAAGTCAACTGTAAATTGACCAGGGCATAACTTCCACATGGTTTATCAGAAAAATTCCATCCAAAGCTCATTTTGAAGAGAATGACATTTCCTACAACTCCTCTTCACACTTCAAGTCCAAGAAATGCTCTCACAAAAAGTTATCAATCTCAACATTATAGGTCATTTTCAAAAGTCAACAAAAAGGCACTTTAAGTCAAAGACCATAACTTGAGATTGGTAAATCAAAATGACATGGGACCAAAGGCATTGGTTAGAAGACTTCAAGACCTTTCCAAAAGGTCCAAGAACATGATCAAAGATTAAAAATTTAGCAAGATATGCCTTGTGGAAGTTGGGAAATTTTTGGGAATTTTGAAACGTCAACTTTGCTTCAAATGCCTCAAAATTGCTAATGGGCCACATTTTCTTCCAAGAATCATCATCCAAAAGTTATGCACGACCCATTGACCCAAAGGGGAGTTATTTCATCATTTTTTATTATTTATTTGAATTTTTATCACCATTAATTCATTTAATTAAATAAAATATGACAAAAATACTAAACACATGTTTTCCAATCCCTTTTTGCAGCATATTCTCTCCATAAAACCTCAAGATTTCGTGCATCACTAATATGGAAAGATTTGGCCATGATTGGTATCAAAAAGGCATGAAAAAAGATTGAAAAGATTCATTGAAAATCAAATATTTGATTCATCAATGCAAAGGTTTATGGACTCAAATTTCTACCCTAATTCGTCCCATATACATACACAATGCAAACCTAATCAGAAAGAACCTGGAAGCTGCGCCTCAGACCTAAAACCAACTTTGCATTTTTTCAAGAAAATTTCAAAACTGAAAACACAGTTTCAGTGCGTTTCAAGGCAAGACAACCATTCCAAAAGCTTTCTGAGGCCTTCCTGAACATCACTCCATCCTTCTCCAGTCCCCACGCATAAAGAAGTGGTAGAACAAAGTCCAATTTTCTCAAACTTTTCTCATAATCGTGTTTTAATATATATGCCATATTCATGCATTCTAATGATGGTTTTACACTAATATGGACTCACTGAAACTTATGGTATCACTGAATTAGATTAATAATGCTTGTATAGAAAAATGCCATTGATGCTTTCTAGGTTTTCAGAGATGTGAATTTGGGGTTTTCCTCTTCTGGAAAAATCAGCCAACAAGACCTATGCCATTTGAATCAGAAGCTCATAACGATTCAAAGCCATGCCTCACGCTCAATTTATGATGAACCAGGGCCTAATCGCTATTTTTATGTTCTTCATTTAGTGGGGGTTTAAAACCCCCGCTATCTATCTCATATTTGTAGGTAAAACGAAGCAACCATGAAGGAGACGCTGAGTTGTCTCAACGTGATAGGGCCATTCAAACGTTCACGCTTAATTTTTGTTTTACACTTGTTCTCTCTCATATGCATCAGGTTCCACTAATATTACAAACGAACGCGCTTGGCTGGTTGGTAAGTGAGGTGGCCTTCAAGCATTGGGACCTGGGTTCGATTCCCAGGTCCCCTCCCTTCTCAATATTATTTTGCTCTCTATATTTCCATGCAGCGTTCCCTTCAGAAGTCCACCATGCACCCTACGCTCAAGCTGGCCACGCGTCCCACAACATCAATCCAAGGGCCATGATCTGGAGTCCACCATACGCATTGGTCAACGCCTCCACACACAAGCCAGGAAAGTCCACGTGGGCTTGTATCTCATGGGCCAGATTGCCTGCAATGCACCTCCTACAGGGTCAACAAACCCCCTTTGTTTGTATTTCTTCCTTTATTCTTTTCTTTTTTTTATTTTGTTTTAATGCTTTTCTCTTAATTCTTTAAATTAATTTTGAATAATATAAAAAATACAAAAAAATCAGAAAAGACAAAAAATAAAAATATATTTTATTTAATAGTTTTTGTAAATAAATTTAATAATTTACTTAGTTTTAATTCTAGGTTTAATTTTAATGCTTTTTAAATAAACTCAAAAAATGTAGAAATTAGGGTTTTAATGCTTTTATTCTTTTTTTCTTTTCTTTTACCATATTTAATTATTAATTATTGTGTAAATAAATTTATCATTAAATAAATTAGGTTAAAACTAGATACAACTTAAACATTTTTTAATAATTTAAAATAGTCTAGAATTAGGTTTTTTTTTTAATTCCGATTTAATTTTCTCATTAAACTCCATAAATACAAAAAACTCCAAAAAAAATTCTTTCTTTTATTTAAATTTAATTAATTTCATAATTTCAATTTAATTTCTTTAAAAGGGTCTAATGCCCTCGCTTTCGATTATAATTTCTTTTCGCGCGCTTATTTTATTTCCTTTTTTTTAATTTTATGTACTTGCCCCAAAGCCTTGTAATAGATTAATTAGGATATTTATTTTTTCGCATTTTTATTTTTCAAATCGGGTCTTGGATTAATTTGGCGATGTAGACCCGCGCCTTTGTAATAGCGTAGGACTCTTAATTCCGCATCTTTTAACTACTAATAATTTGCATGAAAGAATGAATGCCAAAAATAAAAACAAAGTGTAGATCACCAATGCATGAACAAGACAAACATAACTGAAATTGACACACAATTCACACACCACCCCTAGGGTACGTCTTACTGTTGCCTTGCCCCTCGAAATGTGGTCATCGAGTAGAGGATGTTTTAGTAAGTCCTCATGTCCATGAACATGGCATGAGGGTAGCTTCTAAGGTGTCTTCCTATTGCTCTGGTGATCACAATGTCCCGAACCCTCGAATTGACCCGAACACCTCCAACGGTGGTGCTACCTACCTCTCAATGGTGGGATGGCACTACTTTAAGGACATTTACACAGACGAATTCCTTAGGGTAGGTAGAGAACTCGTAGATACTTGCTCTAATTTCAAAACAAATCAAAGAACTTCTTTTCGCACCTACACTTTTCAAATAGCTTTCAAAAACAACTTTTCAAACACTCTTGAGGACTGATACAAGAGTCGAACTGAAATTTTCAAAGAAACTTTTTCAAACCCACTCACCTTGAAAAGCAAACAACCAATTTTGAAAACACAATGAGCAAGTATCTAAGAGCCCATGGAAAACCATGGATAGAAAGGGTGCTAACACCTTCCCTTCCTATAAATCTACCTCCCGAACCGAGAGCAATCTCTATAAGGAATTTTTCTGTGCTTTTGTCCTTTCCATTTGGAGAAAATAAAAGACGGTGGTGACTCTTGCTTCTGTGACATTTCGCGAACCAGCGTTAAACAGTCAGTTCCAGATCCACCGATCACAGAACTGGCGACTCTGCTGGGGACTCTTTAAAGTGAGGTGTACCTTAGGACTAAGATCACTGTGTTTTCAATTGCTTTGACTTGTTTGCTTTAAATTGTGGGACTGTCTTGGGAGTTCTATAGATCCTAACCCGGATCTGAGGGATACCTTCTTAGAAAGTAGCAACAAGGTTGTGAGGGAACTGTGCGGGGTATACCGACATGGTTGAAACAGTCTGCTACGTTGATGTGGCACTTTGGTGTGTACCGGTAACCCTTAAGTTCAGTCAAGGAGAGTACGGGGCCTCCATGTGGTGTCGTGAAGCATCAACTGACCTTAGGAACCTTAATTGAACTATCTTGGCCTCTTTAGGGTAGTGAGATAACTGACTTTGGTGCAGTCCGAGGTTGGTTGATACTCGATACTACACTCAATTGAGGGTTGCTTTCCTGGAATATTTCGGTCGCCAGTTCAGTGGCTAAATCAAAACGATGAACAATGAAAGCAATCCAGTGATATTGGGACCCTTAGAACCCGGTTACTTCTAATAGGACAGGTTGAGCCCACCAACTTCAAGAGGGTAATACCCAGACCCCATGTTGGCCTAAACTCTAAGGGCTTCTCTTGTGTGACTTGTGTTCCTTCGTACTTGACTACTTGCATGCTTGTTATCTGACACTTGAGTTTCTTGCAGGTTTTGTTTATAGTCCTTAATTGGGGCTCATAACAGGGTTTACTGAGTTTCTTGCAGGTTTTGTTTACAGTCCTTAATTGGGACTCATAACAGAGTTTACCTACGTTACCCCATGCATAGCATAACATCATACCATTGCATGCATCCTACATAAGGACTAACCCATTTCAAGGATCTCAAGGGCTTGTGATGCAGGTCATGATGAACCAACTGTCCAGCAAGGGGCAAAGGAGATTTATTTTCCTCTAGACAAGGTTGTCAGGGGCTATGACCCACTTGATATGGTGAGCCTTGACCCTTGAAAAAGGACTCTAAACAATATGGAGTTCCTTCAATCAAGCTACAAATTCAAATGCTAACAATCTTCTTGTTTACCCTGCGAAGTCCTTGAAAACATTGCATACATATCATTGCATTACAGGTACCCTTGTTACAGGTCACTTACCATTTGCGTTGTTTATTTCAGCAATGGCTTCCCAACAATACGACCAAGACCTTCATGCTCAAGAGACTCGGTTCGAAGAAATCCTCCTAAATCTATCCAAGGGGCAGGAAGAGCTGAGAACCCTTCTCATGGGGACCTTGGTCAGGAACAGTGCAGAGGATGATAAGGACGAACGACTGAAACATCTGCAGGCCGAGGTGGATGCAATGAGAGCCCATATACTGGGGCAGGTGACTATCATTCAAGACTTAGCTCAAAGACAAGATGAGCTCGGGGTTCTCGTCAACCAACTGCTTCGGGGTAACCAACTGGGGCAAACATCTAAGGTTGAAGGGCCAGTCATCATTCAACCACCTTTGAGGCAAGAGGATAAGAGAGCTCCTCAAATGGCTTCAGTGTCACAAATTCAGCATCAGCCTCACCAGCTTCAGCCAGACAAGCCCAGGAGGCAATTCACCCAGCTCAATATGTCGCTGTTTCAAGCTTTACAACGCTTGTTGAGATTGAATCTGATCACATTAAGGGCTCATCCTCGGAACCCCAACACATCATCTCCTACCTATCATCCCAATAAAAGGTGTGCCTACCACTCTGCCAGTCCAGGACATGATACAAATGAGTGTTGGGCTCTGAAGAACAAGATCCAGGACCTGATTGATGAAGGAGCATTGGAGTTCACACAAGATGGTCAGGCTGAGTTTTTCTACCATCCCTCCAAGGCTCACCATTTGAAGTGACAAGCCCTGAGACTAGAAAACTTTTGTTCATTCGAATGTTCAAGTTGTGTTGTTCTTTGATTGTTTAAACATTTATTCATGTTAAACGTTGTTATTCCATTAATGCATCACTTATGTCTATTTTGAATCAATATATTCGCATTCGCTATTTTCAAAATTGCTTTCATTTTTTGATGTCAACTCTCAATTAATAATTCTAAGCCTCTTGAGGGAGGATGACGAAAACGATACCACGATCCTTACAGTATGCTTTTGAATAGACCCCACTGATGAGGTACAGGCATTGTTTCAATTCCTAAACACTGGAGTTATAAGGAAGATAATCCCTCGTCAACCCCTCTGAGCCAAAGAAGTAGGAGTTTTTCTTTTCAAAAAAAAAATTAAAACCCTTTATCATAACCTGGGGCAGGGTAGTTCCCTCAGTTGATCCAAGTGCATAACGAATGGCGCTAAAGAGGTCCTTACAAAACAAAAGACAGTGATGGTTCCGAATGATCATAAAGACAGACAGTCATCATATCTCAAAAATAAAAACCCCGCTGATGAGGTACAGGCATTGTTTCAATTCCTAAACACTGGAGTTATAAGGAAGATAATCCCTCGTCAACCCCTCTGAGCCAAAGAAGTAGGAGTTTTTCTTTTCAAAAAAAAATTAAAACCCTTTATCATAACCTGGGGCAGGGTAGTTCCCTCAGTTGATCCAAGTGCATAACGAATGGCGCTAAAGAGGTCCTTACAAAACAAAAGATAGTGATGGTTCCGAATGATCATAAAGACAGGCAGTCATCATATCTCAAAAATAAAAACCCAATGAGTCAAAACCTACGAAGGAGACTTACAAAACTGGGGCATCCCGCTGACTGTAATCACAAAAGAACAGCTCAGGCAAAAAAAAAGGGATAACAAAAATCAGAAAAAGAAAGAGGTCTCACAAACCCTCAACAAAAACAAAAATGACTGCCTATTCAAAATAAATTATCAACATCCGAATCATCACCGGAAAATCAGAGCAAAGACTCAAACAAGGTCTAACGTATGATCAACTGAGTTTAGGTTTGGAGAACATCACGAAGAGCGGGTGGGTACAAATAAAATTTGAGCCTTTATCCTTTGTTTCTTAAACCGTGAACCAGGCCACGTTATAACCCTTAAAAGTCCTAGCTGAAGCATGGGTTAGTTCGAAAGCATACTGTCACGAAAGGTATCCTGACTCCTTAAGGCCTACGGTAAATACAGAGTTGACATCACGTTTTACAAACATTCACTTGTTTTATGAAAAAAACTGCATTTTCAAAATCTTCAAGACAGACATAAGCTTTGCATTTTTGATATAACATTGTTTGCATATGACTACTCGTTTGAACAGCAGGGAAATTCACACGATGAATACTTAGTGAACAAAAGCACTTCCAATCAAGGGACATGGCATGACTATTGTCCATCATCTGGGGCAGTTAAGTCAAGATTCGGAGAATCTCTCAAAAGGCCAACCAGCTTGGGACAAATCTCCGCCTGAGTCACTTGGGGCATTCCAGCAACGAATCTTGCCTGATCAAACATCTTCTGGTGGCATGGAAAAACACTTCTAACAGGGGCAACTCCCTACATTCTAAGAGCATGGATATAGTCGAAAAAATACTACGCAAAATCAAAGACCCGCTAGGTTGACACACCTAGGCAAAAACAAGGGCTTCCCGGCGAACCAAAAGGTTCGGGCAAAAATAAGGGATGAAATGAAAAAATCTGTACACCCGGCAAGTCGAAAACCTGAAAAGGCGGCTTGGGCAAAAATGGGTATCCCGGTGGGCTGAAAACCCGAAAGGGCGGTCCAGGCAAAAGTTAGGGATCAAAGCGTACGACTATGCCCTATCATCTTGTCACCTGCCTACCAGAAGAAGGTTTGTCCATCAACAACTATCAGCACCTCACAGGTCTTCCTCTCCCATCTCAGAAACAGGGGCAATAACGAGCTGTCTAAATGGTCTAATGGTTCTGCCCATCAAGGTACCAAGGTAAGTTCAGCCGAAGAACATAACCAATATACCTCAATTCCCCAGAGAGTGAGTCAGCAAATCAATGCATTCTCCCCAAGCAAAGCTATATTATCAAGCCTTAAGGAAGTTGGGTATCCCTAGCAGATCTCAACATTCCTCAGCATATCATACATATATTCTTAACAAGCATCCCCGACAGTCTTGACCTAAAGATTGTTCCCCGGCGGTATATCAAACATTCAATGGAGTCATTTCCCCAATATAGTTTAAAATATCCCCAGGAGAGTCCAATCAAGACTCCCCCAGGAAGGGTTGAATCATCTCCCCAGCAGTAAGCTTATCCCCAGTAGATTCTGGAAGCTTATCCCCTGCAGAGCACGAACGCGTCCCCCGGCTTTATTCAAACGTTATTTCCCTACCTGGATATAACTGGGTTATCCTCAGCCAAAAGCCACGGAAAGATCGTCCCCGACGAAGTCTTCCTATCCCCAACGAAGTCTATTAACACTTCCAACGTAACAACGGTATCCCCAGCGGAGTTACCATCAATATCCCAGCAAGTACCTCTCTTCCCACAGAGTTTTGTTCCCAGCAAGATCGCTAGAATAATTTTCTCCCCGCAGAGTAATCCATTCGTCAAGTCTATTCCCCAACGGAGTTATCTTCTCCTACTGGTATTCTTGCAACTATCATCCCCAGCGGAAACAACAAAGCGCTATTCTCCAACACCAGCCCAAGATTTAACTTCCCGGCACCCGTCAAGGATTTATTTTCCTAGACAAAAACATCACATACATCATGATACATGCATAAACGCATCATACCTTACAATCTCATTTATATTGAGAACATCATTGCTTGATCCATATCATGCATTGCATATGACTGACCTTTACCTTTCAGGAAAAGATCCAGTTAAGTTCTCAGCTATGTCCAAGACTTTAGTCTGGTTCAGTTAAATCGATTCTAAGATTTTTCTGATTCTTATCCAGTCAAAGGCCTTCTCTGGTTCAGTCAGATCGACCCTAAGATCTCCCTGATTCTTATCCAGTTGAAGATTCCAAGACCTTGTCCAGTTCAGTTAAATCGACCCTAAGATTTTCCTGATTCTTATCCAGCCAAAGGCCCTCTCTGGTTCAGTCAGATCGACCCTAAGATCTCCCTGATTCTTATCCAGTTGAAGATTCCAAGACCTTGTCCGGTTCAGTTAAATCGACCCTAAGATTTTCCTGATTCTTATCCAGCCAAAGGCCTTCTATGGTTCAGTCAGATCGACCCTAAGATCTCCCTGATTCTTATCCAGTTGAAGATTCCAAGACCTTGTCCGGTTCAGTTAAATCGACCCTAAGATTTTCCTGATTCTTATCCAGTCAAAGGCCTTCTCTGGTTCAGTCAGATCGACCCTAAGATCTCCCTGATTCTTATCCAGTTGAAGATTCCAAGACCTTGTCCGGTTCAGTTAAATAGACCCTAAGATTTTCCTGATTCTTATCCAGTCAAAGGCCTTCCCTGGTTCAGTCAGATCGACCCTAAGATCTCCCTGATTCTTATCCAGTTGAAGATTTCAAGACCTTGTCCGGTTCAGTTAAATCGACCCTAAGATTTTCCTGATTCTTATCCAGTCAAAGGCCTTCTCTGGTTCAGTCAGATCGACCCTAAGATCTCCCTGATTCTTATCCAGTTGAAGATTTCAAGACCTTGTCCGGTTCAGTTAAATCGACCCTAAGATTTTCCTGATTCTTATCCAGTCAAAGGCCTTCTCTGGTTCAGTCAGATCGACCCTAAGATCTCCCTGATTCTTATCCAGTTGAAGATATTCCAAGACCTTGTCCGGTTCAGTTAAATCGACCCTAAGATTTTCCTGATTCTTATCCAGTCAAAGGCCTTCTCCGGTTCAGTCAGATCGACCCTAAGATCTCCCTGATTCTTATCCCAGTAGAAGATATCCTAGATTCTCTCAGCGTTCCTGTTGAGGTAGTAATCGTCCAAGATTTTCTCGGCGTTCCTGTTGAGGTAGTAATCGCCCCCAGATTCTCTAAGCGTTCCTGTTGAGGTAATAATCGCCCCTAGATTCTCTTAGCGTTCCTGTTGAGGTAGTAATCGCCCCAAGGTTCTCTCAGCATTCCTGTTGAGGTAGTAATCGTCCAAGGTTCTCTCGCCGTCCCGTTGAGATAGTAACCATCCCTGGTTCATTCATCACCATTTGAAGCTCCAGATTCAATTCCTGTAACCAGTCAGGGCACATCTATACAAAGAGTTTGAAGACCAGCTCCTGTAACAGGCCAGGTACTCATTTTCTTTTTCAGGTACGCAAGTTCTCGCTAAGTAATCTCTTACGCGATCGACACCCAGATGGCATCTATAAGCCCATCCACCTATCCATCATCTCTCAACATGGCATCTGTAAGCCCATCTTCCTATCCATCATCTCTCAACATGGCATCTGTAAGCCCATCTTCCTATCCATCATCTCTCAACATGGAATCTGTAAGCCCATCTTCCTATCCATCAATCTCCAAATGGCATCTGTAATCCCATTCCCATCATCACACTACCATGTGAGCGCAAATTTTTGGGCACTCTAGTGTTCAATCATCTTCCACCTTCGGACTACGAAAGGCACGATAGCCAATCTACATCCTCAGGTCTAAGAAGATTGAACAGGGGAAACTGTTGTACCCTAAAATTTTCCCTCCCATATTCTTCAAGATTTGCAAAGAACATGCTTCAAAATCTCCCCAAGGGTTGCACAGTTCAATGGTCTCCTAACAGTCAAAAACTAGGGTTTTGGTTCTGGCAAAGAAATTGAAGTTTTCAAGGGTCCAATCTAGTCCCACATGCCTGCAAACATTGTCAAGTATCCTCATGTCAAGTTTCAAGACTCACAGCACAAAATTGTACAGTCAAATGCCCTAATTGCTCAACAGTCAACTGTAGGGGTAAAATGGTCATTTGACAGTCAAAAGTTCAAATTTTTGGTCAACATCTTATTTTGAAGCCACAAACATCATTTGATCAATTATTGATAATGATTTTCAAGGCATGGCTCAAAAAGTCTCAAGATGCAAAAGTTTCCATATTTGGACAGTTGAAAAAGTCAACTGTAAATTGACTAGGGCATAACTTCCACATGGTTTATCAAAAAAATTCCATCCAAAGCTCATTTTGAAGAGAATGACATTTCCTACAACTCCTCTTCACACTTCAAGTCCAAGAGATGCTCTCACAAAAAGTTATCAATCTCAACATTATAGGTCATTTTCAAAAGTCAACAAAAAGGCACTTTAAGTCAAAGACCATAACTTGAGATTGGTAAATCCAAATGCCATGGGACCAAAGGCATTGGTTAGAGAACTTCAATACCTTTCCAAAATGTCCAAGAACATGATCAAAGCTTAAAAATTGAGCAAGATATGCCTTGTGGAAGTTGGGAAATTTTTGGGAATTTTGAAAAGTCAACTTTGCTTCAAATGCCTCAAAATTGCTAATGGGCCACATTTTCTTCCAAGAATCATCATCCAAAAGTTATGCACGACCCATTGACCCAAAGGGGAGTTATTTCATCATTTTTTATTATTTATTTTAATTTTTATCACCATTAATTCATTTAATTAAATAAAATATGACAAAAATACTAAACACATATTTTCCAATCCCTTTTTGCAGCATATTCTCTCCATAAAACCTCAAGATTTCGTGCATCACTAATATAGAAAGATTTGGCCATGATTGGTATCAAAAAGGCATGAAAAAAGATTGAAAAGATTCATTGAAAATCAAATATTTGATTCATCAATGCAAAGGTTTATGGACTCAAATTTCTACCCTAATTCGTCCCATATACATACACAATGCAAACCTAATCAGAAAGAACCTGGAAGCTGCGCCTCAGACCTAAAACCAACTTTGCATTTTTTCAAGAAAATTTCAAAACTGAAAACACAGTTTCAGTGCGTTTCAAGGCAAGACAACCATTCCAAAAGCTTTCTGAGGCCTTCCTGAACATCACTCCATCCTTCTCCAGTCCCCACGCATAAAGAAGTGGTAGAACAAAGTCCAATTTTCTCAAACTTTTCTCATAATCGTGTTTTAATATATATGCCATATACATGCATTCTAATGATGGTTTTACACTAATATGGACTCACTGAAACTTATGGTATCACTGAATTAGATTAATAATGCTTGTATAGAAAAATGCCATTGATGCTTTCTAGGTTTTCAGAGATGTGAATTTGGGGTTTTCCTATTCTGGAAAAATCAGCCAACAAGACCTATGCCATTAGAATCAGAAGCTCATAACGATTCAAAGCCATGCCTCGCGCTCAATTTATGATGAACCAGGGCCTAATCGCTATTTTTATGTTCTTCATTTAGTGGGGGTTTAAAACCCCCGCTATCTATCTCATATTTGCAAGTAAAACGAAGCAACCATGAAGGAGACGCTGAGTTGTCTCAACGTGATAGGGCCATTCAAACGTTCGCGCTTAATTTTTGTTTTACACTTGTTCTCTCTCATATGCATCAGGTTCCACTAATATTACAAACGAACGCGCTTGGCTGGTTGGTAAGTGAGGTGGCCTTCAAGCATTGGGACCTGGGTTCGATTCCCAGGTCCCCTCCCTTCTCAATATTATTTTGCTCTCTATATTTCCATGCAGCGTTCCCTTCAGAAGTCCACCATGCACCCTACGCTCAAGCTGGCCACGCGTCCCACAACATTAATCCAAGGGCCATGATCTGGAGTCCACCATACGCATTGGTCAACGCCTCCACACACAAGCCAGGAAAGTCCACGTGGGCTTGTATCTCATGGGCCAGATTGCCTGCAATGCACCTCCTACAGGGTCAACAAACCCCCTTTGTTTGTATTTCTTCCTTTATTCTTTTCTTTTTTTTATTTTGTTTTAATTCTTTTCTCTTAATTCTTTAAATTAATTTTGAATAATATAAAAAATACAAAAAAATCAGAAAAGACAAAAAATAAAAATATATTTTATTTAATAGTTTTTGTAAATAAATTTAATAATTTACTTAGTTTTAATTCTAGGTTTAATTTTGATGCTTTTTAAATAAACTCAAAAAATGTAGAAATTAGGGTTTTAATGCTTTTATTCTTTTTTTCTTTTCTTTTACCATATTTAATTATTAATTATTGTGTAAATAAATTTATCATTAAATAAATTAGGTTAAAACTAGATACAACTTAAACTTTTTTTTTAATAAATTAAAAATAGTCTAGAATTAGGTTTTTTTTTTAATTCCGATTTAATTTTCTCATTAAACTCCATAAACACAAAAAACTCCAAAAAAAATTATTTCTTTTATTTAAATTTAATTAATTTCATAATTTCAATTTAATTTCTTTAAAAGGGTCCAATGCCCTCGCTTTCGATTATAATTTCTTTTCGCGCGCTTATTTTATTTCCTTTTTTTTAATTTTATGTACTTGCCCCAAAGCCTTATAATAGATTAATTAGGATATTTATTTTTTCACATTTTTATTTTTCAAATCGGGTCTTGGATTAATTTGGCGATGTAGACCCGCGCCTTTGTTATAGCGTAGGACTCTTAATTCCGCACCTTTTAACTACTAATAATTTGCATGAAAGAATGAATGCCAAAAATAAAAACAAAGCGTAGATCACCAATGCATGAACAAGACAAACATAACTGAAATTGACACACAATTCACACACCACCCCTAGGGTACGTCTTACTGTTGCCTTGCCCCTGGAAATGTGGTCGTCGAGTAGAGGATGTTTTAGTAAGTCCTCATGTCCATGAACATGGCATGAGGGTAGCTTCTAAGGTGTCTTCCTATTGCTCTGGTGATCACAATGTCCCGAACCCTCGAATTGACCCGAACACCTCCAACGGTGGTGCTACCTACCTCTCAATGGTGGGATGGCACTACTTTAAGGACATTTACACAGACGAATTCCTTAGGGTAGGTAGAGAACTCGTAGATACTTGCTCTAATTTCAAAACAAATAAAAGAACTTCTTTTCGCACCTACACTTTTCAAAGAGCTTTCAAAAACAACTTTTCAAACACTCTTGAGGACTGATACAAGAGTCGAACTGAAATTTTCAAAGAAACTTTTTCAAACCCACTCACCTTGAAAAGCAAACAACCAATTTTGAAAACACAATGAGCAAGTATCTAAGAGCCCATGGATAACCATGGATAGAAAGGGTGCTAACACCTTCCCTTCCTATAAATCTACCTCCCGAACCGAGAGCAATCTCTATAAGGAATTTTTCTGTGCTTTTGTCCTTTCCATTTGGAGAAAATAAAAGACGGTGGCGACTCTTGCTTCCGCGATATTTCGCGAACCAGCGTTAAACAGTCAGTTCCAGATCCATCGATCACACAATCGAATGGTCTTTCAGGATGCCAATCGAAGGCCTTGACATAATGCCAATCGAAGGCCTTTATCCATGCCAATCGAAATGCTCCTTCAGAATGCCAATCGAAGGGTCTTTCAAAATGCTAATCGAAAGGTACTTAAAGTACCACTCAAAAATTTTCTTTTTCCTTAGGCAAGGGTTTCCTGTCAACCATGTAGGGGGAAGACTTTGGAAAACATGAGAGGGAAAATTTTGGGGTGCAACATGGACCAACTAGCTTCCACCTCAAACAAAATTTCCACTCCCAAACCTAAACCAACCTCAACCAAATCAGATGTTGGTAAAAATTTGTTGATTTTTGAAACAGAAATGTAGGAATGGATTACGTCTTTGAAGCAAGCAAGTCAAGAGATTTCTAATCCTGTTGCTTCTGATTCCCTGTGGGAAAGATTCAGAAAATGGCTCAACTCTGAAACTCAGAAGTTGAAAGAATTGGGCTATGAAAGGGCTCAGCAGAACTTCAGTGATCAGCTGAAAGCCTTCCAAGATCAAGTTATGAGCCAATAGTACAAGAAAGAAATTCTTCCGCTGGATAATTCTCCCTAGAAAGAGCGCCATCCTTCAGAAGTCACTGAACCAGATTATGATAGTCACTCTCTGACTACTGCTCCAGAAAACATGATTGCAGCAGAAGAAGTGGTTCAATCAGAAGAGGCTGCAGAATATTCTGAAGAACATGCAACCCCTGAAGATACACCAGCTTCGTCACTAGTCATGCAAACTCTGGAAGAGTTGAAGAAGGAGAATGCCTTAATCCATGCCAGGCTGGATAAGCAAGAGGATACAAACAAAGAGATCAATGGTATTTTAGATAAACAAGAAGACACAACAAAAGAAATCAAAGACATTATGGGAAAGCAGGAAGAATCAAGCACTCAGATCAAGAGCTTGTTGGAAGCGTTGTTCACACGTCTTCTCCCTGCTTCTTAGATTTTCTTTAAATTGTTTATCTGTAATTTTTTATCTTATCCTCCTTGTTTCTAAAAATTGTCATTGCATTTTATTTTCAATATACTTCATCTTTTTGACTATGATTATATTTCTTTTTGATACCTGACAAAAAGGGAGAGAAAGTAAGATATTTTCAATAACAGTATACCGGGACAAAGTCTCAAACATTCTGAATATTTTAACCTCTATATTTTCTGAAAATCTTGAACAGGAACATATTCTGATAAGGACAGAAAGAGATGCATCAAAATCTCTGACGAGAAGGAATTTCAGGGAAGTAATCAACTCAGGGGGAGTCTCTCTTAAGCTTTTCATTCTATATTTTTCATCGAAAATCCTAGTTTTTATCATCATCAAAAAGGGGGAGATTGTTAGAACATAGTTTGATTCTACAACCCTTAATTAGAGTTTTGATGATAACAAACACAAAGAACAAATATGCACTCTAAATTTGTGTTATTTTGTATGCAGAAGTTCTGACCAGAGCAGCATCAGAAGTTAAGCTATAGAAGCTTTCAAGCTGAGGTAATCTGAATCTGCGCTGAAGAATGATGATCAGAACTTGCACTAAAGTGAAGAATACTTTGATTCTGAACAGAAGTTTCATATAGCATCAGATCCTCACATCTCTGAGTCATCAATGTTTTGAAGCAATTGCAGCATGTAAGATTCTAAGTTCTGAAGCGTTACTATTCAATCAAGAGAGCATCACATGCAACGGCTTCATTCAGACAAGAATCTTCTCAATATGGAAACAGCATTTAATGTCCATTATCACGCTTTATGTTGGACAAGATTTCTATGGCTATATAAACAAGCTTAAAGGATAAATTGCTTACGATTTTTTACACCACTGGAACATATCTCTAAAAATGTTGCAAGCTTACTTATTCTTTTCTACGCTCAAAATTGTGTAAAACATCACAATTGTGATACTGTTTTTGTAAAGAAAAACAACTATACACAGAATACTCTTTTATCTTGATTAAGCTAGTTTTCCTTGAGATTAACCGGGTTGTGGTTGTACTCAAGAAGACTTTGGCAGTTGTCAAAGTAGTGATTGTAATCAGTTTTTTATTAGTGAATTAAGTCCTCGTTGGAGAGAGGTGAAATCACCATGACAGATGGACTGAAGTAATTTGAGATCAAACGAACCAAGATAAAAATATCGTGTCTACTGCACTTTTGATTTTAAGTTTTCAATTCAACCCCCTCTTCTTGTGTTTTTCACTTCTTCACATCCCTGACAACTCTCCATCATCTCTCCAAATGGAATATTTAAGCCCATTCCCTACACAATCAACCATCACATCATCGAGTGCAAATTTATGGGCACTCTAGTGTCCAATCATCTTCCACCTTCAAGTAACGAATGGCAGGTTCGCCAATCTAACTCTTCAAGTTTAAGAAGATTGAACAGGGGCAGCTGTTGTACCCCAAAATTTTCCCTCTCATTTCTCAAGGGATCATCTTGGACCCTCAGGATTGCTTCTGTCAAGTTTCAAGTCTCGGATTACAATTTTCCACGAAAGTCATTCACAAGGGCAAAATGGTCAAATACACACTGAAAAGTCAAACTTTGACTTTTTGATCAAAATCAAGTTTCAAAAATCATATTTCATCAAGACATGAAGTTGGTTCATCAAGAAATCAAAAGTCAAAGATTACTTTGAAAAGTCGAATTTATAAACACTTAGAAAATTTTCTAAGTGTTAAGAAAATATGATAATTTCATAACTTTGGGCCAGATTTTCATCATGATGTAAGATGATTCAATCAGAACTTCTGATATGAAAGTTATAGATCTCAATGAGATCTAAAACATTGTGGAATGGAACTTCTTCTAGAAAGGCTGGGATTTCAAGTTATAAATCCATGAAGACATCCTTGAAGCTAAAACACTTAGTAAATTCTGAGCATTTTTAAGTCAGAACTTGGACAGAACTTCTGGACCAGTTTTCACACAAGTACAATTAGAATTTGCAAAAATGATTCAGAACATGACTCTTCGATCAAAACATGACTCTTCAAATCTCATTCTTCGGCATATGGATATTATGTTCTATTCTCCGATCAGAACATCACCCTTCAAATCTCATTTTGGTCTTTCCATTCTTCGATTAGAACATCACCAAGCCCCAAAACCTCGTTTTGAACAGTCTGTTGCACTGCTATGGCACAGTCCTGCATCCAGCTGCCACAACACTCCAAATTGTTGTTGATCCAGTCCATGTATGCACTTTCCCAAACCCCATATTTGCACCAAATTAGCACATACAAGCTGTGTTTAAAAAGCAATGAAACAGCATGCCAAAAAGGGTTCAAATCCAATTTGTCTTTCCCTTGAAAACCACAACAAACTCATATATAAATAAGTGGTTCCATCACACGTCTAAGGGGCGGGATTTTGAAAAGAGAGAGTGATCAAACACAAAAAAAAGTGACAAGAGAAAACATTCAAACATTCTTAAACCCAGAATTTCCAAAACAATACCTTTGTTCTTCGCTTTTGAATCAAAGAACACAACATTTTCTGTTCTGTTTCTTGCTGACCCCATAACATTTGAAGGCAGCAGCTCAGGTCCCAAACACATGCTTCATAATCAAGGTAAGTCATTCTGACTTTAAACTTTTCATTCAGAACGTCATTAAACATGTAAATATCATAGTGTTGATACTGTCCATATCATTGCCTAAGTAGAAAAATTGTGGATCAGAACTTCTTGAAGAAAACTAGGCTCAGAATTAGGATTAGAACTTCTATAAACTGTCGTGTTATCTTTTGTCTGTTTTTCTGTTGTTAAGAACTGAATAAGTTGCAGATGTTCTGGCTAATATAAAGAAGAAGGTGGAGTGTAACACAGAACTTCTGAGTTTTCTTTCCCACTATTTTAGCACAAGACAGAACTTCTAGGATTTCCCACTGTTTTAACAAGCACACAGAACTTCTAGGATTTCTTATAGTTTTAACACACACAAAACTTCTAGGCTTTCTTACTGTTTTGACACACACATAACTTCTAGGCTTTTTTACTGTTTTAGCACGCATAGAACTTCTAGGCTTTGTTACTGTTTTAACACGCATAAAACTTCTAGGCTTTCTTACTGATTTAACACACAAAACATCTAGGCTTTCTTAATGTTTTAACACGCACATAACGTCTAGGCTTTCTTATTTTTTTAACACGCATAGAACTTCTAGGCTTTCTTAGTGTTTTAACATACACATAACTTCTAGGCTTTCTTACTATTTTAACACACACATAACTTCTAGGTTTTCTTACTGTTTTAACACACACATAACTTCTAGGCTTTTACTGTTGTAACACAACACACAGAACTTCTAAGTTTTTCTCACTGTTGTAACACAGCATACAAAACTTCTAGGCTTTCTTACTGTTTTAACACACACGGAACTTCTAGGTTTTCTTACTGTTTTAACACACATAGAACTTCCAGGCTTTCTTACTTTTTAAACACACACAAAACTTCTAGGCTTTCTTACTATTTTTAACACAACACACAGAACTTCTAGGTTTTTCTCACTGTTATAACACAACACAGAACATCTGGTTTCCTCTAACGTTTCTTTTAGAACTTCAGCGCGCAGCAACCCAGAACTTCTGGTCCCCTCTAATGTTTCTTTCTGAACTACAACATGCCTAGCATCAGAACTTCTGGTCTCTTTCATTTTTGTTTTCAGCAACCTGCTGATCCTGTTTTCGTTATTTTTTCCTTTTCTTTCTTATTCTTATTATTTTCAGCATTAATATTATTTTTATTAATATAAAAAAGGCATAAAAAATATTTTCTTTTATTAACTAATTATTTTCCTTTTAATTTATTAAGACAAAAAACCATTTTCAAAATAAATCCTTTCCTTTTCTTGTATTGTACAATTCAATATGGTTGTAATAGATAATTATGATTTAAATTCTAGTAAATCCCCATTTCTAAATATGTATCCCCATCCCTGATATGATGTAATAGCTTAGGATTATTTTCCACATTTTTATTCTCTTTCATACATTGTTAGTAATTAGGATGTATGGCAAGACAAAATCAACAAGTAGATAACTTTTAAATGCAAGACAAAATGCATGCAATCAAACACACCTGCACACTAGCACCTCTAGGGTAACCTCACTTTGTTGCCTTTCGGAAAATAGTCATGTCCCTCGAATATGGGCATTTTAGCAAAGACCCTCAACAAAAGATCGTAGTCCCTCGATGACCCTCAATGTTGCCTTTGGTAAATGATCTAGTCCCTAAATGACATTGCTAAAAGGTTCCACAGGTTGCCTTCTATGACTATACAAAACGTCCCACGCCTGTCCCTTCACATCCAACGATGGGGTTTCTTTCCAAAACAATGTTAAGATAACTACGTCTAAAGGAGGAGGAAAAGAACGTTTAAGATCTTTTAAGTAGGTAGGTTGCTCCTTGTTGCTCGTTTGCTCACAATAAAAACATTTTATACACCCACGATTTCACCTTGAAACATTTTCAAAAGGTAAAGCACTTTATACGCGTTCTTATAGAGACGAGAACCATTACAAAGACACTCCTTTTCAAAATACTTTCAAAACCCACATCACAAACACATATTCAAACAAAAAGCAAGTGATCTAGCAAGAAACTAAGAGCCCGTAGATAACTATGGATGAAAAGGGTTCTAACACTTTCCCTTTTCATAACCTACCCCCCGAACTCAAGAAATAATCTCGAAAGATCTTTTATGTTATTTTCAGCCTTTCCTTTTGGATAAAAGAAAAGTCGGTGGTGACTCTTGGTATCCGCAACAATTGCGATCAAATGCAAAACACCCAAGTCAGTTCTCCCCCCGAGTAACTACGGGCTCTTAATTGCTTAGCTCACTTTAATTTTCTTTGTGTGTGCTTTGAAAAGGTTTTGAAAATGCCAATGTAAGGCAGTCTTCTTTATAATAACCCTTGTATCAATCCTCAAGAGTGTTTATAAAGCGTTTGAAATTAGTTGTTTTGAAAGTGTGAGGTGTGAAAATTATTTTAGTTTGTAAGCAAGCAATTAAGGGTATGTTACCCATTGAAAGGTCTTTCGTTATCCTTTGGTAGGTAGCCCCGTCCATTGGATTTGAAGGGACAAGCGTAGGGTCGTCGTTATGGTCATTGAAGGCAACATATTAGGATACCTTAGCAATTCGAAGGGACTGTCATCATATATTAGTAGGCAACATCGAGGGACGAGATCCTTTCTTGTAGGAAACTTCGAGGGACATCGCGAGACTATGATATTTATGATGACTTTAATCGAGGGTCTTTGCTAATGGTATCCCTATGTTCGAGGGACATGACCATTGTTATTCCGAAGGAAACAGAGAGAGGGTACCCTAGAGGTGCGTGTGTATAGTGGTTCAATTCATGTATGTTTATCTTTATTTAAGGTGATCTAATGATTCATTTTAGATCTTACCATACATGCCTAGTTACTATACAATTATATATATAAAGACAAGTAAGCATAATATAGGTGCAGAAAGTAAAGTGCGGAAAAATAAACCTTAATTAAGCTATTACAAGGCTTTGGAGGAGATATAATAGTATAAATTTTTGAGAAATAAAACTACAACTATTACAAAAAAAAACTGTGCGACCTATACAATTTCTCTAAGAAAGTAAAGGGGAAAATAAATAAGAAAATGTTAGAAAAGATGTTTTAAAGTCCTAAAATCTAAAACGTTAGAAATTAATTTTTTTTGTGTATTTTTGTAGAAAATAATTTAATTTAATAATTAATAAAAACCTAATTATTCTAATTAATTTTACAAATTAAAAAATAAGACCTAAAATCTAATTAAATAAAAAAAGTTAATTAAGAAAACCTAAAAGACTATTTTTTTATTTTATATAATATTCTGATTTTTTATATGTTTTGATTTTAATTGTAAAAAAGAAATAAATTAGTGGAAATAGAGTTTCAAAGAGTGAATTCGATCGTGCCATTGTCATGGTAACTCATCATCCCTGCGTTAAAGCTTGCATTTTCTTATTCAAACTTATTCTAAACACCATGATGAACTCATCTGTGCATACAAAATTAGTTAAATATGCATAGATTAAAAGATTCTAATTCAAGAAAATTACAAAAATTGGTGGGCTTGTGTAAGCTATTCTAGGCGTGAATAAATTTATTTCTGGACTTGGTGAGATTCCTGGGAGCTTCAGGAACACGATTTGAGGCTTGGTTTTGATTGAGAGTGGCGGGAAATTTTGATACGAGTTTGCACCTTTCTTTGAAAATTTGTGATTTTGAAATCTTGCTTCTATGGTAGCCACTTTTTGTTCTATTGTAGTGTGAGGGCTGGTGTATTTATAGAGAATATTTTAGGCCAACAAAAATGGACATGAATCAATTGAAATAAAACATAATTCATTCTTTCCAAAATGATTTTAAAAACATTTCAAACTTGAAGATTCTTATTCCCAACATGTTTTCACTGTTTTGGCAAGCTCTTATGAGGTCTTGGCCCTTCTAGAAGATATCCAAATGAAGCCCACACGCCCTTTGGTCCATCAACTCATATTTTATTTGATTTATTTTGAATTAATTTAAATAAAATCAAAATAAATAAAATCAAAATCAAAGTAATGTATAAATGGACTTAGAGATCCTCTAACATGTTATAAACATGTTTAAACCTCAAAAGTTAGGTCCATAAGTCCAAAAGTTCAAGATTGCTCAAATGAAGTTTCATGCATTTTCTCAAACATTTCCCAACTTGCACCAATCATAATTCTCTCAATTTTTATATTTTGAAGGTGATCTTAGACTTTTTGGAAATATCAAGATGTCCTCTACAATCTCTATTTTGATCATTTTTTGCATTTGAATACTTTATAATAATGTAAGTTGCCTTGACAAAAAGTGTCTTTTTGTTTACTTTTGAAATGACCTGTAATGTATTGGCTTATATCTCTCAAATGATGTATTTTTGGACTTGAGCTTAGAGATACAAAGTTTTAGAGAATTCAATTTCCTTAAAAATAAGCTTTGGTTAGGGAAAAATGATGAAGCATGTGAAAGTTATGCTTGGTTAAAGTTCAGTTGACTTCTTCTAAAGAAACCCTAATTTGGCAACTTTTGACTTTTGATGATTTGAGAGCTTTTCTTGAGGAATCATGATCAACCCTTGATCATATGATGAATATGACTTCAAAATGTTGATGTTAACACAAAATCTTAAGTTTTGACTATATGTTGACCACAAGTGACTTGTTATCCTATACAATTGATTTTCCATCATCTGAGCAATTGACTGAGCAAACTTGTGATACAAGGCATGAAACTTGGTATGATAATTATTTAAAGAATATGAGTCATGAAAACCATTTGAGGCATTATAATTCCAATTTTCTTTAAGAAAAGCAAAACCCTAGTCGTAGGCTAATTGCTTTAGGAGAAGACTTGTCTGATCAATTCCTTGAGTAATCTTGAGCAATGGAGAACCATAGGAAGATGAGGAGACCTCTTGAAATAATTTGATTTGAAAATGAGAGGGAAAATTTTGGGGTATAACATATGGCTTTTATTTCCATGTAGGATGCTTGTGCGATTGTGTTCGATACAAACCGCTTGTGATTTGTTTTCACGCCAATACTTTGAGACTTATGTTGGTTGTCCAATTTCTGACTTACTTTGTTTGTTGATGCTAGACTGCTTGGAGTTTTCAGGGTTTCTCTATTTTTCTTGCTGCGCTATGAACCTTTGTTCGTTTGGTATACCACTCTTCCATTTTCTCTTTGCATATTATTGATTTCTAGATTTCATGAGAAGTAGGAACTTTACTACTTTTTAGATATCATGAGAAGTAGGAAGAAGGAAATAAAGAGTGTGCGCTCGAAGTCGATGTTTAAAGTCCTGTAGCAGGAACCGCTTTCTGTATGCTATTTGGGTTTGTTTAAAATCCTCCCTTTGAAGTATGTATTCTGCACGTGTGTTTACATTTGTGCCAACATATATTATAGGTGATAAGTCCTCAAAAGGAGGCAAGCGAGGAGGGTCTGTAATCGACCCCGCGCATTCTAGTCCATGCCATCCTTAGGTCACATTATACGTTGATGCTTCGGAGTCGTGCAGATCTTGTGTATCGAGTTAGTCAAGTGGGGAAGGATTTTGCAATCAAACCCCCATGCTTTGTCAGGAGTTCGCATTGACAGATGCTGACACTCCTTGATAGATCATATTTTCTTTTTCCGCCTACCTTGATCTTATATATCATGGTTAGGTGTTCAATTGCTTTGGATGTCACATTTTTATTTCATCTGTCTCCCTCTTGTTTGCTTCGGGTGATATGCTCCCCTTAGCTAAAGCATTTATCTTGTTTCCCCCATTCCTCTGAGTCAGTATGTGCTACTTATGTTTGTGTGCTTTTGTGAAAGCTCTGGTTTGATTATTTGTTTGCTACACCTTGCTTCCCTTAAGATTGCTCGATTAGAGTAGCTTTCGAGCTAGATATTAGGATAGGTATCCATGCATGCTAACATAGGGTAGAGATTTCCCTTTCATCCTCAACCTTAGGATCAACCATTGTATGATAACATTAGGGATAGATTTAGGTTAGTCTCCCTTGGATGTTTTTTATTTATTTTGCATCCTTGCATTAAGACTAAAACTCTTTTTCTTAGAAAAAGCATAAAACATCTAACAACTTCCAAATCCTTCTTTAAGGTAAAAGATATCAACCAATACAAACTTTTTGCACCTTCGGGGATTTCCTTTAAACTTTTTCAAAAGGACATGTTAATTCATTTATGTGCTGACGCGTAAGTCTCCAAAGTTCGAGCTATGGCAGAAGGCGAAATTAATATGGTTCATTAAAAAATACAAACCAATAGAAACTTTTGAGCCGAACTACGGGTGCTCTGATTCCTTAAAAGGGATACATAGGCATTGGGGTAGGGCCCGAACGAGCACAACTTTATTTTTCCTACATTATTTTCCCTTTTCTTTTGCATGCATTCCCTGTACAGCTTAGATATAGATTTGAAACACACCCATTAAATTAGAACAACATGAGTGGATACCGTAGAGTAATACGGGTGTGTGGAGTAATAATACCTTCCCCTTGCGTAACAGACTCCCTTACCCATATATCTCGGTCGTTCGATCGTGATTTCACCCTTCTCAAGTTTACTCAATGTTTGCCTTTCCCTTCCCGTGGGATAGAAAACATTCGATGGCGACTTCATTTATTTCATCTTGATGATTTATTCAGCCGGTTATTTCAAGGGGAAGGTGTTATCACCCTTTTCATCCGTAGTTATCCACGGGCTCTTAATCGCTAGCTCACTTTGAAAATGCTTTGTGAATGTGTTTGAAAAATATTTAGAAATTCCAGTAGTAAGGCAGCTTTGTAATGATTCTTGAGAATGCGTATAAAATGTTAGTTTGAAAATATTTTTGAAGGTGTTTGTGTAAAAAAGATGTTTTTGTTTTGTTTGTGAGCAAGCAATTACGAGCTATCTATATGCTCAAAGTATTTATCATTCTTTTCCTTCTCCTTTAAATAGTGATACCCGTACCATTAGTTAGTAGGAAGCCCTATCGTTGGATGTGAAGGGACAAGCACAGATCATCGTACAGTCATTGAAGGCAACTCATAGGGCCGCTTTAGCAATTCTGTAAGGGACTAGATTAATTACCAAAGGCAACAATTGAAAGGGTCATCAAGGGACTACGATCTTTTCAATCAGGGACAGTGCTAAAGCGCCCCCCGTTCGAGGGACATGACTGTGTTTATTGAAGGCAACAAGGGAGGTTACCCTAGAGGTGCGCGTGTGCAAATGATTTGTGTTTTAGTTATTTTTAATCTTTGAAATTAGGGTTAGATAACAATTGTTATTAGTCTTTTCATGCAAACCCTAATTACTAAGAAATAGTAACAAATATAGTAAAGTGATAAATGCACAGAAAATAAAATTATGCGCTATTACAAGGCTTCGAGAATGGGGGTACAAGTAATAAAATGCGGGGAAAAAATAAAACCTAATTAACTATTACAAGCCATGAGCAGTTATATAATTTTAAACAACGCTAAAAGAGTAAACTACGTGAAGATGTAAAATAAAGAAAAGAGGAAGGAAATTGTTTTGGTGATTTTTTGATAAAAGATTTGATCATTAACCTAAAACCTAAATTGATTTTAATTAATTAAAAACTAAAACCCCTAATTAATTTTAATTTGAAAAAAAACTAAGAAAGTTTATTAATTAAACAAAAACTAAACCCTAATGTTGATTAGGGTTTGTGAAAAAATTAATTGATAAAAAATGGTTTTAGTTTGATGAATTTAGGGTTTATGAGTGAAAATAGTAAGAAAATAAGGGTTTTAAAAAAGTTACCATGGCTGGGTGTTGAACCCACAACCTCTACCCTTTCAATCAGCACCTTCACCACCAGGCCAGGCGCTCCTTGGTGACAAGGAAGGGAAACGAGCGCCTTTTGTAATCTACAAAACAAATAAATCACAAAAAATGTCAAAATTCCAAAAGGCTGGGATCAAACCCACGCCTTGGCATAGTAAGGTCTTTAACGCGCGCGCTTCAACCATTGAGGAGGTAATACATCCGTTCATTATAATGAAACAATACATATATAATATAGAAACCGTTTATGAACTGGAGAGACGCTGGAGCCCTAGCTTTGGTCGTCTTCTCCGATAGCTCTTTTTACTAACCTGTACAAATCAAAGATGTTAGCAAACCAAAAGCACCCTAACCCCCCCCCCCCCCCCCCTAAATCGAGGGTTGTGAGTTCAATGGGACGATTGTTTTGGACTGAAACTCAATGGTTTGATAGGTATAATGAAAATGATATGGATCATACCAAACATGGTAAACCACAATTTCGATTGCATGGGACCCTTATGATGATTCAATCCTATACAAACACATCTCAAAAATGTATTAATGGCATTAGTATGACTTAAAACAAAACGAAAATCAAAGTATGAATTTTGTAAAAAAAATCATGAAATCGGAGATGAATGCATGTGGGTTTCGTGAGCTTTGGACCATCAAACTTGGTTCATTCTTACTCTGTATGACTGCTGGGAGTGAAAGGAGTGGCTAGTTTTCCTTGGAAACGATTATGATAAGGATTTGAAGGTTGCCTTAAACTTGAACAATTTTGAGTTTTTGGAGGTGATTCTTGGACAAGGGTTTCATGTCTGCTTGTGTATGAATGATGGAGATTATATAACATAGAATTTGGTCAAAATATATTGGCTTGGACCTTTGTTGACAAGCCTTGTATTTTTATCTTATTTATTTTGAATTATTAATGAATAAATAAAAATAATTAAAATAAAATAGATCAAGGGGTACATGAACAAGATCTGAGGTGTATAAGGAGTGTAACACACGCTTGGACTTTAAATCAATGACCCAATAGCCCAAAATATCAAGTTTGCTCAATTTTAACTTCATGCATTTGCTCAAAATTTCCCAAATTGTACTGGTAATAACTCTCTCAATTTTCATCCTTTGAAAGTGATATTGGACTTTTTGGAAAGCCCATGTGTCCTCTACAATCTCTATGTTGATAATTTTTTCATTTGAAAACTTTACCTTGATGTAAATTTCCTTGACAAAAAGTGTCTTTTTGTTGACTTTTGAAATGATCTATAATGTATTGGTCCATACCTCTTAAATGAAGCATTTTTTGGACTTGAGCTTAGATAGAAAAAGTTGTAGAGAATTGAATTTCCTTTAAAATGAGATTTGTTTGAGGAAAATCTTATGAAGCATGTGAAATTTATGTTTGGTCAAAGTTCAGTTGACTTCTCCTTAAGAAAACCCTAATTTTTCAACTTTTGACTTTTGAGGATTTGAGAGCTTTCCTTGAAGAATCATGATCAAACCTTGATAAAAATATGAATGTGATTTCAAAATATTTATGTTGACCAAAAATCTTGACGTTTGACTGTTTGTTGACCACAATTGACTTTTTGTTCAATACAGTTGATTTTCAGTTATCTGAGCAATTGACTGAGAAATCTTGTGATGCAAGGCATGAAACTTGGTATGAACATTCTTGGATACCCATAAGAAACCATGAATTCCATTTGAGACTTTAGATACCTAAATTTCCTTGTGAAATATGAAACCCTAATTGTGGACCCTGTGCTCATGAGGAGAATTTGTCTGATCAATTCTTGGGCAACCTTGAGCATTTAAGAACCCTAAGAGAATATCTTGAATACAATGAGAGGGGAAATTTTGGGGTACAACAACTTCCCCTGTTCAATCTCCTTAAACTTGAAGAGTTATATTGGCATGTCCGTCATTCGTAATCTGGAGGCAGAAGAGGATTGAACACCTAAGTGCCAAGAAATTTGCACTCGCATGGGCAAGAATTGGCACTGTTGGTTGATAATATTGCTTGAATGGGCTTAAATATGTCATTCATAGAGGTGACATAATGTCTTTGGAGATGGGCTTATAGATGCCATCCAAGGCAAGTGTTGATAGAAGTATCAGAGTGAACCTATGCTTGACTGTATATGAAGAATGTTTTCCAGAATGATCCTTTGGGGAAGGTGCTTAAGTAGCTGCTTCTCAGATTTAGTCTCTGAGGGAGATGCTTATTAGAATTAGGTCTCTGAAGGAAGTGCTCATCATATAGATAGTCGCCCCGTCCTGTTTCGGGAATCGATCTATAATCTGTTTTTTGTTTGTAAACCTGTCCTGTTTCGGGAGTTCATACCACCTGGCTGTATTGATAGTTTCCTCGTCCTGTTTCGGGAGTTAATCTTTGACTGGTTATAAAGATAGTTTCCCCATCCTATTTCGGGAATTAATCTTTGACCTGCTTTCTGTTGGCGAACCCGTCTTGTTTCGGGAATTCATACCGCCTGGTCGTACAGGTAGTTTCCCCGTCCTGTTTTTGAGAATTAATATTGGACTTGGTCATATAGATTTTTGCCCCGTCTTGTTTTGGGAAATAATCTTTGACCTGTTCAAAAATTGATGGTGATATTCGTCTGTTTGTAGGCTTTACCTGAAAAAATAAAATTAGTCTTTATGTAATGGCATGATATATGTAATGCATTGCGTAATGATGTTCTCAAAGTAAATAAGAGTGTGATATATGAATTTTGTACGCATATGATATGATACTTGTAAATGATATATGGATGTGAGATTTCATTGAGGCAGTTGCTTCGTATAACATCTTTGTCTGGGGAAAATAAATCCATGACTATTGTTGGGGGTGAAGAATATGAATCTTCAATCTTGTTTAGAATGTCTCCGCTAGGGATTCCTGCTTTCTGTTTTGAGGATACTCCACTGGGAATGTTTGACTTCTTCTTGGGGATATAGAAATTCCTGGAAACTTGGTCGTTCATCGCTCTACTGGGGAATTTAATTCTTATATACCCTGACTGGGGATAAAAGAGATGGATAATCTTCTGAGCTGCTGGATGACCGAGTTTCTGATATGGATGCCAACTCTTCTGTAGGAAGATAAAGTTAAATGATATATGGCTCGGTTTTAGATTCTATTTCCACTCTCTGGGGATAGCAGCCTAGACTACCCTTTGTTGGAGAGGGGAATTTTGCTGGTGTTTTTCCGTAATTGGAGAAATGAAATTTGTTCAAGAAATTAAATTATAATGGGGAAATAAATCCTGCTGGGCAAACAAACTCTGCTGAAGGAATATATTTTTGCTGAGGAAATAAACCCTGCTGGAAGAGAAAACTCTGCAGGGGATTATACAGTATTAGAGGAATAAACTCTGCTAGGGAATTAACTTCCTGTGGATTATGCTAAGGAAGCAAACTCTGATGGGGTTTGGAATTTTAGGCCGCGTTGAGGAAGTCTCCACTGTATGCTGGAGAAATGATCAAACTTCCTTATCCACTAAGAGGTCTATTGGGGAGTATGGTCATGTTAATTGTTGGAGGATGCCCAAATTCCTGTTTGGAAGCATATTAGACTTACAGGGGAATGTATCTCCGTTGGGGATAAGCTTGTGAAGGTAACTCTGAGGGGATAATTCCATGGAGTTTGCTCTGTGGAGATTTGTGGACGACTTGAACGTTATCCCAACTCCTAGAGTCTTTAGTAAATGCTTATTCCTATTTTTATGCATATATTTGCTAACATTAATCATATCCATATGCATATGTTCATTCAATTTAGTCATTGGACATTTTTGTGAACAAAATAGAAAAAGTAAAACAAGAATTTGAATTTTGGAATGGTATTTGTATTGATGGTTTGCCAATAAACATGCGATTTTTGTACAAAGAGACAAAAATCCTAGCAAGAGGAAGTTGTTATGAAATGAAAATAGTATAAAGCAAAACAAAGAAAAACAACTATGTGGAAATAATCTCGCCGGGTTTCAAATCTGCTATGGCCCTTATGTCTTCGAGCATCTCATCCCTTGCTGTCGGAAGAAGTTGACTGAATTGATTTGTGCCATTCGAACTTGACGTTGGTAATAAAGTTAGTTGTAAGTGATCCAACGGTACATAGTCGTACGCTTTAATCCCTAACTTTTTCCTATACCGTTCTTTTAGGTTTTCATCCCAACGGGATACCCTTTTTTGCCTAATCCACCTTTTCAGGTTTTCGACTTGTCAGGTGTACAATCTTTATACATATATCCCTAATTTTTTCCCGAACCCTTCTGGTTCTCCGTGATGCCCTTATTTTTGCCTAGGCCAGTCAACCTAGCGGGTCTCTTTCATGCGTAGTATCTTTTGACTATGTCCGCGTTCACAAAGTGCGGAAAGTATTCACCGTCCGTGATGGTAAGTATCATAGCACCGCCAGAAAATATCTTCTTGACTACAAATGGCCCTTCGTAGGTGGGAGTCCATTTTCCCCTGGGGTCACCTTGCGGTAGGATGATGCGCTATATTACCAAGTCACCAGCCTGATATACTCAATGATTGACCTTTTTGTTTAAGGCTTTGATCATGCGATTTTGGTACATCTGACCATGGCAGACAACCACAAGTATTTTCTCATCGATTAAATTCAAATGGTCCAGCCTAGTCTGAATCTACTCTCCTTCGTCTAGATCTACATCTTTCATAATCCTTAAAGAAGGAATCTGAACCTCGACAGGTAGGACAACTTTCATACCGTAGACTATAGAAAACGGGGTTGCCCTAGTTAATGTTCGTATGGAAGTGCGGTAACCATCAAGAGTGAATGGTAACATATCATGCCAATCTTTATACGTCACCGTCATCTTCTGTATAATCTTCTTGATGTTCTTATTGGCGGCTTCCAGTGCGTCATTCATCTTCGTTCGATACGGAGAAGAATTGTGGTGCTTGATCTTGAACTGCATGTAGAGTCCTCTGATCATAGTGTTGTTGATATTGGTACCATTGTCTGTGATAATCCTTTTGGGGATGCCATATCGATAGATGAGGTTATGCTTAATAAACTGGGCCATAACATTCTTCGAAACGGAGGCAAACGAGGTTGCTTCAACCCACTTGGTGAAATAATCAATGGCAACGAGGATGAAACAATGTCCTTTAGATGCAGTAGGCTTGATCTCTCCAATCATATCAATTCACCACATTGCAAACTTCCAAGGGACAGTCAATACATTCAAAGGAACCAGAGGCACATGTACTTTGTCAACATAGATCTGACACTTGTGACAAGTTCTTGAGTGGTGATGGAAATCAGTTTCCATAGTCGACCAATAGTAACCCGCTCTCAGAATATTCTTAGCCATAGTATGCCCACTGGAATGAGTACCAAAGATACCTTCGTGCATATCCTTCATAATCTTCTCAACTTCCTTCTTGTCCATACAATGAAGCAAAGTCGAGTCATGGTTGCGCTTGTACAAAATTCTATTACTCATAAAGAATTTGGTAGAGAACCTCCGTAGAAATTTCTTGTCATTGATAGATGCTCTTTCAGAATACTCTTGAGCTTCGAGGTACCTTTTTACTTCATGAAACCAAGGCTTCTCTTCTACTCTATCAGTATCAAATTCGTAACAATGTACCAGTTCGTTTAGTCTCTTAATTTTAATTAGAGGAGCCTCAATGTCCCATCTGACTTTGAACACAGACGACATGGTAGCCAATGCATCTTCCAACTGGTTCTCTTCTCGTGGAATATGCTCAAAGGTAATCTCCTCGAAGTACGAAACTAGTGTCAATACATGCCCCCGATAAAGAATGATATTTAGGTGCTTAGTATCCCATTCTCCCTTGATTTGACTGATCACCAGGGCTGAGTCCCCACATACATTCAAGAACTTGATTCTTAGTTCAATAGAAGCTTTGATACCCATGATGCACGCTTCATATTCGGCCATGTTATTGGTACAGTCAAAGTAAAGTCTGGAAGTAAAGGGCATATGGCAACCCTTGGGAGAGATAATTACTGCATCAATTCTGTTGCCAAGTGCGTTAGAAGCTCTGTCAAAAACTATAGTCCATCGGGATCCTGGCTCAGGTCCTTCATACGGTCCAAGTTCTTCACAATCTGTGACTAGCATAATGTTCTCGTCCGAGAACTCAAAATTCATATATTGATAGTCGTCTCTGACTTGATAAGCCAAATGATCTGCCAGTACACTTCCATTGATTGCTTTCTGAGTGGTGTACTGAATGTCGTATTTTGTCAAGACCATTTTCCATCGGGCTATCCTTCCGGAGAGAGTTGGCTTCTCGAATATGTATTTGATGGGATCCATTTTAGAGATCAACAAAGTAGTATGGGTCAACATATACTGTCTTAGTCGGCGAGCAGCCCATGCTAAAGTGCAACAAGTTTTCTCGAGCGTGAGTATCTTGTTTCACAGTCGGTAAACTTTTTGCTAAGGTAGTATATTGCATGCTCTTTTCGACCAGACTCGTCATGCGGGCCCAGTACACCCCCCCCCCCATTGAGTTCTATAACATTGTTAGGTACATAATCAGAGGTCTTCCTTCAACTGGTGGCATCCGAATTGGAGGTTCTTATAGGTACTCCTTGATCTTGTCAAAGGCTATCTGATAGTCGTCATTCCACTTTACTACATGATCTTTATTCAGCAGCTTGAAGATTGGCTTACAAGTAGCATTCAAATGAGAAATGAATCGAGCAATGTAATTCAGTCGTCCCAAGAAACCTCTGACTTCTATCTCAGTACGGGGAGCTAGAATTTCTTGAATGGCTTTGACCTTGGCGGGATCAACTTCAATACCTTTACCACTGACAATAAAACCTAGTAGCTTACCGGACCTCACCTCAAAGGTGCACTTGTTCGGATTCAATCTCAGCTTGTACTTCTTCAACCTTTCAAACAACTTGTGTAAATGGTCAAGATGTGCTTCTTCATTCTGAGATCTGGCTATCATGTCGTCAACGTCGACCTCTATTTCGTGATGGATCATATCATGGAATAAAGCTACCATGGCACACTGATATATGGTGCCGGTATTCTTTAACCCAAAAGGCATAACCTTGTAGCAGAAAGTGCCCCACTGTGTGACAAAAGTTTTCTTCTTCATTTCTTCGGGCACCATCTTGATCTAATTGTACCCTGAGAAACCATTCATGAAGAAAAATACATTATGTTGAGCGGTGTTGTTGACCAGAACATTAATATGTCAAAGCGGAAAGTCATCCTTGGGGCTCGCCCTGTTCAAATTCCTATAGTCTACACATATACGTACCTTACCGTCTTTCTTTGGTACCGGTACCACATTTACAACCCATTGAGGATATGATGTAACAACAAAGAACCCTACACCTAATTATTTCATAACCTCAACCTTGATCTTCTCTGACATTTCGGAACGCATGCAACGAACCTTCTGCTTTACTGGAGAACAACCCTCTTTCATTGGTAGATGGTGAATTACAATATCGGTATCAAGCTCTGGCATGTTTTCGTATGACCAAACAAAGATCTCAACATAGTCATGTAACATCTAAATTAACCTGTTCTTAACATTGCCTTCTAGGTTGGCGCCTATCTTAACTTCTTTTCTGTCTGCTTTAGTACCCAAGTTTACAACTTCAACTGGCTCTTCATGTGGTGGAATAGCCTTTTCCTCTTGCACTAACAGTCTGGCAGGTTCTCCAGGTATTTCAAAATCTCTCTCACCATCGTCCTCGGCTTGGTAGATCAGATTTTCAAAGTCATAAGTGGCAATAGCAGAATCGTTATCAACAGGATTCAAAGTGGATGTGTATCTACAATGTATTGTGTGGGTGTGTGTAAGAAAACATAGCTATTTGAAAGTGATAAAAGTAAAAAGAAAGACAAAGAGCACAAAATTTGAATGCAAAACACCCAATGCTTTATTAAATGAAGATATGTTTATGAGATGACAACCCTTAACAAATGGACTGTTATGCCCCGGGTAAGGCACAAGACTTAAAGTCATTGTTTAAAGATTACATAACCAAAACTTTGAAAGCAAAAAAACAGAAAGTAGCAATTACTCCTGACTAAAGGAGATTGAGATACGGTCTTCAGTCTTCCAATTGCTGAGCCCGTTGCCGATGGTGGGAAAGATCCAGTTGTCTAGATCATAATCACTATCAGCATCTTCTATCGCGTTGACTCCATCAATAGCATTAATGCCTTTGTCGTGCTTAGGCATAGGTGCGGTGATCACATTGGGAGTCTCGGGTGGATCAAACTCAATCTCTTTATTTTCAATCATGTCCTGGATTTTATTCTTCAAAGCCCATCAACTATTGGTGTCGTGCCCTGAGCTATTGTAATAGTAAGCACATTTCACATTTGGATTATAGCAAAGAGAGGAGGTGTTGGGATTCTGGAGAGGATCCCTTAATATTATTAACTCCTCCTTCAAAAGATTTTGTAATGCTTGAGAAAATGGCATAATGATCTTAGTGAATTGTCTTCTTGGTGCATTTGACCTTCGCAGATTTCCCTGTTGTTGTTGTTGTTGAACAGGCACAGGATTAGAGATTAGCACCACTCCTGCAGACTGGTTGCAGTTACTTCTAACATGACCCTTTTGGCCATAAACAACATTAACTTCTTTCTTTCCGCTAAATGTCTTCTTTACAGCACTCAAAGATGCAACCACTTGAATTTTTCCACTCTTGATACCACTTTCGACATGTTCTCCAGTTAGAATCAGCTCAGTAAAACCAGATGAGGAGCTTCGATAAGGTGATTAAAGAAAGGCGCTATCAGAGTGCCCATAAACATATCAACCAGCTCCCTATCAGAAAAAGGAGGATGTACTCTTCCGACCAGATTTCTCCACTTCTGGGCATATTCTTTAAACTCTTCATTCGAGCCCATTGTCATATTTTGTAATTGCACACGAGTTGGTGCAAGGTCAGCATTATATTGATACTGCTTGTAAAAAGCAACATCCGGGTCTTCCCAAGTGCGGGATGTTGGTTCCTTATAGCATTTATATATTTTTTAAGGTATGTTGTTGATAATAAAAGAGTATAATATTGATGATTTTGATTTTGTTAATATATGTTGAATGTTGTTGTGAAGGTAAGTTGTTGTTGATAAAAGTTGTATGTGGTTGGTAATAAAAGTTATATGTTGTATGTTGTATATTGCTTGTTGTATGTGGTTGATGTATGTTGTTGTTAAGGTTTGTTTAATGATATACTTTCTAAATTGCAACTTCATTACCGCTATGTTTGGATACGATAAAACAAACGAAGTAGAATGGAGTGGAACATATTGGAATGGAGTGGAACGCAGAAGAATAAATTAAAGATACTATTCCATTGTTTGGGTATTTCATGACAAAAAAGAGCAATTTTATCATTACGTATGAATCAGCGGATCAAAAAAGGATGAAAAGTGATGGAATATAATGGAATGCATTCCAACAGGTTCCACTCCATTTCATCGATTTTAATTAATATAAATAATTGAACTTAAGTTTATTCTATTCCATCTCATCTCATTTCATTTCATCAATCCAAACATATCTTAAGTTCAGTCAACATTTCATAGAATGTAATTTTGTTATATCATATGTGGATTGAGTATTTTTTTCAACCTCTTACCAAATATATAACCTTTTGAATTGAACTAGAAAATTATAATCTAAGATATTAAATTATAGGCTTAAATAGTCTTTTGGTCGCTGTTAGTTGACGTGTTTAGGATTTTCGTCCATGTATCTCTTTTTTAGAAATAATCCCTGAATGTTAAAATCCATTTGATTTTAGTCCCTGGAGTTAAAATTTGCAAGAAACCTGCAGATTTTAACTTATAGAGACTAAAACCAAATAAAAATCAATATTTAAATACTTTATCCAAAAAAAATATAGGGACAAAAACTAAAAACACGCTAACTTACAGGAACCAAATAGACTATTTAAGCCTATCATGTTGAATACATATCTTACCACGGCTGGGAGGAAGATTCTTCAACCTCTTAGACTTATCACTGTTATAAAAGCTTTTTGCAATCCATTATCTACATTCCGCTTATTAACAGTTAGAACTTGTTTCAATGCTTTGAGTTCTTCAACTACCCCTTCCTTCACCTCTAATTTTGTTTGCAAAGTAACTAATATTTTGCAAAATAAATTACAGGTGAAGAAAGGGGTAGTTGAAGAATTAGAAGTATTGAAATAAGATCTTACCATTAAAGAGAAAAATGTGGATTATGGGTTGCAGAAATCTTGTATAATATTGATTAGTGTAATTTGTTCTTCTAATATAATTTAATATCTCATATTATAAGTTTCTAAATCACATTGAAAAGTTATATGTTTAGTGGACAGTTGGTGAAACAAGAATTTCACATAAGTTATAATAAACTCGAGTAAACATATCACCACAGTTGTAATCAAAGACCATGGTGATAACTTGTGGGCCAAGTCATTCATTATTGTTGTGTTATAGAACCGTGGTGAAATATGTTAAAATCTGGAGAGACAAAAATGCATACGCTTAGTAAGATTTGTATTATGTAGTAGTGTGGAAGAATATTGACATGTCCAAACATGCAATTATGGTGGAGTGTAACCTATCGTGGATCACCTTTAAAATGAGCATATTCTCACGTTCTTAATGGGACTCAATGAGTCTTTCAATCAAATTCGTGGCCAAATTCTCCTCGTGGATCACCTACCATATATCAATGTTGTGTTATATATGGTTATTCAATATGAGAAACAAAGAGATGTCATAACTACCTTGAATCCTACTGAAACTCCTATTGCTTGTGTTGTTCAAACTCACATCACCAACTTGAAGAAAGATAGGCCAAATTTTGCTCATTGTGGTGTTATTGGCCACCTTAAGGAAAAGTGTATCAAACTTCATGGATATCCTTCAGGATACAAGAAACCTCAAAGTTGCAAAGCTAAAAATGTGAATAGTAATGGTACTGCGGGCACTTAACCCATTTCTGATATGACACAAATGACTTCACAAAATTACCAGTAGATCATCAACTTCTTACAAGCACAAATGACCAAAGTTGGAGCTTCTGAAGCAAACTCATCCGTGAATTCAATCATAGGTATGAGCTTTTCCACTATTAGCTCTCATAAATCACATTATTGTAAACTATGGATAGTAGATTCAGGTGCCACTTCTCACATATGTTGTGATATCTCTTCTTTTTACTCACGCAACCCCCACTTAACAAGTTTGTCACTCTTCCTAATGGAAATAATATACATGTTAAATCCACATGTAACATTGTTCTTAATGATACCTTGATTCTTTAAGCCAATAAGTAGTTTTCCTGATGTTTGGTGCTAGCCATAAGATTCCTCTTGGTGTACCTTATGATTTCAATTCAAAAAAAAATGTACTATATGTCTGTTAGCCAAACTAAAAGACTGCCATTTAAATCCAATAATCATTTTTCTACACAATGTTTTAATCTTATAGGTTGTGATTTATAGGGTCCTTATGAAAAATCTACTTATGGTGGTAAAGTTTACTCTTTAATAATTGTTGATAATTTCAGTTGATTCACTTGAATTTATTTGTTAACCAATAAATTTGGTGCTCCTATGAAGATTTAACTGTTTTTTACCTTAGTCAAACCTCAATTTGGTAAAGTGATCAAAGCTTTGAGATCTGACAATGCAAATGAACTAACCATGACTTAATTTCTTTAAGACCAAGGCATCATTCATCAATATGCTTGCCCTTATAAACCTGAGCAAATTTCAAGGGTAGAGAGAAAACATCAGCATTTGTTGAATATGACAAGGTCCTTAATGTTTCATGCCAAATACCACTCAGATTCTGGAGAGACGAGATAGCTACTACTACTTTCATCATAAACTGAACACCTTCCATGATTCTAAAAGAGATGTCGCACACATCAATCAAGGTTTGTGCGAATGATTTTTTCTCTATAGATTTTAAGACTGAAGAGGAGCCAAGCTAGTCCACAGAATCAAGCTTCCATAGTCAACACGGAGTTAAGCATATCCATGGATGAAGATGGTGAACAGTGGTAATATCTACATATTGTTCCTTTTATTGATTGAGTTTTTATTAATATTTGGTTTGGCACCAAAGCACTTGAGCTAAATAGATCAATTTTGAACCTAGATAGTAATTGTAAAAAAACTAAATTATAAAATTTTGTACAAATTTCAAATTTTTATTAACAAAGCCACACATCAAATTTTTATATAAAACTCCTTTTATAACTTTTGAAATAATTTTTTGATTGTCTTAAGCTTTTTTATTTAAAATAAAACTTCTTTTATATATTTTTTCCGTAATAATTTATATAAAAAATTAATATTTTATATTTATTAAAAATTATTTTTTTTAATGTTTTTTTCATATATTTATGGTAAAATGTAAAAAACGGTTTCAACTAATTGTTCTTCATTGAGAAATGAGAGAAAAATAAATTAAATAAACTTACATGTAATTTTATATTGAAAAAATGCATTTAAAATCGAGTACTTAAATAAAATAAAATAGATTTTTTTTACACATAGTTTGTATTAAAAAATATATGTGTTTTTATTTATAAATCTATACAATGTAAAATGTAACCGTACAAATTTTACCGTGACTAAGGATAAAATTTTTAAAATAATTTTAATATATTTTTAATTAAAATAAATGAGTTACCTAAAAATAAATTTAAAAAACTATGAGAAGTTTCTAACTTACTATAAAGTTAACACTCCTTCTACTCTTTAATATTTTAAAAAAATGATTTTTAAATTTATTAAATAATAAATTTGATCGTACCTGATCAGAATGGATCGTCACAGTTTACGTCGAGTAGAAGTTGAGACTGAGGTGGAGGGGTACCTGCAAGACACTCTGATTCTAAAGTGAGATTCGAAATGATGCAAGCAAGTAAGAGTGAGTAAGAAGTGATCAATACCTGACCCTCTCGAGTGAGAAGATATTTATAACCCGCAGCGCTGGGCCAAGGTCCCCTCATTGGGCTGGGCAAGCAGGTCCAAAGTGGAGACTTCCAGGTTCTACGTTAGTGGGGACCAACACGTGGTCCCCTACCTGGATGGATTCTTCCGTATGACCAGGAGAATATGGATGCAATTTTTTCGGGGTCAAGTGAACTCTGCGATGTTCGGACGCATTGATAGTCAGCCCTACGAAGAGGATGCTCGTGGGGTACTTCTGTCTGTCGGGAAGGTTCCTTGCCAGCCTGAGGTCGTGCAAGAGGAACAATCTTGCTCGAGGAGAATCCAGGAGGATGCTCTCGAGGTCCTCTTGCCCGGTGATGCACCTTCTCGCGTCTTCCTGGGTCTATCCCCATGTGGCGAAGCAGCATCCTCTCGAAGAGTATGGATTATTGCACGACTTCGTCGAAGGCTGACCTGGTCAGCTGGGCTTAGATGGCGCAGCTGGTTTGGGCCTTATATGGACTTGGGCCAAGAGAAGGCCCAGTCCAAAATAGGAGCCCCCCAAGTCGTTGCTCCTGATGAAGGAGTTATGACTTAAGTCCACCTTTGCCTTCACGAGGAGCGCATAACTCGATCAGGATCTTTTATTGTGTCAATGAGAATCTTCGTCGATACGCGTGAGTACTCGAGCAGAAGCCAGAATAGGCTTGATGGGGAACGTTCCAGTTGTTCCTTGACTCGCGGGGAAAGAAAAGCTGGCAAGATATCGCCACGTGGTATGACCTTTGGGATTGTAATGATGGCCTAGGGAGTATGGGCCATTATTACCTGAGTGCGTAGATGTCGAGGATAAGGGCGACCGGTTGACTGCTCGATGTGACGCTTCGCATTCCACGTCAGCTCTATATATAGCGCCTTAGGGCCCATTTCCCACATTTCAATATTTCTATTCACCTTTTCACGCCCTCCATTCTCTCTGTCTCCAAGGCCGTCTGCTGCTTTTCCCAACCGTCATCGCCGCAAAGTCCACCGCGAACTCTTCCATCTACTCTGTTCAAGTAAGTGTTTTCCGTAGTAATCGTTTTTTAGATTATTTTTATTCATGATTATTTATAGAATTTTGTGACGGAGGGGGGTTGCTCGGGGCGTTCATATATTTGCGCGTAACATTTGCGAATAAGCTCGTAATATTCATCTCTTCCTCGCGAAATTCATGAATTCTGCACGGGGGATTGATATTCTCCCCGGTGAATTCATGAGTGTCCGGTGAAGTCATATGTTCCTCACAATATCCATGGCATTGCTCGCTATGTTTATCCTTATCCCGACCCATCAGACATGCGCTTCGTTTTTATCATCGTCGTGCGATCTTACGAAATTTGTATAAGTTTTACGCGTTAAAAGTGGGTCGTGTATGTCCTTGCTGCTCAAGTCATCGTCGACCTACCCTGGACGTAGCCATCTCCTCTTCACTCGTGTTGCGATGGAGGGGTGGATGTGATTTTGCTGTCGAATTCACTAATTTCCTCTGCTTTATAGGTGAGATGGTCGATACTCCCGAATCGTCCAAGCATATGGATGTCGAAGAGACGAGCGTGGTCGACAAAGGTGTCCATATGGTCGACACGATCGATGATCCCGCGTTGTCCTGGGTCGGGCCGGAGCCTCGAAGGATAGCTTCGGTCTATAGTTATAAAGGAATGGAAGCATATACCATCGTCGAGCATGTCAGCGATATGGAAGGGTTCCGTCGTAACTTCACGGTCATGCGACCAACTCCCACGACAAGGATATGCTCGGAGTTCGAGGAGGATCATTTCCCGATGTATGAGGTCGTTTTCAAAGACTTGGGGCTTCATTTTCCCTTCAATGATTTTTAGATGGGCGTGCTCAACCACTTGAACTTGGCACTCTCTCAACTACATCCTAATGTGGTCTCCTTCCTCCAGGATTTCGAAATCACATGTCAGTTCCTGAGGATCAGGGTGACCATTCCTCTGTTTTTCAGGGTTTTCCACCTCCAACGTCAATCTAGGGGTGGGAAACATAGTTGGGTTTCCTTGAAGCAGTCGAAGAGACTGTTTAGGATGTACATGGATTCTGTCCGCGACTTCAAGGATAGGTGGTACGTTGTGCAACCATCGTCCCAGGTGACCGTGGATGTCATGTTCGACCCAGTTCAAGTAGTGAATGAAGACGGGGAAGTATGTCTCGATGAAGAGGGTAATCCAGAGATTGGGCGACTTTCGAAGTTCCCTATTCACTGGTGCTCGGGTCACTATGAGCACAGTACCGGCCATTACCACACCCCTCCTGGCAGTATGAGTGTTGAGGATGAAGAGTCATATGATATCCTCACTCAGTTCATCGACAGTTCTTTCCCTCGAGGTGGGTTATGAGGGAAGGACATGACATTCTCGACGAAGATGGAGAACCAACGTTCGAGGTGCGCCCGATCAATACCAAGGCGCTCGTGGAATGTCAGACATACGGGCAGGCCATGAACCTCCTAGGTTTCTGCTCGCGTGATTTATTGCATTTTTACTTCTTGAGTTTATTTGTTTAAGTCCTTCTAACGAAACTAACTCGGGGATATCATTTTTGTGTTTGTAGGTAACATGGCGAAGCATCGCGAACGACTGCTGAAGCTCGCTCAAGAAAAGAAAATTCATAAGAGGTTGGTGAAACCACACCAGTCCACATGCCTTGGCCCGGGCTCAGAGCCGGTTAGGGATGGCTCGAGTGGGTCATCAGGTGCTCGCGATAGCATACAGCCCGCGACCGTTCCGAGTAAGAAGAGAAGGTCAGAAGGTGGACATGTAAGTGCAGTTGAGGAGGGGGTTACTGTGCGGGCTTTCAACCTTCCACCTTGTTTTGTAGAAAAGGATTTCTTCGAGGGTTTCCCTCTGACTATGTTCGATGTTGAATCTGACATTATCAGACGCTTCGATGATGAGGGTCGACAGAAGCATCTGGCTTCCGAGATGGTTTGTTTGATGAAGGTCGCGGAGATGGTCGTAGTCCTTGTGAGCGAAGGATCTGGATCCACTGGACTAGTGAAGGAATTGTAGTCGGAGTAGGCGACTCTTCAGGCGAAGACACAGAAGATGAAAAGTTCCCTCGAATGGAGCAAGGAGAAGTTCCATGTGCAGGCCAACAAGTTGACGAGGGAGAAGGAAGAAACCGCCAAAGCTTATGAGGAAAGATATTCCTTAATGCTCGATAAAGAACGGTTGGAAAAGGATAGAGAACAGTTGGAGAGGGAGGTAGCTAATTTAACGGCTGCCATGATGCCCGCGGAGGGAGAGCCTGGGGGTGTAGCTGCTCTGTATACTCTGGCAGATTTAATTGCTCGGATCCAGATCCTTAAGTCGGATTGCGTCGATGCTCTGACCAACGGCTTCGAGACTACCATGACTCAACTATCTGTGCTGAATCCCGGGCTTAACACTGAAGGCGCTGGGGTATTGTCCCAAGTCATTGACGGTCGCGTGGTTCCCCCTCCTGATTTCCCCTAAGTGAGGGCCGAAGTGAGCACCCCTCGAAATGACTAGTAATTATGATATTTTTGCTATGTGTATTCAAGGCATGCACGCCTGTATTCATTGTAATTTTCAGACAACATCGACCTTCGTGGTTGACATTTATAAATGGTCTTACTTTGTTGTTATGCCTTTATGTTTTCGTTGATATTTTCTAGCTATTTGTTCGTCGTTGCTTTTTGAATGTTTGCTAGATGTGCGTGCATCGTTGTTTTTAACTTGTTTATTTTGAGAAAATTTGTATTTCCCGTGAGTGGAGATGCATGCTCGACCTTGGTTATGGACGACACATGTTGGAATGTGTCGAGGAGGTGGAGTAGGGATTCCCAGAACGAGTTTGAGATCGCGGTCGGGATCGGGATCTTAAGCCCGTGGCATGAACTACTCATTGCGAGCTGAGTGTTCTGCCTATTGGATACTTTTGACAGCGGAGCTTGATTAAGGTGTCCCAGTCGGGCTAAGTTTCTATTCGAGGAATGAACAACAACCCGTTGCCGTTGAAGTTTGGAGGTCATGTTCGTACCTTAACATGCTTACGTGGTCGTTCTTGTCCTGTCGTCGATTAGATAGGATTGGTCGACTGCTAACGCCCATAGTAGGATACGGACTTAGTTGTAATATTGTTTTAGTTAGTGGTTCTCCATTTAAATGTTCGAGGTAGTGTTCCCCGATGCCCGTTGTTCCATGGACACGGTACGGTCCTTCCCAGTTTGTTGCCAATTTCCCTTCGTGGGAATCTTTCTGATTCCTCCACAAGACTAGGTTGCCAAGCTGGAATTCGCGCTTTATGACTTTGTTGTCATGGCGAAGAGCTATTTGTTGTTTCAGTGTGGCCTTGCGAAGAGCTGCTCTTGAACAGATTTCCTCGACTAGGTCGAGCTCTTCTCTTAGGGCCTTGTCATTTAGTTCCTCGTCTAGAGGGGCCTCTGTTCTTCTGGAAGTTCTAAGATTTCCATCGGGATGACCGCCTTGGTGCCATAAGTTAGACGGAAAGGGGTCTCACCCATTGTCGAGTGGGCATCATTCGATATGCTCATATGATGTTGTGGAGTTCCTCGACCCATCCTCTTTTGGCCTCACTCAGCCTTCCTTTGAGACCTCGTAAGATGACCCTATTTGCGGCTTCGTCTTGCCCGTTGGTTTAGGGGTGTTCAACCGAGGTGAAGTGTTGCTTGGTGCAGAGTTTGGCGATGAAACTTTGGAAACCTTGACCGGTCAACTGGGTCCAGTTGTCAGTCACGAGCGCTTGTGGAATTCCAAATTTGGCGAGCATGTTTCGTTTATAGAAACGGAGGATGTTGTGTGAAGTGATCTTTGCCAGAGCTTCGGCCTCTATCCATTTCGAGAAATAGTCGACGGCCACAATTAGGATTTTTTTTTGGTAAGTCCCTTGCATGAAAGGTCCGAGGATGCCCATTCCCCACCAGGTGAACGGCCACGGGGAGGACAATGTGTTTAGCTCGTGTGGGGGAGCGAGGTGCATGTCCGCGTGCTTCTGACACTTTTCGCACTTTTTGACATGTTCCTTGGTGTCTTGCTGCATGGTCGGCCAGTAGTAGCTGGCTCGCAGCGCCTTTCGTGCTAGGGATCTTCCGCCCATGTGTTGGGTGTTGATTCCCTTATGGATTTCTCACAGTATCTCGGGGATTGCGGGTTCTTCGACACATTTCAGGAGTGGGATGGACAATCCTCGATGGTACAGCTTGTGCTCGAGTACCATGCACAAACATGCTCGTCGTTTGGTCACGGCTGCCTCTCTTTGGTCTAGAGGAAGCTCTACTTTTGTCAGAAAATTGAATACCAGAGTCATCCAACATGAGTTGTCTCCGATGGCATTTACCTCAAGAGGTATCGTGGATCTTTCAATGCTCAGGCGAGAGAGGGATTCTTGGATGACAGTTTTTTTCCCACCTTTTTTCTTCGTGCTCGTGAGTTTTAAAAGTATGTTGGCCCGTGTATTATGCTCGCGTGGCACGTGCATGATCTCTGCTCGGTCAAACTTCTTCATATGTTCTCTGACCATGTTTAAATATTCGATGAGGCTTTTGTTCTTAGCCTAATATCCCCCTTGAACTTGAGATGCGACAAGTTGGGAGTCGGTGAAAATTTGTATCTCTCGGGCGCCCAAATCTTCGGTCAGTCTTAATCCTGTGAGCAGTGCCTCATACTCAGTCTGATTGTTCGATGTTGGAAAAGAAAGGGTAAGGGAGTGTTCGATCACGACACCCTCTTCATTCTCGAGGAGGATTCTTGCTCCGCTCCCAGTTGAGTTGGAAGCTACATCCACAAAGATGGTCCATTTTTTCTTCTTCCCTATGGGGGGGATCGTGAGCGATCATCTCCGCGATGAAGTTGGCCAGTACTTGGGCCTTGAGGGCCTTCCTGCTCTCGTACTGGATATCGAACTCCGAAAGTTCCAAGGACCATTTTAGCATTCGACCTGCCATGTCTGGTCGGCATAGGAGTTGTCTTACGGGTTGGTCTGTCCGCACGATGATCGTGTGTTCCAGGAAGTAATGTCGGAGTCTCCTCGCTGCATTGATGAGGGCCAGAGCCACTTTCTCAATCTGTTGATATCTCACCTCGGGCCCTTGCAGCGCTTTTCTCATGAAATACACTAGCTTTTGCCTGTCTGAAGTCTCTCGAACAAGGGTCATGCTCACAGCCTCAGCGGAGACAGCCAAGTAAAGGAACGATGTTTCCTTGTTCTCATGCCGCGATAGCACAAGGGGTTTCAAAAGGCTTTGCTTGATATGGAGGATGGCTTGATTGCATTCCTCTGTCCATTCAAAGGCTGGCTCTTCGAGCAGAAGTTTGAAAAATGGAAGGGCATGTTGCACCGACTTCGCCACGAAGCGGGAGAGCGAGATGAGTATGCCATTTAGGACTTGTATGGATTTCTTTGAGCTAGGTGTAGGGAGCTCGGAGAATGCACGACATTTGTCGGGGTTAGCTTTGATTCCTCGTTCTGTTAGATAAAAACCGAGGAATTTGCCCGCCTTAACCCCGAAGGTGCATTTCTCAGGATTGAATCTCATCCTGCATTACCTTGCATGGGAAAAGACTCTTTTGAGGTCGGCGGCATGGTCGGTATCTGTTCGAGATTTTACGATCATATCGTCCATGTATACCTCAAGCATATCATCGATCTCGTCGCGGAAGACTATATTCATCATCCGCTAGTACGTTGCCTCCGCATTTTTCAGGCCGAAGGGCATTACATTGTAGTAGTAATTGCCCGAGCTAGTCAGGAAAGCAGTGCAATACTTATCGCTCATCGCCATTGGGATTTGATTATAACCCAAGTAGGCGTCCATAAAATAAAATTTTATAGTCGGCCGAATTGTCGACCAACATGTCAATATTAGGCAAAGGAAAAGCTCCTTTGGGACATGCCCGGTTAAGATCTGTATAGTCAACACATATTCTCTATTTTCCATTATTTTTCTTAACAAGTACAACATTTGAGAGCCAGGTTGAATACTGGGCCTCGAAAATAAAATTAGCCTCTAGGAGGTCTTTTACAGCATTTTCAGCAGCCTCCGTTTTCTCGGGAGACTGTCTATGTCTACATTGTACTATTGCCCTAGCGGCTGGATCAATGGCCAAGTGGTGATAGGCGACCTCGGGGTCGAGTCCACGCATCTCCGCGGTGCTCCATGCAAACATGTCTGCCTTCTCCCTTGAGCAAGCTTTAATCTTCTTCCTCGCCAGGTTGGAGAGTTCGATGTTGATCTTCACGCCTTTGTGAGGGTCTTCACCGAGGGGGACGAACTCGAAGTCTCTATCCGGGATTGGTCGGAGGAGTTCCTATTTGCCGTTGGGTACTTCATCCTTGTCGAAGCGAGTGTCTAGCGATATGGAGTCGGCCTTGGGTGAAGCTCTTTGTTCTTCTATCTTGATGGGCAGTGGTTGAGGTCGAGTAGCAGCTCCCTTGGCAGGCCGTTCCCCAGTGTCGACCAAGCTCTGTCCCTTTGAAGCTGCGTTAAAACATCTTCGGGCAGCTGAGAGGTCATCGTGGATGGTGGCGACGCGTCCCCTCTTCATGTAGAATTTCATCTTTACATGGATGGTGGAGGGGACAGCGGTCTGTTCAGCCAGTATTGGTCTCCCTAGGATGTAGTTGTAGAGATACGGACAGTCGATGACCAGAAATCACACCTTGACCTGATTGGTGGCAGTTTCCTCGCCAAAGGTGACTAAGAGCTCCACATGCCCCCATGGTTTGGAGGTCGAGCCATTGAAGCCCTACAGGTCGTACCCCACGTATGGTGATAGATGGGTGTCGTCAAGCTGTAGGTTTTAGAAGAGATGGCTATACATGACGTCGAAGGAACTCCCTTTGTCGACCAAGACGCAGTGAACGTCGAAATTAGCCATCCTTTCCCTAAGCAGAAGAGGGATGCTTGAATTAGGGGCCCATCCAGGTAACTCTTCGAGGTAGAATGTGATCGGCTCTGATCTGCCCTTGGCCCTCTCGAATGTCACCGCTTGCAGCGGGGCTGCATTGACCAGCTCATCCAGCTTCCTCTTTGTGGAGTTTATAGATAAGTCGTTGAACCCCCCACCATTTATAACCATGACGGAGGGGAATCTTTTCCACCTACTGTGCATGGACAAAGGTTCTTCTTCGTGTGTGTTAGGGACGTAGAAGTCCTTCGGCCTTGTAACGGAGAAGGCTATTTGGATGAGGGACGTTTCATTCGATGGCCGGGTGTCTTCCTCGACCTCTCTTGTTTCACGGGCCTCCCGGCGAGGGGCGTCGTTGCAGCGATATTGCCCAAGCCTTCCACCCTTGATGAGGGTTTCAATGGCATCTTTGAGATGGACGCAGTCTTTAGTCAGATGCCCGTGGCTCCGATGGTACTGACAGTATTTGCTCCTGTCAGCCTCGAGCTTTGTAGGAGCAGAGCAAGGACGTTTGACGTTGCCGTCCTTGAAGTATGTATTAGCACACTTTACCAAGATGCACTCGCGGGAAGCTGTTAGCGGAGTGTATTCAGTGAACCGCCCTGCGGGCCCCCTTTGCTCGTGGGGATCCCTTGGTTTGTCATCTCTCCTCTTTTCGCCCGCCCGTCGAGGAGGGTCTGCATCTCGGTGTCGTGGATTATTGGTTGGTCCATGATTCCTTGGGTCGCGGTCTCTATTGGCCGCTTCCCTCTCCTCATAGTCCATATAGGCCCTAGCCTTTTCGAGGAGAGCATCGAATGTCTGGGGTGGTTCGATGCCAACGGCCTTCCTAAACTTCGTGCCCGGGAGGAGTCCCCTCTCGAGTAGGTATCTCTTTATATGATCGTTGCAGGGGACCTGAGTGGCTTCGCGGTTGAACTGATCAATAAATTCCCTGAGGGTCTCGTCGCTTCTTTGGACGATGGCCTCGAGGGCAGCCTCAGTATCCGGGTGTCGACGTGAGGCAGTGAATGAGGTAATGAACTGGTTTTTTAAGTTTCTCCAGGAGGTGTTTGACCCCGGGGAGAGGTTCTTATACCAGTCCATCACAGTCTTTCTCAAGGTCGTGGGGAACAACCGACATTTGATTGGTCCCCCGATATTATGATAATGCAGCATTGCTTCGAATCTGTTGATGTGGTCGACTGGATCGGCAATACAGTCGTACTCCTTCAGCTGGGGATGTTTCTCCATCCCCTGGGGAATGAGTGCCTCCATAATATCCTGGGATAGGGGACCTCGAGGGTCGTCTTCGTCGCTTCTGTCTGGAGATCGAGAAGGCGACCTGTTGTAATGGAAGTCGTGATGGCAGCCCTGGTCGCAGTGAGGATCCCTCAGTCGGGGTCGTAGTTCTCCATTTCCCCTATTTCTGTTTCCAAGGGGTCTTTGCTCTTTGCGCGGGGGGACGTGATCACGCCTCCCCGTATCAACGGGTTGATTCCTCTCCAATGCGAGGGAGAGGGGCTTCGAGAGGTATCCTGTCTACGTCTCCGCGTGGGAGATTGGGGATGGTCCTCTATCTGGCGGGGAGGAGGAGAGTCAGGCCTCCTGTGTTTTCTGGGGACTCTTCAAGAATATTCGAGCACCCTTAATCTCTCGCCTTGTGAGAAGATCAAGTATTTTGTTTGATTAATAGCCGCGAACAATGCCATGGTCGTGGAATCAGTGCTCGCCGGAACAGGGACTTCCTGGAACGCATTCGGCTGATAGTTCTGGGGAGGAGGTTGATCATCTTCGGGTCGTCGAGACAGGGACGACGAGGAGGCCGTCATTCTGTCTCTGTAATTATTTGAAGTGTTGGGCATGTTGATATTGTGGCCAGAGTTGTTATTTCTAGCGTTGTTGCCAATGTTGCCAGCGTTGTTGTCGTTGTCAACGCTGTTGTTGAGGCCGACGGGATGGGCATTTAGGTTATTTTCTACAACTGGGTCGGCCATGACAGTCAAGAATTTGGATTTTCTTTTGTCTTATACAAGTGAAAGACGGGGAAGCTTATTTCTTACAGACGGCGCCATTGATCGTACCTGGCCAGAATGGACCGTCACAGCTTATGTCGAGCAGAAGTTGAGAGTGAGGTGGAGGGAGTACCTGTAAGACATTCTGATGCCAAAGTGAGATTCGGAATGATGCAAGCAAGTAAGAGTGAGTAAGAAGTGATCAATACCAACCCTTTTGAGTGAGAGGGTATTTATAGCCCCCAATGCTGGGTCAAGGTCTCCTCATTGGGTTGGGCAAGCAGGCCCAAAGTTGAGACTACCAGGTTATACGTGAGTAGTGGGGACCAGCACGTGGTCCCCTATCTAGATGAATTCTTCCGCATGACCAGGAGAATATGGATGCGGGTTTTTCGAGGTCAAGTAGACTCCGCGATGTTCGGAAGCGTTGATAATCATCCCTACAAAGAGGATGTTCGTGGGATACTTCTGTCGTCGGGCAGGATCCCTGTCAGCCTGAGGCCGTGCGAGAGATATAGTCTTGCTCGAGGAGAAGCCAGGAGAATACTCTCGAGATCCTCTTACCCGATGATGCACCTTCTCGATTCTTCCTGAATCTATCCCCATGTGACGAAACAACGTCCTCTCGAAAAATGGAGATTATTGTCTGACTCCGCCGAAGACTGATCTAATCAGCTGATCTTAAACGACGCGACTAATTTAGATCTTATATAGATTTGGGCCAAAAACATACCAAATCTAAAACAGAATCTATTTGATTTATATAAGAGTAGGTCAGATATATTATTTATTTAATAAATAAAATAACAAACTTTTTTTAAACTAGAAGAGGGAATAGAATTCTAGAAATTTGATGGTATGTTATACAAAAAACTGTTAAGAGTCTTTTCTAGAAATATGAGAAGTAAGAAAGAAAATCATGTTTCCGAATTATTTGGTCGACAATCTTTCAAATCAGTTAGATATTTTTTATTTTATTTTTTTTCATTATGTATTTGTTTGTTTGTTTTTTAAATAGATTTTTTTATATTTTTAAACTATTATAAATTTTTAATATTTTTTCTTAAAATAATGACATCTTACAACATAAATTAAAGATTAAAATATAATAGAAATTACATTTTTTTTTAAAAGGTATATTTAAAAAAATGAAAAATTATTTAAAATAGATTCAAAATTAAATAATTTTTAATATTTTGATATCGTTTTTTTTTATATAAAATAGAATATCTAAAATATTATTTTAACCTTATTTTTATTTTTTAAAATTTTTAAAATTTTTTTACACACAATTACTTGTATAGCATTACACTAAAAAAGTCAATTTTTAAATAAAAGACAAAACAAACTAACTTTGAGTCGAGTGAGTCTAGAAGTTTCTTCTCTTTCTTTATGTTAACTCACAACCACTAAACTGTCCCCACAAAAATGAAGTTTTACTAGAAAAAGACGTAACATAGTTTCTAGTTTCTTCTTCCAATTTATATCTATTATTTCCATTTCAATATTCTTTCTCTTTCTTCAGCAATTATTCTATTTATTCCCCTTTGCACCTCCTTGCGAACATTCTAGAATTATTATGATTAAATATGTTTTTAAATTCTATAAATATGTCACTTTTCAATTTTAATTCTTTTAAAATTATTTTTTGGATAATAGTTCTCACAAATTTTTAATTCATAATTTTGATCTCAGCTGTCAATTTTCATTAACGGAAGCTGACGTGACAAAATTTGACAAAATATTTAAAATTGTGGGAATTTTAAACCTCCTCTAAACAAACTAATAACTTTTAGGAACAAAGTTCTAACAGGTATTTCAACAAATACCTCTCATTCAAAATTGTAACACCTTAGATGAACACTTAGATCTTCATTATGTCAAAAACAGCCGGTTATGAACACCTCGATCTTCATTATGTAATTTATGAACACAAGGTTGTGATGCGGTGGGAGAACTGACTTGCGGTTTTGCGTTTGTGTTCGCAAATATTTCGGTTTAGCAATAGTCGCCACCGACTTTTTATTTTATCCAAAGGAAAGGTCAAAAAGCACAGGAAAGACCTTTGAGATGTTTTCTTGGGTTCGGGGGGTAGATTATGAAAAGGGAAGGTGCAAGCACCCTTTTCATCCATGGTTATCCATGAGCTCTTAGTTACTTGTTTAGATCACTTGTTTTGCTTTTCCAATTGTTTGAAATGGTGCTTTGTGTGTGGTTTTGAAAATATTTTGAAAAGAGGCCATCGTTGTGGCAACCTTTGTAATGATTCTTGTTTGAATGTATACAAAGGTGTATTGTCTTTTGAAAAGATTTTTCAATGTTTGATTGTTTGAAAATTTGTTTTTGGGAAATATTTTGAAATTGTGTTGTGAGGTGTGTTTGAAAATAGCAAGGATATTTTTGCAAGTTTTGATCAAGTAACTAAGAGTTGTCTACCCTATCTACTCAAGAGTCTTTCCTACACATTTTTAACCATTTTGACAGTGTTGTTTTACCATTGCATTTGGTAAACAACCTTGTATTTGGATGTTAAACGGGACAGGCGCGGGTCATCATATTGACCATGATAACAATAGTGCTAAGTATCTTTAACAAATTTTTGAGGGACTAGATCATTTTGTATAGGCAACCAAGATAGCGTCATCGAGGGACTATGATCTTTTGTTTTGTTTTTGTTTTGCCAAGATACTCAACATGCATAACATGACCATTTAAAAGGCAAGAAGTGGATGAAACCCTAGGGGTGTATGTGTGCATTGTGTTGTCAATTTTCATGCTTTTTTGTCTTTGTATTAGTCAAGTTATTTGTTTGATTTTGGATTTTTGCATACAAATCCTAATCTCTAACATGGCATATTTGAAAGCATAAAATGCGTAAAATAAAACCTAAGCTATTACAACATTGATATGGGGAGGGGAATACAATTTTTGAATAGGGGGGTATTTGCAAGAAAATAAAACCCTAATATTTACTATTACATCCAAATTGAATTCCTTTGTATCAAATAATAAATGAATAATATTTAAATAAACAAATTAAATATAAATATGCAAAATATTCTAAATATGTAAAAGATGTTTTTATTTATTTTTATGTGTGTAAAAGTATAATATTTAATGTATTAAAAAAAAGAAATAAAAGATTTTTTTTATTAAGGAAAAAAAACCCTAATTTTAAGGAAGTATATATATTAATTATATTATTATGTACAATAAAACAAAATAATAAAATATGTACAAATGTCAAAAAATGAAAATATATTAGAAAAATATTATTTAAGTATGTAAAATAATAATAATAAAAATATAATATTTTTTATGTATTATCTTCAAGTTTTTATTAAAGAAAAATAAAAGTATATACTAATTAATAACTATTTTCATGTTAAAATATAAAAATAAATGTGAAAATTTATAAAAATAATTTTGGTATTTTTTTATGTTTAGAAAATATAAAATAAAATCAAAAATGAAAAATAAAAATAGAAAAATGCAAAAATATAAAGAAATGGGCCAGTGGGGTGCAATCAGTAAAGAGGGGTGTCGAAAACAATGCCAGAACCAAGCCCAACCCACTGAACTTCATCTTCAACCTTTGACAACCAAAAACGCGCGCGCCTGACTCAAATATGGAAAACCTGCATACGTGCTCTAATGCAAAAACTCATAACACCAAAGTTGTAGCATTTGTCAAGACGAATTCAACCATATAAAGAACTTATCTAACTCTCAAAGACCAGAGAGAATTTCTCTGGCCCTAATTTCTAACCTAACTTTTTCAGGAAGTTCATGAATCAAATTCTCTTAACACGTTTAACTTAAGTGAAAATTGAGCATATGTACAGCTTCAGGACTATGAGTACTACATTTTTTATTCACAAACCTAAGCTTAATGATTCCTAAATAGAGAGATAGAAAGTTGACAAATACCTGTTTCAGATGAACTCGTGTATGGAAATGTGGAGCTTTTCAGTGAGGCCTGAGATGCTTGGGAGCTTGCTTGAACTTCCTCTGACCTTCCTCAATGTCTAGTTTGCCTTGGATGTGTTTGAACAAGCTTGTAGAACTCAGCCTGCACAAGCTGAAAACAGAAATGGTGAAGCTTGCAAATGGAGTTACAGTCAGTGTCTAATGGTTGGGATAGCTTGGATAGGTTATATGGAATGTGTTTGAACAGGTTTGAGGCAAAACGCACGAGTGGTTTGTGTGATGGATGTGAATCTGCAGGGAGTGCCCTGTTTTGCAAGAAGGATGTGATTTGGTGTTTTGGAAGGCTTGAGGGTTCAACAATTCGTGTTTCTGGCTCAAGGAAATGCACAAAACTTGTCTCTAATGCTTGCAAGAGTTGGTTCTCTCAGATATGCAAGTTGTGGCTCTTTTGCAAGTTTACTTGTATTTTAAGCAAAAGTAAGAAATGATGCAAGACAGGCCTGTACAGGCTATCTGCCAGCTTGCACTCTATGATCTTGGCCCCCTCAGTTTTTGGATATTGTTTGTTGTACAAGATTTTGTTCAAGGCTTAAGAATGCAATTTGACATAAAGCAATTTTGACAAAAATGGCAATGTTGCCTTTTTGCTATTTTTGGATTAATCTCTTGTGTAATCCTCCCATGATCAGAACAAAGCCTCAAACCAGTGGATTTGAATTTAATTATTGAGTATGAAAGGGTTTAGGGACCTGTAATCAAGTACAAACAATTCTGGATGGAAGTTGCAACTTGTATCAACATGAAAATGCCATGGATCAAAAGTGAGTTTTTGCCAAATTCAAACCTTCGATTCTCCCTAACCACAAATGATTTTGGAGATTTCTTGGAAATTTTGGAAAGCTTGCAACATGCTTTACAATACATATTTGAAATTCAATTTGAGATTCCAAGTGGAAATATGTGGAAAATGGTCATGAAGATAGGTCAAAATCCTGCCTAAACTAGGGCAAAATTTCACTAAGTTAAAAGTTTCATGGACCCTTGTTCCAAAAATCATAACTTGAGATCCAAGCTTCTTTTGTGAAAACTTTATGAATCAAAGTTGTAAAATTTGTGGAGGACTACAACTTTCATGTTGGAAGTTTTGTTTGAATCCAATTTCATCATGGAGAAAATGTTGGGCAAAGTTGGGAAAAAATAAGAAAATTTCATAACTTAGAAAAATTCTAAGTTATGAAAATTTTCAATTTTAAACCCTAATTTGCAAAATTAGGTTTCTTGATGAACAAGTTTCATGTTTTGACACATCCTGATGAAAAATGACCCTTGGCACTTGATTTTGACCAAAAAGTCAAAGTTTGACTTTTCAGTGTACAGTCAAATTTTGATCAGTTGACTGAAAAATTCATTTGTCAATCCAATGCATTTGAGATCTTTTGAACCTTGTGAATAGGTCAAGATGATGCCATTGAGTCCTTGAATCCATGATTGAAACCAATTTGCCATTGGCTAGGTGAAAAATCAGAAATTGCCCTTGTGCAGTCAAAACCCTAAAAATGACCATTTTGCCCTTTTGATGATCTGATCAAATTTCTTGAGGAGTTGTGGTCCAAAATTGATCAAATGGTTCATATGAGCCTATAATTTTTATGTGGATCAAAAATTGTGAGGTTTGACTGTAAATTGGCCACAGTTGACTTTTTCCCCAATACAGTTGATTTCTAGGTCAACTATCCAATTGACTGGGCAAAAATTTGATTCAAGGCTTGAAACTTGGTAGATGCAATCTTATAAGTCCAACATGAAGTATGAAAGTCACTTTGAGCATTAAAAGTCCAAAAATACATGTGCCAACTCAAACCCTAATTTAGGTCATCAATGCAAAGAGATGTCTTGAGTAGAGCAAACCCTAATCCTATCTGGAGTTCAAAGAGTCTTGTGGGGGGAAATCTTGATAAAATGAGAGGGAAAATTTTGGGGTACAACAGCTGCCCCTGTTCAATCTTCTTGAACCTGAAGAGTTAGATTGGCGAGTTTGCCTTTTGTGACTCGAAGGTAATAGAGGATTGGACACTAGAGTGCCCGTAAATTTGCACTCGTCAAAATGTAGCTGAGGGAATGGGCTTAAAGATTCTATTTGGAGATGGTAGAATCTTGATGGAGATGGGCTTAAAGATGCCATCCAAGACTGTTTGTTGAAAATCAGGAGAATGAACGCCAGATTGGTATCCGTATCTGGAATGTATCTGAGTTGTATCTGGAGATTGGATTCGTATGAGCAAAAGAATGGCGTCCGTGTCTGGAGCGTATCCGAGCTGTAACTGTATTTGATTCTTGAATGAATATCAGAATGACTGCCATGTCTGGAGTGTATCTGTATTGTATCTGAATTCTGAATGGGCGACAGAGAAACATCTGTGTATGGAGCATCTCTAGGCTGGGAATAAATTCCGAATGAGTGATAGAATGGCAACCGTGTCTGGAGCGTATCTGGACTGTATCTGAAGTTGAGATCTGTATGCGTAGCAGAATGACTTCCGTATCTGGAGTGTATCTGAACTGTAACTGGGATCTGGACAGGTTCCAGAATGACTTCCGTGTCTGGAGTGTATCTGAACTTGAAGTTGCTAGTTGAATCTGAATGAGAAATAGAATGGATTCCGTGTCTAGAGCGTATCTAGTCTGTATCTGAAATCTTTGAACATTTATTAAAGGTAGCTTTTAATCTTATCCTGAAAAGGGTAAAATGTTAGCTAAAACACAAAGTTATGTTGCGTGACATGTATGATGCAATAAAATGTGTTTTATCAATGTTTATGATATATGAATGTAATGGATGCGCATGTAAGCTGATCAGCTGCCTTGCTTGGGAAAATAAGTCCTTGACAACTGAAGATAATAAAATCTTCGACTGCTGCCGGGGAAAATAAATCCATGACTGCTGCTGGAGGTTCAAGATTTTTTATTATTGAGAATGAGAAACCCTTGGACCACTGTTGGAGATAGAAAATCCTTGGTGACTTGCGAAGACTAACAAGAACTTTGACAACTTCCGTGGGGATGTGAGAATCCTTCATGACTTTCCTGGGGAATAAGGAAAACTCTGACGGTCTCTACTGGGGAATTGGAGGAAACTGGATGGTCTTCCACCGGGGTTTAAGGGTTGAAATTTTGGACTCCGTTGGGGAAGAAAGTTTTATCTCCATTAAGGGTTTGCAGTTCAAAGTTTTCTGGCTCCGCTGGGGATTGGGAGTTTGGAAACTTAGTTCTGATGGGGATTTTGAAACTTAACTCCATTGGGGATATGTATTTCTAGGCTTTAGCTCTGCTAAGGATTTCTCCTGGAATAGCCCAAAGACATTTTCCCATACTTTCAATATGTCAGTAATTTTTTATTATTATTCGTAAGCAGTGATTATATTCAAATGCATATGCTCATTTAATAAATCATTGGACGTTTTCAAATAAAACATAAGCGTAAAAAGAAAGAGAAAGCAAACAAATTTCTGCACTTTGAAGTATCTTTGTATTAACTTTGTGTAAGTATTTTGTACAAAGGAGACAGACATCCTAGTAAGAGAATGTTGTCATAAAATTGAGAAAATTTTATACAAAGAAAGATGGCTATGTGTAACAATTCCATGGGGTTTCCATTCTGCTATAGCCTTCGTAACTCTAAGTATCTTGTCCATTCGTTGCTTCATCCGCAGATGATTGGATTGATCAGAAGCTTGGAGCTTGTCCGTGAAGAGATTGTCCTTAAAGTGATCCGACGAGACATAGTCATACGCTTTAATTCCCTAACTTTTGCCTGGACCGCCCTTTCGGGTTTTCAGTCCACCGGGAAACCCTTTTTTACCCAAGCCGCCCTTTCGGGTTTTCAACTTGCCGGGTGTACAGATTTTTTTAATTTATCCCTAATTTTTGCCTGAACCGCCCTTTCGGGTTTTCGATTCATCGGGATGCCCATTTTCCCTAAGTTGCCCTTTCAGGTTTTCAACTTGTCGGGTCGTTTATGCATAGTATCTTTTGACTATGTCTGCGTTCGCAGGGTGCGGCAGGTCATCACCGTCCATGGTGGTCAGGATCATTGCCCCACCAGAAAAGATGTTTTTGATCACAAATGGTCCTTCATAACTAGGAGTCCATTTACCCCTGGGATCACTTTGCGGCAAGATGATCCGCTTGATTACAAGATCCCTGACTTGATATGTCTGTCGTCTGACTTTTTTGTTGAAAGCCTTGATCATACATTTTTGATACGCCTGACCATGGCAAACAGCAGTAAGTCGCTTTTCGTCAATCAAGTTAAGTTGATCAAGCCGGGTCTGAATCCAATCATCTTCACTCAATGTAGTTGTTTAGGTATTGGCATGCATTTTTGGTAAAATCAGGTGTATGAATGTCATGACTGATGTCATAACATTCTAGTTTATTAGGTACAGATTTATTAGGTACCTTTGCAGAAAAATATTGTCATACAGGTGCTGGTGTTTATGAGTGTGTATCTGAGCATTTTGCAAAATGATCACATTTACCTAAATCAGTAGACAGGTTTTCAGATGTCATAACAGATGTTAAGACATCCTGTTCTGAACTAACAGGTATGCAGTTTGGTTAATTCTGAGTTTTTTCAGGAAAATGACTCAGTCTTTCCAGAACAGAATCCTGCGTTTTCTTTGGGTTAACCTAGCTCAACCCTAACCTGGTTGATAAAGTCCTGTGACCTAGTCTTAAGGTCAAACGGAATTAACCCTAGCTTTTTGGGGAAACCCTAACTGAAGATGCAGCTGCTATATATTCAACAGGGCTGCTGTTTTGAATGTAATCCCTTTTTGACAGAAGATCATTTAGAAGCTGTATAGTTTTTACTATTGTAATCCAAGCAATTATCATTGTGATAAGTGACTTGGAATAGGTTTTAATTGTAAGGGTTGTGTAACACTCAAAGCTTTGAAGCAAGAGTGTTTGTATGTCTCTTGACTAAAGCTGTGAAGCAAAGTCAAGTTAGGTTTGTGTATCACTCAAAGCTGTGAAGCAAGAGTGTTTGTGTTGCTTGATTAAAAAGCTGTGAAGCATAATCAAGTGTATGTTTTGAAGAGTGTCTTCAACAATTCATTAGTCAAATTGTTTTTATGTATCACTGCTGTGATTGAGGGGGAGTGAGTAGGAACTCAGGTTTAAGTTGTACTTAGATTTAAGTTGCATTGGGTAGGTCTTAAGTGAAGGAGATAAACTGGTTGGTTTATTCCTGAATTAATATCTCTTATAGTGGATTTCCTCCCTGGCTTGGTAGCCCCCAGAGTAGGTGTTGTTGCACACTGAACTGGGTAAACAATTGACTGTGTTCTTTACTGTTTTTGTATTTACTGTCTTATAGAAAGTTAGATACGGTGTCATAACATTGAACGTGACATTGAGTATCTGCATCCAGAATTTCAATTGGCATCAGAGCAGGCACCCTGCCTGTATTACTGGGTGAGATCTAGGGATATCACTTTCTGGCACCATGGACAAAGAAGGAGTTTTTGGAAATAGACCACCCATTCTGGATGGAACTAATTATGACTACTGGAAACCTCGTATGATTGCCTTCTTAAAATCTCTGGACAAAAGGCTTGGAGAGCTGCTGACAAAGGATGGATCCATCCCACCATAACTGAGAAAGATGGGACAATCAGTTTGAAGCCTGAGGAAGATTGGAGTAAAGAAGAAGATGAGTTAGCCCTGGGAAATTCCAAAGCCTTAAATGCCTTGTTCAATGGAATTGATAGAAACATTTTCAGACTAGTACATCAATATGAACTGGCCAAGGAAGTTTGGGACACTCTCAAAACTACCCATGAGGGCACTTCCAAAGTGAAAATGTCAAGGCTTCAGATGTTGACTACCAAGTTTGAGAATCTAAAAATGATGGAAGATGAAACCATTCATGACTTTCACATGAACATCTTGGAGATTGCCAACACCTCAGGAGCACTGGGAAAAAAAATGGCAGAAGAAAAATTGGTGAGAAAGATTCTCAGATCCTTGCCTAAAAGATTTGCAATGAAGGTAACTGCCATAGAGGAAGCCCAGGACATCAGCAAGTTGAAAGTGGATGAACTTATTGGGTCTCTTCAGACTTTTGAGATGGGGATCACTGATAATGGTGACAAGAAGAACAAGAGCATAACACTTGTATCCAACACTGATGTTGAAAACAAGGAGGATGAAGAAGAAAATATTTCAGAAGCTATAGCCATGCTTGGAAGACAGTTCAACAAACTCATCAAAAGAATAGATCCAAAGTCAAGGTCTAATGTTCATAACATTCCCTCTGACATTGACAGTTCCAGCAGAAGACCAAGGTCAGAAGAGAAGGGAAACCAAGGCAGAGGTATCCAATGCCATGGCTGTAAAGAATATGGGCATATTCGAGCTGAATGTCCTACCTTTCTTAAGAAACAAAAGAAAGGAATGATAGTTACTTGGTCTGACTGTGATTCAGAAAGTAATTCTGAAGAAGAATCTTCCAAACTAGTTACTGCTCTAACTAGTGTTTGTACCTCTGAAAGTGACACTAGTGATGAAGAAGTGACATTTGAAGAACTGGCTGATACCTACAAGAAATTATGTATCAGAAGTGCTGAAGTCTGTGTGCAGAATGAGAAACAAGCAAAACTCATCATAAAGCTGGAGGCTGAAAAAAGGGCAAACCTTGAAACTATAAGTCATCTAGAAGGGGAAGTTCAATTGCTGAACTCACAACTGAATCAAATGACCAAATCTGTCAAGATGCTGACTAATGGAACAGACAAATTGGAAGAGATCCTTCAGGTTGGACAAAATGTGGGAAATAAATCTGGACTAGGATTCATGGAAGCAAAGAAATCTGGTACAGATAAGAAGATCAGGCCTGATAAGCAAATGTCAAAACAGATGTCTCAACACAACTCTCAACATCAGGAACAGAGACATATGAAGAAAAGGTACCAAAGATGGAGATGTCATCATTGTGGGAGATATGGCCACATAAAGCCCTTCTGCTTCAGATTGCATGGATACCCTAATCAGAACTCAGGTGTCAAACCTAAGTCTAAAAAGGAACCACATGCTCCTAAATGGAAGAAAAAGGCTACTGCCCTGATAGCCCACACTTCCCTGAGGGTCTCTGCAAAGGAAGACTGGTACTTTGACAGTGGATGTTCCAGACACATGACTGGAATCAAGAACCTCCTCAATAATGTTAAGCCTCACACCACCAGTTTTGTGACCTTTGGAGATGGTGCTAAAGGTGAAATCAAAGGAGTTGGTGATTTGGACTGCCCTGGAGTTCCAAGTCTGAATGAAGTACTGCTGGTAAAAGGGCTGACTGCTAATCTCATTAGTATCAGTCAATTGTGTGATCTAGGATTCAAGGTCAACTTCTCAAAATCTGAATGTCTAGTAATTAATGAAAAACTAGAAGTTGTAATGAAAGGAATCAGATCCAAAGATAATTGTTACTTGTGGCAGCCTGAGAACACTAATAACTCCACTATGTGTCCAATTACCAAAGAAGAAAAAGAGATGAAACTGTGGCACCATAAGCTTGGTCATCTTCATCTAAGAAGAATAAAAAGAGCTATCTCTATGGAAGCAGTCAGAAGGACTCCAAGACTACAGATTGATAAAAGAAGGGTTTGTGGTGAACTTAAAATTGAAAGGCTTGGTAAAAAGAAACATGTCTGTGATGTGGTGGATAAACTTGAAGAAGGATGTGTTGTCAGAACCAAAAGTAATCATGACAAGGATTTTGGAAACAACAAGTCTAATAAATTCTGTTTCCCAGAAGAAATGAGTTGTGAAGTCTCTTCTCCTATAACTCACCATCAAAATGGAGTTGACAAAAAGAAAAATAAGATCATTCAAGAATCAACCAGAACTATGATTCATGTCAAAAGAATGCCTTCCCAACTTTGTGCTGAAATGGTTGCAGCTAGTAGTAACTGTTCTCAAAATATCTGGACAAAGCAGATGCTCACCGAGTATAATGTCTCACAAGATGTTGTGACATTGTATTGTGACAATCTGAATACAATCAATAATTCCATGAACCCTATTCAGCATAGCAGGACCAAGCACATTGACCTTGTTGAGAAGAAGTCAATTAAACTGGAACATGGTATCATTAAGCTTCAGCTGGCTGATTCTTCTACCAAGGCTCTTGTTGGAAATAAACTTGAAAACTTGAGGGGCCGGTTGGGTATTTGCCAACATGAGAAATTGTAGCAATTAATTTTGCTTAAAACAAGGGTTGAAGGAGTTAATTTTGTCAAGTCTAATTTTAGTGGGTTAATCATATGTTTTCCCAATTCTTTCAAAATCTTTAAGAAGTTGAAAAGACTCTCTTTTGCCTCCTACCTCTCTCGTCTTTGCAACCTGTTCCCTTCTCTCAATCAAAGTTTTTTCTCAAATTGCTACTGGTGCTCTAAGTCAATCAAAATGTCTCAAACATCATCTTCAACCAAGGCGACCTCTTCATCTTCATCATCTTCATCATCTGACCAAGACTCTCAAGCAATCACCACATGCATAGAATCTGAAGTTCTTGAGATCACTCCTCTCAGAGAGATGGCTACTGACCCCGCCAAAGTCAAAAAGCTGAGAACTAGACATGCAGGAAGAGCTCAAGCTGCAGCCTCTAGTAATCCTTCTCATCCTTCTTCTTCTGTACCAAATAGAGAAGGATCAGTTCAAGTTCATCAAGCTATTGCTAGGCTTGTTACTAGTATACTAAGCGGAAACCAACCTGTACCGAGGATTTCTGTCCCTTTAAATCAATCAGGAAGCCCAAATGTGGATGTCTCTGAGAATGTAGATGTCTCTGAGAATGTTATGACACAAAATGACAACATTCAGAACCCTTCAGAAAAGAGTGCTGATCCACCTATCATTGATGTGGATGAGGAATACTCAGACAATGATCTGATTGCCAATGTAAACCCTAGCATAGCTAGGAGAATGATGAAAAGGAAGAATAATCAGAATGCTGGAAAATTTTTGACAAAAGATAAACCTGCTAATAAGAAATCCAAGGCTGAAGGCATGGCTGGGGTAGAATCTGTGAAAACTATTCAGTCCAAAGGGAAGGTGAAAGCCCAGGTGCATACTGATAGACAACCAATTTCAAAGAAGAGAAAAGAACCTGAATCTTCTGATTCTGATGAGGAATCAGAGTTTGAGATTGATGCTGAAGAAATTCCTATCAGAAGGAAGCTCCCCTCCAGCAAAATTGCTAGAGTTCCTGAAGTCCCAACAGACAACATCTCTTTTCATCATCCTGACAATGCAAACAGATGGAAGTATGTTTGCTTAAAGAGAATAGCTTTAGAAATAGAGCTAAACAATGATGCCATGGAGTGCAAAGACATCATGGACCTGATCAAGAATGCTGGACTGATGAAGATAGTGATAAAATTTAACAAGTGTTATGAAAATCTGGTCAAGGAGTTCATAGTTAACTTGTCTAATGATTGTGCTGATGGAAGGTCAGCTGACTTTGAGAGTGTTTTTGTTAGAGGAAGAAGGGTTAATTTCTCTCCATCAGAAATTAACAAATTTCTTGGAAGAACAAATGAGGATTGTCCTGATCTGGAAGTCACTAACAATGAAGTTTGTCAAACCATCACAACAAGGCAAGTGAAGTGCTGGCCCTTGAAAGGCAAGCTGAATGCCAACAAACTTAGCATGAAATTTGCCATCTTGCACAAGATTGGTGCAGCCAACTGGGTGCCTACAAACCATAAATCAACTATCTCCACAGGATTGGGGAGATTTATTTATGCTGTGGGAACCAAGATTGCTTTTGACTATGGCAGGTATATTTTTGAACAAACTTTAAAACATGCTGGTAGTTATGCTGTCAAAGGACCAATTGCCTTTCCCTCCCTCCTTTGTGGAATTATCCTTGCACAATACCCTGATATCCTGGTGGCAAGAGATACTGCTTGCAAAAGAGCTCCTGCCCTTGGGTTGCACTATAAACTGTTTCAGGGATCTCATGCTCCTGATATTGTCATAACATCAGCTGAGACATCGTCTGTGAAGACCCAGTCCAAGACATCTGATGTCATAGCTGTATTAAAAGAGACCTGCAAAGAACTGGAAGCTAGGAAAAAGACCCTAGAAATCCTAATTGCCAGGTTAGAAAAGGAGGAAGCTGAAGGAAACAGAAGGGAAGAGGGTGTAGAAGCTGAAGGTCATCTCAATACTGAAGAAACTAGCTCCTCTGAGTCTGATGACAGTGCTTAAAGGTTGGTTGCTGTTTGGTGGAGTTGATGCTGGTCCCTGGTGGAGTTTGGAAGTGTGTTCAGTTTTTAGTTGTTGCTCTTATTACTTTTTCTGGATGACTGTATAATTTTTATGAACATGTATCCTTGGCCCATTTGTGGCTAAAGAGGGGGAGATATATTGTGATACTTTATTTGACATTCCATTTTTCTGCAGTCATTTTTATTCTGCTGCTATCTATCTCCGATTGCTTAGGGGCTTTAGCCAAAAATTTGCCAAAGGGGGAGTTTGTAGTTGTTTAGGTATTGGCATGCATTTTTGGTAAAACCAGGTGTATGAATGTCATGACTGATGTCATAACATTCTAGTTTATTAGGTACAGATTTATTAGGTACCTTTACAGAAAAATATTGTCATACAGGTGCTGATGTTTATGAGTGTGTATCTGAGCATTTTGCAAAATGATCACATTTACCTAAATCAGTAGACAGGTTTTCAGATGTCATAACAGATGTTAAGACATCCTGTTCTGAACTAACAGGTATGCAGTTTGGTTAATTCTGAGTTTTTTCAGGAAAATGACTCAGTCTTTCCAGAACAGAATCCTGCGTTTTCTTTGGGTTAACCTAGCTCAACCCTAACCTGGTTGATAAAGTCCTGTGACCTAGTCTTAAGGTCAAACGGAATTAACCCTAGCTTTTTGGGGAAACCCTAACTGAAGATGCAGCTGATATATATTCAACAGGGATGCTGTTTTGAATGTAATCCCTTTTTGACAGAAGATCATTTAGAAGCTGTATAGTTTTTACTATTGTAACCCAAGCAATTATCATTGTGATAAGTGACTTGGAATAGGTTTTAATTGTAAGGGTTGTGTAACACTCAAAGCTTTGAAGCAAGAGTGTTTGTATGTCTCTTGACTAAAGCTGTGAAGCAAAGTCAAGTTAGGTTTGTGTATCACTCAAAGCTGTGAAGCAAGAGTGTTTGTGTTGCTTGATTAAAAAGTTGTGAAGCATAATCAAGTGTATGTTTTGAAGAGTGTCTTCAACAATTCATTAGTCAAATTGTTTTTATGTATCACTGCTGTGATTGAGGGGGAGTGAGTAGGAACTCAGGTTTAAGTTGTACTTAGATTGAAGTTGCATTGGGTAGGTCTTAAGTGAAGGAGATAAACTGGTTGGTTTATTCCCGAATTAATATCTCTTATAGTGGATTTCCTCCCTAGCTTGGTAGCCCCCAGAGTAGGTGTTGTTGCACACTGAACTGGGTAAACAATTGACTGTGTTCTTTACTGTTTTTGTATTTACTGTCTTATAGAAAGTCAGATACGGTGTCATAACATTGAACGTGACATTGAGTATCTGCAACCAGAATTTCACTCAAACCAGTATCTTTCATGATTCTCAAGGAGGGAATCTGAACCTTGATAGGTAAAACAACCTCCATACCGTACACAAAAGAAAAGGGCGTTGCCCCAGTTGAAGTGTGTGCCATGGTACGGTACCCGTGCAGAGCAAACGGTAACATCTCGTGTCAGTCCTTGTAGGTGACTGTCACCTTTTGAATAATCTTCTTGATATTTTTGTTCACGGCTTCAACAGCACCATTCATCTTAGGCCGATAGGGAGATGAATTGTGATGTTGAATCTTGAACTGCTCGCACAGAGCAGTGATCATAGTATTGTTCAAATTTGTACCGTTGTCAGTGATGATCCTGTCGGGGATACCATACCGGCATATGAGGTTCTGCTTGATGAAGCGGGCAACTATATTTTTTGTAACAGAGGCGAAGGAAGCTGCTTCGACCCACTTGGTAAAGTAGTCAATGGCCACCAGGATGAAACGGTGTCCATTGGATGTTGTGGGCTTGATCTCTCCAATCATGTCGATTCCCCACATCGCGAATGGCCAAGGAGCCGTTAAGACATTGAGGGGAACTGGAGGAATATGTACCTTGTCAGCATAGATTTGGCATTTGTGACAAGTGCGGGAATGTTGATGGCAATCAGCTTCCATGGTAGACCAGTAGTAGCCTGCCCGTAGAATCTTCTTAGCCATCGTATGACCGCTTGAGTGGGTGCCAAAGGTACCATTATGTAGTTCAGCCATGATTTTCTCAGCTTCAACCTTGTCCACACAACGGAGTAGGACACAATCAAGATTGCACTTGTATAGGATACCATTGCTCAAGAAGAACTTAGCTGAGAACCTCCTTAGGAACTTTTTGTCATTGTTTGAAGCTCCTTCAGGATATTCTTGTGCTTCGAGATATCTTTTGACGTCATGAAACCAAGGTCGGTCCACTACTTCTTTGGTATTGATCTCGTGACAATGTGCAGGTTCGTCCATTCGTTCAATGGTGATTTGGGGAGCCTCATTATCCCAGTTAAGTTTAAACATGGATGACATTATAGCTAGCGCATCTGCGAGCTGATTCTCTTCTCGTGGGAAGTGCTCGAAGGTGATCTGCTCGAAGTGTGGTAACAATGTTAGGACATGTTCTTTGTAAGGGATGAGGTTCAGATGTTTAGTATCCCACTCTCCTTTGATTTGACTGATAACCAAAGCTGAGTCCCCAAATACAATCAAAGATTTGATTCCCAAGTCAATAGCGGCCTTGAGACCAAAGATACAAGCTTCATACTCGGCCATGTTATTGGCGCAGCTGAAGCGGAGTCTAGAGGTGAAAGGTGTATGGAAACCTTCTGGAGAGATAAGTACCGCTTCGATACCGTTGCCAAGTGGATTAGAAGCACCATCAAAGTACAGGGTCCATCGGGATCCTTGTTCAGGTCCGTCATACGGTCTGTTTTCTTCAATGTTGTTCAAAGTCATGATATCCTCGTCGGGGAAGTCGAACCTCATGGATTGGTAATCTTCGACAACTTGATGGGCCAGATGATCGACTAGCACACTCCCCTTTATAGCTTTTTGGGTCTTGTACTGTATATCATATTCGGTGAGGATCATCTGCCATCTAGCGATTCTTCCGGATAAAGCAGGCTTCTCGAAGATGTACTTGATCGGATCCATCTTAGAGATCAGTAAAGTGGTATGTGTCAACATATACTGCCTTAGCCGGTGAGCAGCCCATACCAAAGCGCAACAAGTTTTCTCGAGCAGTGAGTAGCGAGTCTCACAGTCGGTAAACTTTTTGCTAAGGTAATAAATGGCATGCTCTTTTCGGCTAGACTCGTCATGTTGGCCCAATACGCACCCCATTGAATTCTCCAGGACAGTCAGATACATGATTAACGACCTTCCTTCGACGGGCAGCATCAAGATAGGAGGTTCCAGCAAATACTCCTTGATCTTATCGAAAGCAACTTGGCAGTCATCATTCCATTTAACTACCTGATCTTTCTTCAACAGCTTGAATTGGTTCACAAGTAGATGTTAGGTGAGAAATGAACCTTGCAATGTAGTTTAGGCGTCCCAAGAAACCTCAGACCTCCTTCTCAGTGCGAGGGGCAGGCATTTCTTGTATAGCTTTTACTTTTGCAGGATCAACCTCGATGCCTTTGTTACTGACGATGAATCCCAAAAGTTTACCGGACCTGACTCCGAAAGTGCACTTGTTAGGGTTCAGTCTGAGCTTGTACTATTTCAATCTGACAAACAGCTTTCGCAGATGGTCGAGGTGTTCTTCTTCTGTTTGCGAACGGGCTATCATATCGTCTACATAGACTTCAATCTCATGATGTATCATGTCATGAAACAAAGCTACCATGGCGCGCTGATAGGTTGCCCCTGCATTCTTCAGTCCGAATGGCATCACTTTATAGCAGAAGGTACCCCACTGTGTAACAAAGGTAGTTTTCTCCATATCTTCATGGGCAATTTTGATCTGGTTGTACCCTGAAAATCCATCCATGAAAGAGAATACCTTATGTTGAGCTGTATTGTCAACCAAGATGTCAATGTGCCGGTAGTGGAAAGTCATCTTTAGGGCTAGCCCTGTTTAAGTCTCTGTAATCCACGCACATTTTGACTTTGCCGTCCTTCTTAGGCACAGGCACAATGTTAGCAACCCATTGTGGATAGGAAGTAACAGCAAGAAAACCAGCATTGAACTGCTCCATCACTTCATCTTTGATCTTTTTGGACATGTCGGGCCTTATTCGGCGGACTTTCTGTTTGATTGGTGGACAATCTTCTCTTGTAGGGAGACGGTGAACCACAATATATGTATCCAGTCCCGGCATGTCTTCATAGGACCAGGCAAAGATCTCAAAATATTCATTCAACAGCTGAACTAAACGCTCTTTGACACTTGGCTCTAGGTTGGCACACACTTTGACCTCTTTTCTGTCTTCCTCTGTTCCCAAGTTAATAGTCTCTAACAACTCCTCGTGGGGCAGAATAGCCCTTTCTTCCTGCTGTAGCAGTCTAGCCAACTCTCCAGGCACTTCACAGTCTTCATCACCTTCGTATTCAGCATGATTGACCAGATCTTCAGAGTCACTGAAGGCCATAGCAGAATTGTTACCCATAGAATCCGGAGTGGATGTGTACCTGCATTTTGTGAGTGTGGGTGTGTGTAAGGGATAGTGTGATACGGTGGGAGAACTGACTTGAGTTTTGCGTATGTATTCGCACTTGTTCGGTTGAGCAAGAGTCGCCACCGACTTTTTATTTTATCCTAAAGGAAAGGTTAAAAAGCACAGGAAAAACCTTTTGAGATATTTCATGGGTTCGGGGGGTAGATTATGAAAAGGGAAGGTATTAGCACCCTTTTCATCCATGGTTATCTATGGGCTCTTAGTTACTTGGTTTTTTAGATCACTTGCCTTGATTTTTGATATCTTTTCTTGGTCAAACTGATGGGCAGATTTGCAAGGTTTTAAAGTGGAAAGATAATTCTGTTACTCTTTGTTGACAATTTTGTTTGCATTCTAATTCCTTCATACTTCTGCTTTCTGCTTCACTGTTTTATTGCAGTTTTTGTTTTTATATTTCTTTATGCCTAAAGCCAAAAACCAGTAAGCCTAAACTTCTCCTCTCTTCTTCTCTCTCCTGACAAATTTTAAACATTAAATATGGTTTACATTTGTCTTTTTCTGAAAAAGCAAATGGCTGAAAATGATGAAATGGAAATAGGTTGCTTGCATAAGTAGTTTAGTCCTGCATATTTTATCTCTTTTCCATATTGCCTGCTTCTTTGTGACAGTTTTGGCATCTTGGGTATTTTGATATCTTGAGATATCTTTTGGCAGCTTGTTGACTTTGGACTTAGTTTGCTTTTGGACTTAAACTTGCATATCTTGTCTTGCTTTGAACTATGCAGTTTTTTTTGACAAACTTTGAATTGTGCAATTTTTAACTTTGTGCATTCATTTGTAGTTGCAAGCATTCCATCCTTCTTTGTGAACCGGGAGAAATCCCGTGATTTGCAAAGAGGGTAAAACTGATTCCGGCCGTTTGCTTTTAATGATGAATTCTCTTTTATCTGCCTGTCTCTTTAATTATTTATCTGCTTTAATTGACTTTTTCTTCTTTCTTTCGCAGATAAAAATTAAATGGAGAGGAAAAGCAACAAATGTAGGATGAAGAATTGAAGACTTTAAAAAATATTAGGATAGTTTTATTTAAATTTAAATAAATGTAATATTATTATTGTAAATACTTTGTAAAAGAATACTTGTATTTAAATAACAACTGTAACAAATATTTAAAGATGAAATAAAAATTCCTTTTATCCAATTAATTCTTTTCTTCTTTTCAATTGTTTACTTTATTATTTATAATTCTTTAAATTAAAATAATTGAAAATAAATTCCAACTATTTAATCTCAGAATAATAAATAATTAAATAAACGTTGTTTCAACATTGATCAATTAATAAGCCTGGCGCTTCACAAATCCAAATTAATGCACAGTCAATCACAACAACTGCCCAGACATATTTTCCTTTTACTGATTTAGTCAAATACTGCGAATTCAATCCAAATGCATCCTTTCACTGATTTAGCCAAATACTGTGAATTCAATCCAAATGTCTCAATCCACATCTCAGAATAACTTGACAAGCTCTGTAGAATTAAATCTTTTCGAGGACCTACGCATAAAAACCCTATTTCCTGATCAAATGCCAAGGAAACGTTCGCCTGATCAAAGTTGAGCCAAAAATCAACCAAACCCTACGCAAACTGTTTGAATTATTCTAGAGCCATGAAAATCAATGAAAACCCTAATTCTGTCCGACTGACGAGAAAAGTCTGTTTGACCGATTCTTGAGCCAGTTTGAAAAATCAGGAAACGTCTGAAGCTGTGATTTCTCGTGGAAAAAATGCGAGGGCAAATTTTGGGGTACAACAGATAGCCACCTTTAAAAAAATAAAATGTAAAAAGAAATAAAATGAACACAAAAGTTTATATATGAAAACGTCCATGATTCATTAAAAATGACATATGAAGATGAAAAATCAAGCCCTTACAAATGGACCTATATGCCCCGGGTAAGGAATAAGGCAAAAAGTGTACGAATTATTTTTAGAAATTATTACAGACCAACAGAAAATGTTCAAAAGATAAATTACTGATTGATGAAAGTAATGGGAATGAAGTCTTTCGCCTCCCAGTTGTTTAATCCTCCTTCAATAGTTGGAAAGATCCAATCTTCAAAATTGCTTTCTTCTCCATCATCCTCTAAAGCATGAACTCCATGATGAGTGATCTTTAATGGTGGTCCTCCAGCCCGGGAGCGACGCACAACCTTCTGACTAGCAGCAGTGAAACCCAAGCCGAACTTATCTGTCTTGTAAGGGAAATCTGACAGTTGACCCCATACTGTGTTTCTCCTTCCTTGATCACAGCCTCTGCATCTTTAAGGGATGACATCCGGGACACAAGTTTGGTAATGATGGGCGCAGAAGTCAATGTCTTGGCTACCACAACTTTAGGAGAAACCTCTTCAAAGTGCTGAAAGGGGGTCTCAATGAATTCACCATCTAATTCAACATATCAGAATGAATTAGATGGCTTATCATATACTCCTCCTCGCCACGAACTGTCACAATTTTCCCCTGGACTGGGTCTTAAGCTTCTGATGCAGAGTGGACGTAACAGCCCCAACATGATGAATCCATGGTCTTCCTAACAAGCAATAGTAGGAGGGACGGATATCCATGACATAAAATGTGGAGTGGAAAGTTTCGGTACCCACTTTAATTGGGATGTCCACCTCCCCGTGGACCATCCGCTTAGAACCGTCAAAGGATCTTACAATGATATTGTTGGGCTTTAAGGTCAAACCTTCACAGTTCAATCTGTCCAATGCTTTCTTAGGCAAGACATTTAAAGACGACCCGGTATCAACCAAGACGTGTGCCAGAGTCGTCCCTCTGCATTCCACCGAGACATGCAGGGCATCGTTATGCTTTCTCCCTTTAGATGTTAAGTCAGCATTGGAGAAACCAAGACCGTTGTTAGCTGTAAGGCTAGCTACGCACTCTTGAAACTGATCCGGAGAAGTTTATTGAGGCACGTGGGCCGTCTTCAGAAATTTGATCAAGGCTTTGGCATGGGCTTCAGAGCAGAGTAATAGGGCCAGCATAGAGATTTTTGAAGGGGTTTTCCCCAGTTTCTCTACGACATCATAGTCGCTTTTCTTAATTATTTTTAAAATCCCCTCCATCTCCTTTTGAGTGGTCTCGAGGATAACCAAAGGCTGAGCCCTCGTCCTGACGGGCACTTCTTGGACCCTCTTACCTTTATCAGCAGTAACAGCAGAGGGTACAACTTCGGGAGTAACAATTTCTTCAATCACTGGACTTCACACAAATATCTTGACTGGCACAGGAGCACTTGAGGGTCAGAGGATTGCCTTTGGAGGAGCAATCTCCGGAGAGAAGATTCTTCCGCTACAAGTGATCTTACTTGTCCCCGTAATATTTCTTACATCAGGAGTCTCTTCATTGGAACTTTCTTCAACTGATTCGGTCTGTTTAACACCGTGGTAGAAGATCTCTCCTCCATAATTCCACGGTATTGTCTTGTTGGACTTGTATGGGATATGCCCCGACATTGTTATCTTCAGAGGTACAAACTTTGGATCGGGTGTAATCTTAACAGGTCTTTTGGAGACCTTGGAAAGATTGTCGAAAATGGTGATTATAGAAACATCATTGATTAGAGTAACAGGAGTAACAAGAGTTTTCTTGAAGAGGATTTCTTGATTATCCATCAGGCGTTGGATGCCTGACTTCAATAGCGGACAGTCGAATTGCAAGTTCGAACAAAGGTAACAATCTTTTTCACAGCCCGGGAAAATTCCGGCTTTCAACAGATTCATCTTGATCATTGGCAATTGAGTCATTAAGTCATCAACAACAGTAACATAAAGATCTTCTACAATAGCATGGACATTATGATCATGTTTTGGCATTGGAGCGGATATCACATTAGGCTTTTCAGATGCGTCAAACTCCACCTCCTTGGCATCTATTAAATCCTGGATCTTATTTTTGAGGGCCCAACAATTGTTGGTGTCCTGCCCCACACTGTCCGAATGATAGGCACACTTTGCATTTGAATAATAATAGGGAGAAGTGGTATTTGGGTTCTTCGGCACCTCTTTCAAGTTTGTAAGGTTTAACTTTAACAGATGAGGGAGAACCTGAGCATGTGTCATATTGATCCGGGTGAATTGCTGTGCAGGCCTTTCCACCCTGGCTTGATTAGCTCTGGGTTGACTACTTCGAGGTTGATCGGCTGCGGAATTCTGAATCATCACAGCCCCCACCGCTGGTCGGCGCTCCATTCTTCCCTGATTTCTCTGGGTGTAAACATCATAAACTTCTTTCTTGGCTGGAAAGGTTTTCTTGATAGCAGCGGAAGCATATGCATCCTTCTGAATTTTACTGCTCTTAATGCCAGCTTCGACTCTTTCGCCCGTCAGAATTAACTCGGTGAACCCTGCAGATGAGCTCCCGATCAAGTGATTAAAGAATGGACCTGATAGGGTCCCCAAAAACATATCCACAAGCTCTCTCTCAGACAATGGTGGCTGCACCCTTCCAGCCAAGTCCCGCCACTTCTGGGCATACTCCTTAAAGCCTTCATTAGAGACCATACCCATACTCTGTAATTGAGTACGAGTAGGCGCTAAATCTGCATTATATTGATATTGTCTGTAGAAGGCAGCAGCCAAATCCTCCCAGTTATGCACATCAGATCTTTCAAGTTGGTAAAACCAATCTAATTGCGTTCCCGAAAGACTATCTTGAAAAAAGTGGACCCACAGATCCTTATCAGAAGAGTGAGGTTGGATCTTTTTGACGTAAGACCATAGATGCATTTTCGGACAAGACAAACCATCGTATTTAGCAAATGTAGGCACCTTGAATTTAGGGGGAATCACAATCCCAACAACCCACCCTAGTTCTTCGAAATCCAGCCCAGGTACTCTTTGTACCTCCATGGCTGCCAGTCGATCTTCTAGATTCTTATACTTGTCGTCTGCAGGAGGGTACTGCTGCTCAGAGTAATCTTCATCCTCTTCTTCTTCTTCTTCCTCAGACTCAGGTTGTACTGCAGCTCCCTTTCCTGCCCCTTCCTCAGATGATGAGGGGAAATCCAAGACTCTTCTAGCTTGGTTCTCAAATGTTCTTCCCATAGTGGCCACACCAACTCTTTTCTTTTTCTTTTTATCCTTTTCTTTTTCTAGTAGACCTTTGAGCTCCTCCTGACCCTTTGCCAAGGTCATGAGTAGCTGTTAGAACTGCGAATTCTGCGCCTGTAGATCTTTGACCGTCTGCTCTATATCCATCTTGCTGAAATAAACAGTAGACAGATAAGGAAACCTGGTGTGAAGACCTGTTTATGCATATGATGAATGATATGTATTCATGTAATGCATTCAAGGATTCAGAAATTCAAATTTGTTGCAAACAAAAAAGAACGCACGTCATATTAATAAGAAGAATTTGTTAGTACATAAGTGCCCCATGGGCAAAATAAATACAAAACTCTAATGTAAAAAGACGCTGCATATCCTTTTCGGTGCTATGTAGGTGTTGAGATTCTGCTCGTCGTGAAGTTGGCGAGTAAGTTCCAAAACCTTCTTCTCACTGGCGTAGAAGCTAGCTTCAAAAGTATCGCGTTCTCCTTTAAGATGTATCCAACTCCTTTGTAAATCTTCCAATGATGTTGGCATGTCAGGATGTAGGAGGGTGTACGGAACCTCTCCTTCCATAACAGGCTCTTTGATCATAGGCAGAATGTAGGGGGTAAGGCATCATAAGACTCTGGGCGCGGGTTCGTACCCACTTGAGATAAGGCTCAAGGGGGATGGAATTCTTGTGTCCCAGTGTCTTACTGTCCACTTTGTTGGGCATTCTCGAAGCTCGGATAAACCTTTGTCGAAGTCCTTGAGCGTCATTGTCGAAGTCAAAAACCAAGTCTGGAATCAGCATGTCATGAGGGCCATCCCTTCGAGCATACCCAAATTGTCTCAGAGCGAAACATGGGTTGTAGGTAATTCCTCCCCTAATGCCAAGTAGTGGGATATTATGGAATTCCCCAGAACGATCAATGATGATGAAATTTTCTCTGGACCGAGAACACCAATGAACATCAGAATGAGTAAGAGTCATCAATCGTTATGACAACCTCAAGCCTTATTCATTCTTCATGACTGACTGGGGAAGGTGAGAAGTAAACCACCTTGCTAGAAGAGGAGTACAGCACATGAGAACACCTCTTTTCCTCATTGTTCATGTGTGAAATGAGTGTAGGATGTCCCCAAGCAATGTAGGCACAGGATTTCGAGATATGAAAATTTTGACAGCATTCACATCTATAAGCTGATCAGGGTTTGGGAACAAGACCAACCTATAGATGAGAAGTGCTACAATCTCTTCAAAAGCTTGCAGATCTAGAGAATTCCAGCAGTCTTGTGCCTTCTCAAACAAAAACTTTGCCAAGAAACCCTTGACACCACTTCTGGTTTCCCAATGACCTTTGATATCAGATGATTGCAAGTGTAGGGCTTGAGCAACATCTTCAGGCTTTGGTCCTCTTTCCGTACCGTTGTAGGGTAGTTGATGGAGAATAGGAATCCTCAGGAGTTGAGAAAATTCCTCCAAAGTAGGCACTAGTTGGTAATCAGGAAATGTGAAGCAGTGGTGTAGGGGGTCAAAGAACTGGAAGAGAACTTTCACCATGTCTTCTTTAATGTTGGAGTTAACCAAGTTGAGAAGCCTACAATGTCTTTCACTGAAGGGAGAATTCTCTGGAATCTTGGAAGCAAGCTCCTTGAGTTGAGGAGGGATTCTCACAAGGTTGACCTGGATTGTTTTTCTGCGGAGTGATTCCATAACCTACAAAACAGGAACAAAGATGAAGATTCAAACCCTTGAAATGGTTAGTGGATGCAAATGATGCTTTATGATGTTCATGATGTATGCACAAGTATATGTACAAGCAAGTCACACAAGTTCCTAGTTTCAGGCTGTGATGCGGTGGGAAGAACTGACTGTTTTTTGGAATGCTGGTTTTCGTTTTGCGTTTGTTTTCGCAAAATGTCGCGGTAAGCAAGAGTCGCCACCGACTTTTATTTTATCCAACAAGGAAAGGAAAAAAGCACAGAAAAATTCCTTTTTTGAGATATTTCTCGAGTTCGGGGGGTAGATTATAGAAAGGGAAGGTGTTAGCACCCTTTCTATCTGTGGTTATCCACAGGCTCTTAGGTACTTGCTCAAATGTTTTCAAAATTATGCTTTCTTTGTGCTTGTCGGTTTTGAAAAAGTTTTTGTTTTGAAAACTTCGATTTGACTCTTGCTTCTGTCCTCAAGAGTGTTTGAAGTGTTTTTGAAAACTTTGTTCGAAAAGTGTAAGTGTGAAAAAGATTTTGTTTTTTGAAAGATCAAGTACTTAAGAACCATCTACCTACTCGAAAAAGGAATCATTCAATGATATCTTCCTTTAGACAATGCTATCCTACTATTGATGAGTAGGTAGCATCGTCGTTGGAGTTTGAGGGTCAATTCAAATGAGGGACGTGCGGTCACTAAAGCAATGTTAGGATGCCTTAGCGGTAACCTTAATGTTTTAGATCATTTGTTTTGAGGTAACAATATCCGAGGCAACCATTTCGAGGCGACTATGATCTTTAGACAAGAGGATGACCTCTAAAGTGACCTATACTCAATGACCGTGTACGAAGGCAACCAAGTGGGGTGTACCCTAAGAGTGCGTATGTGCGAGTGTGTCGTTTTCAGTTAATTTTATCTATGTACATGTTAATGGTGATCTAAGTTGATTTTAGGTTTAAACATTCAGTCTTGTCTTGCGGAAAATAAATTGTGGAATTTAAATTACAAGGCGTCGGATATTTACATCGCCAAAGACAAACCCTTTAAAAATAAATAAAGCTATAAAAATAATAAAAGTCCTATTAAGCTATTACAATCTGGGAGCAAGTACATAATTGGATAAAAGAAAGTAAATCGCGCGCGGGAAATTAAATCGAGCGCAAAGTTCTAGGGTTTTGACCCTTTTTATTAAAGAAAATATTTTTGTGGTTTTTATTTTAAGAAAGAAAATGAAATTAAACCTAAATTAATTACTAAATTAAATTAATTAAATTAATTAATAAATTATTTTTTGTATTTTTGGTATTTTAAGAAAGAAATAAAAATTAATTGAATTAGTAAAACCTAATTAAGTCTAGTTAATTTTAATTATTTACAAAAATATGTTAAAAAATTATTCTAATTATACCTAAGTCAAATAATTAGTATTTATTAAATAAAAAATAAAAGTTAAAGTTTAATTTGATGAAAAGTATTTTTGGTCATTTTATTTTATAAAAGAAAAGAATTTTTCAATTGGTTAGAAATTAAATAAAACAATAAAAACAATTAATTAAAACAAAATAAATAAATAAGAGAGAAAAGCGGTTTGGGCCTGAATTTTATGGTGTATATAGCAATGCTGAGACCCATTAAGCGCTAGCCTTTTGTTGACTTTGCAGATCTGATGCTTGCACACTGACTTGGACTATGGTGGACCATCATCTCTTGGTCACCAGATCTGGCCAATGGCCATCTGGCAATTGATTGAATGATGGTGTATGATGCACTGCAAGTCCTCAGGAGCATTGGAACACCTAAAGAAAAATATATCAAAGAAGTGGAGGACCTGGGATTCGAACCCAAGTCCTGATGGTGATTGCCAGCTTCCCTTGCCACTACACTGTTTTGCTTCATTTGTTAATATATTACATAACAATTATAATAGATCAAAAAAGCAATTATTGGTCAGAAAATAAAAATGCATGCAAAAACATTTGAACGGGCCAATCAGAGCATGCCATCTCTTCGTCCCTGTCTTTCCACTACTGTAATTTTACCTGCGGATTTGGATCCGCAGCTAAATGCGCAAGCTTGCTCTAAAATCTTCCCTAGGCCTCATAAATCAATTCCAAAATCATGGTGGAATTCGCCTTGGCTCCCTGATCAACACTATGCCCTTCTTGAGTCCTGATTTTTCTTGAAAAAGAAAACCCCAAAATACAAACGAAGAACCCTAGCTACGGGGGTTCCTCATTTAGGCCAGAAAAACGCAATTGGATATTGCCAAACGTTTGTAAATGTTATGAGGAGTATAAATATGCCAATGATTTATTCAAATGATGCAAGAATGATGAATCATGAATTCAAGAACCAAGGTGATTATCGTGACACTTACAATGCTTTTGAAGGCCTGAGGACGCGTGCTTTTGATCCAGGAAAGTTGTGTGATCACCCAGGAATCGATTGGGATTGGTCTCTGCTTCTGAAAACGCCTCTAAGTATGATTTTGATTTCACACTTTTTAATGAATTTTGCAACTTTTGTATTGTCTGTTCTTGCAACCTCCAACCCCTGTCTCGATTTGTTTAGCTTCCTTATGTACTACATATTGTGTTAGGGTAACAATTATGGTCCAAATCTTCTCCCATCATGGCTTGCATATTTGATTTGATTCACCATTACTAAACCTTCCAAATTTGCCAATTTTTAATCTTTTTTCAAATGGTATGGTGAGATACGAATTTGATGTTGATCATGATGATAATTAAGACCTGAATCAACCAAAAAGATCTTAGGTAATCAAAGTTTGGATTTTATATAATTTAAATTGATTAAAAATGAATAAATTCAATAAAAAATAAAATTAAATAATAAAAATAGAATGTGGGCTCATGGATGAAGTAGGACACGTGGACAATGGTGCAAGCTCAAATCAAGTGGAAAAGAATGGGCCCATTTGACAAAATTTGAAGTTTTGGGGATAGTTTACTTTTGGCAATTTTGCAAAAATGCCAAACTTCAACAATGCATAACTTCTTCAACTTTGAACTTTTGGAAGTTTTCTTGGACTTTTTAGAAAGCTTGATATGTCCTCTAACCAACCCTTTTGGTCTCACCTCATTTTGATGTTCCATGTTCAATTTATAAGCTTTGGCAAAAAAGGTGTTTTTGTTGACTTTAAAAAATGACCTATAATGTCCAAATTTGTAACTTCTTGTGAGTGCATTTTTTGATCTTGGGGTATGAATATGTATTGTAGGAAATTGAATTCTCTTCATAATGAGATTTTGATGGGTCATTTATCATAAAGTATGAGAAAGTTATGCTTAGTCAAAGTTGAGTTGACTTTTGCTACAAAACCCTAATTTAGCAACTTTTGAGTCTTGATGAATTTTGAGCAATCCTTGATGAATCATGATCAACCCTTGATCAAATGATGAAATATCCTTAAAAATGAGAATGTTGACAAAGAATCTTGAAGTTTGACTGTAGGTAGGTCACAATTGACTTTTGCCCTATCATAGTCGATTTTTGGATCCTTTGAGCAATTGACTGAGCAAACTTCCTCTGCAAGGCTTGAAATTTGACATGGATGATTTTGAGAACATATTAGGACATTGGGGAGCACTTGAGGTCATTTGGATTCAAGGATCTTGATGCAACACAAAACCCTGATTTATGGAACTGTCTCGTGCTCACCGGGAGTATACCGTTGAGGTTGTAGAACTCGTCCACACTATGACGGAGGAAAACATCAAGATCTAGGAACTGACTCATGCTCAATGGAGTATACCATTGAGGTTATAGTACTTGTCCACACTATGACGTAGGGAAACATCTTCATCAAGATCTAGGAACTGTCTCGTGCTCACCGGGAGTATACCGTTGAGGTTATAGAACTCGTCCACACTATGACGGAGGAAACATCTTCATCAAGATCTAGGAACTGTCTCGTGCTCACCGGGAGTATACCGTTGAGGTTATAGAACTCGTCCACACTATGACGGAGGAAACTGTCGAGATTGAGAACCTTATCTGTAATTCAACCGAGAATAATTCAGTTGAGATTTAAGAATCGGTCAGGTCTTCGACTGAGGGAAACATCTTCATCAAGATCTAGGACTGTCTGGTCTTCAACGAAGTATAATTCTGTTGAGATTTTAGAACTCGTCCACACTTCGATGAAGGAAAATTGTCGAGATTGAGAACTTTATCTGTAATTCAACCGAGAACAATTCAGTTGAGATTTAGGAACCGGTCAGGTCTTCGACTGAGGGAAACATCTTCATCAAGATCTAGGACTGTCTGGTCTTCAACGGAGGATAATTCTGTTGAGATTTTAGAACTCGTCCAAACTTCGACGGAGGAAAATTGTCGAGATTGAGAACCTTATCTGTAATTCAACCGAGGATAATCCAGTTGAGATTTAAGAACCGGTCAGGTCTTCGACTGAGGGAAACATATTCATCAAGATCTAGGACTGTCTGGTCTTCAACAGAGTATAATTCTGTTGAGATTTTAGAACTTGTCCACACTACGACGGAGGAAAATGTCGAGATTTAGAACCTTATCTGTAATTCAACCGAGACTAATTCAGTTGAGATTTAAGAACCGGTCAATACTTCGACTGAGGGAAACATCTTCATCGAGATCTAGGAACTGTCTGTACTTCAACGGAGGATAATTCTATTGAGATTTAATTACTCGTCCACACTTCGACGGAGGAAAATTGTCGAGATTTAGAACCTTATCTGTAATTCAACCGAGACTAATTCAGTTGAGAATTAAGAACCGGACAGTACTTCGACTAAGGGAAACATCTTCATCGAGACCTAGGAACTGTCTGTACTTCAATGGAGGATAATTCTGTTGAGATTTAAGAACTCGTCCACACTTTGACGGAGGAAAATTGTCGAGATTTAGAACCTTATCTGTAATTCAGCCTAGACTAATTCTGTTGAGATTTAAGAACTTGCCAGTAATTCGACTGAGATAAAAGCTTCATAGCTTTGAATTTTATGAGAATTTAACTGCATCCTTCCTGAAAGGTAAAGGTTAGCTTTGTGTAATGCATGATATGTATCAAGCAATGATGTTCTCAAAATAAATGAGATCGTGTTGTATGATGCGTATATGCATGTGTCATGATGTATGGAAATGTAATGTCTTTAGTTGGGGAAAATAAATCCCGGGTAGCTGCTGGAGAGAAGAGTTGAATTCTTCGTTTCCGCTGGGGATAGAGAATGAAGATGTTGGTAAGAATAAACCTGCAAGAGAGACTAACTTCGTTGGGGAATAAACTGATGAGGAGATTACTCTGTGGGGAAGAGATGCTCTGTAGTGGATTCCACCAATAAATTCCACTGAGGATGAATTTCCGTTGCTGGTGATACTGAATCCTGTTGGGGATTGACTTTTGTTTGTGAAAGGAAAGAACTCCGCTGGGGATGATTTTTCAGTTGCAACTTCACTAGGGATAACCTTTTAGACTCTTGTGGGGATAATCCTTTGAGTTCTGCTGGGGACAACCTTCCAAAGTCTACTGGGGATGACTTTCCAACTCCACTGGGGAAGCCTGCGCTGGGAAAAATTTCAGATTCCACTAGGGATATCTTGTATTCTGTCGGGGAACATTCTTATACTCCACTGGGAAATATTAAGACTGCCGGGGATATTAAGCCCTTTCAGTGTTGATGGTAGATAAACTCTACTTAGGGAGAATATTACTGATTCATTTGCAACCGCAAGTCTCAACTGGGGAGAGCTATCATTACTGTCTTTTCTTACTCTGCGGGGAGTGAAGGCACATGTCAACCATATTCTTCAGCTGAACTTACCTTGTACCTGATGGACAAAGCAACTGTACAGTTTGGATAATTCTTATTTGCCCCTGTTTCTGATATTACCAGTAATGGTCTTTTGTTTCGCATGTAAATATTTATGAGCAGCAATTAATGTCAAATGCATATATCAAAAAAGAACATTGGACGTTCTTTGCAAAACAAAACAGATAACGTAAAAAACAGTTTGAAATTTCTTTGAAAATGAATTGTATTGATTTTTTTTTTGAAGTTTGGCCCGTAAATAGGCGTTTTTGTACAAGAGGCTGACGTCCTAGTAAGAGAACACCGCTGAATAATAGAATTTACACAATTTGTGAAAAACTAAACAAAACAGCTATGTGAATAATCCCGCTGGGTTCCAACTCTGCTATTTCCTTTATGTCCTCGAGCATCTCATCACTTTGCTACTTGGTTGAAGGTAGATCAAATTGATTAGTGTTGTCCGAGCTTGATAGTCGATACTGAAGTCTGGTTGCAAGGTGATCTAATGAGACATAGTGTTATGCTTTGATCCCTAATTTTTGCCTGGACTTCCCTTTCGGGTTTTCAGTCCACCGGGATACCCTTTTTTGCCCAAGCCGCCTTTTCAGGTTTTCTACTTGCCGGGTGTACAGATTTTTATTTTCATCCCTTATTTTTGCACGAACCCTTTTGGTTCGCCGGGAAGCCCTTATTTTTGCCTAGGCCAGTCGACCTAGCGGGTCTTTGATTATGCGTAGTATTTTTTCACTATGTTTGCATTGACGGGGTGAGGAAGGTCGTCACCATCCATGGTGGTTAGAATCATAGCTCCTCCTGAGAAAATGTTCTTAATCACAAATGGCCCTTCGTAAGTAGGAGTCCATTTGCCCCTGGGATCACCTTGAGGTAGTATGATGTGCTTGATCACCAGATCCCCAACTTGATACTCTTGTCGTCTAACTTTCTTGTTAAATGCCTTGATCATCCGTTTTTGGTACGTCTGACCGTGACAAATAGCAGTGAGTCTCTTTTCGTCGATTAGGTTCAGCTGATCAAGTCGGGTCTGAATCCAGTCATTTTCGCTCAAACCTGCATCCTTCATAATCCGAAGAGAGGGTATCTGAACTTCTATGGGCAAGACTGCCTCCATGCCATATACCAAGGAATAGGGTGTTGCCCCTGTTGACATCCGTGCTGAGGTACGGTACCTATGAAGAGTAAATGGTAACATCTCATGCCAATCTTTGTACGTCACCGTCATCTTCTGCACAATCTTCTTAATGTTTTTATTAGCCGCTTCTACAGCTCCATTCATCTTCGGCCGATAAGGAGAAGAGTTGTGATGCTGTATCTTGAACTGCTTGCAGAGCTCGGTGATCATTTTATTGTTGAGATTGGTACCATTGTCTGTAATGATCCTTTCTGGTACACCATATCGACAGATCAGATTGTGCCAAATGAACCGTGCCACGACGTTCTTGGTTACAGTAGCAAAGGAAGCTGCTTCAACCCACTTCATAAAGTAATCAATTGCTACCAGGATGAAATGATGCCCGTTGGATGTCGTGGGTCTGATCTCGCCGATCATGTCAATGCCCCATATTGCAAAAGGCCAAGGAGCTGTCGGGACGCTCACATCTTTTCGTATCAAAAGGGTAGTATGAGCCAGCATGTACTGTCTCAGCCGACGAGCAGCCCATGCCAAAGTGCAGCAAGTTCTCACGAGCAGTGAGTATTGGGTATCACAGTCGGTAAACTTTTTGCTAAAGCAGTAAATGGCACACTCTTTTCGGCCAGACTCGTCATGCTTCCCCAGCACACCTCTTTGTATTACCCAGCACTTTTAAGTATAACATCAATGGTCTTCCTGCAATTGGAGGCATCAGAATTGGTGGCTTAGAGGTAGTATGGCCCTCTCTTCCTGAAGTAACAGTCTAGCAAGTTCACCAGGCACTTCGCAGCCATCTTCACCTTTGTCTTCGGCTAAGTTGATCGGAATTTCGAAGTCATAACTGGCAATAGCAGAATCATTATCAGTGAGATCCAGAGTGGATGTGAATCATGATATGTGAGTGTGTGTAGAATAACTGTTATGCAATATATAATAAAAGAAAAACAAAGAGCGCAAAATTTGAAATGCAAAAAACGTCCAATGCTTTTATTAATGATATATGTAGATAACACACATAAAGCCCTCACAAATGAAACCACGGTGCCCCGGGTAAGACACCAGGCCATAAAGTTTAAAATATTGCCTGTTACAAATACAAAAACAAAAGTCTCATTACTGGGTAACAAAATAAATTGGGATGAAGTCCTTCACTGTCCAGTTGCTTAGTCCACCATCAGTAGTAGGATAGATCCAACTGTCGAACTCAGACTCTTCCACGTCGTCTTCAATGGCATTCACTCCTGAATTACTGATAAACAGAGAAGGTCTTCCAATCCTTGCACTCCGAACAACCCTTTGAGCTTCTGCGGTGAAACCCAAACCAAACTTGTTAGTCTTATGTGCAAAATCAGGGAGTTGGCCCCATTTTGCACACCCACCTTTCTCTACAATAGCCCGGGCATCCTTGAAGGAAGCCATCTTCATAGGAGAATCTTCATTGACAGTTTCAGCTGATGCCAGTATCTGGGGAACCTCTTCAAAATGTTGAAACGGGGTCTCAATGAACTCCCCATCCACCTCTATATATCGGAAAGAGTTGAGGTGCCTCACCATGTACTCTTCCTCTCCTCGTACCGTCACAATTTTTCCCTTGACTGGGTACTTTAGCATCTGGTGGAGCGTGGAAGTGATTGCCCCAGCTTTGTGGATCCATGGGCGACCCAGTAAACAAGAATAGGATGGCCGAATGTCCATCACATAAAAGGTAGACGCAAAGACCTGAGAACCAACCTTCACTGGAATATCCACTTCTCCGTGTACCATTCTCTTCGACCCATCAAAGGCCCTAACAACAATGTTACTTGGCTTCAACTCTAAACCTTCACAGTCCAACCGGTCTAGAGCTTTCTTAGGCAAAACGTTCAATGAGGAACCAATATCCACCAATACATGAGCAAGAGTAGTGCCCTTGCATTCAATGGAGACATGCAGGGCATCATTGTGATTCCTCCCCTTAGCAGGCAGGTCGGCATCAGAGAAACCGAACCCATTATCAGCAGTCAGACTAGCCACATTGTGATACGGTGGGAGAACTGACTTAAGGTTTTGCGTTTGTTTTCGCAAATGTTTCAGTTTAGCAAGAGTCGCCACCAACTTTTTATTTTATCCTAAGGAAAGGTTAAAAAGCACAGCAAAAACCTTTGAGATGTTTTCTTGGGTTCGGGGGGTAGATTATAGAAAGGGAAGGTATTAGCACCCTTTCTATCCATGGTTATCCATGGGCTCTTAGTTACTTGCTTAGATCACTTGCCTTTGATTTTCAATTATTTGAAATGGTGCTTTGTGTGTGGGTTTGAAAATGTTTTGAAAAGAGGCCATTGTGGTGGCAACCTTTGTAATGATTCATGTTTGAATGTATACAAAGGCGTACTTGTCTTTTGAAAAGTTTTCAATGTTTTTGAAAGTTGTTTTGAAAGTGTATTGTGATGTGTGTTTTGAAAAATGGCAAGTGTGTTTTGCAAGTTTGATTGAGTAACTAAGAGTTGTCTACCCCTAAATTTCTCAAAGATCTTTCCTATGTTTTAACCCTTTTAACAATATTGTTCCACCATTGTATTTGGTGGACAATCTTGTGTTAGGATGTTAACGGGACGGGCGCGGGTCATCGTTTAGACCATGAATGCAATGGTGCCAAGTATCTTTGGCAATTTCCTTTAAGGGACTATGATCATTTTTAGGCAACTTTTGAAAGCGTCATCGAGGGACTATGATCATTTGAATTGTTTTGTTTTGCCAAAGACACCCAACATGCAACATGGCCCATTATTGAAGGCAACAAGTGGAGTAACCCTAGGGGTGAAAGTGTGATTGGTGTTGTCCATTTTCATGCTTTGTTGTCTTTGAATTAGGTCAAACTATTTGTTATTTTTGATTTGCATACAAACCCTAAGTCTATCATGGCATATTTAGAAAGCTTTAAAATGCGGAATTTAAAGTCCTAAATTATTACAAAATAATCATGGGGATGGGGGTACAAATGTTCAAATGGGGATGAGACTTTGATAGGAGAGTAGTGTCCAAATATTTACAACCAAATCGAATTGATCGCAATGTAAAAATGTATCAAATGTACAAGAATAAAGGCAATGTAAAATGTATCAATATATTTGTGTAAGTGTATGTGATTTATTTACAAGTGAAATAAAAATAATAAAAAAGGTTAATTTTTTGGATATTTTCATGTTTTAGGGCAACACCCTAATTTTGTAAATAAATAGTATTAATTATTTATCATATACAATATTTATTAATTATATACAAAAAATAAATAAAAGGGAAGTATATTGTAAAAAAAGTAATTTTTGAGGTTAAATATTAATAAAAATAAAAATGTATTATTTTTGTATTTTTATCCTAAATATTCTAATAAATATATAAGTATTTATATTATATATTAACTATGCTAAATATATACAAAAAATTAAATATTTATTATTTATCAAAAAAAAGGTATATTTTAAGAAAATGTTTTCAAAAGGTAAAATAAAATAATAACAGAAAATAAATGTATTTTGGTATTTATTTTTAGTATTTTAAATAAAAAAGTATTATGTTTATTTATGTGTACAAGTTTAAATAAAAGCAAATAAATTCAAAATAAATGCAAAAATGAGTGGAAAAATATTTTTAATATTTTTTATATTTTGACAATAAATAATAAGTCAGAAAAAAAAATAAAAAGTCAAAAATAATTAAAAAAACACACAATGGGCCAAGGGGGTGTAAGTGGAAAATAATGGTGCAAACAGAAAAATAAGTCAGGCCCAGCCCAAGGGGCTTTGTCTTCAACCTCCAGCAACCTTCCAAACAGATAAACGCGTGTTTCCTTCTCCAACTGCTATCTCTTGATTCTTTGACTTTTAACAAAAACTTATAACATAAAAAATGTAGAGCATCAAACCACGAATTCATACATATAAAGAACTTGATCTAACTCTCAGAAATGAGAGAAAATTTCTTCTCCCCCAATTCCTGACCTAACTTTTGTTCAATGTTCAGGTTCAAAATTCTCTCAACACACACAACATAAATGAAAAGTAATGATATGGGTAGCTTCAGGGCCATGAGTAGGACATACTTTCTTCACAAACCTAAGCCTAGATATGTCTGGATTGAGAGATAGAAGTTCAAACTTTTATCTGTTCAGCTTGAATCGTGTACAACAATGGGGGTACTTTCAATGAAGTGTGAGGACTTGTACAACTTGCTTGAGGTCCAAGGATGCTCCTCCAATGCTTGGTGTGCCTTGAATCTTACTGAATTGAGCTATAGAAGTCAACTTGCACAGATGAAAAATGAAAATGGCACACTTGGCTATGGCTGTTACAGCTTGTATCTAAGGCTTGGGACAACTACAAGGGATGGTAGGGAATGTATTTGAACTGGTTTGGATGAAAACGCACGATGGAATGATGCTGGCCAAACCAAAATGCAGAATGCCCTGTTTCTTGCAGAAAAATGGTATTTCTGGGAATGAGGGAGTTTTAGGGATGGTTTGGTCATGTTTCAGGTTAGTTAGGGAGTCTGAAATGTATGGACAAAGTTGGCTTAAGTTGGTTCTTGCAGGAATGTGAGTTCTTGTACAAAATGCGAGCTTTCTTCTTCTTTAACCAAAAGTTGTCAACTTAGATTATAGGCTCATACAGGCCCCTCAAGCATGCTGCCTCTTCTCTCCTAGATCAGTGGAATTTGTTCATGAACTTGTGCCTCAAATATTTCCTTGTACCTCTTTGATTTGTGAAATTGACATAAAGTGTACCTTTTCAAAAATGGCTAAAATGCTTTTTCCATTTAAAGGTTAATCTTCCATGTAAATACCAAATGAGCAAAATAACATCTTGGCACAAAGGTTTAGCATTGAATTATTGAGTGTTAATGGTATTAGAGGCCTGTAACCTAGCTTGTGCAAGCTGAGTTTGAAAATACAAAGTGTTATGTACATGAATTTGGCCATGAACAAAGTGACTTTTGCCCATCTTGACAAATTCGAATCTCCCTAACCACAAGGGTGTTTGATGAGTTCTTGGATAATTTGGAAAGCTTGGAATGTGTACTACAATCCATCTTTGTAATGCAAATTGAAATTCCAAGTGGAAGTATGTGAAAAGTGGCCATGAAGTTGGGCAAAAATCCTGCCTAAAAATAGGTCAAAAAATTTCTAAGTTAAGAATGTTTTGCACCCCTATTCCAAATATCATAACTTGAGCTAAAAGCTTCTTTTGAGGAAACTTTGTGAATCAAAGTTGTAGATTTTGCAATGGACTATAACTTTCATGTTTTGAGTTTTGTTTGAATCCAAATATATCTTGATGAAAAAATGGGACAAAGTTAGGAAAAAATTAGGAAATTTCATAACTTAGAAAATTTCTAAGTTATGAAATTTCTTCATTTTAAACCCTAATTTGTAATTTTTGGTTTCTTGATGAACAAGTTTCAATATTTGACATGTCTTGATGAAAAATGAATCTTGGCACTTGATTTTGACCAAAAAGTCAAAGTTTGACTTTTCAGTATACAGTCAAATTTTGATCAATTGACTGGAAAATTCATCTGTGAATCCTGTGCATTTGGAATCTTTTGAACTTGTTGAACATGTCAAGACAATGCCATTGAGTCCTTTAGGCCATAAGGGAGTTTGGTTTGCCATTGGTTAGGTCAAACAATCAAAAATTGCCTTTGTGCAGTCAAAACCCTAAAAATGACCATTTTGCCCTTTTGGTGATCTGATCAAATTTCTTGTGGAATTGTAATCCAAACTTGATCAAATGGTCCATATGAGTTCATAATGTTGATGTGGGTCAAAAATCATGAGGTTTGACTGTCAATTGACCATAATTGACTTTTTCCCTAATACAACTGATTTCTAGGTCAACTGTCCAATTGACTGGGCAAAGACTGGAATCAAGGCTTGAAACTTGGTATGGATAAACTTGTGAGTCCAACATGAAGCATGAAAGTCACTTTGGGCATTTTAGGTCAAAACATCTTTGTGCAAACTCAAACCTTAATTTGGGTCAACAGTGTAAGGAGGAGTTTTGAGCAGAGCAAATCCTAACTTGTTCTTGAACTCCAAGGGTCTAGTGATGAGAAAATATTGGTGAAATGTGAGGGAAAATTTTGGGGTACAACACACGCAATCTTTAAACTGATCAGTTGATGTCTCTTATGGTACGTGTGCAGTCTTCAGGAAAGCAATCAGAGCCTTGGCATGGGCTTCTGAGCAAAGTAACAGAGATAACATAGAGATTTTGGATGGGGTTTGCCCCAACTGCTCGACTACATTGTAGTCGCTCTTTTTGATGATCTTCAGAATTTCTTCCATCTCTTGTCTAGAGGCTTCAACAATAATTGTCTTTGGTGCCTCCGTCTGGGCAGGCTCACCAGTGGTCCCTTTGCCCCGAGTATCAGATGACTCGGCAACAGGGGTAAGAATGGGAACTTGAACAGGGATAGTATTAGGTGCACTAGCAGGTGTAATGACAACATGCGTCCGAAAAACTGGCGGAGAGATCTCAGGGGAGAACAGTCTTCCACTGCGGGTGACTTTGGCATGTCCAACAATATTGCTGACATCAGTATCAGACTCCTCATCACTCAAGTCTTGCTTAACTCCGTGATAATATACATCAGCCCCATAATGCCCCGGGACAACTTTATTTGATGTATAGGGGATAGGCCCAGGAACAGTGATGATCAATGGTGCGATTCTTGGAACAAATGTAATTCTAACAGGCTTTCTCGAGGAAGCCTTGGAAGAATTGTCAAAAATGGTGATGATAGAAACTTCTTCAGCAGAAACCAAAGGAACAAGAGTCTTTTCAAACAAAATTTCTTTATTGTCCATCAGGCGTTGGACACCTGACTTCAAAAGATGGAAACCGGTAGGTATGACAGAACACATACGGCAACCTTCGCCGCAACCTAGAAATAAACCGGCTAACAAAAGGTTCTTCTTCATAGTCATCAAGGGAGTAACAATATTCTTCACAGAAACCATAAACGAGTCTTCATCTATAGCATTCACTCCATGCTTGGGCATAAGAGCAGTCACAACATTAGGTCTTTCAGGTGCCTCGAACTCAATCTCCTTCGCATCAATTAATTCATGTACCTTATTCTTCAAAACCCAACAATCATTCGTATCATGCCCCGAGCTATCAAAGTGAAAGGCACAGCACGCTTAGGGTTGTACTTCGGTGATGTTGTATTTGGATTCTTCGGGGCCTCCCTTGGAATCACAAGACTGGTCTTTAATAACTGCGGCAGAATCTGGGATAAAGTCATGTTGAGCTGAGTGAATTGTCTTCGAGGTCTCTCGGCCCTTGACTGATTGTTACAATGAGGAGCACCAGCAGGTCTTGATATAACCACCGCATTAACAGCTTGGCAGCGTTCAGGTCTATTCTGACTTTTTGAACTATAAACGGCAGTCGACTCTTTCTTAAAAGGCTTCTTCTTGGTGCCTGACGAAGCACCCTTCTGTATTTTACTGGATTTGATACCAGCCTCAATCCTTTCCCCAGTCATAATCAGCTCTGTAAACCCGGACGAAGAACTTCCAATTAGATGGTTAAAATATGGACCATACAAGGTCCCCCAAAACATATCCACTAGTTCCCTATCAGCCAAGGGTGGTTGCACTCTTCCAGCGAGGTCCCTCCACTTTTGAGCGTAATCTTTGAAACCTTCGCCCGCACCCATGGACATACCCTGAAGTTGGGTACGCGTGGGAGCGAGGTCGGCATTGTATTGGTACTGCTTGTAGAAAGCAGCGGCCAAATCTTCCCAATTACGAATACTAGCTCCTTCTAACTGGTAAAACCATTCAACCTGAGTCCCTGAGAGACTGTCTTAAAAGAAATGGATCCAGAGGTTTTTATCAGCGGTGTACGGCTGAATCTTCCTTACATACGACCAGAGGTGCAGTTTCGGGCAAGAAACTCCGTCGTATTTAGTAAAGATTGGTGCTTTGAACTTGTGGGGAATCACCACCCCAGATGACAGACCCAAATCACCAAAGTCCAGACCAGACACTTTCTGAACTTCCATCGCGCTCAACCGGTCTTCCAATTGTTTATATCTATCCTCAACCAGAGGATACTGGTCTTCGTTAAAGTCGGTCTCGTTGTCTGAAACCACAGGGCTAGGAGCCCTCCTTTCTTCCTGATTATCTCCCCCTCCAGATGAGTGGGTCAGATCAACCTCTTCTCGCAAATCGTTTTCGAATCTGCGACCCATATTAAATAAGACTTCCTTCTTCTTCTTCTTCTTCTTCTTCTCTTTCAAGATAAGGGTCTTCAGGTCTTGCTGACCCTTAGCCAAACTCATGAACAACTCCTAGAACTGGGCGTTTTGAGCCTGTAGAGCCTTGATTCCTTGTTCAGTTGATGGTTAAGAAGACATGATGCTGAAATAAACAGCGAAGAAGATGAGAAAACCTGTAGGGTACCTGTTATGAGGTGCATGGAATGAAATGCGTATGATATGATTTCAAAGACGTCGAGAGATTCAAATTCGTAAACCAAAAATGAAACACACTTTTATTAGATAAACTTTGAATCAATTGTTCAACAGATGCCTTTAAGGCGTTACAAGAAGGAAAATACTGCAAAGTAAACTAGAAATAATCAAAAAGACAATCAGTGCTCCCATGGTCATTTCTTGTCGGTGCGGACATAGTCATTGAGGATCCGCTCGTTCTCCAGCTGCCTAGTCAACTTCTGAATCTTTTGCTCTTGCTCGTGATACTTTTCTCGGTAAGTATCCCGCTCTTCTCTTAGCTGCATCCAGGACCTCTTCAATGCCCCAATGTCAGTAGGCATGTAAGGGTGCAAGATGGTAGGAGGAACCCCTTCTTCATCAGCAACTTCAACAATTATAGGCAAGACAACTTCGTAGGGCATTCCCAGCTTTTGGGCACGTATGCGAACCCATCGGAGATATGGTTCCATTGGTAAAGAAGTCTTCGCACCCAGCTCGTGTGATCAGACCCGTGTACTCTATCCCAAGCTCTTATGAATCTGCGGCGTTGCTCGTCACTATCTCCTTGGAAATCAAAGACAATACTAGGCATTAGCAACTCATGGGGTCCTTCCTTCTAGCTCGCCCAAACTGACGTAAGGCCAAGCACAGATTATAAGTGATCCCTCCATTGGTTCCTATCAGTGGAACATTGGGTTATTCCCCACAGCGATCAATAATGGCCACATCTTCCATATCCTTGATAGTCCAAATGATGTCATTATGAGAGAGAGACATAATCCTATAGGCCCAGCCCATGCCTTCTTTGTTCTTCAAAACTGATTTGGGGAGGTGAGAAATAAACCACCTCTCCAGCAACGGAGCACAGCACATAAGGGTTCCCCGCCTCTGAGCAGTACGGGCATAAAGAGAATGAAGAATGTCACCCAAGAGAGTACGGGCACAGGATTACCGGATGGGTGCCATGACCTACAAAACAGAACAAAGATGAATCCCTCCTGTCTTTGAAATAGGTTAGTCCAATGCAAGATGCATGCAATGTAATATGTCATGATGTCATGATAGAAAACACACCACAAGTATTCACAAATAGCAAACATGATAAAGGCACACAAGTCACACAGAGAGCCCTTAGATTTCAGGCTAGCAAGGAGCTTAGGTACTACCCCGTACAGTTCCCTCACAGTTTATTGCTACTTACCTAAAGGGTATCCCCAGATCCGGGTTAGGATCTATAGTAACTCTGATTCAAGCCCACAAATATAAAGCATACAAGTCAAGCAATTGAAAACAATATGAACTATTCCTAAGGTACACCCCACTTACTAGTAGTCCCCAACAGAGTCGCCAGTTCTGTGATGCGGTGGGAAGAACTGACTGTTTTTTGGAATGCTGGTTTGCGTTTTGCGTTTGTTTTTGCAAAATGTCGCGGTAAGCAAGAGTCGCCACCGACTTTTATTTTATCCAACAAGGAAAGGAAAAAAGCATAGAAAAATTCCTTTTTCGAGATATTTCTCGGGTTCGGGGGGTAGATTATAGAAAGGGAAGGTGTTAGCACCCTTTCTATCCGTGGTTATCCACGGGCTCTTAGGTACTTGCTCAAATGTTTTCAAAATTATGCTTTCTTTGTGCTTGTGGGTTTTGAAAAAGTTTTTGTTTTGAAAACTTCGATTTGACTCTTGCTTCTGTCCTCAAGAGTGTATGAAGTGTTTTTGAAAACTTTGTTCGAAAAGTGTAAGTGTGAAAAAGATTTAGTTTTTTGAAAGAGCAAGTACTTAAGAACCATCTACCTACTCGAAAAAGGAATCATTCTATGCTATCTTCCTTTAGACAATGCTATCCTACTATTGATGAGTAGGTATCATCGTCGTTGGAGTTTGAGTGTCAATTCTAATGAGGGACGTGCAGTCACTAAAGCAATGTTAGGATGCCTTAGCGGTAACCCTAATGTCTTAGATCATTTGTTTTGAGGCAACAATATCCGAGGCAACCATTTCGAGGAGACTATGATCTTTAGACAAGAGGATGAACTCTAAAGTGACCTATACTCAATGACCGTGTACGAAGGCAACCAAGTGGGGTGTACCCTAAGAGTGCGTATGTGCGAGTGTGTCGTTTTCAGTTAATTTTATCTTTGTACATGTTAATGGTGATCTAAGTTGATTTTAGGTTTAAACATTCAGTCTTGTCATGCCATCCTATTATCAAACATCTAACAGTTATAATTTGCAGAAAATAAATTGTGGAATTTAAATTACAAGGCGTCGGGTATTTACATCGCCAAAGACAAACCCTTTAAAAATAAATAAAGCGATAAAAATAATAAAAGTCCTATTAAACTATTACAATCCAGGAGCAAGTACATAATTGGATAAAAGAAAGTAAATCACGTGCGAGAAATTAAATCGAATGCAAAGTTCTAGGGTTTTGACCCTTTTTATTAAAGAAAATATTTTTGTGGTTTTTATTTTAAGAAAGCAAATGAAATTAAACCTAAATTAATTACTAAATTAAATTAATTAATAAGTTATTTTTTGGATTTTTGGTATTTTAAGAAAGAAATAAAAATTAATTGAATTAGTAAAACCTAATTAAGTCTAGTTAATTTTAATTATTTACAAAAATATGTTAAAATTATTCTAATTAAACCTAAGTCAAATAATTATTATTTATTAAATAAAAAATAAAAGTTAAAGTTTAATTTGATGAAAAATATTTTTGGTGATTTTATTTTATAAAAGAAAAGAATTGTTCAATTGGTTAGAAATTAAATAAAATAATAAAAACAATTAATTAAAACAAAAAAAAAAAAAGAGAGAAAAGAGGTTTGGGCCTGAATTTTATGGTGTATATAGCAATGCTGAGGCCCATTAAGCGCTGGCCTTTTGTTGACTTTGCAGATCTGATGTTTGCACGCTGACTTGGACTATGGTGGACCGTCATCTCTTGGCCACCAGATCTGGCCAATGGCCATCTGGCAATTGATTGAATGATGGTGTATGATGCACTGCAAGTCCTCAGGAGCATTGGAACACCTGAAGAAAAATAATATCAAAGAAGTGGAGGACCTGGGATTCGAACCCAGGTCCTGATGGTGATTGCCAGCTTGCCTTGCCACTACGCCGTTTTGCTTCATTTGTTAATATATTACATAACAATTATAATATATCAAAAAAGCAATTATTGGTCAGAAAATAAAAATGCGCGCAAAAAATTTTTAACGGGCCAATTAGAGCATGCCAGCTCTTCGTCCCTGTCTTTCCAGTACTGTAATTTTACCTGCGGATTTGGATCCGCAGCTAAATGCGCAAGCTTGCTCTAAAATATTCCCTAGGCCTCACAAATCAATTCCAAAATCATGGTTGAATTCACCTTGGCTCCCTGATCAACATTATGCCCTTCTTGAGTCCTGATTTTTCCTGAAAAAGAAAACCCCAAAATACAAACGAAGAACCCTAGCCATGGGGGTTCCTCATTTAGGCCAGAAAAACACAATTGGATATTGCCAAACGTTTGCAAATGTTGTGAGGAGTATAAATATGCCAATGATTTATTCAAATGATGCAAGAATGATGAATCACGAATTCAAGAACCAAGGTGATTATCGTGACACTTACAGTGCTTTTGAAGGCCTGAGGACGCGTGCTTTTGATCCAGGAAGGTTGTGTGATCACCCAGGAATCGATTGGGATTGGTCTCTGCTTCTGAAAACGCCTATAAGTATGATTTTGATTTCACACTTTTTAGTGAATTTTGCAACTTTTGTATTGCCTGTTCTTGCAGCCTCCAACCCCTGTCTCGATTTGTTTAGCTTCCTTATGTATTGCATATTGTGTTAGGGTAACAATTATGGTCCAAATCTTCTCCCATCATGGCTTGCATATTTGATTTGATTCACCATTACTAAACCTTCCAAATTTGCCAATTTTCAATCTTTTTGTAAATGGTATGGTGAGATACGAATTTGATGCTAATCATGATGATAATTAAGACCTGAATCAACAAAAAAGATCTTAGGTAATCAAAGTTTGGATTTTATATGATTTAAATTGATTAAAAATGAATAAATTCAATAAAAAATAAAATTAAATAATAAAAATAGAATGTGGGCTCATGGCTGAAGTAGGACACGTGGACAATGGTGCAAGCTCAAATCAAGTGGAAAAGAATGGGCCCATTTGACAAAATTTGAAGTTTTGGGGATAGTTAACTTTTGGCAATTTTGCAAAAATGCCCAACTTCAACAATGCATAAATTCTTTAATTTTGAACTTTTGGAAGTGTTCTTGGACTTTTTAGAAATCTTGAGATGTCCTCTAACCAGCACTTTTGGTCGCATATCATTTTGATGTCCCATGCTCAAGTTATAAGCTTTGGCAAAAAAGGTGTTTTTATTGACTTTCAAAAATGACCTATAATGTCCAAATTTGTAATTTCTTGTGAGTGCATTTTTGATCTTTGGGTATGAAGATGGATTATAGGAAATTGCATTATCTTCAAAATGAGCTTTGGATGGGTCATTTCTCATAAAGTATGAGAAAGTTATGCTTGGTCAAAGTTGAGTTGACTTTTCCTACAAAACCCTAATTTAGCAACTTTTGAGTCTTGATGAATTTTGAGCAATCCTTAATGAATCATGATCAAACCTTGATCAAATGATGAAATATACTTCAAAATGAGAATGTTGACAAAGAATCTTGAAGTTTGACTGTAGGTAGGTCACAGTTGACTTTTGCCCTAGCACAGTCGATTTTTGGATCCTTTGAGCAATTGACTGAGCAAACTTCCTCTGCAAGGCTTGAAATTTGACATGGATGATTTTGAGAACATATTAGGACATTGGGGAGAACTTGAAGTCATTTGGACTCAAGGATCTTGATGCAACACAAAACCCTGATTTGGGGTTGACTGCCTTAGGAGATGACTTGTTTGACCCACTCTTGAGCAACCTTGAACCACTTGGAGATTTTTCTTGCAATGTTTTGAGGAATATGAGAGGGCAAATTTTGGGTTACAACACAGGCTTGCATGGGGTTTCATAGGTAAGTACCCTCTTGAAGTTAGTTGGCTCAACCTGTCCTATAAATAATAACCGGGTTCTAAGGAGCTCAATATCACCGGATTATTTTGTGTTCATTGTTTCAGTTTAGCCACTTAACTGGCGACCGAAATATTCCAAGAAAATAACCCTCAATGAGTGTAGTATCGAGTATCTACCAACTTCGGACGACACCAAAGCCGGTCATCTCACTACCCCTAATAAGGCCAAGATGGTCAAGTAAAGGTTCTAAAAGTTCATTAGTGCTTCATGACATCACTCAGCGGCCCCGTATTCTCTTTGATTGACTCAAAGGCTACCGGTACCCACAAATATGTCGCACTAATATAGATATTGCTTCAACCATGTCGGTATACCCCGCACAGTTTCCACATCGTATTGCTATTTACCTATGAATGTTTCCCAAATCCGGGTAGAGGATTTCAAACCCAAACAATAGAACCAAGTATAAAGCAATCAAAGCAAACAAAGTAAGCATGTAAAACTGATCTGAACCCTAAGGTAACCCCACTTTTAGATAGTCCCCAGCAGAGTCGCCAGTTCTGTGATGCGGTGGGAGAACTGACTTGAGATTTTGCGTTTGTGTTCGCAAATGTTTCAGTTTAGCAAGAGTCGCCACCGACTTTTTATTTTATCCAAAGGAAAGGTCAAAAAGCACGGGAAAGACCTTTGAGATGTTTTCTTGGGTTCGGGGGGTAGATTATGAAAAGGGAAAGTGCAAGCACCCTTTTCATCCATGGTTATCCATGGGCTCTTAGTTACTTGTTTAGATCACTTGCTTTGCTTTTCCAATTGTTTGAAATGGTGCTTTGTGTGTGGTTTTGAAAGTGTTTTGAAAAGAGGCCATCATTGTGGCAACCTTTGTAATGATTCTTGTTTGAATGTATACAAAGGTGTATTGTCTTTTGAAAAGATTTTTCAATGTTTGATTGTTTGAAAATTTGTTTTTGGAAAATGTTTTGAAATTGTGTTGTGAGGTGTGTTTGAAAATAGCAAGGATGTTTTTGCAAGTTTTGATCAAGTAACTAAGAGTTGTCTACCCTATCTACTCAAGAGTCTTTCCTACACATTTTTAACCCTTTTGACAGTGTTGTTTTACCATTTCATTTGGTAAACAACCTTGTATTTGGATGTTAAACGGGACAGGCGCGGGTCATCGTATTGACCATGATAGCAATAGTGCTAAGTATCTTTAGCAAATTTTTGAGGGACTAGATCATTTTGTATAGGCAACCAAGATAGCGTCATCAAGGGACTATGATATTTTGTTTTGTTTTTATTTTGCCAAGATACTCAACATGCATAACATGGCCATTTAAAAGGCAACAAGTGGATGAAACCCTAGGGGTGTATGTGTGCATTGTGTTGTCAATTTTCATGCTTTTTTGTCTTTGTATTAGTCAAGCTATTTGTTTGATTTTGGATTTTTGCATACAAACCCTAATCTCTAACATGGCATATTTGAAAGCATAAAATGCGTAAAATAAAACCTAAGCTATTACAACATTGATATGGGGAGGGGGATACAATTTTTGAATGGGGGGTATTTGCAATAAAATAAAACCCTAATATTTACTATTACATCCAAATTGAATTCCTTTGTATCAAATAATAAATGAACAATATTTAAATAAACAAATTAAATATAAATATGAAAAATATTCTAAATATGTAAAAGATGTTTTTATTTATTTTTATGTATGTAAAAGTATAATATCTAATGTATTAAAAAAAAGAAATAAAAGATTTTTTTTTATTAAGGGAAAAAAACCCTAATTTTAAGGAAGTATATATATTAATTATATTATTATGTACAATAAAACAAAATAATAAAATATGTACAAATGTCAAAAAATGAAAATATATTAGAAAAATATTATTTAAGTATGTAAAATAATAATAATAAAAATATAATATTTTTTATGTATTATCTTCCAGTTTTTATTAAAGAAAAATAAAAGTATATACTAATTAATAACTATTTTCATGTTAAAATATAAAAATAAATGTGAAAATTTATAAAAATAATTTTGGTATTTTTTTATGTTTAGAAAATATAAAATAAAATCAGAAATGAAAAATAAAACTAGAAAAATGCAAAAATATAAAGAAATGGGCCAGAGGGTGCAATCTGTAAAGAGGGGTGTCGAAAACAATGCCAGAACCAAGCCCAACCCATTGAACTTCATCTTCAACCTTTGACAACCAAAAACGCGCGCGCCTGACTTAAATATGGAAAACCTGCATACGTGCTCTAATGCAAAAACTCATAACACCAAAGTTGTAGCATTTGTCAAGACGAATTCAACCATATAAAGAACTTAATCTAACTCTCAAAGACCAGAGAGAATTTCTCTGGCCCTAATTTCTAACCTAAATTTTTCAGGAAGTTCATGAATCAAATTCTCTTAACACGTTTAACTTAAATGAAAACTGAGCATATGTACAGCTTCAGGGCTATGAGTACTACATTTTTTATTCACAAACCTAAGCTTAATGATTCCTAAATAGAGAGATAGAAAGTTGACAAATACCTGTTTCAGATGAACTCGTGTATGGCAATGTGGAGCTTTTCAGTGAGGCCTGAGATGCTTGGGAGCTTGCTTGAACTTCCTCTGACCTTCCTCAATGCCTAGTTTGCCTTGGATGTGTTTGAACAAGCTTGTAGAACTCAACCTGCACAAGCTGAAAACAGAAATGGTGAAGCTTGCAAATGGAGTTACAGTCAGTGTCTAATGGTTGGGATAGCTTGGATAGGTTATATGGAATGTGTTTGAACAGGTTTGAGGCAAAACGCACGAGTGGTTTGTGTGATGGATGTGAATCTGCATGGAGTGCCCTGTTTTGCAAGAAGGATGTGATTTGGTGTTTTGGAAGGCTTGAGGGTTCAACAATTCGTGTTTCTGGCTCAAGGCAATGCACAAAACTTGTCTCTAATGCTTGCAAGAGTTAGTTCTCTCAGATATGCAAGTTGTGGCTCTTTTGCAAGTTTACTTGTATTTTAAGCAAAAGTAAGAAATGATGCAAGACAGGCCTGTACAGGCTATCTACCAGCTTGCACTCTATGATCTTGGCCCCCTCAATTTTTGGATATTGTTTGCTGTACAAGATTTTGTTCAAGGCTCAAGAATGCAATTTGACATAAAGTAATTTTGACAAAAATGGCAATGTTGCCTTTTTGCTATTTTTGGATTAATCTCTTGTGTAATCCTCCCATGATCAGAACAAATCCTCAAACCAATGGATTTGAATTTAATTATTAAGTATGAAAGGGTTTAGGGACCTGTAATCAAGTACAAACAATGCTGGATGGAAGTTGCAACTTGTATCAACATGAAAATGCCATGGATCAAAAGTGAGTTTTTGCCAAATTCAAACCTTCGATTCTCCCTAACCACAAATGATTTTGGAGAGTTCTTGGACATTTTGGAAATCTTGCAAAATGCTTTACAATCCATCTTTGAAATTCAATTTGAGATTACAAGTGGAACTATGTGAAAAATGGTCATGAAGATAGGTCAAAATCCTGCCTAAACTAGGGCAAAATTTCACTAAGTTAAAAGTTTCATGGACCCTTGTTCCAAAAATCATAACTTGATATCCAAGCTTCTTTTGGTAAAACTTTGTGAATAAAAGTTGTATAATTTGTGGAGGACTACAACTTTCATGTTGGAAGTTTTGTTTGAATCCAATTGCATCATGGTGAAAATGTTGAGAAAAGTTGGGAAAAAATAAGAAAATTTCATAACTTAGAAAAATTCTAAGTTATGAAAATTTTCAATTTTAAACCCTAATTTGCAAAATTAGGTTTCTTGATGAACAAGTTTCATATTTTGACACATCTTGATGAAAAATGACCCTTGGCACTTGATTTTGACCAAAAAGTCAAAGTTTGACTTTTCAGTGTACAGTCAAATTTTGATCAGTTGACTGAAAAATCCATCTGTCAATCCAATGCATTTGAGATCTTTTGAACCTTGTGAATAGGTCAAGATGATGCCATTGAGTCCTTAAATCCATGCTTGAAACCAATTTGCCATTGGGTAGGTGAAAAATCAGAAATTGCCCTTGTGTAGTCAAAACCCTAAAAATGACCATTTTGCCCTTTTGATGATCTGATCAAATTTCTTGAGGAGTTATGGTCCAAACTTGATAAAATGGTTTATATGAGCCTATAATGTTGACGTGGATAAAAAATTGTGAGGTTTGACTGTAAATTGGCCACAGTTGACTTTTTCCCCAATACAGTTGATTTCTAGGTCAACTGTCCAATTGATTGGGCAAAAATTTGATTCAAGGCTTGAAACTTGGTAGAGGAAATCTTATAAGTCCAACATGAAGTATGAAAGTAACTTTGAGCATTAAAAGTCCAAAAATCCCTGTGCCAACTCAAACCCTAATTTAGGTCATCAGTGCAAGGAGATGTCTTGAGCAGAGCAAACCCTAATCCTGTCTGGAGTTCAAATAGTCTTGTGGGGGGAAATCTTGATAAAATGAGAGGGAAAATTTTGGGGTACAACAAAGGTTCAAGATATTTAATGACTTCGTGTGTCTCATTCCTGATTTTCAAATAGCTCATATGCTTAAAATGAATTCATAAACTTGTTATTTCTAACTTAAGCATTATGAATAAGTACTACTTTACATGAGGTTCACTTGAATAACGCATCATTGCAGGAATCTGTTTCCTTGGGTTAAAATTCTTTGTAGCCATCAATGACTCCATGATTTTAGGAATGAACAAAAACAGAAAGGACATCAAAAGAGAAATAGTCATAGTCAGATAGTATATTCCAATAAATTAAATCTTCTGGCCATAATTCCTCTAATGCTCTCACGCAAAATAATCTGAAACACAACCATTCAATGGATACTAGAGTTGTGGATAAGTTGTTCATCGACATAAAATTTGCAATGCAACTTCAAATATTATCGTTATCAGAGCATGCATAACTCAAATTTTGAAAATCAAAACATGCACACTACATATTTGACAAAATGACTGACCCAATTGGATTTTTTTATATAACTTCAAGTGATTCAAAAAGAAAACTTGGATTTGTGAGAGTGTTTGCAAAGCTTAAAATAGTGATGATGGTAAACTCAGTTGAATCTTCTGTGATTTAATCTCTATTTTATTCCACCCTATTGATAGTGATGGTGGTAAACTAACTCTCAAACATTTGGTACTCAATGATGTTTAAGAACACCGGCAACGAAACAATTTGGAAATGCGACACCACATGTCTTGCTATTGGAAGAAATCTGTCTTGCTCTTTCCAGAATTCCACGATTTGGTAAAGCTCTTTTCATACTCCTACTCACGTTTGCTATTGAAAGAACCATGTATTGCTCTTTGCTACCTCCTCCTGACTCGTTATCTGATTCTGCCATTGCTCCAAATCTAAGAAATGGTGCCAACTAAACACGGTCTTTTAGAAATGGTGCTCCAAATCTAGTTTTTGTCCTTCTATCAATTATTATGTATGTAAATAATTTATAAATTTAGAATTCAAGATTATGGATTATTATTTTTGGAATGTTGAGAAATTGTTTGGTCTGTTGAAAAATTCGGGTTGGGTTTGAAATGTTTAGAGGAGGTTTGTAACCCCCATAAATTAAATTGATTTTAAAATTTTTGTCACGTGGCTTGCCACGTCAGCTTCCGTTAAAGAAAGTTGACGACAAGGATCAAAATTATGGATGAAAAAAATTATGAGGATCATTGTTTGAAGGAAATTTTTAGAGAGAACAAAATTGAAGGATCGCATATTTATAAGGACCCTAGACATATTTAAACCTAAAAAATAATAACTCCTTCTCTCGTGCTAGATTCTTCTTCATGGCTCCATCGGCGGAACACAATGGCGACTCCTCAACCAACGACGATTCTCATAGATCAACTCTGACGCTGTTTATCACCAAAATATACCAGATCGTTGATGACCACACCATCGACGACGTCGTTTCATGGAACAAAACTGAAACATCCTTCGTCACGTGGAACCCCACCGTTTTCGCGAGGGATTTACTTCCTAAATATTTCAAGCACAATAGTTTCTCCAGCTTCATTCGTTAACTCAATACTTATGTAATTCTTTTATCATCATCCTAGTTTAGGTTATTATTTTCATTTTTCGATTTGAATTTATTTCAATTTGTGTTGTTTTTGTTTGATGTTTAGGGATTTAAAAAAGTTGTGCCTGATTAGTGGGAATTCTTTAACGAATACTTTTAAAGAGGCGGGGAACGACTTATATGTGATATTCAGCGACGGAAAATCGTTTCGAAATCTTTGCCATCGGTAGTTAGAAATGGCAGTGCAACAATGACAACAACAGTGTCGTCGGGTTCAATTCTGACTGCAAAGTCGATCGTATCACCGTCAATTTATGGAGGGGAGCAGGTTATTACTTCGGATTCATCGTCAATTGAGCAGGCGATGCTAATAGAAGAAAACGAGAGACTTAGAAAGGAAAACATGAAGTTAAAGACGGAAATAGAGGATATGAAATCCCTCTTCAATAATATATTCAGTATTATGTCTAATTATGCCAAATTTCAAGCAAAAAATGTTGCACAGTGAAAAGATTGTTACTCTACAGTAATGAAGACGCTTAAATTTTTACCGGAGAAGCGGTACGATGGAGAAGATGCCACAGCGATAGTGGTGAATGATAATCATCCGAAGCAGTTTAGGGTGGCGATAGATAAGAAGCGAGCCAGAGAAGAAGGAAAGTGTGGTGAGGAGGATATAATGTTTAGCCTGAATCAACCTAAGGACGAGAAATCAGAGTCATCTGATTTACAGAACGGCTAAATCAGTGTTTCAGAGAGAATCATAGTGTTTGCAATTGACTTTTTATGGCGTTGTAAAGGATAGATAGCACGTTAGGCTACGGTAGGAGCGTCGTAGACAATCTAAGTCCTTATGCACAGAGACACAAGTTTCTGATGTTTCGTATGACTCGTATGAGTTGTAGTCGTTTGGGACAATTACAATTTTCGCAATTAAAAAAATGCTTTTCTTCATTTTTCATTCCTATTACTTTTTATTTTTGTTTTATTTTGTATATTATTTAAAAATATAAAAGAATAAATGATACATTACTATGAAAAATCCAATTAAAAACGGTTGGGAAAGATATATAACAACGCAGGCCCATGTGTTGTTATATAGTGTCGTTGAATATATGATACTTACAATCACGGTCCAGTAGCTGTTGTAATAAACTGGAAAGCACGCTCCCTATCACAACAGTTTTCCAAAAGATCATTGTGATGAAATTAATGGTCCTGGGTTTGAATCCCAGCTGCGCCGTTTTGATATTTATTTTTTTCTGAACAACGCGCGAGATATTATAACGGTTACGACTATACCCGTTGTTAAATTTTCTGCATAATTAATAAATATTATCCTGCTTTTATAATTAAATCCATTTTTTAACCTGTATTATTGTTCACCATATCACAGCAGAAAATTAAACTCACATTTGTGATAAAGTTATTTGAATAATATTAACTGTATTATATTTATAATATTACATAATTGTATCATATTCAATTGTACCATAACAAACATCCTACAATTTATCAGAACAAACAACCTACAGTTTATACATTATATAACATCACATAATTGTAACTTGGTGTTTTAGTGTCTTGTCTCTTGGTGTCTTGACTCTAAAGACCCATAATTTCAAATAATTACACTTGTTAGTAAAAATACTTGAAAACTATAACATACATGAATATATTATGGATAAAGAATAAATTACATACTTGTTAATTTTTCCAAATGTCTTCTTCATGATCGATTCGAATAGCATGGACAACATCTCCATCAACTTCATCATATGAGGTAAGAACTTGTGTTGTGTAAGAAGACGTGGATGGAATATCAAGACTTTCATCACTAAGAGGAATGTGTTTTCTTTGGAGAACGATTGACCATTTCCCCGATATGTCAGATGGGTCGGTAACATAGAAAATTTGTTTTGCTTGAGAAGCCATGATGAATGGTTCAGTCATAAAGATGCCTTGCCAAGGTCGACCCGGGTGAATCCTAAGTTATCAATGTGTACACCATTACTATTATTGGGAATCCACTTGCATTTAAATAAAATCACTTTAAAAATAACATAATCAATCTCTTAAATCTCACCAACGACACCATAAAACACGATAGTTGCCAATACAAAATTCTTATCTTTTGAACTAGAGAAATACATCGATTCAGCTTCAACCATAACCCCACTATTTTGCATTGTACTACGATCATCTTTAGATTTTGTATAAAAGGTATAATGACCAATATCGTATGCAGACCAAGTAATGACACACAATTTTGGCTCGTACGACAACCATTTAAGTATCTCGAATGCACTACGATCATTAGATACACTTTTACTAAACCAATCTATGATTCTCTTGTTATGCTCTATCAACAAAAACTTGTCACTCATTCGAAGACATTTTTTCCTCAAAAGTCTTTTGTGAGTATCTATTGTTGCATCCCATTTTTTTCCCCTTACTTTTTTCATCTAACGCATGTTTTTCGCCTTTTGAAAAATCGATCATTATCGTATATTTCTTATTTTTAATTCATTCATTCATTTTTTATTTTTAAAAAATTCAAAAAATTAAAAATTTTGTTAGTTTCATTAAGATTTACATTTTTGTATCATTATCTCAAAAAAAAAAATAGTGGACATCAATCTATTTTAGTTGCAATTTGACATTTAAATTTATATATTTTATAGTTCATTTACATTTTTATGTTCATTCAGTTTTTTATTTAATTTAAATCATTTTTTGGTTAATATGCTTTTTGATTAGATTTAGATTTGTCACTTTTTGTGTTCAATACTTAATTTGATTTAGTTTTAATTTTAATTTAACTTTTAAAATTGAATCTATTAAAATTAAAATAAGTTTTAAGTCTCTTTCTATTCTTCTTTTTGCATTTTTACTTTAAAATTCATTTTTGGTTTCGATTTTAATTTTAATTCAAGTTGAAAAAATTCTTTTTAATTTTAATTATTATTAAAAAGTAAAAACTATTTTTTCCTCAAATTATTACAATGAGAACTTCCCCCAATTCATCAGAATCTGCAGGAACAACAAACCATAACAGAAGAATTACATCACCTCAAAGCTTAGTACAACCTGCAGAATTCCAATAACTTCAACAACACAAGAATTTTCAAATTCTGAGAATCAAAAGAGAAGAAGAGAGAGATCTTATTACTTGAATTTTATATTTGCCTCTGGTTTTCTATCTGTATTCGTCATCGTCCAAGGCGCGTCGGACAAACTCTGACAGGTAAGCCTAAACTCTGTATCATTTTCTTATCTTTGTGAATTGTGAATCATGTGAAATTATATTGTTGTTTGATATTGATGTGGACTTGTTACTGTTGTATGCTTGTTGTTAAAACCGTGAGAAACCATGAAAGTATTGTTGTCATTATTTTGTTTTATTTCAACCGTGAAACCTTTTAGCCGTAAGGGATAGAAACTGGAACAGTTGGATTTGTTGTTGTCGCCCATTCCTTGCATTCAGCCCAACACCTCACCTTTTTTTCATTATTTTTTTGCTATTTATGTTGTTTTTTTTTGTTATAATTTTATCATCTAGGCCAGAACTCTTGACCCAACAATTTTCCAGCACTCAATTCTAAAAATTCTTTACACACCCCTTTTACTGATTTTTTTAAAATTTTGTTTTATTATTGTTTTTGTTAATGATAATTAGTTTAGGTTAATTGTTTTATTTTATTTTATTTTTGTATAATAATTATTTTAGTAATTAATTGTGTTTTTATTTACTTTAACTAAGATTAATCAATTAGTTTTAGTAAATATTTTCATTTAACTTAATTAAATTTTTGTGTGTTAATCTTTTAATTGTTTAATTATTTTGATTATTTGATTTCATATTCGCATACTTTGTAATTTTTAGTTAATTAATTAAATATTGATATTAATTAAGCTAATTTTGTTATTAAAAAATAATTAGTCTTGCTAATTAATTTTTCTTAACCTAATTAATTAATTTTATCAATTCTTGATTAATTAATTAAACACTTACTTCATATCTCATTTTTTCATTTTGCCTTTATGCATAACTTTGACCATTTGGACTTGAGTTCTTACTTCATATGAGATATTTGGATTATTTCTTTGTTATCCTAGCCTTGTCTGTTTGTATGGACTTTTATCTGATGCAGAGATTTTTATCTGATATCTTGATGATTATTTACGCTTTATTTGATATCTTGAGCTTACTTGGTGCACTTTCCCGACTTATGATTTATTTTCAACTGAGGTTTGGCATACTCTTGGTTATTTATCTGCTTGTGACTTTAAATCCAAAGGGATGGAAACACTATATTGATTTTTTTTATATCAAGTATGAGCTTTTGATTGGTCATATCTTGTTTCACTTATCTTTTACCTTCCTGTACATAGAATACTCTCTTCATCTCCTTCTCATTCTTTAATTTTCAAAACCTTCTCACCTTTTTCAAAACCTTCTTGTTTTCAATAAACTTTAACCGCTTTCTTAATAAACTTTGACTTTGTCAAGTGCCTTTTTCAAATTTCTTTTCTTAATAAACGCTAAACCACATAAGCATATTCAAACACTTTTTAAAAATACTAAAATAAAGTTAACATCATTCAAACCTTTTTGTACGCTCGAGCACATTTTATCCTTTAAAATATTTTTCCAGATTAGACATGATTCATTTATTAATCGAGATGTTATTCCTCTATCCCCATGATCGTCGACTTCTCTGCTTGAGTACTAGAGGTGTTCTCAAGTTTCCCTCATATTAGTGTGTTGTACCCAAAAATTTTCCCTCTTCTTTCTCAAGACATTTCTCACCAAAGATCTCAAATGCTCAAGGGTTTGATCAGACAAGCTCACCTTCAAAGCACTGAGCCTCCAAATTAGGATTTTTACTGAGAATGATCGATCATTGGCTTGTGGCCTAATGCATGACCTAATGGCTTGAAGCATAGTCTCAAGGACTCAAACATAACATGTTGACCTAAATTCATGGCTCGAATCATTTCTCAAGACCAAAGGTTTGATAGTTGAAATTTGGATCAACTGACGAAAGTCAACCGATACACAAAAAGTCAAACTTTGACTTTTTGGTCAACATTAATTTCAAAGATCAAAATTCATAAAAAACTTCAAAAATGTCAAACTTGATCATCAAGAATCAAGAAAGTCAATAAAAAGTCATAGTTTTCAATACTTAGAAATTTTCTATGTGTTTTTAAACTTGATAATTTCACTACTTCATGACATTTCTTCACCAAGATAAAAGATTATTCAAAGGAAACTTTCAACATGAAAGTTGTAGATCTTGATGAATTCTACAAATTTGTATTAAAGGGTTGATGTCCAAAAATCACTTAGATTTGAAGATACAGGCCCATGAAGTCATGACATTTTCATCTAACACTTAGAGAAATTTTCAACAGTTTTTGGTCAGTTTTTATCTCAACTTCTTGGTCAATTTTCATCAAGTTCCAGTTTGATTTAGCCAAAGTGGTCAACATAAAAGTTGTAGATAATGTTTCAATATTTCTAAAACATCCAAGAGCACGAATTTATCATACTTGAGCTAGGAGATCCAAAGGCATGAAGTTGGGCATCCATTCTTGAATTGCAAGTCATTTTGGTGAAGAACACGTGATCCAATCTACATGTTATGATGCATAATCTTACGTTGCAGGCCTTCTAACTTGAAAATCTCACCATAATTTAATTCTTACACAAACTTTTGATCTATGGTCCATTTGGTTTAAGCATTGTCCAACTGATCTTTCCATTTTTGGCACAAAGGCACCATTGCCATTCTTGAAAAGCATGCTTTAATCACAATGTCAACTCCTTGAGTCTCTCAATTGTTTCTTCTGCGTATAACACAATGTCAAAGCAAGAAGCAACCATCTACAACCTGCAAAGCACTCCTAAAACATAGGCCATGCCCACATTGGAACTATGAAAAGTCATGAACTCCAACTTACAACCCAAGCTAGCCATAACATGTGATTTTGAAAATCTGATCAAACTTGTCTTAAAACCTCTTGCCTATAAATAGAGATATCATTTGCAAGATAAAAAAGAGAGATGAACAAACCCTCAAAACTTCTATACTCTCAAAAAACCAGAATTGTCCATAAAAGCTCCACTTTTGAGCTTTAAAGTCCAAATCTTGAACCTCTCACACCTTGTAAGTTTTGCCCAAACAAACCATCCAAATACTTCATATACATCATATAAAATTTGTTCAAACACAAGAAAAACTTCTGTAAAATCATCATCACCATCTTCCAAACTCAAAAATGGTACTTTGCAACTTGACTTGGTTGGAGTGATTCAGCTACTTTCAACACAAAGGGAGGATTGGAACAACTTCAAGAAGGTCCAAAGGAGCTCGATCAATCACACTTCACACTCGGAAACATCTGTATATGTTCTAAAGTCTTCGTTTCAAGGGGTAAACTTTCCCAAACTGTAATATATTTATCCATACATAATTTGCTTTCATTTTCAAAAGGATACAACAAGACAAATCAAAGCCATAACTTAGCAAAAAGCCAGGCCAGGGGCTGACACGGGTGCTCGTGTCATACGACATGGCCCGTGTCGGTTCAGATAGGTTGGAAAACTTAACAAAAATGCAGGGCATGGTCAGTCAGCAACACACAAAGTAGGATGGGCAGGGGTTGACACGGGTGCCCGTGTCACATGACACGACCCGTGTCATTTTAGTTGGATAGAAAAACATGCACAAAGAAGCTTGAACGGGTCCTGACACGGGTTCCCGTGTTAGCTCATGCATCAAATTTCCTAATTTTGAGATTTTTAAGTTTACTTTGGACATATTACATTGTTTGAAGATGAGGATAAAACCCTTTTTCTAAATGAAACATCAAGATCATTTTTATAAACATTTAGTTTTCTTTTTAAAGTTAACCTAGACCTAGGTTTTCTTTTCAACTATAAAACATTTTCTATCAAAAAACCCTAAAAAAAAATTTCTTTTCACTTTGCATTTTCTTGCGCATTTTTACATTATAAATTATGTAATTGTCAAAGCCTTGTAACAGTAATTAGGGCTTATTTTTACTTATCATCCCCATTTGTAAATTTGTATCCATCATCCCTCAAAGTATTGTAATAGCGTAGGACTTTTAATTTCCACAATTTATCGCTTTCCATATTATTGCTAGTAATTAGGGTTTGTATAGAAAGACTTAAAATCAATACTAGACAACCTTAATTCAAGACAAAAATGCATGAAAACAAAAACACTTTGCACACTCGCACCTCTAGGGTAATCCACACTTGTTGCCTCGGATAAAATAGTCATGTCCCTCGAACATGGGATGCTTTAGCAAAGACCCTCAATTACAAGATCGTAGTCCCTCGATGATCCTTCGACGTTGCCTTCGGTAAATGATCTTAGTCCCTACGAAAATTGCTAAAGCATCCTACAATGTTGCCTTCTATGACTATATGATGACCCACGCCCGTCCCTTCACATTCGAGGATAAGGTTCCTTACTAACTAATGGTAAGATAACACTATCTAAAGGAGGAGGAAAAGAACAAAGACTTTTTGAGTAGGTAGAACGCTCGTAGTTGCTTGCTCACAAACATTCCAAAACAAAACATCTTTCAAACACACTAACACTTTTTCCATATAATATTTTCAAAAGTCAATACTTTGTATACATTCTTATAGAGACGAGAATCATTACAAAGTTATCCTAAACAAAGGCACTTTTCAAAAATACTTTCAAACAAACACAAACACATTTTACAAAGTATTTCAAAGTGAGTTAGCAACTAAGATCCCGTAGATAACTATGGATGAAAAGGATGCTAACACCCTCCCTTTTCATAACCTACCCCCGGAACTCAAGAAAATTCTCAAAAGGTTTTTCCTGTTATTTTCACCCTTTCCTTTATTGGATAAAAGAAAAGTCGGTGGTGACTCTTGTCATCCGCAACAATTGTGATAAAATGCAAAATACCCAAGTCAGTTTTCCCACCATATTATAGAACTGGCGATTCTGCTGGGGAGAGACTTAAAAGTGGGGTTACCTTAGAGATTAGTTCACATTTATTGCTTTACTTGTTTGACTTGTTTTCTTTATATTTGTGGGTTATGCTTGGGTTTTACTTGTAAGAATTTTATACCCAGATTTGGAGCACATTAGGTAAGTAGCAATAGATCATGGGGACTGTGCAGGGTATACCTACATGGTCAAATAGATGGCTACGTTAGTGTGACACATTTGTTGGGACTGGTATCCTTTGAGTCCAGTCAAGGAGAATACGGGGCCACTGTGTGGTGTCATGAAGCACTAACTGACCGTAGAACCTTAGTTGAACAACTTGGCCATTAGAAAGTAGTGAGGTAGCCTGCTTTAGTGCAAACTAAAGTTGGTTGATACTTGATACTACACTCATTGAGATCATACTTTCGGGATATTTTGGCCGCAGTTTAGATGCTTGAGATAAAACAATGCCCGATGAAGAAAGATCAATGATATTGAGATTTCCTAGAACCCGGTTACTTTTGCTAAGACAGGTTAAACCAACTAAACTTCAAGAGGATACTTACCAATAAACCCAATGCAATCCAAAACCTAAGGTCTCGTGTGCTTTGTTTCGTGTGTGGTTATTTGCTCATGACATCATAACATCATGCCATAGCATTTTACTAACCATTTCAAGGACCTACGAATTTATCTTTGTTCTATTTTGTAGGATATGGCTTCCGCTCGCAAAAATACCATCCAAATCAACTTCGTAAGAGTGCATCCTCAACTCAAATAATTAGCATCAAGGGTTCCTAAAAATTCTCCGTTCACCAAAAGATATGGTCGACTTCTCGACCTAGTTACCTCAAGCTTTGAAGAATACATGATAAAGGTGGTTTTTCAGTTCTTCGACCCTATACACCATTATTTCACCTTTCTTGATTATCAATTAGTGCCTACAATGGAAGAATCATCTCAATTGTTTGGAATACAAGTCCTTGACCAAACACTATTCACCAGTTTAAAGGAAACTCCAAAGCCTGAAGTTATCGTCAAAGCCTTACATTTGAATAGTTATGACATTATAGCTAATTGAGAAATAAGAAGTGGGGTCAAAGGCTTTTGGCTAAATTCCTGATGGAGAAGGCTCGTTCATTTTTGAATGTTTTGGATTTACAAGCTTTTGAAGAAATCTTGGCCCTTCTAATGTATGGTTTGGTTCTCTTTCCTAACCCTGACCAACTCGTAGATGTGAATGATGTCAAAATCTTCCTTACTCGAAACCTGATGCCTGCATTGCTTGGGGACATTTTGCACTCCCTCCATACTCGCACTATGAGAAAGCGAGGAACCCTCATGTGTTGCTTGCCTTTTCTGGCTAGATGGTTTATTTCGCACCTTACTCGATCAATATAGAAGAATGAACAAGGCTTAAGGTGGTCTCAAAGGTTGATGTCACTTTCTCATTTGGATATCATTGGTACTCTCGATCTCAAGAAGACTTTTCTATCATTTATCATTGTGGGGAGTTCTCTAATGTTTCACTCTTGGGAATTATGGGAGGTATCACTTGTAACCCTTCTCTAGCCTTACGAAAGTTTGGCTATGCTCGAAAAGATGGTCCCCATGATGCATTCATTCAAGGAATTATGTTCGACTATGAGAATGATGTCCAAGGTTATCATCGAAGGTTTATGCATGCTTGGGGCATGGTGAGCAAGGTTGATAGCAAGAATTTAGGGCATAAGAATTCCATCTCTCTTGAACCTTATCTCAAGTAGGTACGAGCTCGTTCTCAAAGTCTCATAATGCCATATCCTACTATTATACCAATAGGTGTGGAGCCCATTACCGAAGGGGGTGTTCCTCATACCATTCTCCATCCTAGCATGCCTACCAACCTCGAAGAATTTCAAAGATCGTGGATTTAACTCAAGGGGGAATGAGACACCTTTGAAGCTCGATTCTACGAAAGCGAGAAGAAAGTGTTGGAGCTCACAAGGCAACTTCACGAGGAGCAAAGCCTGAATGCCTACATTGCACCAAAGATGATGCGCCAGTGGGAGACTTGAGTCTTTTTGTTTTAGGAGTTTATTTTGTCGTCTCTTTAAGACCTTTTTGCTTTTTTCCACTGTAAGCCTAAGAGGCATTTGTAATTCTGGAACTTATTAATACAATTGTTGTTTTGTCTTCTCTTTGTCTGGCAAGTTTAAATTCCTTAAAGTCCTTGAAAACATTGCATCCGCATAACATGCATCATATCATAAGCAGGTTTTCCGACGCAGGATTCCTCATCTTTTTACTGTTTATTTCAGTATAAGGTGGATCTCGAGAAAACCGTCAAGGACTTGGAGACTCAACACTCTCAGTTTCAAGAGACTCTGCTCAACTTAGCAAAGGGTCAACAAGAAATGATGGAACTTCTTGTCATGAAGAAGAAGACCAAGAAGAAAATTATAATCAACATGGGGAAGAGGTTCAAAGGCCCCGCCAGACAAGTTCAAATTGAAGAGGAATCCTCCGAGGAGGATGATAATAAAAAATGAAGATGCTAGAAGCACCCGTGTTGGGGTGGAAACAATCAAACTTCCGAGGACGAGGATTATTCCGATGAGAAATACCTGCCCGTCGATGACAGATACAAGCAGCTAGAAGATAGACTAAAGGCTATAGAGATCCAAGATGTACCTGTCTGGGACTTTGGAGACTTGGGTTTGGTACCTGGGTTAGTCATCCCCAACAAATTCAAGATCCCTATTTTTGCGAAGTATGATGGGGTCTCCTGTCTGAAGCTTCATCTAAGATCCTACGTGTGTAAAATTCAGCCGCATACCGCTGATAGGAAACTATGGGTGCACTTTTTCCAAGAGAGTCTATCTGGAATACAGTTGGAGTGGTTTTACCAATTGGAAGGGGGCTAATATCCATACCTGGGAGGATCTGGCTGCTGCCTTTTACCGCCAATAGCAATATAATGCTGATCTTGCACCAACTAGGGTGCAATTGTAAGGAATGACCATGAGTTCAAATGAGGGCTTCAAAGAATATGCCCAAAAGTAGAGAGACTTAGCTGGCAGGGTGTAGCCACCCTTAATTGATAGAGAATTGGTAGACATGTTTATGGGAACATTAACTGGTCTATTTTTCAACTTGCTGATTGGGAGTTCATCATCCGGATTTACTGAATTAATCTTTACCGGAGAGAGGGTGGAAAGTGGAATTAAAAGCGACAAGATACCCATGGCCTCCACCTCTAACATTGTGAAAAAACCATTTACTGGAAAAAAGGAAACCAATGCCGTGTAAGGGTCAAGAAGCCGTACGAAGAATGACCGCCATCATTCAATAAGGGAAGTATTGATTTCTAACCCAACTCCAACTCAACGACTGCGTCAACAAAATAACCAACAAAGACCGGATGCCCAGAGAAGACAATTTACTAGAATCAATATGCAATTATCTCAAGCTCTGCAACATTTATTGAAGGCTGATTTGGTAACACTATGAGATCACCCTTCTAACCCTAACACAACTTCTCCAAAATATAATCCCAATTCAAAATACGCTTACCATTCAAACAGTCTCGGACATGATACCAATGACTGTTGGTCTCTGAAGAACAAAATCCAAGACATGATTGTTAACAAGACTATTGAATTCGATCCTCTACCAACTCCCAAGTGATCACCGCACCCATGCCTAATCATTGTAAGGGTGTCAATGCTATTTAAGATGCCTCTTTTGTTTCCTCCGTCAAAGATTTGACCACTCCTTTGAAGACTATTAAAAGGAATTTGTTGAAATCTGGTGTATTTCCAGATTGTTTTGAAGACTGCTACCATTGTGCTATACAAATTAATGGTTGTGAATGGCTGAAGAAAGGTGTCCAACACTTGATGAATAGCCATGAATTTCTATTTGAGAAAACTCCATCTATGAAAATATTAACCCAAAGTGTATCTTAAGAGTTTGAAGACGTGTTCGTCATTACTATCTCAAACACTCCTATTAGGATCACCTATAAAGGTCTTATTAGGATTCCCACTAAACCAAAAATAGATCCATTAATTATCACCACATCGGGGCCAGTTCCCTACTCTTCTGATAAGGATATGCCCTAAAATTATGGGGCGGAAGTGTATTATCATGGTATCAAACAAGACTCATGGATTGATGAAGATGAAATTGCTGACATTACAAACGTTGTTGGATCAAGTAAAGTTACTAGGACGGGGAGGATTTTCTCTCCAGAGATTTCACCTCCGACAACCACCACTACACTCATTCGTATTACTTCTATTAAACATGTTGTTGATGCTCGAGGAAAGGAAAAAATGATTGAGCCTTCCAGGAAGGAGGCGCCCACAAAAGATTTTACCATTAAGGATCCATCTACCCAAGAGATGAAGGAGATTCTAAAAATTATCAGAAAAAGTGATTACAAGATAGTGGAACAGTTGGGGCAAACACCCTCGAAGATTTCCATGCTATCTTTGTTGCTATGCTTTGAGGCACATGTCCAAGACCTGTTAAAATTCCTGAAAAATGCACATGTCCCACAAGAAACTACGGTCGACCAATTTGAAAATTGTGTAGCAAGCCTGACTACTGACAACGGTTTGGGGTTTTCAGATGCAGATTTGACCCCGATTGGGAAGAATCACAACAAAGCTCTACATGTTTCCATCGAGTGTAAAGGAACCACCCTGACACATATGTTAATGGATATTGGGTCCTCCCTGAATGTCTTACCAAAAGGTGCTCTGGATAGGTTGGACTATGAAGGTTTAGTACTAAAACCTAGTGACATTGTGGTGATGGCTTTTGACGGATCAAAGAGAATGGTACATGGAGAGGTTGATCTCCCTATCAAGGTTGGGTCTCAAGTCTTCAACTAAACATTCTATGTGATGGATATCCTCCCAGCTTATTCTTGCCTGCTTGGACGCTGATGGATCCATAGGGCAGGTGCAGTAAATTCCACACTACATCAGAAGTTGAAGTACCCGGTCAAGGGGAAAATTGTCACTGTATACGGAGAAGACGGGTTTATAATTAGTCATCTAAATTCAATCAAATATGTTAAAATGGATGGCGAGTTCATAGAGACTCCTTGTCAAGCCTTTGAAGTGGTCTCTCTCATGGTTGTTGTTGCCAAATCCACTCTTGACACTCCCAAAGCTGCTAAAGATACACAAAGGATAGAGTCTCTCAAAGACGCTCGTGTTGTTGTTGAAGACGGAGGTTGCACCATTTGGGGACAACTTCCTGATTTCCCTTTCAAGTCAGACAAATTTGGGTTGGGCTTCACTTCTAAGGCTCAAAAAGAGGTTCGACGTGCTCGTGTTGGGAAATCGCCTCTCCGTATTAGCAACCATGAAGTTAATGCTCTTGGAGGCTCTGACAGTGATGGTGACTGGGACGATTAGATCTACCCAACTGCTGATAGAGGACTCAACAATTGGAAGACCAAGGACTTCATCTCAATCTCCTTCAGCTAGGAGTAATTTCCATTTCTTGTTTTTTATTATCTTGAGAAATTTTTCTGTAACTTCATCTAAAAAAATGACTTTAAACCATGTGCCTTCCCCGTGGCACAATGGTCCGTTTGTTAAGGGTATGTCACTTTCATATGCCATATGCTCATTTTAATGAAAAACATTGTACTATTTTGCATTTATATTTCGCGCTCTTTGTCTTTCTTTCACTTTACTGCATTTTCAAATAGCCATGTGACCTTACATGCACACAGACACATTTGTAGATCCACATCCACTCTGGATCTCGTTGACAACGATTCTGCTATTGCCATCTATGACTTTGAAAATCCAATCTATCAAGCCGAAGACAGAGGTGAAGAAGATTGTGAAACACCTGGGGAACTCTCCAGACTTCTGATACAAGAGGAAAAGGCCATCCAACCACACGAGGAACTAGTTGAAGTGATAAACTTGGGTACTGAGGCAGATAAGAAAGAAGTCAAGATTGGCGCTAACCTAGAAGATAATGTCAAGAGCATATTGGTTCAGATGTTGCACGACTATGTTGAGGTATTTTCTTGGTCATATGAAGACATGTAGGGACTTGATACTAACATCGTAGTTCATTGTCTACCAATGAAAGAAATATTGCCCTCCGATCAAGAAAAAGGTTCATCACATGCAGCCAGATATGTATGAGAAAATCAAGACTGAGGTAATGAAGCAGTTCGATGCGGGTTTCCTGGAGGTAACGTCGTATCCCCAATGGGTTGAAAATGTTGTTCCAGTCTCGAAGAAAGATGGTAAGGTCCGTATGTGTGTAGACTATAAGGATTTAAATAGGGCGAGCCCCAAAGATGATTTTCCACTACCCACATTGATGTATTGGTTGAGAATACTGCTCAACATAAGGTGTTCTCCTTCATGGACGGCTTTTTCGGGTACAACCAGATCAAAATGGCGCCCGAGGACATGGAGAAAACCACTTTTGTCACACAGTGTGTTGAGCAAAATTAGGGTTTGGGTTTTTATCAAGATTTCTTGAGGATTTTGAAGTGAAACTTTGCACATGGCCTTTATATGCTTGTAAGATCATATGTTTGAATTTTTAATCATCAATTTTGAAGGGAAGTGGATCAATTGATTTAGAGGGGCAAAATGGTCATTTTGGTCAAAATCAGTCAAAGTCAAGGTTAACCAAGTGAATTTTTGGCCAACCATCAATTCAAGGATGTAATTTCCACATTTTAAGTCCATTTTGGTCATTGGATCAAAGAGATTTAAGTTTGGGTTGAAACTTATTCTTGAAGAAACCCTAAAAGTTACTAATTTTGGAAAATGAGGACTTAATTTCAAAAATTCATATTTTATTCACCCTTGATCAAGAAGATGTAAATGAAATATGCTTGGAAAGCTAATAGAATTATCTTTCACCTCCTTTTGGTCTCATGTCCATATTGATAAGGAATCAAGAGTTATCGCCTTTTGAAGTCACGAGATTATATGTCATTTTTCAAAATTAATGAATTTCAAGCCAAATTTTGAGAACCTTAATGGATCAATTTGCAAAAACTATAAACTAGGGGATTGTATATATTTTCAATACCTTTTCAAATTGTGCTCATTTGTGCTAAAATTCAAAAGTATGAGCAAGTTGTGGACTTTGGAATTTTGAGACTTTTCATTGAAATCATGCATGCCATGCAAATTGCAATTTGTTGATAACTTGATTTGTGGCCTTTTGTTTCACTTAAAACTTGGTCCATGACCAACATGTAATGCACCAAGGCCCATCATGCCAAAGCTTGAGCTGCACATGGGCAAATGAGAAGGGAATTCGTGTTTTTGCAAAAAAATGGCATGAAGTTGCCTAATCACCAACACTAGCTTAATGCAAGGATTTAAGTCCTAATCTTATTGCTAATCTCTTTCTGGGAACAAATGGATTAAAATGCACGCAAAAATCAATCCAACGCACGAGGGATTTCAAGGCTGCATGTGCATACTTAATTTTGGCCAAAAGAAGATTTCTTTGACTCCAAGAGCTTTCAGCGCAAAAAACCGATGCTACCCTCCTCCTAATGCTCTATATATTGAGAAGCAAGCCTCAGTGCAAAGGGTTTGTGCCTCATTTCAATCAAAGTCAGAAACTCCATATCTTTAGCTCTGCATTTTTCTTCGATTCTTCCATCTCCCTTGCGCGTTTTGGCCAATTCTTCTTGCATTCTCTTCTCCAAGTGATAAGGATTGTAGATCGAGGCTTGGATTGCAACTGGAGTGAAGGAGGCAGTAGATCCATTTTTTCTCAAAGGTATGAATTCTCAACTTTGAATTCTAATTTCTAGCCATGCCTCGTGTGATTTAAGTTCATAATCATGTTGTTTGAAGTCTATGGAATGATTCTGAAGCTTTGTAGCGTTTAATTTGATGATTTATGCATATTTGGATGTTCTGAAACTCGTGATTCAGAATGTTTTTGTTCATATTCATGACTTGATTATGGACAATGTGGTGGATGATTTGATTTGATTCGAATTGCTATGGATTCTTTGCCATGCTAGATTTGATTTGCCTTTGATTTCATGAAGAATGATGCAAAATTGAGCATGTTATGTTGATCTGAAAGTGAGCCCTAAGCCTAAGAAGATGCGCGCGTTTTTGGATCATCCGAAGGTTGAAGATGATGTGGTGGCACATCATGATTGGTCTGTTTGAATTTTTTGGCTTATTTGAATTTTTGTTTTATTTGGCATTTTAATTAATTTTGTTTTCTGATCAAAACACATTAAAAAATTCCAAAAAAAATACCATAAGTCAATATTATTTTCTAGTATTTGTCACATTTTTTTTGGATTTTTTTAAAATAATCCGATTGGTTTTAAAAATTCATAGGTTTAATTAATTAATTGATCAAAGTTTATTTTTATTTTAATAGTTCTATTGATCTAAAAAATCCACAAAAATTATTTGAGAACCACAAAATAATATGAAAATTGATTCTGACTTTGGTTCATCATTTTTCTTATTTTTGATTAAAAATTTAATTTCAAAAGGTTATTTGTAATATTTGTATGTTTTTTTTATTTTAATACTTCTATTAATTCAAAAATTCCAAAAAAAAATCATGTAATCTTATTTTTAATCATAGAATCTGATCATATTTTTGCTTTGACCATTTCATGATTTTTGGTTGTGGTTTACATTTTTTTCCCTTAAATAATAATTCAATTAATAATTGTTTGTTTTTTTATATTTTCCTTTTATCCAAAAAATTCACAAAAATTCAGGGATGTATGTTTTTAGCCCAAATATTTGAATATAATTTTTTTTGGGCATTTTTCTGACTTTTTGATTTAAATACTATTTTGATTTGTGAATATTTGTTAATTACATAATTGTTTGAATATTAATTTCTTTCTTGACTTTTCCTCATTCAAAAAAAATATGAAAAAATATATTTTCTGACATTTAGGGTTTCTTGATATTTTGCATGACCTTGGTTTGATTTTTTGGGTTTTGATCCTATTTAAAAAATATTTAGGATTAAAAGTCAAAATCTAGGGTTTTGTTGCTTATGGTGCAAGTTTCATGTTCAAAATCCTTGTGTCTTGGACTTTTATTGGATTTCAGGTCTTGTTCATGGTTCATGAATGTGTTGGGAATTTGAAAACCATTTTTCTTGAAATACTTGACTTGGTTTGACATTTTTCCACAAATAATTTTGAAAACTTGTCTAGTTTGGTGGTTTTGCCAACTAGTCTTGAACTTTGAATTTCACTTGGCCTCTTCCTCAATAATTCATGAACTCAAGGCTTGCATTCTGACTTTTATACCTTTCAAGGATGTTAAAATATTTTTGGTTTGAATTATGGATCCTTGTTCCTATTTTTGATGTAATTTTGAAGTGAAGGTACCCAATTGAGTTTGCTTATCTTGTTGCAATTTGTTTGATGGCCAATGAACTTGAGTGAGGCCTATAATTGAGAACCTAATGATCATGTTGGTTCTTACTTGTCCATTTTAGCTCAAGCCATTTCATTTATAAGCTTCATGTTTGAATATTTTGAACCATCTAATGCATTATGAAGGTTTCATTTCCTATTGTGTTCATGAAGATGTGATTGAATTAGCTATGCATGATTGAAATGTGTTTGCTACTGACTTGCATGGTCTTTGTTCATATTATTCCCAAGCTCTTATGATCCTTGATTGACATTTAACTGTCAATTCAACATGGTGATAGAAAGGAGCAACATTCCCTTGCTTTTCTTGACCTAATCTGTGCATATGTTTGTTTCTTCTTGTTTATCATGTCTAAAGCCATCATGTTTGTTCTCACTTCTTCACCCTATGGAATACTAACTTGGTTGTTGAATGTGCGAGGTACTCTGTGTAAGTTGCCACTCTTGGCTTGAGGCTTTTCTATGTTTCACTTTATTTGTGAAACACAGTCTATTATACTGGCGTTTTTTTGTGCTTGGCATGTTTGATGGTTTATGCAGGATATATATACATTTGATTGTGAATGCCATACAATTCCCCTGGGACTTGTTCATATCTGTTATATTCCTGACTCAATTTATTTACCGATGCCAGCTTGCTTGAAGCTTCTCTGGGTTTCTTTTATTCTTGCTCGATTGCTACAGATAGTTATCTGTTTGGTATTGTACCATTTCCTTTCTACCCTTTTCATTTTGCATAATTCTCTGATTGCATGATGGGATCTCTGTTGCTGATATATGTCAGGAGGCCCTCTGATTTTTTATCTGATGCATGTGTAGTGTTGTTGATCGATGAGTCACTCAATTTAGAAATTGAGATCATGACTTCGCTCTCATTGCATGTTCCCTATAGGATGCTTATTTCTTTTCTTCTTTAATTGTTGATCTATGAGTCACTCAATTTAGAAATTGAGATTACTACTTCGCTCTCATTGCATGTTCCCTATAGTATGTTTATTGCTTTTCTTCTTTAATTGTTGATCGATGAGTCACTCAATTTAGAAATTGAGATCACGACTTCGCTCTCATTGCATGTTCCCTATAGGATAGTTTTGTTAAGCTCTCTTTGACATGCTGATTAAGGTAGGAATCCATGTATGCTAACATAGGATAGGACTCTCCTTTATCCTCAACCTTAGGGTCAACCTTTGTATGATAACACTAGGGATAATACTAGGTCAGTTTCCCTTTCTATGCATTTTGCATCTTAAAACAAAAACTTGTTTTCTTGGCAAATCATAAGACACTTCTAATAAACTCAAACCCTTTCTTCAAGATAAAAGATACAAACCAATCCTATTTGTTGTACATCTCATGACTTTGTTATCTTGAAGCCGATGTTTCGCCATCGCACATGTTTGTTATCCTACTTTGATTCTCGATATCATTGTTAGGTGTGATGTTTTGTCATCCGTTTTGTTGATGTTTCGCCATCTTTGCCATGATAACTTGTTATCTTGAAGCCGATGTTTCGCCATCACACATGTTTGTTATCCTACTTTGATTCTCGATATCATTGTTAGGTGTGATGTTTTGTCATCCATTTTGTTGATGTTTCACCATCTTTGCCATGATTTCTTTGTTACCTTTTAGCCGATGTTTCGCCATTGCACATTTGATTAAAGTCGATGTTTCGCCATCGCACATGTTTGTTATCCTACTTTGATTCTCGATATCATTGTTAAGTGTGATGTTTTGTCATCTGTTTTGTTGATGTTTCGCCATCTTTTCCATGATAACTTGTTATCTTGAAGCCGATGTTTCGCCATCGCACATGTTTGTTATCCTACTTTGATTCTCGATATCATTGTTAGGTGTGATGTTTTGTCATCCGTTTTGTTGATGTTTCGCCATCTTTTCCATGATTTCTTTGTTACCTTCTATCCGATGTTTCGCCATCGCACATTTGATTAAATTCGATGTTTCGCCATCGCACATGTTTGTTATCCTACCTTGATTCCTAATATCATTGTCAGGTGTGATGTTTTGTCATCCGTTTTGTTGATGTTTCTCCATCTTTTCCATGATTAACTTGTTACCTTTTAGCCGATGTTTCGCTATCGCACATTTGTTTGAAGCCGATGTTTTGCCATCACACATGTTTGATTATCTAACTTTGACTCTCAATGTCACTGCTAGGTGTGTTGTTTTGTCATTCGATGTTTCGCCATCTTTGACATGTTGCTTTGTTAATATTTAACCAATGTTTTGCCATCTCATTTGTTTATTGTTTTATTCGATGTTTTGCCATCTTGTCTGTTTTTGTTGTCTTAACTAAAAAACACAAACAAACTAAAATACATAAGCCGAACTACGGCTGCTCTGATTCCTTAAAAGGGATACGTAGGCATTGGGGTAGGGCCCGACCGAGCACAACTGTTATTTTCCCTACATTATTTTCTTTTTCTTTCGCATGCATTCCCTTTTCAGTTGTAAGCCATAGACATAGGATTTGACCACACCCACTAGACTAGACAACAAGAGTGGATACCATAGAGTACTACGGACGTGTGGGGTGCTAACACCTTCCCCTCACGTAACAGACTCCCTTACCCGATCTCTCGGTCGAAAGACCGTGATTTCTCCCTTTCCAGGTTTTCTCGATGTTTACCTTTCCCTTTCGGCGGGATAAAAGACGTTCGGTGGCGACTTCATTGATGTTTCATTAACATCCAGATGATAGGTTCTGGCCGTGTAGTTTCAGCTGGCGACTTCATTGGGGATAGGTTGACCTTTTGTAGGTCCATCCCGGAGTCTATCCTAGCTCTTGTTTTTTTTTTGGTGTTTATTTTACCGCTTTGCATATTTATCTGTTTGCATTGCATCCTATGTGCGCTTTACCTTATGCATACTGGATTTGGCTGGACTGTTTGGTTTCTGGTTTTCTTGATGGGTGGTTTGTTCCATGAGGTAAAAGGCCTCGTACCCAGGCTATGAGTGAATCCATAGGAACTAGGAATAGAGTGTCCATGGCAGCTATGAGTTGGATGCTTTATAGACCTGACCATGAGACCCATGACTTCGGAGGTAGTTCGGATAGGTGTCATCGTATGATGATACCGACATTCAAGCTCATGTACTCTGGTTTGGCTTTTAACCTTATCTTGACCTAGACTACACCCGTGAGAGGGGTGGGAAATCTTTTCTTACAGGTACAAGTACTGTTGGTGACTTTGTATTGCGAAGGTGACTCAAGTTCCTGTGATAGTTTTGAAGCCTCGAGTTTCTCTTGTGATTTTGAGTGGTGTTGTTCTGTAATGGTCCAGCCTTGATCCAGTGTGAAACTTCGATCCTGTCATATTGCATCATAGCATATTTATTTCTAAAAAATGATGATGTAAAAAATAACTAGCATACACATGTCATTTTCCAGGGACATTCAAGAGTCTTCTTTCCATCAGAAAGGGCTGTCTCCCACCAGTTGAGTGTAATTCAGTTCATGTTAAAAAGCTTACCAGGCATACTTTCTCTTATCAGATTCCTACCATTGATGTGTCCGAGTTGAAGAGGTTGAGTTCTTATCTGAAGGGTGATGTTCTGAACAATTTCAGCAAAAATTATGGCAACTTGCTACTAGTCCTTAATACTCCAGTTGACCCAATGGCTTTGATTAGTCTCCTCCAGTTTTATGACAAAGAATTGCGGTGTTTTACTTTTCAAGATTATCAATTGGTTCCCACCTTAGAAGAGTACGCGTACCTACTTAATACCAAGTTGTCCGATGAAGTTCCTTTTGTCCAAGTACCGGAGAAGCCAAAATTCGAAGTTATTATTGAGATTCTTCGTTTGAGTTAGAAAGAGGTGAAAGACAATTGGAAGTCCAGTGAGGGTATTACAGGGTTTTATTTGGATTTCTTAGTGAAGAAAGCTGAAGACTGGGCAAAGAAAGGTAATTAGAGTGACTTCGGTTCTCTGTTTGCTCTCATGATATACGGGGTCGTCCTCTTCCCTGGCAAGAGAAATTTTATGGATTTGGCGGCTATTTGTGTTTTTAGAAACAAGAACCCGATACCGACACTCTTGGAGGATACTCTTTACACCATTCATTTGGCGGCTATTTATGCCATTCGATGTTGTATCAATGGTTTAAGTTGCATCTACCGGTAAGTTGCCCTTTTGTGGATACCAGGCTTTCTCTCCGATGGTCGTCAAGGCTTGTCAACCTTACTTCATTTGATATCCGGTGGAATTACGACATGGGGGAAGTACGAAGTGTTATCACTAGATGTGAAGATTTCCCTAATGTTCCCCTTATAGGAACTAAGGGATGCATCAACGATAATCCTGTGCTTGCTTATCGTCAATTGGGATATGCAATGGATGGACCGCCAAAGGTTGAGAAGGTGTCTGAATCAGTGTATTTTGCTAAGGGAAGTGATTCTGTGATGTTGAAAAGAGTGACAAGTGCTTGGAAGGGAATTCACAAAAAGGATAGAACTACTTTGGGCAAGAAGGTTCCTATTGCTAGGGTTCCTTACATAGATTGGGTTAAATCCAGGATTAAGATCTTACGGTTACCATTTGCAAGGTTGGCTCCTCTATACGAGCAACCTCCTGTTGTTTCAAGTAATACGGTGCCTACCGAGATGTTCACCCAGGTTCATGTTGAGAACATTCAGCTTCGTGCAAAAGACCGTGAGGCGGGGGTGAAACTTTATTGGGCAGATCAAGAAAGGGCCGACTTAGCTCGCAAACTCAGAGAAGCTCAAGGGGAAACTTCTGATGCAACTGGTTTTAGGAAGAGATCTCATGCTGAAATGGAAGAAGAATTGAGTAAGACTCATCAAGAGTGTCGGAAGCTTCAGGTATCTAAAAATAACTACAGGAAGAAGATTCAGAACTTAGAAAAACAACTCAAAGACAAAGATGCTCAGCTCGAGAGGGAAGTGGCCCAGAAGCGTGTTGCAGAAGATCGGTTCCAGGAAAGTAAAATAGTCGCATCTCAACATTTGAAGGAGAAAGCCAAACTTGAAGAGTACTGTCAACATCTTGAAGCATGTTTAGTTCCGGAGATTTAGTTTTGTTATTTACTTTTGGTATGTTTGATCACCCCCAGAATTGTTGGGAGGGACCAATTGTTTGTTGTTATTATTCAGTTCTTCTTGCTTTATTTGTTAAGACATGTGTTTTGTTGTTTATCATTACACTCTTAATTGACCGAAGTCACTTGGACATCGTTTCTTTTGCTTATAAATAATTGAAGTGTTCATCTTATTATCCTTTCTCTTTTGATTGTATGGTGGCACTCCATGATTGATGAATAAAAGGACTCTTGGATACCAGGAAATGACAAACATATCATGCACATCATGCATTTCATAACATTACAGGTTATCTCAAGACGGTTTTCTTATTCTGCTGCTTTACTTATTCAGAATTCAAGACGACTACTCATCGGTATTCCACCAGAAACAACTTGCCAAGACAGATGGAACAGGTTCAAGCTGAACTCGCTGAAATGAGGGCCCAGATGGCTACTCAGATGACTCAGTTCATGGAGGTCATCACCAATGTGAATCGGCGGCAAGAGGAACTAGCTGCCATTGTCAACAACCAACGCCGCTATCCAGGGGATGGTGGAAATCAAGGGCTTTATCAGGACGTTTCTGTAGGATTGGGGGATGTGCAAGATCAACCTGCTGGAAATTTTCATGGGATGCCAGGAAACCCTTTTGTGCACAATGTAGGGCAGTTTCCTCTGTCTCCTGGACCTCTTCTTGTGGGGAACAGAAGAGCTAATCAGGGCGGTGTAAGGAATTATTAGGATCAGGATTTTGATTTTGACCAGGATGAAGATCGGTTTTCTGTTCGGCATTCAGAGCCGGAGGTTCAGATTGAGGATATGAAGTATCGTTTGTTGGAAGAACGTCTGAAGGCTGTGGAAGGGCAATGAGTCTTTGGTATGGATGCTAATGATCTCGGGTTGGTGTATGGGGTGAAGGTTCCTCCAAAGTTCAAGCCTCCAACATTTGAGAAGTACAATGGAATGTCGTGTCCTATTACTCATGCAACTGCTTATTTCCGGAAGATGTCAGTACATACTGAGGATCAAGGGCTTTTGATTCACTTTTTCTAGGATAGCCTATCTGGGGCATCCCTGGAGTGGTACATGAAGCTGGAGAAAACCCATATTCGTTGTTGGAATGATCTTGCTTGGGCTTTTGTCAAACATTATCAGTACAATGTGGATATGGCGCCTAATCGGACTCAGTTACAGAATATGTCACAGGGACCAAAAGAATCTTTCAAGGAATACGCTCAGAAGTGGCGTGAGTTGGCTGTGAGGGTTCAACCTCCACTCATGGAGAGAGAACTCATTGATATGTTTATGAGTACCCTACAAGGGCCATTCTATGAACACATGATAGGAATTACTTCGGCAGGATTTGCAGACTTGGTTATGGCTGGTGAAAGAATTGAAGTTGGTTTGAAATTGGGAAAAATTCATATTGGAGGTTCCAGTGGCTCATCCGGGGGCAGTAAGAAACCATTCAACGCTTACCCTAAGAAACAGGAAGGCGAATCAAGTGCAGTCTACTCGCATAGAGGAAGAAGAGAGGATCGTCAGCATCAACGGGTCAATGTTGTTTCTATTCCTATTAATGCTCCTCCGCAGCAAAGACCAAATACAGTGCCTCAGCAACAAAGGCAGCAAGATGCTCCGCGTCAGTATAATAACCAATAGTAGAGATAGCCCAGAAAATTCGATCCCTTGCTGGTAACTCTTACTGAAGCACTCCACCACCTTCTTGATTTGAAGCTGATGAGTTTGAGAAATATGCCACCACCACCCGCAAGGCTCCCTGTTAACTATGATGCTAATGAAAGATGTGAATTCCATTTAGGAGGGGTTGGTCATTCTACTGACAATTGCTTTGCGTTGAAGTGCAAAGTACAAGACTTGTTGGATTCTAAGGCAATTGAGTTTACTCTGGTAACTGGTCCGAATGTTACTCAGAACCCAATGCCTAGGCATGGAGGGGGTGTTCTTAATATGATTGATGATAATGGTGAAATGTTGAATTTAATCATGGATGTGGAATAAGTAACTACCCTGCTAGGATGTGTTAAGAGGTATTTGCTTGACAATTCTATTTTCTCGGGTTGTACTTCTGAGTGTGCCAAGTGTAAAGAGCAACCGAAGGGCTGTGATGATTTGGAAGCAAGTATCCAGTTGTTGATAAAAGAGGGGTCCCTGCAATTTGATAGAAAATCGAGCTACCTCAATGTTACTGAAGAAGATATTACTGTGATATCTATTCCTTACACCCTTGTACGCATTCCTGCCCCATCTAGGGCACCTCCTTTGATGATCACGGTACCTGGTCCCATGTCGTATACCAGTGAGAAGGCTGTCCCGTGGCATTACGGCACCGATGTCTATTACCACGGGGTAAAGCAGGAGGCTAATGCTCGTTTGTCAGAGGAAGAACATGTTGAAGATGATGAGGAGGAAGTCCATAACTTTTCCGGTGCGGGTCGAATGACTAGAAGCGGGAGAGTATTTGGTCCTTACAATGTGCAAGATGCGGATGATGCTTCTGCAAGAGAAAAGGGAAACCAACAGGTAATGATTGGTAATCCGAGGGTTACGCCAGCCAACATGACTCAATCAATTTCGATACCAGGAGATTCTTCAGTTCCCAATGAGGTTGAAGAGTTAATGCGAATTATCAGAAAGAGTGATTATAGCATAATTGATCATTTGAGCCATACTCCTTCTAAGATGTCTATCTTATCTCTGTTTATTTATTCAGAACCTCATAGAAATGATTTTATGAAGTTGTTGAAGAATGCGTTCGTGCCACATGAGATAGCAATCAATCAATTTGAGAATGTTTGTGCTAACATATCTGTCGGGAATGGTTTGGGCTTCACCGATTTTGATCTTCCTCCAGAGGGACCAGACCATAACAAAGCGTTGCATATTTCAATGGAGTGCAGAGGCACTAATTTATCTCGGGTTTTGGTAGACACAGGATCATCCTTAAATGTATTGCCCAAGTCAGCATTGATGAAGATTGATTATTCTGGACTAGTGTTGCGCCCTAGCGATTTGATGGTGAAGGCGTTTGATGGGTCTTGAAGGTCAGTATTTGGGGAGGTGGAGCTGCCAATCAAGGCTGGTCCTCGCACCTTCACGGTTACATTTTTTGTGATGGATATACAGTCAGCATACTGTTGCTTGTTGGGGAGGCCGTGGATTCATAGAGCAGGAGCAGTTACTTCTACTATTCATCAGAAACTCAAGTATCCTGCAGAGGGAAAAGTGATAACTGTATGCGGAGAAGAAGAGTACATTGTGAGTCATTTGACGTCATTTCGTTATGTCGAAGTTGAAGGCGAGATTCACGAAACTCCGTTTCAAGCGTTCGAGACAGTTCATGCTGTCAATTTTCCTCCCCCGGACCAGAAAAGGAAATCGGAAACTGTTATGTCTTCTCTCAAAGATGCAAAAGCTGTAGTGGAAGGTGGTAACCTTGAAGGTTGGGGTCAGGTGCTGGACGTTACTCCGAAGTTTGATAAATTTGGTCTTGGTTTTAGCCCAGGTCAGCAAAGTGCAGCTCCCAGAGCATCTGGTTTATCTACTCCTGTGAAATGTTCTAGTCCTTGTGCTAAAGAAGGACACGTCAATGCAGTTGGCGATGATAGGGTTGATGGCTACAATATAGAAGATTGGATTCGTCCGAGTATTCCAGGACAGACACTCAACAATTGGACTTCTGTCGATGTTATCCAAGTTTCAAGCGTTGAGGAGTAATTTTCTTGTTTCTTTTATTTGTCATATCATAATTCCTACGCTCTGCCCAAGGCGTAGTGGATCATTTGTGTAGGGACACCATGTTTATTTTCAGGTTCATCATGAAATAAAGGACGTTTTTGCATTCAAAATCCTGTTTCTTTTTCTTTTTCTTTTTTTATGGCAATGTTTCTCTTTTCACACACTGTCACTAAAAACGCAAAAAATGTCATTCATACAGATGTACTCCCGCCACTGATTCTATCGATAACGACTCTGTTGTGGCTCATTATGACTTTGATACTCCTATTTATCAAGCTGAAGAAGAAGCATATTAGGATTGTGGTCTTCCTGAGGAATCGGCAAGACTGTTGAAACAAGAAGATAAAGTTATCCAGCCGAATCAGGATTCGATTGAGGTGGTGAATATTGGCTCAGGAGAGGTAAGAAGAGAAGTCAAGATAGGGGCAGATCTCGAAGAAAGTGTAAAGGTCAGACTGATTGAGCTACTCCGTGAGTATTCTGATATCTTTGCATGGTCTTATGAGGATATGCCTGGGTTGGATACAGATATAGTGGTGCATCGATTACCGCTCAAAGAAAGTTGTTACCCTTTCAAGCAAAAGCTCCAAAGAACTCATCCTGAGATGTCCAAGAAGATCAAGGAGGAGGTCCAGAAGCAGCTGGACGCAAATTTCTTAAAGGTTGTCAATTATTCGCCATGGATTGCAAATATTGTGTTTGTGCCTAAGAAAGATGGTAAGGTCAGGATGTGCATAGATTATAGGGATTTGAACAGGGCCAGCCCTAAAGATGATTTCCCTCTTCCGCATATTGATGTGTTGGTCGATAACACAGCTCATTCTAAAGTGTTTTCATTCATGGATGGCTTTTCGGGTTGCAATCAAATTAAGATGGCCCTGGAGGATATGGAGAAGACAACATTCATCATGCCTTGGGGAACTTTCTGTTATAAAGTGATACTGTTTGGTTTGAAAAATGTCGGGGAAACATATCAGCGTGATATGGTCACTCTCTTTCATGACTTGATTCACAAAGAGATTGAGGTATATGTAGACGATATGATTGCTAAGTCTGACACGGAAGAGGAACACCTTGTTCATCTGGAAAAATTATTCGGGAGACTGAGGCAGTTCTTGCTAAGGTTAAATCCGAATAAGTGCACCTTCGGGGTGAGATCCGGCAAGCTGTTGGGTTTTATTGTAAGTGAAAGAGGTATCGAGGTGGACCCGGCCAAGGTCAAAGCGATACAGGAAATGCCTGAACCGAGGATAGAGAAGGAAGTACGTGGCTTCTTAGGAAGGTTAAATTATATTTCCAGATTTATTTCTCATCTCACAACCACCTGTGAACCTATGTTCAAGTTGTTAAAGAAAAGTCAGACAGTGAAATGGAATGAGGATTGTCAGAAGGCCTTTGACAAAATAAAGGAGTATTTGCAGGAACCTCTGATACTCATGCCGCCAGTAGAAGGAAGGCCACTAATCATGTATCTAACTGTGTTGGAGAGCTCAATGGGTTGTGTCCTCGGTCAGCACGACGAGACATGGAAGAAGGAACAGGCTATTTACTACTTGAGTAAGAAGTTTATGGAATGCAAGTTAAGGTACTCATTGCTGGAAAAGACTTGTTGCGCGCTTGCCTGGGCCGCCAAACGTTTGAGGCAATACATGTTAACTCACACCACCTACTTGATATCCAAAATGGATCCAATCAAGTACATTTTTGAGAAACCAGCTCTTACAGGCAGGGTAGCCCATTGGCAGATGATACTCACCGAATATGATATCCAATACACTACTCAAAATGCGATTAAGGGTAATGTACTGGCCGACCATCTTGCTTATCAGCCCATGAATGATTATGAATCAATGAAGTTTGATTTTCCAGATGAGGAAATTGTGTACATTCGGGATTGTAATATGCCAGACCCAGACGAAGGACCCGAGCCGGAATCACGTTGGACGCTTGTTTTCGATGGTGCCTCCAATGCCATGGGCAACGATGTCGGAGCTATTATCACTTCTCCTGAGGGGTACCACATTCCTTTCACGGCTCGTATCTGTTTTGATTGCACTAACAACATGGCCGAATATGAGGCTTGCATTTATGGCATTGAAGCAGCGATCGACCTGCGCATCAAATTCTTGAAAGTTTACGGGGATTCCAATCTTGTTATCATCCAGATTAATGGAGATTGGGAGACTCGCCATCAGAACCTAATTCCCTATCGTGAGCATGTTATGAAGCTGATTCCGTACTTCGAAGAGATCACGTTTGAGCACATTCCCAGAGAAGAAAATAATCTAGCTGATGCACTGGCAACTTTGTCCTCTATGTTCAAGGTTAAGTGGGCTAATGAGGCACCTTCTATTACTATCAGAAGTTTGATTGAGCCAGCTTTCTGCTTTGAGGCCAGTTTGGAACCAGATGGTAACCCTTGGTTTTATGATGTTAAGTGATATCTTGAAACATAAGAGTACCCTGAAGAGGCATCCGTCATAGATAATAAATTCTTGAGAAGATTTTCAGCCAAGTTATTTCTCAGTGGCAGTGTGTTGTATAGAAGGCATCATGATGGTTTACTGCTCAGATGTGTTGACAAGAAAGAAACAGCTAGAATCATTGAGGAGATACATGAAGGTGATTTCGAGACCCATTCCAACGGGCATACCATGGCTAAAAAGATTTTGTGAGCAGGTTATTATTGGTCCACCATGGAGACTGACTGTTACAATCATGCACGGGTTTGCCACAAATGTCAAGTCTATGATGACAAGGTGCATGTGCCGCCAGTACCTTTGAATGTCTTGACTTCCCCTTGGCCGTTTGTGATGTAGGGAATTGATATGATCGGTAAGATTGAACCGTATGCGTCCAACGGGCACTGTTTCATTCTGGTTGCCATCGATTATTTTACCAAGTGGGTCGAAGTTGCATCCTACGCCAATGTTACCAAGCAGGTGGTGACTCGGTTCATTAAACATAATATTATCTATCGTTACGGAGTGCCCGAGAAGATCATTACCGATAATGGGTCTAATCTGAACAACAAAATGATAAAGGAGCTTTGTGAGTCCTTCAAAATCAAGCATCATGACACTTCCCCATACTGACCAAAGATGAACGGTGCTGTCGAAGTGGCCAATAAGAATATCAAGAAAATTATGCAGAAGATGGTGGTAACCTATAAAGATTGGCATGAGATGCTTCCTTTCGCTTTGCATGGTTATCGCACCACAGTGCGTACTTCGACTGGGGAAACCCCATTTTCATTGGTTTACGGCATGGAAGCAGTGTTGCTGGTAGAAGTCAAGATTCCTTCTCTTAGGGTCATGAGAGATGTTGAGCTGGATGAAAGTGAATGGGTACAGAATCGGCTGGATCAGCTGGAACTTATTGATGAAAAGAGATTGACAGTTGTATGTCACGGTCAGGTATATCAGCAAAGGATGAGGAAAGCGTTTGATAAGAGGGTATGACCCCAATGTTACAAACCAGGTGACCTTGTGCTCAAGAGGATAATTCTTCCCCGGGGAGATCCCAGGGGAAAGTGGGTTCCAACTTATGAAGGACCTTTCATGGTCAGAAAAGTTTTATCTGGAGGAGCGATGATGCTCACGACTATGGATGGAGAGTACTTCCCTCTCCTTGTGAATGCTGACGTAGTTAAAAAATACTTTGCATAAAAAATAATAAAAACCCACTGTGATATGGTGGGAGAGAACTGACTGTTTTTTGGAATGCTGGTTCGCGTTTTGCGTTTGTTTTTGCAAAATGTCGCGGTAATCAAGAGTCGCCACCGTCTTTTATTTTATCCAACAAGGAAAGGAAAAAAGCACAGAAAAATTCCTTTTTTCGAGATGTTTCTCGGGTCCGAGGGTAGATTATAGAAAGGGAAGGTATTAGCACCCTTTCTATCCGTGGTTATCCACGGGCTCTTAGGTACTTGCTCAAAGTATTTTCAAAATTTGCTTTTCTTTGTGTTTGTGGGTTTGAAAGAAGTTTTTTATTTGAAAAGTGTAAGTGCAAAAAGTTTTTGTTTTATTTTGAGAGAGCAAGTACTTAAGAACCATCTACCTACTCGAAAAAGGAATCAATCTGTACTAATGTCCTTTAGACAATGATATCCCACTATTGATGAGTAGGTAGCATCGTCGTTGGAGTTTAAGGGTCAATTCGATTAAGGGACATGTGGTCACTAAAGCAATGTTAGAATGCCTTAGCGGTAACCCTAATGTCTTAGATCATTTTTCCGAGGCAACCGTTTCGAGGCAACTATGATCTTTGGACAAGAGGGCGACCTCTAAAACTTCCTATACTCAATGACCACGTTCGAAGGCAACCAAGTGAGGTGTACCCTAAGAGTGCGCATGTGTGAGTGTGTTATTTTCAGTTAATTTGTCTTTGTACATGTCAATGGTTATCTATGTTGATTTTAGGTTAAACATTCGATCTTGTCATGCATTCCCTATTACCAAACATCTAACAGTTTATAAGTTGCGGAAATTAAATTGCGGAAATTAAAACTAACTATTACAAGGCGTCGGGTATTTACATCGCCAAAAACAACCCTTGAAATTAAAATGCAGAAAGTAAATAAAGCGGTAAAAAAATATTAAAGTCCTATTAAACTATTACATTCCGGGGGAAAGTACATCAATATGATAAAAATAAGCAAACGCGTGCGGGAAATTAAATCGAGTGCGAGTTATAGGGTTTTGACCCTTTGTTATTAAAGAAATGATTTTTTTTGGTTATTTTTTTAATTAAGAAAGGAATTAAATTAAGTTAATGATTAAATTAATAAAAAAATTAATTAATAACAATATTTTTAGGTTTTTGATATTTAAGGAAATAAAAATAATTTGACCAAAGTTAATAAAAACCTAATCGTCTAAATTAATTTTAATTATTGTAAAATATATTAAAAATTATACCTAATTAAAACTAAGTTAATTCAATTAATATTTATTAACAAAAATAAAGTGCTGAATTTTAATTTTAATAAATAAAATATATTTTTTGGTTTTTGATTTTATGAGGAAAAAGTTTAATTGGTTAGTTAAATAATAAAAATAATAACAATTAATTAATTAAATAGAAATAATAAAAGAAAGAGATAGAAAACTCAGGGGGGGGGGGGGGTTGGGCCTGATCAGGGGGTTGATTAGCAATTTGATGGCCCAATTTCGCTGCAAGCCTGGTTGACTTTTGGATTCTCCACGTGCCCTTTGACTGGATCCCACCATAGACCTTCATTATGGGCAACCAGATCTGGCCTGGGGCCATCTGGCAGATGATTGAGTGAGGGTATATGGTGAACCACGCGTTGGAGTTTGCATTGGAATACCTGGATGAAAATAATAACAAATATGTGGGGGACCTAGGATTCGAACCCAGGTCTTGTTGGATCTTTCACTAACGCCCTTGCCACTCAACCATCACGCTTCATTTGTTAGTGTATTAGGTAATAATAATAATATGGGAAACAAGTTAATATGCCAGAAAATATAAAAATAAAAGCGCGAATTTTGAATAAGCGAATTGGAAAGGGCTACGTCTTCGTCTTCTCTGTTTGACCCTGGTTTTTTTACTTGCGGATTTACATCTGCAGCTAAATCTGTAGCTGCATCCTAAAATGGGTTCTAGGCCATGAAAACACAATCCAAGACCATGGACATGTTCGTCTTCCTCCACTGATCATGCCTATGTCCATCAATGGCATCAATTTTGCCTGCAAATAAAATGCCCAAAAACAAGAACCAAGAACCCTAGATTCGGCTAGGGGGTTATATACCATATAAATACAATTGGCTAATGCAGAAAGCTTGCAAATTAAACAAGGATCATGAATATGCAAAGATTTTGTCAAAAAAATGCAAGAACATGGAGTTGCGATTTCAAATACAGGGCGGTGTTTTAAGATACTTATAGCGCGATTGTGAGGGTGAGAGAGCTTGCTTTTGATTTCTTCTCACTCAGTGATTGCCCGACAATGGAGTGGTGTTGAGATTTTGTGTTGAAACGGCCTCTAAGCACGATTTCAGATTCACACTTTTTCCAAGTTTTCTCAAGTTTGGTTCTTGTGATTTTGCAGCCTCTAACCTCTAACTCGCGTGCCTTTAGCTTCTATATGTAATGAGCAATGTATTAGGTTAACATTTGTGGACTCAATCTTTGTAAATCAATGCTTGGAGATTTGATTTGATCCTCCATTGATAACCTTCCAATTTTGTCCAAAATCCATCTTTTTGTTCATGATATGGTGAGATACGAATTTGATTCAATTGATGATAATGATTAGGTCCTGAAATAGCCAAAAAGAGATCAAATAATCAATGTTTGGATTTTATTTGATTTATATTGATTTAAAATGAATTAATTCAATGAAAAATCAAATAAAATAGAAAAATTAATAAATGGACACAAGACTGAAGCTAGGACACGTGTGTAGTGTGACAAGATCAAATCAAGTGAAAAAGAATGGGCCCATTTGAAAAAATTTGAAGTTTTGGGGATAGTTGACTTTTGGCAATTTTGCAAAAATGCCCAACTTCAACAATGCATAACTTCTTCAATTTTGAACTTTTGGAAGTGTTCTTGGACTTTTTAGAAATCTTGAGATATCCTCTAACTAACCCTTTTAGTATCATCTCATTTTTATATTCCATGCTCAAGTTATAAGCTTTGGAAATAAATGTGTTTTTGTTGACTTTCAAAAATGACCTATAATGTCCAAATTTGTAACTTTTTATGAGTGCATTTCTTGATCTTGGGTGTGAAGATGGATTGTAGGAAATTGCATCCTCTTCAAAATTAGCTTTGGATGAGTCATTTATCATAAAGTATGAGAAAGTTATGCTTGGTCAAAGTTGAGTTGACTTTTCCTGCAAAACCCTAATTTAGCAACTTTTGAGTCTTGATGAATTTTGAGAAATCCTTGATGAATCATGATCAAACCTTGATAAAATGATGAAATATCCTTCAAAATGAGAATGTTGACAAGAAATCTTGAAGTTTGACTATTTGTAGGTCACAGTTGAGTTTTGCCCTAGCATAGTCGATTTTTGGACCCTTTGAGCAATTGACTGAGCAAACTTCCTCTGCAAGGCTTGAAATTTGACATGGATGAACTTGAGAATATATTAGGAAATTGGGGAGCACTTTGGGTCATTTGGATGCAAGGACCTTGATGCAATAAAAAACCCTAATTTGAGGTTGACTGCCTTAGGAGATAGCTTGATTGTCCAACTCTTGAGCAATCTTGAACCACTTGGAGATTATTCTTGCCATGTTTTGAGAGATATGAGAGGGAAAATTTTGTGGTACAATAGCTGCCCCTGTTCAATTTTCTTAAACCTGAGGATATAGATTGGCTTTCGGGCCTTTCGTGATCCGAAGGTGGAAGATGATTGAACACTAGAGTGCCCAGAAATTTGCACTCGCATGAAGTGGCATCAGCATTGTGATGATATCGGGAATGGGCTTACATATGCCATTTGGAGACTGTTGATAGGTGGTCTGAACTTCGACTGGAATAGGAATCAGGGAGATCTTATCGGCGATCTAACTGAACCAGAGGAGGTCTTGGATTAACTTTGACTGGATCGGCATCGGAAAAATATTTAGGAATCGATTTAACTGGACCAGACAAGGTCTTGGAATAACTTCAACTGGAATACAAATAAGGGAGATCTTATTGGCGATCTGACTGAACCAGAGGAGGTCTTGGATTAACTTTGACTGGATCGGCATTAGAAAAATCTTTAGGAATCGATTTAATTGGACCAGACAAGGTCTTGGAATAACTTTGACTGGATCGACATCAGGAAAATCTTTAGGAATCGATTTAACTGGACCAGACAAGGCCTTGGATTAACTTTGACTGGATCGGCATCAGAAAAATCTTCAAATCGATTTAACTGGACCAGGCAAGGTCTTGGAATAACTTTGACTGGATCGGCATCAGAAAAAAATTTAGGAATCGATTTAACTGAACCAGACAAGGACTTGGAATAACTTTGACTGGATTGATATCAGAAAAATATTTAGGAATCGATTTAACTGGACCAGACAAGGTCTTGGAATAACTTCAACTGGAATACGAATCAAGGAGATCTTCGCGGCGATCTGATTGAACCAGAGGAGGTCTTAGATTAACTTTGACTGGATCGACATCAGAAAAATCTTTAGGAATCGATTTAACTGGACCAGACAAGGTCTTGGAATAACTTTGACTGGATTGGCATCAGAAAAATCTTTAGGAATCGATTTAACTGGACCAGACAAGAGTCTTGGAATAACTTCAACTGGAATACGAATCAGGGAGATCTTCGCGGCGATCTAACTGAACCAGAGGAGGTCTTGGATTAACTTTGACTGGATAGGCATCAGAAAAATCTTTAGGAATCGATTTAACTGGACCAGACAAGGTCTTAGGAATAACTTTGACTGGATCGACATCAGAAAAATCTTTAGGAATCGATTTAACTGGACCAGACAAGGTCTTGGAATAACTTTGACTGGATCGGCATCAGAAAAATCTTTAGGAATCGATTTAATTGGACCAGACAAGGTCTTGGATATAGCTGAGAACTTAATTGGATCTTTCCTGAAAGGTAAAGGTCAGTCATATGCAATGCATGATATGGATCAAGCAATGATGTTCTCAACATAAATGAGATTGTATGGTATGATGCGTATATGCATGTATCATGATGTATGGAAATGTAATGTTTTAGCTGGGGAAAATAAATCCCGGATAGCTTGTTGGAGAATAGAGTTGAATTCTTCATTTCGGCTGGGGATGACGAACGAAGATGATTGCAAGAATAAACCTGCAGGAGAGGATGACTCCGTTGGGGAATAAACTGATGAGGAGATTACTCTGTGGGGAAGAGATGCTCTGCTGAAGATTCCACTGATAAACTCCGCTGGGGATGGATTACCGTTGCTGGTGATAATGAATCTATTGAGGATTGAATTCCTGTTTGTGAAAGGAAAGAACTTCGCTGGGGATGAAATTTCAGTTGCAACTTGCTGGGGATAACCCTCTGAATTCTGCTGGGAATGGTCTTTTGACCTCGACTGGGGAGATTTATTTTTGTACTCCTCTGGGGATAAACTTCCGGAATCTACTGGGGAGGATGATTCAACTCCGTTGGGGAAGCTTTTTCAGACCGTGTTGGGGAAACATTGACTCCACCGGGGGTGTCTTGTATTCTGCCGGGGAACATTCTTATACTCTGCTAGGGAATATTAAGTTTGTCAGGGATATCAAGCCTTTCTAGTATCTGATGGTAGATCAACTCTGCTTGGGGAGAGCATTGCTGATTTGTTCATAGTTACAAGTCTCAGATGGGGAAGAGCTACCATTACTGCCTTATTATGCGGGGAGTGAAGGCATCTTAACTATATCCTGCAGCTGAATTTACCATCGTGTCGGGTGGACAAAGCAACTATACAGTTTGGACAATTCTATTGCCCCTGTTTCTTATCTTACCCGTAATTCGTCTTTTGTTTCGCATGTAAATATTTATGAGCAGCAATTAATGTCAAATGCATATATCAAAAATGAACATTGGACTTTCTTTGCAAATCAAAACAGATAAAAAAGGAAAAAAACAGTTTGAAATTTCTTTGAAAATGAATTGTATTGATTTTGAAGTTTGGCCTGTAAATAGGCGTTTTTGTACAAGAGGCTGACGTCCTAGTAAGAGAACACCGCCGAACAAATAAAATTTATACAATTTGTGAAAAGAAAACAAAACAGCTATGTGAATAATCCCACTGGGTTCCAACTCTGCTATTGCCTTTATGTCCTCGAGCATCTCATCACTTTGCTACTAGTTGAAGGTGAATCAAATTGATTAGTGTCGTCCGGGCTTGACAGCTGATACCAAAGTCCGGATGCAAGGTGATCCAATGAGACATAGTGTTACGCTTTGATCCCTAACTTTTTCCTGGACCGCCCTTTCGGGTTTTCAGTCCACCGGGATACCCTTTTTTGCCCAAGCCGCCTTTTCAGGTTTTCGACTTGCCAGGTGTACAGATTTTTCATTTTCATCCCTTATTTTTTCCCGAACCCTTTTGGTTCGCTGGGAAGCCCTTATTTTTGCCTAGGCTAGTCAGTCTAGAGGGTCTTTGATTATTCGTAGTATCTTTTCACTATGTCTGCATTGACGGGGTGAGGAAGGTCGTCACCATCCATGTTGGTTAGAATCATAGCTCCTCCTTAGAAAATGTTCTTAACCACAAACGACCCTTCGTAAGTAGGGGTCCATTTTCCCCTGGGATCACCTTGAGGTAGAATAATGCGCTTGATTACCAGATCCCCAACTTGATACTCTCGTCGTCTGACTTTCTTGTTAAATGCCTTGATCATCCGCTTTTGGTACGTCTGACCATGACAAATAGTAGTAAGTCTTTTTTCGTCGACCAGGTTCAGCTGATCAAGCCGGGTATGAATCCAGTCATCTTCACTCAAACCTGCATCCTTCATGATCCGAAGAGAGGGTATCTGAACTTCAATGGGCAAGACTGCCTCCATGCCATATACCAAGGAGTAGGGTGTTGCCCCTGTTGACGTCCGCGTTGAGGTACGGTACCCATGGAGAGCAAATGGTAACATCTCGTTCCAGTCTTTGTATGTCACTGTCATCTTCTGCAAAATCTTCTTAATATTCTTATTAGTCGCTTCGACAGCCCCATTCATCTTTGGCCGGTAGGGAGAAGAGTTATGATGTTGTATCTTGAATTGTTCGCAGAGCTCGGTGATCATCTTGTTGTTGAGATTCGTACCATTGTCCGTAATGATCCTCTCTGGTACACCATATCAACAGATCAGATTATGCCGAATGAACCGTGCCACGACGTTCTTGGTTACAATAGCAAAGGAAGTTGCTTCAACCCACTTTGTAAAGTAATCAATGGCTACCAGGATGAATTGATGCCCGTTGGACGCTGTAGGTATGATCTCGCCGATCATATCAATGCCCCACATTGCAAAAGGCCAAGGAGCCGTCAAGACGTTCAAAGGAACTGGAGGTATGTGCACCTTATCAGCATAGACTTGGCATTTGTGACATGTCCGAGAATGTTGATAACAGTCGGCTTCCATAGTGGACCAATAATATCCTACCCGAAGGATTTTCTTTGCCATGGTATGTCCACTGGAATGAGTTCTGAAAGTACCTTCATGTAACTATGTCATGATCCTTTCTGCTTCATTCTTATCCACACAACGCAGTAAAGTCGAATCATGGTTACGGTTGTAAAGGATGCCATTGATGATGAAGAACTTTGCTGCAAACCTCCTCAAAAACTTCTTGTCATTAACAGATGCACCCTCGGGGTATTCCTGAGCTTCGAGATACCTCTTAACCTCATGAAACCAGGGCTTTTCTGTTACCTCTTCAGTATCAATATCACAGCAATGTGTTGGTTCGTCCAGTTTTTCAATGATGATCCGGGGAGCCTCGTTGTCCCAATTAACCTTGAACATAGAAGACATCATAGCCAGCGTGTCCGCCAAGTGATTCTTCTCTCTAGGGAAGTGTTCAAAGGTTATCTCCTCGAAATGGGGAAGCAACGTCAATACATACTCCTTGTAAGGAATAAGGTTTGGGTGTTTCGTATCCCACTCGCCTTTGATCTGACTAATCACGAGAGCGGAATCTACGAAGACACTTAGAAACTTAATCCTTAGGTCAATTGTTGCTCGAAGACCCATAATGCATGCTTCATACTCTGCCGTGTTGTTGGTGCAGTTGAAACATAGTCGGGCGGTAAACGGAGTATGAGAGCCTTTAGGAGATATGATCACGGCGCCAATGCCATTACCCAAAGCGTTTGAAGCTCCATCAAAGTACATAGACCATCGAGATCCCTCCTCAAGTCCTTCATCCAGTCCAGGTGTCTCACAATCAGTTACCAACATGATATTCTCATCCGGGAATTCAAAGTTCATAGACTGGTAATCATCCACTGCCTGATGTGCTAAATGGTCTGCCAATACACTTCCCTTGATTGCCTTTTGGGTCATATATTGGATGTCATACTCAGTCAAGATCATCTTCCATCTTGCTATTCTTCCGAACGAGGCAGGCTTCTCGAAGATATACTTGATTGGATCCATCTTTGATATCAATAGAGTAGTGTGAGTCAACATATACTGTCTCAGCCGGCGAGCAGCCCATGCCAAAGCGCAGCAAGTTTTCTCGAGCAACGAGTATCGGGTCTCGTAGTCGGTAAACTTTTTGCTAAGGTAATAAATAACATGCTATTTTCGGCCAGACTCGTCATGCTGACCCAGCACACACCCCATTGAGTTGTCGAGTACTGTCAAGTATAAGATCAGAGGTCTCCCTTCAACTGGAGGCATCAGAATAGGTGGCTCTTGGAGATACTCTTTGATCCTTTAGAAAGCGGCCTGGCTTTCATCGTTCCAATGTACCACTTGATCTTTCTTCAGTAGCTTGAAGATTGGCTCACAAGTAGCAGTCAGGTGCGAGATGAATCGGGCAATGTAGTTCAGACGTCCCAGAAAGCCTCTGACTTCTTTCTCTGTTCTGGGAGCCAGCATCTCTTGTATAGCTTTCACTTTTGCAGGATCTACTTGAATACCTTTGTCGCTTACGACGAAACCCAATAGCTTACCAGATCTCACCCCAAAGGTACACTTGTTCGGGTTTAACCTCAGCTTGTACAACTTCAGCCTGTCAAACAGCTTCTGGAGATGGTCAAGGTGTTCTTCCTCAGTTTGGGACCTTGCAATCATATCATCGACGTATACTTCAATCTCATGATGGATCATGTCATGAAACAAAGCAACCATGGCACGCTGATACGTTGCCCTAACATTTTTCAATCCAAAAGGCATGACTCTGTAGCAAAAGGTACCCCACTGAGTAACAAAAGTTGTCTTCTCCATGTCTTCAGGAGCCATTTTAATCTGATTATAACCGGAGAAACCATCCATAAAGGAGAATACCTTATACTGAGCGGTGTTGTCAACCATAACGTTGATATGAGGCAGAGGGAAGTCATCCTTGGGGCTCACCCTGTTCAGATCCCTATAATCAACACACATTCTAACCTTACCATCCTTCTTCAGTACAGGAATCGCATTGGCCACCCACTGTGGATAAGAGGTAACTGCTAGGAAACTGGCGTCAAATTGTTTCATAACTTCAACCTTGATTTTTTCAGACATCTATGGGCGCATTCGGCGGACCTTCTGTTTCACTGGAGGACAATCTTCCTTGGTAGGCAGGCGATGAACTACAATATCAGTATCCAACCCAAGCATATCTTCATAAGACCAGGCGAAGATTTCAACGTAGTCATGCAGCATTTGAATCAACCGTTGTTTCACACTAAGCTCCAGATTTGCACCGATCTTGACTTCCTTCTTGTCTATCTCAGTACCCAGATTCACGGATTCCACCGGCTCTTCGTGCGGCTGTATGGCCCTCTCTTCTTGGAGTAGCAGTCTTGCAAGTTCACCAGGCACTTCACAATCATTTTCACCTTCGTCTTCTGCTAAGTTGATCGGATTTTCGAAGTCATAACTGGCAGTAGTAGAGTCATTACCGGTGAGATCTAGAGTAGATATGGACCTGTATATGTGAGTGTGTGTAAAATAGTTGTTTTGCAATATAAAAGAAAAACAAGGAGCGCAAGATTTTAAATGCACGAAACGTCCAATGCTTTTATTAATGATATATGAAAATGACACACATAAAGCCCTCACAAGTGAAGCCACAGTGCCCCGGGTAAGACACCGGGCCATAAAGTTTAAAACATTGTCTGTTACATATTCAAAACAAAAAGTTTCATTACTAGGTAACAAAAGAAATAGGGATGTAGTCCCTTGCTGTCCAGTTGCTTGGTCCACCGTCGGTCGTAGGATAGATCCAGCTGTCGAGCTCAGACTCTTCCACATCGTCTTTGTTGTACCCCAAAATTTACCCTCCCATAATCTTCAAAGTTTTGACAAGCATCACTTCAAATGGTTCAAAGTCTACTCAAGGGCTACACAGTCAACCATCCTCCTAAGCCTGTCAAACTAGGGTTTTGGTTCCTGCAAGGAAATTGAGGTTTTCAAGGGCCCAATCAAGTCCCATATGCTCATACACATTGTCAAGCACCTACATGTCAAGTTTCAAGGCTCACAAGGTCAAGTTGCACAGTCAAAAACCCTAATTGCTCCACAGTCAACTGCATGGGCAAAATGGTCATTTGACAGTCAAAAGTCAAATTTTTTGGTCAACATATTATTTTGAAGCCACAATCATCATTTGATCAAGTCTTGATCATGATTTCGCAAGCATGGCTCAAAAATCATCAAGGTGTCAAAAGTTTCTATTTTTGGACAGCTGAAAAGTCAACTGTAACTTGACCAAGGCATAACTTCTTCATGGTTCATCAGAAAAATCCCATCCAATGCTCATCTTTAAGGGGAGAACATTTCCTACAACTCATCTTCACACTCCAAGTCCAAGAAATGCTCTCACAAAAAGTTATCAATTTCAACATTATAGGTCATTTTCAAAAGTCAACAAAAAGGCACTTTAAGTCAAAGACCATAACTTGAGATTGGTAAATCAAAATGACATGGGACCAAAGACATTGGTTAGAGGACTTCAAGACCTTTCCAAAATGTCCAAGAACATGTTCATAGCTTCAAAATTGAGCAAGATATGCATTGGAGAAGTTGGGAAATTTTTGTGAAATGGCCAAAGTCAACTATCCTTGAAATTTCATTTTTGACAAAAGGGGCTCACTTTTTCCACTTGGTTCAGCTTGGCCATGCTTCCCACGTGTCCCACAATTTATTTCAAGATTTAAAATTAATTCTTCCATTTTTATTTAATTTTATTTGATTTAATTCATTTTAAATCTTTAAAATTCAAATAAAAATCAAAGAAATTAATGGAGGGATATATTTTGTGTTGAATAGCTTTGATACACCTTGAAATACCTTCCAAATTCGTGCAAGGCCTATTATGGGCATAAAAAATCAAATTTTCACAAGAATGGAAAGTTGTTTCAATGGAGTTCATGGCATAATCCAAAACATTATTGCATTGGTTTAATGTTCATTATATGGATTGATACTCATTCAAAACCTTATATGCAAGCTTTCCCAACACAATTCACGAGCTAGAGAGCCCCACACAGCATAAGCCATTTCCAACTTTTCAAGAAAAAAATCACAAACTGAAAACCTAGTTGCAGTATGATTCAAGCTTCCATTTCGATCCAAATACACTCCTTGCATCACCAAGAACAATTTGCAATCATTAATAAGCCAAATCACTCAAGGAAGCATCCCCACCAACTCATACGGTTTGCATACATTCTCAAATTTTCATATCACATTCCATGCATTTTTAATACATTCTTTTGGTTGATTTGTGTTGCTGACATCCTTCCAAAGCTATTGGTATGGTCTAATTTCATTATCATGTACAGAATCACGATTTGCCATTAAAACACTTTAGGGTTTTCAAGGTTTAAAATTGGGGGTTTCACCATACTGTAAAATCAGGACTCCAAACAGGCATGGACGAATTCAGCTGGACGAGACGAACAAAACGGACATATCGCGCCTAATTTATATCTAATGAGCGTCTAATCGCTATTATTTACAGGTTTGCGTTTTGTGGGGGTTTAAAACCCCCGCTATGTATTTTTATGTTTTGCAGGAACGATGAAGACGAAGGCCGTGGCAGCGTGTGAGTGGTCAGTTCAAACTGGGCGCGCGCTTTTCTTATTTTTAGCATATAACGCGTGTTGTGTATATTATATTTCCTTTCTATTATGTTTACAACTAATATGCTTGGTTCAGTTGGTTGGCTGTGTACTTTGCAATCTTTGGGACCTGAGTTCGATTCCCAGGTCCCCCATAATTCCAATATCATTTTTCCTAACGCTTTCCTGTGCAGTTTCCAAAACATTGAACACCATGCACCTCACCCATACAACAAGCCAAGTGTCATTGGAGGCAGATCTAAAGGCCCAGGAAGTAAGAGTACCATACTCTGGAGTCAGCGCACGCGTAGGCAACCAAAAAAGTCAAGCAGGTCTTGTTCAAATGGGCCACAATTCTCAATTCAACACCTTCAAATTCTAGACACACCCCCCTTGGGTTTTATTCTTCTTTTTATTTTGTTTTGACATTTTCCTTTTTTATTTACTTGCTTTATTTTATTTTTCTCTTTAATTAACCATTAACATAATTAACCAATATTTTTCATAAAAAAATCCAAAAAGAATTAACATCATTATTATTATTATTTTATTTTTGTAAATAAATCTTAAATAAATTAGTTTTAATTAGGCCATTCTAACTTTTTTTAAATAACTAAAATAACTTAGAATTAAGTTAACTTTTAATTTTATTCCATTTCTTTTATTTCATAAAAACATAAAAACAAAAAAAATATTTTCTTTTCATTAAATTAATTAATTAGTCATTAGTTAGTTTTAATTTCATTTAATCACAAAAAGACCAAAAAAAAAATCAATTTCTTTTCTAAAAAGGGTCAACACCCTTAGAACATTCCGATTTAATTTTTATTCGCGCATAGTTTATTATTATGTAATTGCTTCCAAGACATGTAATAGTAATTAGGACTTTTACTATTTTTATTTACTTTCCGTACTCATTTACTAAAAAACGGGTCTTTGTAATTTTTGGCGATGTATAGACCCGCGCCTTGTAATAGCGTAGGATTTATGTTTCCGCAATTTACTTTCCGCACCCCCTTAACTGCTAAACTTGCATGAAAGAATGTATGTAAATAAAAACAACTCGTAGCTCACTAATTACAAAGACAAACATTAACTGAATATAACACACAATGCACACACCACTTCTACGGTACGCCTCACTCGTTGCCTTCGAAACGTGGTCGTCAAGTATAGGACGTTTTAGCGGTCCTTATGTCCATGATCCAGTTGCCTCGAAACAGTTGCCTCGAAACAGTTGCCTCGAGACGGTTGCCTCAGATTAAAAAAGGATCAAGGACATAAGGGTAGCTTCTAAGGTGTCCTACTGTTGCTTCGGTGACCACACTGTCCCTACAATCGAATTGACCCGAACACCTCCAACGGTGGTGCTACCTACCTCTCAATGTTGGGATGGCACTACTTTAGGGACTTCTACACAGCTTAATTCCTTAGGGTAGGTAGATGACTCATGGATACTTGCTCTATTCAAAAACAAATCAAAAATCTTTTCACACTGACACTTTCAAAAAGCTTTCAAAACAATTTTTCAAACACTCTTGAGGACAGATACAAGAGTTATTCAGAAATCTTTCAAAGAAACTTTTTCTAACCCACTTACATTTTGAAAAGCAAACATTTTGAAAACATAAGAGCAAGTATCTAAGAGCCCATGGATAACCATGGATAGAAAGGGTGCTAACACCTTCCCTTTCTATAAATCTACCTCCCGAACCGAGAAACAAATCTCATAAGGAATTTTGCTGTGCTTTTGTCCTTTCCATGTTGGAGAAAATAAAAGACGGTGGCGACTCTTGCTTCCGCGACATTTCGCGAAACCAGCTTAAAAAACAGTCAGTTCTATTTCCATCGATCACAGAACTGGCGACTCTGCTGGGGAGATTTTAAAGTGAGGTGTACCTTAGGATAGCTCATACTTATGTTTTCAATTGCCTGATTTGTGTGCTTTAATATTATTGGGCCTGTTTTGGGAGTTCTATAGATCCTAACCCGGATCTGGGGGATACCTTCTTAGAAAGTAGAAACAAGACTGTGAGGGAACTGTGCGGGGTATACCGACACGGTTGAAGCAGTCTGCTACGTTGATGTGGCACTTTGATGAGTACTGGTAACCCTTGAGTCAAGTCAAGGAGAGTACGGGGCCGCCGCGTGGTGTCGTGAAGCATCAACTGACCTTAGGAACCTTAATTGAACCATCCTGGCCTCTTTAGGGGTAGTGAGATAACTGACTTTAGTGCAGTCCGAAGTTGGTTGATACTCGATACTACACTCATTGAGGGTTGTTTTCTTGGAATCTTTTGATCGCCAGTTCAGTGGCTAAATCGAAACAATGAACACAGAAAACAATCCAATGATATTGAGCTCCTTAGAACCCGGTTACTTTGATAGGACAAGTTTGAGCCCACCAACTTCAAGAGGGTAGTACCCCAAACTTCATGCTGGCCTAAACTCTAAGGGCTGTGGTGTGACTTGTGTGCCTTATCATGTTTGCTTTTGTGAATACTTGTGGTGTGTTTTATCATAGCATCATAACATCATACAACATCATATACATCCACTAACCACTTCAGGGGTTCGAATCTTCATCTTTGTTCTTGTTTTGTAGGACATGGAAACTATCCGCAGAAAGACAATTCAGGTCAACCTTGTAAGGGTCCCTCTTCAGCTTAAGGAACTTATATCCAGGATTCCCGAGAGCTCTTCTTTCAGTGAGAAACATGGAAGACTCATCAGTTTGGTCAACACCAACATTGAGGAAGATATGATAAAGGTCCTCTTCCAGTTCTTTGACCCTCTGCACCACTGTTTTACTTTCCTGGATTATCAACTGGTGCCTACATTGGAAGAGTTCTCCCGGCTTCTGAAGATCCCGATCCTTAGTCAACTACCCTACAACGGTATGGAAAAGGAACCCAAACTTGAAGAGATTGCTAAAGCATTACGCCTACAACCATCTGACATCAAGGGACATTGGGAAGTTAGAAGTGGTATCAAAGGGTTCTTGGCCAGGTTTCTGTTTGAGAAGGCCCAAGAATGTTGGAATTCCCTTGACCTACAAGCCTTTGAAGAAGTTGTGGCCCTCCTTGTCTATGGGTTGGTGCTGTTCCCTAATCCAGATTAGCTTATAGATATCAATGCTGTCAAGATCTTCATGTCCAGGAATCCTATACCTACGTTGCTTGGGGACATCCTTCACTCATGTTACACTCGAACCATGAGAAAAAGAGGTGTTCTTATGTGCTGCACTCCTCTCCTGGGAAGGTGGTTTATTTCGCACCTTTCCACAATCAGTTTTGAAGAATGTGCGAGGTTTGAGATGGTCACAACGATTAATGACTCTTACGCATGCTGATATACATTGCTGTTCTCGGTCCAGAGAAGACGTCACTATCATTGATCGTTGCGGGGAGTTTCCTAATGTTCCTTTACTTGGAATCAGAGGAGGTATTACTTACAACCCATGCTTGGCTTTGAGACAGTTTGGATATGCTCGGAGGGATGGCCCTCATGATATGCTGATTCCTGACATAGTTTTTGACTTCGATAACGATGCACAAGGACTTCGCCAGAGATTTATCAGAGCTTGGAGGATGCCCAACAGGGTAGACAGCAAGACACTGGGGCACAAGAACTCCATCCCCCTGGAGCCTTATCTCAAGTGGGTACGAGCCCGCTCCCAGAAGCTGGTGATGCCATATCCTCATGTTCTCCCTGTGATCAAAGAGCCAGCCTTGGAGGGAGAGGTGCCCTACACTATTCAGCATCCTGACATGCCTACATCCTGGGAAGAAATGCAAAAAAGCTGGATCCAACTCAAGGAAGAACGGAATTCTCTTGAAGCCAATCTACATGCCAGTGAGAAGAAGGTCTTGGAGCTCACGCGTCTACTGCACGAGGAAAAGACTCTCAACACTTACATTGCTCCAAAGAGGATTCGCAGTGTCTTTTGGGATTAATTATTTTGTAATGTTTTTCCCATGAGGCCTTGATGTACTGAATAATTCATTTCCTAATAAAAAGTGTGTTCTTTTTTTGGCTACAACGAATTTGAACTTTCGAACCCTTGAATGCATTGCATAAATAGCATATCATGCATCATGTGCATAACAGGTACCCTTTTTCTACAGGTTGCTTAATCTTCTTCGCTGTTTATTTCAGCACTCAAGCATCATGAATCCTGAACTCACTACCGAGCAAACTATCAAGGCCCTCCAGGCCCAAAACGCCCAATTCCAGGAGATGGTCATGAACTTGGCCCAGGGACAACAAGAGCTGAAGGCTTTGCTCCTGAAGAAGAATAAGAAGAAGAAGAGGACTGTGCTGTTCAACACTGGGCGCAGACTCGGGAATACGCTGCAAAATGAAGCTGAAAGGACTACTCCATATGTGGGGGAAGACAATCACCAAGGGAGAGAGGTCCCTAGTCCTGTGGTTTCTGACACTGAGACAAACTTCAACGATGAACAGTACCCTCCTGCTGAGGACCGGTACAAGCAAATGGAGGACAGGTTAAATGCTATGGAGATTCAACGTATGCCTGGGTTGGATTTCGGAGACTTGGGGTTATCCTATGGGGTGGTGATCCCACACAAGTTCAAGGCGCCTGCCTTTGTGAAGTATGACGGGGCTTCCTGTCCTAAGATGCACCTCCGTTCTTATGTAAGGAAGATCCAGCCTTACACAGCAGACAAGAACTTATGGATCCACTTCTTCCAGGACAGTCTTTCAGGGACTCATCTCGAATGGTTCTATCAGCTGGATGGAATCAACATTCGTAACTGGGAGGATTTGGCCACTGCTTTCTACAAGCAGTATCAATATAATTCCGACCTCGCTCCCACGCGTACCCAACTCCAGGGTATGTCACTGGGAACGAGTGAAGGCTTTAAGGAGTACGCACAGAAATGGAGAGACCTGGCTGGCAGGGTGCAGCCACCGCTGACTGACCGTGAACTAGTTGACATGTTCTTGGGGACCCTATCCGGTCCATTCTTCAATCATCTCATTGGTAATTCCTCTGCTGGGTTCACAGACCTGATCCTGACTGGTGAGAAGATCGAAGCTGGTATAAAATCGGGAAAGATACAGAAGGGTGCCTCCTCAAATGCTGAAAAGAAGCCCTTCAAGAAGGAGGCCAGTGCTGTGTATGGTCCCAGAAGACAGAACAAACCAGAACGCCGCCAAGCTGTCAACGCGGTGGTTATTTCTAAGCCTGATGCTGCTCCTCAGCAATACAACCAGCCCAGAGCTGAAAGGCCCAAAAGGCAGTATACTCGGCTCAGCATGACTCTCTCTCAGATCCTGCCGCAACTGCTGTCAACTAGCCTGGTAACCGTCAAGGAAGCTCCGAAGATGGTAAACACAGCATCTCCGAAATACAACCCCAACGCCCGTTGCGCTTATCACTCTGATAGCCCGGGACATAACACAGATGATTGTTGGGCTCTGAGGAATAAGGTTCAAGACCTTATTGATGCTAAAGAGGTTCAGTTCGAGGCGCCCGAGAAGCCTAATATGGTGACTGCTCCCATGCCTAACCATGGAGTAAATGCTATTGGGGTTGAAGATGAAGTGGAAGAATCCGAGTTTGACAGCTGGATCTACTCAACGACCAACGGTGGACCAAGAAACTGGACTGCCAAAGACTCTATGCCTGTTACTTTTGTCACGCAGTAATGAACTCTTTTGTTTTAAGGTTGTAACAAACAATAATTTGAAACTTTATGGCCCGGTGTCTTACCCGGGGCACCGTGGCTTCATTTGTGAGGGCTTATTACTTGTCATTTCCATATATCAAGAATAAAGACATTGGACGTTTTTCGCATCTCAAATCTTGTGCTCCGTTTCTTTCTTTCTTTCTTTATATATTGCAAAACAGCTATATTTACACACACTCACCTATACAGGTTTTAATCCACTCTGGATCTCACTGGTAACGACTCTGCTACTGCCAGTTATAACTTCGAAAATCCGATCAACTTAGCCGAAGACGAAGGTGAAGATGATTGCGAAGTGCCTGGTGAGCTTGCAAGACTGTTACTCCAGGAAGAGAGGGCCATTCAGCCACATGAAGAGCCAGTGGAAATGGTAAATCTGGGTACTGAGGCAGACAGAAAGGAAGTTAAGATTGGTGCCAATCTGGAGCTCAGCGTGAAACAGCGGTTGATTCAGATGTTGCATGATTATGTGGAAATCTTCGCCTGGTCTTACGAAGACATGCCTGGGTTGGATACCGACATTGTGGTCCATCACTTGCCCACCAAGGAAGACTGCCCTCCAGTTAAACAAAAGGTTCGCCGCATGCGTCCAGAGATGTCCGAGAAAATCAAGGCTGAGGTTATGAAACAATTTGACGCCGGTTTTCTTGCAGTGACTTCTTACCCTCAGTGGGTTGCCAACGTGGTTCTAGTGCCAAAGAAAGATGGTAAGGTCAGAACGTGTGTCTATTACAGGGATCTGAACAGGGTCAGCCCCAAGGATGACTTCCCCCTACCTCACATTGACGTTCTGGTTGACAATACTGCCTAGCGTAAGGTGTTCTCCTTCATGGACGGCTTTTCAGGTTATAATCAGATCAAGATGGCTCCTGAAGATATGGAAAAGACTACCTTTGTTACTCAGTGGGGCACCTTCTGCTACAAGGTCATGCCATTCGGATTGAAAAATGTTGGGGCAACCTACCAACGTGCCATGGTTGCTTTATTTCATGACATGATCCATCATGAGATTGAAGTGTACGTCGATGATATGATTGCAAGGTCCCAAACTAAGGAGGAACACCTTGACCATCTACAGAAGCTGTTTGACCGTCTGAAGTTGTACAAGTTGAGGTTGAACCCGAACAAGTGCACCTTCGGGGTAAGATCTGGAAAGTTGCTAGGCTTCGTCGTGAGCAACAAAGGTATTCAAGTGGACCCTGCCAAGGTTAAAGCCATACAAGAGATGCCAGTTCCCAAGACAGAGAATGAAGTCAGAGGCTTCCTAGGACGTTTGAATTACATTGCCCGATTCATCTCACATCTAACTGCTACCTGCGAACCAATCTTCGAGCTGCTGAAGAAAGATCAAGTAGTACGTTGGAACGATGAATGTCAGGACGCTTTTGACAGAATCAAAGAGTATCTCCAAGAACCACCCATTCTTATGCCACCGGTTGAAGGGAGACCTCTAATACTATACCTGACAGTACTTGACAACTCAATAGGGTGTGTGCTGGGGCAGCATGACGAGTCTGGCCGAAAAGAGCATGCCATTTATTACCTTAGCAAAAAGTTTACCGACTGTGAGACCCGATACTCACTGCTCGAGAAAACTTGCTGCGCTTTGGTATGGGCTGCTCGCCGGCTGAGACAGTATATGCTGACTCACACTACTCTGTTGATTTCAAAAATGGATCCGATCAAGTACATATTCGAAAAGCATGCTCTGTCTGGAAGAATAGCAAGATGGCAAATGATCTTGACAGAATACGACATCCAGTATACAACTCAGAAAGCTATCAAGGGAAGTGTATTGGCAGACCATTTGGCACACCAAGCAGTAGACGACTACCAGTCAATGAACTTTGAGTTTCCAGACGAGAGCATCATGGTAGTGACTGATTGTGAAGTACCTGGACCGGATGAGGGACCTGAAGAAGGATCCCGATGGTCTATGCACTTTGACGGAGCCTCCAACGCTTTGGGTAACGGCATCGGTGCTGTGATCATATCCCCTCAAGGCACTCATACTCCACTCACTGCCCGGCTATGTTTCAACTGCACCAACAACATGGCGGAGTATGAGGCGTGTATCATGGGTCTTCAAGCTGCAATTGACCTAAGGATCAAGTTTCTGAGTGTCTTCAGAGATTCCTCTCTCGTGATCAATCAGATCAAAGGCGAGTGGGATACGAAACACCCAAACCTTATTCCTTACAAAGAATATGTGTTGACATTGATCCCCCATTTCACGGAGATAACTTTTGAACACTTCCCAAGGGAGGAGAATCAGTTGGCGGACGCGTTAGCTACGATGTATTCCATGTTCAGAGTCAAATGGGACAATGAGGCTCCCCAGATCATTATCTGGAAACTGGATGAACCTGCACATTGTTGTGACCTTGAGGCTGAAGAGGTAACTGAAAAACCTTGGTATCATGAAGTGAAGAGGTACTTGGAAGCTCAAGAATACCCTGAAGGTGCATCCACCAATGACAAGAAATTCCTGAGAAGGTTCGCTGCAAAGTTCTTCCTCAGCAATGGCATTCTCTACAAGCGAAACCATGATTCAACCTTGCTGCGCTGTGTGGATAAGACTGAAGCAGAGAGGATCATGGAGGAGCTACATGAAGGTACCATCGGAACGCATTCCAGTGGACACACCATGGCAAAGAAAATCCTCCGGGCAGGATATTTCTGGTCCACAATGGAAGCCGACTTTTACCAACATTCTCGGACATGTCATAAGTGCCAGATTTATGCTGATAAGGTGCACGTTCCTCCAGTCCCTCTGAATGTCTTGACTGCACCTTGGCCTTTTGCAATGTGGGGCATTGATATGATCGGCGAGATTAAACCTACAGCATCCAACGGGCATCGCTTCATCCTGGTAGCGATTGATTACTTTACGAAGTGGGTAGAAGCAGCTTCCTACGCTACCGTAACCAAGAACGTCGTGGCACGGTTCATTCGGCACAACCTTATCTGTCGATACGGCATCCCAGAAAGGATCATTATGGACAACGGTACCAATCTTAATAACAAGATGATCACTGAGCTCTGCGAGCAATTCAAGATACAACACCACAACTCTTCTCCTTACCGGCCGAAGATGAATGGGGCTGTCGAGGCAGCTAATAAGAATATCAAAAAGATTGTGCAGAAGATGACAGTGACCTATAAAGATTGGCACGAGATGTTACCGTTTGCTCTTCACGGGTACCGTACCTCAGCAAGAACGTCAACCGGGGCAACTCCTTTTTCCTTGGTCTATGGCATGGAGGCAGTCTTGCCGATTGAAGTCCAGATACCCTCTCTTCGGATAATGAAGGATGCAGGCTTGAGCGAAGATGACTGGATCCAGACTCGACTTGATCAGTTAAACCTAATTGACAAAAAGAGACTCACTGCTATTTGTCACGGTCAAACGTATCAAAAACGGATGATCAGGGCATTTAACAAGAAAGTCAGACCACAAGAGTATCAAGTTGGGGACCTGGTAATCAAACGCATCATTCTTCCTCAAAGTGATCCCAGGGGCAAATGGACCCCTATGTACGAAGGGCCATTTGTGGTTAAACATGTGTTCTCAGGAGGAGCCATGATCCTAACCACCATGGATGGTGACAACCTTCCTCACCCCGCCAATGCAGACATAGTAAAAAGATATTATGCATGATAAAAGACCCGCTAGGTTGACATACCTAGGCAAAATTAGGGCTTCCCGGCGAACCAAAAGGGTTCGGGCAAAAATAAGGGATGAAATGAAAAAAATCTGTACACCCGGCAAGTCGAAAACCTGAAAAGGCGGCTTGGGCAAAAATGGGTATCCCGGTGGACCGAAAACCCGAAAGGGCAGTCCAGGAAAAAGTTAGGGATTAAAGCGTAATACTATGTCTCATTGGATCACCTTGTATCCAGAATCCGGTATCAACATCAAGTTCAGACGGCATCGATCAATCAGCTTCATCGTCAACTGAGCAGCAAAGTGATGAGATGCTCGAAGACATAAAGGCGATAGCAGAGTTGGAACCCAGTGGGATTATCTCTTTTCACACAGCTGTTTTGTTTTCTTTGTATAAATTGTATAAACTCTGTTGTTCGGCGGCGTTCTCTTACTAGGACGTCAGCCTCTTGTACATAAACGCCTATTTACAGGCCAATTCAAAAATCAATACAAATTCACTTTTCAGACCAAGTTGCCAATTGTTTTTCCTTTTTCTGTTTTGTCTTACGAAGAACATCCAATTTTTGATATATGCATTTGACACTAATTGCTAACTCATAAATATTTGCATGCGAAACAAAGGATTAATTACAGGTGACATTAGAAACAGGGGCAATAATGAATTGTCTAAGCGATCTAGTTGCTCTGACCACCAAGGTACCAAGGTAGGTTCGACTGAAGAATTTAACCAAGATACCTTCACTCCCCGAGAGTAAGACCAATCAGCAACGCTCTCCCCAAGCAGAGTCGGTCTCCCATAAGCCCTACAAGGCACAATATCTCCAGCAAGTCAGCAACACTCTCCCCAAGCAGAGTTAGCCTACAGTCAGCCTTACGGAATTTGGTTATCCCCAGAAGATCTCAATATTCCCCAGCGGAGTATGCAGATATTCCTTAACAAGCATCCCCGGCAGTCTTATTCTAAGATTGTTCCCCGGCGGAATACAGACATCCAGTGGAGCCACTTCCCCAGTACAGTCTCAAAAGTTTCCCCAGGAGAGTTGAATCAATCTCCCCAGTAGGAAGCTTATCCCCAGTAGATTCTGGAAGCTTACCTCTGCAGAGCACGAACATGTCTACCCGGACTTTTTATTCAAACGTTATTCTCCACCGGAGCTTATAACTGGGTTATCCTCAGCTAATAACCACAGAAAGATCGTCCTCGGCGAAATTCTTCCTATCCCCCAGCGGAGTTCATCAAAGCTTCCAACAAAACATATCAACGGTATCCCCAGCAGAGTTATCATCAAACCTCAGTGAAGTATCTCTTCCCACAGAGTATTCCCCGCAGAGTAATCTCTTCGCCAAGTTTATTCCCCAACGGAGTCATCTTCTCCTATTGGTTTATTCTTGCAACCATCATCCCCAGTGGAAACGAAGAACGCTACTCTTCAACATTAGCCCAGGATTCAACTTCCCGGCATTCGTCAAGGATTTATCTCCCTAGACAAAAATACATTCATAAACATATCGCATTCATACATCCTGCTTACATACACAATGCATGCACATACGCATCATATCACACAATCTCATTTATTTTGAGAACATCACGCATTTCATACATCATGACATCGCATACAACTAACGTTTTGTCGTTTCAGGACAAAAGTCAATACAAAGATGATTACTATCAACTGTCGCAATTCCAGATTCGATACCTGTAGCTAGCCAGGGCATATCTGTGAGCGATTATTTGAAGATCCGATTCCTGTATCCAGCCAGGGTGTATCTGTTGACGACTAATTCCAGACTCGATTCCTGTATCCTGCCAGGGCACGTCTGAAGAGTTTGAAGATCCGATTCCTGTATCTTGCCAGGGTGCATCTGTTGACGACTAATTCCAGACTCGATTCCTGTATCCTGCCAGGGCACGTCTGAAGAGTTTGAAGATCCGATTCCTGTATCTTGCCAGGGCGTATCTGTTGACGACTATTTCCAGACTCGATTCTTGTATCCTACCAGGGCACGTCTGAAGAGTTTGAAGATCCGATTCCTATATCTTGCCAGGGTGTATCTGTTGACGACTAATTCCAGACTCGATTCCTGTATCCTGCCAGGGCACGTCTGAAGAGTTTGAAGATCCGATTCCTGTATCTTGCCAGGGTGTATCTGTTGACGACTAATTCCAGACTCGATTCCTGTATCCTGCCAGGGCACGTCTGAAGAGTTTGAAGATCCGATTCCTGTATCTTGCCAGGGTGTATCTATTGACGACTAATTCCAGACTCGATTCCTGTATCCTGTCAGGGCACGTCTGAAGAGTTTGAAGATCCGATTCCTGTATCTTGCCAGGGTGTATCTGTGGACGACTAATTCCAAACTCGATTCCTGTATCCTGCCAGGGCACGTCTGAAGAGTTTGAAGATCCGATTCCTGTATCTTGCCAGGGTGTATCTGTGGACAACTAATTCCAGACTCGATTCCTGTATCCTGCCAGGGCACGTCTGAAGAGTTTGAAGATCTGATTCCTATATCTTGCCAGGGTGTATCTGTTGACGACTAATTCCAGACTCGATTCCTGTATCCTGCCAGGGCACGTCTGAAGAGTTTGAAGATCCGATTCCTGTATCCTGCCAGGGTGTATCTGTTGGACAACTAATTCCAGACTCGATTCCTGTATCCTGGCAGGGCACGTCTGAAGAGTTTGAAGATCCGATTCCTGTATCCTGCCAGGGTGTATCTGTTGACGACTATTTTCCAGACTCGATTCCTGTATCCTGCCAGGGCACGTCTGAAGAGTTTGAAGATCCGATTCCTGTATCCTGCCAGGGTGTATCTGTTAACGACTATTTTCCAGACTCGATTTCTGTATCCTGCCAGGGCACGTCTGAAGGGTTTGAAGATCCGATTCCTGTATCCTGCCAGGGTGTATCTGTTGACGACTAATTCCAGACTCGATTCCTGTATCCTGCCAGGGCACGTCTGAAGAGTTTGAAGATCTGATTCCTGTATCCTTCCAGGGTGTATCTGTTGACGACTAATTCCAGACACGATTCCTGTATCCTGCCAGGGCACGTCTGAAGAGTTTGAAGATCTGATTCCTGTATCCTGCCAGGGTGTATCTGTTGACGACTAATTCCAGACTCGATTCCTGTATCCTGCCAGGGCACGTCTGAAGAGTTTGAAGATCCGATTCCTGTATCTTGCTAGGGTGTATCTGTTGACGACTAATTCTAGACTCGATTCCTGTATCCTGCCAGGGCACGTCTGAAGAGTTTGAAGATCCGATTCCTGTATCTTGCCAGGGTGTATCTGTTGACGACTAATTCCAGACTCGATTCTTGTATCCTTCCAGGGCACGTCTGAAGAGTTTGAAGATCCGATGCCTGTATCCATCCAGGGCGTATCTGTTGACGACTAATTCCAGACTCGATTCTTGTATCCTGCCAGGGCACGTCTGAAGAGTTTGAAGATCCGATTCCTGTATCTTGCCAGGGCATGTCTGTGAACGACTGAGTGAAGATCAAAACCTGTAACAGGCCAGGTAATTATCTTTCTTTCTCAGGTACGCAAGTTCTCGCTAAGGAATCTCTTACGCGACCGACACCTAGATGGCATCTATAAGCCCATCTCCACAACTCCCATCACAGTTCCAAATGGCATCTATAAACCCATTTCCGACAAGGTTCTGTCACACTTCCAGATGACATCTATAAGCCCATCTTCCTATCCACCATCCCTCCAAATGGCATCTGTAAGCCCATTCCCGCTATCACACTGCTGATACTCTATTATGTGAGTGCAAATTTCTGGGCACTCTAGTGTTCAATCATCTTCCACGCTCGGATCACGAAAGGCACACAAGCCAATCTACATCCCCAGGTCTAAGAATATTGAACAGGGGCAACTGTTGTACCCCAAAATTTGCCCTCCCATAATCTTCAAAGTTTTGACAAGCATCACTTCAAATGGTTCAAAGTCTACTCAAGGGCTACACAATCAACCATCCTCATAAGCCTGTCAAACTAGGGTTTTGGTTCCTGCAAGGAAATTGAGGTTTTCAAGGGCCCAATCAAGTCCCATATGCTCATACACATTGTCAAGCACCTACATGTCAAGTTTCAAGGCTCACAAGGTCAAGTTGCACAGTCAAAAACCCTAATTGCTCCACAGTCAACTGCAGGGGCAAAATGGTCATTTGATAGTCAAAAGTCAAAATTTTTGGTCAACATCTTATTTTGAAGCCACAATCATAATTTGATCAAGTCTTGATCATGATTTTGCAAGCATGGCTCAAAAATCATCAAGGTGTCAAAAGTTTCTATTTTTGGACAGCTGAAAAGTCAACTATAACTTGACCAAGGCATAACTTCTTCATGGTTCATCAGAAAAATCCCATCCAATGCTCATCTTGAAGGGGAGAACATTTCCTACAACTTATCTTCACACTCCAAGTCTAAGAAATGCTCTCACAAAAAGTTATCAATTTCAACATTATAGGTCATTTTCAAAAGTCAACAAAAAGGCACTTTAAGTCAAAGACCATAACTTGATATTGGTAAATCAAAATGACATGGGACCAAATACATTGGTTAGAGGACTTCAAGACCTTTCCAAAATGTCCAAGAACATGTTCATAGCTTCAAAATTGAGCAAGATATGCATTGGAGAAGTTGGGAAATTTTTGTGAAATGGCCAAAGTCAACTATCCTTGAAATTTCATTTTTGACAAAAGGGGCCCACTTTTTCCACTTGGTTCAGCTTGGCCATGCTTCCCACGTGTCCCACAATTTATTTCAATATTTAAAATTAATTCTTCCATTTTTATTTAATTTTTTTTAATTTAATTCATTTTAAATCTTTAAAATTCAAATAAAAATCAAAGAAATTAATGGAGGGATATATTTTGTGTTGAATAGCTTTGATACACCTTGAAATACCTTCCAAATTCGTGCAAGGCCTATTATGGGCATAAAAATTCAAATTTTCACAAGAATGGAAAGTTGTTTCAATGGAGTTCATGGCATAATCCAAAACATTATTGCATTGGTTTAATGTTCATTATATGGATTGATACTCATTCAAAACCTTATATGCAAGCTTTCCCAACACAATTCACGAGCTAGAGAGCCCCATACAGCATAAGCCATTTCCAACTTTTCAAGAAAAAAATCACAAACTGAAAACCTAGTTGCAGTATGATTCAAGCTTCCACTTCGATCCAAATACACTCCTTGCATCACCAGGAACAATTTGCAATCATTAATAAGCCAAATCACTCAAGGAAGCATCCCCACCAACTCATACGGTTTGCATACATTCTCAAATTTTCATATCACATTCCATGCATTTTTAATACATTCTTTTGGTTGATTTGTGTTGCTGACATCCTTCCAAAGCTATTGGTATGGTCTAATTTCATTATCATGTACAGAATCACGATTTGCCATTAAAACACTTTAGGGTTTTCAAGGTTTAAAATTGGGGGTTTCACCATACTGTAAAATCAGGACTCCAAACAGGCATGGACGAATTCAGCTGGACGAGACGAACAAAACGGACATATCGCGCCTAATTTATATCTAATGAGCGTCTAATCGCTATTATTTATAGGTTTGCATTTTATGGGGGTTTAAAACCCCCGCTATGTATTTTTATGTTTTGCAGGAACGATGAAGACGAAGGCCGTGGCAGCGTGTGAGTGGACAGTTCAAACTGGGCGCGCGTTTTTCTTATTTTTATTATATAACGCGTGTTGTGTATATTATATTTCCTTTCTATTATGTTTACAACTAATGCGCTTGGTTCAGTTGGTTGGCTGTGTACTTTGCAATCTTTGGGACCTGGGTTCGATTCCCAGGTCCCCCATAATTCCAATATCATTTTTCCTAACGCTTTCCTGTGCAGTTTCCAAAACATTGAACACCATGCACCTCACCCATACAACAAGCCAAGTGTCATTGGAGGCAGATCTAAAGGCCCAGGAAGTAAGAGTACCATACTCTGGAGTCAGCGCACGCGTAGGCAACCAAAAAAGTCAAGCAGGCCTTGTTCAAATGGGCCACAATTCTCAATTCAACACCTTCAAATTCCAGCCACACCCCCTTGGGTTTTATTCTTCTTTTTATTTTGTTTTGACATTTTCCTTTTTTATTTACTTGCTTTATTTTATTTTTCTCTTTAATTAACCATTAATATAATTAACCAATATTTTTCATAAAAAAATCCAAAAAGAATTAACATCATTATTATTATTATTATTTTATTTTTGTAAATAAATCTTAAATAAATTAGTTTTAATTAGGCCATTCTAAATTTTTTTAAATAACTAAAATAACTTAGAATTAAGTTAACTTTTAATTTTATTCCATTTCTTTTATTTCATAAAAACATAAAAACAAAAAAAATATTTTCTTTTAATTAAATTAATTAATTAGTCATTAGTTAGTTTTAATTTCATTTAATCACAAAAAGACCACAAAAAAAATCAATTTCTTTTCTAAAAAGGGTCAACACCCTTAGAACATTCCGATTTAATTTTTATTCGCGCATAGTTTATTATTATGTAATTGCTTCTAAGACATGTAATAGTAATTAGGACTTTTACTGTTTTTATTTACTTTCCGTACTCATTTACTAAAAAAAGGGTCATTGTAATTTTTGGCGATGTATAGACCCGCGCCTTGTAATAGCGTAGGATTTATGTTTCCGAATTTACTTTCCGCACCCCCTTAACTGTTAAACTTGCATGAAAGAGTGTATGTAAATAAAAACAACTCGTAGCTCACTAATTACAAAGACAAACATTAACTGAATATAACACACAATGCACACACCACTTCTAGGGTACGCCTCACTCGTTGCCTTCAAAACGTGGTCGTCAAGTATATGACGTTTTAGCGGTCCTTATGTCCATGATCCAGTTGCCTCGAAACAGTTGCCTCGAAACAGTTGCCTCGAAACGGTTGCCTCGGATTAAAAAAGGATCAAGTACATAAGGGTAGCTTCTAAGGTGTCCTACTGTTGCTTAGGTGACCACACTGTCCCTACAATCGAATTGACCCGAACACCTCCAACGGTGGTGCTACCTACCTCTCAATGGTGGGATGGCAATACTTTAGGGACTTCTACACAGCTTAATTCCTTAGGGTAGGTAGATGACTCATGGATACTTGCTCTATTCAAAAACAAATCAAAAATATTTTCACACTGACACTTTCAAAAAGCTTTCAAAACAATTTTTCAAACACTCTTGAGGACAGATACAAGAGTTATTCAGAAATCTTTCAAAGAAACTTTTTCAAACCCACTCACATTTTGAAAAGCAAACATTTTGAAAACATAAGAGCAAGTATCTAAGAGCCCATGGATAACCATGGATAGAAAGGGTGCTAACACCTTCCCTTTCTATAAATCTACCTCCCGAACCGAGAAACAAATCTCATAAGGAATTTTGTTGTGCTTTTGTCCTTTCCATGTTGGAGAAAATAAAAGACGGTGGCGACTCTTGCTTCCGCGACATTTCGCGAAACCAGCTTAAAAAACAGTCAGTTCTATTTCCACCGATCACAGTCTTCAATGGTATTCACTCCCGAGTTGCTGATGAACACGGGAGGTCTTCCGATTCGTGCACTTCGAACAGCCCTTTGAGCTTCTGCAGTGAAACCCAAACCAAACTTGTTAGTATTCTATGGAAAATCATGGAGTCGACCCCAGTTTGCACACCCACCTTTCTCGACAACAGCCCAGGCATCCTTAAAGGAAGCCATCTTCAAAGGAGAATCTTCAACAACAGTCTCAGCTGATGCCAGTGTCTGGGGAACCTCTTCAAAATGCTGGAACGGGGTCTCAATGAACTCCCCATCCATCTCTACATATCGGAAAGAGTTGAGGTGGCTCACCATGTACTCTTCCTCCCCTTGTACTATCACAATCTTCCCTTTGACCGGGTACTTTAGCTTCTGGTGGAGCGTTGAGGTTACAGCCCCAGCTTTGTGGATCCATGGGCGACCCAGCAAACAAGAATAAGATGGCCGAATGTCCATCACATAGAATGTAGAATTGAAAACCTGAGAACCAACCTTAATCGGAATATCCACTTCTCCATGCACCATCCTCTTAGACCCATCAAAGGCCCTGACGACAATGTTGCTTGGTTTCAACTCCAACCCTTCACAGTCCAACCGGTCTAGAGCTTTCTTCGGTAAAACATTCAATGAGGAACCAGTATCCACCAATACATGAGTAAGAGTAGTGCCCCTGCATTCAATGGAGACATGCAGGGAATCACTGTGATTCTTCCCCTTAGCAGTCAAGTCGGCGTTAGAGAAACCCAACCCATTATCAGTAGTCAAATTAGCCACACAATCTTTAAATTGACCAGCTAATGTCTCTTGTGGTACGTGCGCAGTCTTCAGAAATGTAATCAGAGCCTTGGCATGGGCCTCTGAGCATAGCAACAGTGACAACATAGAAATCTTGGACGGGGTTTGCCCCAGCTATTCAACTACATTGTAGTCACTTTTTTTGATGATCTTCAGGATCTCTTCCATCTCTTGTTTAGAAGCTTCAACAGTAATCGTCTTCGGTGTCTCCGTCTGGGCAGGCTCACTGGTGGTCCCTTTGCCCCGAGTGTCAGATGACTCGGCGACAGGGGTAAGAATGGGAACTTGAACAGGAATAGTAGCAGGTACACTAGCAGGTGTGATAACAACAGGTTTTCGGGCAGTCGGCAGAGAGATATCAGGTGAGAAAAGTCTTCCACTGCGGGTGACTTTAGCAGGTCCGACAATATTGCTGATATCAGTATCAACATCCAACTCTTGTTTAACTCCATGAAAATAAACATCAGCCCCGTAATGCCAAGGGACAGCTTTATCAGAGGTGTAGGGGATAGGCCCAGGAACAGTGATGATCAATGGTGCGGTTCTTGGAACAGATGTAATTCTAACAGGCTTCCTCGAGGGAGCCTTGGAAGAATTGTCGAAAATGGTAATGATGGCAACTTCTTCAGTATGAATTAAAGGAACAACAGTCTTCTCAAACAGAATTTCTTTACTATCCATCAGGCGTTGGACACCTGATCTCAAAAGATGGCAACCGGTTGGTAGAACAGAGCACATACGACAACCTTCGTCACAGCCCAGAAATAAACCGGCTAGCAAAAGGTTCTTCTTTACAGTCATCAGAGGGGTAACAATATCATTTACAGAAACCACAAACGAGTCTTCTTCTATAGCATTCACTCCATGCCTGGGCATAGGAGCAGTCACAACATTAGGTCTTTCGGGCGCCTCGAACTCAATCTCCTTCGCATCGATCAAGTCTTGTACCTTATTCTTCAAAGACCAACAATCATTTGTATTATGCCCTGGGCTATCAGAGTGATAAGCATAGCGGGCATTAGGGTTATACTTTGGTGATGTAGTGTTGGGATTCTTCGGGGCTTCCCTTGGAATCACTAGGTTGGTTTTCAGTAACTATGGCAGAATCTAAGACAAAGTCATGCTGAGACGGGTGAATTGCCTTCGAGGTCTCTCGTCCTTTTGTTGATTGTTGTGCTGAGGAGCACCAACAGGTCTTGAAATAACAACTGCATTAATAGCTTGGCGGTGTTTAGGTCTATTCTGTCTTTTCGAACTGTAGACATCACTGGACTCTTTCTTCAAGGGCTTCTTCTTGGTGCTTGATGAAGCACCCTTTTGTATCTTACCAGCCTTAATACCAGCCTCAATCCTTTCCCCGGTCATGATAAGCTCTATAAACTCAAATGAAGAACTTCCAATCAGATGATTGAAAAATGGACCAGACAGGGTCCCTATAAACATATCCACAAGTTCCCGATCAGCCAAGGGTGGTTGCACTCTTCCGGCGAGGTCCCTCCACTTCTGAGCATAATCTTTGAAACCTTCACCCGTTCCCATTGACATACCCTGGAGTTGGGTACGCGTGGGAGCGAGGTCGGAATTGTATTGGTACTGCCTGTAGAAAGCAGTAGCCAAATCTTCCCAACTGCGGATATTGGCTCCGTCCAGCTGGTAAAACCATTCAAGCTGAGTCCCTGAGAGACTGTCTTGAAAGAAGTGGATCCATAGGTTCTTATCAGTGATGTACGGCTGAATCTTCCTTACATATGACCGGAGGTGCAGCTTCGGACAAAAAACTCAGTCATACTTAGCAAAGGCTGGTGCCTTGAACTTGCGGGGAATCACCACCCCAGATGATAGACCCAGATCTCCAAAGTCCAGACCAGGCACCTTCTGAACTTCCATCGCACTCAACCGGTCTTCCAATTGTTTGTATCTATCCTCAGCAGGAGGATACTGGTCTTCGTCGAAGTCCGTCACATTGTCAGAGACCACAGGGCTAGGAGCCCTCCTTTCTTCCTTACTATTTTTCCCTCCAGATGAGGTGGTCAAATCAACTTCATCCCGTAGCCTGTTTCCAAACCTGTGACCTGTATTAAACAGGACTGCCCTCTTCTTCTTCTTCTTCTTCTTCTCTTTCAGAATCAGGGTCTTCAGATCTTGCTGACCCCTAGCTAGATTCATGAACAGCTCTTGGAATTGGGCATTTTGGGCCTGTAGGGCCTTGATTGCTTGCTCAGTTGATGGTTCAGCAGACATGATGAGTGCTGAAATAAACAACGAAGAAGATAAGAGACCTGTAATGGGTACCAGTTATGAAGTGCATGGGATGAAATGTGTATGACATGATTTCAAAGACAATCGAGAGATTCAAATTTGTAAACCAGAAAGGAAACACACTTTTATTAGATAAACTTGAAATTCAAATTGTTCAATAAGTTGCCTTTAAGGCGTTACAAGAAAGGAAATACTGGGAAGTAAATAAAAATGGAAAAGAAACAATCAAAGGTCAATCAGTGCTCCCAGGGTCGCTTCTTGTCGGTGCGGACATAGTCATTGAGAATTCGCTCGTTCTCCAGCTGCCTAGTCAACTTCTGGATCTTCTGCTCTTGCTCGTTGAACTTTTCTCGGTAAGCATCATGTTCTTCTCTCAGTTGCATCCAAGACCTCTTCAGTGCCCCAATGTCAGTGGGCATGTAAGGATGGAGGATGGTAGGAAGAACCCCCTATTCATTAGCAACTTCAACAATGATAGGCAGGACGGCTTCATACGGCATACCCAACTTTTGGGCACGGATACAAACCCATATGAGATAGGGCTCGATCAGAAGAGAAGTCTTTGGACCCAACTCATATGGATCAGATCTATGAACTCTATCCCAAGCCCTTATGAATCTGCGGCATTGCTCGTCATTATCCCCTTGAAAATCAAAGATGATACTAGGCATTAGCATTTCATGAGGTCCTTCTCTTCTGGCTCTCCCAAACTGACGTAAGGCCAAGCACGGATTGTAAGAAATTCCTCCATGGGTTCCTATCAGTGGAACATTGGGGTATTCCCCACAACGATCAATAACGGCCACCTCGTCCATACCTTTAAGAGTCCAAATGATATCATTATGAGAAAGAGACATAACCCTATAGGCCCAGCCCATGCCTTCTTTGTTTTTCAGCACTGATTTGGGGAGGTGCGAAATAAACCACCTCGCTAATAATGGAGCACAGCACATCAAGGTTCCCCGCTTTCGGGCGGTACGAGCATAAAGCTGATGAAGAATATCACCCAAGAGAGTGGGTACATGATTACGAGAGATGAAGATTTTCCCCGCATTCACATCAACAAAAGAGTCTGAGTTCGGAAACAAAACCAAGCCATATATCAAAATAGCCAGAATATCTTTGAATGCCTTGAAGTCTAGACTATCCCAGAAATAATTAGCCTTACCAACCAAGAACTTAGTCAGAAAGCCCTTTGCTCCACTTCTAGTCTCCCAATTAGCCATTACCTCATCCTTGGTCAAATGAAGGGCTGCAACAATCTCTTCGGGCCTAAGAATCTTCTCCCAACCAGTAAATGGGGTCTGCTCCAGAATAGAGATATTGAGCAGGTCAGAGAACTCTTCTAAGGTGGGAACCAACTGGTAGTCCTGGAAAGTAAAGCAATGGTATAGCGGATCATAGAACTGGACTAGGACACTCATCATCTGCTCGTCCAATTTGGAAGTGACCAAACTGAGAAGGTGACCCTGTCTCCTGATGAAGGAGGTAGTATCAGGCATCTTTGCAATCAATTCTTTAAGCACAGTGGGAACCTGGACAAAGTTGATCCGGATGGTATTCCTACACATGGGCATCATGACCTACAAAACAGAACAAAGATGAATCCCTCATGTCCTTGAAATAGGTTAGTCCAATGCAAGATGTATGCAATGTTATGATGTCATGATGTCATGATAGAAAACACACCACAAGTATCCACAAATAGCAAACATGGTAAAGGCACACAAGTCACACAGAGAGCCCTTAGATTTCAGGCTGGCAAGGAGCTCAGGTACTACCCTCTTTCAGTTCAGTTGGTTTAAACCTATCCTAAAAATAGTAACTGGGTTCTAGAGGATCTCAATATCACTGACTACCCTCGATCGGTCATAATTCCATTTTAGTAACCTTTTCTTGCAGCCGGAATCATCGCGAGAGTTTAGTCTCAATGAGTGTAGCATAATGCTACTGTTCTATGGCCAAGTTGGTCAATTTAAAGGTTCTAAGGTCAGTTGGTGCTTAATGACCCCTTATATGACCCATATTCTCCTCGTTCCAACACAAGGGATATCGGTACAATCTAAAGTGCCACACCAATGTAGCTACTGCTTCAACCGTATCGGTCTACGCCGTACAGTTCCCTCACAGTTTATTGCTACTTACCTAAAGGGTATCCCCAGATCCGGGTTAGGATCTATAGTAACTCCGATACAAGCCCACAAATATAAAGCATACAAAGAAAACAATTGAAAACACAATGATCTAATCCTAAGGTACACCCCACTTATAAATGTCCCCAGCAGAGTCACCAGTTCTGTGATACGGTGGGAGAGAACTGACTGTTTTTTGGAATGCTGGTTCGCGTTTTGCGTTTGTTTTTGCAAAATGTTGCGGTAAGCAAGAGTCGCCACCGTCTTTTATTTTATCCAACAAGAAAAGGAAAAAAGAACAGAAAATTTCCTTTTTTCGAGATGTTTCTCGGGTCCGGGGGGTAGATTATAGAAAGGGAAGGTATTAGCACCCTTTCTATCTGTGGTTATCCACGGGCTCTTAGGTAATTGCTCAAAGTGTTTTCAAATTTTGCTTTTCTTTGTGTTTGTGGGTTTAAAAGAAGTTTTTTATTTGAAAAGTGTAAATGCGAAAAGTTTTTGTTTTATTTTGAGAGAGCAAGTACTTAAGAACCATCTACCTACACGAAAAAGGAATCAATTTGTACTAATATCCTTTAGACAATGCTATCCCACTATTGATGAGTAGGTAGCATCGTCGTTGGAGTTTAAGGGTCAATTGGATTAAGGGACATGTGGTCACTAAAGCAATGTTAGAATGTGTTGTACCCCAAAATTTGCCCTCCCATATTCTTCAAAATTTGCCAAGATCAATCTCCAGATGGTTCAAAATCTCTCAAAGGTTGCACAGTCCAATGGCCTCCTAACACAGTCAAAATTAGGGTTTTGGTTCTTGCAAAGAAATTGAAGTTTTCAAGGGTCCAATCAAGCCCCATATGCCCATAAACATTGTCAAGCATCCATATGCCAAGTTTCAAGACTCACAACATCAAATTGCACAGTCAAAAACCCTAAATGCTTCACAGTCAACTGCAGGGGCAAAATGGTCATTTGACAGTCAAAAGTCAAAAAATTTGGTCAACATCTTATTTTGAAGCCACAAACATCATTTGATCAATTCTTGATCATGATTCTCAAAACATGGCTCAAAAAGTCTCAAGATGCAAAAGTTTCTATTTTTTGACAATTGGAAAGTCAACTGCAAATTGACCAGGGCATAACTTCTTCATGGTTCATCAGAAAAATTCCATCCAAAGCTCATTTTGAAGAGGATGACATTTCCTACAACTCATCGTCACACTCCAAGTCCAAGAAATGCTCTCACAAAAAGTTATCAATTTCAACATTATAGGTCATTTTTAAAAGTCAACAAAAAGGCACTTTAAGTCAAAGACCATAACTTGAGATTGGTAAATCAAAATGACATGGGACCAAAGGCATTGGTTATAGGACTTCAAGACCTTTCCAAAATGTCCAAGAACATGGTCATAGCTTCAAAATTGAGCAAGATATGCCTTGGAGAAGTTGAGAAATTTTTGGGAATTTTGAAAAGTCAACTTTGCACAAAAGGCTTCAAAAATGCTAATGGGCCTCAATTTCTTTCATGAATCATTACCCAAAGGCTATGCACGACCCATTGACCTCGAAGGGATTTATTTTCTTATTTTTGATTAATTAATTGAATTATTATTATTATTAATTCATTTAATTAGATTTAAATATGAAAAAAATATCAAATAATACTTTTCAAATCTTTTTGTGCAGAAAATTTACTCATTATGTGCTAAGGATTTCGTGCATCAATTAACAAGGCAATATCTTTCATAATTGGCAAGAGTTTCATGGCAAAAAGATTGAAAAAGATTAGATTTACATGATTGGAAATCAAATATCAAAATCATTAATTCATGGACTATGGGCTTGGTTTTTTGACCTAATTCCCTTCAGATACAAAGGCACAACTCAACCCTATGCAAAGATACGCAAAAAACTGCTCAGGAGGCCATAACCAAATTGCAACTTTTCATCCAAATTTTGGAAATTGAAATCCTAGTTACTGCACGTTTCAAAGCCTAAAATCTATTCCAACACATTGCTGAAGCATCCAGGAAGCTTTTGCAATCAAGAATCAATCCAAACGTGCCAAGAATCCTAGAACACAGGCCATACGGTTTGCAACATTTTCTTGAATTCTATATCATCATTCATGCGCTTTTAACATTTTTTTTGGATTGATTCATACTCATAGGGACATTCTGAAGTTGTTGGTACCATTCAATTGAACTATAGCATCCTATATCAAAATCTACCATTGATGGATATTAGGTTTTCAGAAGCTCAAAATTAGGGGTTCTCTCATATGGAAAAATTAGACCTTAAAACCTATGCCATTGAATTCGTGACCTCAAGACGAGACAAACCATGACCTCGCGCCCTTTTTGTGTTTGTCCATGCTCTAATCGCTATTTTTTCAGGCTTCATTTAGTGGGGGTTTAAAACCCCCGCTACTTGTTTATATTGCAGGTATAAAAAGGAAGAAGACGCATGCGTGTCTTCATGTGGTTGGATAATTCAAACGTTGGCGCGCTTTTCTTTGTTCATACCACTAACGCTTGTTTTTATTTATAATAATTATCATCCATTATGTATACAAAGAAACGCGTTGGCTCGGTTGGTGGATGAGTTGTCCTGCAGGTATTGGGATCTGGGTTCGATTCCCAGGTCCCCCCATATGTTTGATAATTTTTGTATTAACACGTTCCCATGCAGTTTCCTTCAAACGTCCTACCATACGTCCTAACGCTTAGGCTTGCCAAGTGTCCCTGATGATCAATCCAATGGCCATAACGTGAATTCCGGGGTGTACACTCAGTCAACCACACGCACTCAAGCTGGAAAAGTCAAACAGGCTTTTTGTTCAATGGGCCAAATTACTTCACAAAAACCTCCTAAATGGGCCAGACACCCCCTCTGTTTGTATATTTAATTTCACTTTCTTTTTCCTTTTTATTCTTTTTATTGCTTTAATTATTTTCTTTAATTTCATAAAATAATTTCCTATAAAAAAATCAGAAACTAAAAAAATGTTTAATATTTAATTCTTATTAATTTCACTATTAGAATATTTTTGTAAATAAATGTTAACAATTAATTAGATTAATTTAGGTTTCAATTTTAACACTTTTTCTTAATAAATAAAATATGTAGAAATTAGGGTTTTTGACCTTTTCATCTTTTTAATAAATAATTTTCTCTCATTATTATTATTATTATTATTAATTACTAAATATTTTTTGTAAATAAACATGTAATTTAATTAATTAGTGTAAATTAGGTTAAATTTTAATATTTTCTTAATAATTAAAAATATTTAGAACTAGGGTTTTCTTCTAAGTTTAATTCTTTTCTTTATTTCATAAATACAAAAAACATAAAAAACAATTTCTTTTCTTAATTAAATAATTAATTAGCTTTTAATTTCAATTTAATTTCAAAAGGGTCAAAACCCTCGGACATTCAATTTCAAGTTCTTTTCGCGTATTTATTTTCTTTCAAATATTATGTAACTGCTCAAGGCTTGTAATAGTAATTAGGTCTTTTTACTTTCCGCATTTTATCAAAACGGGTCTTTGTAATTTGGCGATGTATAGACCCACGCCTTGTAATAGCGTAGGATTTATCTTTCCGCATTTAAATTTCCGCACTTTTAAACTCTAATTGCATGAAAGAATGAATGGCTAATTAAAAACAATGCGTAGCTCACCATGTCATGATCAAAGATAATCGTTAAACTGAAAACAACACACAAATCCACACACCACTTCTAGGGTACGCCTCACCTGTTGCCTTACCTTCGAAACGTGGTCGTCGAGTATAGGACATTTTAGTAAGTCCTTATGTCCATGATCAATGGCATAAGGGTAGCTTCTAAGGTGTCCTACTGTTGCTCTGGTGACCACACTGTCCCTACAAACGAATTGACCCGAACACCTCCAACGGTGGTGCTACCTATCTCTCAATGGTGGGATGGCACTACCTTAAGGACATTTACACAGCCTAATTCCTTAGGGTAGGTAGATAACTCGTAGATATTTTCTCTATTCAAAAACCAATCAAAACTCTTTTCACACCGACACTTTCAAAAAGCTTTCAAAACAATTTTTCAAACACTCTTGAGGACTGATACAAGAGTCGATCTGAAATCTTTAAACGAAACTTTTTCAAACCCACTCACACTTGAAAAGCAAACACTTTTGAAAACACAATGAGCAAGTATCTAAGAGCCCATGGATAACCATGGATAGAAAGGGTGCTAACACCTTCCCTTTCTATAAATCTACCTCCCGAACCGAGAAACTATCTCATAAGGAATTTTGTTGTGCTTTTGTCCTGTCCATATTGGAGAAAATAAAAGACGGTGGCGACTCTTGCTTCCGCGACATTTCGCGAACCAGCATTAAACAGTCAGTTCTAAATCCACCGATCACAGAACTGGCGACTCTGCTGGGGACTCTTAAAGTGAGGTGTACCTTAGGATAGCTCAGACTTATGCTTTCAATTGTATGTCTTGTTTGCTTTATACTTGTGGGCTGCATCGGAGTTACATAGATCCTAACTCGGATCTGGGGATACCCTGTTAGGTAGCATAAGCTGTGAGGGACCTGTCCGGTGTAGACCGACATGGGTGAAGCGGTGGCTACGTTGGTGTGGCGCCTTGGTCTGTACCGATATCCCTTGTGTCGCAACAAGGAGAATATGGGTCTTCTGAGGAGTCATTAAGCACCAACCGACCTTAGAACCTTAAATGGCCCAACTTGGCCAATAGAACAGTAGCAGTATGCTACACCCATTAAGGCTAAACTCTCGCGATGGTTCTGGCCGCAAGAAAAGATTGCGATGCTGGAGTTATGACCGATTGAGGGTAGTCAGTGATATTGGGATCCTCTAGAACTCGGTTACTTCTGATAGGACAGGTTTGAGCCCACCAACTTCAAGAGGGTAGTACCCCAAACTTCATGCTGGCCTAAACTCTAAGGGTTGCCTTGTGTGACTTGTGTGTCGTCCAACTTGACTATTTGCATGCTTGTTATCTGACACTTGAGTTTCTTGCAGGTTTTGTTTACAGTCCTTAATTGGGACTCATAACAGGGTTTACCTATGTTACCCCATGCATAGCATAACATCATACCATTGCATGCATCTTGCATAAAGACTAACCCGTTTCAAGGATCTCAAGGGCTTGTGATGCAGGTCATGATGAACAAAATGTCTAGCAAGGGGCAAAGGGGATTTATTTTCCTCTAGCCAAGGTTGTCAGGGGCTATGACCCACTAGATATGGTGAGCCTTGACCCTTGAAGAAGGACTCTCAACAACAGGAAGTTCCTTCAATTAAGCTACCGGTTTCAAATTCTAACAATTTTTCTTGTCTACCCCGCGAGATCCTTGAAAACATTGCATGCATATCACACATATCGTTGCATTACAGGTACTCTTTTTTGACAGGTCACTTACCTTCTTCGCTGTTTATTTCAGCAATGGCTTCCCAACAAGATAACCAGGGTCTTCATGCTCAAGAGACCCAGTTCAGGGAGATCTTCCTAAGCCTATCCAAGGGGCAGGAAGAGTTTAGGACACTCCTCATTGGGAATTTGGCCAAGAAAGATCCCGAAGATGACAAAGACGAACGGCTGAAACGTCTGCAATCGGAGATAGATACAATGAAAACCCAGATGCTGGGGCAAAGGGCTCTCATCCAAGGTTTAGCTCGGGAGCAAGGAGAGCTGAGGACCATGATCAGTCAGCTTCATCAAGACATGAAGCAACCAGCCCAAGTCAGGGACCAGGTCACTGATCAGCTTCCAAGAGGACAAGAGTCTGGTATGGGGAAGAATAGACCTCTCCAAATTGCTACCACTTCACAAGCCCAGCATCAACCTCGCCCAGAGCAATAGATTGATCAGAGTAAGCCAAGCAGGTCCAAGAGGCAATTCACCCAGCTTAACATGTCGTTGTTTCAAGCTTTACAACACCTGTTGAAGTTGAATCTGATTACACTAAGGGCTCCACCCCGGAATCCCAACATCTCTGCTCCTAACTATCATCCCAACAAAAGATGTGCATACCACTCTGATAGTCCTGGACATGACACTGCCGACTGTTGGGCCCTGAAGAACAAAGTCCAGGATCTGATTAATGAAGGAGCAGTGGATTTCACCCAAGTGGGTCAGGCTGAGTGCTTCTACCATCCCTACAGGATTCACCATTTGAAGTAACAAGTCCTGAGATGAGAAGACTTTTGTCCATTAGAATTTTCAAGTTGTAATTTGCTTTTGATTGTTCAAACATTTATTCATGTTAAACGTTGTTATTTCATTAACGCATTGCATATGTCTGTTTTGAATCAATATATTCGCATTCGCTATATTCAAACTGCTTTCATTTTTTTTGATGTCAACTCTCAAATTTATAATCCTAAGCCTCTTGAGGGAGGATGACGAAAACGATACCACAATTTACAGTGTGCTTTTGAATAGACCCCGCTGATGAGGTACAGGCATTGTTTCAATTCCTAAACACTGGAGTTATAAGGAAGATAATCCCTCGTCAACCCCTCTGAGCCAAAGAAGTAGGAGTTTTTCTTTTCACAAAAGTTAAAACCCTTAATTATAACCTGGGGCAGGGTAGTTCTCTCAGTTGATCCAAGTGCACGACGAATGGCACCAAAAAGGTCATTACAAAACAAAAAGATGGTGATGGTTCCGAATAATCATAAAGACAGGCAGTCATTATCTCAAAATAAAATCCCAATAAGTCAAAACCTATGAAGGAGACTTACAAAACTGGGGCATCCCGCTGACTGTAATCACAAAAGAAACAGTTCAGGCAAAAAACAGGGATAACAAAATCAAAAAAAAAAAGAAAGAGGTCCTACAGACCCTCAACAAAAAAGGAATGACTGCCTATTCCAAATAAACTGTCAATATCCGAATCATCACTGGTATATCAAAGCAAAGACTCAAACAAGGTCTGACGCACAATCAGCTGAGTTTAGGTTTGAAGAACATCACGAAGAACGGGTGGGTACAAATAATTTGAGCCTTTATCCTTTGTTTCTCAAACCGTGAACCAGGCCACGTTATAACCCTCAAAAGTCCTAGCTGAAGCATGGGTTAGTTCGAAAGCATACTGTTACGAAAGGTATCCTGACTCCTTAAGGCTTACGGTAAAACAACGAGTTGACATCGCATTTTGAAAAAAAAAATCACTTGTTTTTATGAAAAAATGCATTTTCAAAAACTTCAAGACAGACATAAGCTTGGCATTTTTAAATAACATTGTTTGCATCTGACCTTTTGTTTGAACAGCATAGAAGTTCGCACGACGAATGTCTAATGAACAAAAGCACCTCCAATCAAGGGGCATGGCATGATCATTGTCCATCATCTGGGGCAGTTAAGTCAAGATTCAGAGAATCTCTCAAACGCCAAACAGCCTGGGGGCAAATCTCCATCTAGATCACTTGGGGCATTGGACGATCAAACGAAGATCTTCTGGTAGTATGGCAACACAACACTATCAACAGGGGCATCTCCCTATATTCTGAGAGCGTGAACATAGTCGAAAAAATACTACGCAAAATCAAAGACCCGCTAGGTTGACACACCTAGGCAAAAATAAGGGCCTCCCGACGAACCAAAAGGGTTCGGGCAAAAATAAGGGATGAAATGGAAAAATCTGTACACCCGGCAAGTTGAAAACCTGAAAAGGCGGCTTGGGCAAAAATGGGTATCCCGGTGGACTGAAAACCCGAAAGGGCGGTCCAGGCAAAAGTTAGGGATCAAAAGCGTACGACTATGTCCCGTTATCTCGTCACTTGCTTACCAGAAGAAGATTCGTCAATTGGCAGTTATCAAGCACCTCCACAGGTATCTTCTCCCACATCAGAAACAAGGGGCAATACGAGTTGTCTAAGCAAGCTAATTGCTCTGTCCACCAAGGTACCAAGGTAAGTTCGGCTGAAGAATGCAACCAAGATACCTTAATTCCCCAGAGAGTAAGCCAAGATTCAACAATTCTCCCCAAACGGAGTTGGTCTCCAATCAGCCCTAAACAAGGCACAGTATCTCCCAGCAAGTCAGCGATACTCTCCCCAAGCAGAGTTAGCCTACTCAGTCAGCCTTATGGAAGTTGGATTATCCCCAACAGATCTCAACATTCCTCAGCGGAGTATACCAACATTCTTAACAAGCATCCCCGACAGTCTTGAACTAAGATTGTTCCCCGGCGGTTTACAAAACACTCCAGTGGAGCCACGTCCCCAGTACAGTTCAAAATTTCCCCAGGAGAGTCCAGTCCGAAAGTTTTCCCAGGAAAGTGGAATCCATCTCCCCAGCAGGAAGCTTATCCCCAGTAGATTCTGGAAGCTTATCACCTGCAGAGCACGAACGCTCCCCCGACTTTATTCAGAAGGTTATTTCCCCACCAGGATATAACTGGGTTATCCTCAGCCAATTGACACGGAAAGATCGTCCTCGACGGAGTCTTCCTATCCCTCAGCGGAGTTCATCAATTCCTTCAACATGACACATCAATGGTATCCCCAGCGGAGTTATCATCAGCATCTCAGCAAAATACCTCTCTTTCCCCACAGAGTTCACTCCCCGCAGAGCAATCTATTCGCCAAGGTTATTCCCCAACGGAGTCATCTTCTCCTGCCGGTATTCTTGCAACCATCATCCCCAGCGGAAACAAAGAACATTATTCTTCAACATCAGCCCAGGAGTTAGCTTCCCGGCATCCGTCAAGGATTTCTTTCCCTAGACAAACATACATTCATAAACATCATATCTTCATACATTATAGCATGCATATACGCATCATAAACATACAATCTCATTTATCTTTGAGAACATCTTAAAATCATGCAGTTCATGCATCATGACATTGCATACGACTAATACTTTGCCTTTTCAGGAAAAAGTCAATCAAAAGATGATTACCATTTACATTTACGGTTCCAGATCAATACCGATAACAAGCCAGGAAAATTCTGTAGACGACTGATCGTGGGTTAATATTCGAAACCAAACAGGACAATTATCTACTTGATCACCCTCGGGCAACCCTACACCGGTTCCTTTTCTTTCAAAAGAAGTCTTACACGGGCTCATCAGCAGGCAACCCTACACCGGTTCCTTCTCAACCTCAAATGTAGTTTTACACGAACTCATCATCAGGCAACCCTACACCGGTTCCTTCTCAACTTTCAGAAGAAGTCTTACACGAACTTATCACCAAAGTAACCCTACCCCGGTTCCTTTTGTTTCAGAAAAAGTCTTACACGGACTTATCTCAAAATAACCTTACCCCGGTTCCTCCAGAAGTCTTACACGGATTTATCTCAAGATGACCTTACCCCGGTTCATCAAGAAGTTTTACACAAACTTACCCTGCAGTAACCTTACCCCGGTTCCTCCCGAAGTCTTACACGGACTTATATCAAGATGACCTTACCCCGGTTCATCCAGAAGTTTCACACGAACTTATCCCGAAGAAACCCTACACAGGTTCTCTCTTTCCAAAGATGCAGTTTTACACGGACTCGTCATCAGAAACCCTACCCAGGTTTTACTTCTTCCAGGATGCAGTTTTACACGGGCTCATCATCAAAGTAACCCCACACAGGTTCCCTCCTCAAACTCCAGGCGTAGTTTTACACGGACTCGTCATCAGTAAACCCTACACAGGTTTCCTTCTCAGCTCTAGATACGGTTTTACATGGACTCGTCATCAAAGTTAACCCTACACAGGTTCCTTCTCCATTTAAGATGCAGTTTCACACGAGCTCATCACCAGGAAACCCTACACAGGTTCCCTCTCGCAACTTACAAAAAATTACCTATCAACTGTCGCAACTCCAGATCCGATTCATGTATCCTTCCAGGGTGTATCTGTTGACGACTATATTCCCCGGACTCGATTCCTGTATCTTGCCAGGGCACGTCTGAAGAAGATTTGATTCCTGTCTCCAGCCAGGGCACATCTACATAAAGAGTTTGAAGATTAACTCCTGTGACAAGCCAGGTAATTATTTTTCTTTCTCAGGTACGCAAGTTCTTGCTAAGGAATCTCTTACGCGATCGACACCTAGATGGCATCTATAAGCCCATTCCCGACAAGGTCCTGTCACATCCAAATGGCATCTATAAGCCCATTCCCCTATCCATCATCTCTCCAAATGGCATCTATAAGCCCATTCCCGCCATCACACTGCTGACACGCAACTATGTGAGTGCAAATTTCTGGGCACTCTAGTGTTCAATCATCTTCCACCTTCGGATTACGAAAGGCACGTCAGCCAATCTACATCCTCAGGTCTAAGAAGATTGAACAGGGGCAACTGTTGTACCCCAAAATTTTCCCTCTCATATTCTTCAAAATTTGCCAAGATCAATCTCCAGATGGTTCAAAATCTCTCAAAGGTTGCATAGTCCAATGGCCTCCTAACACAGTCAAAATTAGGGTTTTAGTTCTTGCAAAGAAATTGAAGTTTTCAAGGGTCCAATCAAGTCCCATATGCCCATAAACATTGTCAAGCATCCATATGCCAAGTTTCAAGACTCACAACATCAAATTGCACAGTCAAAAACCCTAAATGCTTCACAGTCAACTGCAGGGGCAAAATGGTCATTTGACAGTCAAAAGTCAAAAAATTTGGTCAACATCTTATTTTGAATCCACAAACATCATTTGATCAATTCTTGATCATGATTCTCAAAACATGGCTCAAAAAGTCCCAAGATGCAAAAGTTTCTGTTTTTGGACAGTTGGAAAGTCAACTGCAAATTGACCAGGGCATAACTTCTTCATGGTTCATCAGAAAAATTCCATCCAAAGCTCATTTTGAAGAGGATGACATTTCCTACAACTCATCTTCACACTCCAAGTCCAAGAAATGCTCTCACAAAAAGTTATCAATTTCAACATTATAGGTCATTTTCAAAAGTCAACAAAAAGGCACTTTAAGTCAAAGACCATAACTTGAGATTGGTAAATCAAAATGACATGGGACCAAAGGCATTGGTTAGAGGACTTCAAGACCTTTCCAAAATGTCCAAGAACATGGTCATAGCTTCAAATTGAGCAAGATATGCCTTGGAGAAGTTGGGAAATTTTTGGGAATTTTGAAAAGTCAACTTTGCACAAAAGGCTTCAAAAATGCTAATGGGCCTCAATTTCTTTCATGAATCATTACCCAAAAGCTATGCACGACCCATTGACCTCAAAGGGATTTATTTTCTTATTTTTTGATTAATTAATTGAATTTTTATTATTATTAATTCATTTAATTAGATTTAAATATGAAAAAAATATCAAATAATACTTTTCAAATCTTTTTGTGCAGAAAATTCACTCATTATGTGCTAAGGATTTCGTGCATCAATTAACAAGGCAATATCTTTCACAATTGGCAAGTGTTTCATGGCAAAAAGATTGAAAAAGATTGGATTTACATGATTGGAAATCAAATATCAAGATCATTAATTCATGGACTATGGGCTTGGTTTTTTGACCTAATTCCCTTCAGATACAAAGGCACAACTCAACCCTATGCAAAGATACGCAAAAAAACTGCTCAGGAGGCCATAACCAAATTGCAACTTTTCATCCAAATTTTGGAAACTGAAATCCTAGTTACTGCACGTTTCAAAGCCTAAAATCTATTCCAACACATTGCTGAAGCATCCAGGAAGCTTTTGCAATCAAGAATCAATCCAAACGTGCCAAGAATCCTAGAACACAGGCCATACGGTTTGCAACATTTTCTTGAATTCTATATCATCATTCATGCGCTTTTAACATTTTTTTTTATTGATTCATACTCATAGGGACATTCTGAAGCTGTTGGTACCATTCAATTGAACTATAGCATCCTATATCAAAATCTACCATTGATGGATATTAGGTTTTCAGAAGCTCAAAATTAGGGGTTCTCTCATATGGAAAAATTAGACCTTAAAACCTATGCCATTGAATTCGTGACCTCAAGACGAGACAAACCATGACCTCGCGCCCTTTTTATGTTTGTCCATGCTCTAATCGCTATTTTTTCAGGCTTCATTTAGTGGGGGTTTAAAACCCCCGCTACTTGTTAATATTGCAGGTATAAAAAGGAAGAAGACGCATGCGTGTCTTCATGTGGTTGGATAATTCAAACGTTGACGCGCTTTTCTTTGTTCATACCACTAACGCTTGTTTTTATTTATAATAATTATCATCCATTATGTATACAAAGAAACGCGTTGGCTCGGTTGGTGGATGAGTTGTCCTGCAGGTATTGGAACCTGGGTTCGATTCCCAGGTCCCCCCATATGTTTGATAATTTTTGTATTAACATGTTCCCATGCAGTTTCCTTCAAACGTCCTACCATACGTCCTAACGCTTAGGCTTGCCAAGTGTCCCTGATGATCAATCCAATGGCCATAACGTGAATTCCAGGGTGTACACTCAGTCAACCACACGCACTCAAGCTGGAAAAGTCAAACAGGATTTTTGTTCAATGGGCCAAATTACTTCACAAAAACCTCCTAAATGGGCCAGACACCCCCTCTGTTTGTATATTTAATTTCACTTTCTTTTTCCTTTTTATTCTTTTTATTGCTTTAATTATTTTCTTTAATTTCATAAAATAATTTCCTATAAAAAAATCAGAAACTAAAAAAATGTTTAATATTTAATTCTTATTAATTTCACTATTAGAATATTTTTGTAAATAAATGTTAACAATTAATTAGATTAATTTAGGTTTCAATTTTAACACTTTTTCTTAATAAATAAAATATGTAGAAATTAGGGTTTTTGACCTTTTCATCTTTTTAATAAATAATTTTCTCTCATTATTATTATTATTAATTACTAAATATTTTTTGTAAATAAACATGTAATTTAATTAATTAGTGTAAATTAGGTTAAATTTTAATATTTTCTTAATAATTAAAAATATTTAGAACTAGGGTTTTCTTCTAAGTTTAATTCTTTTCTTTATTTCATAAATACAAAAAACATAAAAAACAATTTCTTTTCTTAATTAAATAATTAATTAGCTTTTAATTTCAATTTAATTTCAAAAGGGTCAAAACCCTCGGACATTCAATTTCAAGTTCTTTTCGCGCATTTATTTTCTTTCAAATATTATGTAACTGCTCAAGGCTTGTAATAGTAATTAGGTCTTTTTACTTTCCGCATTTTATCAAAACGGGTCTTTGTAATTTGGCGATGTATAGACCCGCGCCTTGTAATAGCGTAGGATTTATCTTTCCGCATTTAAATTTCTGCACTTTTAAGCTCTAATTGCATGAAAGAATGAATGGCTAATTAAAAACAATGCGTAGCTCACCATGTCATGATCAAAGATAATCGTTAAACTGAAAACAACACACAAATCTACACACCACTTCTAGGGTACGCCTCACCTGTTGCCTTACCTTCAAAACGTGGTCGTCGAGTATAGGACGTTTTAGTAAGTCCTTATGTCCATGATCAATGGCATAAGGGTAGCTTCTAAGGTGTCCTACTGTTGCTCTGGTGACCACACTGTCCCTACAAACGAATTGACTCGAACACCTCCAACGGTGGTGCTACCTATCTCTCAATGGTGGGATGGCACTACCTTAAGGACATTTACACAGCCTAATTCCTTAGGGTAGGTAGATGACTCGTAGATACTTGCTCTATTCAAAAACCAATCAAAACTCTTTTCACACCGACACTTTCAAAAAGCTTTCAAAACAATTTTTCAAACACTCTTGAGGACTGATACAAGAGTCGATCTGAAATCTTTAAACGAAACTTTTTCAAACCCACTCACACTTGAAAAGCAAACACTTTTGAAAACACAATGAGCAAGTATCTAAGAGCCCATGGATAACCATGGATAGAAAGGGTGCTAACACTTTCCCTTTCTATAAATCTAACTCCCGAACCGAGAAACTATCTCATAAGGAATTTTGCTGTGCTTTTGTCCTGTCCATATTGGAGAAAATAAAAGACGGTGGCGACTCTTGCTTCCGCGACATTTCGCGAACCAGCGTTAAACAGTCAGTTCTAAATCCACTGATCACAGAATGCCTTAGCGGTAACCCTAATGTCTTAGATCATTTTTCCGAGGCAACCGTTTCGAGGCAACTATGATCTTTGGACAAGATGGCGACCTCTAAAACTTCCTATACTCAATGACCACGTTCGAAGGCAACCAAGTGAGGTGTACCCTAAGAGTGCGCATGTGCGAGTGTGTTATTTTCAGTTAATTTGTCTTTGTACATGTCAATGGTTATCTATGTTGATTTTAGGTTAAACATTCGATCTTGTCATGCATTCCCTATTACCAAACATCTAACAGTTTATAAGTTGCGGAAATTAAAACTAACTATTACAAGGCGTCGGGTATTTACATCGCCAAAAACAACCCTTGAAATTAAAATGCGGAAAGTAAATAAAGCGGTAAAAAAAATATTAAAGTCCTATTAAACTATTACATTCCGAGGGCAAGTACATCAATATGATAAAAATAAGCAAACACGTGCGGGAAATTAAATCGAGTGCGAGTTATGGGGTTTTGACCCTTTGTTATTAAAGAAATGATTTTTTTTGGTTATTTTTTGAATTAAGAAAGGAATTAAATTAAGTTAATGATTAAATTAATAAACAAATTAATTAATAAAAATATTTTTGGGTTTTTGATATTTAAGGAAATAAAAATAATTTGATCAAAGTTAATAAAAACCTAATCGTCTAAATTAATTTTAATTATTGCAAAATATATTAAAAATTATACCTAATTAAAACTAAGTTAATTTAATTAATATTTATTAACAAAAATAAAGTGCTGAATTTTAATTTTAATAAATAAAGTATATTTTTTGGTTTTTGATTTTATGAGGAAAAAGTTTAATTGGTTAGTTAAATAATAAAAATAATAACAATTAATTAATTAAATAGAAATAATAAAAGAAAGAGATAGAAAACTCAGGGGGGGTTTTGGGCCTGATCAGGGGGTTGATTAGCAATTTGATGGCCCAATTTCGCTGCAAGCCTGGTTGACTTTTGGATTCTCCATGCGCCCTTTGACTGGATCCCACCATAGACCTTCATTATGGGCCACCAGATCTGGCATGGGGCCATCTGCAAGATGATTGAGTGAGGGTATATGGTGAACCACGCGTTGGAGTTTACATTGGAATACCTGGAAGAAAATAATAACAAATATGTGTGGGACCTGGGATTCGAACCCAGGTCCTGTTGGATCTTGCACTAACGCCATTGCCACTCAACCATCACGCTTCATTTGTTAGTGCATTAGGTAATAATAATAATATGGGAAACAAGTTAATATGCCAGAAAATATAAAAATAAAAGCGCGAATTTTGAATAAGCGAATTGGAAAGGGCCATGTCTTCATCTTCTCCGTTTGACCCTGGTTTTTTTACCTGCGGATTTACATCCGCAGCTAAATCCGTAGCTGCACCCTAAAATGGGTTCTAGGCCATGAAAACAAAATCTAAGACCATGGACATGTTCGTCTTCCTCAGCTGATCATGCTTATGTCCATCAATGGCATCAATTTTGCCTGCAAATAAAATGCCCAAAAACAAGAACCAAGAACCCTAGATTCGGCTAGGGGGTTATAGACCATATAAATACAATTGGCTAATGCAGAAAGCTTGCAAATTGAACAAGGATCATGAATATGCAAAGATTTTGTCAAAAAAATGCAAGAACATGGAGTTGCAATTTCAAATACAGGGCGGTGTTTTGAGAGACTTATAGAGCGATTGAGAGGGTGAGAGAGCTTTCTTTTGATTGCTTCTCACTCAGTGATTGCCCAGCAATGGAGTGGTGTTGAGATTTTGTGTTGAAACTGCCTCTAAGCACGATTTCAGATTCACACTTTTTCCAAGTTTTCTCAAGTTTGGTTCTTGTGATTTTGCAACCTCTAACCTCTAATTTGTATGCCTTTAGCTTCTATATGTAATAAGCAATGTATTAGGTTAACATTTGTGGACTCAATCTTTGTAAATCAATGCTTGGAGATTTGATTTGACCCTCCATTGATAACCTTCCAATTTTGTCCAAAATCCATCTTTTTGTTCATGATATGGTGAGATACGAATTTGATTCAATTGATGGTAATGATTAGGTCCTGAAATAGCCAAAAAGAGATCAAATAATCAATGTTTGGATTTTATTTGATTTAAATTGATTTAAAATGAATTAATTCAATAAAAAACCAAATAAAATAGAAAATTTAATAAATGGACACAAGGCTGAAGCTAGGACACGTGTGTAGTGTGACAAGATCAAATCAAGTGAAAATGAATGTGCCCATTCGACAAAATTTGAAGTTTTGGGGATAGTTGACTTTTGGCAATTTTGCAAAAATGCCCAACTTCAACAATGCATAACTTCTTCAATTTTGAACTTTTGGAAGTGTTCTTGGGCTTTTTAGAAAGATTTATATGTCCTCTAACCAAAGCTTTTAGTCTCATCACATTTTGATATTCCATTCTCAAGTTATAAGCTTTGGAAAAAAAGGTGTTTTTGTTGACTTTCAAAAATGACCTATAATGTCCAAATTTGTAACTTTTTGTGAGTGCATTTATTGATCTTGGGGTGTGAAGATGGATTGTTGTAAATTTCATCCTCTTCAAAATGAGATTTGGATGGGTCATTTCTCATAAAGTATGAGAAAGTTATGCTTGGTCAAAGTTGAGTTGACTTTTCCTACAAAACACTAATTTAGCAACGTTTGAGTCTTGATGAATTTTGAGCAATCCTTGATGAATCATGATCAAACCTTGATCAAATGATGAAATATCCTTCAAAATGAGAATGTTGACAAGAAATCTTGACGTTTGACTATTTGTAGGTCACAGTTGACTTTTGCCCTGGCATAGTCGATTTTTGGATCCTTTGAGCAATTGACTGAGCAAACTTCCTCTGCAAGGCTTGAAATTTGACATGGATGAACTTGAGAATATATTAGGACATTGGGGATCACTTGAGGTCATTTGGATTCAAGGACCTTGATGAAACACAAAACCCTAATTTGAGGTTGACTGCCTTAGGAGATAGCTTGACTGTCCAACTCTTGAGCAATCTTGAACCACTTGGAGATTATTCTTGCCATGTTTTGAGAGATATTAGAGGGAAAGTTTTGGGGTAAACCATATGCCCCTGTTCAATTTTCTTAAACCTGATGATATAGATTGGCTTTCGGGCCTTTCGTGATCCGAAGGTGGAAGATGATTGAACACTAGAGTGCCCAAAAATTTGCACTCACATGAAGTGGCATCAGCATTGTGATGATATTGGGAATGGGCTTACAGATTCCATTTGGAGACAGTTGATAGGTGGTCTGAACTTCGACTGGAATACGAATTAGGGAGATCTTATCGGCGATCTAACTGAACCAGAGGAGTTCTTGGATTAACTTTGACTGGATCGGCATCAGAAAAATCTTTAGGAATCGATTTAACTGGACCAGACAAGGTCTTGGAATAACTTCAACTGGAATACGAATCAGGGAGATCTTATTAGCGATCTGACTGAACCAGAGGAGGTCTTGGATTAACTTTGACTGGATCAGCATCAGAAAAATCTTTAGGAATCGATTTAACTGGACCAGACAAGGTCTTGGAATAACTTTGACTGGATCGACATCAGAAAAAACTTTAGGAATCGATTTAACTGGACCAGAAAAGGCCTTGGTTTAACTTTGACTAGATCGACATCAGAAAAATCTTTGAATCGATTTAATTGGACCAGGCAAGGTCTTGGAATAACTTTGACTGGATCGACATCAGAAAAATCTTTAGGAATCGATTTAACTGGATGAGACAAGGTCTTGGAATAACTTTGACTGGATCGGTATCAGAAAAATCTTTAGGAATCGATTTAACTGGACCAGACAAGGTCTTGGAATAACTTCAACTGGAATACGAATCAGGGAGATCTTCGCGGTGATCTGACTGAACCAGAGGAGGTCTTGGATTAACTTTGACTTGATCGACATTAGAAAAATCTTTAGGAATCGATTTAACTGGACCAGACAAGGTCTTGTGATAACTTTGACTGGATCGACATCAGAAAAATATTTAGGAATCGATTTAACTGGACCAGACAAGAGTCTTGGAATAACTTCAACTGGAATACGAATCAGGGAGATCTTCGCGGCGATCTAACTGAACCAGAGGAGGTCTTGGATTAACTTTGACTAGATCGGCATCAGAAAAATCTTTAGGAATCGATTTAACTGGACCAGACAAGGTCTTGGGAATAACTTTGACTGGATAGGCATCAGAAAAATCTTTAGGAATCGATTTAACTGGACCAGACAAGGTCTTGGAATAACTTTGACTGGATCGGCATCAGAAAAATCTTTAGGAATCAATTTAACTGGACCAGACAAGGTCTTGGATATAGCTGAGAACTTAACTGGATCTTTCCTGAAAGGTAAAGGTCAGTCATATGCAATGCATGATATGGATCAAGCAATGATGTTCTCAACATAAATGAGATTGTATGGTATGATGTGTATATGCATGTATCATGATGTATAGAAATGTAATGTTTTAGCTGGGGAAAATAAATCCTGGATAGCTTGCTGGAGAATAGAGTTGAATTCTTCGTTTCTGCTGGGGATGACGAACGAAGATGATTGCAAGAATAAACCTGCAGGAGAGGATGACTCCGTTGGGGAATAAAATGATGAGGAGACTGTAGTGGTATGATTTTGAGTAGAACCCAGATGATGATGTACAGGCATTGTTTCAATCCCCAAACACCGGAGATATAAGGGAGTTAGACCCTCGTTAACCCCTCTGAGCCTTCGAAGTAGGAGTTTTCTTTCTTTTCAGAAAATAAAAATAAACCTTCTTTTTTAACCAGGGGCAGGGTAGATGTTCAGTTGATTTGCCCAAGCATTCAAATTTCAGAAGGAGTGTCCCCTCTGAGGATCACTGCATTTTATCTTCCACATCATAAGATCAAAAATGTCTGAACCATGATGTTCATTTCCTCACAAAGTCCTGAAGTCGAGATCGAATCAATACAATAATGGCTATCCTTCGCTGAGCAAGGAGTGAGGCATTTGTTTGCTTCAAAAAAAAGGAAAGAAAGAAAAAGTTCGAAGACCTAAAGTCACACTGACTTGTTCGAAATGGAAAGCATGAATAAGTAAGAAACAAAAGGCCCCGCTAAGTCGAAACTTGAAAACAAGTCGCTTAGGCAAAAGTTAGGGCATCCCACTGGACTCCCAAAATGGAAATTCAAAAGATATTGTCCAGGCAAAAGTTAGGGAAAAGAAGAGCCTAAAAAGCAAAAAAAAAAAGGGGAGAGGGATTATCCCGTAAAATTTTCGTCAAATGAGGAACAATAATGTCAAAAAAAAAGAGACCAAAGCAGCAGAAGTTAAGCGACAATCGGGATGGAGGATTTGTCGTGATCACTCCACCATTATGAATCTTTTTAAAAACTGAATGCTTGTGATAAGTCAACTGAACTTAGGACAGGAGAATATCACGAAGGGGGCGGGCACCAAATAACTTGAGACTTGAGAAACTTTTTTTTCTAAAAAACCTCGAACCAGGCCATGTTACAACCTCTAAAAGTCCTAACTGAAACAAGGGTTTAACTCGAAGGCATGCTACAACGGGATAACGTTTCCTAAACTACCCAAATATGTGTTGCATAGCCGTATTGGTATCTTATCACCCACGTTTTGAATCGTTTTTCAAAAAAGGGAAAGAAAAGTTTTTAAAACATTTTTGCACTCTAGCCAGTGATTCGTTCACAACAGAGATGCGACATTTTGTTAAAATTTTCAACTTCAAGGTTTAAATAATCATTACATCAGTTCTATCATTCTCAATAAACATTTTTCTGTATGCCAAACAGCTGCTTGACATTAAAAGAGTTTACACGTTGAACACTTGGAAAGAGCTTAATGATGGTCAAGAAAGGAATGTTCGGCTTTCTTCTGTTTTGACGGAGCCCGCGTTTGTTTAGGACTCTGCTGATTCCCAATGAAGTTTTGTTTCCCCGGTGAAATTTCGTTCCCGCAGCAAAGTTTTGTGGCTCCAGGGATTTTCTTTTAGAAGCCTCGTTCCAAGACTTCAAGTTTGGATATGTCGCCTATCCCCAATGGCATCGTTAAGCAGGAACCTACATTTTGAAAAAGTTTCAACTCCCCTTTGAGATTGCCAATAGAGACCCCTCGCTTTGACCTCTCATTTCCCAGCCGATCTGTTGACCGGGGCATCTTTATGTTAAGGATCTTCTCTTATTCCCCAGTAAAGTTTTGATACTGTGTGACTATCTGCAGGATTCATCCTTTGGTTGTGTTCCAAGAGAATATCTCTCCAGCAAGATAATCCTCAACAGAGTTTTATATCCCCGATAAGGTCCCATCTCTTTGGTAAGGCTTTGTTCCCCCAGAAAAGGTTTTCGTCACTTTCCAGAAGCTGCAGTGTCGATCTGATTTTCTCTAGGAATTCGCAATTTATTTTTGCAGCTCCTCTCTTTATTTGTGGCCCGTTTCTGCCGGTTGCTCGTTTGTTATTCTCCGTGAAGCTTCTTCTCTTTGAGGTTCCTTCCCCAATGAATTCCCATATTTCCTCCTCTCTTCGGGATTTTGCAATTTATTTTTGCAAAGTCTTTTCAGATTCTGACTTCTTGGCTTTTGGTTTCTCAATTGGCCATTTCTCAGTGAAACTTTTAAACATGCATCATTATATTGCACCTACCAAAACGTGCAGTATTTCCATTATATGGAGCATTGTGCTATAAAAAATATTTCAAACATGCATCGGAACATAAGCCATTATTGTTTTCGTCATCCCCAGTGTTATGCTAATACCTCGGATTTAATCCCCAGCGAGGTCCTCGCCCTCTTTATCTCGGTTTCATCCCCATACCAATATCCTTCTGACGTTAATCATTTGTTTGAGCGTCTACTCTTGACTGTAGTTCAGTTTCACCCTGGCACAGTCTTTTCTCGGGTTTAGTCTTCGCTACCCTCTCCGATTCATTCCAATGTCTAATGATGCACCTTTCGAATACCAGTTTCGTCCTGATTTTCGCTTTTAGCAGGTTTTTAGGTGTACGCCCTAATCTCCTTGCTTTGTGTCGAGTTTCGCCTCGTCGCCTGTGCATGAAATCCAGTTTTGTCCTGATACTCATCTAGTTTAGTTTCGCCTAACTAGTTATTAAGTCGAGTTTCGTCTCGTTTTTGCTTTCATACCTTGGACCCTTTGATGATGTTCGCTTACCGAGTACAATGTTCGTGCTGCGTCCCTGGTCTGAAATTAGTCTCTTTTGTTCCTTGGATTCTTCTATCAGTTTTCGCCACTGTTTATCCATTAATCTGAGACCAGCAGGTGCTCTGAGAAACATGCACTCTCATCATTTCGCTTTGGGTCGAGTTTCGCCTTGTTACCTGTGTGTGAAATCCAGTTTCGTACTGGTACTCATCTAGTTTAGTTCCGTCTAACTGGTCTTTGAGTCGGGTTTCGTCTCGCTTTTGTTCCTCATTTCTGAGATTCTTTCAGTTCCTTCATACTGTCTATCTTAGTTGAGCTTAGCAAGTGCTCCTAGAATCACGCACTCTAGCCACTTTTGCTTTGGGTCGAGCTCGAGTTTCGTCCTCACCCGCGTACTTTTTCTGTTGCAGAGTTTAGTCGCGCCTACACTCTGTAGGTTGAGTTTTGTCTCACCCCTTCCTTTTGAAGCCCAGTTTTGCCCTGACACGTTTGTCCGGAAGTATAGTTGCGCCTATCCTTCTCTTGTCTTCGTTCTGTCTCAACCTGCGTTGCAGTTTCATTCAGACGCATGTCTTGGTAGTTTTCTGTTTCCGTTTCTTTCAAGAGTGTAAATTTTCGGGTTCTTTCGTATTCAATCATCTTCAACTCTGAACGCTCGAAAGTTATCACTTTTCTCACTCATCATGTTGAAGATATTTGAATAGGGGCAGTTGTTGCACCCTAAATATTACCCTCTTGATTTAGGCTTATGTTTCATCATGAACATCATATTGCATTGCATTCATACATTGTGATGGGATCAAAGCCCTTTGGTTATCAGTCTTCCTCAAGCCTTGAAGGTTATTTGCATTGACAAATTGCTCAAGAAAAATCCTATCATCTAAACCTTTGGATCTTTCAAGCTCAAAAGCTATTGCATGTCTCAAGATGCTTCATCCATCTTTTTGGATCATCAGAGGATTGGGGTTTGTGTCTGACTACAAGAGGAACCACTCTTTGGATGCACCAGTCAAATTAGGGTTTTGCTTGATTAAGGCTACTGGCCAAGGCACAAGTCTTGATTTTGGAAGCAACAACTTTTCTTTGATATTTGAAAGGTCTTTGTACAAGAAATTGGTCAAGATGCCCAGAGGATTTGAAGTTTTGAAGATGATTCATCAGCCTCCTAATGTGTTGAGCAAAATTAGGGTTTGGGTTTTTATCAAGATTTCTTGAGAATTTTGAAGTGAAACTTTGCACATGGCCTTTATATGCTTTGAAGATCATATTTTTGAAGTTTTAATCATCAATTTTGAAGGGAACTGGATCAATTGATTCAGAGGGGCAAAATGGTCATTTTGGTCAAAATCAGTCAAAGTCAAGGTTGACCAAGAAAATTTTTGGCCAACCATAAATTCAAGGATGTACTTTCCACATTTAAAGTCCATTTTGGTCATTGGATCAAAGAGATTGAAGTTTAGGTTGAAACTTATTCTTGAAGAAACCCTAAAAGTTACTAATTTTGGAAAATGAGGACTTAATTTCAAAAATTCATATTTTATTCATCCTTGATCAAGAAGATGTAAATGAAATATGCTTGGAAAGCTAAGAGAATAATATTTCACCTCCTTTTGGTCTCATGTCCATATTGATAAGGAATCAAGAGTTATGGTCTTTTGAAGTCACAAGATTATAGGTTATTTTTCAAAATTAATGAATTTCAAGCCAAATTTTTAGAACCTTAATGGATCAATTTGCAAAAACTATAAACTAGGGGATTGTAGATCTTTTCAAGACCTTTTCAAATTATGCTCATTTGTGCCAAAATTCAAAAATATGAGCAAGTTGTGGACTTTGGAATTTTGAGACTTTTCATTGAAATCATGCATGCCATGCAAATTGCAATTTGTTGATAACTTGATTTGTGGCCTTTTGTTTCACTTCAAACTTGGTCCATGACCAACATGCAATGCACCAAGGCCCATCATGCCAAAGCTTGAGCTGCACATGGGCAAATGAGAAGGGAATTCATGTTTTTTCAAAAAAATGGCATGAAGTTGCCTAATCACCAACACTAGCTTAATGCAAGGATTTAAGTCCTAATCTTATTGCTAATTTCTTCCTGGGAACAAATGGATTAAAAAGCTCGCAAAAAGCAAGCCAACGCACGAGGGATTTCAAGGCTGCATGTGCATACTTAATTTTGTCCAAAAGAAGATTTCTTTGATTCCAAGAGCTTTCAGCGCAAAAAACCGATCCTACCCTCCTCCTAATGCTCTATATATTGAGAAGCAAGCCTCAGTGCAAAGGGTTCGTGCCTCATTTCATAAATCAAAGTCAGAAACTCCATAGCTTGTAGCTCTGCATTTTTCTTCGATCTTCCATCTCCCTTGCACGTTTTGGCCAATTCTTCTTACATTCTCTTCTCCAAGTGATAAGGATTGTAGATCAAGGCTTGGATTGCAACTGGAGTGAAGGAGACAGTAGATCCATTTTTTCTCAAAGGTATGAATTCTCAACTTTGAATTCTGATTTCTATTCATGCCTCGTGTGATTTAAGTTCATAATCATGTTGTTTGAAGTCTATGAAATGATTCTGAAGCTTTGTAGCGTTTAATTTGATGATTTATGCATGTTTGGATATTCTGAAACTCGTGATTCAAAATTTTTTTGTTCATATTCATGACTTGATTGTGGACAATGTGGTGGATGATTTGATTTGATTCGAATTGCTATGGATTCATTGCCATGCTAGCTTTGATTTGCCTTTGATTTCATGAAGAATGATGCAAAATTGAGCATGTTATGTTGATCTGAAAGTGAGCCTTAAGCCTGAGAAGATGCGCGCGTTTTTGGATCATCCGGAGGTTAAAGATGATGTGGTGGCACATCATGATTGGCCTGTTTGAATTTTTGGCTTATTTGAATTTTTGTTTTATTTGGCATTTTGTTTAATTTTGTTTTCTGATCAAAACACATTCAAAAATTCCAAAAAAATTACCGTAGGTCAATATTATTTTCTAGTATTTGTCACATTTTTTTTGGATTTTTTTAAAATAATCTGATTGGTTTTAAAAATTCACGGGTTTAATTAATTAATTGATCAAAGTTTATTTTTATTTTAATAGTTCTATTGATCTAAAAAATCCACAAAAATTATTTGAGAACAACAAAATAATATGAAAATTGATTATGACTTTGGTTCATCATTTTTCTTATTTTTGATTAAAAATTTAATTTCAAACGGTTATTTGTAATATTTGTTTGTTTTTATTTTATTTTAATACTTCTATTAATTCAAAAAATCCAAAAAAAATCATGCAATCTTATTTTTAATCATAGAATATGATCATATTTTTGCTTTGACCATTTCATGATTTTTGGTTGTGGTTTACATTTTTTTCCCTTAAATAATAATTCAATTAATAATTGTTTGTTTTTTTTTGTTTTTTTATATTTTCGTTTTATCCAAAAAATTCACAATAATTCAGGGATGTATGTTTTTAGCCCTAATATTTTAATATAATTTTTATTGGGTATTTTTCTGACTTTTTGATTTAAATACTATTTTGATTTGTGAATATTTGTTAATTACATAATTGTTTGAATATTAATTTCTTTCTTGACTTTTCCTAATTCAAAAAAATATGAAAAAATATATTTCCTAATATTTAGGGCTTCTTGATATTTTGCATGACCTTGGTTTGATTTGTTTTGGTTTTAATCCTATTTAATTAATATTTAGGATTAAAAGTCAAAATCTAGGGTTTTGTTGCTTATGGAACAAGTTTCATGTTCAAAATCCTTGTGCCTTGGACTTTTATTGGATTTCAGGTCTTGTTCATGGTTCATGAATGTGTTGGGAATTTGAAAACCATTTTTTTTGAAATACTTGACTTGGTTTGACATTTTTCCACAAATAATTTTGAAAACTTGTCTAGTTTGATGGTTTTGCCAACTAGTCTTGAACTTTGAATTTCACTTGGCCTCTTCCTCAGTCATTCATGAACTTAGGGATTGAATTCTGACTTTTATACCTTTCAAGGATGTTAAAATATTTTTGGTTTGAATTATGGATCCTTGTTCCTATTTTTGATGTAATTTTGAAGTGAAGGTACCCAATTGAGTTTGCTTATCTTGTTGCAATTTGTTTGATGGCCAATGAACTTGAGTGAGGCCTATAATTGGGAACCTAATGATCATGTTGGTTCTAACTTGTCCATTTTAGCTCAAGCCATTTCATTTATAAGCTTCATGTTTGAATATTTTGAACCATCTAATGCATTATGAAGGTTTCATTTCCTGTTATGTTCATGAAGATGTGATTGAATTAGCTATGCATGATTGAAATGTGTTTGCTACTGACTTGCATGGTATTTGTTCATATTATTCCCAAGCTCTTATGATCCTTGATTTACATTCAATTGTCAATTCAACATGGTGATAGAAAGGAGCAACATTCGCTTGCTTTTCTTGACCTAATTTGTGCATATGTTTGTTTCTTCTTGTTTATCATGTCTAAAGCCATCATGTTTGTTCTCACTTCTTCACCCTATGAAATACTAACTTGGTTGTTGAATGTGCGAGGTACTCTGAGCAAGTTGCCACTTTTGGCTTGAGGCTTTTTTGTGTTTCACTTTATTTGTGAAACACAATCTATTATATTGGCGTTGTTTTGTGCTTGGCATGTTTGATGGTTTATGCAGGATATATATATATATATATATGATTGTGAATGCCATACAATTCCCCTGGGACTTGTTCATATATGATAGATTCCTGACTCAATTTGTTTACTGATGTCAGCTTGCTTGAAGCTTCTCTGGGTTTCTTTTATTCTTGCTCAATTGCTACAGATAGTTATCTGTTTGGTATTGTACCATTTCCTTTCTCCCCTTTTCATTTTGCATAATTATCTGATTGCATGATGGAATCTTTGTTGCTGTATATGTTAGGAGGCCCTCTGGTTTTTTTATCTGATGCATGTGTTGTGTTGTTGATCGATGAGTCACTCAATTTAGAAATTGAGATCACGACTTCGCTCTCATTGCATGTTCCCTATAGGATGTTTATTTATTTTCTTCTTTAATTGTTGATCGATGAGTCACTTAATTTAGAAATTGAGATCACGACTTCGCTCTCATTGCATGTTTCCTATAGGATGTTTATTGCTTTTCTTCTTTAATTGTTTATCGATGAGTCACTCAATTTAGAAATTGAGATCACGACTTCGCTCTCATTGCATGTTCCCTATAGGATAGTTTTGTTAAGCTCTCTTTGACATACTGGTTAAGGTAGGAATCCATGTATGCTAACATAGGATAGGACTCTCCTTTATCCTCAATCTTAGGGTCAACCTTTGTATGATAACACTAGGGATAGTACTAGGCCAGTTTCCCTTAGTTGTTTTCCCTTTCTATGCATTTTGCATCTTAAAACAAAAACTTGTTTTCTTGGTAAATCATAAGACACTTCTAATAAACTCAAACCCTTTCTTCAAGATAAAAGATACAAACCAATCCTATTTGTTGTGCGTCTCATGACTTTGTTATCTTGAAGCTAATGTTTCGCCATCACACATGTTTGTTATCCTACTTTGATTCTCGATATCATTGTTATGTGTGATGTTTTGTCATCCGTTTTGTTGATGTTTCACCATCTTTGCCATGATAACTTGTTATCTTGAAGCCGATGTTTCGCCATCGCACGTGTTTGTTATCCTACTTTGATTCTTGATATCATTGTTAGGTGAGATGTTTTGTCATCCGTTTTGTTGATGTTTCGCCATCTTTGCCATGATTTCTTTATTACCTTCTAGACGATGTTTCTCCATCTCACATTTGATTAAAGCCGATGTTTCGCCATCGCACATGTTTGTTATCCTACTTTGATTCTTGATATCATTGTGTTGGCTGAAGATTTTGATAGTGTTATTTGGAATTCAAAAAGAGCTAGAAGTTATGATCGAAATGGAATTAAAACACCACGTTCGAAATTGCAGAACCAGTGTTTCGAATGAGTGTGTCAAAGTTTGAAGCTTCGAACGGTAATCTTGGGAGCGTATTCAAAGGGGTCTCGAAACAGCAGTGAAGCTAAATCTGAGAAGAGCGTTCGAAGCAGAAGAACACCAAAGCATTTGAAATTTAAGTGAAAGCGGGACTTTCAAAGTTTGAAAGTTATGCGTTGGAGCATTTGAGGACACGTGGAAAGAAGAAAGGAACATTATCTTGCATGTTCGAAACGTGGCATGATCTTGTAGCGAGACCGTTAGGGTCGAATTAGTATAAATAGAAGTCTTAGTGTTAGGATTTCAGTGTGTCATATCTGTTATACAAAATACTCAATAACATTCAAACTACCACATGGCAAGGGAAACGAATGCAAGAGAGATGTATGTATGATAGCACCATGTATTTTTAATTTAATGAAAGCCTTTTTATTATTTCCAGCACTTTCCTTCTTTTTCTTTTTGTCGAGCAACATTTACAAGTTTCTTTATCTATTGTCTTTTCATTCCAAAGTCCTTTCTTCAAAGTCTTACATTTTACTGCTTTCTTTACATTTCGAAGCACTTTATGTTTCAGAGAAATTTTACGCTTTCAATATCTTTACTTTCATAGCATTATTCTTCAAACCTGTACTTTCACTTAAACTCCTTTCTAGATTTCTTGCATTAAACGCTTTCTTCATATTTTAAACTTCTACATTCCAGAAACCTTTTGTGTTAAATGTTTTATGGATCGAAATCAGTTACTTCATTTTTCATACAGTTTTCTATGTCTTTTCAATTAGCATTACAATTAGCAATCATTCGTGTAACTTAGTTTTCACATACATTTTGACCACATTCTTAAACTCTTAGAGAGAGGGATCGAAACAAACCAAACATATATACAATAGCACCCATGAATAATTGTTCGATTGTGAGAGTAACCTTGATATCCAAGGAGTCCTAGGATCAATCTAGTCGATCCTGTGAGTTACCAAAGAGATTGAGTAGCGTTAATAGAGACTATTCGATAGTTTGGAAGACTAGCGGTTGTTTTCCAGAAATCACTGGAAACAAATTGGCACACCCGGTGGGACCAATAGTTGGATATCAGAATTAAGGATTGTCAAGACATAGCCATCCAAGAAACGCAGGAACATAAGAAGTTTGCTGTTTTATGAACCTGAGAAGTGGTAAGATAATCAACAGCAACCAACCTTTATCCAGAAGAAAACGTTTGGACAAAATGTCTAACTCAGACAATCAACAAGGAGACCAAGGCGGCCCACAGGCAACAGGCACTAACGCGTCCATTTCGAGCGGAGCATCTAATGTAATGCCTTCGAATGCACAGGCTGTTGCATCTTCAACCAGTAACATGGCCACCAACGGAGTAAGTGGCGTATCAACCAACAGTTCGATCTTAGGAAATACTGGAACTATGGGCTATCCTGGGGGATTCGTTCCGCCACCTGGGACACAATCCCATTTCGCATCTCCATCAACTAGACCACCCGGCTTCGATGGGAATAGAATTAGAAGTTCTTCTTACGGAATGCCAACATCTTTTATGGCAGGTTTGCACAATTCCACATCGAATTCATCCCCACAACTAGGATCTGGGTCTGGGGCAAACCAATTTATGTCAAATAACCAAGGGTCAGTGGGTTATAGCACGTTGCCTACCCTAACCACGGATAACCAGTTGGCTTTTAGGCAATTGATGGATGAAAGCAACCACAATATGATAGGGGTGTTAGCGCAAACCATGCAGGAAATATTCGCCCCAATAGTTCAGAATGTAACTGTGACGAACAGGGAAAACGCTGACAATATGAGTCGAATAGCAGATTTCTTTGCTCCCACAGAAAGGCGTAGGCAAAACCAGGCGGGATTTCGAACAAACGTGCCTGTTATAGAACAAATTGCCAACGACCCAATTCATAGACCACCCAGAGAAGAGGTTAACTTAGGGGCCAGAGCACCAAGGTTAGAAGCCCCAATAATTCCAGGCCCACAAAGGGAAGTTATGGAACCAGGGGCAAGGATCGAAAGACCAGAAGCCCCAGAATTTCGAGGAGAACAACCTAGGGGAGTTGTTTTGGTTGGTCGAAACCAAGATGCCGATGCTGTCGTTCATAGGGTTCGAAACGATAACATCTTGGCAGAAAATAATCTGACCACCATGATAGAAAGGATCATGACCCAAAACGGCCTCAATATGGGAATGAGGAGGCCAAATTACGCTTCTCCTATATTAGATTGTATAATGCATACTGATTTACCAAGGGGATACAAAGTCCCTAAATTTACAAAGTTCGCTGGGGATACCAACGAATCAACAGTCGAACACATAGCGAGATACTTAACCGAAGCGGGGGATATAGCCAATAATGAAGATCTTAGAATCAAGTATTTCCCAAGTTCTTTGACGAAAAATGCTTTCACTTGGTTTACCACGTTGCCTCCTGGGTCTGTTGATACTTGGACCCTTTTAGAGAGATTATTCCATGAACAATTTTACATGGGACAATCGAAGATAAGTCTGAAGGAATTGGCCAGTGTTAAGAGAAAGTTCACTGAACCCATTGATGACTATTTGAATAGATTTAGGCTGTTGAAATCCAGATGTTACACAGTAGTGCCTGAGCATGAGTTAGTCGAAATGGCCGCTGGGGGATTGGATTACTCTATTCGAAAGAAATTAGATACTCAGCATTTGAGGGATATGGCTCAGTTAGCCGATAGGGTTCGACAGGTCGAAAGACTAAAAGCCGAAAAAGCCCGAGTCTTTAAGAATAGTAAGAAAGAAAGGATTTCCTATGTTGGAACTGAGGAAGCAGAAGAATATCCTGAATTCGAATTCGAAGAGGTCGAAATCGACCTCGCTGAATTAAAACAGGCCCCGCCTTACTCCTGCAAAATGTTAGTTCCTACGAAAGGGAAAGATATTGTTGAAAATGAGAAAAGTGATAAGTTTCCAAAGAAGGTTTACACCTTCGATGTCACTAAATGTGACGAAATCTTTGACTTGCTTGTCAAAGATGGCCAACTAATTGTGCCATCAAATGTCAAAATACCCCCTCTGGACCAGAGGAAGAAAAGGGGATTTTGCAAATATCATAGTTTCTTAGGCCACAAGACCTCACAATGTTTTCTTTTCAGGGATTTGATTCAAAACGCAATCAAAGATGGCAGATTAAAGTTTGCTGATAAGATGAAGATGAAAGTGGACGAAGATCCTTTGGACGTCGCAGACACCAACTACTCCGAGCCTGCATGCATTGGAGAAGTCAACATGGTGGAAATTGATCGAAGCGACACCCTAACTGGAGAGAAGGACATTGAAGTTGAAAACTGGGTGATGGTCGAAGTAAGCGAGGAAGTCACTGAAGGCATCCAGAATACACCAGACACTTCGATTGTTGGACCTGTGACTGTTGCAGGAGAAACCCAGGCTACTGAAGGCCAAGGGGATCACAATGAAGGATTTACACAAGTCACTGAGGGCTTGAGTTTGGAACTAGAGAAAGTCCAAATTACGCAGCCAGTCCCCTCTCAGAAGGAAATATGGGACACTCTAGGGGAACCCAGTGGAAAATATGACTATCTGGTCAAATATTCTGCCCCAGAGAGTTCGAAGGTCCAGATCGAAGACATAAAGCCCACAGGATGGGGCGATGACGAAACAAAAGAGGGGGATTTGGAAATAAATATGGTGGACATGGAAAGACCCCGTTCTGAGATGAAGGAAGTGGAAAAATACTTAGAAAAAGAAAAGCATAGAATGGGGGACAGTCACACTGGAGATGATACTCTCAAAGACTATCTCATGTCATGCCACAAAGGAGATCCAGGCATGATACTGTGCCCTAGGTGCAGCATCCTCTGCAACCAAAGAATTGCTGCAAATTTCGAAAGGGTACAGAAGGCTCGAACTGGCAACAATTGGCGCCAGGATAACCAACTTTTCAGATGCTACCCCAAGGCTGGAGAGAGTCTATTGGAGTTTGTTTTTCGCTGCTACAAGGGGGCAACTAAGTGCTTGGTGTGCCCAAGATGTTCTGCTGTGTACAACCAAAGCATGGCTAGGGCCTTCGAAACGATCCCCTTTGCCCCTTGCTGGAGCCATCAAGAAACTACTCAGATGGGTCCACGTTTCGACAGCAGATACAAACAGCGAAGACCAGATAGCCCTCACCCCAAAGTTGCTCGAAGAGTGACTTTCAAACTCCCTGCTGAAGTGCCAACCGATAGATGGCTGCAAGCCAGAAATGACAAAGGCAAAGACAAATGGAGGAATGCTGAACGAAATGCACGCCATGCCGTGACATACAGGAGGCAATTCAACACACAAAAAAGGGAGGAAGTCAGATTAGAAAATTACAAAGGAAGGAACCCCATGTCAAGATCCCAGTGGCGCAGACAGCAAAGGATTCGAAAGGCTGAAAGAGAAGCTGTGGCAAACAAAGGGGATACTTCAACAAAGATACAAGGTGAATCAAGCACCAATAAACCAAAAGGTCAGACGGAAGAGAAACCTCCAGTCAACAGAAGGCTCTTTTCTGAAGACCAACAAGACGGACCAAAGGAATACACCCCAGGCCCGGAAGAGGACGAAGATATGATAACAGATAACTTCGAATCGGAGGGGGAGTCCTCATTTAACCTGAACTGTAACGTAGTGTCTGTGCTTCCCTGCGAATTCGGGCAAGAAACCGAAATCAATGAATATGAGGAAGAAGACACCACAGACTTAATGAAACATAGGCTCGTATGCTACTACGTGATGGACAATGGGGCTGTTGAAGAACAAAATGCGTTCTTCGAACGTCCAGAGCCTACAATGAAGAATCATCTCAAACCACTTTTCATTCGGGCGAAAGTGGGTGTCCACGGTGTAAACAAAGTTCTAGTGGATGGGGGTGCTGCAGTCAATCTGATTCCCCATTTCATGCTAAAAAGGTTGGAAATCCGTGAAGGGGATATCAAGCCCCATAATATGGTTCTATCCAATTATGAAGGAAAAGTGGGTAAGACACTGGGGGTGGTCCAGTTGGAATTAACAATAGGCTCAAGTTGCAGGCCCACCATGTTTATGGTTGTCGAAGCCAAGGCCAACTATAACCTACTGCTAGGGAGAGAGTGGATCCATGGCGTGGGAGCAGTTCCTTCGTCAATGCATCAACGACTGGTCCTGTGGAGAGATGACGGAATCGTGGAAAATATCGAAGCAGATCAGAGTTACTTTATGTCAACTGTCAATCTAGTTGACAAAAGGGATTATGATAAAAACCTGGCGAAGATTGCTCCATGTGTTCCAAATGATGAGATAAATGAAACTAGAAATGCCCACTATTACATGACACTTCGTCATGATGGACTTTACTGGGATAGAACAATAATTAGTGAAGAAGAGGAAGTTGAAGGTGCTATACCAAAACGGCCAGCAGGCTGGGACTTCGACAACCTTAACCATGACTGAATCTACCTTTTTCGAAAGGATTTCGGCCTATATGGCTGAGAATGAATCAAAAGCGGCCTTAGAGGCTGAAATAAATGAATCATTTGAAAAAACGAATGAAGTTAATGGGGGGAGTTCGAAATGCTCACCCAGCGAAGAGTTGGAGATGGATCAAAGGTTGGATGCCATCTATGACAAAGAGCCCTTAGGCTTCGAAAGGGATCCCATAAACTCAGGTGTCAAAATGTTGGCACAGGACCCACTCGAAGAAATCAACTTAGGGGATGACAAAACAAAAAGAGTAACTTACGTAAGTGCCAAACTTAGCCCAAGCCTCAAGGAAAAAGTGATCGAAATCCTTAAGGAGAACAAAGATTGTTTCGCATGGGACTATGATGAGATGCCTGGTTTAAAGAGGGAGTTGGTCGAACATAGGCTGCCAATCAAAGATGGCAAGAGGCCCATCAAACAAACTCCCAGAAGATTCGCGCCAGCGGTTCTCACAAAAATTAAAGCTGAGATCGAAAGGTTGCTGCGTTGCAAATTCATCAGAACAACAAGGTACGTCGAATGGTTAGCAAACATAGTACCTGTTATCAAAAAAAATGGTTCTTTAAGGATTTGCATAGATTTCAGGGATTTAAATACTGCAACCCCTAAAGATCAATATTCCATGCCCGTGGCAGAAATGCTAGTAGATTCTGCTGCAGGATTCGAATACTTGAGCATGTTAGATGGATACTCTGGATATAACCAGATTTTCATTGCTGAAGAAGATGTTGCAAAGACAGCATTTCGTTGCCCAGGAGCCTTAGGCACCTACGAATGGGTGGTGATGCCTTTTGGTTTAAAAAATGCTGGGGCAACTTATCAAAGGGCGATGAATTCAATCTTTCATGACTTTATCGAAACCTTCATGCAGGTGTATATTGATGATATAGTCATCAAATCTATATCTGCAGAAGCACATTTGCATCATTTAAGCCAACCATTCGAGCGAATGAGAAAACATGGCTTAAAAATGAACCCCCTTAAATGTGCATTTTTTGTGCAGGCAGGAGATTTTCTTGGTTTTGTGGTCCACAAGAAAGGAATTGAAATCAACCAGAACAAAACCAAAGCCATAATGGAGACGAAAGCACCTGCGTCAAAAAGGGAGTTGCAATCTCTGCTAGGGAAAGTTAACTTCCTCAGAAGATTCATCTCGAACCTGAGTGGAAGGACTCAAGCTTTCTCTCCGTTACTTCGTCTAAAGCAAGGTCAAGCCTTCGAATGGAACGAAGCTCACCAGGAGGCGTTTGACAAAATAAAAGAATATCTTTCTCAGCCTCCTATCTTGTCTCCACCATCATGGGGAAAGCCCATGAGATTGTACATATCTGCCTCCGAAGTTAGCATAGGTAGTATGTTAGCACAAGAAGATAACAATGGCGTCGAAAGAGCCATATACTATCTAAGTAGAGTGCTGAATGATGCAGAGACCAGATATAGCAACTTAGAAAAGCTATGTCTCTGTTTGTATTTCTCGTGTATGAAACTCAAGTATTATATAAAACCTGTTGATGTTTATGTTTCGTCTCACTTCGATGTCATTAAACATATGCTTTCAAAGCCAATAATGCATAGTAGAGTTGGAAAGTGGGCTCTGGCCTTAACAGAATATTCATTGACGTTCATGCCCTTAAAAGCTATGAAAGGTCAAGTGATTTCTGATTTCATTGTGGATCATTCGTTGGTTGAGCAGACAAGCATGAGTTACGTCGAAATGCAACCATGGAAATTGTACTTTGATGGTTCAACCCACAAGAATGGAAGTGGTGTTGGAGTCCTTCTAATTTCTCCCGAAGGAATTCCAACAAAATTCAAGTATAAATTGGATGGTCCTCGTTGTTCGAACAACGAAGCTGAGTATGAAGCGCTCATTGTTGGACTTGAAGCTTTGTTGGAATTGGGGGCAACCAGAGTCGAAATTAAAGGAGATTCTGAGTTGGTGGTCAAACAGATCACAAAAGAATATAAGTGCATAAAGGAAAATCTAATGATATACTTCGTCATAGTCAATAGGCTATTGAGAAAGTTTGAATACATGGATATTCAACACATACCAAGACTAGAAAACCAAGAAGCAAATGACTTAGCGCAGTTGGCTTCAGGTTATAGAGTATCCACCAAGAATTTTAAGGATTTGGTCGAAATAAGGGGGAGAGTTATGGCTACTAAATTCACACCATCGGATCTGGAAAATATGAGATTGGGATACGCCGAGAAACAGGGATTCGAAATCCTAGCCATAAATACTTTGTCAGATACAGATTGGCGAAGTCCATTAAAGAATTATTTAGCAGACCCAACGCTAAAAGTAGATAGAAAAACAAAATATAGAGCATTGTCATATCTCCTCATGGGGAACGAATTGTTCAAAAAGACCCAAGAAGGTGTTTTATTGAAATGCCTAGGAGAAAGTGAGGCATATTTAGCATTGTCTGAAGTCCATAATGGGGCATGTGGGGCACACCAAGCAGGCCATAAAATGAAATGGTTGCTATTTCGATACGGTTTGTATTGGCCTAGCATGCTCAAAGATTGCATAGACTTTGCGAAAGGATGTGAGGAATGTCAGAAACACGCAGGAATTCAACACGCCCCTGCAAGTGAGCTGCATTCGATCATCAAACCATGGCCATTCAGAGGATGGGCATTAGATCTGATAGGCGAAATAAATCCTGCTTCGTCCAAAGGTCAGAAATATATCTTGGTAGGAGTAGATTATTTTACCAAATGGATCGAAGCTATACCTTTGGTAGTTGCTGATCAAGAGGCAATTATCGAATTTATACAAAAGCACATTATCTATAGATTTGGATTACCAGAAAGTATAACTACAGACCAAGGTTCTGTATTCACTGGTAGAAAGATGCAAGGGTTTGCCCAAGAAATGGGGTTTAGATTGCTAACATCAACCCCATATTATGCTCAAGCAAACGGACAGGTCGAAGCGGCAAACAAAGTAATAATAGGATTAATCAAGAAGCATATTGGCAAGAAGCCAAGAAATTGGCACAAAACTCTGGACCAAGTGTTATGGGCTTGTAGAACATCTCCAAAGGAAGCCACTAACACTACTCCTTTCCAACTTACATTCGGCCATGATGCAGTGTTACCAGTAGAAATTCACCTGCAATCAGTTCGAATACAGAAACAAAACGAAATTCCAGCCGCGTTATATTGGGAAATGATGATGAATGAATTAGTTGAATTGGACGAAATTAGATTACATGCGTTGGATATTTTGATGAGGCAAAAAGAAAGAGTGGCCAGAACATACAATAAGAGGGTGAAGAAAAAAGCATTCGTTATTAATGACTTGGTTTGGAGAGTCATATTGCCTATGGATAAGAAGAACAAAGCATTAGGTAAATGGTCACCTCATTGGGAAGGACCTTTTCGAGTACTAAAAGTTTTCTCTAACAATGCCTACGAAGTCGAAGAACTCTTAGATGATAAACGTGTCCTAAAGGTTAATGGGAAATATTTAAAGAAATATAAACCAAGCCTGCGGGAAATTCGAATAATAACAACGTAAACAAAGTATTATAAAAAGCCAAGATGGCAAGATAAGAATGCCAAAATGGCGTTGTTCGAATATTACATTAAAAGAACCAAAGTTATGGTCAGATAGACAAAAATCTAGAAATAAACATTATTTTTCAATCGAGTAAAGGTACTTCGAAATGTTTCAAGTCTTTGCTGAGCAAACCGCCTGGCACCTTCCAAGGTTGCCACTTCTCCTTTAAGCTGTTCTGCAGTCTCCATTTCTGCAAGCCCCCGGTTGAGAAGCTCTTCGAATTGGTTACCTGCAGGATTAGTTTCGAAGGCTAGTTGTTGTTCCTTAGCCTCCTTGACTTTCTGTTGAAGTTCCAGAATCTGCCTTTCCCAAGCAAGAATGGACTCAGCTCGAGCTTCATATTCAGTTTTTGCTCGCTTCAGATGCATAGCCTGATCTTCAGCTTCTTGAGAAAGCTTCGAAGCTTGTTCATAGGCGGCATCCATAGCAATACGTTTCTCGTGAACCTTCTTGGCAGCAGATTCATCTTGGAGAAGATAGCCAGTTACGTTGTCCAGCAAATTTTGAAGATCAAACAAGAGAGTACTAACTGGCAAAGAGCAGCTGGAAAGATTGACCTTTGTAAGCAGCTCCTTCATAGTGTAGCAAGCAGTACTATCTTGCTTAAGCACTTCGAAGATATCCACATTGAGAATAGTTCTCCTAATTTTGTTGAGAAGAACAACTCTTTCATCTGTGGGAAGAGGATAGCTGGTTGAACTTGTGCCAGCCCTAGCGAGTGGAATGTCCCTCTGGGCCAACTTTGCCTTCATGTACCCAATAGGGTCATTTCGCCTCAGAAGTGCCAGTTCCTCATCAGTCATTCGAGACGGAGAGGATTGGGGGAATTCCACGCGTAGGGGAACCTCGTTTGTTTCAACCTTTGGGTTTTCGTTGATCGTATCACCATCCCCTTCATTTGCTTCGTACTCTTGATCTTCTTCATCCTCGACCAAGTCTACCACTTCGATACCATCCTTTTCACCGCTATGTGCATTAGACTCCGTCCCAGCAGTCGAACCATCATTGTCATTTTCCCCATCATTGGCGTTTTCCTCCTCAGATTCTTCGTCTGCAGATTCTTCGAATCCTTGCCCAGAATCAGCTTTTTCTTCTTCAGTCTGAGCATCCTTTGGATCCTCTTGAAGAGTTTCAAGGGGGGACTTTTGAAGAACCCTTTGTGAATCCTCTGCAGACGTTTGAGGTATGGTTTCGCTCACCTCTTTCAGAGGAATGGAGGTACCTTGGTCATCTGGCTGCTCAGAAGTTCCAGCCAAAACCGCCACGTTTGAAGAACCTTTGTTTTGGACCAAATTGCTGGAATCCCCTTGAGGAGAGGAGTTAAGCGGAACAGCAGCCCTGGACGGTGAGATCGAAATAGTAGAAGTGGGATTCAGGATGTTCTGTAAGGGAGCAGCATCCCTGGAGTCGAGTCCAGAGACACTAGTAGGAGCAGTACTTTTGGGCGTAGTTTTCTTCAGCTTCTTCTTCGAAGCAATGTTTGAGTTTCCTCCAGCAGTCAGTTCTTCCCCAGTGGTGTTTGGTTTCCGCTTCTTGGGAGTAGTGGGGGGAAGCTTGTTGGTCTGCACGAAGTTTAACGAAGTTAGAGATAAAAGGATCGAGTGAATTCGAAGCATGAAAAGAAAAAAAACTAAGTGATTACCGTTGGAATTGGGGCACTTGTTGTTGTTGGCGTTGTTGTTGTTGGTATAGTTGCAGCAGCAGTAGTCGTTTCGGGTGGATTAGTCTTTTCGGTAGTTTCGATGGAGGCTTGAGAGGCACTCCCTTCCTTCGATTTCGAGGCAGTGGTCTTTATCCTGATAGCTGAAAATCAAAACATTTAAAGCAAAGGTTAAAGATTTGGAAAATAAAAGATATTTGGGAGTTTTTCCCAAGCATTCGCACCTGTGCCTTGATCAGATTTAATTGACATGGCAGAAAGGTCATATCGAAGATGTCCTGGGAAATCATGAAGCCAGTGTCGAGCCCATGTCACAGTCTCAGATGGCTTTGGTTTCCTTTGAAGATATTTGAACATCTCTTTGCAAGTAAACCACCATGGATATGGGGGAAACCAAGCCAGAGCCAATTCTGAGGTAGGTAATCTGGGAAATTTAGGTGGATGCATTTCGAATGCCAACCTATACCTATCCTCAGGTGACAGCCCTGAAGGAAGTTTTAACTTGGTAACTTTTTGTTTAAATTTTTCCTTCAAGGTCTCAGCCGCTTGATGCACAGTGGAGTCCAAGCGTGTGGGATCGTAAGTAGTTTCGAAGTAATTTTGAAAAGCTTTTATTTCTTTGGCATGAGTAAACATACCTTTCTTTGCTGGTACCTGCACATCGAAGGCATCAATTAGTTTCTGTCGAATAGTAAGCGTATCGAACATACAAGTTTGATAAAACTTAATCCACCACTCCAGAAATCCTTTGGCCGCGAGATGAGTAGGTTCGAAGGCTATCAGTTCAAATTGGGCAAAGCCCTGGTATTGTTCTTGTTGGATCTTAGCTTCCCTTGCTTTGAAAGTTCGACCAGAGGTGATGGCGCTCTCAGTCTGGAACAAAGGTTCAGGAATCAGTTGGCATAGGCCAAACTGCCTTGAAACGAAGTTTGGCTGGTAGGCAAAAAGAAGAATTTGGTTTTTAGCTGGGGTTATCCTTGAAGAGATAAGTCTAGGAAGCAAGAAAGCTCTCCACACATCTTGGATTTCCTTACTCTTGATAGCTTCTGAGAGAGCCATGGTGAACCAAGAAGGTCCATGAGCCCTCGAAGCAAAGGGCGCCATGCTCTCTTCGAATTTATGTCTTTTTGAGAGTATCAAGATGTACTTTGAAAATTGAACCTTGAAGTCGTCCTTGTCATCGTTAGGGGTTAGTCTTCGAAGCCTAGTGCCTTCGACTATCCTATCACTTATTTCTGCATCTTGTTCGTCTATGGTGTTGGCGGTTGCTAAAGAAGGTTCGAACATGGCATTGAGCCATAATTGAAGTAACCAAAATGGGCCAGCTAAAAGAATGTTTTTGGAATTGTGGGATTTAAGGCTCGAAGCAGCCGACCTCAGGCTCTCATAGAGGTCAACTAAGAGTAATTCGCTTAGGCACACTTTGCGGTTTTCATGTAAATCCCTAGCTAAAGGAATGAACCTACTAGCTACCTGCAGGGATCTACTGCAGAAAACGTACCTAGACAGCCACAGAGTTAAGAAAGCAATGTGCTCTGTGTCAGACACATCATCCCCTTCAGCATGATAATGGCCGATAAATTTGGAGAAGCTGGCTAACTTGACTTCGAAGTCAATTATGCTTGAATGCTCTTCATTATCAGGAACATAAGTTTCCCCCACTGGCGTCAGCCCAGTAATGGCTGCTATATTGAAGAAAGTTGGGGTAATCATTCCACCTGGAAGATGGAAAGTGTTGTAGGTACTATCCCAGAAGTAGAGGGACGCAAATAGCAGAGGATGACTATAGGTGAATCCAGGTTTCGACAGCTTAATAAGGTTATAAATGCCTAGTTCTTCCCATTGCTGGGATTTTTTGGCTTCTACTTTCGTAAACCAGTTTTGATAAGCAACATCAGCAGTAGGGCAAGATCGGAATGGTTTAAAATTGCTTTTTACATAATCCAAGATGAATGGGTCCTTAGGATGAACAGTTGAGGTTTCTGTGGTTTTTGGGTTAAGAAACTCTGTTGCCCTAGGGGCATCCATTTTGTTGAATAAAGGTTTAAAGTTGTAACACACGGGAAAAATGGTCCTGGTGTCCTTTAGTATTTCAAAAACTGTAAGAGGGCCATTTAGGGCTAACCTCTTACCAGCAACATGGGTAGGGATGAGTACCTGTGATGCGTACAGCATTTCCTTCTCTTTGGAGATCATTTGAGGAGCAAGAGCAGATTGGCCTTGAATGGTGACGATTTTACTCTCCATAGTTGCTCCTGTAGTTTTTCCCTTCTTCTTGGAAGTTTTCTTGAGTTGAGATGATGTGGAGGAAGACATTTTTGTTGTTTGAGAACTTAGAGTGTTTAGGAGAGAAGAAGGGTAAAATTCTAGAGTTTGAAAGGTTTAGAGTGTAAAGAAGAAAAAAGGAAGGTTAAATTGACGTTTTATAATAAGAAGATGAAACATCCACCGAGTGAAAGTATGATACGTGGAGATCATGGATTGGTGTGATGAAGAGGTGGCGAGAAGTTGATATAGGTAATAGGCGTGATTTTAAAAACAATCATTACTTATAACTGCACCATGCTGTGAAGTGACTTTGGGGGGTTAAGGTACCCAAAGGGTGCTATGATTGATGTGACTAGGGTCAAACGCATTAAATGCTATGATGATTCGAAGATCCTATCAAAATCTTGTATAAATGTTTAAAATAGGTATTTCTCAGAGAGATCGAAATACATATTTTAAAGGGGCAATTTGTTGGCTGAAGATTTTGATAGTGTTATTTGGAATTCAAAAAGAGCTAGAAGTTATGATCGAAATGGAATTAAAACACCACGTTCGAAATTGCAGAACCAGTGTTTCGAATGAGTGTGTCAAAGTTTGAAGCTTCGAACGGTAATCTTGGGAGCGTATTCAAAGGGGTCTCGAAACAGCAGTGAAGCTAAATCTGAGAAGAGCGTTCGAAGCAGAAGAACACCAAAGCATTTGAAATTTAAGTGAAAGCGGGACTTTCAAAGTTTGAAAGTTATGCGTTGGAGCATTTGAGGACACGTGGAAAGAAGAAAGGAACATTATCTTGCATGTTCGAAACGTGGCATGATCTTGTAGCGAGACCGTTAGGGTCGAATTAGTATAAATAGAAGTCTTAGTGTTAGGATTTCAGTGTGTCATATCTGTTATACAAAATACTCAATAACATTCAAACTACCACATGGCAAGGGAAACGAATGCAAGAGAGATGTATGTATGATAGCACCATGTATTTTTAATTTAATGAAAGCCTTTTTATTATTTCCAGCACTTTCCTTCTTTTTCTTTTTGTCGAGCAACATTTACAAGTTTCTTTATCTATTGTCTTTTCATTCCAAAGTCCTTTCTTCAAAGTCTTACATTTTACTGCTTTCTTTACATTTCGAAGCACTTTATGTTTCAGAGAACTTTTACGCTTTCAATATCTTTACTTTCATAGCATTATTCTTCAAACCTGTACTTTCACTTAAACTCCTTTCTAGATTTCTTGCATTAAACGCTTTCTTCATATTTTAAACTTCTACATTCCAGAAACCTTTTGTGTTAAATGTTTTATGGATCGAAATCAGTTACTTCATTTTTCATACAGTTTTCTATGTCTTTTCAATTAGCATTACAATTAGCAATCATTCGTGTAACTTAGTTTTCACATACATTTTGACCACATTCTTAAACTCTTAGAGAGAGGGATCGAAACAAACCAAACATATATACAATAGCACCCATGAATAATTGTTCGATTGTGAGAGTAACCTTGATATCCAAGGAGTCCTAGGATCAATCTAGTCGATCCTGTGAGTTACCAAAGAGATTGAGTAGCGTTAATAGAGACTATTCGATAGTTTGGAAGACTAGCGGTTGTTTTCCAGAAATCACTGGAAACACATTGTTAAGTGTGATGTTTTATCATCTGTTTTGTTGATGTTTCGCCATCTTTGCCATGATAACTTGTTATCTTGAAGCCGATGTTTCGCCATCGCACATGTTTGTTATCCTACTTTGATTCTCGATATCATTGTTAGGTGTGATGTTTTGTCATCCGTTTTGTTGATGTTTCGCCATCTTTGCCATGATTTCTTTGTTACCTTCTAGCCGATGTTTCGCCATCGCACATTTGATTAAAGCCGATGTTTCGCCATCGCACATGTTTGTTATCCTGCCTTGATGCCCAATATCATTGTCAGGTGTGATGTTTTGTCATCCGTTTTGTTGATGTTTTGCCATCTTTGCCATGATTAACTTATTACCTTTTAGCCGATGTTTCGCTATCGCACATTCGTTTGAAGCCAATGTTTCGCCATCGCACATGTTTGATTATCTAACTTTGACTCTCAATGTCACTGCTAGGTGTGCTGTTTTGTCATTCGATGTTTCGCCATCTTTCACATGTTGCTTTGTTAATATTTAACCAATGTTTTTCCATCTCATTTGTTTATTGTTTTATTCGATGTTTTGCCATCTTGTCTGTTTTTGTTGTCTTAACTAAAAAACACAAACAAACCAAAATACATAAGCCAAACTACGGCTGCTCTGATTCCTTAAAAGGGATATGTAGGCATTGGGGTAGGGCTCGACCGAGCACAACTATTATTTTCCCTACATTATTTTCTTTTTCTTTCGCATGCATTCCCTTTTCAGTTGTAAGCCATAGACATAAGATTTGACCACACCCACTAAATTAGACAACAAGAGTGGATACCGTAGAGTACTACGGGCGTGTGGGGTGCTAACACCTTCCCTTCACGTAATAGACTCCCTTACCCGATCTCTCGGTCGAAAGACCGTGATTTCTCCCTTTCCATGTTTTCTCGATGTTTACCTTTCCCTTTCGGCGGGATAAAAGACGTTCGGTGGCGACTTCATTGATTTTTCATTAACATCCAGATGACAGGTTCCGGCCATGTAGTTTCACACACCTACATTGGTTCCAACCCCCAGTCGAAGGAGGCAGAAAGTCAAATCGAAGAACATGACTCCACTGACTCCAGATCCCAAATCGAAGGAAGTCAGAAAAATGCAGAATCAAAAGGTCTTCTGCCTAAATCGAAAGACCCTTTTTTCTTGCTTTTATTTTATTTTTGCCTTTATATTTTCATGCAATTTAATATGGTTGTAATAGTGTAGGATTTTATCTTTCTGTATTTTATTACTTTTATATGATTGCTAGTAAAATAGGATATGTATGGCAAGATAAAAACAACAAGTAGACAACCCCTAATCAAAGACTAAATGCATGCAAATCAAACACACCATTCACACATGTACCCTTAGGGTAACCTCACTTGTTGCCTTAGAAAAATAGTCATATCCCTCGAATATGGGTGTTTTATCTAAGACCCTTGATAAAAGATCGTAGTCCCTCAATGCCCCTCGATGTTGCCTTCGATAAACGATCTAGTCCCTAAACGACATTGCTAAAACGTCCCATAGGTTTCCTTCTATGACTATACAAACGTCTCACGCTCGTCCCTTCACATCCAATGATGGGGCTTTTTACCAAATCAATGGTAAGATAGCAACATTTAAAGGAGGATGAAAAGAACATTTAAGACCTTTTGAGTAGGTAGGATGCTCCTAGTTGCTCACTTGCTCACGACAAAAACATTTTATACACCCATAATCTCACTTTGAAACATTTTCAAAAGACAAAACACTTTGTACGCGTTCTTATAGAGACGAGAACCATTACAAAGACACCTTTTCAAATTCACTTTCAAAAACACATTCCACAGATACTTCTTTGAAATATTTTCCAAACAACACTTTGTACGCGTTCTTATAGAAACGAGAACCATTACAAAGACGTTTTCAAAATACTTTCAAAACTCGCACCACAAGCATACTTTCAAACAAAAGCAAGTGATCTAGAAAACAACTAAGAGCCCGTAGATAACTATGGATGGAAAGAGTGATAATACCTTCCTTTTTCATAACCTACCCCCTGAACTCAAGGAATAATCTCGAAAGGTCTTTCCTGTTCTTTCAACCTTTCCTTATTGGATAAAAGAAAAGTCGGTGGAGACTCTTGCTATCCCCAACAATTGCAATCAAACACAAAACACGCAAGCCAGTTCTTCCACCGTATTACAGAACTGACGACTCTACTGGGGACTTACTTAAAAGTGGGGTTACCTTAGGGTTAGATTACCTTTACTTGCTTTCATTGTTTGACTTGCTTGCTTTATATTTTTGGGTCCCTGTTTGGATTATTGTTAAAGATCTTACACCCGGATATGGGACACCTTTTTTAGGTAAGTAGCAATAAATCATAGAGGTTGTACAACATAGACCGATATGGACGAAGTGATGGCTACGTTGGCATGATACTCTGGCTTGTACTAATGTTCCTTGAGTCAGTCAAGGATATCATTAGGCTTCCTTATAGTGTCATTAAGCGCTAACTGGCCTTTAGAACCCTTAATTGACTCATCCTAAGCCACTAGAAAGTAGTGAGATGGCTGACTTTGGTTCCGACCTAAGATCGATTGATACTCGATGCTACACTTATTGAGATCGTACTTTCGGGATATTTCGGGATATACCATTATACATAGCACTTTTGATTTTATATTTATTTAATTCACTTGGAAATAAATTCAATTTGTGTTGATATTCTTTTTATTACGTTGCGATTTTGAATTTTAATTCAAGTTAACTTTTGAAAATTGTACGGACGCATATCATTTTTCCAGGCCTCTTAGAGTTGATTCCTACATGAATCTATTCTAAAAAAAATACTTTCAATTCATTTCATTCTGGTCCCATAGTTTACACTTAATATTTATATAAGATTTCGAGTAGTTTCTCTATGTTGTTGGATTTGTTTCTATCTCATGTGATGCAAGGATTCTTATTCGATATCTCTAGCTTTATCTGACATCTTGAGCTTACTTGGTGCATTTTTCAACTTATGATTTATTTTCACTCGATGTGTTTTATCTGATGCTTTGAGCTTTATCAGATGCGTTAGGTTTCTTTGATGCTGTCTGTTTGTGATTTATTTTCACCTGAGGTTTGGTATACTTTTGGCTTATTTATCTTCTTGTGGATTTAAATCTAAAGGGATGGGTGTGATCAGTGGATCTGGAACTGACTGTTTAACGTTGGTTCGTGAAATGTCGCAGAAGCAAGAGTCGCCACCGTCTTTTATTTTCTCCAAATGGAAAGGACAAAAGCACAGAAAAATTCCTTATTGAGATTGCTCTCGGTTCGGGAGGTAGATTTATAGAAAGGGAAGGTGTTAGCACCCTTTCTATCCATTGTTATCCATGGGCTCTTAGATACTTGCTCATTTGTGTTTTCAAAATATTTGTTTGCTTTTCAACTGTGAGTTCAAAAAAAGTTTCTTTGAAAGTTTCAGATCGACTCTTGTATCAGTCCTCAAGAGTGTTTGAAAAGTTGTTTTTGAAAGCTTTTTGAAAGTGTCAGTGTGAAAAGAGTTTTTGATTTGTTTTGTTTTGAATTAGAGCAAGTATCTACGAGTCGTCTACCTACCCTAAGGAATTCGTCTGTGTAAATGTCCTTAAAGTAGTGCCATCCCACCATTGAGAGGTAGGTAGCACCACCGTTGGAGGTGTTCAGGTCAATTCGAGGGTTCAGGACAGTGTGGTCACCAGAGCAATAGGAAGACACCTTAGAAGCTACCCTCATGCCATGTTCATGGACATGAGGACTTACTAAAACGTCCTCTACTCGACGACCACTTTTCGAGGGGCAAGGCAACAGTGAGACGTACCCTAGGGGTGGTGTGTGATTTGTGTGTCATTTTCAATTATATTTGTCTTGTTCATGCATTGGTGATCTACGCTTTGTTTTTATTTTTGGCATTCATTCTTTCATGCAAGTTAACAATTTAAAGGTGCGGAGTTTAAAGTGCGGAAAATAAAGGTCTTACGCTATTACAAGGCGCGGGTCTACATCGCCAAATTAAACCAAGACCCAATTTGAAACAAAATGCGGAAAGTAAATACCCTAATTATCTATTACAAGGCTTTGGGGCAAATACATTACATTCATAAAAGAAATAAAATAAATGCGCGAAAAGAAATTATAATCGAATGCGAGGGCGTTGGACCCTTTAAAGAAATTAAACTGAAATTATTAAATTAATTAAATTAAATAAAGGAAAAAGAAGTTATTTTTGGAGTTTTTGTATTTATGAAAAAAAGAAGATTAATTGAAATTAGAAATTAAAATAAAACCCTAATTCTAGTTTGTTTTTAATTATTAAAAATGTTTAAGTTTTAACCTAATTTAACCTTAATTAATTAAATGGCAAGTTTATTTACAAAAAATAATTAATTATTAATAATAAGAATAAGATGGAATTATTTTATTGAGAAAAGAATAAAAATCTAAAAAACCCTAATTTCTACCTTTTTTAGTTATTAAAGAAATATTAAAATTAAACCTAGAATTACACTAATTAGTTATTAAATTTATTTACAAAAACATTTAAATAAAATATATTTATTTTTGTCTTTCTGATTTTTGTGTGTTTTTTATATTATTAGAAAAATTAATTTGGAATTAAACAAAACAAATAATATAATTTAAAATAAATAATAGAAAAGAAAAAATAGAGAAAAGAAAGGCAAACATGGGGGGGTGGTTGTCCCAATTTAGAGGTGGATTCCAAGCAATTTTGGCCCACTGAATCAGGCCTGGTTGACCTTTCTGGCGCGTATGTGGAGGTGTTGACCGGTGCACATGGTGGTCTGCAGCTTCTGACCATTGGATTAATCTTATGGGGCGCATGGCAAGCACAAACATGAAGCTGCATGGTAGGCCCTGGGGGTATGTACTGCATGGAATCATGTTAAAACAAAATATATTGAGAAATATGGGGGACCTGGGAATCGAACCCAGGTCCCATTAATTGCATGACACCTCACTTACCAACCAGCCAAGCGCGTTCGTTTGTAATATTAATGGAACCTGATTCATATGAGAGAGAACAAGTGCTATTGGTAAACATAAAAGAAAATGCGCGAATATTTGAATGGCCCTGTATGGTTGAGACACCTCAGCATCTTCTCCACCACGCCTTTGCTTTTGCCTGAAAAAATACATCAAATAGCGGGGGTTTTGAACCCCCACAATCTTGGATAACAAAAATAGCGAATAGAAATTGGCCAATGATAAATTGAGCGCGATGGGTGCTTTAGGTTCGTTGGAATGCTACGAGTTCAATGGTCCTAGTCTCATGTTCTGATTTTACCATATGCAAAAGTCCCCAATTTCACATCTTTGAAAACCTAGAAAACTTCCATGGCAGATTCTCGTACAGCGCACAAAAACTCAATTAAATAATGCCAACAGATTTAGAACAACCATATTAGTATGAATCAACAAGAAAAATGCAAGGATGATGCGTATAATTCAAAATACGAATATGAGAAAAATTAAGAACAGGACGGTTTCGTGCTACCGTTTCTTGAGGTTAGAGGCTATGGTTTTGATTCAGAAAGTCTCCTTGATGCCTTGTCAAGCTATTGGAATGATTATTTTGCTTTGAATTGCGCTGGAACTGTGTTTTCAGTTTTGAAGTTTTTCATAAAAAATGCAAAGTTTGTCTATGGTTTGAGGCGCAACTTGAAGGTTCTGAGCATTAGGGTTGGGTTTATACTTATGTGAGGAATGAATTAGGGTAGAAATTTCAACCAAAAACCTTTGGATTCAATGCTTTTGAGATTTGATTTCCATGGATCTTTTTCAATCTTTTCCATGTCCTTTTGATATCAATCATGGCCAAATCTTTCCAAATTGAGTGTGCACGAAATCTTGGAGTTATGATAGACCTATTAGCTGCATAAAAAGATTTAAAATGCATGCTTGAGTATTTTTGTCATATTTTATTTAATTAAATGAATTAATAGTGATAAAAATTCAAATAAATAATAAAAAATGATGAAATAAATCCCCTTTGGGTCAAATGGTCGTGCATAGCCTTTGGATGATGATTCTTGGAAGAAAATGTGGCCCATTAGCAATTTTGAGGCATTTGAAGTAAAGTTGACTTTTCAAAATTCCCAAAAATTTCCCAACTTCCACAAGTCATATCTTGCTCAATTTTTAAGCTTTGATCATGTTCTTGGACATTTTGGAAATGTCTTGAAGTCCTCTAACCAATGCCTTTGGTCCCATGTCATTTTGATTTAACAATCTCAAGTTATGGTCTTTGACTTAAAGTCCCTTTTTGTTGACTTTTGAAAATGACCTATAATGTTGAAATTGATAGCTTTTTGTGAGAGCATTTCTTGGACTTGAAGTGTGAAGAGGAGTTGTAGAAAATGTCATTCTCTTCAAAATGAGATTTGGATGGAACTTTTCTGATAAACCATGTGGAAGTTATGCCTTGGTCAAGTTACAGTTGACTTTTTCAACTGTCCAAATATGGAAACTTTTGCATCTTGAGACTTTTTGAGCCATGCCTTGAGAATCATGATCAAGCATTGATCAAATGATGTTTGTGGCTTCAAAATAAGATGTTGACCAAAAATTTGAACTTTTGACTGTCAAATGACCATTTTGCCCCTGCAGTTGACTGCTGAGCAATTAGGGTTTTTGACCGTGCAATTTTGTGCTGTGAGTCTTGAAACTTGACATGAGGATACTTGACAATGTTTATGGGCATGTGGGACTTGTTTGGACCCTTGGAAACTTCAACTTCTTTGCCAGAACCAAAACCCTAGTTTTTGACTGTTAGGAGGCCCTTGAACTGTGCAACCCTTGAGGAGATTTTGAAGCATGCTCTTTGCAATTCTTGAAGAATATGGGAGGGCAAATTTTGGGGTACAACAATGGGAATTCTATATTGATTTCTTTATATCATGTATGAGCTTCCGTTTGGTCAGATCTTCCTTACCTTTATCTTTTAACTTTCTTGTACATAGGATAATCTCTCCATCTCCCCCCTTTCTTCAATTTTCAAAACCTTCTCATCTATTTTCAAAAACCTTTTTGTTTATAAACTCGAACCACTTTCATAATAAACCTCGATTTTGTCGAGCGCTTTTCTTTTTAAACTTATTTTTAATAATCAAACTTAATACACTTAACAAATAAAAATGTGAATTGTATGTAGTTGAATCTTATGGGGACTAGTGACGCAGTGCATTTCAGAACCTTGCTCTTTCTTCATTTTTGGACTTTATTATGATTCAAGTCGCAAATATTTTTCAAGTTAACAAAACACTTTAACTCATTCAAACCTTTTTGTATGCTCGAGCACCTTTTCCATTTAAAATATTTTCCAAGATTAGACATTACTCCTTTATATTCGAGATATCATCCTCCTATCCCCATAGTTATAAAGGTGTCGACTTTTTCACTTGATTACTAGAGGTGCTCTCAAACCCCCACTGATGCTGGCGCATATTCCATCTTTCTCGTACCATGTGAGCGTTTAGTTGAGATTTCTCTCCTAAAAATGATGACTTGTCTCTTCATTTAAAATCAACTAACAGACAAGTCTTTTCTAGAAGAACTATGAGTGCCCTGATCCCTTATTGCACGAAGGGGGTACGTAGGCACAAAAGTTCGCAACCGCGGCGGGCGCAATAATAAAAAACATTTCTTTGTTTGAAAATATTCATTCATTCCATTCCCTTTAGCAAGTTTAAGCTTTAGATAACATACTCATCGATTAGAAACAAACAAAGTGAATCATGTGGAGTACCGTAGATACTTAGGGTGATAATACCTTCCATTTGTATAACCGACTCCCTTATCTTGATCTCTATTTCATTTTGGGTTTTGTTCGCTTTTTTACCATTTCTCTTTAGAAACAATAAAGTGCGGTGACGACTTTCACTAATATGAGTTAAGTCAATTAATGGCTTAAACTCAAATTTTACCGCTACATTTTTGCATACACGTGCGATAGGTCTCAACAGTTCGATTGCAAAAGAGCGACCTCTTTCCTCTTCTTGATTTTGAGGAGGTTTTGCACAAGAGTAGCCTCTATGGCTACAACATTTTTTGTTCTTTCAGCATTATTGGAAGCCCTCTCAGCATTGTTGGAAGCTTCAGCAGAAGTACTCATTTTGACTCTTCTTCTCTGATTTCTTTGGATGAAATTCTTTTTGTGTTTTGGTTCAAAGAGTAATTTCACTTTTATATTGTTTCTTCTGATTCTTAATCTTCTCTGATCCTTGAAAGTCTAAAAGTCAAAAGATTTCACGCATGTCAAATTTGCTCATTATTGGTTCTTTAGTTCCTCGAGCTGTTGAATGATATCTACTTGTCTTTTCAAATTTCTTTTTTCCTTCTTTGATATTTCTTTTCTTTGATATTTCTTCTTACGTATACTTTGATTTAATAATGTGTACTTAATAAAATTGCGTCATTAATATAATACAAGTTTTGATATCAATTCACAAATTGTGTATTGATGATTCTGGTATGATACAAATGAGATATATTCATAAATAATATCATAACGGTTCTTTGTCACAACCGTTGTTATAAGGCGCATGTTTTCCAGTTTACTACAACGATCACTAGACCGTGATTGAAAGTAACACGTATACAACAACAGCTACATAACACGCATAGACCTGCGTGATTATATATATTTTTCAACCGTTGTTAAAGACCTTTTTGTAGTAGTGATTGTTCACTATATTTATACGGTGAATATTGTTTTTTTTTAATAAAAAATATATATTTATGAACAATAACTTGAACAGTAACGTGAACAATATTGAACAATGTCAGTGAATAATGTCCGTGAATAGTATATGAGCAGTGACTTTTAATATTAAAACAAAGTTGATTAATAAAAATTAAAATATTGATTAATAAAATTATGAAATTGGTTAATAAATACTCAAATTTGTAATACTTATGAAAATGATTAATAAAATTTAAAATGTTGGTTAATCATATAAATTTGAATCCTTATTTTTATTTTATTTTTATTTAGTCAATCAATTTCGATCCACTTATGAATCGACTAATTTGATTTCGTAGTTCAGAGGGACAACTAACTGACCAAAAATTCTTATGTTTTTAATCTAAAAATTATATATAAAAAAATTAAAAAATAATTCTTTTTTTTAAGAATTTAATATTATAATATTTTGGTGTAAAAATATTTTTTTCTTTTCTATTTTGTTTCTTCTTTACTAGGTGTGTGTTTCTTTCAAATTATAAAATAATATTTTTTAGATTATATTCGCATGATTATTATTCTTTGAAATCATATTCTCATATATGTATTTGGCTAAAAATAAAGTTTTTCGGAAATATTTACATATTTTATTTAATTAAAAATGATAAAAAAATAAAAAATAAAGATAAATATTATTATTAGTGGAAAGTTATAGTTAAATATATTTTATTTTTATAAAAATGTTGGACTCTCACATTAGAAAATCATATGTAAAAATATTGCTAGAAATAAAAGTATTTTGAAATAATTTTAAAAAACTTAAAATAAATAATAAAATTATTGCATTTCTCATATATATTTCCTATATTTGAAACAAACAATCTAAGTGAGTTTGTCTAGAAGTTTCTTTATGTTAACTCAAAATCAGTAAACTGTCCCCACAGAAAGAAGTTTCACGAGAAAAAGACGTCACCTAATGCTAGTTTCTTCTTCTTCTATTAATATTTAATTATTTATATCTATTGTAGTAGTATTTCCATTTCAATATTCTTTCTCTTTCTTCCATAACTCTTCTATTTATTCTCTTGTACCTCCTCTCGAACATTCTAGAACTATCACGAATATTAATTCCTTCTCTCCTGCTAGATTCTTCTCCATGGCTCCACCGGCGGAACACAGTGGCGACTCCTCAACCGGAGAGTCTCAAAGATCAACTCCGACACCGTTTATCACCAAAACGTACCAGATCGTTGATGACCGAACCATCGACGACGTCGTTTCATGGAACGAAACTGGAACATCGTTCGTCGTTTGGGACCCTGCCGTTTTCGCGAGGGATTTGCTTCCTAAATATTTCAAGCACAATAATTTCTCCAGCTTCGTTCGGCAACTCAATACTTATGTAATTCTTCTATCTGTAGTTTGGTAAATTTTTTCATTTTTGGATTTGAATTTATTTTTTAATTTGTGTTGGTTTTGGTTGATGTTTAGGGATTTAAAAAAGTTGTGCCTGATCGGTGGGAATTCTCTAACGAATTCTTTCGAAGAGGTGAGAAACGCCTTCTATGTGATATTCAGCGACGGAAGATCCTTTCGAAATCGCCGTCGACAGTTATCAATAGCAGTGCAACCGCGACAGTAGCGGTGGTGTCATCTCCTTTGCATTCTGCAAAGCCGATTGTATCACCGTCAATATCGGGAGAGGAGCAGGTGATTTCTTCGGATTCATCGCCGTTTGAGCAGGCGACGCTATTAGAAGAAAACAAGAGGCTTAGAAAGGAGAATATGCAGTTAACTGCGGAAATAGAGGACATGAAATCCCTCTTCAATAATATATTCAATCTTATGTCTAATTATGCCAAATTTCAAGGAAAAAAGTGTTGCTCGACGGCAACAAAGACGGTTAGTATATCGCCGGGGAAGCGGTATGGGGTTGAAGATGCGGCGGAGATGGTGGTGGATGATAATTACCCGAAACTGTTTGGGGTGGCGATAGGTAAGAAGCGAGCGAGAGAAGAAGGAAAGTATGTTGAGGATAATACAGTGTTTAGCCTCAATCAATTTGATTTACAGAACTCTGTAAAGAGAAATACAATGTGCTAAATCAGTGGTTCAGAGCGAATCAGAGTGTGTACAATTGACTCATTATCATGTTGTATGGGATAGGGAGCACGTTAGGCTACGTTAGGAGCGGCGTAGACAATCTGAGTCCTTAAACACGTAGACGCAAGTTTCTGATGTTTGTATGCCTTCTAACCGTTTGGGACAGTTACAGTTTTCACAATAAGAAAACTTTCTCGTTCTTTTTCTGTTCTCTATTTTTATTTTAATTTTTATTTTAAAGAAAATATAAGATATATCGGGGTAATATAATTTTATATCTTCCTCTAATAAATCATTGTGTATAATGCTAAATTATATTTTAAAATTCTATAAAGATATCACGATAGATTGTTGTTTTCATATTGAATGACGGTAACATTGCTAATGTATGTTCTTTAATTTTTTTCTAGATATTGTTCAAAAATATAATGGGCTTGAATGTTTTATTTTTAGTGGAAATTTTGGGTTTGAATTTATCTCTGAATTAGAGATGTATATTTGAATGTATTAAATACTTTTTTGTTTATTTGTAAAATTTAGTTCCTAGACATTCTTACGACGTTTCTGGGATAAATTCGAAGCTGCAAATCAAAGTCACCATACGTCCTTAAAAAATCAAAAAAACATCAAAAACCCATCAAATCAAACAGTCATTCAATTTTAATGAGAAATAATTTCGGAGATGTATATTTGAATTGTTTTTGAGTAAATTAGAATATGTATCTCCGAATTATTGTCTGTGTCTTTTTTTTCAAAACCAGTTTAATAATATTTTGGTGTTCTCAATCCAAACTAATTTTAATTGTTGTTATTTGTTTTAACGATTAATAAAAATAAATATTGTGGAACTGAATAATGTGATCATAAAATCGAATATTATAGAAACGAATATCAGAAATATTATAATAGTACAACAATTGCTCTTCAAATCGATAAAAAATAAACAAAATATAATTAAAAAAACATAGTTTATTGAGTATGCCTAGTTCTAACTTCATGCCTCCGCCTCTGTCAACGATAATTCAAGACATTCTGTGTCTCGAAAAGAATGGAACGTGCTAGCTCAACTGCTTCATCATCACCTCTTTAGAATAATCTAGAATTGATGCCCTCGCTTGTAATCTGCATGATGGTTTGACATATCGACAAGACGACAATAACATGATCATTTCTGACCTGCTCATTCTTCAAGATCTCCTCCTGAACAGATCTAAGTGGACGTCCAGGAGCGTCATGTAAGGGTGTGACACGTTATATAACCATGTCATGTAACCATCAACACAACTCCACTAAGATGTGGCCTCGTGACTTTAATACTCTACCTGTAACATCCTTCTAAACTCAATGAATAATCCACGAATAATTTAATAAATAAATCAGAATAAAACACCGACGAGGGTGTCACATGTTTCATAAAACATCTTAAACAAGAATATATTGCTACGTAACACAAGCTTTCAACAATTATCTCATTTATCCTTTTCGGAAAATCAATACATATTCTTCAAAATACTATGGAGCAGAAATCATAATCACAACATAACTTTATTTATAATATCTTTCAAATCATCATCAATTTACATTATCCATAGTCATGATATTTCAATAACTTAAAACAACTAGGACGACTTATATTATTCTGTAAAGAAAAAGTAACATAATATACAAGTCAAACATTTCCCAATCCGATGTTACATATCAGAGTAAGATGCCTTCTATTCGACGAAACTAAATAAATATTTCATAAAGCCATCCTCTAAGTTTCAACGGATTATTCTTTATCACATGCAAGTTACCCACGAATAGAGGCAATATTTCCAAGCAGAAAGGGTGAGTAATCACAATCATTATGAAAGATATAAGGAAAAGATATAGTAGTTACAATATCAATCATGAAGTCCATACATCATCATATATCACATATTATACTCACACGTTGATATCATCAATACACATCAATGATATCATTATAACATCACATTAACATATATCAACAAACACCACTTAGATCACAACATCATCAACATCACTTAATTAATCATTATGCAATGTCACAAATAATGCAATGCAACATCATTGACTCATGCATGTTGTAATACCCCATTTTTACCCAACGAATTATATAAAATCAGAGTTGTAAAATTTCCAACGAACAATGGAATGCTACACTTTCGACTTATAAAAAACGACATCTAATCGCATATAAAACAGATACATAACAATTAAATCATCGGATGAACAAATAACAACAATTTTAATCTTTAAAATGAAACAACTTTATTACTTAAGCAACAAAATCACAATTTTCAACTCAAATGACATAACATCTTTGTCCAACTGAAAACAACTTCAAAACAACAAGTACTTAACGAAATCAACTTAAAATTCAACAACTGAAGTAATGACAATGATAAAGCAACAAGTGTTCATCCCTCCGAGTATTACATACCAGAGCGACAACACTGATTCGAACTAATGAAGATAAACAACCTTCACTCTGAATTACTTACACGTTACCCACATAGGGGGTAACATTCAAACAGAAGTGGAGAGATATCAAATAATATAATAGAATCTATGATGAATAATATATTAGAATCAGTTCATATAATAATCACCACTTCACAGCTTTTTAACAATATTCAACACAACTAATTCTTCCATACAACAACACATGATGCAACATGAAATGCGACTTGATTTTTATGCACATGCATGTGGTACCAACGAAGCAAAACTTCCAACTTAATAATCTGCCAATAAGTAGAGGCATCAACAAGGCATAAGTCTTCAACTTAATATTTTTGCCAATCCAGGCCAACTTGACGAGCATCAGCTCCAACTTGATATGCGGTGTATACGGCACAACATGTATGTAGCGACAACAACAACAAAAAACAACTCAACATAAATCAACGTTGGTCATAAGCCTATAATATCAACGACAATTCAATATCAACTCAGCATAATTCAACTTTGGCCGTAAGCCTACAACATAATATCTGTCAAGAATTAGAGGCATTTCAATAACATCGGTATATCCTGCAACATTGCATTGTCAACAATATTGATATTACAACAACATAGTAAAATTCACAAATACAATTGAAATCTATTGCAATAACACTACATAATTATTCAACTATATGTCTATATTCGGTTATTAGACGTTCTGTGACGGTTCCTTTAATATTAGCCTGATGGAATTATTACATAAGCTAGTACTGCTATCAACAATTTCTACTACTGTTAGTGCTACTAATTAATTCTCTACTGTTGTTTTATTTCTAATAGCTTCCTGTTACTTTTTCACAATTAACTCCTGCTGTAAACTTATTCCTACTACGTGTACTAGGCTATTATACTGTTAATAGTTTACCGATAAGGTTCCTGCAATTACATCCTACCACTATGAATCATCTCCTACTACCACGAATTATCTCTGCTATTGTCTTACTGATAATAGCCTACAACTTGGCTTTATCCAATCAATACAGGCAACACAACAAAATTGACCACTATTAACTATTGTAATATTTTTCTACTACATTATATTCTATTGACTACTAGTTACTGTTGCTAAAATATTAACTAAACAATTTCTTTTATTTTTCCTTAATATGCATCAAGGTCCTTACATCCAAATGACCTCAAGTGCTCACCAATGTCCTAATATTTTCTCAAGATCATCCATGTCAAATTTCAAGCCTTGCAGAGGAAGTTTGGTCAGTCAAATGCTCAAGAGGCCCAAAAATCGACTGTGCTAGGGCAAAAGTCAACTGTGACCTACAAACAGTCAAACCTCAAAAAATTTTGTCAACATTCTCATTTTGAAGGATAATTCATCATTTGATCAAGGTTTGATCATGATTCATCAAAGATTGCTCAAGATTCATCAAGATTCAAAAGTTGTTAAATTAGGGTTTTGTAGGAAAAGTCAACTCAACTTTGACCAAGCATAACTTTCTCATAATTTATGAGAAATGACCAATCCAAAGCTCATTTTGAAGAGTATTCAATTTCCTACAATCCATATTCACACCCCAAGATCAAGAAGTTCACTCACAAAAATTTACAAATTTGGACATTATAGGTCATTTTTGAAAGTCAACAAAAACACCTTTTTTTTCCAAAGCTTATAACTTGATCATGGGACATCAAAATGATATGAGACCAAAAGGGTTGGTTAGAGGACATATCAAGGTTTCTAAAAAGTCCAAGAACACCTCCAAAAGTTCAAAATTGAAGAAGTTATGCATTGTTGAAGTTGGGCATTTTTCCAAAATTGCCAAAAGTCAATTATCCTCAAAACTCCAATTTTTGACAAAAGGCCCCACTTTTTTCCACTTGATTTGATCTTGTCACACCACACACGTGTCCTATCTTCAATTTCATGACCAATTATTAATTTTTCTATTTTATTTGATTTTTATTGATTTAATTCATTTTTAATCAATTTAAATCAAAATAAAATCTCAATATTAATAACTTGTGATCTTTTTTATTGATACAGCTTTCAATTAACATCATGAACACAATCAAATTCGTGCCAAGCCATATCATGCACAAAATCTTGGATTTGGAAAGAATTTGAAGGCCTTTAATGGAGGAATCATATCATATCCAAAGTCATCAATTCACATGGATTCAAGCCCAAAGATTTAACCTAATGCAACCCTTATTACTCATACAAGGCAAGGCACACAAGAACACGACCAGAAAGCGGCCCAAATCACAAAACCAAACTTGGAAAAAAGCTTGAAAAGCTTGAATCTGAAATCGATCTTAGAGGCGTTTCCAAGGCAAAAACTCCACACTACTCTCTTGCTGGACATCCACTGGATCTATTGGAATCAAAATCAAGCTTTGAAACCTCCTAAATAGCGTTGTAAGTGTTCTTGAACGTGGCCCTGAACATGGAATCATGATCTCTTATTCTTGCATCCTTTTGCCAAAATCTTCGCATAATCATGTTAATCGGCCTATTTAGAAGGTTTCTGCAATATTTGATTTCATTTTTGTAGCCTGTAACCCTGTATCCGAAGCTAGGGTTTTTGCTCTTGTTTTTTAGGCGTTTTGATTTCAGGGAAAATTAGAACAAACCATGGACATGGATGAGTTTAAGAGGAAGAAACGAGCATAATGATGGTCTTGGTCTGCGTTTTTGTGGCCTAGAGCTCGTTCTAGGACGAAGCCACGGATCTTGCTGCGGATAAAATCCGCAGGTAAGAAGATCAGTGTTTCAACAAAGAAGACGACTACGCGTCCTCTTCCCATTGACCCGTTCAAATCTCGCGCTTTTATTTTTTTGTTTGCTGGCATTTATTTGTTTTTCCATATTATATTTTATTTCTAACATGTTAACAGTTAAACATGATGGCTGAGATGGTAAGCGCGCTAGTGGATTGTCCATTGGGACCTGGGTTCGAATCCCAGGTCCCCCATATTGCCTATTATTATTTTTCTTCAGCAGATCCAGCGCGCTTCAGTCATTATGGTACACCATGCATCATCACTGGATCACTTGCCAGATGGCCTCTAGGCCAAATCCAATGGCCAAGATTGCAGACCCACCATGGTGCCCAGTCAACATGTCACGTGGGATCCAGAAAAGTCATTGAGGCTTGCTGCAAATGGGCCAAACAATTACCAGATTCACCTCCTGATTTGGGGCCCAAACCCCCCTATTTGGTTTTTTTTTTTTAATTTCATTTTATTTATTTGTTTTATTGTTTTATTTAATAATTATTAATCACTAACCAATTAATTTATTTTCCTCATAAAAAAATCAAAATCACAAAAATATGTTTTATTTTATTAAATTAATTCATCACTTTTATTTTTGTAAATAAACAATAATTTAATTGATTTAGTCTTAAATAGGTTTAACTTTTAATATTTTTGCAATATTTAAAATTAATATAGAATATTAGGTTTTCACTAACTTTTAATCAATTTATTTTATTTCCTTAAATATAAAAAAATCCCAAAAATATTTTTATTAATTAATTAATTTTGACCTAATTTAATTTTCATTTAATTCAAAAATAAACAAAAAAATATTTTCTTTTCATAAAAAGGGTCAAAACCCTAAAAAATGCGCCGATTTAATTTTCTCGCACCCGATCCATTTACCATATTGTAATTGCTTCCGGTATGTAATAGCTATTAATTAGGACTTTAATTATTTATCGCTTTATTTTACTTTCCGCAATTTAAATTAAATGGTTTATTTTTGGCGATGTAAATACCCGACGCCTTGTAATAGTTTAGATTTAATTTCCGCAATTTAAATTCTGCAACTATACACTGTTAGATGTTCGATAATAGGGAATGCATGACAAGATCCAATGTATGAACTTAAAATCAACATAGATCACCCATGACATGTACAAAGATAAAATTAACCGAAATAACACACTCGCACATGCGCACTCTTAGGGTACACCTCACTTGGTTGCCTTCGAACGTGGTCATTGAGTATATGAAGTTTTAGAGGTCGCTCTCTTGTCCAAAGATCATAAGTTACCTCGAAACGGTTGCCTCGGAAAAATGATCTAAGACATTAGGGTTACCGCTAAGGCGTCCTAACATTGCTTTAGTGACCACACGTCCCTTAATCGAATTGACCCTTAAACTCCAACGACGATGCTACCTACTCATTCATAGTGGGATAGCATTGTCTAAAGGACATTTGTACAGATTAATTCCTTTTTCGAGTAGATAGATGGTTCTTAAGTACTTGCTCCTTTTAAAACAAAACAAAACTTTTCGCACTTACACCTTTCAAACAAAAACTCTTTTCAAACCCACAAACACAAAGAAAAGCAATTTTGAAAACACTTTGAGCAAGTACCTAAGAGCCCGTGGATAACCACGGATAGAAAGGGTGCTAACACCTTCCCTTTCTATAATCTACCTCCCGGACCCGAGAAATATCTCGAAAAAGGAATTTTTCTGTGCTTTTTTCCTTTCCTTGTTGGATAAAATAAAAGACAGTGGCGACTCTTGCTTACCGCGACATTTTGCGAAAACAAACGCAAAATGCGAACCAGCATTCCAAAAACAGTCAGTTCTTCCCACCGTATCACACCTCATTTCTCATTGTCATGAGAAATCATATTATATATTATCCAGATGCATGTGATATTTTGTGCAGAAATTTTTTATTACGCGTTGCCTTCGGAACCTGCGTGTGTTTTTATCTTAGTTGGACATTGTTTCTGACTTTGTTTCTTTCTTGGTGAAGCTTGCTCGACGCGTACTCCTGTTTCTCCATTGCTTTTGTCCGCTTTCGATGATCCGCTTGATTTTGGTAGTCAGCGTTATTGCTCTTACATTTTTCCGCACTTTATCACATTTCTTTATCGCTTTTATAGATATCATGAGAAGTAGGAAATAAAGAGCGTGCGCTCGAAGTCGCTGTTTAAAGACCTGTAGCCGGCATTCCTCACTTGTTTGCTAACTGTGCTTGTGTTTGCTTTCATCTTTTGACGGCTGATGATGTCACTCAATTTTGAGATGACGACTTCAGCTTTTGCAGGCTCCCCATAAGATTTTATTGCTTTCTTTGATTGATGATCGGTGATGTCACTCAATTAAAATTAAGATGACGACTTCGATCTTTTCATGCTCTCTTAGGATTTTATCGCTTTCCTTTGTTGACGATCGATGATGTCACTCAATTAGAATTGAGATAACGACTTTGATCCTTGCATGCTCCCTTAGGGCTTTATTGTTTTCCTTTGCTAATGATCGATGATGTCACTCAATTAGAATTGAGATAACAAATTCGATCCCTTTGCGTGTTCCCTATAGGATAGTTATCCTCACCCTTAGGTCTTTTGCATGCTAACATAGGTAGATGTTTCCCTTAGCATTTTCTTTCTCTTTTGCATATGCATTAAAACTAAAATAAATTTTCTTGGCAAATCATAAAACATCTTAATCATACTTAAACCTTTTTTCAAGGTAATAAAATACAAATCAATCAAACGTGGCATCTTGCCTTGAGGGCGTAACTCAAAACCATTTTCACAAGAGTTCACACCCGTAAAAAATACAAAACAAACAAAAACATGTGACCCGAACTACGACACTCTGATTCCTCGAAAGAGATACGTAGGCAACAGATCGTGGGGCATAACCGAGCAAAATTTGTAAAAACTTCCTTCTTTTCCCTGCATTTATTTTGCATGCATTCTTCCTCAGTAGTAAACAGTAGACATAGATTAAACACACCCTTTGATTAGAACAAAAATGGATACCGTAGAGTACTACGGGCGTGCGGGATGCTAATACCTTCCCCTCGCGTAACAGACTACCTTACCCGATCTCTTGGTCGCAAAATCGTGAGTTCTCCCTTCTTAGATTTTCTCGATGTTCACATTTCCCTTCATGTGTGATAAAAGACGTTTGATGGCGACTTTATTGTTTGATGATATTCAGTCAGTTGTTTTACCTGCCCCCGAATAGAACGGATCTTCCACCCTCCGAGAATCACGAGGCAGTTGAATCAGGATAGAGACCACAAATTGATCTCTTTTACTCACGTAGGATCCTGACAGTCTCCATCATGGGCCAGGGCATCCGACCCAAAATTGGGACCTTGGCTCAGCGTTAAGGGCTATAAATATCCTATTTCACTATAGGGTCAGGTATTCAATTTTACTCACTCTCACTCTGTACTTGCACTCTTTTCTCTAAACCTTACTTTGGCATCAGAGTGCCTTGCAGGTGTTTCCAGTGATTTCTGGTAAACAACCGCTAGTCTTCCAAACTATCGAATAATCTTTCTGACTGTTATTCAATTCCTCTGGTAACTCACAGGATCGACTAGATTGATCCTAGGATTCCTTGGTCATTAGGGTTACTCTCATGATCGAACAAATATTCATGGTTGATATTTGAGTGTTGTATAGGTGTTTGGCTTATTTCGATTTCTCTCTCAAAGGTCTAAAGATGTAATCAAAATGTGCGTGTACGAAACTAAGTTGCATGAATAAATGTTAATTGTAAAGACATGTAAAATTGCATAAAAGGCAAGTAAATGGTTTCGAATTATAAAAATAGTTAATGTAAAGGATCTCTGGAACGTAAAAGGTTTGAAATATGAAGAAAGCGTTTAATGCAAGAAATCTGTAAATGACTTTAAGTAAAGATATGCGTTCGAAGGATAAAGCTTGAAGGTAAAGGCATGGAAAATATGACAGTTTTCTGAAATGTAAAGTGCTTGAAATGTGAAACTTTAATGAAGAGATTTCGAAGTGAAAAGACTGTAAATGAGAGAACTTGTAAATGTTATTTGACAGAAAGATAAAGGCAAGTGCTGGAAATGGTAAAAGGTTTTCATTAAATCAGAAATATATGGTGCTATCATACGTACATTGCTCTTACATTCGTTTCCCTTGCCATGTGGTAGTTTGAATGTTACTGAGGATTTAGTACAATAGATATGACACACGAAATCCTAATACTAAGACTTCTATTTATACTAATTCGACCATAACGGTCTTGCTATAGGATTATGCCACGTTCAGAACATGCAAAACAATGCCTCTTTCTTCTTTCCACGTGTCTCCAAATGCTCCAGCACATAAATTTCAAACTTCGAATGTCCCGCTTCCATTTGAATTTCAAATGCTTTGGTATTTCTCCGTTTCGAACGCACTTCCCAGACACAGCCTTGTTGTTATTTCGAGACTTCTTTAGATATGTTCCCATAATTGCCACTCGAAGCTCCAGCTTTGACATGCTTATTCGAAACACTGCTTCAGCTACTTCGAAACATGACGCTTTACCTTATTTCGATCGAAACGTTTAATTCATTTGGCTTCTATCCCCGCGGTCCCCTGTCATAAGCTATTATGGAAGCACCCATCCCCCCGGGCATGGAGAAGCCCCCACACTTAAAGGAATACGATGGAGTCACGGACCCGGTTGACCACATAGACGGGTTCGAGGCTATGCTTCATTATCACAATGTCGGGGGCCCCATCAAGTGCCGTCTATTCCCCACGACTCTCAGGAAGGCGACAATGGACTGGTACAAAGGACTCGCCCTGGGCTCAATCACTTCGTGGCGGAACCTGAAGAACCAGTTCATCAGTTCCTTCACAGCTTCTCGGCGGCATCCGAAGACCGAGGCAGCTCTCGAGGCCATCATCCAAAGACAGGATGAAACCTTGAGGGAGTTCATCAATCGCTTCAACCGGGAAGCCATACAGGTCCCCTGCGCGGACCATATGAAGAGATATCTGCTGGAGAGGGGGCTCCTCCCCAGCATAGAATTCAGAAAGGCCGTGGGTATCGAACCACCCCGGACATTCGACGCCCTCCTCGAGAAAGCTCGGGCATACATGGACTACGAGGAGAGGGAAGCGGCCAACAGAGCCCGAGATCCCAGAACTCGTGGTCCCAACAGCAGCTCGCGCCAAGAAGCTCCTCCTCGATGAACCGGGGAGAAAAGGAAAGAAGACAGACCCCGGGAAGTCCGGGAACAAAGAGGACCTTCGGGGCATTTCACCGAGTACACTCCGCTCACAGCTTCCCGCAAGCGCATCCTGGCGGAGTGTGCCAACACTGATTTTAAGGACGGCGGTGTCAAACGCCCCTGACCTGTTCCCGCCAAGCCCGGAGCAGACAAGAACAAATATTGTCAGTACCATAGGAGCCATGGTCATCTGACTGAGGATTGCGTCCACCTCAAGGACGCCATCGAAACCCTCATCAAGGGAGGGAGGCTCGCGCAATACCGGCGAAACGATGCTCCCCGTCGTGGCGCCCAAGAAACTAGAGAGCCGGAGGAGGATGCCCGACCATTTGACGAGTCGGTCCTTATCCAAACCGCCTTCTCTGTGACCAGGCCCGAGGACTTCGACTTCCCCGAGCACCTGCAGGAGCCGCTCACAACGCACAGCAGGTGGGAATACTTCCCCTCCGCCCTGGTCATCAACGGCGGCGGGTTCAACAACTTGACCATCAATTCAGCCAAGAGGAAGCTGGACGAGCTGGTCGACGCGGCTCCCCCGCAAACAGTGACGTTCGAAAGGGTGAAGGGCAGGTTAGAGCCCATCACCTTCTACCTAGAAGAGCTCCCCGGCGGAGCCCCGAACGCGGTCATCCCCTTACTGATAAGGGCAAGAACGGCCAATTTTGATGTACATCGCATCCTGGTCGACGAAGGGAGTTCCGTCGACGTCATGTACAGCCAACTGTTCCGAACCCTCCAGTTGGACGACTCACATCTCTCGCCGTATGTGGGGTTGGACTTACAAGGTTTCAACGGCTCGACCTCCAAACCTTGGGGATACGTCAAGCTTCTGGTTACGTTCGGCGAAGGGACGGCTACAAGACAAGTCAAAGTACGCTTCCTCGTCATCGACTGCCCGTCTCTGTACAACTACATCTTGGGGAGACCAACACTGGCAGAACTGACAGCGGTGCCCTCGAACGTCCACCTGAAGATGAAGTTCTACACCAAGAGGGCACGAGTAGCTACTATCCAAGGAGACCTAGCCGCTGCCAGGAGGTGCTTTAACGCCGCTTCTAAGGGACGTGATACTGTCGACATAGGGACCAGGCCCGCCAAAAGAACGCGACAGGAGCCCGACAAGCAAGAGTCCCCAAAGGAAGAAGTCCAGAGAGCTCCACCAAAGGTCGACTCAATAGCGCTGGACACTCGTTTCGACCAGGACGAACCTCCCAATGGCGAGCAAGCCCCACTCCGACCAATACCAGACGGGGACTTCAAACTCGTCCACCTCGGCACCGACCCGACCAAGGGAGTAAAGATTGGCAAAGATCTCCCCGACCTGGCAAGGAAGCAAATCAAGGCCTGCTTGCGCGAGAATGCTGATCTGTTCGCCTGGAGCGCCGCGGAGATGCCCGAACTCGACCATGAGGTCGCCTGTCACCACCTCTCCATTGATCCAGCCGCTAGGGCCGTAGTACAACGTAGGCGTAAGCAGTCTCCAGAAAAAACGGAGGCTGCTGAGAAAGCTGTAAAAGACCTCCTAGAGGAAAATTTTATTTCTGAAGCCCGGTATTCCACCTGGCTGTCAAATGTTGTACTCGTTAAAAAGAATAATGGAAAATGGAGGATGTGCGTTGATTATACCGATCTCAACCGGGCTTGCCCGAAAGATGCTTTTCCTTTGCCTAACATAGACATGCTGGTCGATAACTCGGCCAGCTACAAAACGTTGTCGTTCATGGACGCCTACTCGGGCTATAACCAAATCCCGATGGCCCTGGGCGACAAACACTGCACGGCATTCATGACCAGCTCGGGCAACTATTACTACAACGTAATGCCCTTCGGACTGAAAAATGCCAGGGAAACTTACCAACGCATGATGAACAAGGTTTTTCACAAACAGATAGGCGACATGCTCGAGGTGTATATGGACGACATGATCGTCAAGTCCCGAGCAGACACCGACCACGCAGCACACCTCAAGACAGTCTTTGCCCAAGCAAGACAATGTAAAATGAGGTTCAACCCCGAGAAATGTACATTCGGGGTTAAGGCAGGAAAATTCCTCGGATTCTACCTAACAGAACGAGGAATTGAAGCCAACCCCGATAAATATCGGGCGTTCTCCGACCTCCCGACACCAACGTCGAAGAAGTCGATACAAATCATGAACGGAATGCTCACATCATTATCCCGCTTCGTCGCGAGGTCCACTCAGCACGCCCTCCCCTTCTTCAAACTCCTTCGAAAGGAAGCAGCCTTCGAATGGAACGAGGAGTACGAGCAGGCGCTACGCCACCTAAAGCAAAGTCTATCTCAGTCGCTTGTGCTATCTCGACCAGCTGACGGGGAGCCACTGTTTTTATACCTGGCTGTCTCGAACGAAGCCATCAGCGCGGCTCTCGTCCGCGAGACCCCCGACAGACAGAAACCCGTCTACTTCACGAGCAAAGCCTTGCAAGGACCCGAAAGCAGAGACCAACAGATAGAAAAGGTGGCCCTGGCCCTCGTCAACGCGACGAGGAGGCTCAGACACTATTTTCTGGCCCACACGATCATCGTGCGAACCGACCAACCGGTGAGGCAACTCCTGGGTCGGCCTGATATGGCGGGCAGAATGCTGAAATGGTCCTTGGAACTCTCCGAATTCGACATTCAGTACGAGAGTAGGAAAGCCTTGAAAGCGCAGGCCCTGGCCGACTTCGTCGCGGAAATGACCACTCATGACCCACCCCCAGGGAAGGAACACAAGTGGACCATCTTCGTCGACGGAGCATCCAGCTCATCCGGAAGTGGCGCAAGAATCCTTTTGGAGAACGAAGAGGGCGTAGTGATCGAGCACTCCCTAGCTCTTTCCTTCCCGACGTCAAACAACCAAGCATAATATGAGGCCCTGCTCGCAGGATTGAGATTAGCCGAGGACTTGGGAGCCCGCGAGGTACATATCTACACCAACTCCCAACTCGTCGCCTCCCAAGTCCAGGGGAGTTACCAAGCCAAAAACGACAATCTCGTCGAGTACTTGAACTTGGTCAAAAAACACATGACAAAGTTTGTACGGGCGGAAATTTCACATGTTCCCCGCGAGAAAAACACGAGGGCAGACATATTGTCCAAACTCGCGAGCACGAGAAAGAAAGGCGGGAACAAATCTGTCATCCAAGAATCCCTAGCACGCCCGAGTATCGAAAGATCCTCGACGCCAGTCGAGGTCCACGCCATTGGGGACGCCTCGTCCTGGATGACCCCGGTTTACAATTTCTTGACAAAGGGCGAACTTCCATCGAACTAGTCCGATGCGACCATCACAAAGCGGCGAGCATGCTCCTACGTGGTTCTCGAGCACAAACTGTACCGCAGGGGATTCTCCATCCCCCTCTTAAAATGCATCGACGAATCCACAGTCCTCGAGGTACTGCGAGAGATACACGAAGGGATCAATGCCCAGCACATGAGCGGTAAGTCCTTGGCGAGGAAAGCCCTTCGAGCGGGATATTACTGGCCGACGATGCAGCAGGATGCCAAGGAACACGTTAAGAAATGCGACAAGTGCCATAGGCACGAGGACATGCACCTCGCCCCCCCTTACGAGCTGAGCATACTATCGTCCCCGTGGCCGTTCGCTTGGTGGGGTATGGATATCCTCGGACCCTTCGTGCAAGGGACTTATCAAAATAAATTCCTAATCGTGGCCGTGGATTACTTCACGAAGTGGATCGAGGCCGAGGCTCTCGCAAAGATCACCTTGCATAATATCCTCCGCTTCTACAAGAGAAACATCCTCGCCAGATTCGGAATTCTGAGTGCACTGGTGACCGACAACGGCACCCAATTTACCGACCACGGGTTCCAAGACTTCGTCACCAGACTGGGAACAAAACAACACTTCACGTCAGTCGAACACCCTCAAACCAACGGGCAAGCCGAAGCTGCAAACAGAGTAATCCTCTGGGGACTCAAACGCCGACTCGGTGAAGCAAAGAGGGGATGGGTCGAGGAGCTTCATAGTGTCCTGTGGGCATACCGCACCACGCCCCACTCGACGATGGGCGAGACCCCGTTCTGACTAACATACGGGACCGAGGCCGTCATCCCGGTAGAAATCATGGAACCATCCAGACGACAGAGAACCCCCTCGACGAAGAAATGAACGATGAGGCGCTGAGGGAAGAGCTCGACTTAGTCGAGGAAATCCGATTTGGTGCAGCCCTGCGCGAAGCCACCCTGAAACAACGAGTGGCTCTGCGCCACAACGACAAGGTCATTAAGCGCGATTTCGAAATCGGCAGCCTGGTATTACAAAGGAACCAGAAAGACTCCCGCGAAGGGAAGCTAGCCGCGAACTGGGAAGGACCTTATCGCGTCCACGGCACCACTGGTACTGGGGCGTACTACCTCAAGCAATTAGACGGAGAGCCATTACCACGACCCTGGAACGCTGCTAAACTAAAGCAATACTATAGTTAAAAACCACCAACACTGAGGACCCTCGGCTGTCGGCTCCCGCGCCCAGTCAACGAGGAGAAGCGTCCAACCCCGTAGAGAGGCCGAGGTACAGGCCCGACCTACGTCCAAACCGCATAACATCCTTCAACAAAACAAGAACAAACGATAGTGCCCGACGTGGACACCTCTACCGAGCTCCACCGTCGAAGTACCTGTAGGGCAGAACACCCAGCTCGCGATGGGCAGTTCACGCCGCGGGCAAATAACCCCGACCGGGTCATATACCCGACCAAGCGGCTTCGCTCCGCATGCCCCGACAAATCTTCAAGAATGTTGGGCCATCTTAAAGGGTCAAAAAGGAGTCTCTCCCCTCGAGTTCACCACTTAGGCGACTCTGGCCATCCAGAAGAGGCCGAGCACATGCACGAACAAAAAACTTAGGCAAATTTGCCAGCGAAGTCACAACCATTTACGGGCACACCTCGGGCCCATAACTTAGGCCAATTTTTGCGCAAAAACATAAAATACAAGCACGGGCAAACGATCAAAATTGAAACAAAGCATTCATTTAAAAGGCCCGTAGGCAACAAAGCAAATAAGATGTAAACCGACCAAAAAGGCCGGCAATATTCAGAAATACAAAGAACGGGCACGCAAGCCCAAAAAATGTGAACGGGCACGCAGGCCCAAAACAAACATCAACGAGGCGCGCAGGCCCCACCACTATCTCACAACTCGGCTTCCCCCGAGCTACCATCACCAACAACAGGAGAGTCGGGCGGAGGCACGACCTGACCATCGATAATCTGCGACATATGGCTCGCCCCTTCAGTGTTCAGGCCGGGATTCAACAAGGAAAGCTGGTTGACTGCCGCTTCGAAGTCGTCCACCATAGCTCCGACACAGTCCCCCTCGAGAAGCTGAATACGCGCGACCAGTTCCGATCGACTCCTCAAAAGAGTTGTGTCCTCCGACTCGTCTTCGGCAGGAAGCATAGCAGCCTTTAGGTCCCCGATCTCTCTGGCCAGGCGCCTGTTGTCGATTTCCAGGCGGTCCCGGTCCGCACGAAAAAGGTCTCTCTCCTCGGCCAGCTTCCCCGAGTTCTCCCTCTCCAGAGTCAGCGCCTCCGTCTCCGCCACCAGCAACTCAGCTTGCTCGCGGAACATCTCCTCGGAGCGCTCCAGGGCAGCTTTCAGCTTTCGTGAAGTCGAGGTGAGGGCAGCTTTCTCCTGTTCCAACTCCTTGACACGGTCAGCGTCCTCCCCCTCCTCGACCAGCACAACGGCCATCTCGACCATCTTCACCAGCCCGGCCATATTGGCGGCCAGGTGCCTTCTCCGATTTTCCTTGTTCATCCGCCTGATGGTTTCAGCTTCGTCAGGACTCACGGACAAAGGAAATCCCTCGAAGAAACCCTCCTCCTTAAAGCAAGGGGTCAACCCGAAGGACCTCACAGTGCTGGAGTCCTCGCCGACCTCCGGCTGACTTTCCACCCGACTCCTTTTTCTTTGTATCAGGTCGGTGTGTGGCTCGACCTCCTGAACATCTGGAGTCCCTTCTGAAGCAGCCCCCGAGCTAGGTGGCGAGTCCACCCTCGTCGCCTGAGAAATGCCCGGGCTATGTGGCGGGCCCATCCTCGTCGCCTGAGGAGGTCTCACCAACCTCTTATTCACCTTCCTGTCACAGGACAACTTCAAGAGCCTCTCCCTTCGTCCAGCCATCGAACCTGCACGAAAGAACCGGGGTTAGTGCCGAGCAAATAAGCAAACAAGTAACAAGTAAAGAAATTCAAACAATAAACGACCTAGCAAACGCGCAACCTGCCCAAAGGACTGGCACTCCACGAGTGCCTTCGTGTCAATCGGCCGAGCCTCGAAGGTCGGATAACCTTCATCGTCCAGAATATCCTCCCCCTCCCTCGTGGCCCACCTGGCGGGATGGAAGCTATCAACATACCGACAAAGAGTATCATAAGCCTTCTCGTCTTCGGGGCTCATATCGCCCGCGGACGTATGGTAATACCCGGTACCATGCTCATAATGCCTCGAGATCCAATGCACAGGAAATTTGGCCGTGCGTCCTAACACCGGACGTCCTTCGCCGTCCAAAAGGGCCTCCCCGTCGTCGTCGGTTATGACCGCTTCCTCCTCATACACGGACTCTAAACCTGCTGTGGTAACCGGCCTTACAACATACCACTTGTCTTTAAAACCCCGCACGGAGTCCATGTACATCCTGAAAAGTCTCTTCGACTGTTTCAGGGAAACCCAGCTATGCTTTCCTCCCCGGGATTGGCGTTGCAGGTGGAAGACTCTGAAGAAGAGGGGTATGGTCGCCCCAATCCCCAGAAAACGATAGGTTAGCTCAAATGCCCGGATAAAAGCGAGCGAGTTTGGGTGAAGCTGCGACGGGGCCAGCCCCAGATGGCTGAAGACCCCGACCTGGAAATCATTGAAGGGCGGCTGCAACCCAAGGTCTTTGAAAGCAATTTCATACATAGGGAAACTGTACTCGGGGAACACCGAGCAAATTCGAGCAGTGAAAGATGGCTGAGTGACCACGAAATTCTTCTGGAAACCGGGCTGGTTGTGGTCCGCCTCGAGGATAGTGTATGCCCTTCGGCTATGTCGACTATAGACCGAAGCTATCCCTCTAGGTTCGGCACCCACCCAGTCCAGCTGAGGGTCCTCTACGGTGTCGACCAAACTCACATTCTCATCAGCGCTTTGTTCTTCCACCTCGGGCCGTCCTGAAGAGCACGGTTCGTCCGCCATGGTTACCTACAAAGCACGGGAAACCAATCAATTGGGCGCGAAACCATACGCTCGCCATAACGGACGAGATGAAGGGCACGACAGACCACGTCGCTCCACGCGCGACTGCAAAGTTGGTGTTTTGGAACAAAAAACAGCAGCCATCTCCCCGACTCCCAGATACCTCGACAGGTCCTCCTATAAGTCGCCTAAATAAACCGACAACTCGGTCACTCATGAATACGTCGGCCCAGGGTATGAACATGGCGAGCCAAATCATAAAGCCTAGAGCTAGAGCTATGAATATACCAGGCACGATCACGAATTAGGCGCCCTGGATCATGAAGACCCCGGGCAGCACTGCAGATTAAAACCTAAACTATGCATTTACCGGGAACAACATGCACTTTCCGGACATACGCATGGATCCGTCGAGCTAAATATGAATCTACCGGGCTAATCCTAGGCGTACAGTCTCTAAACGTCTAAAAACGGTGAAAAATCACGCATCACAACAGAAAAACAAGGGAGTCAAATCACTTACTTGGATTCAAGAAGGAAATTTGACGACGGAGGAAAAGAATCAGCGACGGAGATCGCGGCGGTCCTATGAGAATCTGGGAAGAACAACAACAGCAGAAACAAAGCAAGGAGGAGAAGCGCGAAGAGTGGAAACACATTCTGGGGCCCAAGGACCCTATTTATAGTGATGACGTGGAATACCAAACGACACCTCGGGCAACCACGGATTCCCCTCCTCGACGCACATCACCCCATGCAATGATGACCCTATCCTCCATAGGGTGGCGGCGCAGTTCCCAAAAGAGACCTCGCGTGCTCGACAGACGCAGGCTACCGAGAAATCCCTCGGGCATTCCTCGCAGGGAACCTGTCCACGAGCACGATACAGGGACAACCTCGAGTACCCCGCAAGGAGCTGCATCTCTTGTCCGGATACGGGGCCCCGCAACGGGAGCGACCTGAGATCAAGTCATGGCTCCTAAACCAAGGAACCACGACTTGGGGGGCTCCTGTTCTGGACTGGGTCGGGCCGACCCAAAAGCAAAGATAAAGGTCCAACCCAAACGGACTTGTTAGGGATCACGCCGACCTAAGGATCACAGTTGTGCCCGACATACTTCTCAGGGGCGACATCCTCGACCTCGTGTTATCCAGCTCGACCTCAGCTCGAGTACTCCACCAACGGCAGACACAATCCACTACACTCTCAACGGGACCCCGAAAAGACCGCGTCCTTGTCCGCCCGCACTTTCACGCAGGACATCCAAGAAGGGGACCACGTGCGGGTCCCCACTACGCACGTAGAACCTGGCAGTTCCTCCATTAGGCCAAACCTGCCCGGTCCAGTGAAAGAACCTTGGCCCAGCGCTGGGGGCTATAAATACCCTCTGTTCCCAGAGGGTCAGGTATTCATTATATCACATATACTCACACTTTGCCTGCTCGTATTCTTACTTACTTCAGCATCGGAGTGTCTTGCAGGTACTCCCCACCTCGTTCAAAACTTCAGCTCGGAACCAGCCGTGATGGTCCAAGTCTGATCAGGTTAGATCAAAAATGATAAAAAAATAAAAAAATAAATACAAATATTAATATTAATGAAAAGCTATAATTAAATGTATTTTATTTCTATGAAAATGTTAGATTTTCATCTTTTAAACATGAGAATAAATATATTAAAAAATCATATGTAAAAATATTGCTAGAAATAAAAGTATTTTGAAATAATTTTAAAAAACTTAAAATAAATAATAAAATTATTGCATTTCTCATATATATTTCCTATATTTGAAACAAACAATCTAAGTGAGTTTGTCTAGAAGTTTCTTTATGTTAACTCAAAATCAGTAAACTGTCCCCACAGAAAGAAGTTTCACGAGAAAAAGACGTCACCTAATGCTAGTTTCTTCTTCTTCTATTAATATTTAATTATTTATATCTATTGTAGTAGTATTTCCATTTCAATATTCTTTCTCTTTCTTCCATAACTCTTCTATTTATTCTCTTGTACCTCCTCTCGAACATTCTAGAACTATCACGAATATTAATTCCTTCTCTCCTGCTAGATTCTTCTCCATGGCTCCACCGGCGGAACACAGTGGCGACTCCTCAACCGGAGAGTCTCAAAGATCAACTCCGACACCGTTTATCACCAAAACGTACCAGATCGTTGATGACCGAACCATCGACGACGTCGTTTCATGGAACGAAACTGGAACATCGTTCGTCGTTTGGGACCCTGCCGTTTTCGCGAGGGATTTGCTTCCTAAATATTTCAAGCACAATAATTTCTCCAGCTTCGTTCGGCAACTCAATACTTATGTAATTCTTCTATCTGTAGTTTGGTAAATTTTTTCATTTTTGGATTTGAATTTATTTTTTAATTTGTGTTGGTTTTGGTTGATGTTTAGGGATTTAAAAAAGTTGTGCCTGATCGGTGGGAATTCTCTAACGAATTCTTTCGAAGAGGTGAGAAACGCCTTCTATGTGATATTCAGCGACGGAAGATCCTTTCGAAATCGCCGTCGACAGTTATCAATAGCAGTGCAACCGCGACAGTAGCGGTGGTGTCATCTCCTTTGCATTCTGCAAAGCCGATTGTATCACCGTCAATATCGGGAGAGGAGCAGGTGATTTCTTCGGATTCATCGCCGTTTGAGCAGGCGACGCTATTAGAAGAAAACAAGAGGCTTAGAAAGGAGAATATGCAGTTAACTGCGGAAATAGAGGACATGAAATCCCTCTTCAATAATATATTCAATCTTATGTCTAATTATGCCAAATTTCAAGGAAAAAAGTGTTGCTCGACGGCAACAAAGACGGTTAGTATATCGCCGGGGAAGCGGTATGGGGTTGAAGATGCGGCGGAGATGGTGGTGGATGATAATTACCCGAAACTGTTTGGGGTGGCGATAGGTAAGAAGCGAGCGAGAGAAGAAGGAAAGTATGTTGAGGATAATACAGTGTTTAGCCTCAATCAATTTGATTTACAGAACTCTGTAAAGAGAAATACAATGTGCTAAATCAGTGGTTCAGAGCGAATCAGAGTGTGTACAATTGACTCATTATCATGTTGTATGGGATAGGGAGCACGTTAGGCTACGTTAGGAGCGGCGTAGACAATCTGAGTCCTTAAACACGTAGACGCAAGTTTCTGATGTTTGTATGCCTTCTAACCGTTTGGGACAGTTACAGTTTTCACAATAAGAAAACTTTCTCGTTCTTTTTCTGTTCTCTATTTTTATTTTAATTTTTATTTTAAAGAAAATATAAGATATATCGGGGTAATATAATTTTATATCTTCCTCTAATAAATCATTGTGTATAATGCTAAATTATATTTTAAAATTCTATAAAGATATCACGATAGATTGTTGTTTTCATATTGAATGACGGTAACATTGCTAATGTATGTTCTTTAATTTTTTTCTAGATATTGTTCAAAAATATAATGGGCTTGAATGTTTTATTTTTAGTGGAAATTTTGGGTTTGAATTTATCTCTGAATTAGAGATATGTATTAAATACTTTTTTTGTTTATTTGTAAAATTTAGTTCCTAGACGTTCTTACGGCGTTTCTAGGATAAATTCGAAGCTGCAAATCAAAGTCAACATACGTCCTTATAAAATCAAAAAATCATCAAAAAACTATCAAATCAAACAGTCATCCAATTTCAATGAGAAATAATTTCGGAGATATATATTTGAATTGTTTTTGAGTAAATTAGAATATGTATCTCCGAATTATTGTCTATGTCTTTTTTTTCAAAACCAGTTTAATAATATTTTGGTGTTCTCAATCCAAACTAATTTTAATTGTTGTTATTTGTTTTAACGATTAATAAAAATAAATATTGTGGAACTGAATAATGTGATCATAAAATCGAATATTATAGAAATGAATATCAGAAATATTATAATAATACAACAATTGCTCTTCAAATCGATGAAAAATAAACAAAATATAATAAAAAAACATAATTTATTGAGTATGCCTAGTTCTAACTTCATGCCTCCGTCTCTGTCAACGATAATTCAAGACATTCTGTGTCTCGAAAAGAATGGAACGTGCTAGCTCAACTGCTTCATCATCACCTCTTTAGAATAATCTAGAATTGATGCCCTCGCTTGTAATCTGCATGATGGTTTTACATATCGACAAGACGGCAATAACATGATCATTTCTGACCTGCTCATTCTTCAAGATCTCCTCCTGAACAGATCTAAGTGGACGTCCAGGAGCGTCATGTAAGGGTGTGACACGTTATATAACCATGTCATGTAACCATCAACATAACTCCACTAAGATGTGGCCTCATGACTTTAATACTCTACCTGTAACATCCTTCTAAACTCAATGAATAATCCACGAATAATTTAATAAATAAATCAGAATAAAACACCGACGAGGGTGTCACATGTTTCATAAAACATCTTAAACAAGAATATATTGCTACGTAACACAAGCTTTCAACAATTATCTCATTTATCCTTTTCGGAAAATCAATACATATTCTTCAAAATATTATGGAGCAGAAATCATAATCACAACATAACTTTATTTATAATATCTTTCAAATCATCATCAATTTACATTATCCATAGTCATGATATTTCAATAACTTAAAACAACTAGGACGACTTATATTATTCTGTAAAGAAAAAGTAACATAATATACAAGTCAAATGTTTCCCAATCCGATGTTACATATCAGAGTAAGATGCCTTCTATTCGACGAAACTAAATAAATATTTCATAAAGCTATCCTCTAAGTTTCAACGGATTATTCCTGATCACATGCAAGTTACCCACGAATAGAGGCAATATTTCCAAGCAGAAAGGGTGAGTAATCACAATCATTATGAAAGATATAAGGAAAAGATATAGTAGTTACAATATCATCATGAAGTCCATACATCATCATATATCACATATTATACTCACACGTTGATATCATCAATACACATCAATGATATCATTATAACATCACATTAACATATATCAACAAACACCACTTAGATCACAACATCATCAACATCACTTAATTAATCATTATGCAATGTCACAAATAATGCAATGCAACATCATTGACTCATGCATATTGTAACACCCCATTTCTACCCAACGAATTATATAAAATCAGAGTTGTAAAACTTCTAACGAACAATGGAATGCTACACTTTTGACTTATAAAAATGACATCTAATCGCATATAAAACAGATACATAACAATTAAATCATCGGATGAACAAATAACAACAATTTTAATCTTTAAAATGAAACAACTTTATTACTTAAGCAACAGAATCACAATTTTCAACTCAAATGACATAACATCTTTGTCCAACTGAAAACAACTTCAAAACAACAAGTACTTAACGAAATCAACTTAAAATTCAACAACTGAAGTAATGACAATGATAAAGCAACGAGTGTTCATTCCTCCGAGTATTACGTACCAGAGCGACGACACTGATTCGAACTAATGAAGATAAACAACCTTCACTCTGAATTACTTACACGTTACCCACATAGGGGTAACATTCAAACAGAAGTGAGAGATATCAAATAATATAATAGAATCTATGATGAATAATATATTAGAATCAGTTCATATAATAATCACCACTTCACAGCTTTTTAACAACATTCAACACAACTAATTCTTCCATACAACAACACAGGATGCAACATGAAATGCGACTTGATTTTTATGCACATGCATGTGGTACCAACGAAGCAAAACTTCCAACTTAATAATCTGTCAATAAATAGAGGCATCAACAAGGCATAAGTCTTCAACTTAATATTTTTACCAATCCAGGCCAACTTGACGAGTATCAGCTCCAACTTGATATGTGGTGTATACGACACAACATGTATGTAGCGACAACAACAACAAACAACAACTCAACATAAATCAACGTTGGTCATAAGCCTATAATATCAACAACAATTCAATATCAACTCAACATAATTCAACTTTGGTCGTAAGCCTACAACATAATATCTGTCAAGAATTAGAGGCATTTCAATAACATCGGTATATCCTACAACATTGCATTGTCAACAATATTGATATTACAACAACATAGTAAAATTCACAAATACAATTGAAACCCATTGCAATAACATTACATAATTATTCAACTATATGTCTATATTCGGTTATTAGACATTTTGCGACGGTTCCTTTAATATTAGCCTGCTGGAATTATTACATAAGCTAGTACTGCTATCAAAAATTTCTACTACTGTTAGTGCTACTAATTAATTCTCTACTGTTGTTTTATTGCTAATAGCTTCCTGTTACTTTTTCACAATTAACTCCTGCTGTAAACTTATTCCTACTACGTGTACTAGGATATTATACTGTTAATAGTTTACCGATAAGGTTCCTGCAATTACATCCTACCACTATGAATCATCTCCTACTACCACAAATTATTTCTGCTATTGTCTTACTGATAATAGCCTACAACTTGACTTTAGCCAATCAATACAGGCAACACAACAAAATTGATCACTATTAACTATTGTAATATTTTTCTACTACATTATATTCTATTGACTACTAGTTACTGTTGCTAAAATATTAACTAAACAATTTCTTTTATTTTTCCTTAATCTGCATGTACTTCAACTGTAATCTGTCCTTAATTATTTTAGGGCTTAATTATGTTAAAATAGTATGTGGATCAGGAACTAAAGAAAACACTAAAATGGCCTATAAACGGTTGCACTAACCACATAGAACACCATGGCCCTCGCCACAGTCACAATTTAAATGCGTTCCCCTCGGCACTTCCAACTGTGTCCCTCGACACACTCAATATTATGCCACTCGGCACTCACCTGTGCCCCTCGACACAGTGTATTTTGACCCTTCACACAGACATCGTCTGTTCTGTCACCAACGCTAAACCAAAATTCAGTATTCTCCTCGATCATTAATTTCACACCATGGAACATCATAGAAAAATAACAACTATATCAACAATATTATAATTTCCAACAACATATAGTTAATTCTGCAAACAATTCGGGAACATCCACAACATGATAACATACAATTTCAGAAATAGAAACAACAATCATACACACAACAACATTACACCAACCTAATTCATACGTACTATTCATCGCAATTCACATTATAGAGTCAGAACCCCACCCTTACCTCAGTTTGAAGGTCGCTCTATAATTTTCCGATTGACCTAGCTTTGCCTCTTTTCCTTGTTCCTTTTCTCAGCCACTTCCTACGTTATTGCATCAGACTTTTTTAATCTTTCCAATTAACCTAATTTCTTATTATTATAACTAATCCTAATAATAATATTATTATTCCTAATGGACTCAACTTACACACCCCACCTATTACTTCTTCTAACCATTAAAATAGGTCCAACTAATATTCTATACTTTCTAATATTATTTCTAATATTAATCAACTAAAATAATCTATCAAATAACAACTTATTAACATATAACACATTTCACACATTTCAACAAATAATTCGAAAATAATTTAATTAAATAATTAATTAAATTATCAGGCATTACAACTCTCTCTCACTTAGAATATTCCTCAAAAATATACTCGATACTACCACTCTTAACGCAAATTTCACATCACACTCTCTGATCCCCAAGTCGCGTCTGGCAACACTTCGACCACAACTTTCTCGATATAACAATAACTCAACACGATTTAAATTAAATACACACATGTTAATCATTCAACACCTTCGTGACATAATCGTTAATAGCTTATCAACCACTTCAACAATATCTTGACATATCAACATTTAAAATAGTAACAACCATAACGCACTTATACTTGGATATACAACATCACATTATCATCTAAACAACATTTTCTATCAACAAAATATCAACAACTCTATTCATATCACTGTGGCACCCTTATAGTGACATCAACATAGCCAACATAATCAACTTTGTCATATTATGGAGTACTATTCATCATTTACGGTAACCAACAACAACATCACGACAACAGGAACAAAATCATTATAACATCAACTTAACAGTATAACTTAATGAATATACACACAACTCACCATCAACCAACAACCATATTAATATCCTTATAAATCAGCAAGTATTTACGAGAAAACACAGTTCTATGGAACATCATCCCTATATCAACAATCCACCAAATCAAACATGTAGATCAAGACATATCATTCCCAAAGGCTTCTAATATTTATTCATTCACTTCTAACGAGTCGTACAAGCATAGAAACTGTGTCACATCACGCTTCAGCTGCGCAACTCTGATCATCCACCTTACATCACCGTCCATATTAAAATTTTTGTCAACTATATGGTTTACAAGTTTCAATCTAGTTTCAGACTTTCTTTAACATCCATTATAAAATCGTTGTTCACTTAATATTCTCAATATTTCCCTTTGCGACGTTAGCTCGCATGTAAACATGCTACTCTAAATTGTTCAATACGTCTTAACTCTTTCTTAGCCACTCCTCTATTACTTCACACAAACTAGTGAGCGACTATCCTCATGATATAAAATCAGTCACTTCACATACAATTAAGATAGCAAGACAAGTCTATACCATCCAACACGATCTCGTCTATTATCAACAAGATATTAAGGGTGATCAGTTTCTCAATTTGTCAATAGATAGACGACAACAATAATGGAGTATAAATCATTGTTACCAAACTATAATAATGTTCCTTTAGAACTTGTACTCGAGTCACCTAAAGCATCATAATCCAATAATCTCCAATGAGGTTTATATATACTCCCACAATTTCCCTCTCATTTGATCTTGTCGATGAGCCACCAACGTCTAACATATTACACGGTCCTTATTACACTCACTTAACCTCACACGAAAGTTAAGTATTCTCCAACTCAAGAATTACTACTATACCAGTACATTACACGTCGTCTCATTTCAATTGAAATCTCAACAATGCCATTCCACACTGTTTTGGTGATAGAACCTCTCCAATTCTTCTCTTACACATGCCACTACCTTGGCATCATAAACACAACTATAATTCCTCTTTAAAGCATCTTCCTTTAAACGGACATCTTCATTATAATCATTGTTAATTATCATAAACTACATCTCTATGCGCTTCTCCGATACTTTCACATCCTTTTTAATGTTGAACATCTCATTTCTCAACTTATTCGCCAATAATGTTACGCCTGACCTCATCTCGAACAACTGCAATAATAATCATTTATTCCCAATAAGCCGCTAATTCCGTAACCAACTTCAGAGTCCCTCCATATAGGAATGCATCTACCATATTCGAAAACATTTTCATAGGATATAATATATTTCTATCTCCTCATAGGTTTAAATGGAACACTAACCCGATACTCGGAACACAAGATATGAATTTCTAAAGTTATCCGAAAATGTGAACACCGACGTCATGCAACGACATACTATTACACACCTTACGATAACATTAGAATAAAGTTTCTTTGAACCAGTACCAACACTTACCATTCTTTAAATTGTACTCATCTCCTTGCATTTCCGACTCAGACTAGTGATTCAAAACATTCCAACTACTTCAACAACTTTTACAATCACTCACAAGGATCCTACGACAAGGTCTACAGCAATCTGCCACTCTATCATCATTCAGATGTCGACATCTTATGCAAGGGCTATACAAACCAACAACTTCACAATTCACCAACAACACTGAAACATCGCAACTTTCTAAATTCCATCTTCTAAAAATTATCCTTGTTACTTAACAATCACCTTCAGAAACATCATGGATTTACACTCTACTCGTATATCAACAACTGTTACATTGCTCCTCATCCTTTGAGAAGTAAACATCAAAAATGTCTGATCATCCTCCCTCAAGATGCTCCAACTTGATTAACAAACAAAATCTTTAATCCATGTCAACTTCGGATTCAGGAACCAACAATACTTGCACTGTCGCCATACCGAACCAACATCTTACAACTGAAACATATCCGAGAAGCAAAGCTTCTCCCCCACTTATCTTCAAACCAACTACTGCATACAATCGATTGGAAAAGCAAACAAGTATCGACAATGTGTCACACACATGTCATGTACTAAGAAACAACACATCAACAATATTCAACTGTCACACTACTCTACTGACTCAACAACTTGGTCGGACAGACCGACCTGCTCTAATACCACTAATGTAACACCCCATTTCTACCCAACGAATTATATAAAATCAGATTTGTAAAATTTCCAACGAACAATGGAATGCTACACTTTCAACTTATAACAACAACATCTAATCGCATATAAAACAGATACATAACACTTAAATCATTGGATGAACAAATAACAACAATTTTAGTCTTTAAAATGAAGCAACTTTATTACTTAAGCAGCAGAATCACAATTTTCAACTCAAATGACATAACATCTTTGTCCAACTGAAAACAACTTCAAAACAACAAGTATTTAACGAAATCAACTTAAAATTCAACAACTGAAGTAATGACAATGATAAAGTAACAAGTATTCACCCCTGAGTGTTACGTATCAGAGTAATGACACCGACTCGAACTAATAAAGGTAAATAACCTTCACCCTGGATTACCTGCACGTTACCCACATAGGGGTAACATTCAAACAGAAGGGGTGAGTTATCAAACAATATAATAGAATGTATGATGAATAATATATTAGAATCAGTTCATATAATAATCACCACTTCACAACTTTTTAACAACATTCAACACAACTAATTCTTCCATACAACAACACAGGATGCAACATGAAACGCGACTTGATTTTTATGCACATGCATGTGATACCAACAGAGAAAAACTCCCAACTTAATAATCTGCCAATAAATAGAGGCGTCAACATGGCATAAGCCTTAAACTTAATATTTTTCCCAATCCAGACCAACTTGACGAGCATCAGCTCTAACATGATATGCGGTGTATACGACACAACATGTATGTAGCGACAACAACAACCAACAACAACTCAACATAAATCAACGTTGGCCATAAGCCTATAATATCAACAACAATTCAATATTAAATCAACATAATTAAACTTTGGTGGTAAGCCTACAACATAATATCTGCCAAGAATTAGAGGCATTTCAACAACATCGGTATATCCTGCAACTTTGCATCGTCAACAATATTGACATTACAACAACATAGTAAAATTCACAAATACAATCGAAACCCATTACAATAACACTACATAATTATTCAGCTATACGTCTATATTCGGTTATTAGACATTCTGCGACGGTTCCTCTAATATTAACCTACTGCAATTATTACAAAAGCTAGTACTGCTATCAACAATTTCTACTATTGCTAGTGCTACTAATTAATTCTCTACTGTTGTTTTATTGCTAATAGCTTCCTATTACCATTTCATGATTAAATCCTACTGTCAACTTATTCCTGCTACATAAACTAGGCTATTATACTGTTAATAGTTTTTCGATAAGGTTCCTGCAAGTACATCCTACTACTATGAATCATCTCCTACTACCGTAAATTATCTTTGTTATTGTCTTACTGCTAATAGCCTACAACTTGGCTTTAGCTAATCAATACAGGCAACACAACAAAATTCATCACTATTAACTACTGTAATGTTTTTCTGCTACATTATATTCTATTGACTACTAGTTATTGTTGCTAAAATATTAACTAAACAGTTTTCTTTTATTTTTCCTTAATCTGCATGTACTTCAATTGTAATTTGACTATAATTATTTTAGGGTTGAATTATGCTAAAACAATATATGGATCAGGAACTAAAGAAAACACTAAAGTAGCCTAAAAACGGTGGCAATCGTCACATAGAACACCATGGCCCTCGCCACGGTATGTGTTCCCCTCGGCACACTCAATATTGTGCCGCTCGGCACCCACCTGCGCCCCTCGGCACAGTGTGTTTTGACCCTTCACACAGACTTCGTTTGTTCTGTAACCAACGCTAAACCAAAATTCAGTATTCTCCTCGATCACTAATTTCAGACCATGAAACATCATAGCAACATAACAATTATATCAGCAATATTATAATTTCCAACAACAGATAGTTAATTCTGTAAACAATTCAGGAACATCCACAACATGATAACAACATGATAACATACAATTTCAGAAACAGAAACAACAATCATGCGTACAACAATATTACACCAACCCAATTCCTATGTACTATTCATCATAATTTCCATTATAGAGTCAGAACGCCACCCTTACCTCGGATTGAAGGTCGCTCTACAATTTTCCAATCGACCTAGCTTTGCCTATTTTCCTTGTTCCTCTTCTCTGCCACTTCCTACGTTACTGCATCAGACTTTCTTTATCTTTCCAATTAACCTAATTTATTATTATTATAACTAATCCTAATAATAATAATATTATTCCTAATGGGCTTAACTTACACACTCCACCTATTGCTACTTCTAACCATCAAAATAGGTCCAACTAATATTCTATACTTTCTAATAATATTGCTAATATTAATAAACTAAAATAATCAACCAAATAACAACTTAGCAACATATAACAACATTTCACACATTTCAACAAATAATTAGAAAATAATTTAATTAAATAATTAATTAAATTATCGGGGGTTACACATGTAGTACCAAAACTTCACTGATTACTCAGTCATCGTTTTCTCCAAAGATCTCCATCAATAGGATCGATTCTCACTTGGAACCAGAGCATTTCATAATATTACACTCAATCCAAACAATAGGATTGATGCCTTCACTATACTATCATCCTACCACCATCACTGGACCGAAATCCTAACAACATCACTGGACTGAAGTCTCAATCATATGCCATGAATGCATAATGTGCAACAACATAATAACACATGACCACGACTAGTCTAAACGCACCATCATTCATGAAATCATCAAAATATCATCACATACATCATAATAACACCCTTCACACAATCATTATCACATAGTATGTATACATAAATTTATCATACACGTCATCAAACGTCACTACAAGTAACATTCATCATTATAGTATTATCAATTCATCATATCAACATACATCATTATAGTATCAACAGTTCATCATAGAAAAATATGTCATTATAGTATCAACAATTCTTCATAGCAACATACGTCTTTATAGTATCAACAATTCATCATAGCAACATATGTCATTATAGTATCAACAATTCGTTATAGGAACATACATCATCAGAAACTAACTCTTAAGATTCTAAGCCTATCTTAGCCTAGGTACTGAACACATCCATATTTTTACTCATTTCATTCCACCCACATGTATTTCATCATGTTAGCTATCCAACGCTTAGAAAAGAGCCTCAAACGGAGTTTTAAAACTCAAGTTATGGCACTTTAAAGATCCTACTCATGTCTATCGCCTGAGGCTCGCCCGACGACGTGGGAGCGTGCTCATAGTGATTTCTGGTAAACAACCGCTAGTCTTCCAAACTATCGAATAAACTTAATTACTGTTATTCAATTTCTCTGGTAACTTGCAGGATCGAATAGATTGATCCTATGGTACATAGTTGTTTGGCTAAGTCTAATTGTAAAACTGGTATTCATATTTAGGACTTCTAATTAAAGTGTTTCAAAGACATCCAATCCACTTCGATTACTATGCTAAATGATTCGAAGGATAATTTCTATATAGTATAAGGAATGTTCATTAGAAAAGTAAACAGACTTAAGATTGGGTAAATGGCAGGATTAAGTGAGTGAATATAAAAGTTGTTGAATGTTTAAAGGATTCAAACCTAAGAAAGCGTTTAAATGCAGAAAGAAATAAATGACTCTGAATGTAGAAGCTCTAATGTAAAGGCATGCACGTAAAAATGTTTGAAGCACAAATGAAATGGAAATGAAAGACAAAACTGGAAAATATAAAGAGTTTTCATTGAATTGTAAATGTTGGTGTTATCATACGTACATCTTTCGAGCATTCGTTTCCCTATCCATGCGGTATTTTGAATGTTTACTGAATTTGTACAACAGATATGACACACCGAAATCCTAACACTAAGACCTCTATTTATACTATTTCGACCATAACGGTCTTGCTATCAGAATCTGCCACGTTCGAAGCATGCAGAGCATTACTTCCCTCTAGCCTCCACGCGTCCTCGAACGCTCCAACGCTTATGTATTTGAATTTCAAATATCCCGCTCACGTTTAAATTTCAAACGCTTTGGAACCTTCGTTTCGAATTCGTTTCACAGGTCATTTTCGAAACAACCTTCACAAATATAATCTCATCATTATTTCGAACATTCTTTAGACTTGCACTCCACAACTATCATTCGAAACCTTGAATTTTATTATTTCCATTCGAAAAACAGTCTCTTCCCTTCCAAACCATAAAACTTGCTTTATTCAAACAAAGCCCAATCATTTCATTTCGAATCACAATATCAAAATCTTCAGCCAACAAAATGCCCCTTTAAAATATGTATTTCGAACCCTTTGAGAAATATTTATTTTAAATAGATTCACAAGATTTTGATAGGTCTGTTGAAGAATCATGACATTTACTGTGCATGACTTTACCCACGTCAATCAAGACGCCTCTTTGAGTACCTAACCGTCTTGGACCAGTTACCATAGCATGGTGCGGTTTAAAAATAATGATTACTATTAATCACAGTCATTACCAACACTAGATCTTACGCCACCTCTCTCTGAATCCAACCAACGACTTCCACGTACCCCTAGTCTTATTTAGTGGGTGTTTTACACTCACTCTTCCACACTCTCTATAAAACTCATCAGTTTAGTCTTTTTTCTTTTTCTCCAAAATTCTGAAACCCCCCTCGTTTTCACTAAACCCTAAAACTTCCAGAAATCTCAACAATGTCTTCATCAACATCATCATAATTGAAGAAATAATCAAAGAGGAAGAACAAGAACAACAACACGGAAACTGTCATGGAGAGCAAGGTGGGTATTTATCAGAATCAATCTGTGCTCAATGCTCAAGCGATCTCCAAAGAGAAAGAAATGTTGTATGCTTCTCAGGTATTAATCCCTACCATTGTTGCTGGAAAAAGGTTTGCCCTAATGGGTCCTTTAACAGTTTTTGAAATTCTGAAAGATACTAGGAAATTTTTTCCCGTTTGCTATAAATTCAAACCCCTATTCAACAAGATGGATGCCCCTAAGGCAGAAAATGAAGATGTAAGCGAATCATCTGATTCAAAAACAACTGAAACTCCAGTCTTACCCCCAAAAGATCCTTTTATTTTAGATTACATCAAAATCAATTTCAAACCATTTCGATCCTGCCCCACTTCAGATGTAGCATATCAAAACTGGATCACTAAAGTAGAATCCAAAAAATCCCAGCAATGGGAAGAATTAGGAATTTATAATTTAATCAAACTGTCGAAACCAGACTTTACTTACAGTCACCCATTGCTATTTGCTTCATTGTACTTTTGGGACAGTACTTATAACACTTTCCACCTTCCGGGCAGAATGATAACACCTACCTTCTTTGATATAGCTGCCATCACTAGTCTCTCACCAGTGGGCGAAACTTATATTCCTGATAACGAAGAACATTCTAGCATCATTGACTTCGATGTCAAACTAGCTAGCTTTTCAAAATTCATCAGCCATTATCATACTGAAGGGGATGATGTCTCAGATGTAGAACATATCGCTTTCCTTACCTTGTGGCTATCATGGTATGTGTTCTGCAGCAGATCCTTGCAAGTGGCGAGTAGGTTCATTCCCCTAGCCAGGGATTTCCATGAAAATAGGAAAGTTTGCCTGAGTGAACTGCTGCTTGTCGATCTTTATGAGAGCTTAAGGTCAGCAGTTTCTGGTTTAAAATCCCATGCTCCAAAGAACATTCTTCTGGCTGGACCCTTTTGGTTGCTTCAACTATGGCTTAACTCCATGTTCGAATCTTCTTGATCAATTACTGATACTATCATCGAACAAGATCCAGAAATAACTGACAGGATCATCGAAGGCACAAGGCTTCGAAAGCTTACTCCAAATGGTGACAAGGATGATTTCAAAGTCCATTTTTCTAAATACATCATGATTTTTTCAAAAAGACACAAGTTCGAAGAGTCCATGGCACCTTTTTCTCAAAGGACTTGTGGACCATCATGGTTCACAACGTCTCTCTCAGAGGCTGTCAAGAGCAGAGAGATGCATGACATTTGGAAAGCTTTTCTTATTCCTAGGCTAATTTCCTCAAGAATTACTCCAACAAAGAATCAGATTTTCCTCCTGGCTTATCAACCGAATTTCGTTTCTCGACAATTTGGCCTGTACCAATTAATTCCTGAACCTTTGTTCCAAACACAAAGTGCCATAACCTCAGGCAAAACGTTTAAAGCAAGAGAGGCCAAATTACAACAGGAGCAATATCAAGATTTTGCTCAGTTCGAGCTTTTACCTTTCGAGCCAACATACTTCACAGCAAAAGGATTTCTTGAATGGTGGACTAAGTTCTACCAGACATATATGTTTGACACACTCACCATTCAACAAAAGCTAACGGGCGCGTTCAATGTGCAGGTACACTCCAAGAAAGGTATGTTCACTCATGTCAAAGAAATTAGGGCTTTTCAAAATTATTTCGAAACCACTTATGATCCCACACACTTGGGAACCACTGTACATCGAGCGGCTGAGACCTTGAAGGAAAAATTTAAAGAAAAAATTTCTAAGCTCAAACTTCCTTCAGGGTTGTCACCTGAGGATAGGTATAGGTTGGCACTCGAAATGCATCCACCTAAACTTCCTAGGTTGCCTACCTCAGAACTGGCTCTGGCTTGGTTTCCTCCATACCCTTGGTGGTTTACTTGCAAAGAAATGTTCAAATACCAATCTCGAAAGAAACTAAAGCCATCTGAGACTGTGACATGGGCTCGTTACTGGCTTCATAATTTCCCAGGACATCTTCGCTATGACCTTTCTGCCATTTCGATTACATCTAATCATGGCACAGGTGCGAATGCTTGGGAAAACTCCAATTGTATCCTAATTCCCTTATCCTTAACATTTTACCTTAATTGTTTCACTTTTCAGTGATTAGGATAAAAAACGTTACTTCGAAGCCAAAGGAAGGGAACACTTCTCAACAAACTACTGAAGTTAGCGATGATGTAACTCCAACAATACCAACAACAACTACTACTACAACAACAATAACACCAGCGGCAGCAGACACTTCAATTCCAAAGGTAATCAACTAACCCTGTTGTTTCAAATAAACTGAATTTTATGATTTAGATCTAACTTATGTTTAAACCTTTTCAGACTAGCAAACTTCCACCAACTACTCCTAAGAAAAGGAAACAAGGCCCCACTGAAAAGAACCTCAAGACTGGTGAAAATTCTCCAACAGCTTCTAAGAAGAAGCAAAAGAAAGAAAGCTCCAAAGGCCCTGAGCCTGCTAACGTTCCTGGACTTGATTCCAAAGACGTTGCTCCCTCAACAACATCTAAAATTTCACCTTCGACCTCCAATGTAATATTGGAACATATTGACAGTAACATTTCTTCTGATAATCCACAGGTAATTTACATTCAAATTCCTAACAAAAATAGTTACTCATACCTTGGTACATATTCTTAACTTTTCTTTGTTCAATGCAGGATACTTCGAACACGAATCCTACTGCTTCAACTCCTCCACCCGGGACCATTGTTCCAATCACTTCCTCTCTTCATGGGGACTCCAGCAACTTCGTGCAAAACAAAGGGTCTTCCAACATGGTGGCCCTAACTGGGACTTCGGAGACACATGATGATCAAGGCACCTCACCTCCTTTAAAGGAAGCAAACGAAGAATCACCCAACAAGTCCAAAGAAAATCCACCAGAAACTTCCCTTCTGAAATCTCCTCTTGGAACTCTTTAAGAGAGTCCAAAAATCACTCATGCTGAAAAGGACAAGACTGATTCTCCTCAAGAGAGTGAAGAAACTGCAGAAGAAAGATCTAGTGAAGACGAAACCCAAAGTGGTTCGGCTGATGAAACGAAGTCTGATGCTAATAGCAGCGAGACCAATACTGTTGATGTGGTGGATCTGTGCGACGAAGGAGAAAGTAATGAGCAAGGCAAGGATGAAGATAATGGTGGTAAGACCAAAGAACCCATGGATGTCGAAATGGACGTGACTCCTTTGAACAAGGAACTTTACCCAACTTCCCAGCCTCGACTGACTGAAGAGGAACTAGCTCTCTTAAAACACAATGACCCAATTAGGTACATGAAAACTAAATTGGCCCAAAAGGACATCCCTTTCACTAGGGTTGGCACTGGCTCAACTACCAACACATTGTCCCCAGATGCTAGAGCTATACTTCTTAACAAAGTCAGGAAAATAATCCTTGATGTAGACCTGTTCGAAGTTCTTAAAAATGATAGCATTGCTTGCTATACCATGAAGGAACTTCTCACTCAAGTTAACTTCGCAACTTGCTCCTTGCCAGTCAGCACTATACTGTTCGACCTTCAAGTATTATTGGATGATGTGACTGGATGTCTCCTACAAGATGAATTAGCTGCTGCTAAAGTTCAGGAGAAACGAAACGCCATGGATGCTGCTTATGAGCGTGCTTCGAAACTTTCTAAAGAGGATGAAGACCAAGCAACGCGTTTTAAACAGGCGAAGGCTGACTATGAAGTTCGAGCGCGGTCTATTCTCTTTTGGGAAGGACAAATTCAAGAGCTCCAACAAAAGGTCAAAGAAGCTCAACAACAGCAACTGGCTTACGAAACTGACACCGTTAGTAACCAATTCGAAGAACTTCTTAGTAGGGGCCTTTCTGAAACAGAAGCAACATAGTGCATCAAAGGAGAAGTAGCTACTCTGGAAGGAGCAAGACGTTATACCCATCAAAGACTTGAGTCCTTTAAAAGCACCTTCGCAAGATTGAGAAACAACGTTTATTTTTAAATCTTTGCTTATTTGAATTAATTTGAGTCTCAGTTTTGTAATATTTGAACAACACCATTTTGGCAACGTATGGCACCATTTTGGCATCTCCTTATAATATTTCGACTATGTTGCTATTATTCGAATCTCCTGCAGGCGAGGTCTATATTTTTTCAAATATTTTCCGTTAACCTTTAAGATTCGTTTGTCATCAGTTAACTCTTCGATTTCATACGCATTGTTTGAGAATTTCTTTAGTATTCGAAAGGGTCCTTCCCAATGAGGTGACCATTTACCTAATGTTTTATTCTTCTTGTCCATGGGCAATATGACTTTCCAGACTAAGTCATTATCATTGAATGTTTTACCTTTCACCCTTTTGTTGTATGCCCTGGCTACCCTTTCCTTTTGCCTCATTAGGATTTCCAATGCATGCAATCTAACTTCGTCTAACTCATTCATCATTATCTCCCAATATAATGCAGATGGGATCTCATTTTGCCTTTGAATTCGAACTGATTGCAGATGAATTTCCACTGGTAAAACTGCATCATGGCCAAATGTTAGTTGGAAAGGCGTGGTGTTAGTAGCTTCTTTAGGAGATGTTTTACAAGCCCAGAGTATTTAGTCCAAAGTTTTATGCCAATTCTTTGGCTTCTTACCCACATGTTTTTTAATTAACCCTATTACCACTTTGTTTGCTGCTTCGACCTGACCATTTGCTTGAGCATAATATGGTGTTGATGTTAATAATTTAAAACCCATCTCCTGAGAAAATTCCTGCATCTTTCTACCAGTAAACACAGAACCTTGGTCTGTGGTTATACTTTCTGGTAATCTGAACCTATAAATTATTTGTTTCTGTATGAACCCAATAATAGCCTCTTGATCAGCAACTATTAATGGTATTGCTTCGATCCACTTGGTAAAATAATTAATTCCTACTAAGATATATTTCTGTCCTTTAGACGAAGCAGGATTGATCTCTCCTATTAAATCTAATGCCCATCCTCTAAAGGGCCATAGTTTAATGATCGAATGTAACTCACTTGCAGGAGCATGTTGAATTCCTGCATGTTTCTGGCATTCTTCACACCCTTTAGCAAAATCTATACAATCTTTGAGCATGCTGGGCCAATACATGCCATATCGGAATAACAACCATTTCATTTTATGGCCTGCTTGATGTGCCCCACATATCCCATTGTGGACCTCTGATAATGCTAAGTATGCCTCACCTTCTCCTAGGCACTTCAGTAATACGCCTTCCTGGGTCTTTTTGAACAATTCATTTCCCATGAGGACGTATGATAACGCCCTATATTTTATCTTCCTATCAACATTCAATGTTGGGTTTTTTAAATAATTCACAATTGGACTTCGCTAATCTGCATCTGACAAGGTGTCTATGGCTAATATTTCGAATTTCTGCTTGTCAGCATAACCTAACTTTATATTTTCTAAGTCTGATGGTATGAGTCTAGTAGCCATAGCCCTTCCTCTTAATTCAACCAAATCTTCAAATTCTTTGGTGGAAACTTTATACCCTGAAGCCAACTGTGCTAGGTCATTTGCCTCTTGATTTTCTATTCTTGGTATATGTTTAATATCCATGTATTCGAATTTTTTGAGTAGCCTATTAACTATGACGAAATACGTAATCAAATTGTCCTTTATGCATTTGTATTCCTTTGTTATTTGCTTGACCACTAGCTCCGAATCTCCTCTAATTTCGACTCTAGTTGCCCTCAATTCTAACAAAGCTTCAAGTCCAACGATAAGCGCTTCGTACTCAGCTTCGTTGTTCGAGCAACGAGGACCATCTAACTTATACTTGAATTTTGTTGGAATTCCTTCGGGAGAAATTATAAGAACTCCAACACCACTACCATCCTTATGGATCGAACCATCAAAGTATAATTTCCAAGGTTGCATTTCAACGTAACCCATGGCAGTCTCTTCGATCAGTGAATGATCAACAATGAAATCAGAAATTACTTGACCTTTCACAGCTCTTAAAGGCATGAAAGTCAAAGAATACTCTGTCAAGGCCAAAGCCCATTTACCAATTCTGCTATGCATTATTGGTTTCGAAAGCATGTGTTTGATAACATCGAAATGAGATGAAACATGAACATCAACAAGCTTTATATAATATTTAAGTTTCATACAAGAGAAATACAAACAGAGACATATCTTTTCTATGTTGCTATATCTAGTTTCCGCATCATTCAACACCCTACTTAAATAGTATACGGCTCTTTCAATGCCATTGCTATCTTCTTGTGCTAACATACTACCTATGGTAACTTCAGAGGTGGATATGTACAATCTCATGGGTTTTCCCCATGAAGGTGGAGACAAGATAGGAGGCTGAGTGAGATATCTTTTTATATTGTCAAACGCCTCCTGATGTGCTTCGTTCCATTCGAAAGCTTGTCCTTGCTTCAAACGAAGTAACAGAGAGAAAGCCTGGGTTCTTCCACTTAAATTCGAAATGAACCTTCTTAAAAAGTTAATTTTACCTAGCAAAGATTGCAACTCCTTTTTTGATGTAGGTGCTTTCGTTTCTACAATGGCTTTGGTCTTGTTTTGGTTGATTTCGATGCCTTTCTTATGAACCACAAAACCAAGGAAATCTCCAGCCTGCACGAAAAATGCACACTTAAGGGGGTTCATTTTTAAGCCATGCTTTCTCATTCTTTCGAATGATTGGCTCAAATGATGCAAATGAGTTTCTGCAGATACTGATTTGATGACTATATCATCAATGTACACCTGCATAAAAGTCTCAATGAAATCATGAAAAATCGAATTCATTGCCCTTTGATAAGTTGCTCCAGCGTTTTTTAAACCAAAAGGCATTACTACCCATTCGTAGGTGCCTAAGGATCCTGGACAACGAAATGTTGTCTTAGCAACATCTTCTTCAGCAATAAAGATCTGGTTATACCCAGAGTATCCATCTAACATACTTAAATATTCAAATCCTGCAGCAGAATCTATTAACATTTCTGCCACAGGCATGGAATACTCATCTTTGGGGGTAGCAGTATTTAAATCTCTAAAATCTATGCAAATTCTCAGAGAGCCATTCTTCTTAATAACAGGTACTATATTTGCTAACCATTCGACATACCTTGTGGTCCTGATGAATTTGCAGCACAACAACCTTTCAATTTCAGCTTTAATCTTCGTGAGAACTGCTGGTGCGAACCTTCTAGGGGTCTGCTTGATGGGCTTCTTGCCATCCTTGATTGGAAGTCTGTGTTCCACTAGCTCCCTCTTCAAACCAGGCATTTCATCATAGTCCCACGCGAAACAATCTTTGTTTTTTTCTAAGAACTTCGATCATTTTCCGCTTGAGGGTTGAATTGAGTTTTGTGCTCACGTAAGTTATTCTTTTTGTGTTTTCATCTCCCAAGTTCACCTCTTCGAGTGGATCCTGTGCTAACATCTTAGCACCTGAATCTGTGGGGTCTTTCTTGAAGCCTAAAGGTTCTTTATCATAAATGGCATCTAGCCTTTGATCTATTTCAACTATTTCTTGTTCTTCAAAGGGTGAGCCTTTTGAGCCATCCCCACCTGTTTTGTTTACTTCTGCAGCTATACTATCTACTTCAGCCTCTAAGGCCGCCTTCCATTCGTTCTCATCCATGTAGGCCGAAATATTTTCGAAGAAGGAGGACTCAATCATGAGCAGGACTATCGAATTCCCAGCCTGCTGGCCGTCTTTGTGTAGCGCCTTCGACTTCTCCATCTCCCTTGATTATCCTTCGATCCCAATACATTCCATCATGGTGAAGTGTCATGTAATAATGCACATTCCTGGTCTCATTGATCTCGTCGTTAGGGGTACAAGGAGCAATTTTGGCTAAGTGTTTGTCATAGTTTCTCTTGTCAACTAGGTTGACTGCTGTCATGAAATAGCTTTGGTCAGCTTAGATGTTTTCGACAATGCCATCCTCTCTCCATAATACTAACCTCTGATGCATAGACGAGGGGACTGCTCCAACACCATGGATCCATTCTCTTCCCAACAGCAAATTGTAGTTGACTTTAGCTTCGATTACCATGAACATAGTGGGTCTGCAGCTTGATCCCACTGTCAAATCCACTTGGATCACCCCCAATGTCTGGCCTACTTTGCCTTCATAGTTTGATAGTACCATATTGTGTGGTTTTATGTCAACATCCTGTATCCCTAACTTCTTCAACATGAAATGAGGAATCAAGTTCACTGCAGCGCCTCCATCCACCAGGACTTTGTTTACGCCATGTGTACCAACTTTGGCTCGAATGAACAATGGCTTTAGGTGATTTTGCATGGCTGGTTCTGGGTATTCGAAGAAGGAATTCTGCTCTTCGACAACCCCATTATACATCACATAATAGTATACTGGCCTATGTTTCGTCAGGTCTATTGCATCATCCTCCTCGTGCTCTCCAACTTCAGTCTCTTGCCCAAATTCGCAAGGCAACACATATACTACATTGCAGTTGATGTTGAGTGAAGATTCCCCTTCTGATTCAAAATTGTCAGTCAGCATCTCCTCATCCTCCTCTGGACCTGGCGTATATTCCTTCGATTCGTTTTGCTTTGTTTCAGAGAAAAGTTTCCTGCTAACTGGAGGTTTGCCCCCAGGTTGATTGTTTGGTGCAGGTTTGTTGGTACTCGATTCCTCTTTGTCCTTGCTCGAAGCCACTCCTTTGTCTAACATAGCTTCTCTCTCAGCTTTTCGAACTCTTTGTTTCCTGCGCCATTGTGACCTTGACATAGGGTTCTTTCCCTTGTAGTTTTCCAACCTTACTTCTTCCCTTTTCGCCATATTCAACTGCCTTCTGTACACCATGGCATGGCGTGCATTTCGTTCATTATTCATCCACTTGTTTATCCCCTTGTCAGCCCTAACTTGTAGCCACTTGTCCGTTGGTACCTCGGCAGGAACTTTGAATGTTACCCTTCGAGCGCCTCTAGGATAAGGGCTGTCAGGCCTCCGTTGGGTGTAGTTGTTCTCGAAGCTTTGGCCCATCTGACCAGTTTCTCTGTGGTTCCAACATGGGGCGAAAGGGATTGTTTTGAAGGTTTCGGCCACTTTCTGATCATATACTGCAGAACATCTTGGACACACTAGGCATTTGGTTTCCCCCATTGTGACAACGAACTAAGAACCCAAAAGACTTTCTCCAGCCTTAGGGTAGCATCTGAACAGCTGGTTATCCTGGCGCCAGTTGACGCCTGTTCGTGCCCTTTGTCTTTTCTCAAAGTCTGCAGCAATTCTTTGATTACAAATGATGTTGCATCTGGGACATAACATCATTACAGCGTTCTCTTTATGGCATAGCATAAGGTAGTCCTTGAGACTAGCATCCCTAGCATAACTGTCTTCCATCTTGTATTTTTCTTTCTCTAAGTACCTTTCCATTTCCTTCATTTCGGAACAAGGCTGCTCCATATTTACCATGTTAACATCCACATCTTCTCCTTTGATATCAGTATCTCCCTATCCTGTAGGTTTGATGTCTTCAATTGGGATCTTTGCACTTTCTGGGGCGGAATACTTCACCATGTAATCGAACTTTCCACTGGGCTCCCCCAAGGTATCCTGTATTCCTTTCTGAGGACGAACTGGTAGTGTAATCTATACTTTCTCCAACTTTCGCCTCAGGCTTTCAGTAGCCTATGTCAAATTTTGTTTTTGGTTCTCCTGGCCTTCAGTAGCCTGGATTTCTTTCGAAGCAACCAAAGGAACTGCTTCGATCAAAGCTTCTTGTTCCTTATGGAAGTCCTCAGTAACTTCTTTTTCGATTTCAACTAACACGTAGTTTTCATCTTCAGTGTTTTCCTCTTCTGATGGAGTGTCACCCTTATTCGCTCCAACCATATTTATCTCTCCAATGTATGCAGGTTCAGAGTAATTGGTGTCAGCAACATCTAAAGGGTCATCATCCACTTTCATCTTTGGCTTGTCAGCGAATCTTAATCTACCATCTTTGATTGCATTTTGAATCAGATCCCTGAAAATAAAACATTGTGAGGTTTTGTGGCCTAAGAAACTGTGATACTTACAAAACCCTCTTTTCTTTCTTTGATCTAAAGGTGGTAATTTGACATTCGATGGCACTATTAGTTGGCCATCTTTGACAAGCAGATCAAAAATTTCATCACATTTCGTTACGTCAAAGGTATACACCTTCTTTGGGAACTTGTCACTTTTCTCATTTTCAATAATGTCTTTCCCTTTTGTGGGAACTAGTAATTTACAAGAGTAAGGTGGAGCCTGTTTCAATTCAGCGAGATCAATTTCGACCTCTTCGAATTCAGGGTAATCTTCTGCTTCCTCAGTTTCGACATAGGAAACCCTTTCTTTCTTGTTATTTTTAAAAACCCTGGCTTTCTCGGCCTTTAGTCTTTCGACTTGTCGAACCCTGTCCGCTAATTGGGCCATATCCCTTAAGTATTGTGTATCTAATTTCTTTCGAATGGAGTAGTCTAAGCCACCAGCAGCCATTTCGACTAACTCATGTTCAGGAACTACTGTGAAACATCTAGACTTCAAGAGTCTGAACCTATTCAGATAATCATCTATGGGTTCAGTAAACTTTCTCTTGACACTGGCTAGTTCTTTCAGACTTATTTTAGATTGTCCCATGTAGAATTGTTCATGAAATAATCTCTCCAAAAGAGTCCAAGTATCTATGGATCCAAGAGGCAATGTGGTGAACCATGTGAAAGCGTTCTTAGTTAGGGAACTTGGGAAATATTTAATCCTAAGGTTCTCATTATTTTCTATGTCTCCTGCTTCGGTCAGATACCTGGCTATGTGTTCGACTGTTGACTCATTGGTGTCTCCAGCGAACTTCGTAAATTTAGGGACCTTATATCCCCTTGGTAAATCAGTGTACATCACATAATCTACTATGGGAGAGGAATAGTTTGGCCTTCTAATTCCTGTATTGAGGCCGTTTTGAGCCACAATCCTTTCTATCATGGTGGTTAAATTATTTTCTGCCAAGATGTTGTCATTTCGAATTCTATGATCGACTTCATCAGCATCTTGGTGTCGACCCACCATGACAACTCCTCTAGGTTGTTCTTCTCGAAACTCTGGGACTTCTAACCTTTCGACCCTTGCCCCTGGTTCTATAACTCCCCTTTGTGGTTCCTCTCGAACCACTGGGGCTTCTTGTCTTTGTGCCCTTGCCCCCAAGTTAACCCCCTCTCTGGCTGGTCTATAGGGTGGGTCGTCAGCAATTTGTTCTATGATGGGTATGTTTGCTCGAACCAACGCCTGATTCTGCCTACACCTTTCTGGTGGAGCAAAAAAATCTGCTATTCGACTCATGTTGTCCGCATTTTCTCTGTTGGTTACAGTCAGTCACATTTTGTACTATTGGGGCAAAGATTTCTTGCATAGTCTGCGCTAACACTCCTATCATATTATGGTTACTATCATCCATTAATTGTCTAAAAGCCATCTGATTTTCTGTGGTTAAGATAGGCAGTGTATTATGACCTACTGAACCTTGGGTATTTGTCATAAATTGGTTGGCCCCAGATCCGGACCCAAATTGTGGTGACGAATTTGATGTGGAATTGTGCAAACCCACCATAAAAGATGTTGGCATCCCATAAGAGGGATTTCTGAGTCTATTGCCATCGAAACCAGGTGGTCTAGTTGGTGGTGGGGTGGAGAAATGGGTTTGTGTCCCTGATGGTGGGACAAATCCCGCGAGATAACCAGTGGTCCCTGTATTTCCTAGGGTCGAACTGTTGGTTGTCGTGCCACTTGCTCCATTTGTGGCCACACTACTGGTAGAAGATGCAACGGACTGTGCGTTCGCAGGGATCGCGTTAGACGTCCCCGTTGAAACAGACGGATTGGTGCCTGTTCCATGTGGGGCATTTTGTTCCCCTTGTTGATTGTTTGGATTAGACATCCTACTACTACGTTTTCTTCTGGGTAAGGGTTGGTTACTATTAATTGTTTTACCACTTCTAAGGTTCATATAACAGCGAAATTGATACTCAAAAAAGAACTTACACAGCGAGATTATATCCTAAAACTCTTTACTTTCGACTTTCTTAACAACGGGTCCCACCGGGTGTGCCAATTTATTCACAGTGATTTCTGGTAAACAACCGCTAGTCTTCCAAACTATCGAATAAACTTAATTACTGTTATTTAATTTCTCTGGTAACTTGCAGGATCGACTAGATTGATCCTATGGTACATAGTTGTTTGGCTAAGTCTAATTGTAAAACTGGTATTCATATTTAGGACTTCTAATTAAAGTGTTTCAAAGACATCCAATCCACTTCGATTACTATGCTAAATGATTCGAAGGATAATTTCTATATAGTATAAGGAATGTTCATTAGAAAAGTAAACAGACTTAAGATTGGGTAAATGGCAGGATTAAGTGAGTGAATATAAAAGTTGCTGAATGTTTAAAGGATTCAAACCTAAGAAAGCGTTTAAATGCAGAAAGAAATAAATGACTCTGAATGTAGAAGCTCTAATGTAAAGGCATGGACGTAAAAATGTTTGAAGCACAAATGAAATGGAAATGAAAGACAACTGGAAAATATAAAGAGTTTTCATTGAATTGTAAATGTTGGTGTTATCATACGTACATCTTTCGAGCATTCGTTTCCCTATCCATGCGGTATTTTGAATGTTTACTGAATTTGTACAACAGATATGACACACCGAAATCCTAACACTAAGACCTCTATTTATACTATTTCGACCATAACGGTCTTGCTATCAGAATCTGCCACGTTCGAAGCATGCAGAGCATTACTTCCCTCTAGCCTCCACGCGTCCTCAAACGCTCCAACGCTTATGTATTTGAATTTCAAATATCCCGCTCACGTTTAAATTTCAAACGCTTTGGAACCTTTGTTTCGAATTCGTTTCACAAGTCATTTTCGAAACAACCTTCACAAATATAATCTCATCATTATTTCGAACATTCTTTAGACTTGCACTCCACAACTATCATTCGAAACCTTGAATTTTATTATTTCCATTCGAAAAACAGTCTCTTCCCTTCCAAACCATAAAACTTGCTTTATTCAAACAAAGCCCAATCATTTCATTTCGAATCACAATATCAAAATCTTCAGCCAACAGAGCGACAACACTCCAATTCTATTATGGCCTTCATCACCCGGTGATGCATCACGCTCTCCTGGAGACCACCTCTCGCTTCTACATCGCCCGATAAAGGTGCAAGCGAAGAACTTCAATAGCATCACTTTTCCACCCATTCCTACGTTCCAATGACTCGCCCAGCGACAACCAGGCGATGTACTCATCGCCAAGAAACTCTTCCCAGGCGACGTACTCCTAAACCTCAAGATACGATGTTTTGAACGTTGCTTATGCATCACCTCTGGTGTTTGTCGCTTCTGCGTCTCCCAGTGCTACGTTGCCTCTCCATCGCCTCTGCGTTGCTCGACGTTGCGTGCCAGACAATACTTCTCACCCTATGATTTTTCACGGTTGGAGGCTTTTCGGACCTCCAAATTCAATTTTGTAAAAAGTCACAGTTTCAGAATTCAAAATCCTATGATTATAGAACATTTATAACAACCTATAACACTTATCTAGATATCCTAACATCATACATTCATCAAATATTCATTCATTCATTCACTCATCTAACACGTGATTTTCATCAATTTCAAAATAAACTTATCACAATTGCAACAATTCAATATCAAACAAACTTAGCACAAAACCTACAATTATCTAAACCTTAGATCAATTATAATAACAATGATCAACACCCATTACCTTAGAATCCTAGCTTTGATCTCTTTCAAGCTCTACAGATGAATCCCTCTTCTCTTCTCTCTGTGTCCTAGCTGTTTCTCACTTTTCTCCAAAATTCACGATCGTACAAAATAAAATAATTTCCCTTATTTCTTGTTTAACCTTAGGACTCCTAATATCTTATTACATCAATTCCCTCACTTAATCAACATAATTTTACTATATAGCCCTTCTTGTCTCTACACCATTATTCCTTTATTTTATTAATAATAATTCTAAATATTATTATTAAATCTAACTAATCTCAAATAAGTATTTAAATTCTAAATAATTATAGATTAATTAAGTACTCCTCATATTTCTCTTATTCCAACATTACCCATAACACCGTATCACCGGCATACCTCATCGCATCATATAAATCACAATAGCTCATATATTCGTCAATAATCATCAATATTCACACTAAAACAATTAAATAACTAATTAAATAATTAATCTAGATTTTTGGGGTGTTACAGTATCGGTACCAGACGACTCTCAAAATCCTCCATAACATGCTCCGGGTCTCTGCAGATAATACTAATAGAAGCAATCTAGAAGGGGGACCTCAGAATGATCAATTGCAGAAGTTCTTCTACAACTGCCCTAGCATCCAAACTCATCCAAATCATATAAATAGAAACTCCAAACTTGAACACTAACATATTTGAGCTATCTAATGCATTAAAACTAACCTATTTGAGTTAATACATTAAAAAAAAATCAAAATAAACTAAATGAGAAACTTACTCAAAAATGTGTTGTGAAGGACTAAAGTGCTCTGTTGTTGAATGCGGTAGGTAGAAGGAGTTGGGAATGATAAGAAACAAGTAAATGTAGTTTCAAAACCTTATATTGAGTGGAAACTTGAAATGGGTAGAATGAGGTAGAGAGAATGTTGTTTTTCTGCAAATGAAGAAGGAGAAGATGGAAGGTCTGGCGAGTAATTAAATATACTCACCTAGTTTAGAGATACATCTCCGAACAAGTATTTTAAATTAAAAAACGCGTACTCGAATATGAATCTCCAAGCACACTCTTAAAATAATTTCAATGGTGCATTTCTAAATTTTATTGTAAAAAATGGTTTTTAGTGCGTCTGGAGATGCATATCCGAAAAATAGAAGGTATTTAAAAAAAATTGTATAGTGTCTGAGAAAATGTATAAGGGTGGAATAAGAAATTATCAATTTAGATGATAGTTATGTTTGATGAATTTAAGTTATCTTATTTAATTTGACTAATAAATAATAAATTATTTGTTACCTGAAAAGTTAGTTGTTTAATTTAAAGTGTTTAATAAATTTAATTTTATATATTTTTTAAGATCTCTTTGAAAAAAATATAAGAACTAAGAAAATAAAAAATTTATTATAATACTATTTTTTGAATGGTTATAAATCTCTAATTA